>JACSVZ010000002.1:88433375-89672125 GCA_014706295.1 Lycocorax pyrrhopterus obiensis
TATAGTCCCTGGGTGTAGGCACTTTAGTCAGAGCACAAGTTCATGTTAACACCCATTTTACAACATTGCACCTCTCCCCCTCCACCAGTGCCAGTCAAAAAGCTGAGACTCTCTCTACCCAGATACTTCCAAAAGGGTCAAAAAAACCTCCTTCTCACTTCCAAACCAGAAATTAGGATAAAACATTATTTAAAAACTGCAGTCAGACAAGTCAGGTCTCTAATGGTCGTGAGCCAAGTCATCCATATGGTAATGGAGGAAGGCTAATGATGTTCCAAATGGCTTGGTGGCATAATATTCATAGCAGATGATCACAGAAAACAGACATCCTCCAGAAAGTTACAGGAAAAAGAAAGGCTTGCTTAATATATTATTTAAGCAAAATCTCATAGCTAAGGGGAGATATGAATTTGAAGGAAACAAAGAAAACCTGAGAAGTCAATTATCCAAATTCAGGTAATAAGCATAAATTACAAGTATCAACACAGAGTCACACCATCTATTTTTAACTACACAAATTTTGGTGACTAGTTCAAATTAGATGCCTATAATCCCTCTTTAGTCAACAGAAGTGAGACAGGCACAGTAATACTGGTTCCTGCTGGCAATGCTTATGACTTTCCATTAGCTACACAAGAAGACTCCCTACTAGTTTTAAATACATACTTTACCTTTCAACAGTTAGAATTAGATAACAAAGTAATGATGCCAAGGTCATGACTCTCTGTCATTCTTTCCATGTATATTCATTTTATTATATTTCAGGCTTATCTTTAGAAAAGATGTTACTGCTTCCCTCTCAGAAAAAAATGGCTTTTACTGTGGAGGTCACCCAAAAAATTCTCTCCCCAGACTGATAACGTGGCAGACTTCTCTCCACTGAGCAGACACTGACAATGTGAAATGTCATCCAAAAGTGACGGACAGTCAGTCAAAAACTTGGCCAGGGTAAGGGATACCTACCTGCTTAAATAACTACACTTGCTGTCCCAAATTCAGTCATGCTTGCTAGCATAATATTTTCTATCCGTTTTTTGACATATGTTAAACCCATCTACTCTCAGCTGGGAAGACAATAAGGAACAACTTCTTAATATGCTTCCAGGCTGTCTAGAGAAGCTTCTCCATCTGTCTGAACCTTTTTCAGGGAAATTTCAAGCGAGTAAACTTAGAGTCTGTGTGATACATCAAGAACTGACAACAAATCATCTGAGTGGCAGTAAACAAAAGTTGAGGACCAGCAACTTCTGAAACTTCTCTCTGCTGAAACTGGGTGCTTCTAGTCCAGTTGAGGCAGTGGAGAATCAAGCAGTAAGCTTGACTGGTAAGCTACCTTCCCCAATGCTTTCCTTTCTTTGACTATAGCTGGGAATGCAGTAGAAACTCATAACTTACTGCAACAGATCCAGGAGCCCTGTTGAGCATAAACCCCCGTATTCTTGTATTAGTTCTAAAAGGCATGAATTTACATGCTTAATCTCCACTTCAGTCCTAATCTACTCCATCCAAAATCAATGGTTTTACTCTCTAATATAGCTGAATCCAGGGCACGTTAAAATGCCAGCATGGTTGTAAGACCATTTTAAAATCACAGTAGAGATATCTTATCAAAAGCTCACTGAAGAAAAACATTCTCTGTCAAAGAAGGTGGCTAGTTTTGTCAGCACATAAAATACAAAAATACCACAGCATAACAACTGTAAACAAGACATCCCAAAACCCTGACAGTATCTATCCCAGCAGACAGTGGCCATGTCTACATCAACAATCAGGGCAGCGCTGCAGAGCAGACTGTAGAGTGAAAGAGTTTCTCCTGACAACCTGACCTTCATACGTCATTCATTTTAGGGAGAGTTATTTTGTCTAAACTTTAGTTTGGTCCCAAGGATCCAACAGCTATCGATGACATGAACAGAGAGGGGCACTCCTTCCAGTTTAGTTTCATTTGAAAGGAAAACAGTTTTAAAGGAAACACACTGACATCATTACACAGTGTGCACCCCTCCTAATTGTCCACATTTCCTGCAAAATTCACTCATAATCCAACCTGAAATACAAATATATATCTGTGCAGCCCCTCATGCCTACAGTTTCAGGTTTCAGATGAGAGAAAATGAAGGCAAATGTGCCCAGCATGCAGGTTACAAAAAAAAAAAAAGAAGACGTCTCTAGTAGTAAATACTTCTACAAATGATATTTTTTCTTATAGAACCTGTACAGTAATGTTATTCCTTTCTCTCATCTGTCATCCACTAAGTATGCAAAGAAAATGTTAATGAAACTAAAAATTATAACATAAATTATCTTTAATCAGAACAATTATTCCCACAAGCACTTTTTTTCTCTTCTCTTTTTTAAAAAATTGCAAGGTCCATTAGTAAGTAGCAAAAATAACACAACTGCAGGAGAAAAAATGGAAATTAAAATACAACCCCACCTTTCTTAGTCTTAAAATATTTCTGAATCCTCCTAATTTTGGAATCATCAGCTGGGTATCATTGTATCAGCCTTAGATCTCTCTCCTAAAGGCCTTGGCTGATTTTTATCTCCTCTGAGTCTGACAGCAGCTTAATTGCAAGAAATACACAACAGCAGCAAACTTCTAAGATGATTAGACTAAGTTATTATGCAATGTCACATACAACTATCTGAAAGGAGTTTGTGGCAAGGTGGGGAGGAGAAATCACTTCTCCCAAGTAACAAGTGCTAGGACAAGAGGAAATGGCCTCAAGTCGTGCCAGAAGAGGTTTAGAGTGGATATTAAGAAAAATTTCTTCACTGAAAGGATTATGAAACACTGGAACAGGCTGTCCAGGGAAATGAGGGAGTCACCATACCTAAAGGTATTCAAAAAACATGTAGATGTGGCTCTTGCCGACAAGGCAGTGTTGGACTTGGCAGTAGTGGGTTAACAGTTGGACTTGATGTCCTTAGTAGCCTTTTCCAATATAAATTATTCTAGGATCCTATGAAAGAGCTGTGACAAATGGTAGAAGGAGAAATAATTGAGGTGATCTCTGGAATCACAGAATCACAGTTAGGATGGAAAACGCCTCTGAGATCATCAAGTCCAACCTATGACCCAACACCAGCGTATGACTAGACCATGGCACTGAGTGCCACGTCCAGTCTTTCCTTGGACGCCTCCAGGGATGGTGACTCCACCACCTTCCTGGGCACCCCATTCCAATGTCTAATCACCCTTTCTGTGAAGAAATTATTCCTGATGTACAATCTAAACCTCCCCTGCGGCAGCTTAAGACTGTGTCCTCTTGTCCTGTTGCCGATCTCCTGGGAGAAGAGGCTGACCCCCACCCAGTTCCACCCCCCTTTCAGGGAGTTGCAGAGTGATAAGGTCCCCCCAAGCTTTCTTTTCTTCAGGCTAAACACCCCCAACTCCCTCAGCTTCTCCTCATAGGACATGCCCTCCTGACCCTTCACCAACTTCGTTGCCCTTCTCTGGACTCGCTCCAGCACCTCAATGTCCTTCCTGAATTAAAGGATCCAGCACTGGGTACAGGACTCAGGGTGTGGCCTCACCAGTGCCGAGTAGTGTGGGATGGTCATTTCCCTGCTCCTGCTGACCACTCTACTCCTGATACAGGCCGGGATGCCATTGGCCTTCTTGGCCACCTGGGCACACACTGGCTCATCTTCAGCCAGCTATTGACCAGCATCCCCAGGTCCTTTTCTGCTGGGCAGCTTTCCAATCATTCTGCCCACAGCCAGTAGCGCTGCATGGGTTTATCGTGGCCAGAGTGCCAGACCCAGCACTTGGTCTCATGGAAGCTCATGCTGTTGGTCTTGGCCCACCTATGTAGCTTGTACAATTCCCCCCAAATTCACTTGTCCTCCTTCTCCTACAGGCCCTACATTGTCTCTGTGCTCACATTGCATTTTCTAAGAGAAGTAAAGTACCAGTCATCCAAACAACCTCATTCACTGCATAATTCTGTTTGGTTTAGAAGACAGCATCCATTCTGTATAGTGAGAGACATATACATTTTTTTTGAATAAGTGAAAATATATGATTACTTGACAGTATCACAATGCACCTATCCAGGACATGAATTTTAGATAACCATAACACTGGATTTTCTAACTTTTGAGTACTTGACAATCATCACATTAAGAAAAAAAAGTAAAAACCCTAAGTGGAAGGAACAATCAATTACAATTTCTCTGTTTAGCTATAATAACCCTTATTCTCATGAAACAGTATTAGCAATTTTACCCCTGAATCTTCAGAGGTGTCTGATGTCACTTTAATGCAATTTATACCTGTTGTCTTGCCACAGTCCTTACACTGCATCAGTGGTTCTCCCACTCTTTGCAGAAGTCATGGTAATGAATTAGCAATATACACTCTGCCAGCACTGTAGCAGCAGAATATCTCAGGGTTTGGATGGGAAAAAGAAAGTGGAAAAAAAGGGTTAAATATTCTCCCTGTGGCACAAATCCTTGTACACATGGCATGCCATGAAGACAATGGTGCATCTCTTGATAGATGTGGGTGAGGAATGGGTTGGTGACCTGCAGCTGGACTAGCCTGTTGGCTGCAGTCGTAAGAACATCTGCTGTGCCTGAGCTGAAGAAGCATAACTCTCATCTATCCTATGGCCTGCACAGGCAGAAATATCAGCCCAGGCATAACCTCCAATTCACGGTGGTGTTGCCATACCAACTGGGGACAGCTACTTGCATGGGACAGCAGCACCTCTGTCCTGTAGGCAACTGGTCATTTGTTGTTTTGTCTCCAAAAGTATGGATCCACCATTTGGGTCAGGGAAAGACAATGTTTCTCTCTCTTCCTTGAAGATGAGATTAAAAACTTTCTTATGTAATCCAACATGAAGGTGTAAAGTCCAGTGAGCCTTCATTATAGATCTCATGTAAGGATGCCAAAGAAAGCTCTTTTAAAAGTAACATTTTCATCTTCTGTCCTCACTTTAAGTCCACTCCAAGGAGTCAATGTAAATAATTTCAGCAAAGTTTGGCTGGGTGCTGAGTGCTGCAATGAACAAGAAGCCTGCCAAGCATGTGAGTCTTGCTCAGACAGGACCGACACTTGGCAGGTGTTTTCAAACTGTGCTCCCTGGACTATCTGTGAGGAGTAACCACAGGTGGTTCAGGGAGTTGTTTACATTCTCCCAGTGCACAGCAGAAACAAGGAGGCGGTCCTGCTTCCTAAGAAAGTTTTGGTTGTCAGTCTCCAAGCACAGTTCCTTTGTATTCCTGCCAGAACTCTCATGTATGCCTGTGCTTGCTTGGGTTGCTGCATAGGAAATGAAGGCGGTTAATGAGTCTCTCCTTTTGTCAGGTGTTTGTTTGCTATACTTTCAAGTGTGATCAAATTTACCAATGACACAGAAATGGGAGGTTTGTAAGCATGCTGCACAGTGACCTGAAGGTAGTAAAGCACCAGAAACTACAGGCAGTTGGGGAAAAATGGCGGTGCTGATGAATATAGAAATCCAAACTCTAGGAGACAAAATAGTGGGCTTGGTTGCACAATGGGATAAAAAAGCAAGCACCTATAAGCACTGTAGTAATATTTTATTGAGATGTTGATATTCACTTCGCTTTAATCTCTTTTGTCTAGTCAATCCATGTACCTTTAGAGGACAGAAATCAGACAAGCCATAGTCAAATAGTTTCCACAACAGTTCCATTTGAAGGGGTGCAAACACCACAAGAAAGTTTAAGAATCAAGTTCTAGCCATTGTCTCAACAAAAGCATAGGATGTGTGGTGGAATAAATTGATTGATACCTATATCTGAAATTAAATTCATACTATAGGTGTGCTGCAAACAATATGATGTGATTTTCCTTTTGTGGACCAAAACAGTCAGGTCCCAAATCTACAACAATAACTTTCTTCATGGAGAGTTTCCAGAACTTTATAGAGTTGCTGCTGGGTTTCAGGCTTAGATGATTTCAGTTTTCACTGGGCTATACAACACTTGCTTTTGCCGGAAGCTGGAAACAAGTGATGAAAGTATATTTTCCTGTGTCACATTTTTTTGTCTTCACCAGAGCAGCACATACTGAAAAAAATACACAGAGTCCTGACAGCTTTCCCTCTCAATGCATTTTCAGTTCTTTAGTCCCTTTATGGGGTGCCTTCTAAACTGTCCTTGTCCTACCTAGTTCCGGTTTTATCATTGCACAGCTTCAGTTTTACCATTTGTTTTCCCATCCTTTTTTTTTTTCTTGCTAATTTTAATTACTGCTTCCAGTTTAATTTTTTTTCCTGTGTCTCATCAATTTAAAGAGAAAATACAGGAGTTTTATGTATCATTTTCTCAGCAGTTGAGATTTTATCAGGCCATTCCCTATCCTTATCAAGATAATTTTCATTTTTTCCAGGTTCTGGTACTGCAAGCTGCTCTTTATTGAGAGGCTGATCTTAGAAAACTTGGAGATTTTGATGGTTTTAGCTGCTGTAACATTCAGTTGTTTTTTAGTTGTATCTATAATCAGAATTTTTTAATGGGTGTTAAAGAATATTTCCTTGATCAATCATCAGACAAAATTAGATTAAAGTTTTCCAGAATAATTCACATCTGGATTCTAACCATCCTTAGAAATTTTTAGTATCAGAATTGAATGTATGCTGTTACAAAACGTAAAATTCAACTAATTTCAGTCATAATCTAACTCATACTATAAAAGAGCATATTCTCTTTGATATGCTGCTTCTCTTTTCTGCCACTGATTCTTCCCTCTTTTCTTCCAAACACCTGGAAGTCCTCATAGCTACAAGTATGGATCCTCTGTTGATCCCATTTTAATCTTTCTTGATTCCTACACTGGGGTAGAGGGCAGTTTCAGCTTCAAGGTCAGCTACCAAAGGGATACCATCAATGAAAGAACTGCAGGCGCACAACCTACATGTTACAGTGCACAAATCCAAGGCCCTTGGTTCTCAGTGTGCCTTTCAGAAATCCAGAATTCAGTGTTTATAAGTCCTCTATATAAAATGATGGTTGAGGGAAAGGAGAGTAAGCTTTTGCCAGAAGACAGTGCTTAAAAACATACAGGAAAGTTCATCTAGATGTGATTGCTGAACACAAGGCAGGAGATGAAAAACAAAGTGTTTAGGATATGGAGAGAGAACAGATAAGTTCTGCCCTTGACATTAATTGTATGTGTTATCTGAACCCCAGTTTGGCAGCAGCTTGGAGTACAGGCTCATCCAGGGAACAGCAGTCACCAAGGAGGCAGTCTTTCTCAGAAAACTGGTATTTGGACTTAAGTCTTTTCAAATCACATAAAAACTTAACCCTGACTAACCATGATTTGGTTCCACCAAAATCCTACATTACTTAGGCAGATGTATTTCTCTGTTTAGCCACCAAACTCTTACTGCCAAAATAGCTTTCTGTGTTACCTCAACTATTTTCTCTTCTTTTGCTTGGTCTTATTCCTGCTACATTACATATGTTTCCCTGCTGTATTCTCTAGCAGCTGACTGAACTGTGTCAATCAGAGGTCGAGGATCTTGCATACAGGTACTGTATGAGTCCATGAGAACAGTGTACAAAACTGCAGCTCAAGAACAGGGATAGATTTAACTTCAGTTACACAAATTTCTATGTGGAACTTAACAAGCAAAATTAACACTGTGAGCAATTATACGTGTCATTCTCAATTCATCTTTGTTTGATTTGCTAACAAAAAAAAAAACCAACCCAACCCAAAACCCCCAATAGTTCCCATCTCAGTGGAAACAACAAAGTCTCCCCAAAAATTTAGTAGCCAATCTATTGTCATTCAGTTTGCTAATGATCAAATTCCATTTCTTAATCCTCCTATCATACAAGACCATGCAGTACTGAAGGAAACCTGCCACAACATTAAATAGAATTCAACATCCAATTTTTGCAGAGCCCAGAATTTTGTTTTACATATTAATGGATAACTGCCAAACTGCAGGCAGCCAGCATCATTGACTCAATAACCTGCTGGAAAAATATCCCCCGTGTGGATGACCATCTGCACCCACACAGCTGAGGCGTTAAATTATTTCATCACTGTCCCTGTCAAAATTTTAACTTCTTGACCTTCACAAAGAAATCCTATACCATCCCACCTAAAATCAGCCATGTTTTTTTTTTTTTTTTTTGAAATTGCTACAGCTGAAGTACCATGATAGCTAAAAACATCTCATTAGACTGACAAATTTTCCTGCTTGTCCAGTATTTGCACTCCAAGTAGGTAGAGGAAGAAGAGGAAGGAAATAATTCAGAAAGATAACTTGAACTTCTTCGCTCCATCAAGGGACTGTTTGCAAATAAAGATTCTCACCTGCTGTTCTCCACACTAGCCATAGCTGATAGCATCACATTTGTTGGTTTGCATTCATACATTACCATCACTTTCCCTAGCTTACCTGACTGTCTTTTCTGTAAAAACATATCTTTTATTCACTCTTCTTGCTTTTTTTTTTTTTTCTTCTTTTCCTTTTTTTGAATATCTTCTCCCGAACAGAGATTTGGTTCATTGCCCAAGGTCAGACAAGCCTTTGCCTTGGGAATTACTTTTTGCTCAACACTTTCTTTAAAGCAGCATATTCAAACCGGATCCAAATTTCACCTCCTGCACAGTTTTAAACTGTTGATCTTTCTACCACTATTCACAGCGAAATCTTTCACCATTTCACATCTTGGCTTTTTCAGTCCTCTCTTTTCTGATCTTAATGACTGCAAACATGTTCCTCAGCTGTAATATATTCAGTATGCTGCTATTCAGATTTTCTTGCTCGTTAATAACTACATAAATGTCACCTTTTTCATCCCTCCTCAGATTCTCCTTCACCTGCTTAACATATAAAGCCTTACATGAGCTTAAGGTTTGTCAAATGAGTTCCATCCTCCCTATTTTTTATAACTTCTATAGAGTTGGCCTCTGATTTTACTCTGCCAGCAACAGAAGTTTTCACAGACCAATCACCCTCTTCCTGAAACAATTTATGTCTTTCTCCTGCATAACTTTCTCACTTAGGTAGCAAAGGACACAGGCAGATTATTAAGTTCTTTCCCATTCCTTCTCTAGACCTAGTTTCAAATCTAACTTTGTAGCCCTGGGGCCTAATAAAACTGGTGCTCCTCACTGGTGAATTCTCCATCTTCCCTTCCATACTTACTCACTTCAATGAAGGCCCTTATTCCTGCCTTCTTTATCCAGCTCTGGACTCCAATTAGAAGGAAATCTCAAGCGCCTGCCAGCCCTGGCTTATCGCAGTCACTCTTTTGTGTTTTATCTCATCTGCATATTTTATTTATTTGGTGTCTCTTGAGGCATCACTCCCCTGGAACCTTTTATTTATGTATCTGCATTAGCACTTAGCAACAAGAGCACTAATGTTAAATTTTTTTATCATTGTAAAACAGGTGAAATAGATCATCTGCTCTGTAGCAATCTTGGCTCCTATAGTCAATGAGGACAGCCACTACGTCCAGAGACATTTTTGTCACGGATATCAGATGGCTGAAATAAATAAGAAATTATCTTATTTCAAGATAGTGCACTTCTGTAATGATGGACCCATTGTTTGTGTTCTGATAAATTAAAACAGTAACAAGATTTTATTTTATTCCATCACCCTATATTTCCATCCACTTATAGCTGTATACGTTGTTGGGATTTTTCATTTAAGGATTAAAATTTTCAATAGCTGATCTCTATGCAATAGTGATTTCTTGACAAGAAGTGAAGAAAAAAAAAACCAAGCAAACCAAACCTGCCTTGTCACCATATTTATTAGATCAGTATCCAAAATAGAACGTCTTTCCCTGCAGTCACTGGTATCTATTTTTTTGCATTAATAATTGGAATTATTTATAAAAATTTGAGCTTTTGGTATTCATGCAGAATTCGGGAATTTGATCTTAATACTTGTAAATTTCACTACAGAATGGTTAATCCTTTCTAGTGAGTGCTACATAACTAAGAAGTGCTTATAAGAGCTCTCACAGATAGAGGTAGGGGTAGAATTCAGTTCTCAACTTCAATTTTACAAGATATTAATTTTGTATGTGATGTTTTTAGGAAGGCTTTCTCGGTTTGACTTGTCCAGCATTTGAAAATACATCCAGAAGTATGTATCTAAAACAGTATGTGAATAATATCAATATTACTAGGCACTGTGCTCTTGCAAACAACAAAGTCTCCCAAACTGACCTGAAATATCATGTAACATTGACCTAATCAACAAACTTGTTGGGTCAAATAGGACAAACTTATCCAGAACTGTGACAAGCCTGAAGACTAGTAGAAACAAATACACAAGCTCTGTGATAGTATCACTGCCCCCAAATTTACAGAAAAACACCTGCAAAAACTCGGGCACTTGTATTCCATTCTGAAATCTTTGGAACTATCCAGCTGTGGAATCTGCTTGTGTATTTTAGCCTTCTTGCAAATTGCCTATCATGCCTATAGCCACATATGACATGCCATTATCATCAGTCTGAAGTTTTGTTTCCTTGGCCACCTAAAGCAGGATATTGTTTCTATTCCCTGATTATATTAAGTTGCATACTTCTAATTCTTCCTCAAACAAATTTAGTTTCACAATTAAACTAATTTTGTTTCATGATTAAATGTATCTTGGCTGCGAGCCTGAAATTCACTTTCCATGAACACTTGAAAGAACAAAATTTAACTTGCATGAATTTTCATTAAAAGGCTGTGTGGAGAGATTGGAACATAAGCAAAAAGGAATTTTATGCAAACCTTTCAGAGATGATTGGGGGAAGCATTTCTGTTTGCCCTGCTTGATTGTTAATATGTATTTCTCTCTCAGCGTGTTTCTCAAGATTTTTTGTAGTTGTTGCATTTATATTACTTAATACATAAACAATAGCTACAATAACAATGTGTGTAATGCATCAGCTACAATAGAGCATGAACTATATACATTATGTGCAAAAAAATCATTTAAAATGTTTTGATTTACAAAGTCAAGCACTGACGTTAGGAAGCGACAGATTTAAAGTAGTGGGAAGGAAACTTTATCCTACTTGGCTCTCTGAACATGCATAGGGGTAGTTTTTAATTCTGTGGTCATATACAACGCTCCCTCCACAAATGTGTTAACACCTGTGAACCAGGATCTCAGGTTTGGCAGTGACATATGTGGAGTTTACAGAAGTGGCATGTGATTCCACTGGTCATATAGATTTTGTGTAAATATGCCATGTTCCAATTAATAATCTGTAAAGACTTTATTCTTTAAAAAAACCTACAGATTGAGAGCTTTCCTTGTGCATTGTGGTATGTTTCAGGTGATAGATTCTACTCTCTCATTTGTCCTGTTTTGTAGCTCAGAACTATGGGAATGAGTACTGATCACAAGAAAGGCTTGACGACTCTTTTGCATGAAGAGGATATGACATGTTTGTACAACAAAGTATTTTTGTCACAGATTATAAGTCAATTTATAGAAAAACAATTATTATTACTCCGCTATTCTAGTCAAATCTTGTAACAATTACTGACAGAATATAATATTATTATTAATTTTCCCTGAGCAGCAGTAGACTGAACAACACAAGGCTATCAACTGTTCACGGGACAGAGTCACAGATTTTAATAGCCATCCACTATCTGAGTCTGTCTTTTCAGGCAGATGATTACGTGACCCAGTACACTGACCAGCTTCATACAAAGGAAACTTTATGATCAAGGTATGCTGTTTACTCTAAAAACACCTCTGTGTTCCTGACTCTCACAGGAATCTTTCCTGAGGCTTAGTAAAATTTCACAGCCAAAAGTTTTCAAAAAGATTGTTGCAGACTTTTGTGGGAAGGAATTGATCTTTGGTTTATAGCACATTCATGTGTTCACTTGGGGATCCAAAAATGGAAACATCCCTTCATTACTTCTGAACAATATTAGCCTTATTTTATATTTCTGTATGCAAAATATAGCAAAGTGACTTCCAATTATGATTGACACAATTATGATTCCTACATTGAAATAACTCATAAATTTTGAAGTAAAAAGGCAAATAGAGAACGCAGTTTTTGCTCCTCGATTTCTTTATTATGAACTGATCTTCTGGTTGAGATACAGAGATTTTTTTAATTCAGTCCTCTGAAAAGATAAGATTCCATAGGAATGAAAAAAAATAGAATATAAAATGCATAAATAAAGAACACTTCAATACAAATAGAGCATACAAAATTTGGGTTATACAGTGAGATGAAAAGTTATTAAATAAGTAGAGGATAAGTAGAGGATATTTAAGGTTGTAATTAGGAAATAAGAAAATTAAGCTAGTTAGACAGATTGTGATTTAAGAAGGACTTTGTTCACCTACAGATAAGAACATCTGCGCAAATCCACGTTCATGATCAGAAAAATACTACCCAGACCATTCCTTTGCTTTTTTTAATCTATACCGCCTCTCACACCCAAGATCCACTATTCATTTGACTTCCAAACAGCTTATCCCCAACCAAACTTACCTAGCAGTTTGCAGTACTTGCTAATAGACACTAAACTACTAATAATATTCTTGTATTATTCTCTTTGCAAAGGTTATCATAGAATGAGCTCGTGCAGTTACTACAATAGTTACTACTCTTTGGTGAAATGAAAGGGTTAAAACAGAAAGCTTCAGGTCACAGTGGTACTTTCGTATTGATAATTTTTTTTACCCACTCCTATAAATTACCCAAGCATAAACAAAACAGGAAATATATACCTGAGATGTCTACAAGGCCCCTAAGTACACTAATTGTATATATATAAACAAATATGTATAAAACATATGTATAAAATATAAATTATATATATAGACTATAAATTATATATATAAAATATATAAACGTCATTTTTTTTAAATGTCAAGAAAAGACTGTGAGGGAAAGAGAAGTAGCAGGGTCTATGTTCAGAGCAGTAAAAGTTGACATCAAGCACCATACATAGTTTTAAGAGCAACCAATACTCTTTTTAAGCAGAAGGCTTAGAATGCCTACAAAACAAGCACCTTTTCGAGTGCCTGCTTCAGCACTGTCAACGTTTAAATGGCATGAGCTTGTGCCTAGAAGTCTAATCTAAAGCCAATGAAGTAATGCGAGTTTTCCAGGTGTCTTAGCAGCTTAAAATCACCACTGGAAGTCACAATAGAGTTCATAGTCTAACAGAAAAGGAAATTTTAAAATGACACACTTGTTCCAGTAACACTTGTTTATCGATGGACCAACCCATAAAACAGAGAAGACAAATCCTATTAAACTTAGTGGGTGAGGGAAAGAGATCAGTTTACATTTCTTCCCTGAACCCAAATTATTCTCAAGAGGAATCAGTGGCTGATAATGCCCTAACAACCTCTAGCACCAACAGATATGACCTCAGGTGTAGTGATAAGAATATATAAATCTGCATTCCCTGAACTCGTCTGTGTCTCCTGGAGAGTCCCGATGCTCTGGGATCTTGGTGCCACCTTGAACAATAGAAAGCTTAAAATTTAGAAGAGGTTCAAAATATACCAGGTCACAGAATAATAACACAGCCCTAATGGTAAATTAGGAGTTTAAGATGCATTTTGAATTACTGAGGAGGAAAACTTACAGGAGAGATACAGTTATTTCAAAGTTTAACATGCATGACATGTTGGGAATAAAAATTACGTATTTGATTTCTTAATTTGTTCATGTTATTACTTATTCTGAAACTATTCTACTGATTAGAAAAGTGAATAAATAAACTTTTTTTTTCTGCAGGACAATAATTCTGTCGCTCTGGAGTCAACAGAAGAACGTCCAGTTGACTTCAGAAGAACATGAGCTATGATACTGCATGGAAGCATTTGGTACATGCCTGCAGATATCACAGGCTATCTTCCACAGCCACCTCCCAGCAGATGACAATTATATCAGATTCCCAACCAAATACCTCATCATGATGCAGCAGACAGAAGAACAATTATCATTTCTCATTTAGAAACAATAACTCTTTAAGTTGTACATATTTAGTTATTTTTAATTAAAATCAATTACAGTTTAAATACATGTTCATTCTTTCTCTAGGGAAGTCAATCACAACTGTGATCTAGAGCCTAAATAGGAAACAGTGAGATGGAGAATGCCCCTTTTATTTTAAATAATCTCTCATATATAAATTATTTGCCCCCACAGAGCAATTAGAATAGCAGCTGAATATTTTTCTTTCCAGACCAAGGATGGCAGGAAGCAGACAAGGCAAAAATTTATTTCTGTTTTGTTGAGAGCATCCTTATTTAAATCCTGAAATGCTATTACATTTCAAAAAATACTTTTTCTAATCTTAAAAAAACTAAAATGATCTCTTCAGAGTATATAAATCCTCTAAGGCAGAGAGAAGCTGTGGGAAGCCGTTCCCTCATGAGTTGCAGGCAAGCACTCAGAGATTTCTTGCATAGGGAATGCTGCAGCCCTCTGGTGCAATAATTGGATACAGGATGACACAGACACTGGCTGAAATCATGGCAGCTGCAGAAGGGCTGTGAAGATGATCTCTGCCTGCCCCTGGGCAGCTGGACTTTAGACATGTCCTGCAAGAGGCCTTGGTGTTCCAGCTGTGCTGTATTAGCACAAACTGGCTTCTGGAATGCATACCCAGCCAGACTTTCCCATGCCTGGGCCTAGACATGGGATGGAAAACCTTATAAAGATTGCTGAATTACTATTTTGCTGTTACTTTGGAACTTCAAGAATGAATGAATAAATGAATGAATGAGTGAAAGGCAGATCCCAAGTCAGAAAATAAATTGGGATAGAATATCTTTCAAATGTGAGTTTTCTAGTTTTCACTCTGGCAATGCTTCTTCTCAGCATTATGCTAAATAAAACTGCCTGCAGAAAGAAGTAAATGACCAGCAAGTCACCTTTCTTTTTTCACACCATAAGCCTGATCCAAAAGACTTCCCCTTGATTTCAATCAGCCTTGGGAAAGATACCTGTTCGGCAACTTTTGGAGCCAGATTCGTAGCCCTTAGTTCTCACTGTCACCAATAAGTTTCATCTGCATGAACAAGTTTAAGAACATCAAGATCTGAGCCCTTATGCACCCACTCAGATTTATGAACACAAACACACCCACAGGCCCAGATACTTAAAGTGGGATATTAATTCTCCAGAGAGGCAAGCTCCTATCGTGGGATTTATGTCGCCCTCCCTAGTGAGGGCAGTATAATCTATGCAGCTCACTAGAAGCAAGCTCGCTCCCTTTAACAGTATTTTCTCAATTCAACATTGCCCTGCTGGTTCCTGCACGTGACAGTTGTTCCTCCAACCTGCGTTTCCAGTGTGCCCGTCTGCAGATGACATTAGCTCCAAGGGATACGGCACTCCAAAGACAGCAGAAAAATGTAATTCCTAGAGAAATTCCCAGAAGCTTACCTGGCTACTAATCAAATGGAGTAGGAGTTCTCTAGCACCATGTACTGGAAGAATTTCTGTGTCGGTAACTTGGGTTTTGACATAAGCCCTAGAAAAAGATGCATGCTGTCTCTGGATGGAAATCCTCTGTGACACCACCAGACATGTTACAAAAACATGCTGAATAACAACTAAATTCAGCTTAAGAGAAAAAGATAATTGGCATGATCATTTCCACAGACATGCTGAAAAAAAGGCTATTTGCAGCTATTCAAGCTACTGTGTACAGCTTGGTTTTTACATGAGAAATCAAGATAATACTTTAAGGAGGCAATTACTGTAGCATTTCACATACAGTAGCCTACATATAAAAAGCATTAGTATTATAGATTATGCCCAGCTCTGCTGTTACATGACAGTGATTATTTTCCCTGCACTTCTTATTCTAGAATACTATTACAGCTTTTGGTTTATACTTTTGTACCCAAGTACACATCTTCGAGGGATTATAACAAGGAAAGTTTTGCTTAATAGTGTCTTATTATCAGTAAGAGTAGTTACACCTAATTAAGGGATCAATGAGACCAACACTTTGTTCTTGCAGTTAAGTAAAAATTAGGTTTTGCAGACAGTGCAAACAAATTTAAATTACTGTAACCTGAGGTACATATTACAAGCAATACCAAAAAAACAAAACAAAACCCACAAGCAAAGGCATATTAAATAGAAATTTTATTTACACAACATTTTACTGCATATAAAGAAAAGGATAGGGGAATAAATACAAAGACAGTGCTAAGCACAGTGAATGTTTTCTATCATTTTATCAACCCTGAGGTTCTTGAAGTTAAACTGCCTGTCCAGATTGGGTGGGTCTCTGAGCTGGAGGGAAGCTGGAATGGGGACAGCTCTGGTGATTCACATGTTTTGGACCAGGGATATTTCAGGGATGCTTATTTTTAGATGTAACTTCTGGAGGTCACAGGTTCATTTACTGTACAATTCCTGTCTTTAAGCTCCTCCACAGAAGTAGGACATGCAGACTAATCACCATTATCAACAGGCACTAATGGTAAATAATTCTTTCATCCCACGTGGAGCAAACACTGATAAGAGACAGTCATTTATAATAGTGGTCTGGCTAGATGCTTCAGGTCAGCTGGCAGGTAAATTATTATAAATTCCAAAGAGGAATTAGAAATTCTTCCATTCCATTTAGCCTATAAGGATGGTAATTAGAGTTATTAATATTACTTGCTTTTCAACTCTGTTGACCATTGCAGTCCCAAACCTAGTTGCCAAGAGAGGATATTATTAATACTTGGAAAGCATTCTATTGGAATCAGTAGTAAGACAAAAACAGCATTAGAAACCAAAACAGCACAGAAAAGGGAAGAGGTTCAAAAACTCAAAACTTCTGAAACACAATACACTTTTTCTGACAAGATATACAGTTAGCTATAGATTTATCTTTCAAGTATTGTACAGATTGACAAATTAAAATTCAAACCAGGACTCAACAGTTCAGGAACATCAGGAGATGCCAGAAATAACATTTAGGAGCTAGAATGTCTTTAATAGATGTCTGCCATATCTTAAATAAAAAACAAAAAAAAAATTACAAATTTTTTAAATAGCTTGGTATGGTTTGAACTTTAGCCACCAAAAATGTTGGCTCATTTCCACCCATCCTAATGGATAAACAATAAAGTGAAAAAGATTCTCTATATGCAAAATAAACTCTGAATATTCAGTTACCATCTGCATAGCTAATTGAATGGACCATCCCCATTTCCTTCACAAAGCACATATGTGTTTTAGAGTTGTTGTTCCCAAAGCAAAATCTAGAAACTACAGCTGACTGATCTGACCATGGTTAAATAGGCTTTGACTAGTGGGAGCACCATTCTAGAAAGTGCAGCTTGTTCTTGTATGAGTTTAGGTGTTGATAGGGGTGCACAGAAATCCCCAAAGGACATGGAGAGTTAAATGTTCAACAAGCACAAAAATGTGGAGTCCGCTATCTGGGAGTTTATGGAAGTATTAGGAACCCAGTAGGTCAGAAAAAGACTAAATCCAATACATACTGTGGTTGAAGCAATTACTTCTTTATACGTTTTATGTTGCATCAGCATTTTTAATTAATTTTCTCATTTTTATGCAGGCTTCTTACACATTTTATGAGGTGTTCTGTGGTATTGGGTTTTTTTTTTTCCCTAGGATTTAATACACAAAAGTTAGATCAAAAATGAATGAGTTGTTTTTGTTTCATACCTTTTATTATTTTTATGTAATCCTGTTTGTGAACACTCTGATTTCTGCATAATATGAGTTCACAAAATAGCAACTTGTTGTACTGAAATGGGATACTCTTGATCTGAAACAAGAATATTAATCCTCAGCCTTGCATCAAACAATGACAAGTTTGCAACAGCGTTAGTTCTCTCAGCTCCATTATGAGAGTAATAAACGTGCTTTTGCTCATTAACTTGAATAATATATCAAACAGAAGGCCTTTAATTGTTTATTTTGCTAGCTGGAAAAGAGGCTGTGAAATTATGGGGAAAAATTGCAAGAAGCAATTTCAGCTCTCTTTTTTCTTTGCTGTTTCTTTCCTCTGCTTAATTATTTTGCCTAGACCAACTCTTTCTCCCCCAAAATTTTAGAGAAATATCTCTCAGTCCTCTCTCCTCAGTACTACTTAGGCATTTAGGAGCACAAGGGACAAAACTCAGCTACTACAATAACATCTATTTAAAGCTTGATTGTGCCTTCTTTCACAAGCAGTAAAAGAAACAAACAATCTCATTACATTGATACAACAACTTACAGAAGTGCAAAAATAGACAAAATGTAATACCAAGGGGACAGAACTCCCCACCTACTCAGGACTCTCAAAACAAATCAAATAGAGATATAAAAACCTTCCTACAGTGGTAGATGGGAAAAATTAGCACCTGATAGCAGAAAAAAAAAAAAGAGCAGCTGTAAAAAAATGTTTGTTTCTTCCTTCTAGTTACAACAGTGGGAACAGTTCCAGTCCTAAGGGATATTTCCCAAGCCATAGACAGAAACTTTAATCGAGGCTATAAGAGAACTTTTATCTTTTGACTCACATTTCCACTCTCAACCACTAGCTAACAGTGCTGTATTTTACTCTGAGAGTCTCTACTTTTTGAGCATTTTGTTTCCAATTTGATTAACAAACAGACATCAAAAAAAAGGAAAGATTTCAAAAGGATTACAAAATCCACTTTCAGTCGCTTACAAAGTGGTATCTGAATTACTCTCAGTCAGGCAGCAATGGGCATGAAATATTTTCAGGACATAGTACAGCTAATATTCCTAAACTAGTCCCAAGAGAGGTAAACCCCAGAGGTCAAATTCTTCTGTAAGATAAAAGTGCGAAACTCTCACTGAAACATATGTGCAAATCCCATATATAAATCTGTCCAAGGACAGAATCTGAAGAATTTCCAAGATGAAACTCTTGGCATAAGCACAAGAAAACCGGTTTTTTAAATGGAGATCCACATCTTTTAGCACATCTTTTTTATTTCCTCTGAAGTAATACTCAGCATTAATGGAGAGAACAAAATAAGTAAAATAGAAATGCTAGAGGTTTCAATATCTGTGTAACAGCAGAGGGGTGGAGATACTTTGCATCAAATTAAAAACATTACATTAAAATATAAAAGAAGGAGGGTTGAAAAGGCATTTACCAGATCCATTTATTTTAACCTGTCGAACCAAGCCTTGTTTCTCAGCTCTTTCTCTTCTCATAGAGACCATTGATGCTGAGTAAGAACACCTGATAAAATGCCCTGGAGAAGCTTTACAACTCAACTGGCACTTACACAGCAGATAAGTCTTGCTGATATCAGAGTAATCTTTCCACAAGGATGAACAGCTCTTGAACAATTTCTCCAGGGAACAGTATTAGACACAAACAGACTTTCTCTATCACCAGACATGATATTCAGTTCATATGTAACATACCTTGTGTAATGATACACAGTAGCTAAGACACTGATTTTTTTAATATGCTTTAACATCAGCAAATAATATAAACTGATCATTTCTAATGGTTAAAAAACATATGATGGAATGTGGTTTTAGAATGTAGGCTCCAGATGCTCACCTCATCATCGCAGTCAAACAGCTGAAACACTTTGATCTTGTTTACAGAAGTTCTACATGACTGGAATACCATTTTTTTATTTCCATCTTTTTCATTACTTAGTTTGTAACTGCACCAGAGAGCAATTTCTCCTGCTGTATTACCCAGCACAATGCAAAGTCTTGGTTTTTACTTACCTAAACCTCTGTAAAAATTAAAATTGAAAGTTTTAAGACAAAAATCAGTTTGTCCAGTTCCCAAATCATGGGTACTTGTTCACAGTGTTTATTGACCTTCACTCACTCCACAGGCTCCTAAACTTGGGTATCTGATGAGAACTAGTCGTCCCTGCTTCCTCAGTAACCAGTGACAGACAGTCCAGCAACTACAGAGGGTGGTTTGTTCTGTATAAGTGTCTGCTTGGAGTAGGATGAATCATTAGATCATTGTGTTGACATGAACTTAGACTAAATGCCTAACTATTGAATTGATACAGTCACACTGAATTAATCCTTTTCTCAGTGCTCAGCTCCCTGCACTGTATTAGCAAAAGCAAGCAAATACACACTATATACAAGGCAATTTCTTCCTTCGAGCATAACTGTGTTCATGAGCAGTAATTAGTTACAATTCTTTGCTGTATCTGTATGAAAAGAGGAAAAATTACCATCCTTTTACAGGTGAAAAATCTCAGGCAAAAATAGTCAAAATGATCCAATAAACTCACTTGAGAGATTTAGATCCAACTTTTCTTTTTTCTTGGTTCCTTCTTTTTGTTGCTGTTTTTGTTTTTCTGTTTGGAGGGTTGTTTGGTTTTGGTTTTTCCCCTTAGTGTTCAAAACGGTCTAAGGTGAGAAGAGCCAGCTTTTCTTTGGTTTCCAGAAGTAACAATTCCACACTTCCACAAATCTGGCTTCCGAGTCCTTTGTAGGTATCCACAGAGTGTGAGAAAACAAGGATTTTTGCTTGGCTGGAATGATTACATGCCAGTCTTTGTCTAAGTCTCTGCTAGAGGCAGACATTCTCATTCTCTGGTTGCAAGGCTGTGCCTGTTCTCCGTATTCCCCTGCCTATTCACTGCAATACATGAGGCACAGATGCTATAGGCACCAGGCACACAAACCTGGTTCACCCTCAGAGGAGACACGTTTGGAAGTCAGCAAGGTCTGAGTCACACTGTCCTGTTCTGTCTTGCCTCTTCTCTGTCTGTCATTAAAGTCTGCAGAATAACAGTCACAGAAAATAGACAAAAGTAGGAGCACATGAATGTGTTTAGACTCAGGAGTTTCAAGTACCTCTATTTTTGACTTTACAATCTCAGTGCTCCTTTCACACAGATTTTAAATTTTTTAATATGAAACATCTGCTGTGTTAATCTATATTGGCATTAATACTGAGGCCACAAGTAGGATTTGTACTTTTGGAATCACAGTATTTACCGCTCGAACTGACCTAACAGCAGAAGTGCCGATGATAGCGGACAGAATATATTGATTAATCATTAATAAATTGAGATGATGCACAATTTAACCAGTGGGTTTCAAGCCTGGTCACTGACCATAGGAAAGGTAGAAGTTAGCAAATCTGGTTTCCATGACAGGTTCTGGATAGGGAATATTCTAAAATTGCTTTTTCTCTTTATTTGCCCCAGAATCTTGTTTCTACTCTTTCCATCTGCTTAGACATCTGCCTTCTGCCTGCATATCCTCATCTGTAGTCTCTACTTCTGCTCATACCAAGGTCTCTAGTGTCCTCCTTATCTTTCCTCCTCCTCCTCCTCAGTCTTGCACTGCAGGTGGTCCCTTCTTGTGGGGGAGTGTTTGGAGTGATGGAGTTTGTCTTCCCAAGTCACTGTTAGGTGTGCTGGAGTCCTGCTTTCCTGGAGTAGGCTGAGCACCTGCCTGCTGTGGGAAGTGGTGAATCACAATGCTTTGCTTGCATGTGCTACTTTTGCTTTCCCTATTAAATCATCTTTGTCTTGACCCACAGGTTTTCTACCTTTCACCCTTCCAACTCTCTCCCCGACCCCAGGGGTAGGGGAGTGAGTGAGTGAGTGGCTACGTGGGGCTTGGTTGGTGTCTGTGGCTGAACCACAAGAAGCATATCATATTTCTGACTTCTTTAAAAGGTGACAGAATTCTATAGTTGCAGCTGATTTGATACACCTGAGGCTTCAAAATCTTCTTAAGAAGCAGAATACAGATGAAAATGAACAGTAAATTGATGTGAAAATTAAAAGATAGCCAACATTTTTGTGTGATACGGTTAACTGTTAGCGAATTCAACAATTAAATATTTGACTGCCAGTCAGCAAATAAATACTACCAAACAATCTTCAACAGACTATTTGAGTGTTTTAGAGTCTGAGATGAGTTGATTCAAGGCCTGCCAACCTGAGATTAACTGTTTACTTATTAGGAAGCTAGCAATTGACTTTTCAAATGACAATGAAACAGAAATGAGAAAGTAAATAATGCAGAGGGAATGGTTAGAAATAACAGTTTCCACATAATACAAGTTGCTAATGTTCTGACACTCCAGAAAAAATTGAGAAGCTACCTGAAAGTCAGTGAGCTCCCACCAATGTAAAACTGGTAGGAAGCCCCAAACAGGACTATCAGTTGTAGAAATTTCTAGAACAAAGTAAAGGAAAAGAAATATGACAAATCAGAGAATGAAAAGGTTTTAGAAAAACAATTTGGAAGTCAAGAGTGTAGCCTATTTTTTAACTTACCTCTGTTTTGAAGAGAGAAAAGACAGCAAGTATGACATCGTTTTTTAAAAAGTTATCCCAGACACTACAGAGCAGTACTTTTGATTGTTCAAGTGGGAAAATTGGTAGAAACAGAATCGATGGTTGAAGGGATAAATAAAATACATAATATTTCATAAAGGAGTCATAAATCCCAAAACTATTAAAAAAGTCAATTAGTAGGGAGGTAAGACAACTTTGTTGGTAGAAAACACCTGGGGTTTTTTTAAGGGCTTTCACCAAATGCTTTTTAATAAACTAAATTGGTCTGGATTAAAAGATAAGGCCCTCTCATTGATAAATAATAGTTGTAGAAGAGTAACAAAAGACTAGAAATAAATGTTTGGTCTCAGAATTTCATCAGGTGAACCAGTCAAAAGCTTACCAATGATGAACATGGACCTGTACTGAGATATGTGTTATTAAATATAAATAAGTGAGGTTAAAGACAGTAGAATGAAGGAGAAAGGAGGAAAAATCAAATTCAGTGAAGACAAAGATACAGAATAGCAAAATCTGAAATGGAAAATTCCTTACAATGACTAATTGAGTTCTAAAATGTCAGGTAAAATTAGGTCTTAATAAGCACAGTTATGCACATGAGAAGAATATATCTAACTACAAACAAGTAGAGAGAATTTACATTCATTCTTAGGTAATTACTGGAAACATCTAAAGTCAGGATCTCAAAAAATAGATCCCAAAGTTACTGTGCATATTTGTGCATGTGCTGTGCTCAATGAATATCAGTAATATTGAGAATGAAACTGAGAACAACAGTCATCATGTCATCATGACACTTTGTAAACGCATGCCAAACCCACATGCTGGATGCTGTGTGCAATACCCAAAAGAGCAAACCAGAAAAACTAGACAATTGCAAAGATGAGCAGAGGTACACAATTTTTCCTATCTGGGAAAGAGCACATCACAGACTTTTCAGCTTGGAAAAGACGTAACTTTGTCTACACAATCATTAAGAGGACGGATAACGTGAATACAAAATATTCATCCACTGTATCTCATTACAGAACAACAAGGGGGTATTCAGAGAAATTATCAGGTAGCAAAAGGATAATTTTTTTTGTACAAAATGCACATTTCAGCTGTAGAACTCATTCCCACAGTAAATAAAAAATTAAATGAGCTCAAAAATTATAACCAAGGATAACTGCACATTTGGCCATGGTAAATGGTGGTCTCTATGGCATATCTGCCTGATTCCCAAAAACTGGACTGGCAGTTGGATTCACTGGGTCCCTTCCTTTTCCCCTACAATCCATTTTCATTCCTGCTGTCAGAAGCAATTCTAACAATACAGCCCATATAGCCTGTAGAGAGTGTTGCTGCTGGCCCAGTGCAGGTGATCCCCAAGAAAGATTAGTAAAAGGCAAACAGTGCTTCCCTTCCCTCTGTGCTGCTTTCCAATAGCCCATCACAGTCTTTCAAATTTAAAGGACTTTTTTTTTTTCCACAATCTCCACTTTTCTATTACCATTCCCTCTTAAAGTTATTAAAAACTAAATTTATTGTGAAATCAAGGCGATCCAGTGTTAAGCCATGAGAACAATTCTGAGCCTTCTTACTGTCTATGAATACCCTGTACTGCACAGGCTCTCTATTGGATGCTAGGGAATTCTTTAAGTTGTCAAATTGTTAATATAAATGGCCTGTGACAGCTGGACGGAAGAAATAAATCACATGCAAATACAGCACATGTTTACACATATATTCATAGTATTTACCTGTCTTTAATTACAGACTTGAAAATATTCATTATTTCCTGCAAAATAATTATTTCCAAAAATGTGTACTGTTACACGACAAAGGAATCAGAACAAAGAGATGAAAATAAACTATAAGCCTACAGCAAGAAGAAAGCAGGGGAAAACAAAACAAAACAGAAGGGGAACAAAGATTAACTCAAGCCAAAAGAAAAGAAAAAGAGAGGAAAAACTTACAAAGGGTAAGAAAATAAAGCAAATAAATTACAAACAGAGACGTAAAAAAGCAGAAAAGTCAGTTATGAGTATTTGTCAGTTTTTTGTTCTACTTTTACTAGAATGGAAACACAATAATTTGAAAGATAAAATGGTTTGGAATTTCTTTTTTTTTTTAATTTAGGTATTGTTTTTCTGATTTCTTTCTTAGAGCCACAGGGAACTTGTGGAAATCAGAATCATAGAACAGTTTGTATAGGAAGTGACCTTTAAAGGTCATCCAGTCCAACTCCCCTGCAACAAGCAGGGACATCTTCAACTAAATCAGGTTGCTCAGAGCCCCATCCAACCCAGACTTGAATGTTTCAGGTATGGGGCATCTATCAAAAAGCAACTCTCTGGAACAACATACAGAAATTTCCTCTAGCCCAAACACAGTGAGTTTTCCCTCACTTACCCCACCCACCCTCACAAGTTGACTTCTCTCATTGGGAAGGGAGATTTTCTGTTACCTTCAAGGAATGTGCTAGAGCCTACTTTTTCACCATGGTGCAAAAATAAATAACGTGGAGCACTATGCAGGTTTACTTCCCAAATTATCCAGGACCAGAGACAGTCCGGTGAAGGTGCAGCCTGAGACACAGAGCTTGGAACCACTTGTCACTTTATGACAATCCAATTTCTTCACACATTGTTTCCAAATGTAAAATGGAACTGACTAGATGAGAAGTCTGTGCATGTCAGAGAATACTCAGGGTATATAGAAATGGTGTCTTAGACTGGGTGAGAAGTATATTCCTTTTGATTGTTGTCTCTTTCTTTTTAATGTTCTCAGAAAACGGCTGTATCTTTCAGAGTCTCTCAAGGATTTTTAGATAAAAAGAGAGGTTTTATCTTTGCATGTCTATAAGCAGTGAAAAACTCCAGAGACTGAAACCTACAGGCAATTCAAATAAACTAAATCCGATCAAGGTAATATCAATGCCAGAATTAGAAGAAAACCCAGAGAGAATATCAATAACAACATTAAAACAGCAGGTTTCAACTGGAATCAATAGGCAGTATAAACAGAAAAAATTAAGTCACAAAGTGATAGTAGATAAAAGCTCCCCACTCATTAAAATTCTGTTTGTCTTTGTGTCTTTTTATCAATGTACCTATATATCTATGCAAGTGTATCAAAGTTTATAATGTAAAAGAATGATGAAATAATCTAATTAATTTCCGGTGTCATTTCACATATTTCTTTCAAGTTAAAACTGCAATATTAATAATGGTTTGCAATTTAATAAAATATCTCTATGTCCTATTAACTTCTATATCTGCTTGTTATAAAGCCCTTTTTTATCAAATAGCTAAACTTCAAAAGATTTCTGCTTTGATCTGAAATGAAAAAATGAGGTTCATTCCATTTGTACAGAATAACCTCACTATAGCTTACAGAAAGACAGTTGTCTGTTACTGCTTTTCTGTTTCAAAATACATTGCAACTTGGGCGGGCAAGCAAGAGGAAAAAGTCTGGGAGAGAAGACTGAGCTTTATGAAGGCACATTATAATGGGGCTGGGGCTGTGTCAAAATTTATGATGGTTGCAGCAAATGAGATATTCTTCCTACTTGAAAAACAATAAAAGTTTCAGGAATGAAAGGTGTAGGTGTTTAAAGGTGGTTTTAATGCTCTGGGGGTTAGCTTTCATGGCTTATTTTTACTTTCAGAACTGAGATTTTAACAATACGTTAATCGCTTGTGATTTTCCGATAGCTTTTTCTTCCCCACTGGATAAAAAAGATACTTGATAGGTATGGTAAGGGGGAAATATCCTAAATTTAAGCTGTTTATGGAATTTATATTCCAAGTCAGCATTTCAGAAGATGCCAGTCCAGATATCCAGAGGGCAAATTAACAATCTTTGCATGATCAAAATACCCATTGATATTAATCAAATTTTGATCCAAAAACGAACTCAGGACTGGGTCTAGATTAAACCATATCTGAAACTCACATGATTCCTGGATGACAAAGAAAAAAAGCCATATTTTATATATTGCTCAACCTAGAGCCTTTGTAGAGAAATACCATGGACCACAGTAAACATTACGACTTCAATCAGAACACCTTTCTGTCAGACCACCCTTTTTAGTGGGTCCTTTAAACATCATTGGTGAGTGAATTGCAAGTTCAGGAAAGGGCAAGTAAAGCTGATCATAGCTATTTTGTAGTATGGCAGGCAATGTGAAAAGGGTTGGTGAGGACTAGAGTAAAAATGTTTCTTGCCACCTTATCATCCCATAGCAGTCCTTATGGTGGAGCTGGAGCTTACAGGTATCCTTCACTGACAAAAGGCAGAAGGGATCTGTGCTACCCAGCTCAGGTCTGCAGCTGTGTCAGTAATGGCAATTCACCCACTAGTACCAACCTGCATCTCCTCCCTATAGCTTCTGTCCCCCTTATCTAGAACCACATGACCTCAGATCACTCTACTTTCATGTAATTAATCCATACTCTAATGGCTATACTCCCCTCCAAGGAACTTCCCTGCAACAGCACTTTCTACTCTTTCACTGCCCCGTGACTACCCCTGCTTGCACCACCAACCCAGATGGACATGGAGTCATTTATATAAAATACTGGCTGCCTCTCAAGCCCCTTTCTGCTTCCAAAGTACCTGCTATACCAGATTTTCTAACTGAGAAAGTGGCTGAGTGCAATTTTCCCTGAAGAATGTGTACAGGATTGGATTTGAAGGAATTTGTCAATGAGGGAGACATGATGGCTGCTATATAAGAATCTAGAAAGTTTTCATTCTGTTTTTCATGAGCTTTCTGTCCCTCATGCTCTGTTCAGTAGCAACAGTGAACAAGAACAGTGGCATGGACCAGCCCTCCATGTCACCCCCTGTTAGCAATTCTTAGAAGTTGCTTGTCACAAGGTGGCTGGAATATACAATTGAATTTACGGCTGATTTAAACTTCTGGTTTTGTAGTTAACAGTGGTTTAAAGTTAATGGATATCAATTTATTAATTAACTGTGCACAGGAAGGTTTAGAGCTGATGTTGTTGTTTTCCCTGGAAATAGTGCATTGTGTAAAAGACAAAAGATCAGCTACACAAATGTGATGCTGTTATCAGTTTGTCTACTTGTTTTATCTCATATGAGAATAAGCATTAACATTCTGAGTCAGATGTTCTCATTAATGTGATTCCAATCATGAAACTGAAAATACACAAGCTATCAACACTTCTGAAACTCTCTTTGTTCATATCACAAACCTGCTCTTAAGAGTGTCAACCCACAAAACTTGTGAATGTTCTTACCAAGAATGAGTCTTGCTTACCTAAGAGCAGGAAAGGAGCTGCAAAAAGGCCTGAGCTACCTATGGCAGATTTTGAGTACATCCCTCAGAGTCAAGATCCTCAGAACCTCTGCTACCTCCATCCTAACCTAGATCTACCCAAAGGTCCCATAATGTCTATATATCTATTTGCTTCATTTGGAAGATCCAGGCTAATAAGTACTTTTGGAAAATGCCCTCTGGATCAAACCCTACACAAAACAAGGTGCAGGGAACTAACACCTCTTTTGCACAAAGAATAGTTTAATTTGAAGCTGTACAGTCATTTAAGAGGAAAAAAAGCCACCAAAAAATGTGCCACCTTGGATTTGATATCAGGAAAACTTTATCACCTTGAGAACAGTGAAGCTGGGGAGCAGGTTACCCAGACAGACTGTGCAGTCTCCATCTTAGGAAGTTTTCAAGACCCAACTGGATAAAGCCTTAGGCATTCCTATTTGATCACATAGTTGACCATGCTTTGAACAGGTGGTTGGACTGGGAGCTTCCTGAGATCTTCTATAGCCTATGTTATCCTGCATTTGTATACATTAAATGCATTGCTTCTTACTACTTGCTTGGTGTCAATTCTTACAGGACTCTCAAATGTGCTTTGGATCAGAAAGCAGGAATGTAGCAGGGGACAAGTTTGGGGTCTGCTGTCCCTTTGAGAATTTATTTGACTCTGAAAATCATCATTTGAATATCGGCAACAGAGAATTTCTTAGAAATGGTGCCATAATCTCTCCATGTAGTCCTTCTGCATGGACCACACTAACATGAAGTGCCCTACTGACCATTACTGGATGCCTTCTAACCACAGTTGGCCATGGTTAAAAAGTTTCTGATTATTTCCCACAATATAAAGCAAATTTTTTATCTTTTCTCTTGGTTCAGATAATATTTCAATCCACATGAAATGCTTACTCAGCTGCTAAATAAAGTACTTTTCTGTGTGAGTAAACATAGCAGAATCTGACTCAGAGCAAATTATTTATTAAATACACTTAGCCCTACTTTCTGTTCACAAATCATCCCTTGAAACAAATGCACGGCATTAAGCCAGAACTGTTACCTCTTTTCTCATGACATTTGAGTTCATGTTGTCTCCCCAGTTTGTTAATGATAAATGAACACCCCTGAAAGTTGGTGCTGTATGCAAGCCTCCTCAGCAGTAGGGGCTGGGGCATTTCAAGGAAAGTGTGGCGTTCACCTGGTTCCTTACCAATGCTATTATTACCATCTGCAGCTATTTGTAGTAGAGAGCAGATTATCTTTGTTTGCTAAAAAACAACCACCTGGGAAGAAGACTGATACTTGCCAGGCTCTGCAAATGAAAACTGGGAACCCAGACAGTGGGTCAGAGAGGTGAGTTTTGAGGAGAATATGCTTCCATTTTCCTCTGTAATTCCTTGGTGAAAATACAGGATTCAAGAGTAGCCAGCACAATTCAGTATCACAAGTTCACTTGAGGACTCATTAAAAATATAATTCCTTGGTTTATGAAATGAAGAGACTCTCCAGCAGCATAATGCTTAATTTTCTTTTGTCAAGGTCCTGATATCAAATGTTTGATAGAAAAATACAAGAACTGTTGGAAATGCATTCCTGGGATTGTAATAGGTAAGTGAAATATAAATAAGTAATTTATTGTAGATCACGCAATACATTTCCACCGTCCTAAATACAATATTTAAAATTTCATATTAATCTAATCTTTATGCTCATACCTTATTATTTCTTAGATACTGACAATACAAAAAAAAATCACCATCTATACCATGAAGTTTTTCTGTGTGAATGACAGACACAGTGAAGGCAAATCACACTGGAAAAACAGGGAAAAATTGTCATATTTATCTTTTAATATATTTTAATACCTCATTTCTTATTGATGTAATGGAACTAAACAACAAACTCTCTGCAAAGAAATTGCTCACCTCCCGACACTTTCATTAGTTCCAATCATATAAAAGGAAAATAAAATAAATTAGGTTTTTATGTGTCCTTAGTATCAGGCAATGTTGCCATTATTTAAACAGAAGATGTATTGAAAGTCATAACTATGGGTCTTGTGAGATTACCTCGTACACCACAGCTCAGCAGCATATCCCAGTACAACCAGTCCTGTATTAAGCAATCCTATGGGCCACAGAAATTGTACTTCCTTCTTGCCTCACTGCAGAGGAATTAGATTACTACCAATGTTTCCTTCTTACTCCAGGAGTGGCTCCACTTTAGCTGTGAAGACCTAAAGATATATAATCGAATTTTTTTGTGGGAGCATCCCAGGTAAATAAAAAATGGGTTCAAATCTTCACTTACACTTTCTTGAAGAACTGCAGAACAACTCAGGATCATTGTCTATATATAATCAATGTCAGATTGTCAGTGGCATCAGATGGTACTGTGTAGCTGTAGACTCACCTTTCTCTTTAAACAGAATAACCACAGACTGGTCCTAAAACGTGATAATTCTGTGGGAAAATTGCACAAACACTTTACCGCCCAGTACCTCTTATAGTTGGATATAGAGCTGAAGTCCTGGTTTTGCACAGGACCTGTTGAATACTTTGAGAACGTTGAAATTTAAATTGTAAGAACAGAGACGACTTTTTTTCATCTAGCCTGCCTTTTTGGACTGTTCTCAAAGGATGGGAACATGCTAAATGCAACATCAGAATTTTTCTTCTGGCAAAACTTGGCCAGAAATATATGGCATCCTAGGTGAACTTGTGCACAACATTGCTTTTGCATGTAACTAGTCATAAGGATATGATCGCTAGCCAACATCCATCATGAGCTGCCTTGCACAGAGAACTGGAATTCACTGGTGGTGTTTTGCATTGCATGAGATTGCCTGCAGGTACTGTAGAGTCAACCTCAGGCCAAATTATAAGCATTGTTAGAGCTGTGTTTTTTCTGTAGTCTTGCAGTGCTCTTCTTTTTGTTTGTAAACCACATGAAGAAAATCTTTGGCTTCCCGTGATGCCGGATCACTTCATATCAAAATAGATTAATGCTAGCCAGAGCAGTACATGTTTATACTACAGTTTCCTCTGAGGCAATATCTTTCCTCTAATTACAACATAAGGACATCCCCACAATCAGTGCCCAGGGTTATGGTATGGTGACCATCCCTGTTAAGCCATCTGAGAGATGACAAATAACTCCAGTGAGATGAAAAGCAAGGCACAATGCTCTGGGAGTTAATCTTAAAAGAATTTTTTTAAAAAATCACTATTATCTTCCAGGCAGTTGGTGTTTTAAGTGTTTTGTAATAATAAGAAGATCCAGGGGTTGACAACACCTGCCAAGCACTAAGACTGACTCACAAGGCAGCTTTGTACTGGTATCTTTCCACAGTTTTCAGTGGAATTCTCAATACATGTCTATAGGGCCATGCTAGAAATCTATGAGAAGGAATAAGGTTGAGTATTTATTTCCAGTCACCATAATAACTACAATAAGAATGTTATTTGTTGACTTAACACAGAATCTAAGGAAATAAATATTAATTTATACAATCAAACAGTTTTATATCTATTACTCGTGTTCACTTTTGAGCAAGCTGGAAGCAAAATAAAGCAATTAAACTTCTAGAGACTACCATGATTTAAAAGCCCTGGAATTTTAGCTCACAATTCCTATTTTCTTGGTAACCATTGTTACAAAAGAAACAATCCATGCTAGAATTTATTGCTGTAATTTATATTAGGCAAGGATTTGTGATCCTTGAAATTCCCTGCTGTCTGATTTACAATACTCTTTTTCACTGTATTGTCCCTAATTTTATGTAATCAACATTTGAAAAGTTTCCTGTTATGGCTGCTGCCGTACCAAAATGAGGTTATTTATCTAGTCAGAATGTTTGCTCTTATCACAGCGCGTTTTATATATGCTGAGAGTCCCAATACTATATAACTACTTGTTTGCTTACCTGCTCTTTTGATCAAGTCTCTGAGACATTATTGAGCTTTAGCAATCAATAGAATTTCAGGTGTCCAACAACCACTTAGCGATTTGTGAATATTGAGTGTTGGTGTATATATCCCAGATGCAAAGCAGCCAGCATGTTTATCTAATTCTTTATTTGATTTCAAAGACAGCTGTTGAAAACCTTTCATATACACAATTATCTTCTTTCATTTGAGCATGGCAGTAACTATGCAAATATCTCAATTTGTGTGGTTTTAATAACGGAACTATTCTTTTCCACATGTACTTGTTTTCTGCTTGTTCCAGATAAGGTAGATTTTAAACAGTAGTTCTTGCTGTGGATTTCTCTTAAATTTAAGGTACTTTTTTATGTTTTGCTATTTTGAATCCTCCTCGTTCTTCAAGCATAACGTGTAGTATGTGATGTGAGGATAAACTGCTTCAATAAATCCCATTATTCTGAAGAACAATAAAAATAACAAGTTGATGACACTGAAACAGTGATAAATAACATTTCTTATTTCCTTACGCTTTTAGAATCTCATTCTTGCACTTCTGAATCAACTCTAACTCCCAGAGCTGTCAGACTAGGAGAGCACTACCTGTGTTGTTTTTGTCAAAGAAAATTATGTTATTGAACACTGTAATTTGTTAAATTCCAAATCTTGTTTAGACAATTAGTTCAACCTGTGTTATCTCTCAACATGTAACTGAAAAAATGAAAGAATGGTGCATACAAAACACACCCATGGCTCCCAAAACAAAGAGGACCTTATTCAGGGAGATGTTATTTGAAGATAAGAACAACACTCTGGCATGGTGCCTCTCCCCATAATGCCATGAAACCAATCTTCTGTGACAGCTTTGATGGTTGAGGGTCCCTGAGTTCCTGGAGGTCTGTAGGCTGGAGGACAATATTTTTTCTTGCAGGCAGACAGAAAACCCCAAAGACAACTTGTGGAAGAAATACGTTTTAAATGGTCCTCACAATGACTGCAGTCATCTTGATTAAAGTTGTGAATCCACAATAAGCCTGATTTTTCCCATTTATACCTTCCTAGATGCTACAAGCAAGAACACAGAGTAACAAAATCAGCAAGTTCAGCCTAAGGTCAAGACAAACTCTTTAAGCCAAGGTTCACAATTTGATTTTCCTCTCACATTACAAGAAAAGGAAAGACCAAAAAAAAGTGAAAGCTCAAGACAAAGAGAACAAGCAATCAATCCTCATTTCCTTCTGTAAGATATATGGAACTGGAAATACTGAACATAAATATTTAACATTAATATTTTCTGTGCCAAATAGACTCTAGTTGAATGTGAAATAAGGGAATCAGGAGATGGGATAGAAGAAGTCAGAACAAGATTTATAAAAACTTCTTTTACCTCAAATAAGTCAACAGTGACTGGCAGTAGGTGGCCTACTGCAAGTTGCATTTTCACAAGCCTGTGCAGTAGGCAGAAATAGAGAGAGTCAAATGCCATCTTCCTGCTATCCATAAAAGCACTGCCATCAACTTCATCAAAATGGGAGCCCATTGTGCTTTCCTCTGGCCAGCCTGGTTGGTTGCCTCACCATGAACCAGGGGCACCTTCTTTGCATCCTTTCTTCTGTCCAGTACTGCACCTTCCAGCTAAGATCCACCTGCTACTGCTGCTCTCTGATTACTGATCAGCCACCGTTCCATGGGCTGACCAAGGCCCCAAGAGCACTCGTAGGTTGTAGGCCACAGCCCTGCGTGGGTGCCCACACACACACCAGGGGCCCCATTTGAATTCAACCTGTGGCCATCACGGTATGCCTGAGCTGTGCTGTAGGTGTGCCTGTCTCCATGTCTGTCACAGCTGTGCCCAGCCATGCAGTCTGCTGGACTGGGCTCTGATCCATGGACTGACTTCCCAGCTTGACCTTAGACCTGCCACCTAACTCTAGGATCTGTCTGGTGGTTGCCAGGCTGAGTAGGACCCTGGCTGCTACCACAAGACTGGATTTACATTTCTGGACTTGCCTCATCACCAAATGATGCCAAGTCTCCTGAACTCTCAAATGACCCCCTTGCCAGCTCTAGACGCTGGAAATGGTGCAACAGGCTGGCAAGTCCCTGCCCTGCTGCTGTGTGTTACCCACCTGATGAACCAACTACCTGTGACTCAGGGCAGTGGACCCATCCCATATTGTCTTAAGCATTCCTCAGTCCCAAAAGTTCACAGAAGGGTCCTCTGCAGCTCAGTACACTACCAGCTTTTCAGGTGAAGGCACCAAGGAGAGAGAGGCTGAAGAACTGGCTGGTGTTCGTTCCAGAGGTAGCCAGCTCACACGGGTGCAGAGTCCTGAGTACTGAGATGTCCTTCAGCTTGTGGACCTAATGAAATCACAAAGAAAGGAGGATGGATACATTAAAATTGGGGATGGGGACATGAGAGGAAAAACAAAAGGAAGTTCTTCTCAGACTTTTTTTACTCTTAAAGTCCATAAGTCAGGTCTCAGACTTTTCTGTGATTTTCGTCTTATAGTATCACAAAAATGTGGTAAGAGTAATTCACCTCCAACTACTGCACCTGCTTGTACAGTTTAAATTAAAACCAGAAACACTGCAAATCCCACTTCACAATGCCTTTCAGTGTTTGAGACTCTGAATTAAAGGCCTTCATTGTTTAGGAGGATTATTTCATTGCCTTCCCTGGCTTCAAAGAAATAAGAATCTTCACTCACTTTTCTATTGATCCTGGTTGATCAGATTAACTTTGTTTTGGATTCCTACAGAAACAAAAGACAAATAGAAATGTTTTGAACACTAAATGTGTACAGTTTTGTTCAGTTCACGATTCTACTACCTATTACAAAGATGATTATTAGTTAGACAAAGAAAGAATAAAGGAATTACTGTAAATTATGTTCACTAAATACCAACAGTTTAAGCAATTACAAAATTATGAAATATTTCATAATGACATGTAATTACAGTTAATTCCACAATTAAAATTATATCTTTTATTTCGCAGCAGTTGTTCTTTTATAAATAATAATAATAATTAGGATTAAGAAAGGTCAGAATATACTTCTATTTCCACACTACAAAATGCATTTCAAGCCATTTGTGTTCCCCTCATGCACTTTACATTCTGACTTTGGTCTTTGTTATTTTGTAGTCTTGGAATGGGCCAAGAGGTTCTCCTGGGACAGCACAAGCCGAGAGAGCAGAATTGTGTTAGTCTGGACATAGACAAAAGGTCTTCAGGTAGGAAGCACTCTTACTTGTGTGCTCAGAGGAATTATCCTCAGAAGTATAATACATTATAATAACTAGCAGCTCTACTTTCTTACAGTGCTGTCCTGAACATCTACATGCAATTCTACTTGTACATCCTCTGTAGCAGACCATTAAATCACCATCTGGGTTGGAAAGTCAGCTACCAGCTGGATGATGACCATTTCTCAGGTCTTGCTCACTCCTTTCTCCCTCCTCTCCATTCTTTCCTGAAACGGCTTACTGATAAAGATGGCATAGTGCTTGTCAGATGTCTCTAGCTTTCTATCATGGTTTGTTCGCTGTATCAGACAGCATCTTTTTAGCGATCATGGCTATATAAAACCTGTACTATAAACCCATAAGAGAGAGAAGCATCAGTGTTGCTACACAGTGTATTCTGATGAGAGTTCAGAGCTATGAAATAAGTGTATGTGTAATCAATACAACTCACGCATTACAGCCACATACATTGTCACGTTTTGTAGACTGTCCTAGACAGTCCTTTAACACAAGCAAGGATGTTAACTCCACTTTTACATTGCTATGTGCTCAACTTCTACAAAATCATAAAATAGTTTTGGTTCGATAGGATCTCTGGGGGTCATCTAGTTTGGCCCTCCTCCAAACATGGGTCCAACTATGTCAGATTACTGTAGGTCTTGTCCAGTTCAGTTTTAAATATCTTCAAGGATGGTGAGTCCATAAACTGTCCTGGTTCTCATGGCTTCCTTTAATTTTATTTCCCACCCCCCTCCCTCACTATTTTTTCTTTTGCTATCTAAATATAATTTCCCATTATCTTCTGCTTCTCATCCTGCCACTGTAAGAAGAGTGTTTCCATCTTGATTACACTTTACCAAAAAGTACCTGAAGGCAGCAATAAGACCTGGCATTAGCCTGTTGTTCTTGGCTGAACAACCACTATTCCATCCAGCCTCTCCTCATCATGTGCTCTAGGCTTCTAATTATCATGGTAGCCCTTTTACACTCACTGCAGCATGTCAATACCTATTTTGCACTGCGAAGCTCGAAAATGGACGGAGTCCTTCATATGGAGTCTCACAAGTGCTAATTAAAGAAGAAACATGGAATCATTCAGGTTGGAAAAGATGCTTAACATCATCAAGTCCAGCCATTAGCACTACCAAGTCCACCACTAAACCATGTCCCTAAGCACCATGTCCATACATCTTTAAAATACCTCCAGGGACAGTGACTTAATCAGCTCCCAGGGCAGCCTGTACCAATGCTTGACAATCTCTTCAGTGAATAAATTTCTCCTAATATCCCATCTACACCTTCCCTGGCACAACCTGAGACCATTTCCTCTTCCTATCCCTTGTTGCTTGTGAGAAGAGACTGACACCCACCTCACTAATAACTACTTCCTTCCTACTGGCTACACTCACACTATTACCCCTCATCATGCAGTTGATTCCCTTCACTGCAAATGTGCAAATGCTGATTGCTGCTGGCTCATGTCTCCTCTGCTTGTCCACCAGGGCCATCAGATCCTTTTTCAAAAAGATTCCTTTCAAACAGTTGATGCCAAGACTGGATGGAAGGAGGATGGCTTCCCAGACCAGGGCCAGGACTCTACACTCACCTGTGCTGAATCTCATGAGATTCCTGCTTGACTTTCTCCAGCCTATCAATGTCCCTCTGAGCAACAGCTTGCCCTCCAGGGAAAGAGCCACTCCCACCCAATGTGGTATGATCTGAAAACCTGAGGTTACACTCTGTTCTACCTTCTGGTTAGTAACAAACAGCATGGATTCCCACATGAACTGCTGAGGGACCTTACTAGAAACTGCCCTCCAGCAGGGCTTTGTTGACTTCTCAGGCTCAGGTCCTGAACTAGAGAGCCATCCTCACAGTATCTTCATCTACATCTCCATGTCCTTGGCTGCGTCCCCAATGTCCATGAATTTGCCAAGCTGGCTGAAGTTATCCTTTCGGTGGTGTTAAACGCTCTTTATTTTCTTTCTTACGTGTATTACCTCACTTTTGCCAAGTAAACCTAAACAGTAGTGAAAAAAACAAAAAAAAAAGTGTTCAAAATTGTGTGTGTATGTGTGTATGAATTAAAGCTCTTACTGTTGAGGAAACTGTGCAAGTTCTACGAGCATGGAAGCATGGAATCCAATTAAACACACATACACTAATACTCTTTCCTAACACTGTGAACAGTCAGAAGACAAACTGTAAAGTTACTTGATATCAGCTCTAGCTGAAGGTCAGATTGCATTCATAGGCCGCTATTTTTTCCATAAACACTCTCCTATTAACAAGCAACTGTTAGTAATGCAAAAGCAAACAAATCCAGAAATGTTTTTAACTTTTGCATACATACATGCTCTTCCAAGGGTAAGTTTTAGTAGAGTGAAAAGGAAAACATAATTAGTCACACAATTGTAGTTAAATGAGGAGTCACCTGAGTTCCTAATTGTTTGAACTTATCATTTTTAAGCAGAATAAGAACATCAGTGGAAAATGGAATTTTTTTTAATTTATTAATTATTTCTTAGGCTTTAAGGTCTCAGATGGAGTAGGCATTACATAAATGTGCAGAAATTCAACCCCTTCTCTGCAATCTTTATCAACTATGATGTACAGATAAACATGAAGGATATAGGGATGCTGTTTTCAATAAAAACAACTGAAAGAGAAAGAGTGGTTTTAATGTGGGATCAAACATGGAGCTGACAAGACTGAGCCAGGAGAGATGGACAAATAGGAACATGGAATATGGAGACAAAAGAAAAATTGTGGCAATTAACGGGCAAAGATAAGAAAGCAAGATGAGAAGACCTAAAAAAAATGATGAAAAATAAAGTATACTGAGTTCAGAAAGAAAGGCTGGTACCCTAAAGAAAGTAACTAGTAGGATCCAACTTTTATGTCAGCACATTGATGTTATTAGCAGCTCTGTTGTTCAGTGGAGACAGGAGGGTCCAAAAGCCTTCTCAACACAGAGCTGTTTCTTCCCCCAAGAAGGGCTATTCTGCTGTTTCTGTGTCCTACTGAATGGGTGTTCTGTTCCCAGGACTTCAAGGGCTGTTCTTCAGTCACAAAACCTCACAGCAAAAGCAAATAAGCAAAACAGACAAAAAAAAAAAAAAAGACAGTGAAATTGAAATGTCAAAGGTTCTTGAAAACAGCTTCTTTTCCATCAAGTACTCCAGCTTCTGCTAGAGAAGTCCTTTTTATGCCTGTAGAGTTTATCATAGTTTAAAGGAATGTATAAACTTGCAACAATGTAAAAAATTCACAGCAAACCTCTGTGCAGGTGAAAATCTGTTCTATTAACACAGAAGTTGGCTCAGCTATGAAGTAGCACTGCATTATGGGGAAGCTTCCCAACAGGTCCCAAGATGGACTCATGAAGTGGGGATTAGTCAGAGCACCAATCAATACCTGAAGAGATTATTTTATTTTAAATAAATGAACTGGTATTTATCACTCTATGAAACAGCAAATAGTTTAGACCAAGTAAATAATGTGAAGTAGAAGGAAATTGCAGAGAGCAGGCTTTGTAAGGATTGCAAGATTATTGTGAGTTACGCCGGCAGCATCTACTACATCAATGCAACTGCACCAAGACTGCTTCCATGAAGCATTAGAATTATTAAGCTTAGCACAGAAATGTTTATGGCAACACTGTTCTGGGTTAGTGCAATTACAGCAGCGATGCCAGCACAGTATGAGCTACTGCAAATGCTTGTTGGCCTGAGACAAGGTGAGAGAGAGATCAAAACCTCCTGTGAACTACTGAATGACTGTGTTGTTGCCTAACTCTTTGACCCTCATGGAAAAGCTGAGGAAATAAATAAAAGGTGAAGCAGAAAATGGGCATTTCCCTGTCTATTATCAGCCCAGCTCTGCAGGATACAGCTTTTTAGTTTCCCGGCCTTCAAAACATCTGCTTGGATTAGAATTGGTTTGTATCTGACTCTGAGTATCCTGTGACATTAAAAAACCATCCAGGTGTTAAATATCTGAACTCATGGACATAGTCTAACACAATGAATAAACTTCAGGTTCCACTATCTACACCCAAGCTAACTGATATTTTACTCTATTGGTAGTCTCTTTAACTTGAGGGTGCAGAGTATACAGAATAAGTAGTTCCTTGCATGTTTTCTCTTTGAGTGTAGTAATCAACCCCAAAAGGCTTCCAGCTGCTGAACTGAGGGTCTTAATTTGGGCCTGTTGTGTTTATGAATGCTCATAATTCCTCACTGTTCTTAATAATGTCTGTAAGTCTCTGAACACCATGGCTTAGTCTTCTAAAATTTATCTTGTCTGTGGCCAATGCAAAACATATGAGGCAACAGTAGAATACATATATTGCATAAAATGTCTTGTAAATTGAAGCAGTCTAGTTATACATGAAAAAATTAACAGTGGATGTTATATTATCATTATTATTTGAGTGTTCTCAAACCCAGGCAAAACCCCCCAAAATTGCCACCTTTGACAGGGAACTACCATGCATAAGTAAAATGAAACATATGGGATGGGGAACAGCAGCTTTGAGGAGAAAAACCTGCAGTGAATCAATAAAATAAACTCAGTGCTAATTTGTAGAGTTCAATGATGCAGCTCATGATTGCATACCGAGTTCTACACATTGCCACAGTGATTTAACTATCACAAGATCCCAACACTAAAAAACAAACTTTTTTTAGTTTTCTGTTTCTTACAGCATCTAGACCCATAATTCAGTGGGGGACGTGATTAACTTTGTTGTTTAAAAAAGTCATATTATTATCCCTCTAGCCAATAACTGTTTAAGAACCATATATGAAGGATTTTCTTATAATAAGGTATTTAATTGATGTATTTTCATTCCATTACTATTATTTTATTAAATCCGCTTTATTTTTGGTCTCACCATTATCCTGTTGCAAAGCTTTCAACGGACCAGTGCTGTTTGATACAGGTCAAGCTCAAACTGTCCTGCCATTCAAATATAATCTGGAGTTGTTAGAAAGAAAAAATACAAAAGATGTGGTGCTCATAAAATTTAGCACATTAATGTAGAGGAAAGAAGCAAAAGGGGAAAGGTAATTACACTTTAGTAAGCCTAAAGTAAAGTCAGAAAAGCATGTAAGTGTAAAAATGCATAAAAATGTACATTCTTATTTGAGTGCAAATCTGTTCCCAGGCAAAAACCTTGCCTGGGTCAACACTGGGCATTAAAAATCTAAGCATCAGTTTACACCTGTCCTTAAAATGCAATCCAAACAATCTTATTGAAAAGTATTATTGGATAAAACAAAGAATCATCATTAAAATGCAGCACACATCAATGGATACATAAATCAATTATAATAGCAAAAAGAGTGACTATACATCTAAGGAAAAAGAAACCAAAGACTGAAAATACACCAACTGCTACTAATGCTGCAGTGTTAGAAGAAAGCTATAGAAGAGATAGAATGACATTGTAAATTACACTGTTTATGGAATATTAAAAAGAATCTGAGAAGCTTTGGTGATGAATTTTAATTCAATAAGTTCTAGTCTAAGATTTATTTAATAGTTTGTCCTACCCTAACGATATGATTGAAATTATACAGCTGTAGTTTATCAGTAAAAATACAGTGAAAATACATAGATGCTCCAAAGGGGGTAAGAATAAAAACACACAGACAAATATGATTTGATTACGTGTATTTTGTTATAAAAATTAGTGGAATAAACTACATTATGTAGATGTTCTGTGGCAACTGCACTTGTAACTTTGAGAAATGCATGGGCCCTCAAGAATTAAAATGCCAGGCTGGCAGATCTATAACTCCCATAATACCTTAAAGTCATTATAAACATTTCAGTGAGGGTGCCAGTTGATTCTAGTAACAGTGTGTGCAAATGATGCACAGTAGAGGAGACCAACATATTTATGTGACTATAAATGGTGAAATTTTGTGATAATTTTGCTCTAAGATCTGAAAATGACCACGATCTGAGCTTTGAATACATTAGACATTTTTAATATAATCATGAGGTTCAAGGTTTTCTGAAGCCAATATCCATTCTCACTGTAACAGACTTGAGGCTACTCTTGGGTTCAGGACTTGGCATATTTACCAAGAAAGTGCAAAACAGTCATCAGACTCAAACATTTCTGGCACCATGAAATAGGAGTTGAGGTGCTGGTGAGCTGGTAAGCCCCACTGCTGCCACAGCACCAGCAGCTAGTGCAACCCGTACATAAAACTGCTTCACTTCTCCAGACCTCCAAAACTCATGAAAAAAATTAGGATCCCTGCTCTTAAATGAAGAAGACAGGTAACGGCAAGGATTGAGGCTCGTTCTCACCAGTCCTTTGCTGCCTGATGTCCAGCACATCCCCAGACCACCGCGCCTTGCCCCCCACCCCCAGCCCGAGAGGGGCCTTCCTCTCTTCCCTGAACCGCTGGGGAGTAAGTTTCGGACTGCTCAAGCTGCTCGGCGACTGACTGAGGGTTTAAGCAGGCATGCCTGCAGCAGGGCAGGCAGCTCTGGAAAACCTGGAAAACATCTTCTTTTCAGACGCCGCCGACAAAAAGAGCGCAGGAGCGGGGCGACGGCGCTGCGGGGCCGGAGGTGCGTCGGGGCCGCGCAGGGTCGCCGGCGGCTCGCTGCCCTCGCCACCTCCGCCCGGCCACCGGCAGGTTGCCTCCTACCTGGTCACGCCGGGCGAAGGGGGACCGGGAGAGAATTCCCTGCCCAGAAGCCAGGTTTGATGTTTTGATCCGTGGGTACTTCTGCAGTTCTGCCCCTGCGTATGAGGTACGTCTGTGCGCCCACGGGCTGATGAGTGGTGCGGTCCTTCGCTGCAGGACTGCACGAGTGGGATCTTCAGTGCCACCCATTAGGAACTACCAAGCACGGCTGTGTCTCGAAATGATGCCTCAACATTGCTCAAGCTTAGTTTTAAGCTTGCACCTACTTTTGCTCTCCCTGCCCACGGTTTGAGTGTACACACACTCCCCTGTCTCTCTTGCTGGTGTTTCTCAAGCAGAAATGCTTGGTAGGTTCTTACGTACCAAAGGAAGGTAAGGGTGAAATACCTCCTTCATGTTTGGTATCCGCAGGCCACTTTACCCACCTCCAGAGATATCTTCTAACGTCCGTTCCCTTATCTAACAGAGATCCAGCTTCCTGCGTGGTGCCAGAGCATCACTGCTGGGCAGCAAGGGAAGGAGAGGTCGGTCCGACCCCTCGCTGCTCCTCGCACTCTGGTTCAGGCCTTGCCGATGACCTGGTTGTGTTCGGGGAAGGGGGAAGGACAGACCGAAAGTTCTCGGTCCAAGCGACACGTAGCTGCCCAGTGACACCTTCGAGAGGACCCACTGTCAAAGCATGGAGATGATTCCCAGCGCAGAAGCAAATAAACAAACCAAAATGTTTTTGGCCTAGTTTCTCTGCATCAGGTAAGTAGAATACATCAAGGAGACCTTCCCATTATTGCATAAGCAAAAAAAAAAAAAAAATTCTTTTTCACTTTTTTTTTCCTGAGTCGGCTAATCCCCGAGTTGTGGTGCTTTCAGACGAATCTTCTGACAAGTGTTGCAGTTCAGCCCTGTATGCTTGTATTTTGGAAACAAACAATGCAGTAGCTGGAAAACTTAGGAACTAAGGAGAAAAGTCAAGGGCAGAGGCTAGTCAGTTTTTGTTGCCACGTCTGAAGAAGCATAAATAATCAAAGACTATGATTAGTTGCACTGACCATAAGACTAGGGGGAAATGGAGAAAGAAAAAAAAAATAAATAAAATATAAACGACGACTGTTTTATAGCTTGTTACTCCCCACTGACACCTTCCTCTTCCTGGCCAGGACCTCTTCCAGACGCGGCGCTGAGGGGAAGGGACAGCAGCCCTGGGGAGCAGCTCCGATCCCGGTGGCTGCCTGGGGATGCGCAGGGCGCGGAGCATCGCGCAGCCCCTCCACCCACGGCAACCGGGCAGCCTCACCGCCCCTTGCCGAGTGGCGCCGGCGCCCGCTTCTCGCCTCGAAACTCACCCGACAAAGACGTCCGTGCCTCGTCTCTCCCTCGCCTCTACCGCCCGCCCCCATCCCCGCCTGCGCGGCGCGGGGAGGCGCGTTACTTACGCGAGTCGGCGGCGGCAGGCTGTGGAAGTCCCTGCCGGGAGTCGAAGGGAGCCCGGAACGCAGCGGGCTCGGCGTACCCACCGACGGCTGGCAGAACCAAAGAGTTAAAATATAAAACCATAAAATGTTGTGTTGTTTTTTTTTTTTTTAAATATTAATGTTCTTATAACGGAAGTTCTTATCAGTGGGTTGCACTGTACTTGGCAAACAAGCCTTTTTACCTTTTAAACAAATAATTCATTAGGTAATTAAATTCAAGTGAGATTACTCTAATTAAATATACACTGCTGTTGAATCATAATTTCTATGTGGCCTAGTTAAAGATGAACGATCTCTTATTCCTGACCAAAAAAAAAAAAAAAAGAAAGCTTTAAAAGAATTCCCCAGTGACTGGAATAATAGATTTATACACCACTGTGCAGAGGTCATTTCAAGAAAGAAGAGACACCAAACACAACATAAAGGGACTTTTCATGTCTGGAGATACTAGAATTTCAGGTTTTATTGCTGCAAGTTCTATTAAAAGACTTTGTGGAACCTAGGAGGAAATCAAAATTATTTTTCAAAAGGTGATAAGTTATATAAATATGTGCACAAACAGAAATGTGTCTCTGAAGGTATTAGTTCTGCATAATTTCCGATGAGTAGCTACTAGGCCTCAAAGGAAACAGTGCATCTTGAAATGCTCTGAAGGCTTACATTGGCCAAAATAAGGCAGGACTTTAGCAAAATTAGAAGTAACTTTGTAGCCAACGATGTGCTATGTGTCCTGGTTCCCTTTAATAGCATTAGGCGTTCAAACCATAAAGACTAATCTGGAGAGTAGAAGTTCCTGCTCTCTGCTTTGATCTCCTTCCTCTTGGCTGTTTAAAGCTGACAGTTTGGCTGAATGGCATTCACTGCTTTCATTTGTAAGACACGAGTTTCCTAGTGTTCCAGAGCTAGCAGCTACACCTGTACTGCAGGAATTTACATTGCATTGCTCCAGGATGGCATTGATTTGGGACGGGTGAAATACAAACACAAACTAATTAAAAACTGCATAATGCAGCCCTACAGGAACAAGACGGAAAAAAACCAAATAAATACAACTGCAGCTGGCACGGCAATTGTGCCTCTGCCCCCAAGCAACAGTCTGGTGACATAAAATTATAAACCTTAAAAAACCCACATAATTGCTGTTGATCATTTTTGAGACAAAATGGAAATTATTTTGTTAATTAAGTTCAGACACATAAAATATTCATGGATAGGTAGATAGATGGACAGAGAGAGAAACAGAGAGAGGCAGATGATTCATTCTATAGATTTTAGTGCTTGTTCATATAGGCCTGTGTGCATAGCTCTAACAATTCATTTGCAAAAGCGCACAGGAAGAGAACATATGTGAATTCACCTTACTTTCACAAATAAATGTAAGTTACACCTGAAGTGAACTGATAAAGGATTAACAAAAAGTCACCACCAGAATATCGGGGGGGAAAGTCAATTTCTCTTAGTTTACTTTTTTAAAAAAAGTTGTATTTTTCATTTTTAAAGCACACGCTCTCTCTCTCTGAATAAAATAATCTTTGTAAACACCTTACTAGCTGCTACCTTGAGTACAATCCAACGCTGCAGCTGCTCGGGCTTGGATTCCTTCCTGTACTGCCTGTATACACTGAAGATGTGTACATCTTCACATTTAGGGAATCGATCAGGTATCCCTGATTCCACGTTTGTGCTTATTTAGACAAACCAAACCATTCATTTGCACAGTCAGAGGTCTAAAGGCTGCTGCCACTGTGAATTAAATAGGCAAAAATAGAGTGAAATTTTTTTAAATTTCCTTCCTTCCTTCCTTCCTTCCTTCCTTCCTTCCTTCCTTCCTTCCTTCCTTCCTTCCTTCCTTCCTTCCTTCTTTCCCCTTTACCCTCTTTTTAACAGAAATGTTCCTCTGGTTGGGCATGATGGGGAGGAGAGGGGAGTCTGGCCCTCCAGAGCTACATCACCTCTCCGCCTATAATTGTTTGACACATGCCCTGTTGTCACAAAGTGGGGTTGTTTCCCAGACCCTGCTGGAAAAAAGGTGCAAAGTAATAATGGGTGTTTAACAAGGCTCATAAATCAGGGCTGATGAGAAGCGCTCAGGATGGTCATACGGCGGCGACAGGGCCTGGCAGCGGGCGACCAGAGAGAGGAGACCCCTGCCAAGGTCCTGCCGAGCCACCCCCGCACTGCCGGCACCCCCAAAAAAGTAAACGTCCTCAAATGAAACACGGTTCCGTGCTAAATCAGATGTAGTACACTTAATGAAAACTCAGTCAACTGATCCAAATAGTCAGCAGTCGGTGCATAATTAGAATCTAGGCGAGATATATTAAATTAATGGATTCTCTGCTGCACAGATGTATCATTAAAATATATAGGATTAATACTTAACATGGTAGAGTTATTTTAAACTTACACATTAAAAAAAAAGACAGCTAGCAGAAAAAAAAAAAAAAAAAGACAGTGAAACTACCTGCTGAGAACAGTCAGAAAATTAGCAACATACGGATAATCTATTTTTTTCTGCACACCTCCTTTTCCCCCCTCACGTTCTTTCCACGGGAAAGAAAATTGCAACAGCCTATTAACTGAAGAGGTCATCTTAAACTTCTTCGTCTATTACCGGTGAGAGCTGAAAATGAAAAGAGGATTTGCAAAAGAAATCGTTACCAGGATGTTTCAAAGCAGTTACAGAATTAAAAGAAAACTTTTCTCCCCAAGCCACAAACAAGGCGCTTTAGAGACTAAACCTCCCTTTCTTTTGGTAGATCTGATTATAAACGCCGCATAAACCCCGAGTTTTACCAACGGGGCCATACGCCCGCAGAGACGGCGCCCAAAGGCGTGTGTCACTGTGGAAATTACACGGGTGAACCGTAGACTAGTAAATATCTGAACTCCACTCTCAGATTGTGCTCTGCTTAGTATCCTGTTCTCCCCATAGTTAGGTGTCTCCTTTCAACATCTCTGTCATCTCCATTTGAAGATATTTTCAGCGGTTTATCACTGCCATCTCCAGCCCTGCGCATTTGCAGCAGGTTATCACAATTGCCAGTCCCCCCTGGCTGATGGGTTGCGCTGATTACCATCACTGCCCTCAGATATTTGGTGCGGATTCCCAGCACTGCAATATCCACTCTTAGGACATCTGGAGCAGATCAAAATCACTGACTTCATTTTTCAGTAGAGTCAGTGTAAAAGCTTCACACAGCCTCTTCGCAAACGTACCCTGTAGTCAATTCCGGCAGAACCAGCCTTCAGTTAAAATTCGGCCAAGCAGCGACCCCTATGTCTGGATTTGCATTTCTTATCGGACCCCTATCTAAACTGATTTGTTAATAATAAAGAGAAAATCTCTTGGCACTGGATGCATCGCCTTAAGAAACTGGAAGGATCACACTGTCTTAGCAAACTCCTTCTCAAGAAAGGCTCTTTAAGAAGTTTATCTGCCCAATGATCTTTGAATTAGATGAGCGTGGCCATTTAGGTCGATTTACTTTAAACAGTATACAATTTATTTTAAGCGATTACCTTAGGTATAATCACATTACGCCTAGCGCTGTTAGGTATTTCTCTCCCGCCTGATTTCTGATGTGCATCCGCTCTCCGACGGGAAGGTGACTGCTTTTCACTCCCAGCCCAAATCCTTTTTTACTACGTGACTGTTTATCGTCTTTTAAAACGCTGTTCGGCTAATGAGTTGGCACCGCACTCCTTTTTGTTAGGTCTTGCAGAAAGTTAAGGAGGCGTTCAAGCAACTACAACACAGTTCTCAGAGGAAAAAAATGGAAAAAAAAGGAAGAAGAAGAAACTTGTTTTGAATTATGATTAAAGCTACTTTTTTTAATAGTATTTTATTCCATCTATTAACAATTTGAAGCTAATTTATGAGTAGGAGGGGTTGATCACTCCAACCTTTTGGACTGTTTAGGTCCTGGGTTTAGAGAAAGATTTTCCTAGCGCTTCTGGCAGCTGCTGCTGATGTTTGTAATTTTCCGTACAGTTTCGTTCTTTTCGCACTTTTGTTATTAAGCTCCTGCTATAGGTCTTGTATGGGAGGAAATAAACCCAGAATCTCCCAGACCTTCACTAAACTGATTTTCAAGCTAAGTAGCTTAGTGTAGCAGCTCTGGTCCCAGCTTACTTGCACAACGGGGAAAAAATTAAAAAAGGCTTTGAAAGGTTGCCTACTAAAGTGACTTAATAAACCGTCAGAGGAAAAAAAAAAAAAGGCAATGTCCAGTGCAGGAGCAGGAATCGCGTGGGGATTGGCATTTTCTGATCAGAATTGTGCATAATAAATGGCGTTCACAGGACCCTGCTCATCCTTGCGCAAGGAACTTTGCAGAGGAGGAACAAAGCTTTCCCACCAGTCTTATAACTTTTCCCCCTCCTCGGCGATTTTTTTCTTCCTCGTTTCTTTTCCTTCCAATTTAGGTTTGTTGTTGTTTTGTTTTTCTTGTTTCCCTCCTTTTTTTGCTTTCCGAAATCACAGTTACAGGTAACCTGCACTTTGTATTTATTTGCTCTATTTCTACTCAAGGTGAAGAGTAGCAAAATCCACCCCAAAAAGATGCTGGGCTGATAGAAAAGAAAAGGGGACTTTTTTTCCTTTTTCTTCCCCCCCCCCCCCCTTTTTTTTTCCTCCCTGAACCGATCTGAGAAGGATGAGAGCGGGTGGGGGAGGGGGTGACTCACATTTCTTAAGCCTCCAAGTGGAAACCTTTTCTGGATACACATTCCACACAGATCTAAAGAGCTAAGAAGATTTCGGCAGCGTAGGTGCCTTGTCCCACCTTTATTTACCTGAAGCCCTTGTAATGTGACACTTCCATTCGCAAAATAAGGCTGCAAATTTCAAGTCCCGCTCAGCTCTGTTACGGCGGTGCATTTTTGTCTGAGGGTCTCTGTGCTGCTTTGAGGGTGAGATTTTGGAGCGGTGCGGGGGAGGTACTCCCTCTCCCTATTAGACATAGGAAGGGGAAAGTTCGCTATTTCCAACTGATGGGGAAGGAAGTTTAATCAACACCGTGAGACGGAGCGGTTCCCTGGAGCACCGGGAGGAAAGGGCTGGCCGGGGTTGGAGACACCCCGCGGGGGCGTTGGCAGGAGGGGAGGCATCTCCCTCCGCTCCCGCGCGGCCAGTTCCCGGCGGGATCCGGGCTGCCGCACTCAGCCCGTTGCTGCAAGCTGGGAGAGGGGGCGCGAAGCCCCGCGGAGCGGCCCGAACCTTAGGGCTGGCTCTCGCTCTGGGCTCGGGAAAAGGAGGGAGACACCCGTCGTCCCCCCACTCCTCCTTCTTCTTCCCTTCCCCCTCTCCCCTGCCAAGCACTTGCATCCCGAAAAGCCGCGGGCCTTCGCGTCTGCGGCCCCTCCGCGCCGCGCCGTCCCTTAAGGAAGAGCTCGGCCGCCCCTTCAGCACAAAGACGGAGCTCCCGGGCTGCGGGGACCGCGGCGGCGAGGGCTGGGCCGGGGACAGCCACTCCGCGCCGCTCCGCGGGGCCGCTCCGCCGGGGCCGGCCAAAGAGGCGGCAGCGCCCGGCCCGGCCCTGCGGACTCTCGCCGCAGCCGGCGGAGCGGGAGCGCAGCCCCGGCGCGGGCTGTGCGCTGGACTCGTGGGGCAGAGCGGCCCCCGGCAGTCCCACCAGGGCTGGGAAGGTCGGGGCACGAAACGCCCAGCCTTCGGCCCGCCGCCCCCGCGCTCCTCGTTTTCCACAGCGGGGGAGCTGGGAGGGCCCCGGCAGCGGTAGGAAAAGGAAAGTTTGCGGTGCCGGCGGGACAGTGAGAGGCTCTCTCGGTCCCAGGGCGGTTCGGGAGAGCCCAGCTACGTCGGGGAACTGGACAGCACTGCAGGCAGGGCACAGCAGTGACAATCCGTCTCCCTTAAGGCGGACGGGTCCCTCGCAGAGGAGTCCTTTGTCTCCCGTTGCACCTTCCACCCCTCTCCAAGGGGAAAAGGAGAAGAGGAGAGGAAAAAATCCCTTCCTTTAATCATTGTTGTTAATGATCATAATGGCAAGAGCTGGTTTTGGTCCTTTCGTGTGTGTCCCCCCCGCTTCCCCGTCCCTCTCCCCCTTTTTCCCCCCCGATGTGTTTCCTTCGGTCCTCACTGAAATGGGAGGATGGAAGTTTTGACAACCTACAAGACACTCCTTTTTCCCCCTGCCCCCCACCCCCGCTCGGGGGCGAGGGCTGGGGGTCTTCTGTGCCCTTCGGCATACATGTCGAGGTTGTTGATTTGCGGGATTATTTATTTCCAGTATTCCGAGAACTGTCGCAATGCCTATGATAATTGTCCCTGAGTGTCAATCCGTCGGCAGGGCATGAGGAGGAGAAAGGGCGGCGGGGAGGATCGCATCGCTGCGGGTCTTTTTTTTTTTCCTCCATTTTTCTTTTTCTTTTTCCTTTTTTTTTTTTTTTTTTTTTTTTAACTAAAGATTCTTCTGGGAAGTACTGTTAGGAGCCTTTTGACTTTCAGCAAAGTTGCGCATGTGTTCGTGTATGAGTGGCGTTTGTGGGTTGCTGTAGAGAAATCGCATTTATTTATTTATTTACTTATTTTTCTGCGTTTTTTTTCTTTTTGCCTTTTTTTTTTGTAGTGGTAAATTGTTACAAGTCGCATGGCTGCAGAGCCCCCTTTTCCTCTCACGGCCACTCTCGTTTGTTCCTGAGTCCAACGACGACAAGGGGGACTCAATGTTAAAGGTGGAAAAAAACCAGCAACACAGTTGTTTTTGTTAAAAGGGGACACACTAAGGCTGCGAAACAGCAAAACCCCAATGTTGGACAGCTGTAAAATCGTGTAGACAGGTTGTCATACAGCAGTGGGGGCTTTTCTGAAAGGAGCCCATTGCTAAACATTAAATACACTCGGAGCAGAGCACAGCAGCTGCGCGGACACACGCACACACACACACGCACACGCAGCTCCGAGCCGAGCCGAGCGGCCCGGGCTGGGCTGCGCACCACGTGCTGCGCCGAGGGGGGCGGCGGGGCGGGCGGGGGGCGCGGGGCGGCGCTTCCAGCTCAAGTGGGTGCCAATCAAAACATCAACTTCAAATTGTATCTGAAAGATCAGCCTAGGACCTAAGGGCAGACACATCAGTTGGAGCTCAATTGTTGATCAGATCACATCTAAGGGATTTAGGAGCACAGAAGAGCCGAGATTTGAGGAAAGACACCCCACTGAATCCTGCCACACTCCTCCTCCTCCTCCTCCATACCTAGGGTGCAATATATACCTGACAGAAAGAAATCAGAACGAAAAAAGAAAATTATCGGCTCGATTTCTTTTCTCTCGCCCTGCCTGACTCCAGTAAGAGAGGGGGGGGGGAGGAAAAAAGAAAGAGAGAGAGAAAGAGATCCAGAGAAGCCCGGGTTTGTTCCGCTCCCCTCCCCGGCTCTTCAGCAGGCTCCCTCCTCCCCCTTTTTTTTTTTTTTTTTGGTATAATTCCTTCCCCCCCCTTCCCCCCTCCTCTTTTTTTTTTATATCTCTGCCGCTTCTGCTGCTGCCGCCAGTGCTGCTGCCGCCGCCTCTGTGCCCGCGCCCCGGAGATGTCCTTCCCCCAGCTGGGCTACCCGCAGTATCTCAGCGCCAGCCAGGCGGTGTACGGGAGCGACCGGCCCGGCGTGCTGGCCGCCGCCGCCGCAGCCGCCGCCGCCGCCGCTGCCGCCTCGGGCCGGCCCGCGGGCGCCGAGCTGGGCAGCGGCTCGGCCGCTGTCACCTCGGTGCTGGGCATGTACGCCAGCCCCTACAGCGCCCCCAACTACAGCGCCTTCTTGCCCTACACCGCCGACCTCGGCCTCTTCTCCCAAATGGTGAGTGAGCACCGCGCTGCCCCCCGCGCTTGTCCGGGCCCACCGAGCGCGGCCGCGGAGGCCGGGGGAGCGGGGGGCGGGCGGAGGTTGCGGAGCCCAGCGCGGGGGGCCGCGGGGCGGCTGCGGTGGCGGCTCACGCCGGGCGAGGGGTCCGCCGCGGAGAGGGAAGCGTGGCTGTCGACGGGTCTGCGGGGGAGAGTGGGGCTGGGGGTCGCGGGCTCCGTCTGCAGGCGAAGCCCCCCATCCTCCTCGTCGTTCCAAGCCGGGCAAAACTCCTCGGAGTTTTTGTTGACGGTGGAAGGGCTAAGCAGGGCTCCTGCCTCCGTATTGTCGGCTTTCCCTAGCGACTCGGCTTTTTTTTGTTTTGTTTTCTTTCCTTGTTGTTATTGGTGTTGTTGACGGGTGATATTGTCGGTCCTGCTGTTTCGCTGGGCTTTCCAGCGCGCTCCTCGTTCCGCTTGGTACTTTTCTTTGCCGCCGAGCAATAAACAGGTTCCGTCCGAAAGGCCAAAATGTCGGTACCTGGGGCGCTCGTTTATTTCAAGGCATTTTCCTTTAGCCTTGAAAATGTCCCGTTCTGTTCCCTGAACTTTTCATACTCTGATTATGGCGGGTATCATAGATGGGATTTGCATGAAGCGAAGGAGGGCATCTACATCCCATTACAGGCATCGGAGCAGAAAGGCATATCGGCGTTAATTCTAAGAGAAATTATCGTCACCGAGACTGTCCTCGGGTTTCATTTCACATTTTCTTAAGAATGTAATAGATTAGAAAGTGAAACATATATGTTTTTTTTAACTAACTGTTTTTGTATCCGGTGTCGTTGAAACGTTTTCGTTGCTGGTATCATCAAAATTCTCGGCGGCGCTACGCATAGGTTCCACTTAATTCTCCAATGTCCTCTTTTCTCTCCCCCTGACACATAAAAGTGTGAATATTTATAACTGAATGCATGCAATGCATAACTTCTTAGGGTTTTTAATACATATATGTAGGCAAGTAGAAAAATACGCTGTTGAACAAGGGACAGCGTCTGAAAACAGATAATTTTTGTGCTGCAAACATTTCCTACAAAGTCACTTTTAACAGCATGCATTTCCTACTTCGTTTTTTTTTAACCTTGATTTTGGAAATGCAGTAAAAGTTGAGACAGAAGCAATGAGTGATTTACAAGTGGCTTCTTCAAAAGAATTCCCAACAGAGTTTACACAAAAAATATCATTTCAGCAACAATAACAAAAGACAGCAGAATAAAGGGAGTGCAGAAAGCCTACTCTGTAACACATTACAAAAATTACATCGGGCTACTCTTTGTGTATAAGCGGTGTCTCTGAAATTAAAATACATGATCCTTCTTAACTGTTTGACAAAGTTAAATTAGTTTCTTCGCAAACATTATTGAAGAGGTCCTTTTCTAAGGCTGACATAAATTATGACATAGTAATACTAAGAATGTATTTCTGGACTAGGCAAAAAAAAAAAAAGGAAAAGGAAAAAAGGCGAGATCGTAATAGAAGCAATAAAGAAAGAAAACTGCTTGAAATGTTAGCTATTTTGGAACAGTTCCCATTCCTACTCGCAAAGTATCCTGGTATTTTATTACAGTGATTTACCATGACGGTGGTATTTTGAAATAAATCCTAAATTTCTGAACATTTGTAAATCAAGAACTGAAATATTAGGTTAATATCTGAACAATTTGCAGTAATAATGAGGCCTAATGAGGTTGCTAGAAAGATAAAATGTTATTTACCAAAACACCTGATGGGATAATTTGACTTGCTGTGTTTTACTACTGATGATAAAAAGAATATTGATTGCAAATAAATCACCGTCTCTAAACGCTTGTAAACAACTTGTGTTTGCTCTGGCCAGATCAAAGTAAAACTTATGAGACAAAGTGCCTACATATTCATATTCTACAATGCGTGGATCAGTTTTCATTTCAGAGTTTAGAGGCTCTTCTAACAGTTAGAAGTTAATGTTTTACTTCAGAACCTTGGTGTATGATTTGGGGAGCGGGGGTGGTGGTATTGACTTGTGTGTGGAAAATCTTTTACATTATAAGTCTCTCGGTACTGAAGTTGTGCATTCATCTCCCCAGTCTTGTCTCACTAGGAGCAAAAATAAAGAATGCTCTGCATGCATTTCTAACATCCTCGTGGATACTTTGCAGATAAATGCGAAGCTATGCGCGGGCATTAGTTTGTAACTGCGGTGAAGTACCTGTTTTATGTGCCTGATAGTTTCAAGGGCACAGTAAATTGTCTCGCCGAGGCGAAGGCGAAGTTACTGCGTTTCCATCGTTTGATTTGGTTTGGTTTGCGGAGAAAATACTCACAATGTCTGTCAGAGCCCCGCTTAGCACCTCTCTTTCCTTTCCCTGCAAGAAGGGGGAATCATTTGGGAACACCTCTCTGTCTTGACCTAAATGTGAAGAGCCTGGAGCAGGGAGGGCGGAATTTGGCTGTGAAGACCCTTTGCACCGCTGAAAGGCGTATTCCGGCTCCCGGAGTAGCCTATTCAGGTCTGTTAGAGACGCTAACGAGATAATTGATGTGCTTTTTCCTCTCCGCTTGTCTGAATGTGTTGCAGGGCTCCCAGTACGAGTTGAAAGATAATCCGGGTGTCCACCCTGCTACCTTTGCTGCCCACACTGCCCCCGGCTATTATCCCTACGGACAGTTCCAATACGGGGACCCGGGGCGGCCCAAAAACGCCACCCGGGAGAGCACCAGCACCCTCAAGGCCTGGCTCAACGAGCACCGCAAGAACCCCTACCCCACCAAGGGCGAGAAGATCATGCTGGCCATCATCACCAAGATGACCCTCACCCAGGTTTCCACCTGGTTCGCCAACGCCCGCCGGCGGCTCAAGAAGGAGAACAAGGTGACCTGGGGCTCCAGGAGTAAGGACCAAGAAGATGCAAACCTCTTCGGGAGTGACAATGAGGGGGACCCCGAGAAGAATGAAGATGATGAGGAAATTGACCTGGAGAGCATAGATATAGATAAAATCGATGAGAATGATGGGGAGCAGAGCAACGAGGAAGAGGAGGAGAAGCCCGAGCTCCTGAGACAAAGCAGTGAAGAGGAGCACTTGGAAAAGGAGAAGGATTTGGCACTCTCAGGGTCTGAAGGGCTGAAACCCAAAGACGCTCTGGCCATGGTGAAGGAGGCCTCTGACAATACCACGAGAATCATCAGTCCTGGGGGACCGAACAATTTACAGATGCCATCTCACAGCAAACCCAAGATTTGGTCTTTGGCAGAGACGGCAACCAGTCCTGATGGTGCCCTGAAATCTTCCCCTCCTCCGCCCCCTCCTCCCCAGGTTAACCACACTTCTCCTCAGATTCAGCACCCTGCTTTTCTCCCTAGCCATGGACTCTACACATGCCAGATTGGCAAATTCCACAACTGGACAAATGGGGCTTTCCTTACTCAGAGTTCCCTTCTAAATGTGAGGTCCTTTTTGGGAGTAAATCACCACCATGCTGCTCATCACAATCACCACCTCCAGGCCCAGCAACAATCTTCTGTTTTAACAGCAACCCTGGGAGCCCTAAGCAGCGAAAAACCTTCAGAGAGGACCAGTCCCAAACACATAGGTAATTAATGCATCAGGCTTCCACCTCTCCCTCCACCCCCAACACATGCACGTGAACTTCTCCTTGAGGACTGGTGTCACACTGGTGTAACTGATTGCTTTTAACGGAGCTACAGTTTATTCTAGGGTTGATTTCTGGCCCCCCACCCAGCATGTTGGTCACATACATTGAGCACATTTCACGTGGCCTATTACATTCTCACCCTGTACGCCCATCAAGTAAGATGAAAATGCAGAAGAGGGCAGTGAAACGTATAGGTTTGAGCTTTCCTTCCCTCCTTCATGACCCTCATCTCCCAATAATTTCAATGACAGTAAAAAATGTGTCAAGAAAAGCTTGCAGACTACTAAAATACTGAAAGTAGAGTATAGTGCTGTACACACATACACATGTATCTACACACGTCTGAACAGGAGGGTGAGAGGGAAGGGTGCTCTCTGCACAGTATCCCAATTTGTACTGTTGTTATTCTAAAATGGTTCTCCTGTTTTTGTTTGGCTTTTTTTTCTTTCTTTTTTTTTGTTTTTTGTATTGTTTTGTTTTGCTTCTTTTTTTTTCTCTGTTTCCTTCTAGAAAGAGAAAACGTACCAAGAACTGACTCCCCACCCCAGCCGCTAAAATCGCCCTTCCAGCCTGTCCGTGACAAGTGAGTTTGTTTGTTTGTTTTCACTCTAGGAATGTTACTTATGTGAAACAGAGTGTTTGAATAATAAAGACTAATTATAACACCTAATCATCACCAAAATAATACATACAGACAATGAGAACAGCACAGGAGTTGCTCTAATCTTTTCAAACTTAGACTAAATTGCAATTGTACATAGCCAGACTGTAACTTTTCTAAAACTTAACAGATCTCAAAGATCTTGTGTTAATTACACCAGTGACAATGATTTTTGTGTGATTATCTATTACTAAGATGCTATAGCAATAGACAGGCAATTAAAACAAAAAGATTTTTTTTTCTGAAAGATTGTTACGTCTTTTTTTTTTTTTTTCTTCCTCCCTTCCCCCACTGCAGCTCTTTGGCTCAGCAAGAGGGAACACCGAGAATTTTAACAGCTCTCCCTTCTGCTTGATTAAATGATTTTGTGAAAAAAATATTACAGAGACTGGTATTAAGGACAGAGAGAGAGAGAAAAAAGAAAACGGTATAAATGACTCCCATCAATCTCTTTTTGCAATAAGGTGGTGCAAATCCATAAAAGCGATTACACAAATCTGTAGATGGATCCCCTTCCTCATTGTACCATTTCAGATCGTGTTATTCTAACCATTCTTGGATTATTTGTTTGGTAAATGTTTCCCATGTGTTTGTGGTTTTCTTTTTTCTGTATATAGAGTGATTTCAGATTGTAAATAACACGTCAGCAAAACTTGTCTAAATCATATATTTTTGTCTAATAAACTAAATGAAATTATGAGCTCTCTTCAGGTATGTATTCTGTTGCTGCAGATCTTATGCATATATTGCAAATCTATTCAAACATTTATAATTTGTTTTCTAAAAAGTCAAGTCTCCTCCTTTGGGTAACTGAAACTTGAAGTATCAAATCCAAGGTATTTTGCCGAAAACAAGCTGCGAGCTTCCTTTTTCATACACGCAAATTTAAGAAGTTGAGTGAAGCTGGCTCTTGCCTTAGTAATATTAAAGTTATTTTTTCAATAGTGGTGAATCAGATGTGTCCTGTAGTACCCATTTTCCAGACATAAATGGACCTGACTTCCACTTGCGTTACTAAATAGTTTCTTAAAACTGAAAGGGACAAGTTTTCTCACATTTTCCTAGTGTATAACTTTGCTGTCCAAACTGGTTGCTAAATTGCATCAAGAGCTTTAGTGCTTTGGTATATATTGCGGCCCAAGACGAAAAAAAATCATAGTTTAGGGAAAAGCATTATTTGTAACGATTTGCAATTGGAATAAACACAGAGGAAACATGACAGTGAAAGATGTTTTCCTGTGAGATTAAACACAATTTTAGCAGGAAAAAAAAAAAAAGGCAGCTCTTGCACATCTTAGAAGAAAGTTTGGCGATTCCGATCTGTTGGTTGAAAATAGACTGCGAGACAGGATCTATCGTTTTATAAAGGCATTAATCTTCCAAAGACTGTCTGTTAAAATGTGTAATATTTTGAGTGTTTATTTCTTTTTTTTCTCCTTAATGAGAACACTAAATGAGCATTGAGGTGCTAATAAGATACCAGATGGTTGTTGATGGTGGAAAATGGAAAGAAGCAGCTGGGAAAGTCATTAAGAAATAATGCGGTGACGCCCTATCCAAACTAAACCAACCTCAAACCAGGACTTGTCGGAAACAAGATGAGATTTTCAAATAAAATATTAATAAAATTCTTGTCAGAGATCAGAATATTGAGCTTGATTTAGCTGCAAAATCATCTCAGTCAAAGAACAGCCTCAGTACACTTGGCTTAGAGATCTGTTGGCGAAGTGATGGAGGCGGTGGGCTCCTACATTTTGCGTTTTTCTGATGGAGCAGAGAAACAGGTCAGGCAAAATAGATTTTGTGTGGGATATTTGAAGGAGAGTCTCTGGAAACAGACTGATTTTTGACATCCTACAGTTCCCAGCATACCATCAATTAGTTTGTTTTTTGGCTTTTAGTTGTTTCGGTGTATTTTTTTTTCCTTTTCTCAAATCACAGACAGTCTCGCGGTGGTAATTGTTGGTAACTGTTCCAACAAAAGAGAACATTGCACTTTTTACCAAACTAGAGTAATTTAGCCTTCGGAGAGAGGGAAGACGTATTTAAAAATTAAAAAAAAAAAAGAAGGAAAAAAGTCTTCAAGCGTGTAGAGCATAACGGTGCATCAGGTCAGTGCTGGAGTAAAACCTCATGCAATTGCTGTCTCTTTCATATCAATTCAGATGAAATCGCCTCAGTCCCGCACGGGCTGACCCGGTTCCCAAATTCCTTTCGGGAGACGCGGCCGACCCCGAGCAACCCGGCCGTCCGGGGTGCCGCTGCCCCCGGGGACCGACCGCTGGGCTGTCATGGACTGGCTCCGCTCCTCCAAGGTGGAGAGGGCACCTAAAAGGCGCGCCGGGATGCTCCGCGAGGCGGAGCGAGCACGGCGCTGCCGACCCGTCCTGGGGGGAGCGGAGTGGGGATTCCTACGTGGCACAGGAACGTCAGTAGGGACTCGAACTGTGGGGAGCGGAGGACAGTGAGTGCGTGCGCGTCTCGCCGGTCCGCCTGTGAGCGGGCAGCCCGCTCCCGGAGCGCCGTCGGGCCGGGCGGTTCCGAGCGGAGCCGAGCGGAGCCGCGGGCCGCGCTTTGGGCAGGCTCGCAGCGCCCTCTGTGGGCAGCGGGCGGCGCCGTCCCCGCGCCCGGCCCGCGGCTCCGCTCGGCTGGGGCGGAGAGCGGGAGGCTGCCCGCCTTTAATTCAGCCAGAAAGCCAACAGCATCCTCCGGAGTGCGCTTCCAGTTTTGATTATCCTCCGGAGAGTGATAATTCCCAGTAGTTATCTGGTTGGCAGTTCTCTTCCTTTGGAAGCCTCAGCATCTCTAGGGCTGACTCTGTTGCAAAACTGGATTTTTTTTCTCATCTGCCCATTTGAATTTCCCACCCCTTCCCCCCCCAGTAACGCTAACAACCCCCAGCCAGCTGAGGGTGTTACCGGGAGCGGGGGACGATGAATGAAGCCCCTCGGGGTCAGCACCGTTCCGTCTGTCCCCACCGCGCCCAGAGCGTTTGCCGGGGATGGGACGAAGCACCCGACTCCGGTCTCCCCTACGGCTGGCGAAGGCGGGGGCGGCCTGGGAGCTGCATGCCGACTGCGGGAGGAGCGCGCCCAGGGCTACGGGCTGCCTGCTCGGACGGAGCGTGCTTGCCCCACTCCCAAAGTTTTTGGACAGGAGAGCAAGTGGTTTCCCCTTAGAAAAAGGAACTCTCGAGTTTTCCTTTTTCTAAGGCCAGCTGAGAAACACAGCGTTGTTTTAAATCAGAAAAGCTCCGGCGTGGCTGCGTGCCTCCGTGCCCAGAGGTTCTCGAAGGCCGCTGCCTCAGCCTATCCGGCACCTGGGGGAGAGGGGTGATCGCCTTTCCCTGCCCCGCAAGCCACACTTAGGTGGCCATTTCTCCTGCAGGAAGTTTCAGAGACAGAGGACATGTACGAGTGGTCATTGCGCTACCGCACGGAGACCTCGGAGGCTGCCGGGGTGCGGTGCGGGGCCTGGGCAGGGCGGGACGCCCCCACGCCACCCCCTCCCTCTCCCCGCCGCCGGGAGCCCCCGCGCCGCTTTTAGGAAGGAGCGGGGGCTTCATAATCCCGAGGTTTCGCTTGTCACGTGAACCCTGCTAAGAATGATCGTTTACGTCACCCTGGCAGGAAAATAATTTGTAGTTTTTCTGTCATATTTTCATTGAGATCCACCCCAGCAGATGTATACCAGAAAACACCAGAGTGCAGGGAGAATAATAAAGAAGCTTAAGCTGAACGATTTGCCGTAATTGGGAATGCTTCGAGCTGATAAGAGTAAATTGGAAACTACCAGTTTCCTACCTCTTTTTTTTTTCTTTAATGATGACGGTACCCGAAACTGATAAATAAAGTCAATAAGAAAATTTGCATTGAATCGAATGGGAACTACAAGCAGTAATACTTCTTTTAGCACGACAACCGAGTGCCAAGATACATTTTCGCGCTGCTTAAAAGACTGCCAGAGAACATTTTTTTATACGTTTGCATAATCCTCCATCCTCCCCCAGTAAAAAAGTCTTGGTTTTGTTATTATTTACGTAGCACTAACAGAAGAATGGCAGAAATCTGTGAAGAATGAACACTGAAAAGTTGATATAATCTCGAGTTCAGCAAACTCAGAAATTCGCAGTTGCCAGAACAGATTAAAAGCAAACGGCAGCTTTACGGGGATTTGGCTTTGTCACAGAGACGTAGTTATGAAACACGCTGATTGGTATGCATGCCTCATTTTTTATTCTTTTTCTGTTTTATTCTGAAAAAAAAGCGCTCTATTTTTAACTAGGTAAAAAAAAAAAAAAAGCCCAGAGAAAGGGAAGGAGAAAATTAGTAGGGTATGTGTACTAAAACTGGCTCGTTCCTATGATTGTTATCGTTCCCGGCTCCTGTCATCCCTTTTTGCTGCCTTGGTTGAGTTTTTGATGCGCTCGCTCTGAAACTGGAGTGGCCCCGAAGCCGCCGCCGACAGCAGCGACCGGCGGAGCCGGGGCGGGGGCGCGGTGCGGGCAGAGGCTGCCCCCGCCCGCCGGCACCCCGCACCAGCCCTCGTCGCGGGGCTCGTTCGATCTCCCGCTAACTTCCATGGTATGACCATGTTTTCCCCCACTCGCTCCAGCCCCCTTTTTTTTTAAACTTTTTTTTTTTACTCTTTTCTTTTTTTCCATGGGCGCCGATCAATTATTCACAAGCACATTTATCTCCCCTGCAATATGGAGAATTCATATTCATATCTCTGTTTTAGTGGCCTGACACTGATTAATGTAATATGCGCCGCGGCTCCGAGCGCAGCCCCGCTCTATGAATCATGCACTATAAAGTTTCAATCGTCCTTGTAGATGAGACTATTACAAAGAGCGCGGAGCGGCGGGGGCGAGGAGGCGGGGGCCGGCAGCAGCCGTGGCTCTGCGCCTCGGCCGGCCATCGGCCCCCTGTTAAACAGGCTCGTATTGAAACCACCCGGCGGCTGGCGGGGGACAATGCGGGCCCGGCATTAGTTCTGCCCGGCGGGGCTCCCGCTGACGCGGGTCCCCCGCTCCGCCTGCCCGCGCTGGACCGCCGGCCGGCCCCCGGGAAGGAGCTGCGGGGCCCTGCCTCGTCCCCGTCCCTGTCAGCCCATCGGGCAGGGGCAGGAAGAGCCGCGCTGGGCCGCCTGGCCCCGGAGGAGAGGCGGGCTGCCGGTGCCCACCCTGAGGGATGGGCACCCCGGCGCGGGAATGGGGCCCAGGCTGCCCCCGGGCGTGCCCTGAGGCTGGGCACCCGCGCTGTGGCTGGGGAGGGAAGGCGGTAAAGGGAGTCTCCATCACCTGGCTAGTTCCAATGCTTTTGGGGTATGTTTAATTTTTTTTTTGTCTTTATATTTTTTTAATTCCCTAATGTCCTTAAAAGGCGAGATGTAAAGAGTAGCCGGGGCTGACAGAGGCACAAAAGCACCACAGGGAAAGGGCCGGTGAGTTGTAAGTGCTCTGTGAAAGAGAGCATCAAACATGGGCTTCAGCACACGCCCTCCCTTCCCAGACCGCTGCCTCAATCCCGGGGTGAGGCGCCTCTGCCGTCCTGGTGACCTCTGTGCACCCGAGCCCTGCGTGCAGGCCTGCAGGTGGATGGAGGGGAGCCACCCGCTGGCCCCGAAACCCCGCTGCCCACCATGGATCAGGTAACCACAGCTGAAAAACGCTGTGGCAAGTCCCTGCTGGCCTGCGGGGAGTAGGTGGCAGCCATGGAGCTGCGCCACGCAGGACCACAGGTCCCCCTCTGCCAGGAAGGGCCATGGCGACAGCCAGCAGGGCCTGAGCCCAGCACTGGCTCTGTGGCAGCTGTGGTGAGGAGCGACATGGGGCCCGATTCCAGGCTTCAAGTCTCTGGGTTTCAGCAGTAAAACTTACCTGGACCTAACAAATCAAGTAAAACGCTGGAACATGTAATAAACATGGCCTGTGTGGCGTGTTTTCCAGTGAAAAGTTACAGAAATGGCTCCTGGCGAGGTTGGTGTTCCCCATTGTGCGGTGCCCCCATGCAGTGCCATTCATAGCTTGCCCATAAAACCAGCCATGTGGACAAGAATCGCTGGGTACCAGGAGACTGAAAACCCCATAGAAATAGGTATTCAAAATTTAAGACTTCGAAAATATGAGCTCTTAAAACTAAACAATGTACTTCTGTAAGGAATTAATTTACTTGAGTCCCGTCACCACTATTAATATTAGTTTTGGCTTCTTTTTTTGCTTATGTGAAAACAGAATACATGCATGGGTGTTTTAAAAAAAAAAGTGAAAAAAATATACCTTTTATCTGTTCTTGCTAACTTTAATTAGCATTATAGACATCCTTCACGTCTGATGGCCAAATTTGTTTCCTAACACGTTCCTTGGGAGTCAAGCTGATGCAAAAATGCAAACGTGGGGCACACACCAAGTCCTGGTAGTGCCTCTCCTGAGAGAATAGAAAGCGCCGGCGTAAACTCCGTGCAGAATTAAAGGCGAGTTTAAAAAGTAACATTTATTTTTATTCCAGATTTATGGCTGACCTGTAGATAATTAAAGGTTTTATTTTGAGCTGTTGGCCCCACACAATACATCGTCCTTTGTTGCTGCACAAGGAGCGCTTTCCCTGTGCTGCCTACGGTTCAAAAACAATGAAGCAATCCATTTATTTTGTTGGTCAATTGTAGCACAAAGTGAGGTGGTCAGTGTGGAAAGTTTATCACTGTCTTGTCCCTTTGGAGGAGGCAGAGCATTCACACACCCTCTGCCCCAGTACACAAATGTCAGTCTTTTTGCAGGCTGCTGTTTTCCTTTTGAAGATGCCGATGGTGTCTCTGATCCACTAATCCATTTATCCAGTTTCATGAGTGCATTGGCTGAATACACTCACAATAGCCTTGCCCAGCTGGAAACAAGAAGTCAGTGAGTGCAGCCGGCACACCCACCAGTGCCTGACACCACTCTCACATGAGGCTTGAGTGCTAGTCTCAAAAAAACCCCAACCCCATCCCAACCCAAAACAACCCCCTCAGAGCCCCCAACCTGCCACAATGTGCCCAACACTGTGCTCCTCCCCTCCCTGAGAACAGAAGTATTTTTAGAACCATCTATAGCTTGCTACATGGCTGTATTATTTTCGTGGTATTCGGCTGTGTCAATGAGGGCTGCAGTAGGCTTGAGGGAAAAAAATGCCTCTGGGACTCTGCAAACAAGTGCACATTAAAGAAACTGGCCAGTTGCTGCCAAGGGGGAGGGGGCACAGGAGAGGCAGTGGGCAATGGGCTTCCATTTGTGTTCGGTGTCGTGCCGTTACTTGCCAGCTTTTTATTGCATTTTAAATGTATGTTTAATTACCAGTGTTATTGGTAATAACAGAATGTTTGAAAATATTAAATACATTTGTGAGCTTGTGTGAAAAAGAAGTTAAAAGGTGTTCGGTGCACAGAATGTTAAAGAGATCTCACAATGAAGTGATTAACATTTTTATGAATAAAATTAATCACGCATTAACTCTGCAGCTCAATACATCTGAATGCCAAATGTTGCACAGCAGCCCTTTCCCCTAAACCCAAGAATTTTGGATGCAGTATTGACCCACATCAAACACTCGTCTATTAGTAATGGAGGTATAGTTATGAGAAGATATTTTAATAATGTACATTTACATTTGAGGCAAGCAAATAAAAGGGAGCAAATAAATTGTGGGTGCTTTGTCAGGATTTGTGAGGACTGTAGGCACATAAAATACATTAGGAAGCAGTCAGTGGGGGCAACTGTTTGGAGAAGAACGAAGTTTATGTGGCACTCATGGAGGCAAACAGCAAAGTCACCATAGTAAACAGATTCCAGTAGATTGCACTCAGCTCTCCTTGGCTCTTTTTAGCACGTTCATTGTTCTTGGCAAAGCTTATTAGGTTTTAAGGTGGGAGCCCACCATTATTAAAATATCCACTGTGTCAGATAATAAAATGTGATCTCTCTCTCTCTCTTCCTCCATGTGTGTGTATATGGGCGCGCGCGCGTGCGTGTGTGTGTTTTCTAATCTCTTGCCACTGTGGTTTTGGGATTATTCCAGCAGGCTGTACAAAGGGAAGCAAAGGCATCTGAAGTGTCACTCTACAGCTGTGGCAAAGCAACAGAATTTCCATTTTGTTGATGCTCCCAGCACATGTGTGCAGCAGAAGGTGATATCAAAGGAGCCGTTCTTCCTCAGTTCTGCACATTATTTTTCACTGCTGTGGCGAATCTCTCTGAGCTCCGTGAACCAATAAAACAACGGTCCCTGTTTGAGTTGATATATTAATATTTACTGAGGATTTGCAAGGTCGGGGCTAAATGTCAGCAGATTGCTGGGGCAGTACTGTGGGGAATAATTAAACAAATCTCACAGCAGTTCAGCCTCCTAACATCTTTATTAATCTTTTTTTTTTTCCTTTCCTGAAACAGTACACTGAAATATTGCTTTTTCAACCTTACTGAACAATTGGGAGAAGTTCAATTATAAAATCCTGGATTGAAAGTATTTGTTTTTGACAGTTTCTTGGCCCACTCTCCTGCAGATGTTAGTTAGTTGTGAAGGCTATGATGTGTGAATTATCACCAAGCTGCTGGGGTTCTCACCTGCCTCTCCATCAAATTCATCTTGACCAGTCTGCCAAGCACAATGATATTGCTGCTATAAATGGAGACCCAAATTGGCTTCATTAAGTAGTGGGTCCACTTCTCTAAGGGAAGAAACTGGAGAACCCCAATTCAGTACACATATCTCCCTTAACATGATTATAGCATGCACTCTAGTACAACTTAAATAATTCTCTTTAATAAGCTTCATAATTAGTGTTGGGATGCCTCATTACAAGTCATTGCCTGTAGCAGTCCTAGGCCAAACAGCCCTTCTCAATCTGATTTTTTTTTTTTTTTTAATCGGGCAGCAGGAGCTGTCTAGAGCTTTTTGTTTGTATAGTGGGGACTTGCATTAAGAACCCAGTGTAAAAATACCACAAGGAAATTAATTGCTTCTGTACAGATTCACCACAGATGTGTCCTGTTATGGGGAATGGTATATTTCTGACATTGCTATACTGCGGTGTGTTGGGAAAAGAAGTCTGGAAAAGCTACGAATGCAAACATATTAGCATCCATATAGATTCCTTATGTTGTAACTGAAAACAAGGAGATTTTTAAAGTGTGTCAGAGCCTTCAAGCCTTTTTTTTTTTAAATGAAGTGGTTATTTTTTTTGATTTTTCTTTTTTTAATACTCAAAACTCACTAATAAAATACACATGGCCACGTATTCTATTTGGAACTGGCTGATAAATGTGCTACTTAAAATAACACACACGAGGAGTGCGGTGACTCAACGCAATAAGAAGGCTGACATACAAAGCCGCCCTCAAGGTCAGTGGTTTGTTATCTATCAGTGTTGGTCAGGTTGTGAATCACAACTGCAAGTTTCAGCAAGTTAAGGGGAGGAGGAGCATTCAGAGTGCTTGCCCTGTGGAAAAGAAAAGCTGAGCTGGTGGTTTGTTAGCTGCCTCTGAACATCACCCTACAGCTTCTGGGTAATGCCCATTCCCTTGTCACTAAAGCAAAGCTGGAAAGTGCGTTGATCCAGATATACGAGTGCTTTGATTTACTTGTTATAATTCAGGTGGAAGGGTTTAGAGTTAGCAAGTCCACCTCTGCAGAGCCTCATCGCACTGCCCTCTCATTATTTATATTGATTTCTTTCATCTCAATCCTTGTATGCTTCGGTTTTGACTTTGGGCTGATCCCTCTGATACAATTGTATTTTCCTAGTGACATCATTATTGATAATCGAATATTAACAGTTTGCCTCACAACAGTTACAGGAATGACAACCCATTTAGGACAGCACAATGTGTGAGCTGTGGTATTAGAAATAGCTGTCTGGATTATTCATTTGTGATTGTGAAGAGGACTCCTCCATCTATTCATTCCAGCGGCTGCAAAATTGAAAAAAATAAAGAAACCAATAATTTGACTCAAATTCAGGACTTTGCCTGTCTGATAATGACACAGCAGCAGAAACATTACTAAAACTGTTTTAGTAATATTTCTCCTATATAAGTAACTTGAAAAAATAATGGGCAAGTGAAATTTCTGTATTCAGGACCACTGAATTTACATACAGGCTCTGATGAGCTTGATTTCAAGAAAATCCATATATTATTTGCAAGCAACAGTGGGAACATGTGAGTTATGTAAATAGTTCAGATCAGTGTTAATTTTACCACATTGCGCTTTATGGGATCTTTTGTCAGATGTTTCAGAGCAAAGGGCAAGACAAACTGCATAGATTACTATACAAAGTCTTACTTTTAATTTTTATTTTTTAAATTGTCATCCATCAGCCCTTGGTTCTACTACGATAGGAACATTTTGCTCAAATATATGCATTGTACTTTTTTTTTTTAGGCTATCAAAGAGCAAACAGCTCAGACTCACAATCTCAAGGGAGGTGATTATTGTTTTTCTGTGCTTTGCAATAGCAGTACCTGGAATCCTTTTAAAAATAGCTCTGTATAGCACTGGAGAAAGCCACTGTCCTGGAACAGGTGAAGCTGTACTAGATGAGATCTGCAGAGAATGTAACAAAGAAACACTGCCTCTGTGAGACCAGCGGAGAATGGAGCTGCAGAGGTAGAGAAGTGGTTTCCCCAAGTTATTATTTGTTTATGGCAGAAATGAGAACCTGAGCCTCTGAATTACGATTTTCACTTGACAGAGACTCAGGTGTAACGGGATGTTTCAAAGACTCACAGTGACAGCAGGTGAGTGGTAGAGCCAGAACTGGTACAGTTAAACTACATCCACATACTCATAATGTATTCACCACAGTGTCATCAACTCCCGTGATGTCACTGGAAACATTCTGGCTGTCATGTCTGGATTTACACACTGAAATCCATACTTAGTTATGTAGTGAAAACAATCTGGTGTTTACAGACTATGCTTATTCTTACAGGAGTCATCAGAGCAGCTTGCCCTAGAAAGTGTTACAATTGTAAGAAATGCCTTAAGATCAAGGGCTTTTTGTTTGTTTGTTTGTTTGTTTTTAACTCAGAAACATGTTTTAAAATTACTCCATATATTTCAGTGGTTAAGAATTGGTTGAGCTACCTACTCTTGGTCTCTTCAGTTTTACAAATATCTTGTATATCTAGAAAAGCAATGGCAAAATCTTTGGGAAAATTTATAAACAGGGGGTTTTATGAACAAATTTCTAAAAATGTCAGGCAAATCCCTGATTTTTTTTCTATAAAAGGATAAATAATTTACAGCTTCACACACAAAACTATATGTAAAATAAGGTAATTTTTTTAAAAAAAGGAGATTCAGTTTTGAAACTTTGACAAAAATTCTTTTGCAAAGTGAGATTAGGATAAACGTATCCATATATTTAGTTCTCCTATAGACAGAGAGGAAAAGGTAAAGTGAATACTTTCTTCATCTGACATGGGCATGGTTTAGGTTGTGTGAGGGAGCAAGAGTCTTATGAGGATGGATACAGGAAAAATACCTCACTGTTTCTCTGAATTTCAGCAGTTCAGAATGCGTTTGAGAATATGAATCAACAAATACTGATAAATGTCACAGAGCATAAAGTTTTTAGTAGAAGGAGCTTTTAAGAACAAATGCGAACAAAATAGTGTGTCATTTGTCATTCATAAAATGAAGAGAGTAGTGGTGGTGATGGTAAAATTAAAATACATAGTAGTGTGCTAATGGAAGAGATGATAATCTTCTGAAGGGAATGGGATATGGAGGTGTACAACATGTGTGTCTCCTGTGGCTTACTTTCCAGAACCTTAAGAAGACTTTGATGTTTTAATTCAGCATCTCCCTTTGGAGAAAAATAATTCGAAGAACATATGAATTCCTTCTCAAGTTACATTTTCTCTGTTGTGATCTTCTTACTAACTTTACAAGAAATGAAAGCAGTAGGGCAGGGGAGGAAGTAGAAACCAATTCATGTCACCAACTACTTTTTAAAAAATTTATGTAGCCTTCCATTATTGCATATGTGTTTGCAGTTGTATGTTAGAATTATTCCCCAAGGCCTTGCTCATAAGGCCCACTCTGTGAATCTAAGTGATTACATGTGGACAAGAGGTAAGAGGAGATGATATATTGTGAACACAGGAAATTTGTATACTTCTTGTAATCTGTGGTAAATCCACCAGGAAGCTAATGAAGTTTGATCTTGCGTTAAGTTTTGTGTGGTTACTATCTGGATATGAGGATGTTCTCAGAAGGAGCGTGGAAGATGTTTGCTCTTTGAAATGCCCAGACACATGGCTTTCTTAGGCAAGACAAGTCCTATAGTCTGCCTAGGTTCCCCCTTACCAATTTATGCAAGTTATATGGAGGATCAGTGAAGCATAGCAGAAGTGCTGTTCTCCCCAACAAACTTGTCCCTCTTGATTGCTTTTCCGTCACAAGGGATGGATGCATGTTCTTGATCTCACTAGGATGCTGGGTTTGCCTTTTTTTCACCCTCTCCCCCAGAATAATATTCAGCTTATGGTACTTGAGCCTATCTACGCTTGTTTGATAGCCTCTCATAAGCTCTGAAAGACTGATTCAAGTTTGTCACATCTCTCTGGAAAACACCCTTCGATAACACACAGTATCCATGCTCACAGTGCAGGCATTGGTTTTCAGTACAATCACCTATACAAAAGGGTTTTCACAGGCATCTTTTTTGAGTGGCTCTTACCTTTGGAGCCACAATCTGTGCAGTTTCTCCTGAGAATAAGCACTTATGGCTCTTGGCTCACTGACCATGGATGTGGCTTCAGTCAGTTTTTCCTGGAATGGAAGAGGTGCAGCTGAAGGCCATTTGTGTAAATGTTCATTGGCCATCTTCATCACCTACTCTCAGGGCCTTTTCCTGGCTTCAAGAATTTTATCTTGTCTGTCTCTTTCCTTGTCCTCCCTTTCAAATGATATTCTCCCTTTTGTTGCTCTTCTTTATTCTCTCAGCAGCTAGGACTCTCTCCCTTGATTCCTGTAAGAGCAGGCTGCTGTCAGCAAGCAGACTGACTGTTCTCTATACCAGACCCCCATGTCTACCTGACTCTACTCTCCCTTCCTTCCTCAACCTGAAAACATTCTTCTCCTCCGTTACTTGAAAAAAATTTGGACTTCCTGTAAAATTACAAGGAAGAATAAATAAAATCATTCCATACTGAGTACCAGCCTACATCATTACTCTACATCAGAAAACATACTCCTGAGCTCACTATCTAGGATATATGGATGTAATTTTCCTGAACTTTTGGAAGAAGGTGAGCAATGGGATACTGCTCCCAAGACATCATCACAAACATCACAGTCTGTCATCCTGGCCAGTCTTCTGCTAGTCTTGATCCAAGAATACTACTGTTTTGTCTGACAGAAGCCATTCCTTACATCGGTTTCAAAGCATGACAGAAAAACGCTGGCGGTGCACCTCCTAGTCAGAAGCAGCACAATATCTCATATCCCTGATCCCAGGGAGAATATCTTTTGCACTTGGCAGTCATCTTTTTCAAACCCTTACTTGGAATGAGATTGGAGACTCCCAGGTCTTCTGTACGAGACCATTAGTCCATACCTGAATGTGCAGGGGCTCCCATCTCCTGGGATCAGAGCACGTGCATGCAGATATAGGGAAGACAAAGAAAACAGCAGTAGAGCTAAGGGCAGTCCCAAAGGACCTTAAGTCCAGAGAACAAACACATGTTTGAAAGTACAAAAATATTTAATTGTTGTCAAATGTATAAACCTGATGTGCAATTCTAACCAGATCAGGCTTTGGGCTGTTTGCCCAGTTATTCATAAGAAAGTGTCCAGAATGGATAAGATTGTGAGAGTCTCCTGGGACTCTGCTTTTGATCTGGTTATTTTTTTGTTGTGTTTGATAATACACAGTTCTCTGCCAGAGGGAATTCTGGGCTTACATCCATGTTCATCCTCATGTTCAGACAGCGTTGATAGAACTAGTTATGCGTGTGTGTTGTGTGTAAATCAAGAGTCCCTCTGAGCAATGGTGAAATTGCATGAAGTCTGGTCTAGAAGTGATCTACTTCACTCTGCCTCCTTTTCTACAGAATGAACACTGTCTTGATATTTTCTACCCTAAATTTCCCTTAAGGATTTGATCATCTTGCTTCCTAGAAATGTTGAGTAATTTCCTCGGAAAATTCTGAAGCGGAGCTTGTGGAGTAGGGAATCAGCAAAAGGCAATTGTTCTTCCTCATCAGCAGTAGGGACGATAGTCTGAATATATCCCAAATAGGTTTTTCAGATGACTGTAGGTGTAGCAGAACTATATCCTACACAGCGTGAGAGAATAACTGATCTCTGGCTTGTGATTAGTGCTCACACATATGTGACAGAAGAATAACTTGTAGATGCATAATGGAAGAGGCTGCCAGCCTGGAAGTGTGGTGCTGGGCAGTGAACATCTTTGGGACAGTCCTCACTGCCCCTAGGCAATGAATTCAAACAAGCTAAAGAGTTTGCCTTGCTAGGTTGGAAGGTCCTACAAAGCAAATGGGAGGAGGAGGTCGATCACTCATAGGCTTATGCACATGGCAGATGTTTTGCTGTCTTTCTGAAAGTATCCTTTAGGGGTACATTCCCAAAGTATTCTTTAAAGTATACTTTAGGGGTATCCTTTTCTCCTTTATGTTTTGAGTTACTAGTTTGGAGATCTGTCTTCCCATTTTCCATTCCAAGAATAGAGGAAGCTGCACAGCAGTCTTATGATGGACCTCCTTATACACAGCCTCCTTCCAATCAGAGTTACTGCCTTTGGCTCATAAGGCTCCACTAACTTTTCTTCCTCCATGTGTCAATGCTTTCCTCTCTGCATTAAGTTGACTTGATCCGAATTGTCAGTGGTCTCTTTAAAATAGGAGTTGCTGCATCTGACTTTCTCAGACTATGCTCTAATAAAGTAATTCTGTCCAGATTGTCTCCTGATTTGATGATTTCTCAGCGGTAGCACACTGTCATTTGCTTGGGTGCCATACTTAGAAATGAGAGGCATATGCGTGCCATGGTTTTTTGAAGAGAGACATTCTATGTGCAGAAAGGAGGAACAGGGTTATGGCACAAAGATCTCATGATCTAATTCTACAAAGTCTTGTGAAAGTGGATAGACTTACATGTACTTCAGGAGAGGCACTACAGAGCACTGGTATTGAGGCTGTATGGGGGGTATATCCTGGAGGTGTTGGATATTTGCATTGTTCTGTCCCACACATTTCCCTGTTCAAGAGACAACATGACCACCATATGCAAGAGAACATTTCAAAAGTACATGAAAGTACTAAGGGAATTTGGTCAGGAAATTTGACCTCAGGGCTGCCAACAGAACCACATTCCAATAGGGCAGTCCAGACATGGCTTTCCAGGTTTACATGTCTCCATGTACTAAGAATAATTATTAATTTGGCTTAAAAAGAAGGCATAGAACTTCAGAGACTACTCGTGTAAGTTTTGGGAAAGTTATATGTTCAAGACCATTTCAGCTCTTGAGAGATACTGTTTGAACAGATTCCATCATCTCAAGTGTCATTCATTCATGAAGAAATAGAGTTCATGGAAATAGTAAGCTCTGTTTTAGGTTCACAGAACTCCGTAAGTACACCCAGATTTATTGCAGCAGCTGAAAGACATTCAGAGGTAATCTAATGTGCAAGAATTAATATTTTATCCATTTTGTTTGCTGTGCCATCTTTACTCATGCAAGTAATGTGCAAAATACAGGAACCATCACTGACTTCCAGGTGAACTCATAGGAGTTCAAATAAAAAAGTTGATCCCTGCATGTTCTCAGGAGCATACCTTGCTGTTCTAACTTGCGTTATAGTAACAATCTTACACAGCTGTTATTTTTTAAGGTGGACAAGTTGGAGTTTTTAGGTGACTAATGAGGATGTGTATGGGATAAACAGGACATTTTCCCTTCAACTGAGGGAGGATATGTATTTTCCCACTCTAGAAATCATGATTTTAATTGTTTTTGGACAACAGCTATCACTAGTAACAATGATGTTCTATATGTTTAAGGCTACAGGCAGAGCTTGTAAGAACTGCTTAATTATGTGATATATTAATGTTCTATTGATTATGTTATTGCCTGTAAATCCTGTTGCTTAATAAAGCTGCAGTCATTTTGCAATAAAGATGTGTTTGCAGTCAATTAATGGCTTTCTGGGGGCAATGGACAAAGTAATAGGGATATTGGTGTTGTGTGGAAAGCATGGTACTGTGGCTTCCAATATAAAACTAGGAAATACAAATGTGTGGATTGAGTAAAAGAGAGAAAAAATTAGCTTCTGTTCAGTACAATGATTCACAGTTTTCTTTTAGGTCCAACAGAAAAAGCAGCATTGTGCAAAGCATCTGCACATGAATACAGGGCAGGATAATATTTGATTTAAAAATACAAGTAAACGATAACTGCCAATATTGAGACCATGTGAAGGCAAAGGAACAAAGCATACTTTCATTGCTAATCATGTTAACATCAAAGTTTGAAGAGTACATTCGCCTATTCAGAGGAAATGCCATCACACTTCTGACGATCACATCTGCCACTAATATCATCCGGCATGTGGTCAGGTCTCTGTTCCGACTTTTATCTCTCTACCAAAATTTCATGTCTTGATTTTAACGTCTGATGCTAAATTCAGGTCACTACAAAATAAGTACAACTTTTATTTCTTTTCCACTTTCATGATGTTTTCAAGAGGTATATCTTAAAATCAGTATATATATGAACTATATGTCAATTTTTAATTTTTTTACAAGGCTTTTCCAGGATCTAGGAGATTTTTTTGGGGGGGGAGTGGGGCACAGGGGAAAGGTGGGATTGTTGTGTGTTTTGTTTAGCTTAATTTGCCTTAGAAAACTTTGTTAGACTTGTAGGAAGTAGAGAGGTCTGATTTATCTCTAAAATACTCTACTTTCATGCCAGAAAACAGTGAAGTTTCATCTCTGTATAACTGCAGTAAGACACTCACACTTCATACCCTTTTAATCCATAGGGTCTCATGCACTGCTTCTCAAGTCTATTGAAGCCTGAATTTTTACCTTCCCTGAAGTTTTATCCTGACAACATATATATGGCTAAATATATGTTGATGGCAACATCACATAAACATATATGGTATTTTATAACTACTACTTTTTACCTATGTCCCTGATGTTAATGTTTTCTTGTTTTTGTTGACAGGATAAACTACAGACCTCTTCCTCTTACCTTCAGGATGTTTAAATAAGGAGGAAATGTTTCCTCAGATATATGTCAGTATCTCTTCAAAGACATTTTTTATTCTAAAAGCTGTTACAAATGGAGCTTTACAGCAGCTACCTAATTTAGGAGGAAGGGTGTTCCCTGGTTTTAAAATTGTGGTGGGACTATTCAGAGATTTCTGAGCACATAAAACAAAGGTGTATGTTCGTAGATTTTTCTTTGCTTGCCAATATTGCACTCATCTTTAGACTGGAAAGTAATAAATTCTCATTTCAAAGCTGGAGCAACTAAGTGCTGTTAATGAAGTGGAAGAATAGGGAATACTGTGTTTCTTTATACAGTAAAGAAATCCTTCCAGATATCCCAATGTGATATTAAGCATATGTCTCTTCTGGGCCGGTAACAAGTTCCTTAGGTAAAATCTAACAACTCTGTACTGCTTTTCAAAGCAGAGAAAGAAGTCATGTAGCATATGGGTCAACATCTTCTCAAGAGTAAGAATGGATTATAATCAGCAAAGGCTATGCATATTTTAGTTTTGTTAATGACACACATTTTGGTAGGTCCACCTCCACAATCATTGTAGTATAAGCTGGAATAATTATAAAGAGCTGTGAGGAAAAACTCAGAGAGTAAAAAATGGATCATAGCACTTGGGTCCTTGATGCTTCTTGAATTAAATTTTGTCTTCTTGTCAGGTCTTTTACTCTGTCTTTTTTTGACAATTTCTTACATTGTTCCTCCAGTTCTATGCATCTGTACAATCACAAAAAAACCATGGCTCACAGAAGATAAGCACTTCTAGTAAAGGCTATTTTTAGTCCCTCAGATAAAATTTAAGTGAAATGGACCAAGACATTTTCAAATTTTGTGGGTTTTTTTTAATTTTCTTTTATTTTCCCCTCAAGTACATCAAATACAAAATGTACAAAGATTTATCAGTTGTTTTTTTCATCTGCTTTGCATACAAGTGTACAGCTTACACACACATACAGAGATCTTTTTTCATATAACCAAAACCAGTGAATATAAAAGTTACATCTAAACAATGCTAGTTTTTAGCTGCAACACATTCAGTGGTGTACCTGTTGAACACTTGACATGTAACTGATTTCATGTAGACAGTAAATACCTTTGTTTTTCTAGTAACACAGGAAGGCTACTTCTTTATATAAGCTTACCCAGGATGGTTCTAGTAAAAATATAGAGCTTAATTCTGTCAAAAACCAAGATGGACTGCTACTGACAACCACCTGACTACACTAACTAAAAGGTCAGATAACAGAGTGACAGTTTCTTTTGCCAAATCCCTGTATTTAACCTCTATGGCCATAAGTAAAAGTACAACTATAGTAACTATGCTATTATTGTTCTGTTATTGTTAGGGTGACAAATTTATTATCAAAGTTTCATTGTGGGTTTATGTGAAAGTGGTTTTTCAATACTCTGCTTCTTAGCAATGATGGAAATGACAGTGTTACACCCCTCCACATAATTTAAAACACAATTCTGTGAATCTTTTCTGAAGTTCAGCTCTAGGTACATAACAGATTTTGAGTGGTTAAGTAAACAGCGTGGTATATTAATCTAATTTTTTTTTCATTTGTTGAAATTTATTAGGATTAACTTCTATTATTACCTTTAACTGCATGTGAAACAGACTATTCGGTTTTCATGAAAGAGCTATTCAACACTACTTTAAAGAAGTAATAACATTATCTAAAACAGTTTAGATACAGGACCACATTTTTGAGATTATTGATTTTAATAATACTATTAGTTAAAAGTGTATACCATAATATAAGAAAAACGGCACATAATTTTGATCTTGTGTAATGTTGAAGGTTTTATAAATTACCTCTCAAAAAAGGACAGAAGTTTTGACCATAAGTGATCAATATTTGTCTTACCAAGAAAAAGCATGTAGACAGTCAAAAAGTTTAAAAAATTGTGAAAAAAGTTGAAAGTAGAATTATTGAAAATATAATTGTAAAATATATTTTACTTTAATGTTATATTTTCACACTTGCACAGAGATCTTTAAATACACATGGAACAAGTACTCTTTCTGATTAATTCTAAATGTTCATAAGAAACTTATCATTACAGACATTTTCTATTTTCTCTTTATAAACTCATCAAGTGCGAGGGAACGATAAACAAGAAATGTATGTGCAAGCTTTCCCACAGAACTGGGATGAAAGTTTCCTTGGCATACTGAGAGGTTTCCAGACATTCTTGGAGAAGCCACTTAGTGGATGGCTTTGATGGAAGACTTCACATCCCAGAGTCAGGAAATAGAGGTACGTATCTCCCAATAGTCCCTTGCTGTCACCAGCCACCGGACAGACCATACTGGGTAACCTGTTGTACCTTAAAAGCCCTTAAAGAAGTCCACCCACAGGACTATCCCCTCAGGTTGCTGAGTTTGTCACATCTGTGATCACTGAGGGGCCTTGGAGCAGTCAGGGGTGTAAGGAAGAAAAGGGGTTTGTTGCCAGCTCTGATTGGAGCAGGAAGGACATTACATTGACCTTCTGATGAAAGAGGATTTCCCCAGAGCCCAGTCCAGCTTGGGGAAGATTGTCACAAGCCTGCCCCCTTAACTAAATCTTTCCACAAATACCTGATGAAAAGTGGCCAGACCAACCTCACCCCTGGGAACCTGCAGTAGGTTGCTCCTTGCTGGAAAAGTGGTTCCGGCTCCTTTGCCTGCCAAGGCTTAACAAGCTGAAGGGAGAAAGCCTGTAGGAGGAAGGATATGGAGAGGCAGGGCAAGAAATGAAGGCATGAGGAGAACAAATGAATGCATCAGGTGACAAAACAGTTTTGCTCTGAGGTCACCAGGGGACCAGATCCATTGGAGACTGAGATGACGTTGAAGAGGAGATGGTGAGGGATCAGCGGGAGGTACAGATGCTGCCTGTGTACATGACTCTGGCTGAGATTTCCTCCAGAAAGAAGCAACAAACTTCCTGCAGAAGGGACAAATTCATTGCTTCCTTTCTTCTGCAGGCATGGGAAGCATCTGTTGTCCACAACCTGGCCTAGCCTGGGCTCAGTGTCTTGAGGCAGTGAAACGTGGCTTAAACACCTGCCAGTGGTTAGCTGGGATGGAAGGTAGCGGGCTATCCTGAAGGCAGGACACAGGCATCAGCCTTGCCAGCCTGGGCATCATCTCCTGGTGGTCAAAAATGCCATTCATGTAATACCTTCTTTTTGATCTGCAGTGCTTCTGCCCTCCTCTGAAAGTGAAGAAGCGGATCCCTTCTATACCAACTGTTGAAGAAGCTCAGTGGAGAGAACCTGACTTTCTTTGCAATACTGCAAAATTACTTTGGCTTCAGTAGATGTAGGTCTCCAGCCCCCTCAATGCTTTTAGATATTATGAAGAATCTTTTCTCCACAAAGGTTTTCAAACACGTGCAAGAATTTCTTGAATTCTCTGTGGAGGTATCCAAACCTATGCTGGACACATCCCTGAGCAACCCAGTTTCAGGTGGCCTTGCAAGATCAGATCATCTCCGGAGGTTCTTTCTACTCAATTATCACATGAGTCCATGAAATACTTTGGAGTTGTTGTCGCAGTGCCAGAATTGGATCCATAAAAGCAGGAGTGGATGGTAATGGCTAAATTATCCTTATGAGCTTACAGGCAGTGGGTGACAATGCCTAGTGTTTATTTAATCACTGCAATGGTCAAGAGTAGTGTGCAAATTCTCTACTTTTTTTTTTTTTTAAGTGGTGGTATATTGATTGCTTTTACCTCCTTAGGAAGCACTGTTGTAAAATCTTTATACTCCCGCAAGTCCTTTAGTAAAGAGGATAAAAATCAAATTTCGCAGCTGTGCTAACATTAGGCCCAGACCATTTTCAGTACATATTAAATAAAAAGTGCTAAAAAAACATTAAAAGCCTAATTTAAGCTGACAAAGGCAAAGAAATCAGAATTTGGATGAAGAAAAGATGAAAAGGAAAGTAACCTCTCTCTAGACATATACACACCAACTTTCTAAAGTTTTTTTAATAAGATTTATATTTCTGTTGGAAAAAGTGAAATGTCCCTGGGACTATTAGGGAACAAATAACATGGGATCTTTTCCAAAATAATCTATTGTAATTCAGGATTTTCATAAATGTTAAAATATTAAATATAATTACTAAATTTTAACATCTCACATTAAGGATATTGTTTTTTTATGTGCCAATTAAATCCTTTGGATTTGCCATATTGGGAATATTACATAATAAAAAAAATAGAGTAATATGTGCAGTTAAATGCACTTATACAAAAGCACTTAAGGATATTCAGAGCAACTTCTTCTCAAATGCAAATAGATCGCACTCATTGTTTATTTTGGGGAGAGAAGTAGATCAGGAAGTTCAGCTAGTTCAAGTGTATTTTTAGAGAAAGACAAACTTTCAGAACTTCTTATGTCAATATATCAGTGGGAGTTACAGGGGCATCCCATGACTAGCTTGCAGGAAAATTAGAACAAGAATGAATTATTGTAAAAATGGCATAATTACTATGGATGGCTCTGTGTATAATTTCTACCTTCTAATCAACTCTGAACGAACCTATACTTGCTGCAAAAATGTTCTTTGTTTTGTGTTAGACGGCTACTCTGTAGATTTAGCGGAAAAGGTGGTGCACCTATTTCCGGTCTTATTTGTGCACTACAGGTATATATGTATTGTGAGATGGTCTAAAATTCCTTTTGAAGCTTACTTTTGTATTGAAAAGCATTTACAGTAATGAGGCACACATTACATGATTACATACACTATAGCTTTGGAACAGGGAATGCTAAGGAGTCGATGAATCTTGGTCTGATGTCACCAGGTACAGACATCTGTTGAGTAGTCATGGGTGTGCTACACTGCTGGGTTTGCTCAGACACGTAGGGTCTGGAAGAGGAAGTTGGAGTCTGAAGTGTTAGCCTTTGTTATCACAGGGTGAGTGACCTTTCAAAATGCATGATAACTCAGGGTCTTCTAATAATTTGTCAATGCAACATTGTCTCAGAATTCCCCAGCTGATCTCGGATATAGTACCTTGCTGTGTCTTTTAGTCTTGTGGATATAGCTTTTTCCTGCAAGAAAACACCTATTTTTACTTTCAAACAAAGGCACATAGTTTTTAACCAAGTGGAAAAAAAGTAATTGTTAGCCTATCTTTGAAAATATTTTCTATAATATATTATGTGTGATATAGCTACATTTAACATGGAAGCTATCCGTATTGAAAGAAAATTATACTAAAGATAAAATCCTAGTATAAAAGCTTACAAATACTCTGGCATTCTACTTTAAATGGCTCAGGCACAGTCAATCCAAATAAAATCAGTAGATTTTGCTTTTTTTTTGATATAGGCCTTAGAAAATGAAAGTACCGGTTGTAAAAGGCAGAAAAAAGGTACGGAAAAAAACCAAACAAACTATAAACTAGAAAAAAACAATCCCTCTCCTGCTCATCTACTTGCCCTTGAAGGCTGATGTTCTACTTGAAAATTGCTTTGCCACCTAGAAGAGGTCACCTGATGTCAGCCCCTCTCTAGTGACTCTCATGGTGTTATCACAAGTTTCGTGTCTGTGCACATCAACAAGTAGCATGCCAGTGCCAGCTCTCACAGCTGCAAGGACAAGGATCTGTTTAGAACATCAAAAGAGATTTTGACTGCAACTCCAGGGCCCCTAACTGGTTTGTGCACTATGTTTTCCTTTGGCCATATCATGGCTATTGCAGTATGAGATGTTGGTCTGTCAGATAATCCAGAACCTTTTGGAGATACCCTGGAATTTGATACTTCAGTGAATGACTTAGAGATATATATTTTTTTAACAATTAAAAACCAAATCAAACAAAACCAACAACAATAACCCCTGCCTCCCCCCCCCACCAAGCACCCAAACAACAGGTGAAATGTATATATGAATTAGTGTATATGTAAGTTTATTCAGAGGGGAAAATAAATTAAGGGTTTAAAATTTTTTTAATAGACATATTCACTAATAACAGAATGTGTTTCTTTTATACTACATAAAGTGTCGGAAAATTAAAGTATTTCTACTGGTATGATATGGGAGTTATGACAATTGTTTTTTGGTTTTTTTTAATCTCCTTTCCCAATACCCCACCCCTGAGAAAGTTTACAAAACCCAACAACCAAAAAGGGTAAATCTGCATAGCAAAGTCTTGGATATTTTTAAGTTGTCCATATAAGCATACCTTGTGTGGTCTGATATGTAGTTCAGGATGTAGTTTTCAAAAATTTCAAGCATGCACATGACTTATAAACACACATCACTTTTCAGTTTTGACAATTTTAGAGAAATCACCCAAAGGCCAGAAGAGCAAAGAACATCCTCACCTAGTAGAAAACGTATTTTACAGTAAATTTAGCTTATGAATGGAAACCTGTCGAAGTTATGTTCTTATAGTCAAAGTGCTCATCATATGTTGGTAATACTCCAGTTCTGTTTTATGGAGAACATACATACTTATTTAATAAGCTCCCTTCTCTCCATTAGTACTTTGCTACATTTAATCACTGTTTTTTCAAGTACAGATGTTACTGCTCTTTGTCTTGTACCAAAGATGATCTTAACATACACAGCATAACATTGACTTTGACGAAAACCTATCTAGCAGAGGATACCACTCGGTCATCCTATAAGAAGAATAATGTTTGTATAGCTTTCTATAATTTTTTTTCAGGGGATTTGGGTCCATCTTTCTTTCCTTTTGTTCTCCATGCTCTCTTCAGCTTGCCTATAGCCACTGTGTGCTTCACACAGTTTTCCCACATAATTATTCTGTAGAGAAAAACACAAAATTAGGAATTTTGCACCTATACAATTGTAGTCCAGGAAGTTCTTGCTGTGACCATTGCCTACCTCCTCATTTTACAAAAGTTTAGCAGCAAGTCAGCAGATTTATGTTTTAGATAAAAGTCACCTAAGTGCATTCCTTGGTTTGAGAAAAATAAACTTACAAAAAACTCATCTGTCTTGACTACAAAGTGAGTTTACAAAAGAACTTTAGTACAAAAAAATACTGGACAGGGTTCTGAATAGTTTTTTTCTTGCAATATTTATATAAACTACTTTTAAAAGCATAAGGACTGTTTTCCCTCTTCATACATTTATAGCATAAATATCATCAATGGAGGTAGGAATGATATGCATGTTTGGACAATAAACCCTTTAAAGACTATAAGTGAAATATACAGAAGTAGGAAAAGAATCCCTTAAAGAAGAAATGCACCAATAATGAACTCAGCAATTTAGAGTGCTTTATGAGCATACCGCTAGTTTACATTTTTAGCACATCAGTGGAGACAGAGGTGTAGTTACTAACTTTTGATGATCTCACAGTGAGCCATATCATGCAATGTTAGAAATATCAGTTTAAAATTTAAATAAATGTGAACATCTCTTAAAGAAAAATAAAGAAAGAAGACCTCTTGAGTCATCTTCAGACAATGCCAATGTCTATATAAGCAATGAATTGAATTAAACCTATTGCACCCACAGAGGTTTTGTATAGGGACTTGTATGTTTGTTTAAATCAAGTTATTGTTCTAGAAGAGCTACATGTGATTTGATTACTTTTTTTTGGGGGGGGCAGGTTCCATTATCTGTATCTACAGAGGGCAGGACACTGGAATTTAATATTAAAGTGAACAAATGCATTTAGTTCAGCTGAATATTCCATGCCTACAGTGATAAAGACCTTTTATAGGTTAGGCATTTCTATTAAGCCTTACTGAAAGCAAAGGAATTTGCTTTTGGAAAATTTTGAATTAAAGAGTAAGCACGTAAGCCAATTTCTTGACACAGAGTATTCTGCAGCGACATCTGTGTAACAGTGACACTGTATCTTATTTGCTAAGTGTTGCTGCCTTTAAAAAAAAAAGTTGGAAAATTTCTACATTCAAAATCCACACTGCTAAATCCTGAACTCTGATAAAATAAGCAAATTTCCTATGTTTAGTCTGTAATAAGCATGATGGTCTCCTCTAGAACTAACAGGGTTAAAGCTTTCAAGCTGTTTGTGTGAGGCAATCAGAGAGGCCAAACCTGAGAGGAAACAAGCTGGAATGCAGAGTGGTGCTCGTGGCAGTTGTATGGTGTGATCAGCACATGGCAGGATGAGGCTCACAGCATAGTCTTGTGAGAACTAAATGAAACATAATTCTACCAGGAAAACCTTCATAGTGTTAGCCACTGCACTGACCCTGGAAAATCCATAGACTGTCTTATAGCACCTTTGGTCTAGATCACATATAAATTCTGCCCTTTCAGTTATGCTCTTAGCTATTGAACTCTAGATCTTTCAGTCACGTGTCAAAATAAATACTGTCTGACAGCTAAAGAATACCTTTATCATTCCCCGTTGCTCACTGACTTCATAGAAGCATACCTTTAGTCTTCACAAGAAAAAAGGAGGCTGTGATCTCAATATTTCAACACTTTTATTTACCTTATCTGTAATATAATTAATAGATGACTGCATAAAGATCAAGGTGGCTATCAAAGAAAATGAGACAGCTTCATATGAAACTTGCTCTTTTGAATCAGTCTAGGACTCTATCAAAGCATGTGTGATAATTTCATGTAAATCCCGGTGTTCTGAATCTGTATCTTTTAACCTGTACATACCATTTTTAACACACTACATTTCAAAGACATCCAAAGCTGATCTAATTTGTATTACAGAATTACATTATAATCTGCAAGCAGCACATCATACTGATTTCTTAAAATTAATGTGGAAGCTCATTATAAAGACATCTACAGAGGGCTCATGTAGTCTTTCTCAAAAATACTGTGACTTAAACCAACCACATTCTCTATTAAAAGTACACCTTTTTCTAGCCAGTCAGATCTTTTTCTGAAGTCTGGATTTTGAAATTTTGTAGTTCTGGAAATAAACCCAAGAGCAAAATATTCAGTGGTATCCAGGATTGCCATTTGTAAACCACCCTGAATTTTTGGTGCTGAAATACATAAAAAAAGTTTTCAGCTTTTAACTTATGAGATGATAAATTAAGGAGATTGTTCACCATGGTGGAAATAAATGCAAGTGATGGACTGAAGTAAAAAGCAGTAATACTAAGTAGGGTTGGGTTTCTGCTACCTTGTTTATGTGAGACCTAAACTGACTTTTAAAAGTGAACTTAATATTATAAATTCAATAAACAGACTTAGAAAAAGAGTCCTGCAATCCTTGTCATGACAAAATAACAGACACTTGTTTACCAGAGAACCATTCTAGCTGGGCTACAGCCAGGATCTGCCCTTTTACCATGTTCCAGAACAAACCACTTTTTTGAAAAACACAGCAAAAGTAGTGTAGGTTTGCAGGCCAATCTATTCAGATGGATTATAAATTGTAAACTGACCACTCTAAGTCTGTTTTTAAATTAATGCTGAGTCATTACACTTGAGAACTCTCCCATGCCAACATTCACTAACCTCCTGTCTGCCCAAATAAGCAAATTACATCTGCCTATTTTTATTCTCTTTTCCAGATTAGCAGGAACTAGCCACATTATCCAATATAATAATACCTAACAAAAACTAAATACGAAATATACACCAGGTAAATAGCTGACCTGCGTCAAGGTTCATCAAATGATTAAAAAAAAAAACCAGAAAAAAAAAGGAAAAAAAAGGAAAGAGGTCTTCTTTGGAAAGACCTTGGCCCTTAAACCCAGTTTGATATGCTGAATACCACAACTGAAGAAGCTGAATTATAGCTATCAGTTTTTAATCCATGACCATATCTAAAAATGAAGTCAGATAATCTGAGCACAGAAAACTCCAAGACAGCTGGATCATACTTCATGCCTATGTTACTTTCTAATGGAGTGGTATCAAAGCAGGTGTTTATATCCTTGGTCTAGCTGAGAGCATTACTATGTGTTCTTTCAGGAACACGTCTTTATAAAGGGACAAAGAGAACTAATCCTATTCCTACTTACCAAATTGCTTCCATATAGATTGCTGGGAGTCATAAACCTCTAAAAAGAATCAAAATTTACGAGCCCAAATAACTTGTATTAGCTACAGTTAAAGGAGGCCTTGAAAGTCTAAAACTGTACCAAGCAGACCTTTTGTTTAGAACACATGGGAAAAAGGACTAGAAGCAATGTTTTCCAGTTAACTCCACGGATCTAGTCGTGCTGCCCTCTGAAGAGAAAGAGGATCTTCAGAGTGCCTAAGTCCTGATGAGCATAACCCAGTTTGATACAGCTCTTTACCCATTGTTTCAGAACACTCGATTTTACAGCAAGGCAGAGCTGTGAGGTTCAGAGCTGATCACTGCCTAGTAGCTGCCAGACAGTCCAGGAAAAGTAGTGCCTGAATAGAGAAAAAGCCCACAGCAAGGAGATGAATAGGAAAGCCTAAACAAATTTGACACACTGTCAACTTTTAAGGTCACCTTTCTGCTTCATCCATTTGCAAGTGGAGCATGTTTGATTACTGTTTGTTTTTTTTGTTTCTGTGAAAGCATCAGTATCTTGGGTTCCTACTATCAAGCACCTAGGTTTTTTTTGACTAATTTGGAGCAGGCAGAGGTTAGATTTAGAGCAAGGGATTAGATGTGGAGACTTCATTTACAAGGCAACAGGAGTAAGGACTGTACAATGCACAGAGATATGATAGCACTTTTCCTGAATCTCATACAGGCAATCACAGCTACAATTTTAGGTTTTTTTGTTCATAATTTCCAATAAAATTGGCACAAAGTTCTTGGAGTTCATGATCACGTAACTGAGGACAGCATTTCACTCATTACGTTTAATTGGAAGAATGTGCATGCCAAGGAAAAAGCTTGGTCTCTTAATTCTAGAGAGGGCATTAGCAACTGTATAGAGCAGAAAAAGGTGAAAGCTAAAGCCCATGAAAGCTTTCTGTTTCACCAAGGGACCCTGCCAATAATACACTCTCTCTACACTAAAACATGATCATCCTGGGATATTTATTAATTTTGGCTTGAAAGAGCAATAACTTAATGTAGTATAGAAACAAACCTGCTACAGTGAAAACATTTTGCACCACTTGCCAAAAACTATTTAATAATTTGAATGAATCTTTTAAACAAGCAGAAAACTAAAGAATGATTCCACTATCTGGATGCCATGAAATCTGCTGGCCTTTCTTAAGAACTCTTAAAAAAAAAAAGCCCTGAAATAACAATTCCTGTTTCACTTCTTCCCCAGAGAAAAAGAGTCCAAACAGAGAAATGATACCAGCTAAAAACAAGTACTGACCTGAAGCAACTAGTGATGCTTCAGCTTTGAGTGCCTGCCTTATTTTTCAGGAAATAACTTAAATCCAGTACAGATTACAGCTATGAAATAAAAAGCAGAGACACATCTGGCTGTCACATCTGTGAGAAGCAAAGCTTACTTTGTTTAGCCTGTCTGATTTACGGGTGTATCTAAATCATGTCAAGGCTATTTCATTTCTCATTTGCATAAGGACAGCAACAATACTGTATTATTTTTAATTGCTATAATGTGCAAACAGATTGTGGATCATGTCACTTCACTGTAGTATCTTTTAAGAATATCTAAGCCAAGGGGAAAAATTGCACAAATACCTTTCCCAAATTTCAAAACAGAACATAAATATTGCAAACGAATAAAATGTTTAAATCTACAACTACTGCAAACTATAAAATTAGATATTCTATTCTATAATACAAAATATGTGAGGTCTTTTTAGAGATATTAGAAATTATTAAGTCAAATGAGGGAAAACTGCTGCCTCATTTTTATTACAACAAGCTTTGGTCAGATTTTCAGCCTTGTAAATGAATTACATGGATTAATGGGTTCATTGTAAGGTAATGAACCCATTAAATTACAGTCCTTAAAATTAAGCTACCAATCAAATGCAATGAAAATTTAAAAAATATTTTCTAGTTTTGCAATGTTGAATGTGGAAATAAAAAACCCCAAACAATCATTTGAAATTCCACTTGAAATAATTTTTTTTTAAATTGCTAAGCTTTTCTTCAATTTATACTTTTATTGTTACTGCCTATTTTCATATTCTATCAAATACATAACATTCATGGTAACTGCATTTCAAACTTGTATGTACATGTTATTACAAATACTTTTAAACACGACAAGAAGAAGCTTCCATCAGTCTGATGTGTTACTGAGTTTAACTCAAGCTCTGCATAAATCCAGATATACCTCACTGTGGGACTTTTTTTACTGTTATCATGGATTTAGTTGCATAGATGTCACTATGGAAAACTAAGCTTTTATATTGTAAACAGTTACACATTTGGTTAAATTCACACACATAGCCTGCTTCAAAAAATCATGAAAACACACAGTCAAACTTTACACAAATGTTTCAGTCCATTCTTGGACTCAAAAAAGAGGGTGAAAATAAGCACAGTGGATTAGATTCATTAACTGGTCTACTAAAGTTGGTTATGTATATGCATAGAGCCAAATAACTGGACTCAGAATAAATGTATTGATCATTTAACCCTCTTATAAGAAGAAAGGAACTGAAAGAAAATGTGAAGACCAAGAGAAAAAGAATCACAAACCAAGCTTGACAAAAAGAAAATACCCATTTAGAATTTTGCAGAAATTCAGTTTGCATATTACAAAGGGGATGGAGAAAAAGATAAGAGAAAAACAATATAAAGTTCAGACATCAATATATACAATAAATGCAGCTGCAACACACTGTTAAAAGAATGAAATTGTAAGTGAAATACAAAAACCTATGATATTTGTTGACTGGTATTAGCTTAAGATAATCACTGTCTGTAATGGGAAAATGCTAAGAATTATTTTAAAACAAACTTTATAGTTTGGAGGTTAGATCAAAACCGACTTTAGATGTCATAAACTGTTATTTCTTTGAAGAAGTAGGTTCACATCATAGTTATTCAAACAGACAATCTACACAGTGAAAAAACCCCTTGGAATTAATACAATGGCATTTATAACAGAAATCCCATATTCAGCAATAGCTACTTTTAATTTTTTTAAAAGACATTTTCTCATATATTATGAGACAAAAGTCATGTACATAATATGGTTTTATGATGTATTCTCTAGGAAAGGGCACACAACATTTGCATATTTGTTTCATTCACACTGCAAATACATTCTACCATGAGCCTCATTTCTCTAATATTGTGATGTTGCTTTCATTCCCTCTATGCTCCAGGAAAACTACGTTGAAAGAATATACTTTTAAAGTGCTAAACACATAGCAAAACTGCTCCAATAATTTGAAAGTATGTGGACAGTTTTGAAAAACATTGAGATAAAACATTTAAGTTTAAGAGATTCAAAACTCATACAGTCATTTCATGCAATATGTTCTTCATGTGAATGGTTGTTTTCTTTAGCTCACATTAAAGATATGGAATGTTTGACAACAGCCATGAATGACATTTGGACCCAATTAAAACTGCATTGGCTTACAAAATCAGATTCAGACTGGAAAGACAAGATAGAGGTTATGTAATTCAGAAATGACGAACAATTTCTTGTGCGATACGCTTGTTGTACTAAGTTCTGTTCTCAAGTACAGGTAACTGCAAATTAGTAGAATATTTTTCCAACTACAAAGACATTTTACATAGAGAAAAATTTAAAATAGTAATACCCCCAAACCTTAAAACACTCAAACCCTGACCTGTTTAAAATAGTCCTCAAACAGTTCAACTTTTAGAATGCTTATTGCAGAAAACTGTAAGCACTGAAAACAAGCACAGGGTGATAACAAAGGTATTTTCCTTGGAATTTCAGATACAACATATCTATACTGAAAGCACCTAGTTACATTTCTTCAGAGATCTCAAAGATAAAAAAAAGAAAGCAGAAAGAGTAAATTATATCTACCTTCGAACTGTGAGCCCTCTGGTGTAAGAACTATTCATTCTTCTGTTCTAATATAATATTTAACACAGTGGGGCTTTGGTTTTGGTTAGTTCATGGCAATAATACAGTAAACAAGATTAAATTCAAATAACAAGAGCAATTCAGAGGTTTCGGTTCACTTTGTTTTGGAAGAGATGGAAAGGTTCCTGTTCAGAAGATCTGTGATTACAGTGTAATTCCAGTAGAGCACTTTGGGGAAACCTTCATGTTACACAGACCTGGTATTCACTTTTTGCAGAGTGGTGAATTTTATCCAGTCCTCTCAGTAAGTTCTTCCACCTTGAACTGGTTTTGTCTTTCCATCCTGCTCATCCCTCAGCAGCTGGGCAGGAAGATATATAAGGAAAGTGAGGTAATCCAGCCCATCTCCTTGATCTTGGGTTGGTGTTGAAAATGTCTGCCCCATCTGCTTTTAAAAACCAAGATTTCTAATGTCTCTCTGGGAAATTGATTCCTGCTCTTGTCTAGTCTTCCCACAAGGAATTTTCATTCCTAGTCTGGAGCTTTATTTCATCTCCCAGTTTAAAGCCTTCATTTCTTCCCTACGCACACTCAGTGTGGAGAACAACTTATTTCCTTTTTTGTATCACATTTGCACATCAGTTACTTACCACTCTGTGTATCTTTTCCAAACTAGATTACCCCTGTGTTTGAAATATTCTTTGTAAGCACCCTCTCTCAGACCTGTTACTGTTCTTCAATACCTTCAACTTATGAGCCTCGTGTGGTCAATGACCCTCATTGGAAACAAGAGCCCATGCTGGCTGAGGTCTTGCAAATTCTGGGATAGGACACCTGTTTATCTCTCCCAGAGTACTGCTTGCCTATCAGAAATCGACAATATCTGACTTCAAATTCACTAGTGAAAGTACAATTGCCCAGAATATTTCAGCACACTCTGGCATCTGGTATGCTGTCTTAAAAGTGTTTGTATTTTACTGACTTAAAAACATTGTATTTCCACACACAAAGGCTCTTCGTCTTGTAGAAGAAAATTTTTGACTGTAGAAGACATTTGACTACTATGTTGGCTCTGGTTGATGTCCATATTATCTTCCCTCTTTCTACAAACTTTGTAATTAATTTGTATCAGTGAAGTTAAGCCAACTGCTTGTAATTCCTATTTTTCTCTTGCACTTTTACAAGTGGATGTTATTTTTGCTGTATTAGCCTTCTGAAACTTCACTTACTGTCACAATTTTTTCAGAAGGACTTCTAATACCTCTGACATTAGCGAAATTATTTTTTTACATGACTTGGAGTGGAAATGGGCATGTGCAGCTGACTTACAAGTGTATAAATACTTTTAGCAGTCTGAGGCTTGTTTTTTTTCTTCTATATCTTAACTCATCCTTTTGTCATGAGCATTAACTGCATTGCCTGTTTGACTGAACTTGACCTTTTAGTGAAGACTCGAGCAAGAAAGACATTAGATTTACTCTCAGTTTCTTGATATCATATGTTGATAGCTTCCTGGTCCCTTGGGATGTGGCCAGCCCTTTTGCTGGTGTTCCTGCTATTCACATCTCTTGCCAGCAGTGATTGCTTTGAGCTTTGGCTCTTCTATTCTTTTCCTCATACTCCAACCATTCTTTTAAGATCCTTCACAAATTACCTAATTTCTACATCTCTATTCTTCATTTTTAAATTTTAAGTGATTGCAAACTCATTGAGACCAATTTCACTTTCTATCTTTCATCTGCCACTGTAATTTACACTTGTGCCCTTGACATAATTTTTAAAACAATAGCTAAATTTTCAGAACCCATTTTTTTCCTCATTAGGTTTATTTTCCACAAAAGTATACTTAAAAAGCTCTGAGTTTATTGGAGTCTGCTTTTCACACATTTTTTTGGTCTTAATATTCTGTTTTCACTCTCTTTCTTCCTAAGTAATGAATGTTGTCATATTGTTGGCAGTCCATCAGAGTTGCCTTTCATCCTCCGATTTTCATCCAGTTGTCTCCTGTTTGTTAGAAGTGAATCTAGAAAATCATCTTTCCCTGCTTCTTGTTCTCTTCACTGTTTGTGTTCCAAAAATCTCTGAGAAATTTAGTTTTTGCTTTCTTCCTTTCTCAGCAGTTCTCTGAGTAAAGGCTTCTGTCACTCAAATTTTTGTGTGATTCTGCTAATTTTTAAAAATAAACAAAATGGCTCAATTAGTTAATTTTCTTAGGGGGTTGAGAATGAGAACACTGAGTAAACAAAGACTTGGGACCACAATTTTCCATCTTATGGGAGGCCTGTGTTTCCTTTACAGCCAGAAGTGCTTGTCAGAAATGGCATTTGACATCTTCTATCACTCTCTCTCCCCTCCACACATTGATTTTCACCTTGTACAGTACTTTAGCTTCAATTAGGCACAAGGTGTTATGCCTGAGACCACTTAGATACCCATCAGAAAGGCTACAACCAGCCATGGCTGCTGTAGAGACCAAGGACAGAAAAACTGATTTGGCGGTCAGACACGCTGAAAAAGTTTTTGTAGTAGCTGCAGGCAAAAAACATGAGCTATAAGCAATGTAATTATGAAGTAGATGAAAACAAACTCCATGGTTACCCAGCTCCCTCATTATGATCAGATCACTTGGCACATCACTGCAGAGAACTTTGCTTTGGAAAAACATTACATTTTTCATGAGCAGTTCAATAAAAGAAACTATTTCATGGGTCCAGGAGATGGTTGAGGGGTTCAGAAGGAAATAATTTGCTTTTATTTTGCTTTAGAAATTAATTCCAATTTTTATAGCAATTTACAACAAATTCCTGCACATTAAATACAAAGCACTAAAGCAAAAGTTACAAACAGTATGTATTAGTATTTTTGGAATGAAAATTAAAACGTGCTGCCACTTCTGCAGTCCAAGTCATTATGTTTTATGGCTTAGGTTAACATTGTGCTATAAAATAGAGTAAATAACTGTTAAAAGCAGTCATTTGCTCAGAATTATTATGAGTTTCATTTTGGGAATGATTCAACCTACCATTATTTTTTTTCCTGTATAAATGGCAAATTTTTGAATTTTACTGCTCAGCTCTTAACTCTGTCCTGTCATACTGAGTGGAGATACCATGTTAAGAAGTCAACTTTAAATAAGCCAACAACTACTGTGTTTGATGTCACTACTTCATTTGTAGAAAACTGTATGTGGTAAGATATATTCCTATTTTTAAACTATCACCTCATATGGGAAAGCTATGTTTGTTCAGAAATCATTCTTAGCAAGGGAGGCTGACAGGGTCTTTTTTTCTAACCAATCAATGTTATGTAGCAGGAGTCTCAGCATGAGATAATAGCTCCAACTTCTTGCTAAAATCTCTTTTAAGTCCAGTCTTTCACATCTTCTCTTAGTAATCAAGTACAAAAATAACAGCACTTTACGAGCCATATTAAGGTTCTGGAATGTTTTGAATACATATAAGTAGTCTGTTAAACAAAGAAATTAAATATTAGGACTAGAGGTGTCCTGTGCTAGTCCGGGGGTCTCTGGGTTTCTTCTTTTGATCCAGTACCATATTGTAAGATAGTGAAAACTTGCTTGTGCTGTGTCTCTCTTCTCCTTAAATGCGTGCTGTTTTGATTTTCATTTACTATTATATTACCTCTATGTTAGGGTATTTCATTATCCCTCCAGGTCCTCTAACACTTCATTAAGAATTTTAAGCTATCCAACATCATTGTACAGTATTTTTCTGGCTGCTGGTTCAAAGAGGTTAAACATATATTTTTCTATGTATTTCATCATTCCAATGAGTCTGCATGACCCTTTCATAATTGCTGGAGGACAGATTTGGGGGTTGGCTCACATTATGTTGCTAACTGCATATACAGTTTATTCACTTCTTTCTGAAATGTTACTTCTATTACTCACACTTCTTGACTGCTGTTGCTCTTTGCAAAGCTGTCTTAAGACAGCAGTCACAGCGTTCTACCACTTTTCTCAAATCAAAGTGTCATTTCTTTAGACCTTAGTATAAGTTCTAGAGCAGCAAATGTTGTATTTTCCTGTGAAATGTCATTGATGTTGTACATAAATCAATTTAAAGAAATGGTGGTTTTCACAGCAGTGTTGAAGAGATGTCCCATTTTTTAAGCACTCCACTTGAACCTCCCTGATTGTTCAAACTTAGAAAAGTGATGTCAACCATTTCTCCCCAAATTTCCGTTTCCCTTCCTGCTTTAGAACAATGATGTAAATTTCTTTTCATTAATTCAAGTATACATATGAGATCTGTTTGGGTTTTTTTCACCTACAGTGACCTGTTATATACTTATTCCCTTTGTTTCTCTTCTCATGCAATAATTTCTAGAGCAGTGAGCCTATTAAACTTGATTTGCATCCTCTAACATAGGATGGAATGGTTTTTCCTGTGAGAAACCATTGCAAAGAATTATTTCATTCTTCTTCTTCATGCTGTTAGCATGATTATAGAAAGATTTGGGGTAAATCAGCGAATATTTTACATAAAGTCACAGCTTAATCTGTACTTTATATGTTTATTTAAAATTTCAGTATAAATTCTCATCCTGTTAAAATTTTTTTCTCACACTTGTAACAGCAGACACTGTAACACACTTGTAGCTGTGGGTTTTTGTGGCTTTTTATAGATCTTTTTTCTGTCCCTATGTATTTCCCTCCATTTATAGACCAGCAGTATCGTGTTGTACTCCATGCTCTTTGAACTAGCCTCTAACACACGGTGATTTAAAGTCTTGTTTCAGCTCTTCAGTGTTCAAAGTGAGTAAGTGTCCTCTTTTGTACCCAGAAGACAAATGAATGCCAACAACCTGTAACTGCCTTTGATGCTTGACCTCTGTATTGAAAGTTTGTTATGTCACTCTGAAGAAATATAAACACGGGGAGATCATCTCAGTTGCTTCATAGCCCAAATGCATGCCTTAAACTGGAAACATCTCTCTGACAACAAACTGAATTTATGTAACTGCATGAATTGTGTTGAAGTGTTGCTGCTGCAGGTTTGCATTCAGGGCTTCACCAACAAACATGTGATGATATCATACACAGCTAAGGAAGGAGGGGAATTTTGTTTTTCTTGCAGCTTGAATACTTAGTCATTAGTACTTTTTACAGGCAAATAAACAAAACCGTGTAATAAGTTCCTCGCTGTTATGTAAAGTGGAAAATGTTTAATCTGTTTTGTTCAGAAGTATGTGATTTTGTGAAATCTGTGTTGCTTTCATAAATTAAGAGATTTGTGAATGGGTGGCACTTTAAGAGTCCCTTTTATTTTCCTCTGCTGCCACAAGAGAAATGGATGGCAGAAAATTGTCCATTACTCTCTGTTTTTCCTGTTTATGTCATGAGGAAGAAAGTATAGGGCATGAAAGAAAAACTGTCTTTTTTGTCTCTGTCAGCCATGGGAGAGACTGTCAGCTATGGAGTCTGGAAGGACTTTTTTCTTTAAACACACTTGTAAGAGTGAGCTTGCTCTGATCCTTTTGGTCTTAAAAAAAAGTTTGTACCATTGCTTTTGCCCACATGGGTTTGTTTTTTTTTTTTCCCTAAAGAACATCCAGGTGAGCTGGCCATGTTTTTAAGGTACACTTCAATATCATATTCACTGCTATTGCAGACAGAGATACATCAGTGCGCCAACACTGGTTACGACTTGTTTGTGTGTACTTCCCCTGTCCAGCAAATAAAGCACAAGGGGAGATAATCCCTTAAGACAGAAATTTCTCATGGAACAAAACTAATACTTCATCTTTCATAAACAGCAGGCTTAACATCTAGAGATCCAGTCTTGTGAGACTGTGAAACTGTACAGAGTTCATGTGGGGAGGGGGATGTGGAATGAATAAGTTCCAGTAAATTTCTGCAGGATCTTTAAGGACATATACAGATATAAAGGTTTGCTCTGCTCTGGGAACGTGCTGAAATTTTTATAACCTCTGCCTCATGCTACCTGATCATAAGAAAATGATTGATAGTGCATAGGAAACCAATGTTTATTTTGAGCAGAAATAAGCAAACAGAAAATGGCGTACTAGAAATGTTTCAGATTCTGCAAGAATGTGATAAACATCCTACTGAGTGAAGCCAGTTTCCTACACCTCACCCTGCCTCTAACACTGGCAGTGGGGGATGATATTTAGTCAGAACACGTGAATTTGGCCACCTGCCTTTTTCCTCTCCTGGGATTCACAGCCATTGAATATCTGATACATAGGGATATAGGATAGATTATATATCTCTGCATATACTCTTTAGTACCTTAGTCTGATCTCTTTTTGAAACACTGATACTATCTGTCTGCACAGTCTCCTGTGACAACACATTTTAAAAGTTCATTATCTATTCAATAAAACAATCTAGGTTTTTCCATCTGTTTTATGATCTTTTATGAGATTCAGAGCTCTGAAATTCCAGATTTTAGGAATTTTCTATATAACAATTCTCATCGATCTTACTCCGTCACCATGATGATTATATAAACCTCATTTGTATTTCCCTTTAGCCTTCTCTCCAAAAGTCTTATTTTATTTTTCTTCTCAAGGCAACTGCTTTATTCCTATAGCCATTTTTGTTGCCTTTTCTGGTACCTTTTCTGACTTCAGCTTGTCTGCCAATGAATATTGAATGTCAATCCGGGAGTTCTGGTACTAAGCATCTGAAATGATCACTGAAGAACTAATGAATTGAAGCCTCATTCTATTGATCCCTTAGCTCCATAATATTCCTCTTCCCATCAGGAGTCACAGCATAACCTGCACATTTGCTGCCTTGCCAAATGTTAATACCATTTAGTGAGTACATGCTTGTGTGGGTATCAGGAATAAGCAAAGCTTATTAAAAAATTCACTGTCCCTAAAAGTCCAGCTCAACACTATTTCCTGGAAAATATTCCTTCAATACTTAGTCTTTTTAGTTCAGTTCTTTTGTTTGATTTCTGTGAATAGTTTTAGTAGAGAGATTTATTACAGAAATGTTCACTGGTATATAAAACTTAAAAGCAAATATTGAAGAATATTATTGTAAAAGGATTTTAAAATTCGCATACATGAATATTTGGAAACTGAAGCTGAAATTTTGCAAAGCTGACCTAGAGGAAAAATAAATTCAGTGAAATATTGTGCAATCATGGCCCTATAAGTCCTTATTATTGTAGATTTCCAAATAATTCTTTTACAATTAGATACAGCCATGAATTAATTACATGAAAAATTAATGGATTAATTTCAAATAAATAAATCTAGGAAAATTATCAGCTGTTCAAAGACAATTTACCAATAGAAAAAGGAAAAATTTATCTTATAATTTATTTACTATGTATAAGAGTCAGTGGTGCTCTGAGCATCCATTATTTATATGCTTTTTTATTTTGTTTGTTGCTTGGTTTCAGTAAAATCACCAAAGTTAGAAATGGGAAAATTTAAGGGTGTTCAGTCTAATATTTTCAGCCAGTGTGTCTGCCATCTTTCAAAAGTTCAGCTGACTAAATTTCAGCTGTGACCATCACAAATCATGGATTCATTCCTTTTTCCCTTCAGTGTCTGCCCACACCAGTCCCAGGCCACTTTACCTACTTGGATTTGGATCAATGACACAGGAAAATTTCATAGTTGTAAAGGAAACCTTAAAAGTTGATAGAGTAATAGCTATAATTTTCATGGATGATAAGCACACAAAGGTGTTATCATTGTTACCTCAGAAGAAGGAAAATTTCATCCAGTATTTCAGTAGATGGTTGCACCAAAAAAAAGTCCTGACAATTTTGCACAACCCAGGCTTTCCTATGCATAACCTATTCATTCCTACTTATGCACAAGATATAAATTAGATTATGAATGATAGATTCTGCACAGACCTAAAATTTGTTTCTTGGTCAAATTTAACGTAGGATAAAGATCATGACATCTGTCATGCTAAAAATTAATTACAGGTGGGCACAGATTAATGAAATAAAGTGAAATGAAATCAAATTAAATGATCTGCACCTCATTTTTTTCCTGCTTGGCATCTACCAGGGTACTGAGGAACTGTAGAGAAGATACCTTTCTAGACCGAGACAATATATTCCAGGTACGTGATTCTGCTCTGTCATCTTTGTGATGGTTGGGAAGAATTTTTCTGGGGGACCTCCAGGGCTTTGGCTGCCATTCTCTTGACCTTCTGTTATGGAACCATCCCTGATTGTGTTCTTAATCATATCATGGTGCTTTTCTGATTCCCTGACTTCATGCAGCAGATTTGGTGTCCTTGGAGGGCTAGTTTAGAAATCTGAATAGCGGATCCAGCAGTGGAGAAATAGGGGAAAATATTAATGGGTGATCTAAATGTTTTTTCCCAGTTGTAGATCTGGATTTATCATGTGACCCTGCATACAAGTGTGCCCACTGTTCATGACTGCATTCAGGACGAGGTCTTGACCTGCTGCCACCTCCACACAAGCCGCTTTCATTTCTGTCACGCATCCTGGGGAAACTGCGAAAGGGTTACCTCAAAACATCAGTGCAGGGGCCTCCAAGACTGTCTACAGAGCCATCTTTAAACAGATTATCCACCAACTCTGATGCCAGACGTCATCCTCCCCCTGTCTCATCTCATGTCACGTATTTCTCTCGCACTACTCAGCTCAGCCTGTGAACCTCTCATTCTCATAGTGATTATCATCTTGTGCCAAAACAAACCCTCTCAAACTTGGGATCAAGAAAATATCAGTGAACGAGGGTGTCCCTCTCACTGTCAGCCTTCAGCTCATCAGATGCTAGAACTCATCCAGGCAATCTTTCTCCAGAACAGAGCAGATTGCTTTTCACTGGGAACTTTGCAACCAAGTCAATCACTTGAAGGTGAATTTTCTTTCGGTAAAGCCATCCATACACGCAAAAACCTGCCCTGCAAAATCGTTTATGCTGTTTTATCACTGCACATATACAAAACCAGGACAATTACAAATCATTGCCTTTGTGTTTATATATTGGCGAATTTCAATATATTTCATGATTATGCACCAGCCAAAATCAGTTTCAAGATGTTAGCCTAAAAAGTACAGCCTGCAATAATACGAGGGCTCCTTTTCCAGTCAGTTAGAATTATTAAAATATGTCTCCTAATTCAGTAGAGTGAGAAATGCAGGTAAATGATTCAAAAGATACCTGGAAAGTGATTTCTTTATTATTATTATCTTAGTGAGTGAGATGTCTGGATTTGTGAATTTTTCATGGTTTTCATCTGAATCCAGATTCCAAATGCTCTGTTGAGTTTTAAAATTCAGGAAAGAAGTCCATTACTCTTCTCAGTAGGTGTCACTTATGTGTCTCCGCACTGCATCTGTCAAGATGAAAGAGCAATCAAAAAAGTGTTTGGCCTCATATATGCAGTGTTTCTCTATGGTGTAGAAAAGAAATTCTTAGGTCAAAGTGGTAAACTAGACATTAGTTGTAATGACACTCCCAAATAATATATTTTCTGGAGAAAACTCCCATGTTCCTACGCACATGGGTCTCCGGAGACAATGTTGTTTCAGTTTTGAAAAAGGTGACAAAAAGTATTGAATTGCAAAGGACCTGATGGAAAACACTAGAATCCATCTTATACTATTTGATTAACCCTCTGTGTTAATAGTATACTAAAGTCATCTGATTTTAAAATTTTATATGTTATCTCTTTTATAAATTTTATATATGTACAAATATATTAATATATACAAATATTTTCTTGATCCAGAAAAAATATATTCAAATACAAGGAGAAATAAGCTATGATCGCTGAAAATTACCATAGCCATTTAAAGTCAGGTTTGAGCTACTATACAAGAAAAATGCTACACATTGCTTATTGTGTTGGTTGTTAACTTCATAGGTTTTGTGTATTCAGCCTTATCTGAACTCCAGTTATTTGTTGCAGATTGAGGTATCAAAAAATCAAGAATAAAATATTAGGAAATTTCTTATCCCTTTTAGTGCCAAGGTTAAATTACAGGAGATCTTACCATTCTCTAACAGGATTTTTTATAATTATAAAGATTTCTTGGCACTTAAAATAAGATCTTGGTTTCCAGATTTTAAAAGCACAGCTTTAACCCCTGGTCTGACACTTTTGCATTCAAAGTGCCCAATTTTTTCTGATATTTCGGTATGGAGCAGGACAAAAGGGAGGTGAGAGAGGAAGGTGGAGCAAGGGTGGGTATGGGAGTGAGAATTCAGCCACTCCTGGAAGTGAAGCTATGTTTTTCCATTTTTTTTGGGGTTTTTTTTTAGTGTTAAAAATGAATGTGATGACCTTATCCATGGTCATTTCTTCATCTGGAGTCCATTCCCTTTGGAGGAAAGATTTGAAGTTTGGCAAGAGAATATATTTGTGTAGGCATATTCTTTGATGATCCCATAAAAATCTACTCAGATTTGGCCATGCTTTTAAATTTCTTTTAAAATTAAAATTTTCTATTCTCTGCTGCTGGCAAATATCTGTGAAAAGTATCTAATTCTTATACAAGGAGGGGGAAAAAGAGTATCCATGCATATCTGTGGGTTCCCTTGGTAGTGTTCCATGCATAGTCTAGGCCAGCTCATCAGCAATACTGGTATGAACTACAAGCCTCAAAATAATACCACAGAATGACCAGGGAGGAGGAGGATGTCACCACACATTTTGCAAAACTAAAGGAGTACAGTCAAAACTACACTGTAAAACGTTATTAAGGCTGTGAAGTCAAACACCGTGGTTAGGTGCTGCCACACTTGGAGACGCCTGAGCTACCTTCATTCAGTTCTTACCCATATACATTACAACACAGAACTAACAGAGCAGTTAGACAACTAAAAAGTTAAGGTGGGGCCATATTTTAGCACTTGAACTCTGCATTGCCATCTAGCATCAAGGCATCAATGTCCATTAAGTGCACAGGGGAAACTGGATATGTACAAGTTTTCATACGACAGCACTGGCCTTGGGTTAACGTGTTCTTGGAGATACTCTGACACTAACGAACCAATTCATACAAACCTCTTGCTATCCTTTTAAAGCTTTTATAAATATTTACAACTTACTTGAATGTGCAAAAGACTTAATTATGACAAACAATTCTTCACCACCACTTGTAAAGCTTATCCAATGATAGAAGTGCAAGGCATGGGAAGAAAGACCTTGAAAGAGAAATACAGAGTTGATAAAAAAAGTACAGAAACACCATAGGACCCCATTGCAAATTGAGTTCTCCAAACATGCAGCAGCCATCTGAAAGATATTAATATAAGAATTTGAACTTTTTATGAAAGTAAATAGAGCTACAGAAAAAACTGAGGAAAATGGGATTTTTCTCTTATTATTCTTATTAAGCCCATGACATTAGATTTGCTGAAAAGTCTTCCATTAAAATGATCAAGAAGAAGCCAATTATCAGACAGAGCTACAGAAATTAAAAGAATGTTATACTGGTAGGGAGAATGTACATAAAGAATTAATCTCAGAAGCGGAGACACTGGGCTCTCACTAATCACCCAATATGAGCATCATGTACTTTGGAATGGAATTCAAAATGTTTGCATGCTGCACAGCCCAATTAGCATCTTGTTGCCTGGAGCTAAGAAGCAGGAACGGGTTGGAATAGGGGTGCATCCTAATTCTTGCAGTTTAACTGCATTGTTATGAGCAAAATGGGGTATTTTTATATATTTAGACAGCACAGCTTAGAGCCACCTCGTGGAGATAGGTGACTATATATTATTTCCAAAGAAAAAAAGGGTCAATACTTTTTAAAACTGGCCAGAGAAGGCACTCCATCTGACTGTAGCATTGCTTTTTGTGAGAGGCAATAATTCTGGAGCATATTAAATGTGTTTTGAGAGCACTGGCTGAGGCAAAGCCCTGGAGGACGAAAGCAGACAAATGCATGGCTTCTAGACACTAGACAAGAGCCTCGGCACAAGCTGGTTGCTGAGCTGCCCAGACTGTAAAGACTTGGCATGCTTTAGTGCCTGTGGAGCTCTGAAGTTAAAAATTATGAAAGAGAAGGTAATGAAAACTTAAGTACCTCTAAGATTAGCTGGCAGCTGACAGTACGTTCCCAGTGTTTTTAGTTTTGGAGGCAAGACCCCAAACTCTTCATCTTGAATTCGGTGCAGGGTTAGTGTGGCAGTTTTAGGTGCATTCTTTCATTATGTGATTGTTTGCTGTTTTTCCAATGAAGATATATATTTGTGACAAAAACCAGAGTTGAACCAATGTTGTCATTAATTAAGCTGTTGTCTCCTTCATTCCCATGTTAGTGCAGGAATGAGAAGGTATTAGTGAAATGTATCTTGTAATTACAGCTGATGATGAGAGGTAATACAGTCTTGCAATTGTTTCACCCTGGAGAACCAAATTCTTTACTGCCCTGTCATGATGTTTAGCAAGCTTCTTACACCAGACTTTTCACAAGGGATGTCTAATTCTATGTACATCATTTTTTGTGTACCTGGGCTCACCTCATGCCACAGTACTGAGAGAAGCTGCAGTGATGAGTAAAGCCAATTGAAGCTGCGTTTTAGAGAATACGTCTGGTGTGTTCTTGAAAACAAGTTGGGTAAGGTATTTCAGGCTGGATACTTGAAATAACTGGAACCTTCTGACTTCTGTGTTTATGTGGTTCAGCACTTTGTAAAGTGAAGATAGCTACATCTTTCTACTTCACATTGTTATTTTGAAAATAAATTCTTATATTACAGTGATATGGAAAAATACCCAGGGAAAAGTAAGGAGCCTGTGTTCAGATTGGGATTTGAGACAAAGTGAGCTAAGTAAAAGCTGTCAGAGGCACACACTGAAGACAGCCTGATATTAAAAATTATCTCAGGATCCCAGTGTCAGTCATTCTGCATGGTGAATGAAGTGGTAAACTTCTGTGGAGAATGGCATGTGATTAATTAACTCCACACTATTTTAAAAATTCACAAGAGACATGAACTAAATTTTTGCTCTCAACTTTAATAGTGACACCTCAGAACTTCAGTGATTTGCTTTTTTAAACTTCATGTTATTCTACATTGTTCTTTAGAAGTTTTTATATCTATATATATGATGGTGTGATGTAGAGGCTGCATAACTAAGTATTTAAGAGGTTTGTAGGTTTGGGGGTTTTTTGGGGTTTTTTTGATGAATGGTGAATAAACGCATCCTGACAGTAAGAATATTTCTTGTAAGGAATATCTTGCAATATGTTTGATTATATTTTACATATATCACTTTTTGATATAAAGAACTATGTCTTGGAAGTTGGTGATTTTTTTTGGTAAAGGATTTTAAAGAAAATTTTTTATAGAAAGTAAAGAAGTTTTGTTGTCTTCCAATCCACTGTCTTACTATGATCAATCAGTTCACTTGTGTAGCAGGAACAGGAAAAACCTTTCTCAAGGGTTTTGCAAGGGATAAATCTGATAGGTTTTCCTTTAAAAGCTGATACTCAATCGTATTCACCCTGGATTTTTTAATGTGAATTGCAGGTGAGGAGAAAGGGAAACACTCTGTCATGTTTTGTTTCTGTTTCAATAGGAAACTTTTAATATATTGAGTGTTGAAAAGTTAGGAGTAGACATAGAAGTGATGAATTAGTAGGCATGTTACAGATAACACAGCAAAGTTACTGAAAAAATGCACCGCAATATTTGTTCTGTGACCAGTACCCGTTATCCTCTCCCCACAATGCAGTCTCAGGAAGTTAGGCAGCTTTTTTTTATTAACACCTACAGTTGCAACCATTTACCTTGAAGGGGAGTCTTTCAATGGAATATAAATGTAATATTTTGTATCCCAGTCTTCATTAAAAGGATGCAACCACTTGATAAAGTGGCAGCAAAAGTGATTTTTTCTGCATGGAAAATTCATCTAGATATTTGTGAGCCAGAGATCAGTGACAATTTAAAAATACATGTGTAAACAAAATGTAGTTATTTCATTTAGACCATAAATATAAATGTCTGTCTATCTCAACTGACGTATTTCTTTCTTTCTAGGTCTTTTCTAAGGGGTTTTTGGTGGAGTGAGGAATGTGAATTGCAGCTATTTTTAACTGTTAAAAATAAACAAAATACATAAAAAGTGACAGGAAGGCATGTTTCTTCCAGGAATGCCTGCTACACGAAATGTGAATAAGCAACTGAGAGAGAAATTAAATTCCATCACAAAAAAATTACTGTCCTATTTATAAAGTTTTCAGCCTTTTTATTGTTTGAACTGTATTTCTTTTTTTAAAGAAAAATCTGAATTATATTAGAATTTAGCTGAAGAAAGCAAAATCTGAATTTCTTACTTATTGGAGAGCTAGATGGAGAGATACATAGGACATAGACATTCAAGAGGCTGATTGAAGATCTACAGCTTCTAGAGTTAAAAATGCTTCAGGGTGTCCAGGAAAAACTTTGAAGAGCTTCAAGTGAAGACAGAAATAGGTTTTGTACTTCTTTTTTATTTTGGATGAATTTAGGTCTACAATACAAAGCATTAAAGTCCAGAGGAGAAAAACTCCACGAAGTATTCAGAAAGTCCATCTGAAATAATGTTGAATCTGTGACATATACAGGAGGCATGAAATGTGTAGGTACAGGCAGCAGCCAGAAAATAACAAGAACATTCTCTGCTCAGGTTAGAGTCATGTACAGTGGAAGGCCAGGATACTGCAGTCACAAGTTGCAATAAGGCCCTGAATAGTTAATCTTGAAGCTCATTCTAGTTCAGACAGAATATTGGATTAGGTGGCCCATGGAGGTCTTCTCCAACCAACCTTTTCTTTGGTTCTGTGAGTTAAAATTTGTCCTGATGGGCTGAGACATGAAACCTGTGTTATTTCTTGGGATATGGACGTATGTAAAACCTTATACAGTCTTACAGTTTGATTTCATCAAACTTGTTTAAGTCATTATGTTTTTACATGAAAAATTAGTAATTGTGGTTTAGTTAAATGTATGAATATAAAGCAATAAACTTTTTATCTTATATTTACTTGTATCTAGGACGTGAGAAGGTGTGACACAACTTTCTTGTTTTATCTTTATATGACATGATGATTCTGATTTATGTTTTGACTTAAAAAATTTTGCTGGGCTCTGTTTTTGCAATGACTGCTCAGTAAAAGTGCATGTTTAGGGCGAGTTTATAGCCCATAGTGTTTAAATATCTTGAACTATCTAAATGACAAAGCAAAATAGACACTTTCAAGGAGAAGCAAAATAACATTTTTCTAGAGAATATTAGGAGCTCTTCCTAAGAGGAAATTTAAGCAGAAATTAACAACATGTGACTGTAAATCTGATGGTTGATTTCTGAAGTGTGACTATGTAATGTGCTGAAAAAGTAAACCCAATAAATCAGAGAGAAAATCTAACGTTTCGTGTCTACTGCCTACACTTGAACTTGTGTGCCTTTTTTGCTAGTCATTAGAAACTGAAAAATTCCTAAATATTATGGTATACAACACATAGTGCTGTAATCTGGTGTAATGTAATTGAGATATGTGGATTTTCTTTCTTCGACTGTAACTATTAATTGTCATGTTCATCTGTTTGCTTTTTTGCTTGCTGAAGGGGCAATTCTGTTCTCAACCTTCCTAAGGGTCTGCAATTATAACATTCATAAAATCAGCTAGTCATAAACATGTCACATAAAGTATTTCACAGAGTTTATGTGAAAGGAAATTGAAGTCTCTTGGAAATGGAACTGAATCTTGTCCAAACAACCTTCGATACACTAATCCAACTTTATTGTTTTTGTATATTACAGGCTTCTTTATCCATGCATACTATCATTAACCATACAGTATGTTTTGATAAATGTTTCCCTTCCTGGAAACTCGTGCAGTTCTTTGACCACTGTCTCTGTTGGTGGTGCTTTTTCATTAAGTCTAAACTGGAAAAAGAGATGTCATATTTAGGTGAAAGAAACTGATAAAATGAAAAATTACCTCCCAAGGTGTTTGTGTGGTAGAACTATCTGTCTGCACTTTAAGACTCCTAGATAATTGGCTAATATTTGAGAAATAATAAACAATTATACCTAAGGCTAATAGCAGCACTTAATTTTTATTAAAGATCTACAATGGCCAGGGTCACCATGTAATTTGAATTAGTCAGGCAATAATACCAAATAGTACTCAGGATATGAGTTACGATATATTTTGGGGGAGCAGTTCCTTCATTTTAACAAATGATGTAGGGAACAATAAAGAAAAGAAGAATTTGTGGTATGAATTTCAGGCTACTTATACTTCTACCTATACATATTTTGGCTGCAAAATCCACCTAAACATTGCTTTGATCCACATCATAGTCCTTCAGAGTTTTTCTTTGCCTCACAGGCAGTTATTTATGTGTATGTTGGTCTGTTCAGACTTGTGTGCCTCTAGTGCTGCTCCTGGCCAGAATCCAGTGTGCACTCATGGCGGACGGCCCAGGGAGTAGCCTCAGAAAAGCAGACTAGTCCTACCCTCACTCTGTTCAGGAGGATGTACCATGTGTGTCTGCATCGTGACTCACTTATCCGTTCACCATCATCTTGAAGTTCAGCCTTGAATGCGGTTGCTGCTCTCATGCATAAGCACATGCTCGAGCAAAGAGGCAGGTCCAGATGTGGAAGGGAAAAGCTGACTTGTGTCCTCATCCTATGTGCATAAGGTATCCCCTCTACAAATGAAATAGGTTAGCCTATGAATGCAATAGCAGGCAGTTCAAATTTGGCTCCAAGTGTTAGGGTAATGATTTCAGTCTGTTATAGCTGCTTAAAGTCCAACAATAAATTCAGTAAACCTGTGGATTAGTTCACGTGTAAATTTGATTTTAATGTCTGTGTTACTGAAGCTTCTTTTTCTTCTTGTTCCCCTGAGCTTTCAGACCTGTCTGATTCTGTCTGTGATGCAGGCATTTAGCCACACAGTACACTGGCTGTGAGCCCATATGTGCTTCTGTAACTGCAGCTGATCAGGCCAGTGGGCTCCTGTGTCCCATGGATGTAAAGACCCAAAACCAGGTAACTCTGGGGGGTGTCAGATCACAGCCCTGCACAGTCTGTGCTCTTCTCTGCTCTCTTTGGCTGTTCGTCCCTCTAGGGGTAAAACCACAGTGTTTATGATGTGTGAAGTATGAGACTGAGGTCTCAGTACCAGCAGCAACTCTGTTTTCATGTAGAGGAGCATACGACATTCACAGGAGCACAGTTAAAGAGGAGCATGGTTTAAGCACCCACAGACTTGTAAGTAACTTTTTCTGCTACACTGAGATAAAACTTCTAAAAAGAGAGGTTGGAAACATCTATGATTAGTTTGGGATTTTGCTAGAGCAAACCCAATGCAAAGTGAAAATTTTAACAGAACTCTCTTCTTGAAAAATGTTTTGACAGTATAGCTGACCAGATGCGTCTATGAACTCGAATCAGGGAACTTCTGAAAACCTCTTGCTAGTGTCTGCAGGGGGAAAAGGATATCACTGGTGCTCCTGCTCAGATTTTTCTGGCTGATATGAGCTTTGCTATAGTGAGTCATACCAATACGGCCAAGAAAAGATATTTTCATCAGCATTTTTCTAAGAAAATTTTGTTCAGGATCCTAACCTGTAAAACACTCTGTCCACAAATTTGTAATTTTTTAAGAATTCTTCAATGGAAAATTGAAGAGTTTCCAGGGGTTTCTACTTGGGGACGAAGGAAAAGTTCAGTAGAAATCCAATTACCAATGTGAAAGCAGGATGACAGAAACTTTTCAAAGATATACAGTTTATTATTATTATTATTATTATTTGTTCTCTCTTTGTTAGCTAGATATGTGGGGTATTGCTTTCTGAAAAAATGTCATCTGACATGCCTTGGTTACTTTCAGTTGCCTAATTTTGAGTCTGCAAGAACTGGTTGACTATCAGTTTATTTCACTGTTGATACTAGTCGACCTTCTTCAAACACTCTCACTCTTAACACCGGAAATTATGGAAGAGAAAAACAAGCTTTAGCATTTGTAACGATTGCCACAAAGTGGTGAAGCTTTGTGACAAAAGGAACACAATAGTGAGGAAATGAAGTGCTGTTTGGGACGAAGGGCATATAGCTGACTGTGGTTTTCACTTTTCATTGTGTTCTTTCTCACCTGTTTGAAGGTTTCCTCTCTGTGTGTCACTTCTGTGCTGTTAGAAGTTACGTCTTTTGTTAAATAATTCAGAGCTTTCCAGTCTGCCAATCAGGGAGGGATTAAAGCTATGGTGTTTGGGTTTTTTTGTTTCTTTCCTTTCCTTTCCTTCTCTTTTCTTTCTCTTTCTTTCCTTCTTTCTTTCTTGCTTTCTGTTTGCTGCTCTGTGTTTCTTTTACAAAACAGAAAAGGAGAAGGCAAAATGAAAAAAAGTTAATATCCATTACATATATACTATAACTGTGTTAGATTGTTCCTGAAAGAAGTAAGAGGAAGAGGTCACACCAGGCATCATATTTTACAGTGTTCTTTTCTGAAAGCAAACATTCTATTAAATCAAATCACTATTTATGATTTAAATTTTTAATTCTATCTTGCTTTCCTACCTTTAATTCATGATGTTTTAAGTGAAATCTTATTCACAGGGTTCAGAATATGAAACTTATTCAAAACTAGAATTTTCATACAAAATTATGAACCAATTTTAAAATAACAGAAATTCCATTGTATGGGGCTTGTCTTCATTAATATGGAAATATAAAAAGTCTTTGCTTGAGGCAGATCACACTCGGTCTGCTTTGAGATTTTCTTGATGTTTGTCCTCTTGCAACATGTGTTTGAGCAAGGAGAGCAACAAGCAAATAATGAACTCCTCCACTACTCTGGAGGATAATCTCAGTGAAGCTGATGCCCCAAATATAGTGAAATATACAATAATCTAGAAAGATCTTAAGTATGAATTGCTGAACTCTAGCCATAACACTAACAATTCAATTTTGCTTCCCTTCTCCCAGGCAATATTCTTGAGAAAAGAATGGCCACAAACCATGAGTAGTATTAGCTGACAAGAGTGTTCTAGGCTTTCCTTTGTCCAGTGGTTGCAAAAATTGATAAATATTCCCAGAATTAGACAAAGGATTTTGCTAATTTACTCAGTTGTTTCGTGGATAATCCACTACATTTGGCCACAAGCTCAATTTCATGACATGGGAAGGGCTGTCAAAGCAACTTTAAATTGGCTTTGTTCACTCTCATCACAGCTGTTAGAGGGTTGTGATTGGCAGAATCTCCTAAAAGGCCCTTTTGAATCCTTCATCTCATGAAAAAAAAAGCACATTGTATATTATGCTATTCAATCCTATTGTTCAGTATCAATGCAAGACCATAAAACAGAGATTTTATTGACCTAGATGCAGAATTTTTGGGCATCTGACTGTTCTTCTCTTCTCACCCTCTGCCATCAATGTCATCACCTAGTTGCCCATATGTTTCTAAGAAATAAGGACTTGGATAAAACCCAGGAGCCTGCAGAATAACTAAAGCATGAATAAGGAAACACATTACACAACTGACAGACAACAAGTTGAGAAAGTACTCATCTACTGACTGTCAAGGAATGCGTGCTCTGAAGGTGCCACTGCATTTGTACCTTAACCTGTATGGTAAAATAGCAGCATTCACTATTGCACACTTTCCTCTTTTCATTTCCTGCCTATCTGAACGTTAAACATTTGTTTCAGTGAGATAAAAAGCTCATTTGTTTGTCCTAAAAAAAGGATACCAATTTTTTTTGGTAGTAACTCACAAGCAAGCTTTATGGAGTTGTTTCCATGAATGTGCTTAGACCTTCTGTAGTAAGGATCAGAAAAAATGGATCATATGGTAGAGAGCAGTGCTTTACACATAGCCAAACAGATTTTGATACAAGATGCTCAACTAACTGGGTTTTTTAGCTTTTCAGAAAACATACCTCTATCCTTAAGCTCCTGTTCTCTGCAGTGCTGCTGCCTGTGCAAAGGGTCTCAGCTGAGGCAAGCTGAGCAGGGTATTGTTAAGGGGGTGGCTGAGCATGGCCTATTATGAAAGTGTTCGCTTCTTTCTCTGTCTCTTTCCTTTGTCTACAGAACCAGTTTAGTCTCCTGACACCCACCAGTCCCACAGTTCACTTGCTGAACTTGCTTCTTCTTGAGGTATGCCTTAAATCTGTCTGTCAATATAGTAAATTTTTATTCCCATATTTAAGTTTTTCTATAAAGAATGAGAATTGGAAATAACTATATTTTTAATTTAAATGCAGAATTTTAAATTGATGGGCAGAAGAAGGATGCAGAAGATCCTCGTATCAGTTACCTTCTTGTTTTGCATGTTTATTATAATCATAATGAGTGCACTTAAGTTGTACTGATTTTATACACTAAGTCCTGATAGTGTCGTATGTGTACACATTGTGTTTGAATTCTGATACTTGCTTTATGAGTAGAATACTCAGAAAAAGTGAGTATTTTAGTAATCCCAACCTCATTTACGTTCATATAAATGTATGCAATCATAAACTACTCATGGAAAAAAAACATACTGCAAAAACATAGTTAAAACTAGTCTCATAATCTTTTACACAGTTATATTTTCTATTTTTACAGTTAGAACTTGTATAAATCTTCACTGTTCTCCAAAGAGAAACTTATTGTGAATGGTATCTGATGTAGCATTAAGACAAATCTTTCATTATGTTTTACAGTATCATAAGTAAAACAGAGCTACAGAACTTAACATAGAGAGATTTGTTTTGTAAAGGTGGGAAAATGCATCTGAAAACAATCTGATCCTCTGCCTTATTTTTGCTGCATAAAGATTCAGCTTCATGAGAAGCGAAGTCCTCCATCTTTTACTCCCCATGACACCCCGTAAAGTAATGATTACAGCTAGTTCCTGAGGGGATCACTCAAGCCTGAGTGAAGGAAGAGCTAGATCCCAAATCTAGACATGCTCTGTCTGGAAAATGGACTCCCTGTCTTGTGTCTGGAGTCTTTGCTGCACAAAGTCTATCAAGATAATCTGTCAAGGTTTACCATGACCTTCATGAAAAAAGCACAAATGTTCTGTCTGCCTCTGGATGACAAAACAGTTCCTTGAATCCTGTTTCTCAAGTCTGACTGGGACATGTGTAGCCCTGTGAGCCAGGCTTTGCTGTGTAACTAAAGAAATATATTAGCCCATAGGAAGGAGCTGACTACTTGCCTTAGGTGCTTCAAGGTTTTGCTGGTATTTGGACATGAGCATTCTGGATCAGTCTCAGTGACTTGCTTCCCAAAGTCTAGCCGATTAACTGGATCATTTTCTGTAGATCTTTGCAATAAATTAATCTCAGTAGAGCATATCGAACAGATTATTACTTTCTTTTGCATTGCTACAAAAGGTTCCTCAGCACATGTTTCTAAAAACAGAGTTTAGCACTTGGCTTTGCTGAAGGGTTGCCCACTCTGAAGTGAAAAGTGAAAGATGTCACTAATGAGGAAAATTAAGTTTAATCTCACTAAGGCAGTCCTACTGGCTTTCAACATTAAAATATTATTTATTACATATTTCAAAGGCAAGTGTCCTATAAAATCCAAAACTTATATAGCAAAAAAAAAGTTTTCATTGTCTGTTAATACACAAGATGATTAAAACTTGTGCACAAGGTGAGACAAACTGCCTGGAAATGAATGTTTTTATGTGCAAACAAGTGAACAGATACTCTTGACCAGATTCTTCAAAGTTGCTTCGAACAAAAATGTCACCTTTTTAGTGCCTTCCCTGTCTCAACAATGCTTGTTGCATATATTAGATTTGCTTCAAGGTGATTTGAATGTACATGCTCCGTGTTTAAAAAGTTCTTTGTTTTCAATTCATGAAAGATCATTTATTCATCTTTGATTTTATCCCTCTTGTCTTTGTCCTTATTTGGACTTCACATGCCTGGCAGATACAAATGTATAGAAAATAATCCATATTGCTTTGTATTGGATTCATGTATATTACAAAGGAAAATCCCCACAGCATTAGGATTTTGTGTGTAGAAATTCCTCTTAGAAGTGTACCTTTAGTGAGAGCAGCATATTAAGAAGCTAAGACAGAAGATGAATTTCAGCATTAGAATGGTTCTGATTCCTCCAACAGAGTTTGGGTTCTAATGATCCTGATTAAGGAAAGAGGATGCTAATGAAGAAGGCACAACTAAGTATTCCATGTTGCTTTTTGATATGTTATAGTCAAGGCAAGACCTATTGGTACAATCTGTCAGTTACAACCAAACAACACAGAAAATTTAAAATAACAGAGATGGAATTATAATAATTAATTATTATTATATCAAAATAATAATTTAACAATTCTTTCCATAACTCCTCCATTTTTTAATTTGTGCAACATCAAGTAGCAGAAGGGAAAATGTCTGTTAATTTATAACATCACATTTAATTTTTTTCATCAAAAATTAAAGATTGTTTTTAATTACCTAAAGAAGTAGTTCTGCAAGTTTACAGTGATACATACTTCCCTAGGCCTTCTCAAACCTTTATACATTCATTATGACCACGACTTTTAATACTCCTTTTTAAAAAAGAGCCAGTGTCTTGAGTGATCATTGAGTTCTGCTTAATTATCATCCATTTATAGAGAACATTGTGTTTTCTCTCTCAAAAAAAAATAGGGACACAACACAGTTCATGTCCTCTAATTTTAGAGTAAGAATTTCAAATGCTTCAATTACATTTAAAAATCTTTTTCTTTTGTTTACATTTTTGGGAATCGTGTAGGGGGAGGTGACATTACAAAGCAAAGCATGGAACAAATTAACCCCTTGTCTTGTATATAATATAAATCTGTGTGTGTTCCCTTCAGTGCAATCCTGTCTCTTGGAATAATCTGCCCTTACATGAGCAGATGAAGAAGTTAGTGTCTGTAAGTAGATCAGATGAGAAATGGAAGGGCCTACAAAAATTCTGTCTGTTAGGGTCACTGAAGGTGGATGTGCCACCTCTGACACACTGCAGACCAAGCCTGTTGAAGTCTTGCACAGGACCTAATGCTGATGAAACTGAATATCTTTCAAATCAAAATGGAGTGTCTTTGTATTCTGGGTCACTGTGGTTTTATTTTTACTCCAATATTATCTTTGAGAAGTACCATGTGACTATGGATTTTTATTATAATAATATAGCACATATGATAATGCTCTAGCATTCAAAATAATCCAAAATAATTTGAAAATAATGAGATAATAATTGCCCTCTTTACACATGCTACTTATGTAATTATTACAGGATAAACTGATCTCATTTAAATTACCTATTTGATTATGTAATATATGCTTTGTGAGATAGTGTTACCCAGTCCATTTATGTGTCCGTTTTGATTGACATCACTTTCACGCTAAATACTTTCCTTCTGTATTCAGCTAAAATAGACTAAATTCATCATGCTCTGAAGGGAAACTTAAGAATAAGTGTTTAGATAATTGGGCATCAGGGATTCTCGGAAGTCTTTATTATGTGAGAGTGCCCAAATAACATCTGTTCCTACATTCCTGTTATTCAGGGTTGCTTTGTAGTTATTGGGTCTTCGGGGACATCAGAAGCAAGAAACAAAGATATGCTGAATAAAATCCACTTTATGTAAAGCCTTTTACACCCATCCAGTTAGAGAATGTGGCCTGGTTTAGGATAAGCCTGAATATCAGTAAAGAAAGGCGTGACTGATTTTTAATAATCAAAACCAGCCATGTGTAAGGAATACAGAGCGAAGTTGTTTAGGAGAGTACCAATGCCTAGACACTTGGTGAAACCAAAAGGGAGACAGCTTTTCCAAGGCTTGTTTCAACATAAGTAATTTTCCCCCAAAAACCAATAATTTCCAGTATATTCTCTAGAGAAGGCAATATCACAGGTTCAAAGGAAGTGTAATTAAAGCTAAAAAAACATAATAATGAATTGTTTGAGAACAAAGGAAGAAACAGGTATGGTATGAAGGGCCATGATCCTCAGGGATTGAAAGCAGCTAGTCAATTGTAAAACACCAGTTTACTGGAATTATACCTGTTGTCTGTCCCAAACCCAATTTATTTATACCTCAGTTCCTTCCACAGGTTGGTTTAATGGTGAATTATGGTACGATAAGTGAGAGATTGGGCTTTCCAGTTGACTAAGATTAATTTTCATCATTTCTCAATATTATGCATGCAATCTTCCATTCTATTTCTGTTTCAAGGCTGTATTTTTGAACAGAAATTGTTAACGGTTTTGATTTAACACTGATTTAGCACCCACTGCTGATAAAACACACCTCAATATCATGAAATCTCAAAAGCCAGCAACAGGTATTTTTTAAGTGTGCTGTTCTCAGAAAGTCCACCGTCTTTTGTCTCTGTTCTCCACTCTGTTAAAGAGATTTGAGCACAACTTGGTTTTTACTGCATACGATGATAACTGGGATTCAAAGCTAGATTTCTTTCTGTGATGTGTTAGCTAAGATAAAACTGGTGAGAAAGAAGGTACAAATTTTGGTTTTCTCTGAGGAAAATCAGGTGTATGACATTGTGCTGCTATTAGCATTTCTTATAGCATAACTTTAAAATGAAGAGGAGGGGTGACTGAAAAAATTTAGGAACATGTTCTGTGGCAATGCATGGATAGGAAATTGACAGTCAGGGAATCAGTGGTTAAAGAAATGATTTTTCTATATGATCCATTTCACTTTAGGATTTTCAGCATGCTCCACTTCGATTAACTAATGGTTATACAGAAGCTTTCATCTTTCACTAGTATTATCTCAGATGGTTTTAAAATGAAGCTGTACTTAAAAACAGCAAAAAAAGAGAGAATTGTTTAATTATTATTCATACTTAAACAGCAGTGAATAACTATATACAACATTAAAATACACAGGCTTAGGAATTCAGAGGATCTTGTCCCTAATTTTTTTATAACACACCTCTTTTTTTAATTAATGAAAGTTAAAACCTAATATCGTTCCAAAGTTAAAATATTGTATCAGAACTCTTCATGTTTAAACTATAGTTTTGGATAGTCAGAATACCAAAGCAGAGTTCTGTGCTATTTCTGACATACATTTCTGGTCTCTTGAGTGCCACTGGAGAGTTTTGCTGCATTCCTGTGCCTTAGTTTTCCTGTCTGTAAAAGAATGATGACAGTACTGACCTCTTTAATTGTTTTACATCCAAAATCCTCTAATTCATTAAGGTGACCAGAGGCTGGCAAAACTTGCTCACCGTTGTGAAAGTAGGGGGCTGTGATTTAAGAGTGACCTTGAAGACCATACAGGGGCTAATGTGGGTCTGTGAGAGCAGCTGTACTCAGGATTACGTAGATGCCTAGAACAAGCGTCTATATGGAAGTAAATCACTAGCGTGAAAACTAGGCAGCAATCAGGAAGGTAAGGAAGTAGGAGTGAACTGAGTCTAGAGCTGCTCCCAGCTCTGTCAGCCTGTGTGCTACCAGCTCGCTGGGCAACAGAGAGGCTGTGTGGGTCACACAGGAGAGGTCAGTCCCCAGCTCTGTGGTTCCCTGATGGGGAACACAGACCCTTGACATCATTTTGTCCCTAGCAGTGGCTTCTCAAACTCTTCTCCTAACCTAATTTTCAGCCCAGCATTAGAGACAAAGATGTTTAGAATCTAGTGGCCCTTGTCCCTCCTACAGGACTGTGCTATAACCTGTTAAATAGCAATCTAAATACACTCATTATCATCTTCAGCAGTGGCAGTCATATGTCAGTATTCCACTGAAGCCTCAGTATACCAATAAATAAAATCTGCTTCCCAGTTAATAGGCTATAATCCTTTTTAGCCAGTATGCTATTGAAAACAAATTAACATTATTAATATTTGCTTTTATCAAACTGGGAATGATATAACATGGGGTTTCTTGGTATCTGTTCCCTAACTACTGTTCTGATTTTGCTTTTTACTTGCTTACTCCAGAAGATGTCCCAATCCCTTTCACAATGACTAGAAATTTTGGTGAAATTGTTCCTCTGTTTAACTCTTCTGTTAATTTTAATAAGTTGTTAATAAAGTCTGTTCGGAAGAACCGTTCAGAATAATAATTTCTTCTGAACATCCCTGACTGCAAGTAAGGAAAGAAGGGGAGAAAGGAAGTAGATTTTAAGTACTGCTTCTCCAGCAGTCTGTCACCATCCTCAGTATCCCCAACGTGTCATGAACCTCATGAGATATGAAAAGATCACTTGTGCTTTGTGCATGATTTAAAAACTCAAGGATTTTCCTGTAATGAAATAACTATATCTTTCTGAAGAAATTAATTTCTGGAGCCCAAAATGCAGATATGCTTTTGGATGGAATTTTATGATTGTTTAGTATCAAATGATGGTATGATAAGCCTAAGTCTTATATTATTTTTTTTGCAATAGCAATTTATTCTGTTAAGAAGTTGCAAAAAACCCCTGTGAAATAAACAATGCGATATGCTACATTATTAAAATGATTATTTACAGCTTCTGGAAACAGCCTGTTTTTAAATTCATACCTCCTACTGAGTTATTTTCTATACATTCAATGCAATATTTTCCGAAGATGTTTTTCTTTTTCTTCTTCGGAAGCAGTTTTTAAGACATTATTTCAAATAATTTGCCAATTAGACTATAATTATAGAAAGCTATCAGACTGCTTTCCATAATCCACTGATTTACTCAAAAATTCAATTGCTTTGTATTTGGTTTCTGCTTTCAATTTGTACACCATCAGTGTGTACAAATTTGCAGCATTCCTTCTATCTGCATCTCTCCAGCCCTTCGTAAGTGGTTCTGTCTGTGTTATTGTTAAAAGGAAAAATATTCTCTGCTGTCTTTTTCTTAAAAAAAAAAAAGTAATTTGAATCCTTCCACATTAGGTAGAAATATTCCAGCCCTTGATAGAGGTGCTGGTACAGATAAAATCCAAACCGAGATCCATGTGGACATTATTGGATTTGTTGCTTTCTATCTATCTGATCTCCTTCCTTCCTTTTGATATAAAGGTATTTGATTGAGAGTTATAATTGTAAATATTTTTTCATATTCTGATTATTCGAGGCTTTTTCAAAGTATTGCAAAATTTGAAGTATTTAAAAAATATTTAATAAACTTCTGAAGATATGAAATTTAAATATTAGATATTTATGCTATAGAACTGTGTTATTTTCCAGTGAAATAGCATTCAATTAACCCTGCATTTACTGATCTACTGATTTTAGTGTGATCTTCCTATGATTTTAGCTCATACCCTAGAAATGTAAAAATGTTAAGCAATAAAGTCAGGTATTTATATCAGTCATTTGTGTCCTTAAGACAAAATGTTGTGCACATATACTTTAGCTTAGGACATCTATGGTATCTCTTAGTAATTTTGGAATATTGCAATTACTCTAATGCTGCAGCTAAATTACAAGCTAAAGGGAGTATAACATATTTTGTGTATCTCTTTTAGGTTGTGCATAATCTATCTAGTTCCTGATATATGTGGTCCTGTTATGAATTATTTTTGGACACAAATTCTTTCAGCTCTGACAGGTCAGATTATGCATTCAGTACAATTTTTGCTTGGCAGTCTATTATTAAAACAGACTGTCATGTAGTAAAGATAACGGTGGGTACCTTCTAAATGCAAAATTATTTAACCTAATGATTTACAATTATTTTCTTAATTAGTTCACCTTTGATTTCAATAAATAATCCTTGAAGAAATGAGAATCTCTTCCATCTTCATGATCTTAGTTATAGAAACAGTTCTTCAAATTTCCATTGTAGATAAAAAAAAATACTCAAATTAATTGACTGCACTTGGCCAGATCTCTTCCAATGTTAAAAGGGCATAGAAGTACTTCCTCATGTCTCAGAAGGATGCAAGAATTATCTCCAATAAATACCATCATGCTTTTGGGGCAGAAAGACAGATGGACTCCAAACCAGTTTACCTCATGTCCATTGCTTACCCTACCTCAAAGGAAAGATTCTCATGCTTTGCTTTTCAGAGCAGGCAGAAATGAGGTGGAGCACCATATCAAACCACAAATGTGTCCTTAAAACTTTCTGCCACGTAATGGTGACACTGAGGGCATGGAAGCTACTCTAATTTTCATGGTGTTGCAGTGGTTGCATTGTGACTCTTTCTCCTGTTAAAATGGTCAAATGAAATAACCCTCCTTCACTTCTTTTCTGCTATCTTTTTCCATCCCATATTATTGAGGCTGATAAAGGTTAGGATTTAGGTTTAAAAACACACAACAACTCAGCCATTTCATCTCAACACTCAACAGAGTAAAGAAGTGTGCATGATACTCCTTGGAAAAAAAAAAAAAGGGTCACAGAAGGTGACATTTAGCAGAAGGTGCCATTTAGCAGCAAAATGTACTTTGAAAATTGTCATAGTATCATAGAATGTTTTTGGCTGTACAGGACATTAAAGACCATCAGGTTCCAACCCTCTGCCATGGGGATGGGCACATTCCACTAGACTGGGTTGCTCCAAGTCCCATCCTGCTGCCGGTGGGGCTGCCTGAGGCCACACAGCGTCCAGCTGCAGACGTCCTTGGTGTCAGCTGCAGCAAGCAGGGAAAAGCTGGCTCCTCCACAAGGAGCGAGCCCCAAACAAAGGTGGTGACAACGCGTTGGCAAGAGGTGAAGGATGAGAGAGGGGTCTTTTGTACAGGCTCCAGCTGGTTTGTTGCAGGTGGAGAGTCCAGGAACAAAGACCAGGGATAAGGGACAACACGGTATTTTATCCGGGGTGGAACAAAGGGAAACAATCAATGGGGATCGACTGAGGAGGAGGAGACAACAGAGGAATATCCAATAGGGATAACTTAAGGGAGGGAATTACATGAGTAGACCAATGGGGTTTCAAAGACGGGAAAACTTTCCAGAACTAATACATAGGCAATTAAGGAAATGCATAAACATGAACTTACACACAAAAGAGGGTGGAGAACTCCTAAGCCAATAGACTTAAAACATGTAAACTAAGAACCACTAGGAACGTGGGAACTCGCTGTAACCACGGGGTGAGGATTAGACCCTGATGTTTTGGAGGCCTGGCCACCACTCTTCCAAATGCTGTGCTTCTGGGGCCACCGCCACATGCACCGCAACACCACCTAATCTGGCTTTCAAGACTTCCAAGGATGGAACATCCGAAACATCTCTGGGCAGCTTGTTCCAGCGTCTCACTCCCCAGTTTGAGTATATGGAGACTAAGTGCTTAACAAAGCTGTATAGCTCTGATTCAAGATATTATTTCTCAGTGTCAAAATCATGCTGTATGTTTCTGCTTCTCTCCGCCATTCCTCAGAAACTGACTTAAAATATTTTCCTGTTTCATTAAATTGAACTTGTATGATGCAGTAAACTTCAGTCCACACTCAGTCTTAAAGTAAACACAAATCCCTTGTATTTGATGTGGCAGAGCTTTGACTTTAGGCACAATTAGTCTTTCTGAGCCCTTACTGTCTAAAGAGTTTGATCTAATCTGAGAAGCCAATAGAAACTCTGACTTTCCCTATGATCTTGTACACTGAAGAAAAGACTTTGTTCACCTGCTTTAATTTTACACCATGTAGGAGTGTTTTATTTAGTAAGTATTTTTTTGTGTGCTGTTTTTCCAAAGCGTTTTGAAAAGTAGGGCAGTTTTTGGCTTTGACAGCATTGCCTCCTCAATAGAATAAGGTTGATATTTGGGAAAGACTTCTCACACAGGCTGTTTTTCTGATTTTATTCCTTTGTGACTCCAAAACAAGATTTGTGAGTAGCACTTACTCCGAGATTTCAGGCTCTGGTTAGCCTTGGGTGGATGGGAATAGTTTAAAATACTGAAATATTCAAATAGATACAGTGGAAGTATGGATATATTTCACTGGCCAAAGTATGCATGCTATCTGAAATCTCCAAGACTTACATTCTGAAAACTGTCATTAAACACTGGAATATTCTCTGACAGGTTGCATAGCTTTCATGTTACATATTTATATTGTGCAGCTAAACCTCCTCTTTGCTCTCAGAACCAGTGGAAGGAATGAAAAATACACAGAAACAGAAATATTGCCTGCCAGAGTGGAGGGTCAAGCAAAACTAGCCTTTTTTAAACAAAAAATGTGGGATGCTGACAATGTTATCAATTAAATTTCTCCTCCTTTCTTTCCTTACTTCTTCATAGAGATGGGGATAAGACACCAGCATGACACCAAGAGAACCTCACTGCTGTATGCAGCTGTGATCAAGATGCTAATTTGTTAAAGTAACCAGGTATTTCTCAAGCCACTTAAATCCAAGATCCAAACTTTGCAAAAACATATTCTATGGTAAACTTATTTCTGTAAGGGAGAAGAAGCTGAAGAAAATTATTAAGTGAACTGTAACTTATGCAAAGAGTGACAGTTCTCAATGCTCAGAGTAAGTATACTGAGAGACTGAGATAAGCCAAATTTTACCAGGACATAATCCTTCAGAATTAATAGGAAATATTTTCTTTCTATTCATGGCTTCTTTGGTGAGGTTTCTAATAACAAAGCATAGGTATATATGCTTGCTTTACATTATCATCTGAATACAGATTACCAACTCATTTAACATATTCAGGCACAAGACAACTATAAATAGCTATAATACTGTTTATCTTTATTAACATAAATTACTTACCTAGTTAATATTTTATTGATATTGCTGATTTTTTTGAAAGGTAACACTTGTTCAAACCCTGGAAGATTGGTAGGCTTGGAACTCAGAGAATATTTTTCTTATCTCTGACCACCTTACTGGGTTGTAAAAATCTTCTTCCCTAAAAAAAGAATTCACACATTCAGTTTGATTTTGAGACAACATAAGATAGATGCACATATTAAGAAAAATGAAACCTAGAATGAGCATCTATAAGAATTGTACTGAATAGTGCTGCATCCTTCCTATTCTTTGTCTCTGTAAATTTTTGGTTTCTTCTCTTAATCAGATCCTAAGGTGAATTTTATGTCCAAGATTTTCTGGAAGAGATGTCAATGGTTATTCTCTGAGTGTCGATGGAGCAAATTAAATGTGTCCTGATTCTCAAAAGTCCATAGTGTGCAGGTACTCTCACTGATATAAGCAGGACTTGGCTGGTTCTCAGCAACTTTAGAAATCCTTCTATTAAAGTAGGAGCTGCTTTTGTTGCATGAAGAAATGATAATTAAAACTGTGTTTCCCTCTGAATACTACTTTGAAACTGTGCTGTTTGCCGTTCCTGCTTCTGAAACTGTAGATTTCATCTCCTCTAAGTCTGTAGTTTTAGCCCTTTTTGCTTTTCTGGTTTCCACTCATGTAACTTCTCCAGCTTTCTATTTGCTCAAAATGCTGCACCTAAGATCACCATCTTCAGCTACTCTTACCACGACTAGTGTTTTTTCATGCTGTACACTGGAATCCAAGCTGTTACTCTGCTGTGAGAGTCAAAACAATTTTACCGATAAATATATATTACCTACATTTTTTTCCCCCAGGATTTCTTTATATACACATTGGAAAATTATCCTTTAGATGATGGGGTTTTTTGCCTTCTCATATTCACATGCCCATTATCTTCTTCCCAATTCCCCAATTTCATATGTTTCCTTTTTGCTTCAAATGCTTTTTAATGTTTTTGTCAGTTTTCTTTTGCTGATGCTGACAGTGATTATGTCTTCATACCTGTAGTACTGATGTTGTAAAGTCATCAAGGGGAAGGATTTTGTTTTACAGAGAATTTTGAAATGCTGTGGTCATTTAAAATCAAGAATAGAATCATAGAATGGTTAGGGTTGGAAGGCACTATAAAGATCATCTAGCTCTAACCCCCCTGCCATGGGCAAGGACACCTTTCACTAGAACAGGTTTCTCAAAGCCTTATTCAACCTGGCCTTGGGCACTGCCAGGGATGGGGCATCCAGAACTTATCTGAGCATCTTGTTCCAGTGCCTCACCACCCTCAGAGAAAAGAGTTTCTTCTCAATATCCAATCTAAACCTACCCTCTTTCTGTGTGAAGCCATTCCCCCTTGTCCTGTCACGACATTCTCTTGTAAATAGTCTCTCTCAAAATAATGTCCAAAAGCACATAATGGAGGCAGAACTGTATTAAACTTTTTTATAAAAAACAAGACAAAATACTTCCCTGTGATATGCATGGAAAATCTCCACCCATACACTCAATACTCTGTATCCATGGAACACTCATGAATGCCTTGTTAATTGTAATAAAACCTTACATTTATAAAAACCGTATAGAGTACAAAAAATTATATCTCCTTTGGATTGTCAGAAAATTTAATCTCATGTTTAAAAAAATACTGCAGAATTCAAAAATCAGTATTTCCTGCTGTGTATGGGAACAGATATTGAATTCAATTATTTGAGATACAATTTCTCAGGACTTCATCAAATATGTGAACTCCTGCAAATAATTTTTTGACCACTCAAATTTTTTCCATGTTATTTATTTATTTATTTATTAGCAAATTTTGGACAAGAATCAAGAGTTGTTAGCTACACACAGATATGTATCTTTTAGCATAATATGGCCTTGGTATGACTTGGGACTTTATAAATATTGTTATTAATAGTAATAGTAAATGGCAGTGCTTCCACCAATACTTGCAGGAAATTGAAACACACTGACTGAATTCAGCTTGGTTATTTTAACACACTTTTGCCCCATATTGTGTAATAACTCATATTCATTTCAGAGTGGTGTTCTATTCTGCCAGTATCACTGTGAGAGTACATTTTGGCCACCTTTCTGATGAGTCACACTTCTGGTTCCAAAGGGCAAATAGACTGACAAAAAGAGATGTTTAGTACCTGTCTCTGTCTGGTTTATTTTGTTTCTGTTAGTTGCATGGAGTTAAAGTGTAAAATCAATGTAATTTTGATTAAAGGACTGTATTTTTCTAATAGGAAAAGTCACACTGCTGTGTTGAACATGTCAGCACAGGCTAGACAAGAATAGATTTTTTTGCTAACTACTTCAAATGCAGGAGATATAGCCTGATGGGACCCTCCGCTCAAAGGGAAGCTATGTACAGTAGGATTCCTTAGAAAAGAATTACCTGAATGCTGAAGTTCAGAAGGAAGAAGAAAATAAGGCAGAGAACATATAGGTGAACCACTTTTTTTTTCTAGGTAGATACATGCATATTTTAGTTATCCGTTTTTCCAATGTATTTAATTAATTTCCTAATAGCTGCTTCATATTCCAGAAAAACTAAAAAATTAGATAAATAAATTAGATGGTGATCTGACTGTAGACTGTTGAAAAGTATGGAAACAGAGTAGAAACTTAAGATCTTGACTTATCATAGAAACAAACAAAATAGGAGATCATCACTGTTAAAGTACCACAACATATGTACACAGTGTGCTAGAGGAACAAAAGACCTGGGCCCACAATTAGACAAGACTGCAGATGATTGAGATTCAAGTATAGTTAATGAATATCAGACCAGAGGATTCCATCAGAGCCCCAACACTTTGCTGTCATCATAGTTTTTATAGAAACTACTGAAACACAACAAACAATACCCCACTGTGGTGTTTCAGGAAACCTTCAAGTAAACACTGTTTTGCTTTTCAAGTAAGCAACACTTCTGTTTGTAACATTAAGCTGCATTAATTTATGTTGCAGAAAATTATTTGCCTGTCTGCTCTTTCTGCTACCAGAGCTTGTTTATCAAAACCTCCCAAAAAATCATATTGACTCAAATTCAAATTAAATTGAAAATAACAGAAACTTTTTTGTCAGTGGAAAAACATGTTAAGAAAAGTGACATAGACCTGTAAAATCTATGACATGAAAATGCTTTCCGGAGCATTTATCACTATGAAACCACAACAAACTTCCATTACCTTTGTCATACCATTTCACAAAACCTTAACTATGCTACTTATAAGGGTCTTGAAAGTTAATTTTGAATGAATCTTGGATGTACAGTAATAAAACAAAAATAACACACCAGCAAAACTAAATAAAATTTTGTGCAGCGTGGGGGAACTAGGTGATTTCCATAACATAGTCTCAAAGGATGACTGCAGGATTACTTCCTTTAGATTTTTTGACTCTACCTTTGATGCCAGCAATTTATAGAAGGCATACAGGAATTAGAATTGGAGTTCTTTGATATATTGTTTGGTTAGGTCTTAAAAATGATTATTGTAGGGCTTGCCTTAATTCTAAGTATTGAAACAATTGAAAAGTCAGCTTTGATATTTTCCTGTAACCTTTGTTAATAAATTGTTCTCTACAGTAGTGGCTGTGAACAGTTAAATCACTGAAATTGGTAAGTTTTATTGAATCTGCTCTCTTGTAAGGAACTAGGATTTTTTTAATTACCCACAGGATGGGTCCCAGATGCTTGCTCTGTGTTTGCTCTGCATGCAGATCTGGTGCTGCCATCATTGGGATTCCAGGGAGAGCAGGAGTGCAGAGGAGATCCTCACAGCAGATAGGGAAGTGCAGTGCAGTCTGAGAATTTTTCCTTCAAAATGGGTAGTCTACTTGCAGAGGGAAAAAAAAGCCTGTTAGACTTTCCTGCCTTGATTGAGAGACAGAGAACATAAGGGGAGACAAGAAATTGCGCTTTCCTTTTTTCTATTTCCTTACTCATTTAAACAACATAACAAGTTAATGCCACCTGGATTTGAGACCGCGTTGTGTGCACATCTGCATGAACAGACTTTTATTCAGTACTTGTGGCTCCTGGCTTTAGGTGGCTGCTGTAACTCACAACTCTTCAGCTGCGTGTCTGTGCCCTGCCAGGTGTATTGCTAGTGCATATGAGCGAGATCTGCGGAGTTAACTTTGACACTAAAGAAATACTTATATCCCTTCCTATGCAGCAAGTATTAACTAAGGACTTAGGAGCTGTGGAATCTTATGGAAATTTTAGACTTTGACACAAATATTACTTTTTTTTCATGCTCTGTAAATTATTCTGGTGAATTATCATCTTTGAAGAAAACTCCCTGAATTGTAATCAAAATAATTTGCATCAGACACCTGAGATTTAATAGTCAAGCTTATCTAGTTTAAGAACAAAAATGAGCTGTGTAGCTAATATAAATAACCTAGTTTTTAAATTAAATATTCAAAATAAACTACCTCAGAGTTGTTAGATATCTAATAAATTATCAGTATATTTTTGAGGAATAAATCTGTAATTCAAATAATTCAATAACTGAAGAATAATGTGTTCTGTTTGCAGATAATTTATGAAAAGAAAAAAGAAATCAAATAAATCAAATACTATTTTTGCATGACCTGCTCAGATTTATTAAGCATTTATTATAATATGAATTAAAGAACTGAATTGGGTTTCTTGAACTGTCTTGGGAAGGTTTTCTTCATTATGACATATTATTATTAAATAATAGCCATGTCATCTTTAAATTATTCTGTAAATATAAGTCTGTGAGAGACATTAGTCATATTTTGAAACTACTTGATAGGTATTTTTGAGGCAAACATGCAATAAAATGGAATAAGTAAAAAGCCTGTAATTAGCAGAATGTTAGTGAATTAACACTTTTTATGGAACAGGATGAAACGTGGATTAAGGTTTTAAGTAGACAGTACTAATTTGAGCTGCCTTTTATTATTACATCCGGTTTCTGAAATTCTCATTGAAAACTTAGCTGAGATTCTGTAATAGCTCTTCTACTACAATTTCTGTAGCTATCTGAAACTACAATACTAGCTTAATGGGCCAGAAAAACTATACAAATCTGAGTGTATTATTTTGCAGTAATTTTCCCCATTAGCATCTTTTTCCTCAAGTTTCCATCTTCATGAATATAGAGTTGTAAAATCATATTCAAATTTCCTGCACAAAATCTTAAAGAAGAAAGCAATCAGTTCAAATTAATTTTTTTCATACCAACAAATCTCTCCAAATCCAGGTCCTATGTTAGCATATGTTTAGACAAGTTGTGTTAAAAGATTTGTGAATTAAGATAATTGTCTTAACTTCATGTTGGTGAATTTCCCTTATGTACAGACTTTTGAATTGTCTGTGGTTTTGTGTGTTCCTATGATCATGCTTTATATCTTATGCACCCTATTATCTTATAATATTTCTTTTTGTTGTAACTCATCTCAGAAGATGGTTTTTTTTGCATTCACTTGCTTGTATTCATCTGCTACATCTCTGGTTCACGAGCAGACCTGGAAATCCTGGAAGAAGCCCTCCATTTTACAAGGTGACCTTTATATTCTATCAAAAAGAAGGATTTCTTCTCAATGTCCTCTTGCACTTTTTGTGAGAATCTCAGATAGTTTAAAAGTCAGTGAATATGTGACATTTGGTTTACATCAGGAAAATTGTGAAATCACATTTAGGAGCTAAGTTACACTATATCCTACCTAGTAATTTATGCAGAGCTTGACCAGAACAGTGACCAGAATGTTACAAGCATTACTACAGCTTTAACAGGAATGAAAACACACTATTATAATTTTATAAGTGACTTCGGAGACTGGAAGACAAAGGTGCTTTTAAAGAAAAAAATACCTGGAGAAAGAATACAAACAACTGCATTAAAAAATCCCGAGGCAGAATTATGTATTGGCATTTCTTAAGAGTAACATGTTGCTGCTTTAAGACTCATTAGAAAAAAATCTTCTTGATGTTAAATTTCTCTTACAGAAGTGCCAGAAGTACTTTATTCTTAGACACCCTATGACTATTTAATCACCATTTCTATGAGAAAAGACTATTGTATATCATGATTCTAGCAATTAGGAAGTTTAAATGTATCTTTATATTAAACAGACGCTTTGCACACTTTCCAACCTGTAGACATCTTGAGAGAAATGTCATAATTAATTGCTCTGTTGACTGTTTTGAGGGGGAAAAAAGGAGAATCTGAGTGTTGATGAAACTGTAAATAGTCAAACTTTTCTCAGGAAGAAGAGACAACTAAGGCATTTCTTGTGTAAACTGCTAAATATATCTCAATAGGCTAGTCTAACGAAGTCCTTGAATAGCTAAGCATCTTGACAAAATGATAAATAGTCCCTTTTATCAAGGGGAAAATGTTGTAAATAAGTTTTTCTAATGCTTTTATTTTATGAGATTAGATTAATTTTTCATTGTTTTATTTTACCACATTACCTTTAACTAGGACACTGAGTATTCCTTGTAGTCTATATAATGTGCATTTCTTTTGAAAGAAACTGCCTTCCCATAGTAAAATGTGATCCTTTTGTCCATTTTTTTCCTACCTTATGCCATTGATATCCAGAGTAATTCAGTTAAAACCAATGGACTTGCTTAAGATTTACAGTAATGTAAATAGGAATGGATTTGGGCTCTTGGTACTCTCAGTCAGCCTTATGTTCCCCCTTTCCTCTGAAATACCAGCCATGCAATTGTCAAAGTTATTAGTTCCCTAAGTGTTTCAGGAAAAAAAAAAGGAAAGAATATCCTTCTAATTTACTACTTTCACATGATACATTTGCCACTGCAACCCACCAAGACAGTGAGCTGAAGAATTTCACTGTGCCTGTGTGAACTAAGTAATTATTATCTTCAGGCTTGACTTGCTGTCTCATAATTTTGGTTGTGCCTGGTGTCATTTTCTCATAAGACTATCTACATATAAACAGAGGGATGTGTGATGGAGGACCATGAGATTTGAATATGAATTATCTCTTTGTTGTGTATTGTATCTTATGCATAAATTCATGGCTTTACCATTTGCAAGTTATCAGAAGATAAAAGCATTTCATGGCTGAAAATTGTTCTCGTTGTTCCATTCCTTAAATTATTTTCCTCCATTGTGGCTTTTAATTCACTACGTTTTGTTGTTAATTTATTTCTAAATAGACTTTTTATTGAATATGCTATGTCAGGATTTAATAGAGGATGCCCCTTGCTTGGTATTAAGTTCCTGTGTATGTGGATAATGATGTCCAACCTACTATAAACTAAAAGAGTGCTTTTTCCAATGTACACATGACATTTTAACTCTGGGCTCTACTGATGCTTTTGGGAGCTTTTTGAAACCATACCTCTGTGAGAGTCCTTGTTTGGATTTCCTGTATCCTGACTTACCTGAAAATCAAAGCTGCTACAAATGGGGTCAGTTTGTGGGATTCATTGCCCCAAACAAGACAAGGAATGTGTGCTCGCCACACAGGTTGTGTCTATTTACTGCAACGTGGCTAAATACACAAATGCATAGAGCTGTCATGTACAATAGATATTAGGTCTGACCTCTTGGCTAAGATCAAGTGAAATCACTTTAATATCTGATACATTATCTCCCATGGGACTGTGCCCTATTCTTGAAAGGAAATGGACTCAGCAATCTGACAGGTCATTTCCTTTGCCAGCTACTTGTAGGTATACTAAAAGCAGATATAGAGAGAAGCTTGCGGAAGCTGGAAGTGGACACTAAGTGTTCTCTACCTTACTGAGATAGTCTCCTGCTGGCCTAGTAAAGGGCACAGGTTATGGAAAGAAAAGCGCTTTTTGAATCTCTCAAGCAGAGCAGCATGTTGACAGAATTAGTGGCGGGTTCATGGCTGAAGAATTTTTGTCTTCCATTTTAGGCTGTAAATCACGATCTTTGTGAAAAGATGTAGAAATAACAGGTGGAGACTGTAGATTGGATTTTTTGGGGGAGGTGAATATCCTGCCCGTGTTCCTCTTGCAACAGCTCCATCAAGCTCCATCAAGATTTAGTGCAGACAATGAGGGAGACAGACAAGACTCTTACTGCCTCCTTTCATCTGAGTTATTGGCACTGGAGATAAATAATAGCTTTAAACACAAATTTTTCCACTTAAAGCCACAAAAGTCTAAAAAGATGAAACCAGCCATTTTTAGCTGGATGGTAAAAAAACCTGACAGGTTGAGCAAGTATAGATGTGCATAAGCCGCTACAGTTCTTGTGCACCTAACAGGGAGCGATATAGAAGCAGACTAAGCTAGCAAAAAGGCTAAACTGAAGAGGAAAACAGGAGGTCAGGTACATTCCTTTGCTTAGCATCTCTCTCAGGGTTATGTACTTGTTTTTCTCCATTAGGACTCAAAGGATGTAATTCAGCCATCTAATAAGTTGGCTACAGTTCATGCCAGCATCCTTCCCTGATCACTTCACCACTGTGTGTTTACTTTTTCACAAGTGTAATTTTGTCACGGATCAATCAGTCCCTTCCATGGTAGCGTTACGATGTGGTTCAAGCCAGAAACTTTCTACTATACTCCATCTTTGCTTTACTCCGTCTGCCGTATGGAGGCCTTCAACATTCAAAGAATCACAGAGTCAATAGAGTGGCTTGGTTGGAAGGGAGCTTAAAGATTGTCTAGCTCCAAACCGGAGGTGTATTGTGGGACCTGCCAGCAGTGTGCCTGAGGTGGTGTCCTAGGTACTTGTTGTAGCTGGATCATTCTTCTGCAGGATGCTCATTATTGACGGCTCCTGCTGCGGTTATATGAACCTGCAGGGGCCAGGAAGGGTCGGTGACTATCAGGCCCAGCCTAACTCTGAGCAATTAACAGCTTTAGCCTGGTGCCAAATGTGCAAAAAAATGGACAATATCTGCCCAAATGGTATTTGGTTTAGATAGGGACATAGTGCGAAATTATGCTCTTAGAAGGCCAATCATTGCATAATTCTTATGTCATGATTTTGTAAATTATTCCAAATGAAAACTCCAGCAGCCAATTAGCTAGCTGGATGTCTGCATGTTATTTACTCTTAAAACAACAGCAATATAAGTTAATGCATTCAGAAACCTTTTTTATTCCAAAAAGCACAGTACAATTTTTATAAACTTCAGCCCTTGTTGATATGCTTTTCCTTGGCATCTGTGTAATAGCTGGAGACTATGATCCTGTGACTTTTTCCACTGGCACCCTTTCATAAACAAGACTTATACCAGCTAATGTTTTTATTTAATAATTTGTGGTCAGGCACAGTGCCTGTCACATCTGTAATCCAACTACGCATGGAAGCAATTAAATGTGATTGTCTCCATTTTCAGAATGGATGTGTGGCTATACCTGGAGCTCCAGCAGTTGCAGTGCAGGGGTCAGGGCTGTTGTGTTGTTAGTCACTGCACGAAGAGTCTGATACATATTTCCTTCTTGAGAAGAAAAAAAAAATCAGACCTGGAGGTACTGACGGTGGTGTGTGCATGAGGGATGGAGAATGATGGCTTCTGGATTATCTTTTGATATTTCCCCTTTCAGACTTCTCAACTTGCTGTTTCATTTAACAAAGCCACCTTCCTAGCAAAGCTAAGCTCCATTCCTTAACACAGCCTATTTACTACACAGGTGAGGCTTTTTGTGTTCCTGTCCTTCTAGCTAGTGTAAGGGAGACATTTGCACACAGCTGTGGTACAATACATGCAGATAGATCTACCATATTACAAGAAGTCCCTCAGCACAAAGGGGCTGGACTTCATAATCTTCCCAATGGATTTTTCCCAGGGAGAAGGAGAAGTGCCCCAGACTGGAATAGTTCGTGCCTCACACATTGATATAAAGTTTTAAACTGTATAAAGAAGACCACCCCTCCCTAAAGGATGCCTGACTGGAACCTTGGACTGGAGATTAGATAAACAGAAACCCATTCTTCAATCACTCAGGCCTAGGCAAAAACAAACAAGGCTGGGGTGAGAGGAATGCATCCACAAAGGAACCAAACCCAGCAGCTGTACTGAGAGTCACCTCTGGCTGAGTTTGGGGTGGGGGAGACCACAGCCCACAGAAGCCAGGTTTACACAGATTCCCCCCGCCCCTGACCCCAAAATGAGGTGGGGAGGAGGTTTCGGGTGTAACCTCTGGTCAGAGACAGTGCCACCCTCCCTTGCACAAACTGGCCCAGCTGTGAAACCCCTAAGCCCACAGGCCACATCCACAGGACTTTCACGTGAGAGGCAGCTGAGGGGGAGCCATAATCCATCAGAGACCCCCCAAAGTGCCCCCCAGAGGCCTTGCACCACAGGATTGTACGTGATACAGCAGATCCAGAGTCTGTTGTAAGAGACTGCCCCACCCCAAGGAGGAGGTACCTGGACATTGCCACCTGGCCTGAGCATATATTAACGCATCGAATTTTGTGCTCTTTGGGGGACCCTCACCATCAAGAAGACCAGAAGAAGAGGATCAGTGGAGCGCCTTCGGGATCCATGAAGTGTTGATACTTTCTACCTAATCTGTCACTCTCTCCCCACCCACATTCCCCAAGCTCTTCTTTCCTTATTTCTTTCTCTCCCCTTTTCTTTCCCTCATATTTGCTATTAAATAAAATCCATACTATTTTCATTGTCATATGGTCTCATTTGCACCTTAATTCGGGCTGAGGAATTCCTCAATAATTTTAATAACCGGACCTTAACAAGAAGCTTTTTATCAAGTTCAGAGGAAACAAACCTCACAAACTAGTGAGGACTGTAGCAGCTCCTTCTATAGAGTATAACAGGTGAGAAGCCTCGCATTTAATTTCATACAAAAATAGAATGTTTGGGGTTGGGAGAGACCATAAGGATCCTCTGGTTCCAACTCCTCTCCCACTGTGGGCAGGGATACCACCCACTAGACAAGGTTGTTCAGAACTCCATCCAGCCTGGCTGTCTCTTTTTAAATTATTGTCTGAAACTGGTTTCACATTTAGAAGACATTGACATTTTCTTAGAAGAAAACACAGGTTTTATGGTTTTCTCCATAAAGCCAAAAAAAGAAAGAAAAATATCATTATTTCTCTAATGAGGTTGGAAAACAAGATGTTGGAAAAAAAGACACTGGTAAAAATGTATTCTGTGACATTCCAATTTCCATATCATATTCAGCCCTTGAAAAGGTACTGTCTTTTTCTTGAAATACTTAGTGAAAATTTTCCTGGCAAAATAATGTCAATTAGATTACAAATAACATTGATATTTGAAGACTAAAAACTAGTGGTGAAAACTGGAACTCTCTGAAGGCCCACAGTGCTTGCTATTAATTTCAATGTAATTTCTTCACCCAAAATAAGGGTGTTTTTTTTCCTTCAAAAAACAAACTAACTTCCGAAATTAACTAGAAACAGAAGAATTTTCAGAAGCATTACTGAAAAGCTATTTTCTTTCTTATGCTATCAGTACCATTTCTGGAGCAATTCCTCTTTGGGAGAAGAAATATTTTACTGAATTCTGTGTATTTAAAGTCATGCATGCTCATGGCAGGTACTGATTTTCCCACTTGAGTCAAATTAATATTTTAATTTTTTCCTTGCATTACATAATCTTATTAGATATAGCGTAATCTTGAAAAAAAAGCGCCACCAACTGATTTCTTGTGGAAGAAGTCAGAAATATGGTAGCATGCAATAAAGTATCCAAATGACAACATTGTAGTATTTTCTACAGGGAAGGCAAACCAGGAAAATGTGTGTGTTTTGCTGAGAAACTCTGTTCTGTATTTTTTCCTCTATGCTTACATTAAAATCAAATAAAAAATATTCACAAAAATATGTTAATGCTGCCTGGTCATTTTGCACTCACTAAGAGCCCTTTTTTTGACCAAACTCCAACAGCTAAACAACTAGTTTATTTACTCTAAAAAGTCTTTGTTCAGTTTAATCCATGCTGTATGTCCTAGATGAGCCTGTTTTTTACTAGCTGTAAAAATAAACAGAGAATACAAGAAAATAATAATAATTACAAAAACCCCATAGGCTGGAGCCAATGATAATACAGTAATAATAATACAGCATGTGAACAAAGGTTTCTTACATTACAGCTCACGTTGTGGCCTTTCATTTTATTAAACACATTTTAAAGAGAGAATTACTCATCAGTAGCATAATATTTTCTGTTTACATTTTCCAATGTTAGGAAAAGTGCAAGACTCGGGCTTGTCCCGCTTGTCTCCAATAGCAGCGATTGTGCATACTGCAAAGGTTAGGCTTTGGAAGACAGTGGCCTAAGCTGGTATTATTGCTTGCAATCACATTACAGCAAACTAACAAAAAGTCACAAAACTGGGAAAGACTCATATTGTTGGTTTTTTTTTTTTTTAGGCGTTTTTCCAGAGAAATCTGGATCATGCCCTGGGTGAAAGATGTTGTGGAGGGTTGCTGTTTTAAGATGGATTACTATTCATTACCTACAAATTGGCTGCCAAAAATATGACCAAACAATAAAATGCAGATGCTTGGTTATGGCCAGAAATTCTTTGGAAAATTTATAAAAATACAAAAAGTCAGAATGCACAATTATGTAATTAAGTAATTTTTATGTTTCTTCTGAAATTATAACCGGCATGCAGGCTATGTCAGGATGTGGCTCCTATTCACAACACCCACCGTCTGATAACATCACAACTATTTTCAGCTCTCTGAGCTAATTGGAAACATCAAATCTGCTTTGCTAGAATTTAGTCATGCTTCATTTGAAAGTTAAAAGCAGCTCCTGGGAGGAGGGAGATTCTTTATTCAAACCCCCTTTTATAAGCAATGTGGTTAGAGCTGGAATATTTAAATACTTGTTTCTAAACCTTGCTTTAGGCCTTGCCATCTTTTTATTTTAAGGGGGAGAAATGTCATGCAGCACTAGTAAGAATTACACTGTTTTGTTATCCAAATAGTGTGTTGACATCGGGCAGCATCAAAAAATACATTATCATTACGTCAAATGTTTTCATCTGGAGAATGTATGGAGACAAGATCAGTGTCTTCATGTTTCTTTCCAGAAATAGAATCAGTTGGCATGATATTGAGCATTTTAATAGTAGCTTGCCAAGAAAACCCACATTCAACCCAGTAAACCTGCATATTCATGGAACATACACATGATTTTTGAAGGCTATTCTGGCCACGATAAGTATATGTTACCATAGAGCCCTAGATTTGGATTCTATGGAGTTGGTAGTGACCTAGTACTTACAAATTCTTTGCCCATGTGAGCTCAGAGCCTCAGCTGAAGTGGGACACAGATGTTTGGTGTCTTGGGCACATCTACATGGGGACACTCTACCCAGTAAAAAGACGTCTTTTAATCCCTAAAAATTCATAAACATCTATTTATCTTCAAATAGAGTTTTCATTTTCTGATTCCTTAAGCCTTTCTTGGCAGAAACCTTTTTACAAATAGTCTACAGCAGTGGGGCTGGTAAGAAAGAGAACAGTGAAAGGTGGGTAATATTATCAGAAATAAATATAGAACGTTTATGGTTCTTTTTTAATGATATTTTTTGATTAACAGTAAACCAGTGATTTTCAACTCCCTTTTCAACAATGGTCTTTTGACAAAGGAATGAAAAATTCCTGACATATTCCAGGTGTAATTAATGCTGAGCTTATCTCTCTTTATTCAGCATGCTGTGCAGCACTCACATAGCTGATAGTCTTCAGTCAGTAGTGAAGGCAATCAGTGTGCTTTATTCTCTCTCCTGGTTACCTGATACCTGTGGGTGTCAGTAATCTCAGTGGGTTTAGGTATCAGTTTCTTTTCCTGGTGCACAGGAACATCAAGAGGCACGGGCACAAGGATAAAAATATAAGGCACAAGCATCACTGCCTTAGGACACAACCAAACCTGTGATCCATGGTGGCTTTAGGAGAAGAATTTCCTTGTGGTCAGGTTAATTTTTAATTCTGCAATAGAACTGACATGCACATGGAGTCTTTCGGGATGACATGCCAGAGATAGACACGAGAGAAGTAATGTCCACTATTCGTGTAAAAGGATTCTTGCCTCCTACTATGGTAAGACTGATTGTCTTCCATAGGATGAGGAGCTGGAAAGACACACTTCCCCACCAGAGACTGCTGAAGATGTAATCTCATCTAATGTCATCAAAACTAGTCATCTAATATCTCATAGGATACTTGGTCATGAACAGGTGAAAATAGCAAACAAAAAAAAAATCCTAGGCATTCCTCTGTGATTAGGCAAGAATTTTATGTCATTAAAAAAGACTTGAAGGAAGCGTATGTGAAGTTGTAGTAAATGAAATTTGTAAAAGGTCTTAGAAGTGTCCTAGGCTAGTGTATGAGGAAAGCCTTTTTAAAATGTCACAGTCAGTAGAAAATGTGAATTTTATTTCCTAAAATGCTGTTTCAAAAGTCTTCAGCACTAACTTAACCCTACATTGTTACAGGAACAGTGTTGCAGTCAATGCACCTGTGAACTTTATTTTCCTTGGGCTTTTATGCTGTGTAGATTCTAACATCTGTTGATTGCTTTCTTCCACCCCTTTTGACAATGACACCGTAAAGTGGCATGGAGTATAAACATTTCTAAAGGAGTGATGTAATTGTTTGAGGCAATAATATACCGTACAGCTTTTGTTTAACCTTGTAAAACTCTTTAAAGAGTCACAAATTATTTTGTAAGTCCTGAAAAGTATGATGTATGTTCACCTTAATCCTTTAAACTCCAACTCCTAGTCCTGTACTTCAGCAACACACATATTACATTATGCATCAGGGTAGATAATGACTCACTTAAGTGGTTTCAGCAAGAAACACACTTTTGTGGATCTCATTAAGGGGTTCTCAGTTTCTTCCACAAGATCTTCACCTCCTGCTGAAAGAGGCACTGAAAATCACTGGCTTCCAACCAATGCTTGCAAAAACAATCAAAACAACCAGAGAGTTCCAGCCTAAAATTCTTCAATAGTGCCTACAATCTGCTAGATATTATTTTTATTCTCAGACAACTCCAGGAGAATTAGCTGTTAAATTTGAGATTAATACCATTGAAAAGTTACTTTTCCCCATATAAGAAATTGCATAGCTAAAAGGAAAGGCAGAAATATTTTAAAAGTTCTATTTAAAAGTCTGTATTTCAATTGTTTACCTTATTTTTTAATTTTTTTGCATACTTTTAACGAATGGCTAAAATTCTCTCTGTTGTTCTGGGTTACTGGACTGAGGACTTTTGCTGTTGAAAACCTTCCCTTTTCCAAATCTTGTTTGGGATACAGTAATAGAGTCACAGTAAAATAATCTGCAGTTTCTTACATCAAAGTAATTAAAATAATGTCACTGCACAGATGGGAATCCAATATCCACTTAGGGCAGAGAGAAAAAGGGATCCTGGCTCTGCTGCCTTGTGATGGAGGGTTGTCACACAGGAGGTCTGAAGTCTGGATGCTTGTCTCTTTGCAGGGAGCCTTTCTGTGGTTCAGAAACTGTCCAAGAAAATGTAACTTAAGCACTAAATTTTTATAACTTACTTTTAATTTGTGATGTTATCAGCGATAGTGAACTTTTTAATCCAGATGTGGAGATTGTTTTTGCAAAGCAAAAATAAAAAAAACCGAACTTCTCTGATAGGGTTGGCTGTAATTATATTCTTAATATGTTCTAAGCCCCTGGTGGGGAACTGGTGTTGTCTTACACATGGAAACAGGCATGTTCAATAATATAGACAGATACATGGAGCTATTTGTATTTTTGGTGTTATGGGGATTTGGTAGCTCACTTCCCAGCAGGGAGAAGCATCCAGCACACTGTACAATTAAAACCATTCTTGTTCCTTCTGTGAAGGCAGCTGATCAAATTCTCTGTTCTCAAGGAAATGTGATACTTTCCCTCTTGTCAGGCTGTGTAGTAGACATCTCAGTTTTGACTATTTTTTCATCCAAATTGGTTGTGCAAAAATAGTTCCTTCCCTGCTGAGCTACTGAGAGAACTTGCCTACCCTACCACTCTACAGGAGCTGCAGTGAAGCAGCTGTGGGATTTTAATGCTGAGGGGGAAGGATTTGGATCCAAATGTAATATGAAGAAGAACTGCAAGCATCCCGAGATAGAGTGTGGTCTCGTAGCAACGTCACTTCATCTTTTCTGATTCTTACGGTCTCAGCACACTTGAAATGGACTGTTCATAACACTGTGAATAAAGAAAGCATTAGTGGTCCACTTATAATACTTCTCGTGTATATCAGAGTATGAACTTTTATAATAACTTCTGAATATGCTGAAAAGCAATTTTGTAATGGCAAATAGATATTTTAATGTTTCTCTCTGTCGGCTTTGTGTAAATCCTGTATGTTTCCAAAAATCACTTTGGCTTCAACAAAACTGCATATTTTCCTAGTGCGTCTTTTTCTGTGGAAGTACTCTGAAAAAAATCTAGAATGAAGCAGGATGGTCTTCACTTTTATGTTATGATCATCATCTGCAAAAAAGGAGTCACAATCAACTCCTTCAATATACCCTTGCTCAAAATTTACTAACAGAAGGAAAGAGAATTCAAGCTGAGACAATATGTCAACAGAGACATTGTGTAAGCAAAGTTATATAATTTTACCCAATATTAGCAGGATTCCTGTCTCATTAGGAAAGTATATTTACAAATGCCCTGCCTCACATGTAGACTTTGGAGGACTACCCAGCAAAATATAGGTGCAACTTTAGTGTTCGTGTGCTAACTTAATCTCTTTGCCGTCACTAGCAATAACAAATAGTTTGGGTGAATAGTTCATGTTAATATGAGCTCATGCTCATCAGAGACTTGGAATATCTTGTCTGATGTGCTTAGAGCTTGAACTCACAGGCAGTGATGTCTACACCAAGACCATTAGCTTTAACAAATAATTCCCTCTGATATTCTTCGTCACTCACTGGATTTCATGCTGATGAAGATAGTCTGATACTTGTGAGAAGACTAACCAGACAGTTTGTTTGCCAAGATCAAATACTCTGACTGGCATGGATGTGCTCTTGTACTGTTTCATTGAAGACATTACTGCACTGCTTGGAGTGAATTAAGTTATTGGTTGTCTTAATTTAGTATCTGCCTCTTTTGCATGTTGTAGAAATTTTCCTGGGTCAAAGATCTTAGTCTTGAATACGGAAGCAGTTTGTTGAAAATTTTTTGTTCCATGGTTTTCATGGAATTCCTCTGTCAGCAAATTTTTTTTTCACAATTGTCTACTAAAGCTCCTTGATAATGATTCCCTAATATTTGGTATCTTCCATACTTCAAAAGTAATTTCTTCTATTAGGTCGTGAATGACCAAGTGCAAGCAAAGTCATATTATTCCTGTATGCCAAATGGTAGTCCCCTGAGCATGAAGCTTCATGAACCTCCAGAGAGTGAGCTGTGACATTTGGTGTGTTCATATGTGGTGCCTCACATTCCATAGACCTGGTCAGCCACTTTCAAGGATGTGGCAATAACTAAGAAAAAAACTCAGATTTTAAGCCTTGCTTGGATGACCTGTGTGAGTAACTTAGAGTCTTAAAATCAGGTCATTTTGTCTGCCAGGTTAACTTCCTAGCCACCTTAGTTTCCAATATCTTTATTCAGCAGCTTAGAGTTTTTCCCCATTCAATGTGTTTTTCAAGTCAACTGCATTAATTTCATTCTTTTCTACTTGAAATGGTAGAAAGCTATGGAGAGGAATTTGGATGTTATCAGCATTCCAGGAAAAGGAATGGACAATTTATTTGACTATAAAGTGTCCGATCAGGTGAATATTTTTATTATTAATTTATTTTTATATTTTTCATAAAATTAAATTTTTATTTATTTTATATTTTTAATGGTTTTATTTTCAGTGATTCAGTGGATTATTCATGAAATCATTTTTCTGAAATGTTGTCTGAAAACTATTGATGACAGTTAATTCATCCCTTACATGTGTGAATAGATGCAAAGAGTTTAGAGACGATTATTTAAGAATTTTTTGCGTGAACACGTGTTCAAATTCCTAGTTGGGCACTCAGAAAGGTGCACATGCCATCTTGAATATCATTATTCTAAAAATAAAAAAATAGTTTCTATAAAAATCATTTAAATGTACAAAAGGAAGTCAAAGTACTTTGAAAGAAAACTTGCAGGTGTTTTTTTTTTTCTAAAAATATCAATATCTTGGAATATATTATCTCAGAGTTACTATTAATACACATACACTTCTGTAAATCAGTACTTTCAAATGGGAGGTAAATCAGCTCACAGTAAATGTTTGTCAGTGTCCACATTCAAGACATTGTGTGTTTGCCTTTAATGATAGTGTACTAAAGAAAATTAGTCCTGATGTGCTCACAGCAAAGCCCATGAAGGTTTAACTAACAATTCTGATATCAGCACAGTTGCACTTATTTTACATTGGTGTAATTGATAGCAATATTCCTCCTAATGTAATTAATTGCTACTGATTTTCTTTCATTTCCTTGCAAAAATATAGCAAAAGGCATAAAAGTGTAAGTCTCCTGTCCAAGACGTTTATGGAACTGAAATATATTTATCTTATTTAGTATTTAATTTTTTTATGCTTAAAAATTCGTCTGATCATTGTGGTTGATTCCTAAAATTTTTACAACTGATTTTTGGTTGTGGAAGTGTGGAAGTTCAAGAAGTCCAGGCAGTAAAATCTGCAGATGATATTTGCACCTACTAATCCTAGATAACCTAGAAAAACACAGACAGCGGTCTGGGGTCATATTTGAATTCAGAGATCTTATCTGATAAACATATGGAAATTTCTTTTTGCTTTCGATTTGTGTGTCTGTATCCATTTTGTTTAGTTTAGTTTACAATATTTCTAAGTCTTCAGCATTTAATTTAAATGTGTTAGAATCACAGCAGCTCTAGACTGCTTAAAAATTAACCCATATCTTTAAAATCTGAACCTCATATTATAATATTACCTCACATTCCTCTACTGAAAGCAGTTTTCTTTTCCAAATGGTCTATTACTGAATATTTACCAGATCACAGTTTGCAGAAACTGAAGACTTTTGTATCTTCAACTGGTAAATATATATGGATAATCTCGGAGTAAATTTTAGGACCATATATGAATTCAATCTTGAAAAGATTAGAATATGAATATCTCAAATCCTGAATTCTGACTGCAATTTTTCAAATATCTAAGGTAATTTTCATGCACTACATGATCTGTTTGCCGTGCATTATGTAAAGATACATTTGAAAAAACCATGTAGATGTTTATAGTGATAAATTTGTGCAGGTTCTCATAGCAACAGTTTTAGGCAATCTCACAATCCTTAGCCATGTGATTAATCGGTGTTGAGGTTAACATCAAAGTTTTTGCTTAATTTGAAGCATGTTTAAATTAATATGATTTTTAACATTTGTTAAAGAGCTTTAGCATCATAATTTTCCTGTAGTGGAGACACAGCTTTTGTCATTTGGATCTCTATAAATACATACTTTAACTTTACTCATGCTGAAGTCACGAAACCCACTTAAACAATGATACTTACTTAATTAGAACTTACATGCATACTGCTCAAACAACTAATTCCTGTTTCAACTGTATTATATTTTGAATATTATATAGTTAGTATAAGAAAAAAACCTAATTTTTCCCGAATACCTCATGTATTAATGACTTTAACAATCGTTCAGGAACCCTTAAGTAACATTGGAGTTGTAAGATTATTTAACGGCTGGATTTTTGTCATAATTTCCTGGATAATTTAATCTGAGGAATTCTATAATGCTTATAAAGAAAATTCTTTCACAGCCTTAGCTCCATCTAGGCATTTCATAGAATCAGTCTTACAATTTGTGTGTGGTGGGTTTTTTTTATTATTTCTGTTTTCTAGAACCACCCCTTAATATCAACCTTAATTTGCAGTTTGAAGTTAAAATAAAATGTTGTATGGGAAGTATGACATGAGAAGGAATTTTTAAGGAGTTCAGGAAACAATTGGGTATTATTTTTGAATATACATACTTAGAACAATATACTAAATCAGGAACGAATAATTTTATTAAGGTTAATTGTATGATACTGTTCTTTAGCTGTTGATGCAAGATAAATGGAAGTAAATAATGAGAAATATTTTATGACAATAATTTATTTTTTCCATATCCCTGTATAATGCAAAGTCACTCTTGATGTAATATATAGACAGAGTGGATGAAGAAGAAGGCTGTCAAAATTGGGCAACCGCTACTGCACCAGTGGCTATTCTGCTTGGGTGGGGGAAATTAGGAGCAATCGTTCTGGATGACAGAATCCATGTGAAATACCGCCTGATGAAGTTCCTGCATTCCATGTTCAAATCAAGATGGGAAACACATGGAATTGTTAAAGGCCTTGGTGGGTTACAACTGATTGGCCAAGATGACAATGTCTTCTGAACCATAATCACAGCTAAGGAAATTTCCAAAAACATCAAAGAGATGAGTAAGAGCTCTACTCCAGGGCCGGATGGGATTGCTTTGAGGGACCTTGATAAAATGGACCCCAAATATTCCCAGACCATGGAAATTTTTAGTCTATGGCTGGCATCAGGAATGATAACAGACATAGAGAAGGGATTTCGGACTTTTTTGATTCCAAAATCAGCCAAACCAGAATTCCTAAGGGACATCAACAACTGATGACCTATCACCATCAACTCAACCATTGAAGGACAGTTTTCCAGAGTAATAACACCAAGGCTGAGAAGGCAGCCTGGCCCCCAGCCGCCAGGACACTGTTCTGTAGGTACTGTATGTATGTTCTCTAGCAAAGCACATACTGTTGTATCATCTTAGCTAATAATAACATTTCATAGGACTAGAAATGGGTGCTGTAAATGCAAGGCCACCACAATCCAGCTAAATCCATGGACAGATAGTAGGTAGAGATCACAAAGGAATTATATTATGACATGTAAGATATCAACAATTCGGGATAAAATTCCACCAAGTTTGACCAAGGTGGATGTGCCACCTACACATAAACAGGAAAAGGGACATATGTAAATTATATACGTTTGATAAACAGACACTCAATTTTTTGATTACTTTCCTGTATTTCTGTTAAATCGCACATCACAACCCCACACCTTAGAAATGTCTTTCTTGTTTGGATGAAAGGCTATGCATTTGTATATGGATGAGAAGACAGAAATGTCCAGTGGTCTCAGGGCTCATTCTGCCCTGCAGAGGAGCTTAACAGGAGTAAGTGAAGTGGCTGAGGCAACTGAAATCTGTTTTTCTTCTTGCCAGTCACTGACCTCATTCAAGATTAATGAGGAAGTTGATCACTGCCAGGATCTTTTTTCCTTTGCCTGAAAAATATGTTTCTAAGTACACCTGTCCTTGCACTGGCCAAATGAAGTGGGAAAAATAAAAATGGATAGAATTTTCCATCCAGACTAGATTTTTAATGTGTGAGCACATAAGAAAACAATTATCAAGTATCACAGGTTGTGATGACCAAACCCTTTGAGGTGCATGTAGTATTAAGGGTCTCTACAAACCTAGGGAACAAGCTCTCCATGTTCTGTTTATCCTTTTAAAAGCAGAGTGGTGACTTCCAGGAGAACACAGTGTTAAGTAAATACATTTGATTCCCTATCTGCGTTTTGTGAGGCCACGTAACACTCCAAGAGGTCCACATAAAGCCTTGAGAATCAGAAGTCAGTCACTCTTCTTGAACGTTACTGTTTGTAAACTTGAGCTCTGTTTCATATACATATCCATTCTGCATGCGCTCTTTCTCATATCAGTTCTGCTCTGATTATGATGCTTGGTTGTCCCAGACACTGCTTCTTTGAATGTATGTGGATTTATCCTTAGCATATCATTGAACAGAATTTTAAAATCTCTGGGAGCAGGAAGCTAAAACCTTTGTGCTCTCACTTTTCAGGAGAGTGTTCTGATGTCTATGGGACTGAGTCCAGCATCATCTTTCATCATCTCTAGTGGAACTCATGTTTCTTATACTTCCATCAATGCCTTTTCTGGCCTTCTAGGAGAAGATATCCCTTGGTGAAGGAGATGCTCTCAGCAAGGGAGTTCAGTGCAGGTTCACATCTAAATAGGACCTAAGATCTATCCAGGACTACCTGTGTCCCATTCAATAGAACTAGCACAAAATTACACCTTACAAAGTGTGTCAGTTGTCTATTTCTAGACAGCAAAAATGTTTTAGGTGAGGGTTATAGGCCCATCTAAATGTTTCTGTACCGGTAATCCAGAAGTTTTTCATCCTGAGAGTCCAGTGATTTCTTATATGATACAGCTAGGTAGTCCTAAAAATCCATGATAGATTTTGTCTGGAATTTTAAGTGAATTTTTGGTTCCCAAGGTGTAATTTGCCCATAATGACTTGAACAGCTGTATCAGTCAGCTGTTGCTGGTATGTTATATTTCTGCTGTACATAAGGAATAGTGACAGCAACACCATCCCAATCTCCTTCAGCAGTTCAGTGCCTATCAGTTTGTCTCTGAACTTTCAAGTGTTAAGAATGTTAATGATTTTATTTTTTAAAGCAGAGACACAAATTGTTGATTTGGAACTTTTATTTACTGCAAACTACTGCCTCAATTACATTCAGGCTGAGCTCCGTGTAAGTCGCTTAGCGAGCTACAACATATGTTATGCAAGTAACAACAGAAACTACTGTTTTCCATATAACTTGCCTAAAACTCATTAATAAGACAGAATTTCTCATTCCTAACCTGGTCTTACTTTTATCTTTTTCTAAAACCTGTAGGAAATAACTTAATTACGACAATAGCTTACAGTACCAGCACAAAACCCATGGGTAGATAGAGAAAAGGCTTGTTTTCAAGGCTTTTAAATAGAAATAGTTGAGAGTTTTCATACAGAGGTCTATATTCTCCATTGTCCTATTTTTCAATACATTTTTAAGATAGCGTATAAAAATACTACAGAAGTGCAATAAGGGATTCAAAAATAACAGATTCAACTTGATTGAAATTGCTTGTTTTAGCACATAATATATCAACAGAGATGTTTCTTGGTGCTCTCAATGCCTCAGAAGCTTGTAGGAAAAAATCTGGCCGTAAAAAAAAATCTGTAGTGGATACCTCAAATTATTATTCAGGGTAGTTGAATGTATGGCTTGCATTACTAAATCTACTCAAAACACGGCATTTAAATTTAAAATAGTTGTATTAATGTCTTGGCCAACATTTTTACAGTATCAGCCAAATTTAATGGTTAAATTATTTTAGTAGAAATTGTATCCCCACCTGAGGGAAAGTGGAGCTGAGTGCTGTATTATAGTTTGTCAAACTGAACAGAAAAATGTGAAATGAGAATAAGATTTCATAGGAATACCTGGTGTAAAACATGTTGGTTGTTACCGTTCAATACTTATTATGTTTCTTACTGCATCAGAATTTCTAACAGAAGAATATTATGCATTTGTACAGTGCGTTTGAGAGAAAAAAAGATGACTTTTCCCTTTGCAGATTAATTGTTGTTGCTTTGTTTTATCCTTGCCAGTGTCTCTCATTTCTGATACAAAATGCTTAACAATGGAAGAGGAGGCAAAAATAGGGTCTAAATGTTAAATTACATCCTTCAGAATAAAAAGTTAGAATTTTTTAATGTCCAAAAATATCGCCTTTATTTGCATATACATTTGTGATATTATAGACATATTGCTATTTTATATTAATGGATACATAAAGCCTTGAAAGCATATATTTACATATCAGTCAGAGTCCAACTCAATCCATCATTAAATGCTAACACCAGTCACTAGAAGAAGCACTAAAATCCCTCTAGCATTTCTGTAATTTTCCTTTCAGATGATTAGCGCCTGTCTCTGCTGTTTCTCTTTTTCTCTTTTTCCTTTTCCTTTTCCTTCCTTCCTTCCTTCCTTCCTTTCTTCCTTTCCTATTATATGTATAGAAATTTGCCTTATAAAGTACAGTTACTCATATTTCATGCGGCCCAGCTTTTCTTGAAATTATGACTTTGTTTTAAAATCAACTGAGGGAACATCCTAGCAGTCATAAAATATTATATTTTTATTTATATATACCTGTAAAAAATAGCTATAGAGATGTGCTTTTATCTACAGATATCAAAATCCCACATCTGATCATAAAATTAATAGTAGAGATTGTGAAGTCACTGAAAGAAAAAGTTTCACATAGCAGCATATGGTTGCGTGTCTTACTAATTTTCTTGAATGACCACACTGATTGTATATTAAACTTGATTTAACATTATAGGAATGTTAAAGATCTCTTTAGCATTGCCACTTTATCCCCTGCTTTCGCATTTTCTGTTTCTTAATGTTGCCACCCTCCTTATTTGATGGTGCCTTCTAATTTATGATGCCAGGAAGCCACTTAATAAATGGACAGAACTTTGCCAAATTATGGGATTTCTATTCATGTAAAGGGGAAAATGCAGATAAGAAAATAGAAACTCTCTAGAGAAGTGGTTTTGCTCCATGCAGACAAAGTCCTAAAGGGTTTTGGTACCAATACTACTGGACATTCAAGTCTAATAAAGGACATGCATTAGAAGCCCAGGGTGAAAGATTTTAAATACAATTAATTTAGGCTTTATACTTATATATTAGCATGAAACATATCAGAGTAGTAGCAATCTTTTGTGAAAAGAGTGAAAAAATCAGGTTTCTGACTTTCCATCAGAATAGAAACGCACATATGACAAAAATGCTTTTGCCAAGCCCTCTTCCAGGGAGATGTATGGTTTTCATATGCAGAGTCAGGAGTTGGACAAAACAAGGAAAGTCTGGGCCGTGTCTATTATTACATCCCAATCGAGAAAAACATCCCTAACAGCAGCATTTAACTTTACGCTTCTCTGTAAAGTTTTTTTTAAGGAGAAAAGTATGCTGGTAACAGAAATGACATCTTGATTACACTCCATAAAATGAACATAATTTAAAGCTAATTAAGTAGATGTAAGTATATGTTTGCAAATAGTGCTTTCTAGAAACTATCTTGACTGACTTAATACATTATGGATAAAATGAACCAGCCCATGTCAAATGAGCATTCCCCCCTGCCAAATGTTCCCCTTTTATTACGAGACAGGAAAAGGGAGATGGTTCAAAGAAAACAGAACTGATTGTCAGATCCAGTCTGCAAAATATGTTGAACATTCAGGCTGATACTATAGAAGAGCAAATATTTTGGAGGTTTGCTATGAGTGTCACTACTTTAAGAGAGAAGAATAATTTCTTTGATTCTACCAGAAAAAGACAGTATCAACACTGTCAAGTAGGAACAGAAATGCAGTCACTTCTAAAAATTTCAGATTCTAACTAATTTAAAATCCATGGGATTTTCAACTATTTCAAAGAAATTTTATTAATAATAAAGCTGAGTGAATAGGTTGTAATGAATTATTTAGTTAATGAATGCCACGTTTGGGCAAATTTTCTGAGAAAAAGTTTGAAATTCTCAAGTTATGCATATTGAATTAAAAATGTGCTGTATTCAGTGAAATGTTCTTTCTGTACACACCATTCACAAACGGGATTCACATTTTTGCAATTTTCAAAGATCAAGAAATATCCCTTTGACTTTTTCAAATGATATGTGTGACTAATGAACAAAGAATGGGATTCAAATTGTGGGATCTTAAATTAAAAAGACACCAAAATTTAGAAAAATTCTCACTGTATGTGTTTAAACACTGGAGGCATGAGAATACTAATATTTTTTCCACCATTAGTTTAAAACTCCCTTATATATATATATATATACATATATATATACACATATATAAAATAAATAAATTTGGGGGAATCAAGTAAAAGAATTTCTGATGACTTTGCAAAGCATACAGTTTAGGAAATTACCAAAAACTTGCCTTCTGCCCAATCAGAGTTTCATTTAGAGGGAGCAATATTGCTAAAAGCAGCCTTTCTTTTCTGCTTCGGCAGCTAATGAAGAGACTATTTGCATTTTCTTGTTTCTTTTCAGAATGACTGACCTAAAATTCTCAGCTTGGTTACCACTCCCTTTTGCAACATATACATACAGTGTCGCTTTTCAAAGAAATTCAGAAGTCCTCAAAAGCTTCAAAACCACAATAACACACAAAGGGAAACCATCCTTCTAGTCATTTGCTGTATAATTCTTTGACACAACATGCCCAAAGTGATATATCCAACTGTTTGAATGAGGATATTGTAGCACAAAGACAGCATTGACTGAGGCCAATCTGCAAAGGCTAATTTGTGTTTTCTTATCCTTCAGACAGACCTCTCCAGTGTCTATAAAACTGTAAATGACCACAGTCTGCAGCTGGAAAAGCCTGATGACTGGCAAGAGACCCAATGAGGACTGAATAATCAAGCTGGGCTATTAAAAGGTACAAGACATCAATCCCAAATCACTGGGATGAGGCAAATCAGTTATTGTATTTTTTAATGTACATTCCTTTAATTGAACAGCTTTATTCATGCTTTGTTGCTGTGTGAAGATAAGCCAGAGCACGGGAGAAGCCACATTCTAAGGGCCTATTTCTCTAATTGCCAGTAAAATCTACGCTGTCCAAGCTGGTGAGCAAAAGTAATCTCTGGTTTGCTAATTCTCTTCTTGTTCTTTCTTGTAGATAAAATTGGACAAATGCTTTGGTTATATATTGCATTTACATATATGGAACAGTCAAGAAAACTTTCTCAGTCAAAGTTTCTGACAATCCCTTTTCAAAAATGTGCACCACATGCATGAAGCACAACTAATAGTGTGATTTATTTTTAATTTGTTTTCTGTTTTTTCTTTCAAAGAAATGATACTATGTGTGATCACTGAAAAATTGAATTTGTGCTGGAAAGCCTGCAGGGTTCACAGAGGTGTGTGTATAACTAAGTGTTGTGGTTCTGGCCAAGATGGGGTTAATTTTTGCAATAGGCAGTTGTAGCATTTATTCTGTACTACTTGAGCTGAGGGAACGGATTCTCTTCTGGTCAGAGGTATTGTGGAGGTGGTTTGTGTGTTGCTGGTTCTCTCACGTGTCATTCGTTCGCATTTCTTGTACACCTTTTCATTTATATTATTGCTGTACTGTTTCTTTCTTATTTCGTTGCTGTTTCCAGTAAATTGTTCCTATTTCAACCTGTAATCTTTACATTTTGTGCCTCCAACTCCCATCTCCAGCCCGCTTCAGAAGGAGGGGAATGGAGTGGGGGAGTGAGCAAACGGTGCATGGTTTGGAGCTTTTTAGTGGGAACACTAAATTGTGGAGTACCATTCCTAAACAACAACACTAGGAAATGTTTTTTTGCCCATACTCAGCTTCTCAGGGAAATTTTTGTATACATACATATGCAAAAACTATACATATTTTGTACAGACAATAATTTATTATAATTTAAAAAATGAACATGCTGTAAAATACCTGTTGAATCTTGAGCATTCTGGGTTCTTTTGGAGGGTTAAAAAAAGGCTTACAAGGTTCAGCCATATGGAAGACCTGCACTGATCCACTGTGGGCTCTGGATACTGCTTGCATGTAAGAAAGATCTCTAGATGTCACGTGTATGCTTTGGGAGAGAAGGTCTCAGAGGAGTCATGCTACCACATGCTCCTGGGACACCCTCACCTAAAAATCCAGGATGTGGCAGGATTGTCCCTTTTTCCATCTGGCTAAGTGTGGAGACAGATCACCATCAATGTCCAAGGCAGACAGCTCCCACGGCTGGAATCCAGCCAAGCAAAAGGACCCAGAACCGAACATTCATTTAAAGTGTTACCTTTTTGGAATCTATTTTTGGGTTTAGAATCATAGAATCTTTTAGGCTGGAAAGACCTTTAAGGTCATCAAGTCCAGTCATTAGCCCAGCACCTCCAAGTCCACCACTAAACCCTGAATTTCCCTAACCACCACATCTAGATGTCTTCTATGTATCTCCAGTGATGGTGACACAACTTGCCTGGGCTTTATGCTCCCTCGTCCTAGTAAAGGCCCCAGATATTTGATGAGAAATGTCTGATTTTCTCAAACAAATAGCAGGGAAAAAAAATATTCTAAGATAAAAAAAGATAAGGGTGTTTTTTGTCTTATTTATATTTGGCATTTAGTTCCAGTAACAACTTGTAGATGCACAGTTTTAGAAACATCTTTCTCCACTGATATTATACAAAAGATATGGGTGTTTATATGAATTTAAAATGAAAAAAATATGGATTATGTGATATCATGTAATTAGTCTTTGTGGTAATAGTGTGTTCAGATTAGCTCGTACTATTGAATAAAACCTAAATGCTCTACTCCAGCACATTTCCTTTGATTTCAATAGGAGACTGTCAGATAAAGATTTTGTTAAAAGAGCAAGTGCCTCAGAATTTATCTTTCTCATGTGGATTTCATTTCTAATGGAGTATGAACTGCTTTATGAACTTCTATGTTTCCATATTAATATGATTAAGAAGACACATTGAGCTATAAGAGTCTTCTTGTGCAAATTGCCCTCTGTAAACAATTTTGCTGACACGTTGGGGAAAATGATCACATTTTATTTATTTGGCTTTTCACATATGTAAGGTTTTTGTTTGCTTTTTTTCCCCCCCTGCCTTCAGGGCTATGAAGAATGGAAGAGGACCAAAGCAACCTGTCACATGGAAAATATTTTGAAGCACCAGCAAACTCAGAGATGGTTATTTCACCTAATCAGGGGTCCTCCTATGTAACTACTGTGAAAAAAAAAAAGTTGTGGTGTAAGAAGATGAGCTGATGAGAAAATAGTAATTTACCTTCTTAAAGCATTGCTAGGTTGGTTTACTTTGGATGTACCTTCAATTACCTGTAGAGAACACAAAGTACCTACATGTTTATTTCTATTATGTGTTTGTTCCCGCCTTCAGCTTTAATTATGGTGCCTAAAGTGTTTTGCAGATCAGTATCTGCATTTTCTATTTTTACAGAGGATGACCACTCTTTGTTTACAACAGCTGAGTCATTTGAGGCTTCCTGGTGATGTCCCTGTCACTGCTAGATGATGCTAGGTAGCTTCCATTTTTTAAATTTTAATTTAAGAACAGGGCATCAAAATATATTATTTGACTTCATCTTTTTAACAACTTTTTGTTGCAATGTATCAGCACTTCCTTGTTAATGTTTACAGCAAAATGTAGTGAGGCTATACCACTGGTTGAAGACAGGTGTATGCTGACTTGTAATTTCCCTGAAGCTTATTAGAGTATTCTCCTCTCTGTTCCAGTTCACCATGTGAGCTATAGTAATATAATACCGTTCAGATTTACATTAGACTGCAATAGGGGAGAAAATGTGTGCTTTCTTGGGTCTTCATGTTGTGGTCCATAATGATTTGGTTCAAATAAATTTGACAAAAATTACAATCTATGTCAGCCTTTTTATTTCGGCTTTTGAGTTGGCACTATACTATTCCATCTGTTGACATCCTGTCACCTCCTGGCATAATTTAAAATAACACAATGTAATAATGGATTTTGATATAATAAAGTAATACTTCAAAATAAAATGGCTCCGAGGACTTGGAGGCTGACAGATGCTGATGAAAGTGTTGAACAAAGCCGACCATCTTTGCAACAAAATGTGCACTAACAATGTAAGAAGGTGTCTTATGCACCAGCCACTAAAATGTCTCAGGCAGGATCTCAATCCCCTCATGTATGACGGTGACTCCTATGACACATATGACTGATTGACTCATGCAAGTCATTTTCTCCTTTTTGAATAAGTTTCTGCTGGAGAGCATAAAATACATTAAACATGGATTTATAGTATCCAAGAAGTTGATGAGCAAGGTACTTCACACTCCTTTAAATAAAAGTTTTTAAGTCACCTGAAAGTTTATTCTCTGAAGGAAGAATGAAAAAAAAATAATTCTTGCTTTCAAGGTTAAATTTTGGAAATACATAGTACCAAATCTATTTCTTTACTATTTGCAATATTTACTGTTATTTTCAAAACATGGTAAGATGGAAAATCAAACCTGTATCCATTGAAAAAAAGCATAAGATCAAGGGATCAAGAAGAGACATAAGATCCATAAATTCAAGACATAACTGAATGTCAAGTTTGTGTACCACCTTCCCTTTTTCACTGTAAATGTTATTTGCTCCAGCTATTCACCTGGATCTGTATTAGTCACACCTCTGTTACACTGAATGGCCAACTAGATTGATCTTAGCTTGAGACCTGCACTGCTTAGCCCAAACTAAAGAGGCTTTTTAGAGTATTTTTTTTAATGTAAAAATGTCTAGTCATTGTTACTTTTGAGACAATACATAATTGTAACTCTTGTGCATTTTTTCACAGAACTTACCTTTTTACCGAGATTTGAATCAGGAAAGTGTAAAAGCATTTTTTTAAAAAATTGAATACAGCTTATTTGAGGATGGGGTTAAATTCAGAAGTAGTCTTAAGCCTGTACAATTTAAAAAATATAAGGTCATAGGCAAAAATAAAAATATGATGGCTGAGTATCTGGAAAACACTTTTCCAGAAGCTAAGTGACTTTCCATTTGACCTTTCTGTGAGTGCTAAACTGTCAGTGGAAGACAAAAGAAAAAAGGAAAGGCAAAAATATCCTGTGCACAAGAATATGACCATCACAGCAATGTCCAGACTGGTCCTAACAGCTCTGTGGAGATCTTAAATGAGTTCATTCAACTCCAGTGCTCATGTGAGTTTTGTCTATTATATATATATATTCCAAGACCTGATTCATTCTGTTGCTCCACTTTCACACTGGCTTAACCTCCATGGAACTGTCAAAGTTTGCAGTGCTGCCCAAATACCACAGAAGCATGATAGCCTTTGCTCATATTTGGCTAAAAGTGTTGGGAAAATGACATATAAATATTAAATCCTGGCAGAACACCATTTGCACTACACTGAGGCAAAGATTTTTGCATTCTGAAACTGATATATCCAAGGAAATATTTGTCTGCATCTAATTATTTGGCTTCAGGAAACAGGACGTAGAGGTTATGTTTCCAATAATCATCCAGCATAGCTGAGTCCCTCTTTTCTCAAGTAAGTCAGAAACAAAACTCCCCAGTCACTAAAGTATTTGCATTTATTAATAAAGAAAATGATCATGAAATTCGAAATGATCAAGTTTTCAAAAAAGGCTTTTCAGAAAAGATAATTTCATTAAGCAGCTGAAGCAAAATTTTCAGATGCAGCCTTCTTTCAACCTTTTTTTTTTTTTTTGAACCATAGGTGATCCTGGCTGGATGTATTTTAAAATAATTTGAGTGATATAAGAGGCAAGCTTGTTCCTTTTACATTCAAATATATGCTTCACAAGGTACAACTTCATTCTTTCATCTCTTTTATGATTCAGTCATATTTTATTGAAATTTTGTCAGTGTTTGTCACAGTTCCTGCCAAGCATACTCAAGCAGCTGAGATGAGAGGTTGAAAGAAAAGTGACTGAACAGAATTTTAACAAGGGACAGACAAATATCAGATGGTTTGTTTCATATTGTGAAGCAAACTACCTGAATCCACCATCCCTTTGAACAGTTTATCCAAGCATTAATGGAGCCTTCAGTCTGATTCCACAGTGATACTCAGACTTACAGAGCAGAAGGTGTCTCAAGCTGTGCTGAATAATTGTGAATAACAATAATATTTTCAAAATAATGAGTAATTAAAATATGTATCTGACATTCTCTTGGTGTTGCTGGAAAGCAGACCAGGACTGGGCTTTCTGTGCTTACTTCTGAAAACAATGCCAGAACACATTACTCTGGTGTATGCAAATCTAAACACTTGTGTTCACTGCAGTTCTAGCAGTGGCAGTGAATTTTTAATCCTCTGCTAAACAGCAGGCAGTCAATCTTCTTCAAGAATAGAGGTGTAGAGAAGAAAAAGCCCAATATAATTAGAGGAGTGTGAAATCTTTTTGCAACAGAGCTAACTAAATAAAATTGCTGGCATTGGGCAAGCCTCGTAGTTATAAAAAAAAACCCAAAACCACAAAACTGTAGGCACACTGCTGCTGCTTCACTGGCCTCAATTAATGTTGTTTTTTGTTCAAAGAAACATTTTAAAGTAGAAAGCAAAGAGAGGAGAAACAAAGCAATCACATAAAACCTGGAAATTTTAAAGTTTTGAAGCTTCTCTGAATGAAATTGAACCTGCAGTACACTAAGTATGTTCCACAGGGTGTGATACTTTCAGCCAGTGAAAAAGTGATTTTTATTTTACATTTGCAGCAATATGATAACCAGGAGAATGAGTGTATTTTTTTGCAAAGGATTCACATACTACAAAGGAAGATCTTGTGTGGATGAGAACTGGCTTCATATGACCTGATGTGAATTTTGTGCCCTGCATAAGGATATAGGCTTATTGAAAAAATGCAGTATGAGTAAGGATTGTTGATGAGGCTTTTATCAATGCAGAAATCCAACAGTCTTCAGAGTGACATTAAAAGTCTGCTTCATAAGATATCTAGGTACTTCTGAAACTGTACCTTATATTATGAACATGCTTTGTAGGAGGCTATATAAAACATTACATGGATAACTTGCCTTCTGGCATTTCCTAGCTCTCAAGTGCTTCAATTCACAATTTAAATAACATTATTTTAACATAAGTGGGTTCAGTTTTTGTTTGTCTTTGGTGGGGTAAAAAGAAGAGGTAGTGTTTCACTATGTTTTGCACACCAAATATGTTGAAATGACATTTGTTAAAAAAATAGCAGAGCCATGCAATGATTTTTCACACATCTGTGATGAGAGCACTTGGTTCCTGCTCACAAATATATCTCTTTTGAAACTTATTCGAACATTTTGCCTTCATAGTACTTTGAAATAGATGCTATTTCAAAGTCCCCTTCTAGGGGCATATTTCTTTTTTACCTTCTGCTCTACCGCAATTCATACAAAGATATCTGTCTAAGAGAGAGTAAGGACATGAGAAACTCAATTCTAGATCAGGAAGAGAATTTCTGAGAACTACAGTGCCAAAAACTTTCCATAGTTCACTGTCCAATACAGAGGAAGGTGGAATTTCTCTACCAAAATGAAAGGAAAATGTCCTTGTTTCTCAACAGGACACAGACCATTTAATGTTTTCAAAGCATGATAAAGGTAAATATTTTGAGTGATTTAATTATTTTGTAGAAAATGTTTATTCATTGGAATTCTGGAATCCCTTTACATCAAGAACATTGTCATTTCATAACTGTTTATACATATGCAAAATTACTGAGAAACAGCTATTGTGAAGGTAACTTCATGTGTAAACAAAAACTATAGTGGGTAGAAAAGTATTCCAGATTAAAAAAACCCAAAAAACCAAAACCCACAAAACCCCTCAGCACTCACTAAATAGTACTATGGTCTTGTGGGGAGGGTCATTGTAAATATTGCTTATGAAATAGATGAGGATAAGCTGCATAAATCCTGTTATTTTCATTATAGTTTGTGTCTTGCTGTCTCATGACTGTTGTGCTAAAGGCTATTGTACTGTTACTGTCTTTTACCATGGATGCTATTAAAATTTACAGCATCATCCCCAGGAAATAAAATTGTGTTTCAGAGAAAAAAACAAAAACCCACTGCTGTTGCATTTCCAACCACCTCTTATCTGTTCTATCTAAGAGACAAAGAATTTTCTTAAGGATGAATTTATTAAGAGTTATTTAAAGCGGTAGACCCAAAGTGCTTGGTTCTGTATATATGTATAGGTATGTATTATTTCTTTAGGTTTTGAAAATAAAAAATATTAATACAGTGATGTCATATCAAAGAGGACAAAAATGGAAAATTCTTTTCTTGAGAAATTAAAAAAGCACATTCTACTAAATTTCCCAGAAATATATATGGTGATGGAATACAGTCTTTATGGTGTGTGTTATATACCTGCATGCCATACATACATATCAGTGTTTTCCTTAGAGCTTTTATTACTTAATTACTATAAGAACTGAATTAATTTCATGTGTATTCTATAATTATTAAGGAAGAACATGGAAGGTTTTGAATGCCATATACTTTATATTACACAATATACACATTTTGCGTCTTCTTTTGTAAACATAATTTTATTAATATTTCTTTTCTTTTTATTAACCTGTTACAGCCCTTTCTTCCAGCTTTCCCTTCTCTGGAGGATCTACAATTTCTATAGAAGACTTTTTAACTCAGTGTTGCTTTCACATTTTAACCAAAGATTAACCGGGGCAGTTGAAGTTGTTTTCAGCATGAGTTCTTTTATACATGATGCTATCTCATCAGTAGCACAGTCTTGGAAGATAATTCTTGGTGGTCTCATTCAGTGGCAATTCCAATAGAGCTAGCAAATTAATGTGGGGTAGAACTTTTCACAAATCCTTCATCCATTACAGAACAATTTTTCAAAATACAGAGCACTTTGTAAGTCAAACAAAGTAGAAATATGGTTTAGTGAACTGCAGTCCTGAGTGTGTTATGGTTTATTTTTCTGGTAAAAAAATAAACTATTACTTTGACTAATAACTCTCATGGAATGCAGGAAAAGATTACCGTTAGGTATTTCTTGCCAAAAGAAATTGATATCATGATACTTTTAAAGCACACCAAAAGGACCTGAATTTACTGGTACTTGAATAGATTTTTAGGCCTGGCATACGTCATTACTGTAAATCTTTCAAACATTTAGAGTAGAGAAGAATCAGTTTCATCTTACTTCTGGAAAAAGTTGCTGCTAGTCCTCCTTACACTCTGGGCTTGATCCAGGGAGAATCTGTAATTCTCATTCAGCCAAGTTAAGCAAGGACCACAAGAACTCAGCACCTTTCTGGCTGAACTCCTTTAGACTGACTATCTGTATTTGGATATGAGTGTGCTACACATCTCTATGTACTACAAATGGAGAGAGAAGGAAAGAAACGTCTCATTTAGCACACAAATCCTGCCTTGTCCAATCCCAAAAACTCATCAAAATTTATCTCTATATGAAATCTCTAAGGAAGACATTTTAGTATATTCTTGCGCTGGTGGGACCAGTGAAGAGCTTTTGCTTGCTGACGGATCAAGCCCTAGCAGATCACATTTTTGGGAAGGTGACTTTCATCTTAAATGAATATCTTGAAAAAATATAAAGGTGAAATTTTCTTATGAAGGGTCTGGTTTATAATTAGCTCTCCAATAAAGTTTTTTCCTTTTCCAGCTACACTTATGAGAAAGCACTCAAGCGCTATTGAAAATTGTTAGGGATAGTTATTTAACTGCTTTAAATTGATTCAGGAATCAACAGCTATTTGGAATGCTTTAGTCATTGTTTAAGTATCTGCACTATTGAATGATGGCAGGAAACTGCTTATGAATGCTGACAGCAAAAGGCAGATGTCCTTCAGTGATGCTTGTGTCTGAGAACAGCAGGAAAGCATACGAAACTACAGAGGTTTCATGTATAAAGTAAAAATTATATTAAGATCAAACTGATTCTAAAAATAAACCAGTAAAGTGTTAACACATTGCTACCACTTTTCCCGTAACCTGTGTCTATATGTGTATGTAGAAATCCATTTAATCCCAGGAGAATCTACCCTCGTGTGAACACAAGTAGTGAACACTACCGAGAAAACTACATCCCCCCTTTTGTGCCTACAATATTTGTTCAATAATAATTACAAAATAAGCACGCAGCGATTGACACAAATAGAAGGAAAATTCCTCAAGCTTTGATGACACTTAGTAGCCTTGGGATTGCATGATTAGCAGATATGGCCCTGATCCAGCAAAGCCTTTTGAGCATGTGTTTAACTTCCACCCTGCAGGTTGTTCCTCTGAAGTACTACATGCACAGCTAAAGCTAAGCACATACTTAACTCAAGACCTGTGCTAGATTGAGGCCCAAAGTTATTAAAAGGAGAGTGTGAAGTGTCATTAGAATTACACAATGCAAAGAAATACAAAGAATCATAATGACACCAGCAGTTTTCAGCTGTACAGACTGTACAGCTTGCATGGTCTTCTATAAAGTTGCACAAAACAGGGGTTTTTTCAGAGGAACTTAGCGTGAAGTTTCAAATGGTACTAGTAAAGCATAAAAGTAAAGATGCAATTGTCAGTTGTGTACTGAAAGATTTGAAGCAACTACAGTAAATATTTGTTGTCTTAAATCTCAAGTTTTGTACACCAGCTTTGTTACTATGCTGTATTGATTGCCAAGGTTAAAACATGGCTGAATATTTGCACAGGAAAAATGTTGTCTTCCTTTGTTAGGACTAAATCTATATACTGATTACTGTTGTTTGAAGAAACAGTAGTACAGTGCTTTAAATTGTAACCTTCATAAATACTTTTACTTAAATAGGAACCTCAAAATCCTAAGGCAAACAAAAGCATGATTATATGTACAGCAATAATGCCCTTATCAAAATGGGATAACAAACACAATGGTTAGCAACATTTGAATAGGGTAACAAGAGTGTTTATAATAAGATGATTAGAGGCAAAATGCAATGGCCCTTTCACAGACTGCTTCCTGAGCATACCAAACTGTTTGTCACTTAGGGACTTCAGAACAGTTTCTAGATAATTCTTCCACTAAAGCTACTTTTGGAAGGTAGGCTTTCCATAAGCTTTAATAAAGCACATCTTTCAAACTAGCAATGGTAGTAGGGTTTAACAGGGCTTGAGGACAAAAATATGTTAGAGACAAGGACAGGAAAAGGTCTCTTTGTTCAACTAGACTTTCTCGTTAACATCATACCTCTCTGTATTTCAGTTCTCAGCTCCTGCTCTTTGTAATAAAGTCCCATTTATTCATATTTTTTACCCTTTTTCACAATTTGCGCTTTACAAGTTCATGGATTTGTTCCTTTTTTAATATGAACTTGCATAATTTTATATTTTTGTATGGTTTCTAATGTTGACATCTTGCTAAATTTTACCACTGATTTACAAGATGCTGGTGATAAGTTTCTAAAAATAGGAACTGTTTTATGAATGTAGCTTGTTAATTGGCCTACATGGTGAGATTACCGAAATGTCGAACAAAAATGTTCAGTGAGAAAATTATGTCTTCCAAGTATAGCTCAGTTCTGATCTGAGACTCCCCAGTATTGCCACTGAGCGTTTAGGGAAGGTGTCAGACATGATAAAGATTAGACTAATTCATTACTAAAAGTGTACTTATTCCATCCTAGTAGTAATGTGCTAGAAGAATTATAAGCAGTAGTGAACGAGTAAATTTACTGAAGCTCTGTTGTTCTGATGTCTTTGAATTGTAGCAAAGCTTTTCACTTTTGCTGCAACAAAAGACGTTCTAGATTCCGTCGTCCGTCCATCCATGCCCAAGGCAATCCACTTGCACTTTCCATGACAAACTTACTAAGTGTAGTAGCAAAGGCTGAATTGTCTGAATCTCTGCCACAGCAATTTCCATCATCTCTTTATTGTGACAGTACATTGTGTCTGCTTTTAAATCTCGCGTTCCCATATGAATTATTCTCTTCCGTGTGAACATGGGACCAGTCTTACAAAATTTCAGAATGAGGGAAGATGTATTCTTCTGAACATTGTAGAACTGGTGGCCAAAAGGTCTCAAAATATGAATTGAAATCTGAAGAAGGATGATGGTTGCCCTTCCTGTACTGACACAAGAAGGCAACAGCTGAAGCTGCATGGTAAGAACAAGGAAGACCTATAAAATTGTAGCCAATAACTTAAATTGTTTCTGGATGCATTTTAATGGCACATTTGTTTGTGTTCTTTTTATTAAATGCCATAGTTTATGAACTTAAGATAAGATATTTTAGGATGCCTTAGCTAAAATGATAAGCAAATGTTTATTCATAATGACAGTATAAGTAACAGAAAATACATTACAAAAGCATCCAATAAACGAGAAAAAACTTAGCTATTAGAGTGTAACTTTTGTCATAACAAAATTTCTTTCATATTTTGATGAAATATTTCACTTCTATTCCATTCTCAGCATATGTCTGCCAAGTCAACACAAAATTTGTTTAATTACTTCCCATCAGTCAATAGGATTAATAAAAAAAATCAATTAAAAATCAATCACAAACCACATTGAATGCCTATGGGCATTCAAATAAATTAAGGTTAAGGAAGAGTATGTGCCCCTTTTGAAGACAGTTGCAGCACATGAATATAGTAGAAATTAACAAATGAGTTTATTTATGAAACTAATTACATGAATATGCTATTTCATATTCTACAGGAGAAAAGAATTTCTTATCATGAATACAGAGGTGCAGCTGAGAAGCAGTTGAGGTAGCTAGAGTTATGTGTTATAGAAATAGCATAACAATTAAGAATTTTCTTTCTGATTAAATATTTCTTCCTTGTATTTTCAATATGCTGTAATCCAACACTATCTGGTCAATTCCATGTAGTTTTGTAGAACTATTTTAAACTCATAATATATCTCATCTTATTCTGTGCTTTAAGGCAATCTTAAAATTTACAATTTCTTCTCTAATAACAGATAATCACAACACAATCATGATTAGCATTCAGTCCCTCCTCAGTGACAGATTTTACTTTTTCCTGTACAGAAAAGAAGGAAGGGATTAGAAATTACTAAATAACATACTTTCTGTTTCCTGTTCCTATATCTTTCTAAGTCCTTGTAGAGAAAACACAGATAAACAGAAGTCCCAACCAAATTAGCAAGCCTGAACCACAAACCAAGCCTTTTCTTCTTGCACATTGAAAATCATTTCCACCCAACTATTTTTGGCTGAGTGTGCTAGTTCTGGTTCAGTGAAACTGACATCAAATCCTACACTAATTGGTAGCAGAATTTTATTTAATTTTATTTTGTTTTGTTTTGTTTTGTTTTTAAATATTTGACTTTGTATTTCTATTAGAAATTCAGTGATGAGATTTCAATAAAATATATTGCTCTTGAAAATGACATAAAATTAGTAGGAATTAAATCAAGTGTATAAAATTATCATTTACACATACGAAGGAAAAATTCCTCCCCAGTGATTTAGGTCATCATCCTTAATTTGTGTGTGTGTCATTAATTAAGTCAACCACTGAAAAGTTACTGGTAAGTCCATACTGGGTTGTATTCATTTTTTGCTGCTCCCTCTCATGGCTTGAATTTCACTCCTCAAAAGCTTACTCTCACAGGAATTCCATCAATTCACACAAATTATTCCGTAGGATGAACTGACTGAACAGTAAGACTGAGTTGACAGTGTCGAGTAAGATGGAAAAAAATCTATGTTGTTGTCTTAATATCACATTGTTATCATTAGCTGCTTGCATCAACAACTTCTTTGGCTTTTCCCTGCTTTTGAGGGTATGGAGTTATTGCCTCAAAACATAAGCTTTTCATAGCTTTCAAAACTAGAATATTTTACATGAACTCTGTCCTACATAGGCCCTCTGTTCTACAGATTTTTCTATTTTATATATAAACTATTTATGTGTAGCAATTTATATGTATGTTTATACAGTACCAAAAGCAACAGAAGCCCGATCTGCAAGAGTAAAGTCACTGAGTGTTATGCCAGTCATGAAAACTTTGCTTTGGCTGAGGTCACACTAACAGAAGGGATGTTGTGGATGGATCCTACTTTGTGGAAGGATTTGCTATTGGATATGTGCAAGAGAGCCAGCAACGGCTTTTGATCTCTCAAAGCATATCAGGATACTGTATGGCTGCTCTTACCTCACGTGTTCATGCCAAACTGGGCTTTTCTGGCACATTGATCACACCTCATCGCAAAGACAGATGAAGAAAGGTGAGGGATTTTCTCAGTGCTCTGCCTACCTCACTCTGTGGGTGAAACTGGTAAAGTATAAGCTGTCCTGGAATTTTGTGCTTTAATAGGAGGTTGAAAGGGTTGAAAAAGACAGCATTTAGAAAGTATGGGTTCAATAACAACCTTCACTCAGTACTCACACTCACACTCATTTGTGGTGTGGAATGAAAACAAGCTGAGATAAGGAAACCCTCACCAAGTTGTGTAGTGAGGTCATAGTATTCGAGCTCATATCTTACCCCCAGAAGAGATACCACAATATTTTTACAATTCAGTGAAACGAACCCCGTGAACTACAAAATTTAATGCAAAACATTTCAACTGGTTCTGCTTCGGAGGTGCATTTATGGCGAGGAGCAATTTGGAATGTCAGTTTGTGCTAATACACAGTATATAGTTTGAATTTGCCTGAATTTGAAATTAAAGACTGCCTTCTTGCTTCACATTGGGATGTGCTGACATCCCAAAGTTAGGGCTCTGCATTTCCTAGAAAGAAAGTATTTTTCCACAGATTTTTTTTCTGTTGAATACTCAAGACATAGTTTAGTTATGCTGACCTTTTTGGGGTGTCTTTCTGCTGTAGCAAGTTAGAAGAATAGCAATTTTTCACAGCTTCTGTGGTGATGAGATTAAAGTGGGAATTTAATGAACCCTCTTTACAGAGACATAGAGATTTTTTCACAAGTATCAATGTTCGTTTTTATAATTGTTGAAAGTGGGTTAACAGTCAGTTTTGAAGCAATATCAACTCATAGTTCAGTAAGGTATTGTAAGATATTTAGATCTTATGATTTGATCGTTAATTTTCTAAATGAAAAAGGCTAACAAAGGGATAAATATATTTTTGCTGAAAATTGGAGCATAAATATGTCTTTCAAATTAGAAAATGAAGGTGTTTAGTAACCAGTAATCATCATAGATTAGCCATTAGTAAGATGGAAACAGGGTTGTACTGTCTCCTGTCTTTGCCTGTCTTACCAAGAGAATTAAATTCAAGCTTTGCCTTATAATTTCAACTCAGACCCCCCTCTAGGCATCAATCTCTGGCCAGCTTTATCAACAATATCAAAACTCTGACAGTTTGAAGCTTGCATCTGAAAAACACACAGCAAGTAGAGCTTTTTTTAAACCATTGACTTTCAAAACAGCTCTGTCTCTTGCATACAATCTTGATAAAGGAACTTTCCAATGAAGAATTTGCTAGCTGGATGTTTGATAGCAAGGTTGTCTTTTCGAAGGAAAATTATGGTCATCTTCAGTTCGTATCAGAATGCAATCATCTGAAACAAAATATGTAAGTGAATACTGAAAGTTTATTCTTTAGGAATAGTGCAGTGCTCAGGAAGACCTCTGATGTGCTCCAAATATGTCATTCAAGACTGAATTCACTAGTGGGCTCAAAAAGTAGTCATAGTTGTCTGTGGAAATTAAAAGCTGCCACTGGCTGACTTTGATGATGTAATTGCTTTTTATCATCCTGCTAAACCACCTACATCCTTTAACATTATCTCAAGTGGGCTGAATTAATTTAGCAGTTAGTAGGCAAAGTGAGAGACACAACTTGTTGCCATGAAATGACTATTTATGATGATTATAACTGATCTGGAGTTTGTTAGACCCATGGTAAAGCCATGGTAAAGTTCTTGAATTGCCAGTTTTCCCCACATTTGAAAAGAATTTGTACGTGTATCAGTGTTGGCTTCCTGAAAATTTCTGGCTGCCAGTGAACTGATTCGAACAATGAAAAGTCAAATCATCATGCCTTCTTTCAACCACTCATTGCTCTCTTACAGACCACAAGAAGACCAAAGTTGTCAAATGAAGAATATTTGCCTGGTGATTTACAGCTTTACTGGATCCCTTTTTTCCTGTATGGAAATTTTCATAAGTGGTTTGGCAAACGGCTTTAAAATAACTGTGGTATTTGGCAGAAAAAAGGCTGCAGAACTTGGGCCTGCTGTTTCCATTTTAGTTCAACTGTGAGACTCCTCTCAGTGATATGAACCAAGTACAGAATTCATAGTCCAAAGATATAAGTTATTAGAAACAAGTTGAGTAAAAAGGAGACATGTGGCTCAACCCACAGAAATTCATTAGACAATGGTTTTCGAATGCCTGTTCCAAACAATTTGTCAAATCAACTGTTCATTATAGGGCAGCCTAATACTGCCTGCGTACGTATATAAATTTACACATCAGTAGCTATAAAAGTGTTTATATTTATCACACAATACTGCTCGTTAGAGATAGTGGAGCATGTGAACACACATGTTAGTAATTTATACCCACAAAAATCATTCAGTTGTTCACAGTGCAGAGGTCTGTGTATTATTAGGGCAAATCCAAATATGCACACTTATTTTATCACTTTTTGAAAGGGCAGACAAAGGTCATAAGTGACAACTTCCTGAGTTTTATTTTCTTTTAATTTCAACATATGTCCCCAAAAAACATACTGAAACTCAAAGCTTTCAAATGAAAGGCTAATTTCACTGCTATTTCTGACTCATTAATACTTAAAATTGCCTGTAAGACGTGAAGTGACATTTTGTCATACAGGTGCAATCACTCGCTGCCCCTGTAGGACTGACTTCCGAAACACCCAGGTCGGACTCCAGTGAGAGTATTTACTGACCAGTGTCTCCCCAGCCGGACAGTGGTGGCACTGACCACCGTGATCTGTTGGCCTCAGAGAATTCCCCAGGCACCCACGCTAACAGAGTGTTTCAGGAAGGTGTATAGGTGGAACCATGAGTAAGAAATGAGTCAGGGTAGGCACTGGACCTAGAAACAGCATGAATGGATTCATAACTGATGGCGATCTGTGCAACTAACAACGAACTTCCAGGATCCTTGGGGGATTTCTCTGAGGCGCAGGGCCACCTCAGACTAGCGTGTTTCATTCACAAGAGCTAGTTCCATGCTTAGAAGCACAGACTCATGTTAGCCAATACACAGAATATCAGAAAAGTTCATATTCAGAATTAATTCATTGCATGTCCATCAGGTCCACTGAAAATAGCAAGTGCTACTATCCAGGGTGCATGGAAGACCTCATGTTGATTTCAGAATGGTAATTTCTAGTATTTGGTAGGTAGTGATCCTTAGTGAGCTATAATTTTTGGTTTTGCATTATTAATGTATTGATTTAGCTATGTAAAAGCCATCTCTTGCCATATCCTATTGAGACAATTCGAAAGCACAATGAGCTGGGAGACAATTGGACGTTTTTTTAAGGAGGGAAGTGATGCCAAAGCAATTTACGCTTGTGAGTTCAGTGTTGCAAAATGACAAAAGCAAAGCTCTTTACTCAAGGAAACAAACAAAAAAGTCTTACAGCTTGTCCCTGAGACAAGGTGACAGAGGCACCACGGTGTGAATCATCAGGGCATCATATTCGGGCAAACTGTCAGCATTGGTAGAGGTCCCGCAACCTTTCTTAGTGAGAGGTTGAAGAAAAGAATTTTGTACCATTTCCCATTGTGCTGAACAAGAATTTGCCTGGAAGCCTTGCTTGACAGATTGGCCCCTATTCCCACTATGATTTGTGCTACTGTGAAACACGAGTGTCTAATGCATGGGCCGTAATGTAGTGACAGGCTAGCTTCAGTTCTTCTGAAAAATGATACAGAGATGAAAGGACGGGCTCTGCTCCACCTTTCATGCTTTTCATATTTGCATTTGGAGTGTACACAGGCAGCACCCCAGACAGAACTGACAGACAATTAAAAGGCCACTCAATACAAGCAAGTGTATCTGTGTGACACATGACCTCTGTGAGCACACAATATCATAGGGCATAAAACAACGTCTTGCTATCAACCTGAAGTCAAAGGAGAATTATATTAAGCCCTGCCAGGAGGTTAACTTCTCTGCAGCAGGAGCTTTGTTCTGACTGTGTCTTTCTTATCAAAACTTTGGGATTCCTTTTTCCTGAGGGAATTTAATCTTTCAGATTTGGGTCAGGAGGTGTAGCAAGTGACACAAAGAAGTAAACACTATGAAATTCTAAGAAGCAAGTAGGACACATTTTTTAGAATTTAGTTAAAGAGAGTGCTGTCTTATGTGAACTCTGAGAATGCAAGCATGGTGGATGCAATTTGTCCTTTGAAAAAGCTGCTTAGAAAAGTAGTAAAATAAAGGATCCTTGTAGATTTGTTTAAGTCCTAATTGAAAAAAAAAAGGCAACAATAGGTGTATTTTAAGCGTACTATGTTGTATATGGATTTGACATAGAGAAACAGATTTTAGGATTGTTCTCATTTCCACCTGCTCATCTTGCCTTGTACATTCTAGTGGAAACCCTACAGTATGTATTGTTATTTTTGTATGTGAAAAATTTGAGATTTTAAAAAGCCATTGTTACATAAAGAGGATGTTTATTTTGGCAAAATGAGAGTCTTTGAAACAGTAAAATTATACAGTTCATTCAGTTCATTTCCACCAGACGTTGAATATCTTATTTTTTTCTTTTTTTTTTTTTTTTTAATCCTTTTTTTGAGAATTAGGCTATGTAATGTGCAGGAATATAGACAAATGCTGTGTGGCACTTTATTGTTGGCTTGCTAGAATATTTGTGTTACATAACGGGTGTTGCAGAATAATGTTTGCAGTGTTCAATGCCAAATGCATTCTGAAATATTTGCAGTATCATAGAACAGATGGAAATTAAAGTAGTATTTAAGCTCAAATCTATTTTCTTTGATAGCATGTTGCAAGGATGGTTTTAAGCAAACTTTCAAACCAAACTTTCTAGGTATTTAAGATGTGTAAATAGAAATATAGAAAATGCAGTGAAGAGTGATTAAACACATGGGAAATATTCTTTTTTTGATTTTATTTGATTTTATTTGATTTTATTTGAACTGAGCTAGGAGATAAAATGCTTAAAATGTTGTCAATACTTTTGTACCAAAGAGAAAAAAACATCTTGTATATCTGTGTCCATTGTATTTAATTTGAGTGATTATTTTTTCTTCTTGAACATGTAATCCAAGCAGAAAATAAGATGCTTGAATAATTGGCATGCTTCTGGTGTTTGATGGCTTCCATAATTCCCAGTTTGGATGCTGTAGGGCTACATTCAATTTGTATGAGGATGCGGTGCTACAAAACTGTGAAGGGATAATTTTCCAGAGTTTCAGTTTATTTTGTTAATTTTTGTGGAAGTTTTTGTTGCCCTCATTGTTCATTCATTTTATGGTTTCATTTGAATCTATGAAAAGCTTTATTAAAAAAACAAATATGAAGAGAAAAATCCCCAAAGAAATGGATTGGTATTTTAATATTCAAATATGAGAGCATAACAATGGAAAAAAATATTTGTTTTACAAATGCGACAGTTTTCAATTTGCAAAAACAGTTAAATAAATTAATGCTGAATGGGAATTATTTCACACCTGTCAAAGATAATTTGCCACATTTGTCCTCTCCTCCTTTTCTGAGCATCTCCCATGTCCATTCTAGGTGCAGGTGGACAATGTAAGTTAAACTGGGAAAGCAGCAAGCGAGAGAAAGGCTGCAATGGAACAAAGACTGTGTAATGTTAGGGGAGGGTTGGACCAGCAGATGTAACCAGAAGACAGGTTTGAACCTGAGATGTGTGCCCGCTAAACTGGGTTTCACTGCCATGGTAACTACAGGTTTGTCCCTTTCCTTCTCCTGGGAATGAGCATACCATATTCTGTTGCGTTTTCTGAATTGTTGCTTATGGGAATCTGCTTCTAAAGTACCGAGAAAGTATCTGGCTTCAGTGCTAAGATTGGGTAGGGTTGTTTACAATTCCTTGTTGTTGTTGACAATTATGTTGTGTTAATCATCATTCAGTAAAAATGTGACCTTTCCAGCACAAAATGGTGAGCCATGGGAAACTGCATCTAGAGACTACCTTTAAAAGAAATGTTAACAAAGGAGCAGGCAGTAATTCAGAGCATTTCTGGCATTTTTTTAAAGCATTTGGAATCGGTCTTTAGAAACCAAATTTACTAATCTAATTGTGATAATTCATGTTTCTTTCTGTGTATTTGATCTACCTTAATTTCAGAAAATAATGGAAGCAAGGGTGTTGTTTTGGAAGAATAGTAGAAAAAGGCAGCTATTAATGGTATTTTAAGATTTGAAGGTTAGAAGGGGAAAGCAGGAACAAGCTTTAATATCAACAATTAACCTGTTCTGAAACAAAGAGAAAACATCATGAGGAGGCCTATTAATTAGAAAAAGCAGGGCCTGCTTGTTCCAGCAACATTACCTCTGTGAACCTGGGCTTCATGAAACTTACCTCTATACTGGGATGAAATCATCACCTGCAAATTAGAAACCAATAGATATTACTTTTAATTTAACATTCACACATGTACCATTTCACCATTTGTAGTGATACGTCTTATGCTTGACCATGTTGACGCTATGTTTCCCTAATTTGCTCTGCATGCTTCATTGTGAATGACAGAGGAATTCTCATTATAGTGGCAGTAACCTAAGAGAGGCAACTCACTCTGTGCAGCAAGGAACCCTTTCTGTAGAATTAATGAAGAAGATAACAAAAAAAGCATTCATAGTATTGTTAGCATCCTTGCTCTACTGAGGAATATAAGATGGTAGCTCGTAGTACTGGCACTTCCTTGGCCTAGAGTATTTTGAAATTTATCTGAAAAGAAATCCACAGGGGATCATCAAGAGTGGAGAGCAAAACTAGGAGAAACATTAAGGCACTTTAAAGCTTCTATGGGAATTTTTACTTGGTGAAATTACTTACATACATCTACCTGGAGATTCCTTGGGGAATTTTATCAACTTTTTTCCTCTTTTTCCCTTCAGCTGAAATCAAGATCAATTCACAAAGCCTTCTAGCACTTGACACAGCAAACAAATGTGTTGACATGATTAGCAGTGTTTAGAACACTAGTTCTCAGAAGCAAGAGAGACTACAGGCTGTAGCATTAGTCTGTCGAGCCATCAAGTCAGACCCTTTTTCTTACCTTTCTGAGACAGAGAGACTCTTAAATTGAATAATTGTCATTTTCCAGCTTTCAGTGAGGCCAGAAATCACTAAAGATCTCATTTAAACTTTCTGTTCTAGTTCTCAAGCAAATTTACGATAGAGGTCAGTCCTTTAGCAAGATTTCTGGAGGGAATTCTTCATCAAAACAGATGGGTTTTTTTTCCCATTGTAGTTTAAACTATCTTCCATCAATTTTTCTTCTCATTTCACTCATCTTATTATGACCTTCATAGGATAAAAGAACAGTACAACCATGCCTTTTCTCTGAGTATTGTGCTTCTCAGTATATTATGTAGTTAATATTGATTATAAATCACAGTGAGCTCAATGAATGCCTTCCTACTCCTGTACCTCTCCATGACAGACATTCTCGTGCTTTTAACCACCCTTGGAAATCCTACTATTTTTATATTTCTTATACAGAAAGATTGTGAGTTCATTGCAGTTTTACAGATAGAACAAACCCATAAATATCCCAGACAATCTATCAAAACACAAGATTATGAAAAGTTATTTTCTTCTAACTAAAATGAGATCAATAAATGTACATTAGCCTAATTATCCTAACAATTGAGTTTAGCAAGTTAATAGGATCTGACAACTGTAATGAAGAGCAACGATAGTGATACATGAGGGAGAACAAAACAGTATATGGGAAGAAGCTTATGTGTTTTAAATAATTTTTTGTACAAGTTTAGAGCTTATGAATTGGAACATCTGGAGGGTCTGGAGGCTGACAGTCAGTTTGAAAGAAGCATAGCTGTGGCAAAGGCAGGCATATTGTCAGCCCTTTCCTGTTGCCAAGAACTTAAATAAAATATCTCTCAGCATGAAGGAATGGAGCATATTTGACATATGTTGGTTGGGTTGGTTTTTTGTGTGATATTGTCAGAGACTACCACACCAGGTGTGCAGTTCCACCCAGAGCCAAACAGTCACTATGGAGCACTAACCACTCCTTAAATGAAAATCTAAACTCTTCCTTGTTGCTGGGCTGAGACAAAGCTGAATCATGCTTTCTGAACACAAAAGTTTGATTTAAGAAGATAATTTTCTGGTGCTATACCTATTCTGTTTTTCATCCATTTTCTGCACTGAAATGAGATCAAGCTCCCTCCCCAACCATTTTTTTTTTGTCTTTCCTGTGACAATGTACAGTGCAAAATTTTCCCATTCTCATTCCATATTTTAACTAAAGAAACACTGTGCATCTGCATATAAAGACAAAATTATAATGTATGTGCCAAAATCACAGCAGTGTGTTTTTGTTTTCTAAGTAGAACAAATTCCAAATGGGTTCCTGAGTGTCAACAGTTGATATTTTCTTAAGAAAGAAAAGAAAAAAGAAAGGTGTGAAAGTGTCTCAGCTCAGATTTCTGCAATACAAGAAAACCTGAATAGCACCTTAAGCTGTTAAACCTCTCCCTCCAAAACTTCTTCTGCCTGGGTAGGAGGCACTGTTTCTTCTAACAGTGCCACAAGATGTTTTCATCACCCTACCATGACTTCCCCCTCACTCAGACATGGTGCTGGATGGAGTAGGCACATGAGACTGGTTTTCATTATGAGACCCAGAGAAAGCATGGGTGGGGGTGATACAAGAGGTATGTGTGACAATCAGAGAGGAACACAGCTACAAAACAAGAGTAATCAAGAGCAGCCTTAGGAATGAGGCTGCATATAGTAGTTTTCGTCTGAAGACCGCAAAGCATTTTGCCAAAACTAATTAATTAATTGTCACAGCGGCCATGAGAGTTTATAAGATACTACAAATAAGTTTTACAGAGGAAGATCTGAGCTGGCTATTGGTGCTCTTAGGGCACCTCAGGCAGTAGCAAGTTTACGCCAGCTCAGAACTGGAAGACTCCATCTAACAAGAATTTGCATTGGCCCTGTTAGACACGGGAAAGATTCAGCAAAACCACAGAGGAGTGATGCAGACGGTGAGTTTGGGTTAGGTGGGAAGATACTGTCAGAGAGGACTGCAGGACTATATATCTTGCACAGTTGAAAAAAGAATGAGAAGGCGTTTTGCAGGGTAATGTGGCTTTGTTGTCAATGAAAATTGTGTTGAGAAAAGTGAGAGAGAACAGCAAGGGGCCCAGGTTGACTGTGAGAAAGAAGAGAAAAGAGATGCTTGGAGAGTTTATTCTGTTTAAAGTCTACATCACACAGCACTACCTTTTCCCAGTTAAAGCATCATTTATTTCTTTTTGGGCTTTGCCTTAACTTGTCTCATTGTATCAGCATGCCCAGAACACTCTAACAGGATATACCTTATATTTGTCTCTCTCCAAATGTTCATGAAATCAAAAATTTAGAGTTTTCAACCAAAAATATCAATTACAGACAAAAGAGTGACACACTTTCCTCTGAGGAGAGCCTACTTCTTCTCCATTTGCCTTATTCATGTAATGGAAACGTAAATATAAAAATGAATGTGTTGTCTTTGTTTGCATATCGTGTGAGCCACACAAGCACAGTAAATGCAACAATATAAGGAAACTGAGTAAATGAATCTACCTCAATAGGAGCAGTGTAGTGTTTTTACTGTCCTTTGGATTTTATTATTGTTTTATTTACTGTGTATGTGTAGCTTATCTGAAAATTATCACACCACTGATTTTCAAACTATTAAATACTACCTGAAAGAAAATTTTTCTAATTCTTATAATAACAAAGATCTTTTTCTATCTTTCTGTATTTTTACAAGAATAAATTACAGTCTTTAATTCTACAGTATTCCAAGCCCTTCATGTTAAGTACTACTTTCTGCCTCATTGAAAATATGTTCTTGTTAAGAATACTTTGGGAAATTATTAGATTTCAATCTTAAATTTATATGAGAGACAAAATTTGTAAGAACAATTTCTCAAAACTGACTAGCTTAGACATGTCACATTAGTGTATATTACATGGCAATAAAGTGGAACTGAATATTGTTGGTAACAGCCTATGGCCTTTCTAAAGAAAAATAGTGCGGATGCAACTTTATAATGTATTTTAGATAAAGTAACAGACAAAAGAAATGAAAAAATACAGGTGATAGTTTATACTTTTTCACCCTTTTGTTATAATTTATTAAGAATTCTGGATATAAGAAAGAATTGCATACCAATTTTGTTTGAAATCCATGTAATTTGTTATGAAGATATATACGGTACACTCCCATAATATCTTATATATATATATTTAACCTTCAGCAATTATTCTGGAAGTTTAAGAAAGTATCTAATCATTGACTTGACCAAAACTGACTTCTCTGTTTATTCATTGTTCAGTTGTGGTAGATGAAATAATATTTACTTTCTCTACAAGGAACAAGGAGAATTTTTCCTTTGGTAACAAGCAGGAGGTAAAGACAAAGTTCATATTATTTGTCTTTGTTCAGCAATGGTTGCATTTTTTAAATTAATTTCTATGTAGTGCCACAGAATGTGTTGTTAATTTTTTCCTAATTAAAACACAGCAAGTTCAGACTGTGTGTACCAAATATAGATGTTGACAATGTGTCAGTTTGTAAATAAGCATTCTTAGGAGCAAGGGAGGTGAAACACTCAATTACTGGACTGGCTCCTCAGCTGTTACAAGGTAGAATACATTTTTATTATTTCATATTCTTTCAAAGTCTGGCATAGTCATCTGAGTAGAAAAGGAGAAATACTTAAAATTCATTTTGGTATTCATGATAAGTTCAATTTTGAAAGGCCAAATCTTCATCATTTATTATGGTTCATTGAGTCAGCGATATTGTGGACAAAGAATGTGTTGGCAGGTCTAATGGTATCAGAGTGGAACCAGCAGGGCAGAATTGCCTCTTGAAAAATTCACAAGTGGAACACCTGACTCAGTCATTTTGGTGAGTGAAAAGTGGATTTCTATATTGGGCATAACTGGCAAGGTTTGAGTAGGTAAGAGGGGTGGTTTTGGTGCCAGTCACAGCTGGCTCCAGGTGACTCAGCAACGGATGGAAGCAACCTGTCAGACACCGAAACTTTAACTTGTGTGAGGATCATGAGGCACCTCTGCTTAGACATATTTGGGTGAAAGCAGAGGCTGTTGCACACAGGAGACCCAGGAAGAGACATAGGAGGAAACACAAAAGGTAAAATGAGAGGAGGTAGGTGAGGATGCGTGTGAGGACACAGAAAGGAGATGTGGGTGGGAACACGGGAGGACACACAAAAAGGAGTTCGTTTAAGAGCAATGGGAAGAGAAGCATTTAGAGAAACAAACTGGGAGAGTCATTGTGGGGACCAATCCTGGAGATGAACTCTTAGGATGAGGTGCTTTGTGACATAGTTAGGGCCCTCTAAAGGCATGTGGAGGACCCATGCTGGGTCAGGGACTTCCCTGAGGGGACAGCAGCCTATGGAGGAGCCCAAGATGAGACTTCTTTGCCCAGAACCATCTCCAGGCAGATTAAAGGCTATAAGGGAAAAATGGAAATTTTCTCCCCATAGTAAAATATGAACTGACCTAATTTATCCTGAACTATAATGATTTGAGAGTATTTTAAACACTCTTTAAAAACCTGCTTTTGTGAAGGATTATATTAAGGTGTGCTGTGTGATATGTTCCAGTCTTCCAAGATTAGAAATAAGCAATAATAAGAAATAATTCTAGTAAGATTATAAATAGTCTTCACTATAGCAACATAAAGCATCTCTTTTCTTTCTCTGTGAAGATACCTAAGAGTGATGGTAAATATTACCTGTTCTGTGATAAAGTACATTATCTGAGTGGAAAACTCAAGTGTTTGGGATTTTTTTAAAAAAACATTATTTGGATGATGGATTGTTTTTAGAATATTGAATGGTTGACACCATTGAAAGAAATCCCTGGGAGTATATTTCAGGCAAAGACTTTGGTTTTGGTGAAGTTTTGCTGATTGCTGAATTTTTTTCCTTTATTTTGAAGTGGTGAATGCTTCAATGCTCTTCAGTGTGCCAATATATTATTGCGCCAATAATAAAAAAGTGAGTCCTTTGGGGTTGGAAATATTTTCAAATATACAATAACATAGCCGTGCTTCTCTGAAAAGAGGCAGTTGAAAAAAAATTGAAAAAAAAGTTGAAAATTGTGAAAATAGTGGAAGAAGCTATGGATTTGTTTAACAAACCAATTTTTCAGTTAACAAATATGCTTTTTTATGTTATTAATTTTGTTATTTTTTTCTAGCTTGAGCAAACCAAGAAAAAATTCTCTCAATGTTTTTTTTTTTAATGATCAGATTTTTGATAGCTGAATCAAGACATAGAATTGCATTTACTATAGACACACTTTATTATTTTTTCTTCCTTAAGAAACTTGATTATCTAATGTTTCCATGTCAAAATTAAAGCAAAGGGAAATAACAGCTATGGGATAGTTGTTCTACTGTTATACAGATGATATGATTAAGAATAATTTCTAGATGCTCATTTTTCTGAAGGGCTACTGCATATTTTGAGCATTATAGAGATCTAATCTCAGTCTCTGTCAACATTCATATCCTAGGAATCATTCTTTTGAATGAAATTTATGTTTAACTTCTTTCCTAGATAGATGCCGGTAGCATCTCTTAACAGTTTTTATCATCATTATGTGAGTACAACTGATCTGAAATTTATAAAATAAGGATTAGCATATCTAAAAATGCACAGAGATATATTTAGCTGAACAGAGTTGACTGTAGTTTTGTGTGATGTAAAGAATGATACAGAATACCTGTCACTTATGAAGTAGTGTTCAGATTTGTGTTCAGTTATGGACCCTTCACTACAGGAAGGATATTGAGATGCTGGACTATGTTCAGAGAAGGGCAAAGAAGCTGGGAAGCAGCTGAAGCACAGTGTTAAGCCTGGAGTAAAGAAGGCTGAGAGGAACCTTATCACTCTCTGCAACTGCCTGAAGGGAGACTGTAGTGAGGTGGGGGTCAGTCTCTTTTCCTAGGTAGCAAGCAATAGGACAATGGCCTCAGCTAACCTCTGAAAAGGTTTAGAATGGCTATTAGGAAAGACTTCTTCATTAGAGGAGTGTCAACCACTGGAAAAGGCTGCCCAGGGAAGTGGTTCAGCCACCATCCCTGGAGGTATTTAAAAGATGCGCAGATAGGGCAGTGAGGGACATGGTCTGGTCTTGAGCTTGGCGTTGCTGCGTTAATGGCTGGACTCGAAGACCTTAATGGTCATTTCAACCTATATGATTCTACGTGTGAGTGTAAATCTATTTATGTATTGTGTAGCATAAATAAGAGCAACAACTAATAAGAATGAAGCACATAATTTTAATAAAAACTTCTTATGCTTGATATCAAAGAAATAAAATACTGTAAAATAAAGACTTGAGTAATGATTTGGTTTTTGAAGAGACAAAGCTACTTATTAATTTATTAATTCCATCAGTAACCATTCAAATTTCAAATATTTTCATGCACTAAGTTTCTCTTGCTTTCTGACTTGCTTGTCTTTGATTTGCTCTCCTCCCTAGTATGTGACAGATTTGTGACATCAAACAAAAGGCAACTTTAACACTACAGTACATAGTTTCCTATGTGTGCTGCAGAGTTAGTGCTGGACAGAACACAGACTTTATTCCTAGGGCTGGTGAAAGAACCTGGGAAAATGAGAGTTTCACTGTAAAACTTCACAGGAACAGATTGATGACAAGTCCTTACTCCTTTTAACTCCTCTTGTGACTAATTAAAAAATGCTAGGATTTGATCTTCAGAAGTACCAAATATGTGCAGCTTCATTAGTCTTCCAGTAATAATGAAATATTGCGCAAAGCAACTTTAAAAATAAATAGATCTGATGCGTGTTTGGGCTTTCTTCAGGAAACTGCTAATTAATTATGATACAGATTGTTTATTAATTTTGCTTCTCTAGAGGAGTCAGATCTTGGGAAATGTAATTGTGGTGCACAGCCTGTGTTCTGAACATGTGAAAGTTTTAATCTTTCTCTCAGAGAGTACCTCAGACAAAATTATTCCTATTTGCAGCTGCCATTTATACACAGTATTTGCAAACAAAGTCAAAACACAGCACTACATGGTTTCAAAATATTACACTACAAGTTTGGCAACAGCAGCATATATAGTAAAACTCTTCAGAGTACTTATTAAGTTTTTCTGAAAATATTATTAGAGGGATTTGGTACTAAAAGATGTCTGTAGACCTCCTTGAAGTCTATAGTTTACAAGGGTAATGGAATTCTGACCATAATCCGTGGGCTGTAGACAGTGGCGTTAAAACACTGCTTACTTCTCTCAAAGGGACAGTGTGAAAGTAGAATCACTGTATAATATTTTCAAAACACTTTGAGATCCTCACATAAAAAGAACATAGCTGTTCAAAGTAATTTTTTTTTCCAGTAGGGAATATTTCTGACTTTGGTTTCAGTGTCCACATCTGTTAGGCTCTTGTTTGTTTCCAGAACTCAATTAGATCCCAGTATGTATTTCCTGAGAAAATCTTTTAAATGAGTAGAAAAAATAAAGTAAACTTGGTTACCTGTATATAAACCAGGCCTTTCTATCCTTGGTGATGATATTGTGCTGTAGCTGTGGTGTCATAAGCACTAATGGAGAAAAAAAGCTGGAGTACAGGTTGTCAAGAAATCTTTAGAAACCAATTAAGTGAAGTTTGTCAAACTAAAGAGGCCCTAACCTACAGGGAGAGCTAATAGCTTTATTTCAAAGACAAACTTACAGCTCAGTGTAGGGCCTCTGCAGTCCATCTAGTTCTTGTTGAAATAACCTACTTATAAAATGCCAAGATTTGTTTTGTTTCTCTTTTTAGTTTTGTTTCACTAATATTTTATTTTAGTTAAAATTTTGCTTGGCTAACATGACAACGTGTGTGTGTGTGTGTGTTTAATTTCTCCAGCACTGCAGATATAAACTTTCTCCTAGCTAATATCACAAAATGTAACAAGGAGTTAAGTTGGAGTCACAAAGTCTGCAGTTCGTAACTTGACATCCTGTCTTTGCAGAGTCCACTCTGTAGCTGACACAAAGCTCTATTTAATGTGCTGCCAATCACTTCTAGTCAAGTACAGTACCGTAAATCCTCGAGTACTCTTTCAAAATGATTTTGTTTATATCTTTTTCCATTTAATCTGTTTTTCTCTTGCCATACAGTGACGTGTAAATCCAAGCGAAATTGCCAGTATTGGCTTCAGGAAAAAGAGTTATCCTTTAAATTGCTTTCATCTTCTCTGATAGACTTCTAGGAAGCAACCAGCTTGCTGAGGTGTAAGAGAGGCCGTGCAGTCTCTACGTAAGCTTCAAATAATCAGAAATGTACTGTTAAATATATATTACTACTGCAGATTTGAAGGACAGAAGTTCACAGGTAGTTATAGAAGAATTTAGCTACAGCTAAGAGCATCAGTAACTCAGTTGTACTTGATTATTCATCTGTCACCTTAGGTGAACCTTTTCTTAGCCCTCCTCAGTTGTCCCTTACTTGGTCAGCTTTGCACCTATAGGGGCTGTTCACTTGACTCAGTCTTGATCCATAGCAGCTTTCCTGGTTTTTCTTCCACCATTTTGTGACCCACTCATACCATCTTCGATATTATCAGTTTCTCGACTTCTCCATTTTAACTGTTCTGTGCCTTCTTACAATCTCTCAGGTTCCTTCCCTCTGCTTTCTCTTCCTCTTTTTTTTCCCCCAGTGATACCAAGAAGACTTTTCTTCACTTTATGCTACTTCTTCTTTCTGCAGGTCTGTCCCAACATCACCAGCTGCAGTGCCTACATGTGAGGCTCCTGCTCTCAGCAAGAAGCAAATGTCTGCACTTATCACAACTGTGCTGACTTCCTTCACTTTGTACTTGATCTCCTGCTCCTCAGATCTGTATTCATCCTAGCTGAACAAATCTTTTCCAGGTTAACACAGACACTCTGAGCTGCCATCATGCCGTTCTTCAAACCCTTTTATTCTTCCTACCTCTCTTTTTTTCTCACAGTACCCTGTCTTATCTCCTTTCTCTCTCCCACTGGTTCCAATACATCCACTCTAATCTCCTCCCTCTTTCCTGATGGCCTTTTACAGTACAGAACAACACAGAGAATTACTGTTCAGCAAAACAAGTACTATTCAGCAAAATGGTTCCATTTTTTCTATCATAGGAAAAAGTCTGCTTGATTCTGCTTTATTCTACAAACTTTAACTTTCTTTTTATCAGTGTGGTCACTGAGATTAAATGTTTTCAATTGCTGTTCAGTACTAATTTCTAATCATATTCTATGATTTTTCAACCCACTCTGTATGTTCAAAGCAACTGAAATTACTATCATCTGATTCCCTAAATGCCTTCTGAACCTCAAATTCTGCAAAGTATGTATTCAATGATTTATTGTCTTATCTTGACAAAGCTAATATTTTCTTCTTGCAAGCAGGGCTTCTCTTGATTTCATGTTTACTCTGGTCTTCAAATTTCCTTTTTGACTGGTCTTCCACTCTTTGGCTGAATAATCTCTATCACCTCCTACAGATTCTGAGGGTGCTACAAAAGTCTGTTTCTGTTTCCTTTTTACATAGCATTAATGGTAGCTGGGGCAAGGACCGACCGCCTCTGTGATAAGGGTTGCAGTTAGTGTCTCTTCAACCCAGAAGTCTGACTTTCTATGGGTTGCAGTCCAGTGAGGAAGGGGAATGATGGAGAAGCATTAAACGTGGGAGATAATCTGAATGCCAGCCTGACTTCTTATACCCCCGTTCTTACTTACAGACTCTTAATCAAGAGCAACTATGCAACGTTTTGAAAGCAAAACCTGACTTGTTCCCTTTTGACCAAAGAAAATACTGGGCTACTTCTTAGGAATCCTCCTCAATTACTACCTGCCAGCTGTAGGTCAACCTGCCTGGGGATGTAATTATAAAATTTTGTTTCCTTCTACAATTATTCTCAAACTTTTTCACAAAACTTTTTTTTCTTCCTCTGCAGTGGGAAAGAGCTGCACCTACACTGTGAGAGAGGTGCTCTTACATCATCAGAGATGCACACTGCAGTCAGTACTGGATTGCATAGGGACAAAATCCTGAGAAGCCTTCTGGTAATCCTCACAAACACTAAGAAGAAGACCTGTTCACCATATACGACTCTTCGTCTCTACATCCAAGAATTCTCAAAAAAATTTGATCATGTCTCTAGATAGATAGATATTGTTGTGAAAAATAAGTCTATGTTTAACTGATTGTCTGTGATACACTGTTTCCTGAGTGTTCATAATTCTCCAGTTGTTTCCGTCAGCTGAATATTGCACACATCTACTGCTGCAGTAGCTTTTTTTATGGTTCTCAGAAATGTCATCAGATGACATCCACTCAGACTGCACCTGTGAAGATTTCTACTACTTCCACCATATAAAAATGTTAATTTTGTAATTATATTCAACATTGGATGATTCTTTTAATTTTCAAACTATAGACTACCACTACTGCTTTTATAATTTCCTGTGAATTTACAGTCATTTAACAATTGTCTTCAACTGGACAAGTCTTCATTAGACACTTTTAAAATTTAATAAAAATAATGTTCATGCTCTTTACTATGCTAGTCTTCATAATCCTCTTCAAGTAATTCAATATCCCTACATTCTCAACAGAAATCAGTATATTTAGATTTCTCATAAAACTATGTTTTGCACAATGCCTATGGAGAACTTAGCAATGTTGTCTCATTATTTTCTTATGAAATGTCATCCGTGTATTTCTACACGTTCTCTCATACTGTAGTGGGTCCATAAATTCCCTGGGACATGATCTGTCTTCTTGGTTTGTGTTTTAAAATGTCTGACCATAGGAATGTGGGCAATGGATAGCACACAGATATAGTAATAATGATGCCAACAGCAAAAGCACTAATAATGTCACCTCTGGCCTGGTGGTTTCGGAATTGCTTCTCGATCGTGCTGCTAATTTTGCTGCTGAAACATAGAGTTTCTGAAGACACATATAAACAGAAATAGCACTTTTGCAGCTCAAATCTGTACCTTGGCTCTTTCTGTGGTAAGTCAGAATCTGATGAGTGTATTTTTGTCCATGAGGCAAAGAGCGATGAGATTCCTCAGCAAGTGCTAGCATTGGTGCTGAAGTGATAGACTCTTGATTGGCAGTGAAAATGTCAGCAAATCTTCCATTTCCAGGTGGTTTCATGACATACAGCTAAATTAAGCTTATCTATAGGCATTAGCCAAATTTAGAAAAACAACAGCAAGAAAATGAACGATGCATTGGATTTGATTAGTATAAAACTTGCTTAGGGATCATCATGCTATGCAGCATCCCTTGAGTGACATGATTGTACCTGATTGTGCTACTTCTAATGGGTTGGAGGGGGGTGCTTAGGGGAGTGGAGCAATAATATATTCTTTCTGGATCAGGTGAATAGAGATGATTTGATTTTGAAATCACCAAAAATTCATTCATAATTTACTTGAAGATATTACTCTTAAAATACTGCCATTTTCAGTGGGAAATCTATTTAGACCCACCAAAAATTTTTACTAGCATTGAAAACTATACAAATAATATAATAAAACATAATAATGAAAATACTTAGACTTCCACCACCTATTATAAAAATGTTTTAAATTAGCACAATAAAAATAGTTAAATAAATTAATAAGTAAATAAATAAACATAAAATGAAAAATTATCTTGTATAGGCAAATGTTAATGTATTATGCAAAAGTTTTATAATATCAGAAAATTTATAGTGAATATTGTTACACAACTTGGCTAAGTAGATTGTCCAGTATGGTGTCTGAATAAACATATTGGCAATAGCTGATGTTCGGTGCAGCACTAATTTTTAGCATTTAAAATGCGTATCAGAGTATTAGAGCATTACTGGTCGTAACTCCATGACACGTGGATGCTCTAAAGACCAGCACACTGGCAGCTCTGTTCTAAGTCAACTATGTCTGCCTGAGCTACAAGTCATCAACACAAATATGATAGGCACAGAGATTCAGACTTTTCTTGATTTATATATATATATATGTATATACATACATATATATATGTATACCTATTTACTGTGCACTCTCATTTTTTATTTAGAAAGACACAGAGAGTAGGATCTCCAAGATAAGATGCAATTGATTGATTTCACTTCCTTTTAGTCCAACTTTAGGATGTTTCCAATACACTTTTGAGGTGAAGTGATCTGTTTTTCATGTGATTTATCCACAATTTGGCTCACAATCTTTCATTAAGTGCTGGAGAGAACAAAAGCCTTTGTTCAAAAACTGTGTAGGGAACAGAGTTCTGTTGGATTCATACACCACATGAACATTGCCCTTGTATTTCTATGCCTGTTTTTAAATTGGAGTGATCACTTTTCTGTTCTTCACTATACAGCTTCTATGAATGTGCAAAAGAGTTGATCAACATTGTAGTGTTTCATAGTTTATAGAGGATGGTAAACAAGAAAGTAAAAAGGCTTGTTATTTGTAATGAAAGGCATTGTAGTGCTCCAATCTTTAGACTATCATTGAAATTTTGCCACTAATTACAAAATTTGTAACTAGGACGCTGAGGTTTTTTGTTTCTGATACTGATTTTACCAACGTTTTACCTCTGGCTTTATGACTATGCCATCAGATCTTCTTCACCATGAAGTAGCAGTTCCACAATGCTATATTCCTATTAATCTGGTTCCCAGAAAAGATAAAAAAATCAAAATAATTCAAAACCACTAAATTTCATAAACTGCGAGAAAATTAATTCCAGAAGGACAAGGATCCAATTCTCACCTTCTTTTCATTTCCATTGAACTGGATTTTTAGTCATCCATTGATTCACATCTACCGCTGAGAGTTACGGAATGTTTCTGCTGGCAAATAATTTTGGTTACTACAACAACAACAACAACAACAACAACAACAACGATATTGGACAGCCAGAACAATTACATTTATAATGAAGAGACATGCTAGTGATCACTTCACAACTGAAATAGATGATTTCAGAAGTTACTGATCTCACCAGATTTAGAGGTCAGCAGTCTACAGAGTTGAGGTTATTGTTTTCCAGGTGGTAGAGAAATATCAGCCGTACTCTAGTCAGATATGGTATCCGCCTCGCCTCGCCTCGCCTCGCCTCCCTGCTCCGCCCCACCTCTCCTTCCCGCGCCTTCCCTTCCTGCACCTTCCCTTCCCGTGCCTTCCCTTCCTTTTTTTTTTCCCCCAAATATATTTATAATTGTTCAGTGACAATAATGAACAACATTCATGGATGAGTCATTGGCAAGTTAATTTTTTGTGCCTTTCAAAGTTAGTACTTTTGAGCCATTAAATTCTTTAAAAGGGACAGAGTCTCTCTGTTCCAGTGAGATACAAAGTAATTGCTTGTAGCACAGCCCCAGATACTGATCCACAAGTTATGACATTTTTCTACTTAGGGAAATTTCCTGGACACTCTTTTGGACTGAGATAGAGAGAGAGAGAGAGAGAGAGAGAGGGAGAGATGAGTCGCCATACCAAACTCATCATGCTAAAACATGCATTTTATTTCCCATGTTAGCATCTTATATTATGCATGTTACACATAATGTTGGATTTTATCATCGATTCCATATTAAGTTACTTAGAAAATTACTATTTCAGTAAATGTCTCTTTTGTTCTCTTCATCGGTGTTGTCCAAAATACCTCTTCTCATAATGATATATTGTTGGGAGGTGTCCTGTTTTGATGAGTTTTGTTGTATTTTGATTTCAAGCCTTTTATATTTTTCAGTATTCATTGTTGTGTATAAGATTATTTTCATGGAACAGTGTATAATTTCAATTTGATAAAAAGAGTATAGAATGTATGAAAAAGCATATACCTTTTTCATTTAGATAACATTTAAAGCTTTTTCAAATAAAGGGAAGCATACTAGTATCAATTATATATTTTATAAAATTTATTTGCTCTTTCATAAAGGATTAGTGAATCAGTTTTACATACTTCAGAAATATATGGTAGGAAAAGGACCTCAAATAGAGCACATTTTTAACAGTTTAAAATAAAAGACTTTACTTGTCCGGCTCTTCATGTGAACCCAAATTAGCATTCTGTGTTCATCTTGAGCTTGGATAGATTTGAAGCCTTTCATGTCTAAAACCGCATGATCAAGGGCAAAATCTTTTGCTAGCACTGGAATCTGGAGGGGGAAACAAGACACACACACATGGCTTTATCACTGTGTGTTTTACTGCAGAGACCATGAAAAAAAATCTCCATTGTGTTTTATTTAATTAAAGCATACTGCCCCCTTTTGAATTTCTTTTTAAGAAAAATAAATCCTTGCTCATTAAAGATGTAGAGACCTACGATATATAGTCTCTTGCCACAATGCTAGCTTCAACTATACTTTAAACAACTTACAAATGACACATCCCATATAAAATAATTCGATAGTCCCATAATTAATTCACTTGCGGGAACCTTGCCTGGGTAAGAATCCTGTTTGAATATTGTCCCTCATGAAATATTATCTTCTGATTAGCTTGGATTTTCACTAGCAGGCAATGTGTATGGGAATTACAGTGCAACACAAGTGCATCTTTCTTTTAGTTTCATCTATGGTTTCACATTTTTGAAATTATTTACTGAAACTTTGTATGAAGCAGAATCATCTACTGTATGTGTTAAATACATCCATTCCAACTGGCTGTCTATCAAAAATTGCAAATCGATTTGGCCTGATGTTAAACACATTTGATCACTAGCACTTTTTAAGTGAAATTTGAACTTGTAAATCATGGTGCAATTCAGGTGAAATAGGAGAGGCAAAATTTAAAAAGACAGTAGCATGAAAGGCAAGTGTAGTGGAGAAGTGGAGAGAGGGGAAAAAACACTGAGAGAACAAAGATTACAGTGAAGGAAGAGACTGAAAACTTACTATTTATATTATATTCACTGTGGAAAAAACCCTCTAAACTCTATGTGTGAGTAGTTCCGTACACATGCACATCTGAAGGAAATCAGGTTATCTATCTTAATATGTACCTGTAAAAGAATTATCTTTATGTAAAAACAAAACTAACAAAAAACTCTGATAGAAATGATACTGAAATATTTATATGTGAAGAATAAAATTCCACAGCAAACTCACCAGACTTACATCCGAAGAAAAAGAAGTGCAGCAACATACCATACTTTTGAGAACGCAAAACATTTTTCAGGATATAAACCTTTGTTAACACTTTATTGCAGAGAAATTGTTTTAAGCAATCATACAAAAATCAAAAAAGTCTTAATAATTTCTGATTTTTCTGCTACTATGTCAAGTACTGAATAAAATCTGTGTCAAAATTTCAGGGAGGTTTGGAGCAAATATTGAAAATAACCTCTGACTTGAAAATGTTACTTGGAACTTAATCTTTTATTTTGACCTTTTCACATTATTTTCTCATACTATTTTTCAAGTGACCACAGTTGGGTTATGTAGTTATGTCTGCGGAAAGCTAATTTAGCATGACTGTTTGACAGAAGTGTAAACACACATTTTATTGCTTTCTGCAGTAAATAAAACAGAAACTGATCATAACATTGTTAATTGTCCAAAAACAGAAACAGATTTCTATTTTCAATAAGACTAATTCTGAATATGCAATATCACTGATTTAATAAGACAATTAATTTCAAAAGAACATGAATTTTAAATAATAAATGTACACTAACAGACATATAGAATTTAGAGACATTTAGAATTTTTTTTTCATATTAATTATTATCTAAGACTAGGACCCACAAAGTCACTGAGGAAGTTTGAAAGGATGCAAATGTTTCAAGACAAATCAAAAGACCCCATCCAACACTCCATTAGTGTCAGCATCTACAGTCACTCTGACTTTACCACACCCTTTGTAGAAGTGCCCCTCTAAGCCATGCTCTAAAGGAGCCATAGAAATTTTGTGCAGTGTGCCTCATTAATCTGCTGAACTTCACAACACCCATGAACTTCACAGGGGACATTTTTTATGAGAGTTATTTTGTAGTTCTCATCTGGGCATTTTACCTTCTGACCTCCATATTTCAGGAAGATCTATGGAGAGGGCATCTATGTTCCTGCATGGTGTTCCAATGACTTCAGTAAAGGTTGAAACAAGCTAAGTGTCACTACAAGTCTAACAGCAGTTGCACTGTAAAAAGGAAAAAATACTAAACCAGGATAATTGGTAGACTCGCGCTCTAGAACATTCTGATTGAAAAATTTCCTACCTCCCTTCAGGCATCCAAGATGTACAACTATCTCATATTTTGATAAGGAAAATACTTCAAAAAATCAAACCAAACTGGATTGGATAGTCTGACTGTTTTTTTTGAGAGACTGTGATACTGAGGGGCTTTGCCAAGCATACGCAGCATTAGTGGCAAAGTGGTTTTTGTGGGGATGTCTAAGTGAAGACTAATAAGGAGGAACAGCATGGCTAAACACTGGTTATTCTTTAGCACTGAGTGGCAGTAAAACTTGAAATGTTTTCACTGTTTAATTCCGTAAAGCACTGGCTAGAAAAAGGAGAGCGTAGAGACTGGAAATGGAAATACTTGAGAAGCCATGAGCTTAGATGCAAACCTCATCACAAGTGTAATATCCTTCATAAATCTCGCTTCCTCTAAACAGAAAAAAACTACAGGGCAGATATCCAGGAGTATTCTAACCCAAGATGGGATTCACCTTCACATATCTGTTCATTACTTTCTTTTCAGCACTTAGGGGTGTGTGGCTCTGTGTGTATCATTGTAAAAGTGAAATACAGATGAGCATAACAGAATTTAGGTCTGTTAATTTATTATGCTTGTTTCAGAGCACTCCTTAGTAGCTACTGTAAGAATAAGAGAGAGGGTAGGCTACTTTGCTGATTACTGCTATGCTTCTACCTGGTTAAACAGGCCACATTCCTTATTGCACAATTTGAGCATCTTTTCTTTTAGTTTATCTGCCAAGATGCTAGTGGTAAACCATCTTTGAATGAAAGCTGTATTAGATCAAGACTGACACTTCTGTATTTTTGTCTTTGGAGTCTTGCCCTCATTTCTCACATTTGATACATATACATGATTTTTTTTGTCTCACAGCGTCCGTGTCCATCTGTTGCAGTGGCATCATGCCCAGCATTCACAAGTTGGTCAGATTGCTCACTATGATATAGCTTGTGATAATTCTAGGGGAACAGTCTTTCAGACACTGGAATTCCCTCCTCTGAAAGACAAACTGAAGGATCAGTATTGCATGACTCATGACAACAGGTTGCACCCATCAGCTTTACTCTGCCACAGACCAGCTGAAGAGAGAAGAAAAGGAGATACCGGCTTCTTGGGCACTGTGACAGTGAAGGGAAAGTATCCTTTACTTGGAAAAGAGATACTTTAATTCACATGAAGGCTTTATTTTTCTATAATAGGAGAAGAATTACTTCAGACTTAATTTGTGATCCACGTGCATATGAATTGCAACTATCACTTACACCTCAGCATCACCCTTCACCGTAAAGGTAACTTTCACCACAGGGCCACTGCTGGCTTTAGAGATTGTGATATTTGGAGTTCCAATTTGTCAGCAACAACAAATAGTATTTAAGCAAGTAATGATTGTTTTTTTGCATGTGTGTGAAAACTGGGCTGAGTCCCCAACTGCAAGAGATGAACACAATCATATGAAATTAGCAGAACTGTAAGTTATTTTACTATTTAGGATTATATCCCTTTTTATAAGGTTTTTTAAAATGTTGGGACCGTAGGACTTGTCTCATCAGCAAAACTGAGCACCAGCTTGAACTTTAAGGCAATTGCAGAGATATTTAAAAAGGAATATTTTTTTTATTGTGTCAAACATTCAACTGAAAAGAACAATAAGAACAATAGCCCTTGTTATTTTTATTTTATATATTTTCCTTGCTAGTATTTTTCAAAGATCTATGTTGAATTCACTATGTCTGTAAAAGCAGCACAGGACTGTATTGATTTATAGAAACACTGATTTTAGGGAAAGAAGGAACTATTATGATTACCTAACCTGAGCTCTTGTGTAACACAAGACTGAATGATTCATGTTTCAAGACAGTGCTTGAAGTTTCGCTTGAAGTAAATCCTGCCCTTTCAGTTTATAAAACCTATGAAATTCTAATGGATCTAGATTTCTGTACCAGTTATGTACTGACATGTGAAGAGAGGGGAAATAAACTTTCGAGAGCACCTAGACAGTAAAGAAAGACAGAAATAAATCAATTGTAAAAAATTACTCAAGTGAAAATGGCATGCAAACTCACACAATTTACACAGGGCTATAAATGGAGCAGATTCTTTTCTTGCAAAAGCAGATGTAATACAAACATGCAGAAGATCCCTTGCTTCAGTAATTAAGGAAGGGGGAAGGTGAACAAAAATTTGCAGGACCAAGAAATAGAATTTTCAACTCCTTGCCTAAAGTATTATATCTTCATAAGTGATTTAAACTTCCAGTGACTAAATTGATAGAGCAATATTATTTAAATATGGCAGATTTTTTTTTAATCTGATACATAACTGTATGAGGATTTTTAATTATACTAACATGAATTTCTTAGATAAAAAGTATAGACTGCCAAAGAATTAGTGCCCATTTAATCCCAGGCAGAATTTGGCCTCATAATGAAAGATTTTATGCAAACCAGTCAAAATTAGTCAAAATTTTGTCCTCTTAGTAGAAATTAAATTCTGTTTTAAAGCTTCATTATAATCTATAATTCTGAATTTACTACTACATATTGCATGATCCCTAAAAACAAACAGAATAAAGGAATAAGTCAGGATTTTAAGACTTGTCTTTGTATTTTGGACAGACACAATTCCCATGCGCTCTATAACTAAATACGTGTTTAGCTGATTCATAATATTGCTCTTTCTTCTGAAAGAATATAGGTGAAAGGATATTAAAGCATATTCTGTCCGTAGACAGTGTCCAAATCTGGGAAGTGATCTTTTTTCCTCCTATAATTCATTGGTTAATGCTTTATTTTTCTTTAAAAAATATTTTAAGTAATGTACCTTAAACATTCACTGCAAAGTCCTGTTTGTGGGAAGAACCGCACCTTTATAAGAATTTGTCTTTTCTAATGTTATGTCTTCCATGTGGCAGACTTCTTCAGAGTATTAAAATCCAAAGCTGTTACAATGGCTTCAATGCCTTAGACTGAAAACTAAAAAAAAAACAAGTTAGTAGGGACATGGAGACAGAGAAGGAGAAAATATTCTGTAATGAACTGCTCATGACAAATGAAACTGCTATTTAAAAATATTTTTATTGTCCTGACTCAGCTTGCTACTGGCTTACTCAAAAATATTTCAGTACATTCATGCCTTCAACCTCCACTGGTCATACCAAAGAGTTTTCAGAAGCCAGCTCTCTCAACCTATTCTTCTGTGTCTGTTGTAGTGGCTCATCTATTCAGGATACACCATGTTAGCATACCATTGTTGGTGCAGAGATACATGAGGTCCTCAGAATAACTTCTCTTCCTCCTGAGTTCTGAAAATGCCCACCATTAGGGAAGGTGGAAGACAAGCACTACTTTTTCAAGAAAATGATTCATTGTGAATGCCAGCATAGTGAAGGTTTCAGAAATTCTGTGATGGACCCAGAGACATCAAGCACTCACTACAGAATAAAGTTTCTGCTCAAGGGAGGGATATCACAGATAGATACACATATGTGCTCAGCTTTGCATGTTCAAATAGCTCTTAAAAAGTGATTGGTTCAACTGCATTTTGCTAAGACTGGAAACAGTATAGGCTATGCCTCTGGAGACAGTTTTTCCATAGGTGAAATCCTGAACTATTTCAATGTTCCTAAAGATATTGCTTTATTATGCTGGTGCTCCTGGAACTTCTGAAAGATGTTGTTAACTCCTCTAGGCAAAAAAAAACCCCAACAAACAACAAAAAACCAAAACAAAACCCGAACAACTATATCAAAATAGCTGAAAATACATATTCATAGATCCATTGTTAAGGATTAGCATTAGTTCCCATCTCATCTATTGGTTCAGGATATGAAAAGTCAAGTAGACTTTTTGACGTCTTTCAATTCAATCCTAAAAAGAGCTGTTGGGATTTTTGTTTATTTAAATCTGAAATAATTTTCTTTCACTTGATTTCACTCCAAAACATTGCAACTACAGTCATCATTTTAAAGGCAGGGTGATAAATGGGAGTATCTGGGGGTCTGTTTGGTGTTTCCTTACATTGCTGCGTTAGAGAAGGTGCATCTCAGATCACCCTTAAAAAGAGCTTTGTCTATAATGCATTAAGATTTGCTTCCTTTTGCTTTTTAATTATGAGAGAACTAAAATGATCTGTAATTAAAATTGACACCATCCTTTTTCTAGAACACATTAAGTTTCTATAACACCTTGCAATGACAATGCTTCTTATTTTTCCCGGCTGCTGTTAAAAAGTCCATTCACTTGTGCTGGCATAAGCCTTTATTATATTTCTCCCCTCATCTATCCTTCAGTTAATAAAACCATAGGTGGTAATTCACAGTGTTTGTGTCCTATTTCTGTGTACAATATGTGTGTAACTGCAGCGGTGGAGGGAATAATCAATGGACATTAACTATGTTAAACAAGAAGCATTGTATCCGCAAGCATGAGCCACAGATTCCCACAGAAATTCTCTAAATCAAGTGTTGAGTAGATTTTTGTCTTCCTGGCTATTTTGTTATCTCTGTTGTAAGACCCTTGGTTTTTTTGGCAGTTCTGAACAGATATTGTGATAGACACCATGGTAAACAGCTCTCTTATTGTATTTTGTACTAGGATATTGAACATTTTCCTGAGCAAAGTGCAATGTGATGCCAAGTATTTCCATCCCCTGCAGCTTCTTACAAAGGGAACCAGTCCACAGCTTGCTAATAGAGATGGAGGAGCTCTTCCTTGTACGCTTTCAAAATAATCCATTTTAAAAGACTGTTTCAGCATAATAAATGCTTGGTGACTTGAAATCCCAGTGGGTTTTGAAGAAACAAATACTGTACTGTATATGCCGAATCTGTACAATTTGAGCTCTGCACTTGAAGTACTGTAGACCTGTCCTTGCACTGATAATAACAGCTTTTTCAGGAACAAAAGAAATAATCTATAGTTACAAATAAGAAACCGGAATCAGCTCTAATTTAATACTTGTTTATGCACACCATACTTTCTACCATTACTGTAACTGTACATATCAAACATATCCATTCCATTGATACAGATGTATGATACACAACGGAGGAAAAAGAAACGTGAATTAAAGAAACATTGTGTTTGTACCAAGCTTATGCTGTTTAAGTATTGAAACCGTGGTCGAAGTTTAATGGCTCTGTGTGAGGCTCTGATTTTTTTTTCCCTCTCTCTTTGTTAGGTTAATTCAGCTTCAATAACAAGTCTTTTCTGTCCTGCTACCAAATACCTCCAAATGTACAGCAAGGGAAACTGGCATTTCAAATTAAGGGAAACAGTGAACCAAAACAAGAACACAATAAAAGAAAGAGCAGGGTGATACATGTAAATGATGTACTCACTGGGAACTAACAGTGGTAGCTTGCAGTGAAGGGATTTAGCTTTCTGTTAATTCAACTGATAGGGAGACAGGCATATTTGGGAAGAGTCTTGGCCAGATTCCTTAAGCTTACAAAAGCTTTAGTGGTTACATCATCGAGGGTGGGCGGTGGGGGGCCTTGGGATTTTTAAAAAATGTGTTACTGTAGTTAGTCTCGTAAAAAAAAGAAATAATTCACTTTAATATGATGCCGATACTCACCTTCATTGAAATTAATCTTTTAATAATACTAATCTATCAATTGAAGACACTTGAAGTATTTTCATTTTAGCAGAATAAAGGGTAAAACTATTTCCCTGTAATTTTTCTACCAGTAGTCTTGTACGCTTCATTTAGGAGTCCAGCAGCAAAGATTTAGGGTACAAAGTCTGATCAAGGGGGAATGTATTTGCTGGCCTGCTTACTGCATGCGAGTTTCTTCTGCATAGTAACTGACTATGGTACCATACTGGAGAGGGATTAAGATGTTTTATATTCTGTGTGTGCATTGGAGAGGATGTGTTTTACCTAATCTTGTTTAGCCACCATGCAGACAGCTTTGAGGATTTTTTTTTTTTTTATGCCAGTATCCTTTAAAACCTGCAGATCTTTGGAAAGGGAAGGTATTTCCATTTCTTTCGTTTGCTTTTCAAAAGTGCAGAGCTTGGCCTTTATCTTGAGGAGCAAAGAGGAAAATACTAAGCATGGCGCCCCTGCCTACAGGCTTGGTACTTGTTAAATATTTTGGTCAATTAAATGTGGGTGGGAAAGATTGAACTGCTCTCAGAAATTTGTCTTCATTTTTTGTATGAAAGCAAAATAATATGTTCTCAAGTTCTTTGATGCTAATTGAATAAAATATAGGTCTACAGATCCAGTGTCCTTGGAAGTATAGCAGATGTTCATTGCTTTGTCTTCAAACAGCCCTGTCTGGCTTCTTTTTCAAAGCAGTGTCTTAGAGTTGAAGGACTGACTGCTGCTTTTTTTTACAAGGTGCTGTGTGCATGCAGAGGTAGAAAGACAGGGAAGGAAGAAAGCAAAATGATCACCTGAATGGATGGGATTATTTTTGAAAGAGGAAATCTGTTGCCAGTGTCTGAGATCTTTTAAAAATCTTCAAATGCACCACAACTATTTGAGCAAAGGAATGATTGCATGCATGCCCAAGGGGTTTGCAGGGATTGAGCAATATCAAGGTAGCAAGTTAAAGAACTTGGAAGTTTGGAAGGATGCTAGAGGGCTACAGATGCACTAAGACAATATGATTATTAGAAAGCAAATAGCGTGTTTCTTGTCTCTTCTAGGTTGCTACTACCCCAGCAGGTTTTTTTATTATTCTCATACCAGATTCTCACATTTTTAATCCTTCCTTGAGACCTGGTTCTGCACTTTTGTTGCCCTCAAATCCCTCACAAAAGGTGCTGCCAGTATTTTCTGTGACACATGTACTTATATGCATGTGACTACATATATGCATTGTGAAAATAATAATATTTTTAATTGCAGAGTGTTAATGCTACAGGCAAGTGACCAGGGTTTTAAGTGAAAAGACTAGGCCACCAACTACTCCCTGATCTGAGGTTAAGGTATGTGGACAGTCTAGTAAAAAATTATAGGTATGAAAATCTACGGACATGATAGATTACAGTATTAGAAGAAGAGAATTTACAGTTGTACTAGTTTGAAAACAAACCAGTGGGAGGCACCAAGTCAGAATAACAATTTATTAGGGAAATTAAAAATAAAGGCAAGAAAAAACCCCAGTGGGCTAAACTAACAGAGTCAGAGTACAACCTGGCACCCTGTTAATCAGAGTGGCGTGAGCAGTCCGATGAGATGGTGGTTGTAGTCCTCCTGAAGTGATGGATGTGGCTCTGTCGAAGCAGTGGTCCGGTAGAAAGGTCTGCTCCTCCTCAGAAAGTCCAGTGGTGACTATGCAGCTCCTGTCCTCTGGGAATCCAGTGGGAAGGATGCCCGTGGTGTTCAGAGTCCCAGATTATATCCAAGATGGAATGCTTGGTTCCTCCCTCTGGGCGGAGCATCTCACAATGGGATGATGAGTCATGAGGCCAGGTGTTGATGGGCTCATTAACAGAAGATAGTCCGGAGGGAGTTATCTCTGAGTCATGCGGCAGGGCATTGATGGGCCATTAGCAGAAAGATAGTCCAGAGGGAGGAGGCCAGGAAACACTGCCCCACCTGGTTTCAACAGCTCATGAGGATGGTAATAGAATACACTGCAACCCAGGACAACAGTTGGCTGGATTTCATGGGTTATAGGCACTTAAATGAGAAACAGCACAAACCCAAAGAAAACCAGATGATGTTGTTGGGGACTTCCTGGGTAGTAGAATCTTTCAAGGCCAACATCCCAACAGTAGGTACCCCCCCTACATTAGACCAGTATCACCTAGGTAAGAGTATCAAAAATTTGGGGATGAAGGTAGCAAAACTGGGATCAATAGAGAAAAGATAGGGGTGGATTTTTTGGATAAGATGAAGTGGAGAAAGGTAGGTTGAAGGGAAGTGAAGAGGAAGATCAAATAAAAGGAAAAAAAGGATAATAAAGCATATGATAAGTTTCATTGACCCTATTTAAGGGGGCTTGTCAGCAAACGTTGAACTCGCTGGGGAATGTTTACAGACTGGAGATATTAAAAGAGCAGCTATCCAAAAATTATTGTCACACAGTCTTTTGGATTCTAGGTAAGTACTAGATTAAAGCTGCTAAAATGAGTTAAAGGTCTCACCCCATGTACATCGTCCTGACGTTTGTAACTTCTCATAGATTTTGTCTCTGTCTTAGCAGATGCAGATCGGAGGCCCAGCTGTTACTCCAGTTGAGTAAGGTTTACTTCATCTCAGAGAGTACAGTTGAAACTGTTTGCTAAACTGCTTACTTATTTCAAGAAAGTTCTCTTACTTTTATCATCCATCTTTACCTTTTATCTAAACACTGAAAAATACAAACTTTAGAAAGAGATCAATTCAAGAAACAAAAATCTATTGAACAGGAATTAGTGAAATCCCCGATAAATGAACGCTGACAGAGTGCTGTGAAGTTACAGTAAGAAAGTTGCATTGCACGGTAGTAAAACTATGAAAAAGCTGTTGAAGGGAAGAGCAACATGAGGGAACGAAGAGGGAAAGCCACAAGCAAGATTAACTATTGTAGTAGGAGAAGAGGACTACAAGTTCTTCAGTTTCAGAAATGAACACAAAATAGTGTTTTGGGTCTGGAAAATAATTACTAGATCAGTAAATCCAGTTCTACAGCCCTACAGTCGTATCCTAATTTTACTCATAACAGGTTTAAGCTCAATACCTTTTTGTTAACAGAGGCACTTTCAGTCTTGTGCAGTTGTGGGTGGTCAAACACTGAAATAGAATGTCAGGAGAGATTGTGGTGTGTTTGTTCTTCAAGACATTGAAAACCCAGCTGGACAAGGTTCCCAGCAAACTGTTCAAGCTCTCTTGAGTTGAGTAGCAGTGTTGGATTGTCTGGCCCCAAGAGTTCCCTTCCAACCTCAATAATTCTTTGATTAAAATTTGTTATGCCTTTTTTGTCCTCATTACTCCTACCATTCCAGAGCAGTACAAACTCAGATGAGTTGACGGCTGTGGTTCCTTTTCTGAAATAATGCTCATGTCTGTTTTTTTTCTGAGTTGTGTCAATAGAGAGCAAGAGCATGCCTCACTAGATTTGTTTTGATATGTTAACAAATTAAGCTCCTGTAACTTCCTGTCATACAACATGCACAGCACTAGCTTCATTGTGTGTGCATCTCTTCTCACTTTTAATTTCTCATTCCCGCAAGTGAATATAAAGTATACTAGCTGAGGGATGCAGTCTTTCTGCAAATTGTGAGTCAGCTGTCAGTGACTCCAAAGCTAGGACATCTCTCCATTAACAAAATGAGTTCAAGAAGTAATGATAGAGGTATAATCCCAGCTCTCAAGAAAAGAAACTCTTTGAACACCTATTTTCCTGATAAGAAAAACAAGGTTCTCTTCCTAGGAGACCAAATCAGACTCAGAAATATGTCATGATAATTACAACAAAGGATGTCACACAAAATAGTGAAGAAGTCAAAGAATATGAAACATACAACAACTGAGTATGAAAAAGATCAAAATAATTGCCACTGTACAATATTGTGAACACAGTCATAAGACAGAATATTACTGAAAGAAAGCAAAAGCAGGAGATATGTATGAAGGTCTAAGATGGTGAAAACAACTCCAGAAAATGGCCTTAAATTGAGACAGGGGAGATGCAGACTAGATTAGAAAAAGGTTTTTCCTTTTAGGGTGGTCAGGTATTGGAAAAGGGTACCCAGGGAGATTGTGGAGTTACCATCCCTGAAGGTGTTTAAGAGACATCTGGATCCGGTGCTGGGTGATATTGTTTACTGGTTAAGGGTTATAGTGCCTGTGCTGGGTTGATGGTTGGACTGGATGGTTTTAAAGGTCTCTTACAGCCTTGAATATTCTATGATTCTATGAAAGTTTTTGCAAACTGTTTTTCTATGATGCTGCTTAACATCAGTTCCTCCTTAATATTCCAAAATGGGCTGTAGGCAATTCCTTTGTTATCCATCAAGGGCAAATTAGGTAGGACCTAAGAACTGTAAGAATGAATTAACATAAAAATTTTTACTGATTTGGCCTTTATTTCTGTGACGTCCCATCTGCATTTAAACTGCTTCCTACCCACCCAACCTGCACCTGTATGCCCCTCCTGCAAGTTTGAAGGATTTAACCTAATGGAAAAACAGTGAGTTGAAACGTCCAGGAGAGAGAAATACAAAGTACAGAAGACAAGGGAAAACAGTGATTGAAAAATATGGAATTACATGCAGTGTGCTGAGAAACCTCTTTTCAACATCTATATCTCAAATATGAAGCAGTCTTCAGGGACATCTACACAAAGGTGAGGAGATTGTAGCTAAGCTTGCCTTGTTCAGACATCAGCTCTTCTTTTCTTATGTTGTCCTAAGATGTTGAAACCAAAGTGCTAAACTGTTAAGGAGAAAGGAAAGTAGGATGTTTCCCTGCAGAGAGAAAGGAGAGTGTAGGTTCTGCCTGACATATAGATAATGAAGTTGGGGTCCTGGCAGGCAGGTATACAAAACAGAATATGACTTTCTAATTGTACCTTTTTGAAAATTAATTCCTCAGGGACAGCTTGTGTCTTGGCTTCCACTGTAGCTTGTGGTATCTTGATGAAGAAAAAAAGGATGTGTAAATACAGTGCCAGTATTTCTCACCCACTTACACAGAAGGAAGAGTGTGGATAAAAGAATCTGTTGTACCTCAATAAAGTTACACAATAACAAATATTCTTTTTCAGCACTTTAAAGGTCTGAATCTCCACAGGTCAACAGGTCAATAGCATGAGCAATACTATTAAATTCATATATGGTGAAATGGAAATCACCTTTCTTCCTGCCTTAAGAACAGTTCTTCCCTGTATCAGAATAAATTTTCATTCTAATAGGACAGCAGAAATACATTTAAAGTAAAAAGTACTTCCCAAGATGCATGAGATTTAGAAAATATTTAGAAAAGAGTTAAGATAGTATATAAATCTGAGATTATTTATACCTCTTCAATCTACTTGAAGAATGGCGAATAGCCCAGAGAAAAAGCAGAATTTCTTTAGGTCAAAAGCAATGGAGGACACTTTGGCTACCCAAGAACATCAGTTGGATGATAGATTCTGGCAGTGGTAAAAACAGTGATTTAGCTTGTATATGTTGGCTTTTATTCACCTGACATTCCTGGACATAATTGAACATTTAAATCTACTCATATTCTTTCCCTTCAGTCACAAGGGTGTTGAGAACCAGGCTTTAGGAAATGTTAGGCCGCACACATTTCTGGACTATCAGGTCTGTCTGACATCCTCCAAGGATACATGCATCACCACATTCACCAGAGAAATATAATTACACACTTATGGTGATGAAAATAACATCAGCACTTGTCCTGAATGGGATAAAATCCTGAAGGATGTTATTCTTACAGATAGGTATAGGGTCCCTGAGTGATTTTCCTCAAAATATGTGCAATAATACAAAGAGTGCAGTAATGTTACTAGAATTGCCATAGTCTTTTCCATAAGGGCTGTCTATTAGTCAATCACAATTTAACCTTTCAGCTACTCACCAGTTCAAGGAATAAAATAGGATATGCTCCAGGAGCTTGAATGATCAACTGCACTTCAATGCTTTGAGCTACTTCCTAGACATGATGAAATCAAGCTCTGGCTACACTGGGAAAATAGTTAAATTTGGGTGCTGCAGAAAAGGAAAGGATCATTGTTATCATGTGCAAATGACATTATTGTATATTTCTGTCATAGCACATTGTTCTTTATTTACTGTAAGGCCAGTTCGGAGTTAGCTTGCATCATATGCCACACAGAAATGTATGGAATATGTCCTTGTGAGGCTATGTGGCAGAAAATTACTCCATCAGGGAAGCACAGTTAAGAATTTAATTTTTAATTTTAAAACACACAAAAATATTATTTTCAGATTATTATCTAAATAAATAATAAGAAAGTTGAGAATATTTTCCCAAGACAATAGCAAAGTAGTGGTGATTGCGCTCACATCCTATTTCTGCAGTTTGTAGAAGATCTGCTGCACCTTTGTGAAGGTCTAGAAATTTAAATGAGATCAAGCAGAACTTTAGGGCAAGGGCTTTAAGCAATGTATGAGAAGAAAAACTGCTACTATCTGTAATAATGATTTATTAGTTTTCTGGCGTCTCTTTCCAAAATTACCACCTATTTTTTCAGTTATTTGTTACAGTGCTAATCAAGTGTGACACTTCTTTTTTTTTTTATAAATTCTTTAACCTGAATGTGAAAAATATGAAAGTATAACAAGTATAACTCTGTGAGAATCTGAGGTTTATGTATTTATAAGTTGCATATAACTTCTGTTTGACCCAAATGTAGGTAACTCAAATATAATTTTGAATCTATTTTTTTATTATTTACTTGCTGCCTGTCACACTTCTCAGTATATATTTTGCAGACTAATTATTTTGATCATTTTATTCCATTGCAAAGTTTATATCAAACAACAAAATACTGGAACATCCCTAGTACTGCAACTCAAGCGTTTATAGATGCCAACCACTATTTCACAGCCATAAAAACTAAAAGAATTTTTCCCCAAAAATAATGTTATCAAATAGTTAGCGTCCCAGTTCCATCCAATCCTTCTTGTCCGAGTGTATTCTATATACATACATATATATATACACACAAGAAAAAAAGGTTTCTTCCATGATTTTTGAATATGCTAGCTAAGGATTTCTTCTCTGCATTCATTCTGGGTTTGAGAAATGGAAAGATGTAGACAAAGAAATAATCTGCTGCATCAGTTGGTTCTGATGAAAAATGATAGTAAATTCAATCTCGTTGTTTCTTCCGTTTAAACTGGTCCTGAAAGGAGGAGCAAGAGCCAGCTTCAAGGAGAATTTGCAGGTTTTGAATGATGCAGTACTCTTCCAGTAAAATTATTGTTGCTGTTTTGCTGAGATATGCAACAATTTGAGACTTTACCTTTCGGTCTCTTTGGAAACTCTGTCATTCAGCTACATTTAATCCCTAGGTCAAGTGACATAGACCTATTCACGTCCTTTCTGTTCAGCTCCTATTCTGAATCCATCAAGGCAGACAGGCTGTACAGATCCAGGAACATTCCCTGGGAAGAAAGTTAACTGATCATTGCTCCTGAGAGCATGTGCTCCTCCATTCGGTACCTCATTTCAGTCTCATCTCAAAAAGTCTAAACCTCTTGGAATACCTGAGTTCTTCCAGCGGGGAAAGTGTCTGGGAAGCACAATGCAGGGGCAAAGCATTCTGCAGGCAGAGCAGGTATAAGCCGGATGCTTATGCATCCTGGCACTGAAGATGCCCATAGGTAATAAAAAAAGGCAGAGCAGTAAAAGAAAGGAGCCTTATCTCCAGTGTGAAGTGTCTCCAGAATGCAAGGGCTGCTGCTTAAGGGCTGCTTTTGACCTAGTTTGAACTGCAATTGAAGCATTTGCTACCCTATGAACAAATGACTGCTAAGATGAGGTCTGGAGGCCAGAAATAGAATGAAACTAATATCCAGTGGCACTCCTCTTTCTAAAAGTGTATTAAATTCTTCTTCTTTTAGAAAGCAGATACTGCACTGAGTGTTACAGTATTAGTTTGTACAACAACAGCAGATAGTATACTGGCAAATGAAGGTGTATTTCCAGGTCCAGAAGTCCAGGAGGACTAAAGCTTGCACTTAATCCCACAAATACTTTTGGTCTTTCTTCTTTACGACATTGGATAGTCTGTCTTGAATTGCATGCTGTGGAGGTGGGATAGTTCCTGAAAATTGTGACTGTCATTATGTAGCCTCATATGTCTTAAAACTGTCATCCTGTGCTGGATTGTTAAACAGAGAGGTCAGTAGAATAGAATAGAATAGAATAGAATAGAATAGAATAGAATAGAATAGAATAGAATAGAATAGAACATTCCAGCTGAAATCAACTTACAATAATCAGGTAGTCCAACTGCCTGACCAATTCAGGAGTGATCAAGTTAAATCATGTTATTATGGGCATTGTCCAAATGCCTCTTAACACTGACAGGCTTTGGGCATCAATCACTCACCTCTCCAGGAAGACTCTTTGACCACCCTCTTGACAAAGAAATGCTTCCTAATGTCCAGCCTAGACCTCCCCTGGTACAGCTTTGAACCTTTCTCATATGTCCTTTCACTGAATACAGAGAATAATCAGTAGAAGAGATGATTTCCTGCCTTTCGGAAAAAGACATTTAATGTAGATATGTCACTGTGTATTCTGGACGCCATGAATCCCCTTAGAATATTTTATTACAGAACTTAGAGGGTGATATGCAGTAACAGTAATAGATCTTTTCATCCTACACTGACTATGTTATTAGCTTGAAGCCCATCTAATATGACTTTAAAAGCTTCTCCTTCAGAGCTGGAATATCTATGGAGGTAGGTGGTCACTGTGTTTTGGCTGTCACAGATGACATTCCTTTTAGTTCATTTTAAAAATCAGTGATGACCTGTACTTGATGGATTAACTCAATGAAGAAGTTTTTTATTGCCCTGAATGAATTGCTAAGCTAGGTATATTTGGAGTCTTTTTCTATTCTCTGTTTTGTGAATAACTGAAAATTTTATTTCACAGTCATACCAGTCTTGGCAGAGCAGTAATAGACTTTTTTCTTGGTTATCAGTAGACAGTAGTGCCCTTAGCTTATTTCCATTGGACACCAGCAGCACTCACATATATGTGCCAAGTTAATGTTATGTGGAGAAACTAATTTATAGAGCCTGAATTGCTTTGGCTTCCCTTACAAATAATTCTGAGTTAATATTTAATACTTTATAACATTGAAAGAGAGCTGGATATTAACAAGGACTTTTGTTATCCTGGACAGAACTTGCTGAAACTTTGTTTTACGACATCTCAAGGTTTTAGGTAAGCTTGTATCATACAGACTGCAATTATCAAAAAAAATCAAATCCTCACATGGTTACTCACTTTTATTTTAGTGCTTTCTTAAGCAAAACTCACTAGCCTGCTCTCCTGGTTTTGACTGGGATAGAGTTAATTTTCTTCCTAGCCTCTGGTACAGAGCTGAGTTTTGGGTTTAGTATGAGAATAGTGTTGGTAGTGTACTGATGGTTTAGTTGTTGTTCTGCAGCGCTTACCTAAAGTCAGGGACTTCTCAGAGTCCCATGCACTCAGAGTGAGGAGGTGCACAAAAAGCTAGGAGGGAGCATAGCCAGGACAACTGACCTGCACTGGGCAAAGGGATAAGCCCACTATATAAACCTGGGGAAGTTGTTCAGGAGGAGCTAATCATTGCTTGAGAATGAGCTAATCAGTCAGAGAGTGGTAAGCAACCGTGCTGTGTATCACTTGTTTCTCTTGGGTTTCATCTCTCTCTCCTCCTTTTCCTTTTTTCTTTTTTTTAAATTTATTAAGTATAATTTACTTTATTTCAATTATTAAACTGTTCTTATCTCAACCCACAAGTTTTATTTCCTGTCTCACTGGGAGCAGGGAGTGAGCAGGCAGCTGCGTGGTACTTAGGTGCTGGCTGAGGTTAAACCACAACACCTGCACACAGAAATGAAATCAATGGGAAAACTGCAGCTGAGATTTACAGGACTCTTAGGAGCTAGCACTCTTCAAAGGACAAATCTGGGACACTGCTGTGTTTCGCCATCCGATGCACTGTGTCATTGCAACCCACTATCAAAATGCTATAATTACATGTCAGCATGCTATGCCAGAGAGTGAGATATAATTATGCTGACCCAGCACTAGCTAAGTTTAGAGGCTTCTCAGTTGTCTGCAGCCCTTGCTGCTTCAGTAGACGAGTCTACTCCAGTGATATTGGATCACTTGAAACAGGTAGCAGCAGCCTAGAATTTCTAAGACTTGAACAAATTTGTTACCAATGCACTACTGGATGCATCAATTTTGCTTTTTTTTTTTTTTTTAAGTCACCCAAGGCTAAGTTTGAGGGAATAGATTTGAAAGACCTCTATATTTGGGAAGACGTCTTTTGAGACAAAGTTCTCTAGGTCGTAGGGTCCTACCAGGAGGCCTCCACATCATTTTGTTATAAACTACTGAAATGGACTCTACAGTCTTTCTGTCCACAAATTCATCAGAGTGATTAAAAAAAGAAGGCTGAAGAATCAAGGGTCAATACAGGCACACTGGATTCTCCAACTTTTAAAATAGTTTCTGTCCAAAGCAGCAATAGACCAGACTGCACATTCTACATACAAAAGGGGTCCCATGACTGTGTTCTCTGAAAATGTTTTTGATTGTTACAGCCTGATGATTTCAGGCTTGCACTTGCTGAGAAAATTAGACATCCCACAAAATTTTCTGCAAGCTAGTAAGCTTTCAGGGCTGAAACCAAAGAGCATAGACCAAGTCTGGACTGCTCACTAAGGAAGAGGTTTCTTTATGCTGGATTCCCTTCCCTTCCCTTCCCTTCCCTTCCCTTCCCTTCCCTTCCCTTCCCTTCCCTTCCCTTCCCTTCCCTTCCCTTCCCTTCCCTTCCCTTCCCTTCCCTTCCCTTCCCTTCCCTTCCCTTCCCTTCCCTTCCCTTCCCTTCCCTTCCCTTCCCTTCCCTTCCCTTCCCTTCCCTTCCCTTCTTAAAGGAGCAAGGATGAAGTCCTTGAAGCACATACATCACAGTGCATTCAGTTGTTTTATCACATAAAAGGAAAACTGAAGCACCATAGCAATAGGCAGTGTGGATTTGAAATTATTTAATAATAAGAAAATTTATCAGATAATAGGATTACATAAAGAAGTTAACATAGCATCTTAAAAATATTATAGATTCAGCTTTTGTTCCAATAAACACAACTATAAATAAATAATAAAATGACTTGCAGATTTTTAAATTTCTCTATGTGAATCATATCCAAATAGAACCACTATCTGATATAAATCTGGGGTAACTCCATTAACTGTGTTTGCCTTTGAAGAAACATTGCATAGGGAGTGAGTGTTCAGAGTCCACACATATCTGTAACTCAAGTCTGTAGTTGGTGCAGCTGTAAGGTTGATTCAGACCTTCAAAGACCCTCCTCTGCTTATAACCTAACTCATGCACATGGACAAAGAAGGATGATCTGACTGTGGATTTTTGTCAAATAGTCCACCTCTGTCTTTTACTTCACTCACATCCTGAAAGCTCAGCAAGTCCTTAAATTCCTTGTTTAATTGAGGGCTCTGCACCATATGCTCACGAGTCAGTTTCACTCAAAAAAGTGACCAATATTATAAAAATGATAAATGGCTAAAAAGTTCTCAATGAATATCATTTATCTTTTCAGAGCTAAGAAGAGACATTTCAGAAGATACATTTCCAAGATACACATCTGCACTTTGAAACTTGTTATGCCCATTTCTGTTAAGGGTCTTTTTTTGTTGTTGTTTCCTCCACTGGTTTTAGAAATTTTACAAAACTAAGTCAAAGATGAGGATCCTGCCATGCAATAACAGCCCCAAAGACATATTTTGTTCCATATAAATAGATGTACTTTAAATTATCGTGTTTCATGATTTCAGTAAGAAGAGGACACAGGTGTTTCCAAAAGCTTGCAAGTAAGGATTCTGAGCAACCAGGATTTAAAATTGAGACATAAACTTCTCAATAAAATAATTCAAACAGAATTTCCAAAATTTTCTTCTTGAAATTAGGCATATAATAAAAGGAGATTCCTGTGTAGATAAGTTATACTAACATTACCGAATACTGCTTTTTCTCTTTTATCACTTCATACACTATTTCACTTAAGTTAAATAACTCCAATTATATTTAATAACATTTTCTTGTATAAGAACATATTCATGAAATACGTTATGATCAAATAAATGTTTCTACTTTTCTTTGTATTTTAGAATAAGTTTCTCTTATTTTGATCAGATTTACTGGACACTGTACAGTCACTGTAATACCCCAAAGGCATGCGAACTTTCTTCCACAGAGATACAGGGTAGTGGGAGAAAAAAGTAATTAAATCAATATGGAATTGGACATAGATCAGTATTAAATTTTTAAAAAACAAACCAAGTACAAATAAATATGAAACTCTTTATCTCTTCCTTTTCATATTAGCCAAACCATGCTTCATAATAAACATGGTTAAATAAGGCATACTATGCAAATTCCCATGCTCCCCAGAACCACTGCAGAGAGACAGTGTCCTGTGTCTTTCTTCCCATAAATAATTATCAGGCTTTATGTCCTGTGATGTTTGTCTCCTGTTCTTTCTATCTTCTGTGTGCTGTTGAATCCTCTATAAGTCTTTTCTGCTACTAACACAGGCTTCTAAAGTACCTTGTATGACTAGAACCTGAGCTGTGACCGAGGCTTTTGCCAGACATGGGAGTAGAAGGAGAAGGGGAAGCAGCAAGTGGTTGGGGTAAGCAAGGCAGTTTCTTGGCTCTGAGAACTGCAAACCCTGTTTCCTGCTATTGTTTATTTCACCTAATTATTCAAACATATCAAGAGGCAATCCAAGCAATCATAACTAATCAGGAGTGTCTACATGCTCTTCTTAAAAATGCAGTTACTTCCCCATGTACTTTTTTATTAGGTGGCTAAAGTTCTGAAAAAACTTGAGCAAAATCATGTAAATCTGCTTTTGTAATGGACATGTCCTTACAACACCTTTGTTGCAGGGAAGGATCATGCCTTTATAAAATAGGATTCTTGAAAATATAAATCCCTTTGCTAAAGTATATAGACATCCAAAAAAAATGGTCTGTGGATTTGGTAGGAAAAAAAGTAAATTTCTTTTTTCCACATCACTTTTGCTGAAAATCATCTGAAAACTGAAGAATTCCTTTTCTGTTAGTAATCACAATATTAATTACAACTGAAATTTTGAAAGGGAACAAGAACCAGAAAAACATTTCCTGAGAAATTAAAACTTGGTATTCTATCAAGTACTATTGCTTGAGTGTGCTAAGTGTGTTTGTTTCATCAGTCCTATGGCTCATCTGTTTTAAGAAGGTGTAGTGGTTCCCTTCTGTGATCTCAGTAGCTTCAGGTTTCCTTTGCAGAACATGGAGTTCCTGATTATCGTTGTATGTGTTCCTGGCCAAAGCGCCGAACTTGTTAAGAGCATAGAGCAACTTTTCGTGATACTTGCACTAGTTTTGACCCTTCAAACCCTTTCTAGGTGAGCACTGAAGAAATGAATCCTTGCCTTTCTTTGGTTTTTTTTTTTTCCAAGAAGGCAGCGGTCTCCTCAGCCACTATCACAGGCTCTTTATCTTCATTGTGTTAATCTGTATGTAACTTCCTCAGGTATCACTGTAGGTCTAACACAGCATAACTATTTTTAGTCACACTCTAAGGGCTTCTTAGTGTGCAGCAAATCGGGATGTGAAAGCATAATCCACTAAGTGCCCTGTATGGAGTATCAATGTGGACTTTGCCCAGCAAATCCTGGACTTTGAAATGTTGACTATTTCGTATGCGTCAAGCAGGTACCCTTCTCGATTACACATTGATTCCTAAAAGAAACACTAAAAATTTTTCCTCATGAGCAGTTAAGCAAGGGATTGAACTTAATGTGTTTGAATCTATATCGCCTGAAGGAGAGCTCCAGTTGAGCACTTCGAGCCCAGCCACCAGATCAACCCTATGACAATAACTCAGGTCCCTCCATGCCCAGTACCTCAATCCCCTAATGCAGGACCTAACCCACTACCTTCAAGTTAATTTTTTACAGAGGATGATTTGAACCACTGAATGAAATTCTCTATTCTATATTCTAATTTGATGAATAAGACAAAAATTCACATTTGCAATGCACATAGGCTGATACCCAGCAGCAGGAATACATGGGAACAGGTCTAGTGAGACACAAATGTATCTGTTGTTCTGAGGGAATATACCAGAACGTTGCAGTCATAAAGGCTGTTTCTTGGTATTCTGGTCAAGATACTCGGTTGCATGAAAATCTATGTGTGCGTCACCAAGTGTCATGGCATTGAAAGACTAACAGAGATTTTTGTTAGGTTTTTAATTGTGATTAGCCTCCCTGTTGTGCTCAGATCATGCAGAAGCCAAGTATTGACCCTTGTCTTTAAGTGTCACTTGTCAGCTACTCGTTCCACAGGTCTTCCTTGGGGACTCTCGAGGAGATTTCAGTAAGCTGATGCTGATCACAAATGGCCTGTGGTATGGATCAGTGATGCCGTGTCTATACAGGAAACCACAACACCAAACGCCAGAAAGTTTTCCACAAAAACAGAAGCCACTAGCTTGCTCAGTGTGAAGAGGGTGTCTTGCCTCAGTGATTCTCCCAGTCTACAGAGGCTCCTGTCCAACACTCTGAAATCTGAGATTATGAAATTTCAATTTAACTGCCTGCTCTTAGGAGGCTCTTTTATAGAATTATTGTTTTATTTTATTTCCTTTTCAAAAAATAAGAACATCACATTTTTTCTCCAGTATTTTGGTATGTCCTTGTCCTTGCTTTTCTGCAGGTCAATGATGAAGTGAGTTTCTGATCATAAAAAGAGAAGAATTAATCTTCCTAGCTGTCAGTCCACATTTTCCTAGGAGACAAAATAGTGCTGATAAGAACTTCAGTCTTCTGCTAGGTTCTGTGCAGTTACAGACTAGTGAGAGCTGTTAACCAGCCGATGCAGAAGGATAGGAATAAACTGTCATTGCCCAAGAGTTTTGAACTTTTCAGCTGCTGCTCCGTCAGGGCAGATTCATGAGGTGGGAGGCAAAGTGAGATTCTAGGTTTTGTTAGCATTTTAGTTGTGGTAAACATTCCCTCTGGCCAGGATGACCTTGTGTGATATGGTCTTGCTGGCTTAGAGACACATTAAAGACATTAAAACAGTTTTCAAAGTGTAGATGGTCAGTCCTTTGTAAAAACTCAGCAGACATTTTGATTTGTCTTGAGACCACCACCATAAAATGAAGGCTCCCAAGGCTGCAGTCATTTTTGAATGTAGGTCAAATTTCCATAGGAGCAATCTGTTTGTGCTCTAGTGGTTTTGCCATACATTTCCTTACTTGCTATGTATCAGTATTGTTTTCACAGGATTTTGCTTCAAAACACCCAGACGCAATGTCTCTGGAAGACTTCCACTGATACTAAGGATGAAACCGCTGAATGATCATTTGTATCAGATCCTCAATAAAGAATATATGTTTTGGTGCTGTTTGTAGACTCTGTTGGAAAGGAAAGATAAGTAATATTTTTGAAGTGGACAAATAAAGTAAGATAAATGGTTTCCAATATGGCAGGATGTTGAAAAAACATGCATAGTTAGTAGGTATATTATATAAAGTGTTTCACAGCGCCAGGTCACTTACACATGGGTTGATTTATAGTTTTCTTCAAAATGTTCTCATTCATTTTGAGCTTTAACATGCTCATCAGAATTACTTAAGCTAATCTGCTTGATTGCTGCTGTAGCAGCTCTTGGCTTGATGTCTGCTTAGTTTCAGACTTTGTATTCAACAGGCTCTCTTGTTGCCCTAGCAGTATGACTCACATAGAGTACAAGGCAAATGCCAAGGTGCTGCCAGTCACAAGAAACTGATAGAAATGGAAGTGAAGTATTTGGTAGTTTCTTTTTCTGACCACAGGGTGTTGATGGAAAGAAACAAGGCAGGACAATCATGCTGTTTTCACATTTTGCTCAAGTGCCAGGAGGCGGTTCTTTCACAGTCACTGCAATTGTTCCTGTTTAACATGGAAGCCTTAAGCCAGACATAATTAGACTTTTTCTTGACAAATCATTTGTGCAAAGTCTTGACAGGTTGAAAACTGAAACGGTTGTGCTGCATTCTTCAGGGTCTGAAACAGACAGGATTACAGAAAAATGAAAGCAAGTACTGTGAAAGCTATGACTTGCAGAAATATGTGTCTAGCGCGAGTACAAAGTCTGTGTCATGTTTGATCAAAACAATTAGACAGAATATTGTCTCGTGCTTTGCTGGTGTTATACTACAGTATATTAGTAATATATAAGGGCTGTATTTCACTAGATAAATTCTGTGCCAAATGAGATGCAAACAAACACACCAAAAATATAATATGCACATATCTGATATTACTGCAGAGCAAAGTAAGTGTGTAAGTCTTACAATTTGAGCTCATGTAACAACTGAAAGCTTTTTCAAGTAAGATGAGCCATTGCACTGGAAAAAGAAAACCTCCATGAAACTGTTATCATATATTGTCGGTACACTCATGGAAATAATCACAGAATTGTAGAACCATTTAGGTTGGAAAAAACCTTAATGATTTGCTGCATCTGAGATATTTATAATCTTCCTATGAAGGGTAGTATTAGTAACAAGACTTGCTCAGTGATGTCATGGTTAGATGGCGCAGATGTAGACGTTTTGAAGTATTTGCAAATTTTTTAATCACTACATAATGAACAAAATCCTCAAACATCTTAGTTTCTACTCTTGCTTGCAAATACCATGATTTTCATGAAAACGCATAATTCTAGCTAGGGTTTAACAGCAGATTTATAGTTACAATGAAGGTTTTTATGAACACATTACAGGAAGCTCCTCAGTACATTAGAATGCAAATAATGGAATCAGTGCTTTTCATAATGCGTCCCGAATGTCTGGTGAAATAGAACTACCGATTATTCCCTGTAACATTTTTTCATGTTACTTCACAAAATGTAGCAATTTGTAATAAATCTGTTTAGTAAGCTAGTTCTAAAGCATCACACAAGATCTTTTCTACTTTCCAGGATCTTTTCCAAGGCATTGTCAAGAACTCTGTATAATACAAACGTGGGAAAATTACATTCCACAGTCACAGGTGATCTTTCAGCTTCTTTATGGATGAACAAAATTTTCTCAGAGATTGTCAAGTCTTAGTGTCATGTTTTGCACAGAAAAACAATAAAAGAAGAGAGCACCTCCTCTTGTAATGAAATAAATCATCAGCTGAAGCTTTCAAGTTGGCCTCAAATTTTGCAATTGCACATGATATAGTTCTGGTGTAGCATCATATGAATGTGCAAAAGCAAAATGATACTCCCCCAGGAAAGCTGTATATATATCTGTTCAAATGTAAGTCATCTCCATCACACACAGGATATGGGCATTCAAAAGATCTCAAAAGAAATGTTCTTGCAGAGGTCAAAATGCATGTGAAATTCCGAGCTCCCGCATATCTCCATATTCTTTTTTCTTTCACCAACTATGTGGTGAGAGGGAGCATCATGTCTTTCTTATGGCTTTCTTTAACAGTTTGTATTAGTAATCATATTTCAGAATTACCTCAGCAACTGATAGAATTTCTTGTCCAATACTTAGAGAGGAGTAACTTCTCTGTAACTCAGTTCATCTTTCTGTTGTCTTGTCCTGTATCAGTTCACTAAGTGGTTAAGGAATCATACTGAATTGTGCCTGTATACCTCTTATCTCACATGACTCTGGCTTAAACTCAATCATTTGCACTTCTTAAATATAAACTGACTAATTCTCAAAAGATTATAGTTAATAATAAAAATTCAGGTAGTAATCCAAGTAAAATTATTTCTGCCATGTACATTGTGTCTTTTCCTTCTGCAGCTGCACAACAGTGAAATTCTTGTTCGTCATGAATGAATTTTACCTTTGGCAGCTTGGAAATGTATTCTTTTAATTGCATTTTTACTGTAATCCAAACTTGTTTAAGAGACCAGAAAAATTTTCCTAAATCTGTTTGACTCAGAACATATGCTTCAGTCTTTGTTGTAGCTCACTCAGGAGTGCTCTTGTGTGTGGTACAGAATGGATTAGTTAGATGTAGTAAAAGGTAGTAATCAGAAATTATATGTGATAATATGTAATTTATTAAATACTTACAAACCACATATTAAAAAGCATTAGGACAATCTCTGCTTTATTATTTTAAGCAGTGCTTTTCACTTTGATTGCATGTAGTAATGTCTCAGCTTCAGATGAGGTCTTATTTTTGCATGACAAATCCTTCCTGTAATTTTACTCTGAATGCTGCCTTCTTTTAGTTGTACTGCATTTCTGAAGTTCAATCCTGTAGAGTTTCACTCCCCACTCCTCTTTCTAATGTTTGTTAGCATGGCTGTTCTTAAACATCTTGAATTATGGAAACAATGAAAGCAAGGGTGCCTATGGGCAGCTCAGTCATCTATGTCCATGTGAAAGTTGCCAGCACACTGCCTGGGGGAAAGCAACCTTTCTGCCTTGAGATACCAAGATATTCTGTCAGCATCTTCTAGGAGAAAATGTGTTTCTGTTTTAAGAACGAGAATGAAAAGAATAAGAAAAAATAATAATAATAATAATATTGAACTCTGAGAATAGCAGAGGGGTGTGTTTATAAGCAAAGCCTCTGGTAAGTCATTAGATCTCTATCATTTGAGTCTGTGACAAATATTCTAGCTTTAAAATACTGAAATATTTTTCATGTCTAATGATTGACATTGTGCCTCAGAGTGTCTGCCTACCTGGCAGGAGGTGTAAAAGTTGTGAGAAGGGTCTTGTGAAAGGAAAGATAAGAGTAAAATCAAAGTGACATTGGCTGGGGTTGCAAGTCATAGTCAAATGGTGTCTGTGCATGAACAGTCACTGGGAATGACACCTCCTTTCTTAAAGACATTGAGTGAATAGGAATAAATACAATGAATTCTGCACTGAGATGTAGATTCTCTTGGCAGTTTGTAATAGTTATGAATTTCTTGCCAATGCAGCAAAAGCTAAAACCAAATTTCTTGGTTTAATAAAAAAATCAATTAAAAATGTATGATGGGTTTGATTGATATTATTTTATTTATATTAATAAAATTCAGTGTTATAAATTTAAAAAAAAAATTAAACTGCTTTCAAAAATAGCCAAGAAAAACATCTGGCCACAGCCATCATTGGAGACAAAAAATTGTCATGTTCTAGAATGGTCCAACACAAACAGCTGCTGCCACTTGTCTGCTGAGCAATGCACCCGTGGATGCTTAATAGCAACACACAAATGCATGGGCTACAGCCCCGCTCTTGTGCTTTTCTGTCCTCTGCAGCCAGGGAATTCTATGTGCTATAAAGCTCCTCTGCCATTAACCTGCTGGCCCTGTGCAACTACAATACAGAAAGAGGAACGATTTTCATTCCTTAGAAAGCTGCCTGAAGTCTCATTTCTCTCTTCTATCACAGCCCACTGTAGGTAGCCTGAACTTGCGTTAAAACTTAGCTGAGGAAAATTGGCTCTCAGTGATATTCACTCATATTATCTTTTATTTTTATGAGCCCAGTGCTAAAGAAAAACTTCCTTTCATGTAAAATGATGATATGGCTAATGTGCATGGAGAAGGATGGAAACAGACAGCAAGAGTGAAAAGGAGTAAAGGAAATTATGTTGTTTGAAATACAACCCAGTAAATGGATGTACTTAAACCCAGTGCTGCATGAAGACTCATCCATTTTTTCTCATAAGAAAGTTTAGGAAAATAAAGACATAAATAAATAAGAAATTTTTATTTGTATGCTACATTCACCAAGGAGAAGGCAAATTTTGGAAAGCAATATGAACACCTTTGTAAATACAGAGAAATACTCCGAAATGAATTGGGACAACAGGAACAAGTTTCTGTTGATTCTAATGGATTTAGGATTAAGCCCTAAACAATGGATTGGAGAGGGTATTCCACATTAGCCAGGAGCGTGAAACTCCATGTTTGACGGTGGGGAAAACCAGCCAGTGAATCAATCATCTCTGGTGTTGGTGATGTACAGCACCCTGAATAAATGCTGATGGCGGTGCTGGCACACGCTGGGGAGTGGGTAACACCAGGTGTCCCCAGTGCAAGCTGGCAGGAATGTCATGACAGCAGAATGCAGCGCCCAAGAGTAAAGGGAATGTTGAGAGATATGAGTGCTTTTGCTGGAAAGAGAGCATTTAGTTTCCAATAAAAACACAAGGGAAACCATCTCAAATCCAATTCACTGAAAAGACTGAGAGAACAAATTGGCTTTGCACCATGCTGTGACCATCTCCTGACTAGAACGTCATTGGCGTAAATTAATTTTATTAAAATTTTTGCTCTACAGACAATAAAAATGTAAACAGAGGACCTTATCAACATGAGTGTCCCACCAGCGTTACAGTACCTGAACAAGGCAGGGAGAGATGTTACTTATGAGACTACAGATGAAAATCCGAATTTTGTGGATTATGTCTGGAAACCACAAGAACCTTCAGAGGTCTGGGTGACTGGTGAGAATAATATCACTGGTGAGAATAATATCAGACTGGTGAGAATAATATCACTCCACAGCCAAGTACCCACATGACAGCCCAGCTTTTTCAAGCAGTCAATGTAGAATAAATTTGATAATTCAATCTACATGTTATAACAGCAATGTCTGGGTGATAGAAGGCAGCACGCATCTCTGTAAATCACAATGTATATCTTTCCTTCTAACAGAGACAAGAAGGCAGTACAGACTTCACAAAAAGAAGAAAAGACTTTTCAGCAGAGACCATAGAAAAGCTTAAGGGAATAAAACAGCCTTAGAAACAGAAGAAAGTCTACCTATTAAAAATGGTGGTGTGTTAATTTCCATTTATGTGACGAAACCTTTTCATAAATAAAATGGAGTGGGAATAAAGTGGGAATGCTCTCTTGTGGCAGTAAGTTGTACTGGTCCCTTGCATGCAGTACTGGGGTGATTAATTTTGACTAATTTGAAATGTAAAATCTGAAAGAAAGGCTGATGTGTCTATGGTCATATGTCATGTGGCTATAATCGTTGGACTGTCTGGGATCCAGGAGATTCCAGCAGAGGTGTCCCAGCATCATTATGATACGCTGAACCAGGGATGGGGAATTCCTGCTCATCACCTGCTGCAAGAAACATTGTGATTAAGTTTTTTGTGGTCCTTCCTCATGCTGCTACCTTATCTGAGCTGCTTCTCTGCCAATTAATTTTCTTCCAAGCCTGACACAAAGTAAAACATTAAGAAAGCAACTCGTACAGTTGTATCAGTGACAGAAAACGAGTCAGAGCAGGGTGTATTCTGTGTTCTATAGCCCAACTCTGTCCTCTGTAACAGCTCATACATCTGACTGCCAGGGAAATAAAATATGGAGATCCTTAGGGCCGTTAATGACAAACAAAAATTGCCTTCTCATAGCTCCTGCAGAAAAATTAGTAGCCAAAAGTCGAACCATCTTCTCAGCCTCAAGTCTGCAAATATAACAACAAAATATTGTAGTTAAAATAAATAAACAATGTTTGACTGTTTTAAAATCATTATGTGCATAGTCTATCATTATGCATCACCAAACAGTTGGGCAAGAGTGAAATCAATACAGTGTCCAAGGCTCTCTCAGGCAAAAATATGTTTGAAAGAAATTAACACATCTGTACAAGATGCGTCAAATTTTTTTCTAGTTGAATATGTTTGGTAAACATATTTATTAGCAAGTTAATATTAACTGGTAACAGTATAGACATCTGTTGATCTGATCAGTAAAGATGCAGTAATCACTAATTCTCCAATGAATGGTTTGCACCAGCACCTGTGGATCTTCTTGCATAATCAGCATGATTAGCCTTTGATAAACTGCTGTACTTCCCCAGTCTTTTAGTCAGTGGCTTACTCAACCTATATACTGCCTCCTATAAACACTTCAATCTGAAACAATTTCAGGAAAAATATTATTCCCAGGGCAGTGGCTCAGTTTGCACAGCTTCTACCAAACAGTTTTCTGAAAGGCATCCCCTGAGCTTAAGGCAGTCTGCTTGCAACATTTTAATTGTTTTATTTCTTCTTTTTTCTTTCTTTGTTGTTGATCTAAATTAAACTCTATTGGAGACTGCAGCATTTCATATTATAACAATGCCTGTCAGGAGTTCTTTACTGTGCATGATAAAATGTAAACTCTGTAATTAGCTTTTTTGTAATAAACATTGGAAACTACTTTAGCATCTTAATCAGTAGAGTTTCAAAGTTATTTTGCTTTTTACTTGCCTCTGCTGCTCTTCGTTGTTTGCTGTGCTCTATTACTCTGTTGAAAGCTATCATTTACAGTTTATCCCATTATTGATGAGCAGGATGTTTGCCTTTGCTATTTTTAACTAAAACCAAATATTTTATTAAAAGTCTAACATTGTATCTCAAGCACTTTGACAGAAAACATTTGGAAGCACATCACTCACTCTAAGGTGAGTTCACTGGAAAAAAGTTGCTCTAACTTACTTAACCCAACAGTGGTGACTAGATATCACAACATACCCAAGATATTCCAAAAGCAAACATTTATGAAGGGGTTGCTAAGTGGATCGCTGGCTGCCGAAGAGTATCAGACATCGTTGTCTTAAGCACAGTTTTAATGAACTAAGCTATTTATGCTATGATTGAGATTTAGAACACAGTTACATTGGTCCTCCATGCTAGCACCCAAAGCAGAAATACGGTGCTAAATACATGGTTCCCAAGGAATAAAAGTCAAATAATAAAAGAGGCTTGGAAGAGATCACACCCTAAGTGTTTTTGGACTGGCATTTTTTAATAGCTTTTTTTTCCCCTTCCATTTCCAGGCTTGAGCAGTACGTAAAGAATCTGAAGCTGTTACAAAGGCTGTGCTTCACACATAGTTATGTTGTTTCCAACAATCAGCTGTTTAGCTGTTGAGATCCATGAGCTGCAGAAACCCACAGTGGGAACCATCCATCTCAAGATGCTTCTCCAACAACCTGCTGGGCAGACAGGAAGCTGCAGCTGTAGCCTGGGCTGCAGCTGCCTCAGAGACAGCTATGGCATGGCCCTGTTAGTCTTTTTCCTATGCTGTCTGAATGCCTGTCAAGCAGGAGAAAGCTGGGGTTGAGAAACAACTTCTCTTTCACTTCATGGCTTACTGACAGAGGTCAAAACTCTGATGCCAAATTACAAATATTAAAAATAAAATTACATGTTTTGGATTCTCCTCATTTTTTATGCTCTGCCACCCAAAGCACCTGGAGGAATGATGGTATTTATAGGTTGGGGGGGGGGGTTGTAGTTTGGGGGTTTTGTTTTGGTTTGCTTTAGTGTTTCTTTGGGGTTTTTTTGGTTTTTATTTTTTTTAATTACAGTACGTAATATGATGCATTTGGTGCCTCCTGAGGACTGTCTTAAAAAGCCCAGCAGAAATCAAGTTCATTATCCAGGCCTTCTGCAACTGATTATTGAAGAATTACAGTCGAGAAGGGATGTTCTTTCATGCAATGTATGATAGTAAGTTTGCATTTGAAAGAGGGAAATGATCCTCACCAAGTTCATCTCATATGAATTAGACTATCTCTAATTCCTGGAGTGTTGGACAGGATGAAGACCAGGAGATCATATGAAAGAGACTCCTTGGATCTGTAGCAGCACCACTGTGCCACTTAATACTCAAAAAGATTTAATATTAAACCTTTAGGAACTGTATTTTCTTTTTGAGGAGATTATATAATTCATTTATATCTTGAATACTGTTAAGAAAACACAGGCAAGTTTTTCTACTAAATATAAAAATCTGCTACTTGCTAAGTCAAAGAGCATTTTCTTACTAAGGTTTAATTAGTAACCAAATGTTCCTGGTCTGTGATATAACAAATATCTCAGTTTTATATCTACCTGTTCACCTAAGGATTGAGTTCTACTGTGTGGCATTATTTCAGCAGCTTGTTCAGAGCTGTTGAACCAAATGTGATATTTGAACAAACAAAATATTTTTGAGAATATTATTTCAAATACAGAGTTAAAATCACCATAGCTGCAAAAATGCTGATCTTTCCTTATAACCCTAGTCCTGCTATCTACTCTATCTATATTATTGTGCAGTTTTTAATTAGATGTTAATATCACAATTATTTGTTTTCATTAAAAAAAAAAGACAGAGTGAAAGCCAACAGTCTGCCAAGCAGCCTGCTTTCTATCAAATTACTTCTTTTCAAAGGGATGTATCTGCTTGTCAGAGACTGAAAATAGTTCATGCCTCAAACATTGAAAGTTATGTTCACGACAAAGAAGCTGCAAACCGAAGAAGCCTCTCTGAATGGACTAAATAAAAGTCATCAGAATTCCCCAAATTATTTCCCCAAACTGTCCAAAATTATTCAGTCTGAAGCAAATATTTACATGGATACTTTCGGTCTGAAAATAGACAGTCAAGAAACTTAGAGATACCTAATGTCTGTAAGGCTTTTCTCTCAGCCTGCATTAAGAAGCAGTGATATGCTTCTCTTCGTATTAACCAGGACTTGACTGTCAGAAAAAATTAACCAATTCAAAATTTAGGGTTAATTAATGAACATCATCTCAAACCTTTATTCAGAAATCAAGGGAAGTGAAACAGAAATTTCTAGAGTTCCATTATTCGTAGTCCCAAAATGAGCATCGTAATTTCAGGTTTAGCTGTGATCTGTGGCTTTACTGAGACCACTTGCTGTTTAGCTGTTTTCACTCGTCAGTGGGAGCATGTAGCACATTGTAGGCACTAGACATGGGTTATTCGGTTATTTGCAGATGGACATACTTGCCATTCCTAAAATATTCTTCAATGGAAGCTTTGTTTCCTTTTTTACCTGAGACTTTAACTCTTACACTTGAAATTGGCATTTAACTCCTGCACCTCCTACTACCTTCAGTGTAGAGTGGGTCCTTCTCCCAGCAATGTTTAGTATTGTTCCAGAATTTATATGTTTACTGTTTTAACATGCCCCCACTTCATTACATCCTCCATTTGAGCAGGCGTGACTCCCAAACACAATTTCAGCAACACATTTCAGCACTGCCTGTTAATTACCACATTCAACTCCTCTTCAGCCTGCTGCATTTCAACACAGCAGTCCCAGAGACGTAGAAGCAAAGGAGGTAGACTGATTTCTCATTTCATTCTGAGCTTTCAGGTGTACACTGTGGTTTAAGTCTCTAAACATAGACCCGGAAAAGTTACTTCCACAGGAACTTTAGCATGAGCTTCCGAAAATGTACATTGCTGTACTCTTCCTCTCTTTCCCTTCTCTCCAAGGAGGCATATAAGGACCCATTTTCTCTAGATCTCTGATAGTGTTCTAAAAATAGTTACCATTTCCAGACGTGCTCAAGACCTAAGGAAGGAGACACTGACACCCTCAGACGTCTTATCATACTTACAGCATCATCTTCATAAACCCCCTTCCTGTAGTCCGACTGCCCGAATGTGAGAGAGAGCCATTTTTTGTCAGTAGGGGTTACACAATGCAGGACACTTCACTTGAATAATTAGTCAGTTTTAAGGGTGCAGACAGTGTTTTGTTTTATTAAAGACCAGAATATTATTCTGAGTTTTATATTTCCTTCATTTACAGATGAAAATTATAATTCATTCCTTCTTCGTGTATAGTTAAGTTCATTGCAATTGGCTTGTGAAATAGCTAGAATTCATTTTATTTGTCTCCCAGTTTGCTATTTCTTGCAGCTTTCAGGATACAGAAAGATACCTTCAGGGAAGAGACCCTGAGTCAGCGAGAGTTTTGAGGTAGATATTGTTCTTACGGCAAGCATGCCAAAAAACATCCAATGAACTCTGAAATTCTAGTTTATTTTAGCTCAGACTAAAACAATGGACCTTTATAAAGAGACAAGTGAGGACTGCTTAAGTAAGACAGTAAAAGTAAGAGAATACAAAAATAAATCATCGTTTGCCCACTGTATCCTTGCTTTTTTTAAGCCTTGCTCTGAATCCAACAGCTTTCAAGGGCTTCTTGAACCAAACTCAATGCAATCCTCTCTTAAGAAAAAGGGAGTTTTCTTGGGTTATGGATGCTGAAAAACTCTGGCAGAGAATTTCTTCAGCTCTCTGCAGCATTTTGTGAGAATTCTTTCTTTCCCATGCACGCAAGACAAAACAGCGTTACCGTTTTGTAAACTTCTTGCAGGTGCGGATTATTTTGGTAGAATTGTTATGGCTCTAACTGGAAAACATACTCAGAGCTGTGTGTCTTAGAACTTGACCAATCCCCTTAGGGGGTGGAGGGCGAAAGCCAATTATCTTACGCCACTTAATACTCTTTGCGAACTAACATATAAAAGTCTTCCGAAAATTCATTAAAAACCTCTTCTTTCATTGATCCTTGCCTGGACTTCGTGTCGTTTCTCTACTCGTCCGTGGGGAAAACAGCGACACTTGGGTTTTTTCTTTTTTCTCTTTTTTCTTTCCCTTTTTTTTTTTTTTCCTGTCATCTCGTATCTCTGACCCTGATCTCCTCAGGAACCACTGCTCGTGCTGAAGACTCTCCACTTGTTGGGTTTCTCACACTGCTTGCCCCACAGGTTTCATCAGAGTTTTTCCCATCTACAGACACTCCCTTGCTCTCAGGTAAGACACAGAAGGGAGCCCCTTGGCCCAGAGCATTCCCTCTGGTTCATGTGAGCTAGTGAAGACCAGATGAATGTCAGCTTGCCCCTGATGCCAGCCATTGTACTTTTTAGAGAGCATGACGCGAAATAAATCATGAACAAACATGGCACATTGTTGCATCTGTTCTCTTCCTCTCCAAATTCCACGCATAGGGTTCAATTTTATGCTATCATCAGTGGCCTACTCACAGCAGAGACAAAATTGGCATCGCTCATAATGAATTAATACAAACCTCAAAGAGAAATTAAGTTCTTTCCATATTCTGTCATTAAGGGATATAAGATAAGGCAGGAGAAGGCCAAAACAAGTGCTTTGGAGGATGTGTTATTTTAATAGAGTGAAGCTGTAGACATGACAGAGTGCTCTTGTATCAGAGCTAGAGGGTGTTTTATTTTGCACTGATATTTCTGGGGTCTAAATTACTTCACTGCCAATGGTTATTTCTAAAGCTATGAGGTTAAAACAATATTTGGTATGATTTCTTGAAGAGTTTGATCTGACAATAAATTGATTGATGTCCTCAGTCTGTAATAATTGTAAACAGATATATAGATATAGTTAAAAGAGTGTGGCTGAATTCAGTCCTCATTTGACAAGCTGCATGTTTTATAGAATATGTTTATGTAGAAAGATAAATATGTGCAAACTCCTGCTAATTAGAGCTGGATTGCAGTATTGCCTATTCTGAGCATCTGAAAATCAATAGTCACATCTCTAGACTGTGCCAGGAGATGAAAATCAGACACTGTCTTAGATATTTAAAATTATATATAGTCTTTGGGCTGCCAAGGTGAGACAAAATCTGAAGCTATTGCCTAAATGTGGAAACACGGAGTTGAGGTTTAAAAAGCACCACATTAAAATTGTCAGGCAACTCAGAATAGCAGCAGCGTCGCCATGCACCTGAGCAGAAAGGTAAAAGGGCAAGATCTCGCCCAAAGGCCATGGCACGGAAGAAACCTGAGAGTAAGGCAGGTTTAGTGTCAGTACTCATACAGTGTCAGTACTCATAGGTATAACAAGATCTAAGGCTGGCAGGCTGCTTACAGCCTAAAGGATTGCAACATTCCCAGAGGAAAGGCAGGAAAAAGGAGAGCAATATATATTGGTTGGGCAGCCTGAGAGAAGAGTTAATCGTGATGAGTGGGCCTCTCTGAGTTTCTTGGGAATGGTGTGATAGTTTGGTGATGTGATCAGGCCGTTCATAAGTTTAACAGTTCCTAAAGCCAACTTATCTTAAAAATGCTTGTATACTAATCACATTTGACCTAGCTTCCAGAAGGACTGGAAGGCCCTTTGACCCAGGCTGCCCACTTTGAACTACCTCAAATTTGACCTTGCTTTGGTGATGGCTGTACTTTGTGTGAACTAATCCAAGTACAGGAGTCTATACTGCTGCATGTTTGTGTGCATGAGCACTCATACACGTGCACATCTGTTAAAGAACAGCCTATATGCAGGTGAATATAATGCAGAGGAAGGGTAAGGTACCTTACATGGTGATCTAATATGTCACGTTACATTTAGATCATTTTTGAAAGCCAAAACTAAACAATCAGGTTTATTGTGTGGAAATGTCAATGAGCTTCTCTGCCTGTGGCTAGTTTGCTAGCATTTTTTCATTGTGGAGTCATAACTGCAAGCATACATGAAACCATAGATGTAACTTTTGATTATTCATATTATTCCAAAAATAAAGACACTCACTCATGCACAGAGCCAACACTTAGGCTTATATTTAAAACTCTAATAAGGAAAATGTCAATCTCATAGCTCACGATTTAAAGTGTAATACCAACATCTTAATGTACCATCCGTCTGAACCCAAACCAAACTTCTTCAAATAGACAAGATCTCATGATACATGTTCTCCACGTTTCTTCTGTCTTTTAACAAAAGCAAAAAGAAAACTGACCAAGAAAAGTCACAATTAAAAAAAAAAATAAAATAAGCATTATTCTTGGAAAGAATGTCTCATTTTCTTCCTTCCTTTTGGCAGTTTCCTAGGCTGCTGTAGATTGAAGAAAATAGGAATAAGCATCTTTCGACCACAAACAGATGTGCTTGATAAAGAAAATGTCAGCAAAAATACTAAAGCAATGTGTCACAGCAGCTTTCTGACAGATAGAGGGAAAAGGTAAAAAATGTTCTATCATGTCCAACAAGGTGTTCTTTTTGAGATTTAAAGATCACTGTGCAACTTTAAACATGTTTGTCACTTTGGCTCTGACTGGAGCTATCTGGAGCTTCACAAGAACTTTATCAGCTCAGCATAGGGGGGAAGAAAGAAGCCCATTCCCATTTATCTCAGCCAGGTTCCCTTCAAAGCCAACAAATAAATTACAGTGTACATTTGATACAAATTGATTTCTTAACTCAAATAACAATGTTGTCCTCCCAGTCAGGCCATGTGTCACTCATTCGCGAGCCTGAGTGAAAGGCTCAATCTGTCTGCGTGACAGAAATAGGCCTGACGCATCTCACCGAGGAATGCTAATAACCCCGGCCTGGCCCGGGCCTTTGTGGGCAAGCCGCGATAAGGAAAATCAGCCCCTCCTGTCAAACGCCGTGAAGGCCTGATCGCTGTTTGTTCCAACAAGCTGCATAGGCCTCGGAGTCGCCATCCTATTTCATGTAGTAAATGAGAGGAAAATAAGATCCGGCTACCACGGTTAAGATGCCGGTGACTGTGATGAAGCCGAAGTGAAAGGAAACCCCATTGAATATCTTGAACTGATCTTATCAGCTGCTGGAGAAATGAGATATTGGCAGGGGCTGTTGAGTTTCTCACAGCTGAGCAGGTTAATAAGGTTGGGAGGCAGGCCACAGGCTAATTGGATTTGCCTTGGTTTGATAAACAGTGGCAGGCCCATTGCCAGAAAAACATACACAATGTGGCTTTTTCTCTTTGTTTCTCTTTAAGCCATATGGGAAAAAAAAAAAAAGCTGAAAAAAAAGCTGCTTTTTTTCCCCTTTTTTTGAAGCTAAAGGTGTCTTCCTGAATTCCCAGATGAAGAGGCCAACAAAGTCAAACTGTGAAACAGTAGTTGTTGGGTGTTCTGACTTTAATCAAACACCATTTAACCCGCCTGACCTCACAAAGTCAGCTCACATCAAAACAGCACAACTGTAAGGGCTAACTAGAAGCAGAAGGAAATAACAACCTATTGAAGCTTTCCAAAGGCTTAAAATATTCAAAAGGAACCAATTTTGCAGCCTCATCTCCGGGCAGATGCAGCCTGGGCGGAAAAGACAGCCTGCGCAGCCGTCTCCATGCTGCGCCCAGCGCGGGCACCCAGGCTGCACCCATGGCTGATGGGCAAGGTCCCAGCACCCCTTCAGTCCTCTCTAAAGTTTGATCCCATGGTCCTTCAGCTCTTGCCATAACCCTGCTTCTTTTCCATGGTGTTACTTGGCAGGATCTGACCTGGAATTTGCAAGAAGTTGAGGAGCTTTATGATTAAACACTGCAAAACTGTGCCCTGCAGGGCAGGCAGAAGGCTGCTCTGTCACCCCTGTGTTGCTGCACGGGTTGCTGCGAGCTTCCACCCACACTGCCCAACAAAACCTGCCAAAATGCCAAGACCTTTGCGAGACCTTGGAAATGTAATGCTTTGAAAAACGTTTAGCTGTTGAAGTTGCTATTGAATGCCTCTGATAAATCCTCTCACTACATTTTGTTTCATGAGGTTTGGCTTGTATTTTCTCCACCGACTCTTCTAAATCTTGGGTCTGTTTTCACTTTGGATTGGCATTGGCAGGGCTGGTGCAAGGAGAAATAACCAAATGAGAGTGGTGCTGCTTTATTCACTGCAGATACAAATACAGCACCAGGGCAAGGCAGTGGGGAATTACTTAGAACAACAGAGGAATACACATACTTTTACCATGAGTGTGAGGACATTAGTACATTTTTCAGCGTGCACAATGCTCCACACTGCGACATCTGAACATCAGAATCTTTTTACGAACTTCTGTGACTTTATTCGTAAAAGTTACCAATGGAACCAGTAACCAATGAGAAATGCATGTCATCCCTGTGAAGAGCTTCTAAGTATCTTTTTTTCCTTTTATTTAGGTTCTGGTGCCTTAATGAAATATGTTTGCACACCATCAGATTCAGTGAGTCAGACAAGATGAGGAACTTGAAGGAAACATGTCCAAGCTTATCCCATGTTTTATTTTTCTCAGTTCGGAATGGGAACTTCCTTGTAATTTTTGAAAGAAGACATGAATTTCTCTGAGGAAATATTGTTTCTCACTTACGTGAGAAACATAAGTAATGTTTGAAGTCTTGGTTTAAATATGAACACAACAAAGAGTTTCCACTCTCTTCAGCTCCATTGTTTAGGAAAATAATTGTATTTAAGACTTTATCGTTTAGTCTAATTTGTATTTCACTACTTTAAAACATACTTTACATTAACATAGCATATTTTATCAGACTGTCTCAGAAAACTATGTCAAAATGAATAGTATTGCATATCTCACTTTTGTTGATACATGAACAGACATTTCCTGAGCAATTCTTTCCTGCTTAAAATTTAAAAGTTTCTGTAGGCAAAACATTCCATTTTCAACAAATATTGCCTGTGCAGGTAGCTTACAATTTTAGCAGTTCAGAAGTATCCCTTTTTGGGGCAGTTTAGATTCCTCTCCTAGGCTACTACTCCTTGTTCTTTGGGTTTTCTTTATACATTTGCCAAAATGGAACCAGAATATAACTTGCCCAATGAAGCAGATACTTTTGTTTAGAAATAACATTTAACTTTATAGAAAACAATGCCAGTCCTCACCTGAAATGTGCAATGTGGAATATAAAACTACCTCTTCCATCTGCTAGCTGAACTGCTGCCTTGTTGAACATGAAATTCCCTTTCATTCTCTGGTCCAAAGAATATCTAATTTGTAGGAAGTGAATTGGTTTGAACAGAACAGAAAGTAGATTTTTTTTTTTCCCAACAAAATGAAGCTAAAGATTGGTCTCCCACCTGCTTACCACATGTCCTAACTGTGGGACTAGCAGCTTCTCTAGAGCAGAGAAGGTCCAGGCGGTTCAGAACTTACCACGTCCTTTGGCTCTGGAAGAAAACATAAGAGAAAGGGAATGATTTGCCAGCAGAAGAGTTTCTCAGATCAAGATAATCAAAGAGATTTTCTATATTTATTTTTTTTCTTTTAGTTTTGGGCCTGGAAACATTTAAGAGAAATTTTGTTTCATGGTAAATAAGAACAAAACCTGTAAATAGTATTGTAACTGAAAAAATGAAACAAAACCCAATCCCTGTATCATGACGGAAATGAAACCATTCAGGGAAAATAAAGAAAAGAAAATAATTTAATCTAAACTTTGCTTAAATTAAGATTTAGGTTTGTTTTTAAAGAAAGAAAACTCTTTCCTCACTTTGAGTATGTTTCTGGACACCATCCCACGATACAAAATTGGCTTTGTACTTGCAATGACTTATGCATAACAGTTTCTTCCTTTCACATTTTGAGTGTTTTATTATTTTTGGATGCACATCAGTACAGCATGTGGCACATGTATAAGGCAGACTAGGGTAATGGAAGTACATTTTCTGCAGTATAAATACAGGCTACAACTAAGCTGACAAAGCCCCTTGTCCAAAATCCAGGTCCACTACTGGTGAAATTAATAAAATTTGCACCTTTCAATAATAGTAGGATCAGTCTTCAATGGTTTTTCAGCCTTCCATAACGCTTGGAATAATGCTCCTATATTTGCTGTAAGTTGCATTTGGAATCATTAATTGGTCTAGTTTCCTGTTATCCCAAAATAGCAGTGAACAGATGAATGTGAAATAATATCTTTCTAAAATCATGAAAGATAGTAAATAAGCTGCATTTGAACTATTGATTTGAAAATTGCATCAGGCCCAAGTACTTAACATAGCAATGTGCCCAAGGACTGATTTTATTAGCTTGCTATATTTCAGGAATTATTTAAATAACTTGCCAACTAATGTTTTCTATTAGGACTCAAAATTTATGATCAAAGTTTATCTTTTATTCAATTTTAATTTTTAAAAAATAGACAATACATAAATCAAAGCTAATAATAGCAGTTCCAGAGACATCTCATAAAGACTAACATGTGCTTTTACCTTTAATCTCAGTGAGAAGCCCCTTGCCTTTAATGGAAGTATTCACAGAATATAAAATTGAGCAGATGATTGCATCTTTAGAAGACGAGGGCCTAAAGAAGCACCTGGTAATTAGTACTGAGTGATATAATGTGAATAGAGCACATAATGAGGCGCTGAGGTTTTCTTGGAATCGGTGTACTACTGTTTTTGAAAGCAAACAGATGAATCTAGAACTTGGAAAAAGTAACTGCCTCAAAGCACAAGCAAGATATTAATAATTAGCATGTAATGTGGAACGTTCTGACTGAAGAACAATTTTCCCTCATATGTGGCAAAATTTCTGTGACATTTAGTAAATTTCATATTGGGAAGACATAGAGATACAGAACACATTCTGAAAATGTTCTTCTTCAAGAATAACCATTACCTAAATGTCTGTACAGTATTTTCATGACCAGCAATGGGATGAGGCAACTCTGCCTCTCCTCAAAGCATAAGGCACTCCACATACTTTGTTATACAGTAATAAGGTTTTTAAAAAAGATTTCCTTCGGGTTCCTAATAGTTTACTTTTTAAATCAAATAACCTATTGAATGAAGATTTACCATCAAACTAGTTTCTTGTAAGGTATAAAAATGTATTAGGAACAAATATATTGAGAAAAATGAAGAAAATAATACAGAATGTAATAATTAGCACGAATATATTAGTTTATATTACCACAAATATGTAAAAATGCATTGCAAATGTAACTTGCCACCCTAACTCTTTTTTTTCATCCAAATTGATGAATAGGTCAGAGACAGTTGATAGATTCCAGCTCCTCAGTTACAGAAGATCCACAGCCAGATTATTTTATATATATATATTAAAATAGATTCATATAAATATTTTTTTATCAGTATTCCATAGAAATTTGAAACTGTAGCAATGAGGTTTTATTTTGCTTACTTAAATTTTTTGTAATTTGGGTCAAAGAAAGGAAATAACATGATTTTGAGAATATCAGTTTTGCATTCGTAAGTTAAGACACTGTAAATGTTTAGCAGGAGGAGCAAACATTCAAAATTCAGATGTTCCAAGTAATGTTATAAACATATGTAAAAACCCCAACATTTAAAAGCATTTTAATCCTGGAAGATATGTTCTTCAGCTTCTAGTATAAAGATATTAATAATAATTTATCATGATTTATACATCAATTTTTAAAAATGATGACTCACACACACTCCTTTTTCTGTAGTCACATCACTACATTTTCTTACACGATTCTGTGATGAAGTAATATAACCAAAGTTTCTACTTCCAAGTGGTTGCCAACTGATAAATCCCTCTGCTATTCCAGCTCCAAGTGTTTTAAAGACTGTTCCTGCTTCAGAAAGTACAACTGCACAGTAGTGGTGGATCTGTATCACAAAGATTTGGTGCTCAGACCCCACTGTCTACCCAAGACCCATACCAGAGGCTTTAGTTCAGACTTGGCTAATCTGATCCTATTTGTGACCACTGGGCGGGGCATATGATATATACTGTCTTGGGCCCTAGGTTTCAGTGTAATTTTACCTAACAGGAGTATATAATTTATAACTCCATAGTGAAAATAAATAAATAGCTATCAAGTCTACATCTACATTATATGCCTACATTACTGAACAGTGTGGATTAGTATGGGTGGATCTGTAGAGTAGCTGCTACTAAGGACATGATGCCACACATTTTGGGGTAAGGGCTTCTTTAAACTTTGGTTTGGTACAGTGAAGTTCTTTGTGACTGAAGAGTGTCAGGTACCTTTCCTGATACTCCAGAAAACATCTTTCAGCTGCTCTTTAAGACACTTGTGTTCCGAGCCACAGGTCAATAAGTGGGGAAAATCAGGAGACTGACGTCAAAAGCTCCCTCCTGCCCTGAAATAAAACGCTGATCCAGACACACTCTATTTCTTTCTATACTGTATTCAATTCTTTTTTCTGTTGATAGCATTGCCATATGTTATGTCAGAAGGATTTTCATCATAAGGGTCTAAACTTTAGCACTGACTTCATTAATGAAAACATTGGCTAGCGTCTTTGTGCCAGACCATTATTTCCCCTTCCAGGACAGTCTGGTTTACCTGTTAGTAAACTGATTGTTCATTTTGGGATTTAGTTATCATCTCTATCATCTTAATGAGCAACTTCTTATTTAGCCTTACATCAGATTGTCTCTATGATTCTTGACTAATAATTCTTTTCCAGGAGAATATCTGAGCTTTCCTTACATGATATTTTTATGACATCGATGATATTTTTCTAGTGTAGAAAGACAATTATTCAATCAAAGAGAGAAAAATTAGTCTAGAAGACTCTGCCTTCTCTTAACATGTATTTCTTTTTCTCCCATTTTTCATTTACCTCTATGGATTATTATACTTTCCTTCAAAATGTGTTCTGATATTTTCTCCATTACTTAGATCTAGTTGATAGGTCAGTTGGCTTCTTCTCTTAGTCTAAAAAAAGATATATCTATATATAGATATATAAATATTCATTATCCTACATTTACAGATTCCCACTTCCAATTTGGTATACTTAGAAATCTACTTGTTTCATATGCCAGTTTTCTTTTTTCCATAACTCTGAGCTAGAGATATTAGGTCCTTGTGATTGGAACACACTTAATTTTTGAGACTTCCTCAACCTCATATGTAGGATTTTAACTTCCATACTTTTATTCCTATTGGTCTTTCAGTCTTTGCCTTTCTATTAGTTACTATTATCCTTAATAAAAACTATAGTGTTGTATTAATCTAAGGCTTTTATCACCTAACTCTCTCTTACTGCAAAGAGACCTTAGTTTTCTCATGATGTGTCTATGATTCATTTTTAACTTTTATATTTTCTTTTCAGGACCAAAAAAAATTATTCTTCTGTCTATTCTCTCCTTCATCCCCACCCCTGACCTTTAAATTATAGCTTCCTTTATCAAGTAATCATTTTTTTTGACCTTCCTAGGCTTGTTTCTTGATGCAAGTGTCCTGAGTTATGTCTATATTTTAGAGCCCTTTCCACAAAGAATTCCCTGTATCGGACTGAAGCTCCAGAGATTTCTGCACATTTGTCATTACAGAAATTTCAAATCTCTTCCTTACTCAGATCTCCAAATAGTCGGGCAATTTGAGTACGTTCCCCGATTTCTCACTTCACCCTTCTAAAATCATAAACCTTGGGTTTGAGTCTTTTTTGCTTATCCTTTCATTTGAATTGAACTCAGAAATACTGTAATCACATATTATCAAAGGGCCATTTGGACAATTACATTTCTTGTTGCAGAGATATTAATGGCAAAGGATTTTAATGTCTTAATTCAATAAGTCTCCTATGCAGAAATTTCTCATTCAGAAATGTCTGAAGCCTGTGCATATTTCTATCATTTGGTTTACATTCTGCATTTGGAGATTGCAAGACTCCTAAAATGAGTTAAAACCATCCAGAAACAGTTTCTGTTAGCAATCCTTTCATTAATGGCATTGTAGAGATTTCTATCCAAATCCAAATAAAATCTTGAGCTTCTATAGCAGAGCTTTCACAGTTCTCAATAAAGCTTAATTTTCCAGAGTTCCTCATGACGGATTCTTGTAGTATCCAACTTCTTACCAGGACACAGGCAGAGTACAATCCACAAGATACTACTTTTTGAGCCTTAACAGACAATTAGATTTTTACACTGACCTTTAGGTCCTAACTTGTGCATAAAAACATTGTGGTGTATGGTATCAATACCCTTGCTAAAATCTTTATGAATGACATCCAGCATTATTCTTGACCACAAATCAGACATTTTTTCATAGAAGGCAGTCAGGCTGATCAGACATGATTTATCCTTGATAAATTCAAGGTTACTATTCCTAGTCAAATTTCTCTCCTTTTTATGCCCAGAAAGGTGTCCCAAAAATACTTTCTCCACAATTTTTAATATCTTTTATTTCTTTTTTTGCTTGCTGTGTTAAATTCTTTCAATTGCTTACCAATAGACTTGTATTGCAATATGAGACATTTCAACTGGGTAGAAGGACAACAAAATAGGGGAACATGGAGGATCTTCATCCTTGGAGACACAGCTGGATGCAGATCTGAACAAGCTGATCTGATCTCATTGCTGACACTTCTGACCCTCCTGCTGAGCAGGAAGTTGAACTAGATTACCTCCTGAGGTCCCTTTCCACTTGAATTATTTTGTGATTCTATGGTCATGCAAAAGCACATTTAAAGTGCATTAACAGGATCTAATCCAAGGACACTGTAGAGCCAATTTCTAGGACTACAAATATTCCCATAAAACTAGAGATGTTTTACTATAGAGACAGATTCCATGCCCTAAGTGAAAAAATCTTAACATACTAGACATTTATTTCCACACAGTTTCACAGCAACTGTTTGACATACTACATCAAAAACTGTTAGGCTACTTATCATCAACCTTTCCATTTTCCTGACTGTTGGTCTTATCAATACTAAGCTTACTTCTTCTGACCATCAATCTATCCTTTATTGGCCAGAAACAACAGAGGCATCATAATGTATTGTTTATTCAAAACAATTCTGAACTTTTATTATGTTTTCAAAGACCACCTGACATGCCATTTTTTTGAGAATCTTCTAAAAGTTGGCACAACCATCCTTGATATGTGGTGTCTGCAATGATGTTTGACCCATCAATCAGAACATTTTGCTCTCTTTCTTCAGAATTACTCTCAGACATAGATGTAAAGCTCTGCTTCTGGCAGACAGCATAGAATTCAGCTCTGCATTTTTTATCAATGAACTATTGCTTGTGTTTAACAATGGGACAAACATCTCTTTTCAATGGTATGAATCTGCAGCCCTTTCTGAGATTTACTTCTTTCTGTGTACCAATCATATTCTTTGTTCTACCTCCCAGTTCATAACCCTAATGGGCTGAGCTGATTATAGTAATTTTATTTAGTTGCTCTTTTTGAACTTCTACTACTGTGCTTGCAAGAGGTAATGGAAAACTCAGGGGAGTCAGGTAGCATTTCAGTAGTAACTTTATTAATCTGCTTATGAATAAAAGCAAATCTGTTTTCCACAGAATTCCAGCCCTATAAAAAAGGATATCAACTGACTAAACAGGCCAGTTTTGCTATTACATCATTAATACAAACTCTTACTGGATATTCTAGTTTGAAGCCACTATTTCCAAAAAGGTCTGAAAGCTTCTTTTGTCTGCTTACATCAATAAATTAATGTTAATTGGTGTAGGCAGAAGATTCAAATTATAGTTTCAAATGAAGTACAGTAATGTATGTAAATTGGAGAAGGAATGAGAAAAACATTAAGTAAATTAGGTGGATTCTCCACCACAAATATCGTAAATTATATATAAAAGAAATAGTGGAATTTAAGTGAAAATTAGAAACTCATTTCTTTCTTCAGCCAGGCATTTCTCACACAGTTTTCAACACTTCACCTCCAAATTCCATATGATATGATATGATCAAAACTCACCAGATTGTTAATCATATTTCAATCCAGACACCTGCTCCATTAGTTGTCCTCCACAGGCTTTAGACATTCAACAATTCTGCCTAAAATACTTCAAGAGGTCAAAATATTGGAGGTAAAAAACCTTCCAGAAACATTTAAAAGCCTGCCCAGGGTAGATTTAACTCATGTTCAAAACATTAAAACTCATAGTCTTCACTAAGTGACAGGTGAATGTACCTCAGGATATATGGGGGTTTTTTTCAATTACAGAGACAAAATTTCAGTTGCTCCAGAAATTTCTCCATACTCCCTGGCTGTGAATCTTCAACTGATCCAAAAAATTCTAGATAATTCATAATCGTAATGTTGGAGGTGAAGGAGTTCATAGAGTTAATAGTCAAACCTGTTAATGAACAAAAATGAATTGTATCTTCCTTCTAGTTAACTCATGTTCATTTTGGAGAAAAATCTCAAACTGTAGAAGTAAAGTATTCCCCATTTTCATGCTACATGCTTCAAATATTGTAAGACATTGCCACGATGCTAGGTTAACACAGTACAAGACACAAGGTCAAATATGCATACAGACTGTGCCTTTCAGAGCTGTACCATGAAAATTGCATTAAGCTTCTGTTTGATTCTGTATCTGGGCTGATATTTGAGATATTGTGCTGAAGCAGAAACGTGATTTGAAAGTGAATTTCCTGATTTTTTTTTCTCTTTTAATCATCTATTGGTCAATTTCAAGATGTGCAAACTACGTTTTTTGAGAAAACAAAATCAGAATCTTCACTCCAAAATCACTCCAAATGCTTGACATGACACTTGATTTATGTAGTTAAATTCGGAATCAATGTGTGGATGGCTCCTCCTACAGATCCATGGTACATACTTAGAGTGTTTATGGTTCTTTTTTCAGAAAGCTGTAATCTATACGTGCAGCGGAGACTGCATTTGTTCAACAGCCCATCTGAAAACAGACATAAGGCAAATATAAGAGCCTACTGATGCACTTCCCTTGTGCCAAGTTCCTTGCTATAAGTAGACTTGCAGCAGAAGTCTAGTTCTCAGTGGAATATTATTCTTAAATGGTTGCAATATTTTAGTGACAGCATCTTATGCATCTTGTCAATCACTGACCTGAGATATTCCCAAGTGGCATAAAAGTACGGAAATATCTTTTAAAAATACTTAGGGAAATTTAAAGTTTGGAAATGCATAGTAATTTATGGGATATTAAGAAAAAGGTTTCGTTGCACTGGTACGAGAACAACAGCTTGTCCCTCCCTCATAATTTTTGTGGTTGCAGTAAAATTTTGTTTTGCTTCCTGCAGGCCTCTGCAAAAGTCTGAGTGATAGCAGTTCCAAAATCAAGTAGATGTTTCCAGACTCTCATACCACTGAGGAGAAAAAGAGGACTCTCATGCAACTATCCAGGTACATATATTAGGAAAAAGACAGTTCTAGAATGGAGAAGGGGACTGAAACAAGGTGTGAGACAAACATGCTAAACTAGAGATCTTTCTTTGTTAGTCAACCATTTCTGTTAATTCATTGATAACAAGAAAATATTTAGGCAGTAACTTGCCCTCTCCTGTATATTGGGTGCTGAAACTACAATAAGCTTCATCTGTATGATTTCATCTTGTATAGCGTTTCTAATCTGGAGTGAGAGGCAAGAGCATAGCGTGAAGATGTGAAGAGGTCTCCAGCTAGCTCTACGCCAGACAAGTATCATGTCCCAACACAGAAGGAGAGAGGCTGTGTAGTTTGGTTCAAATGGAGTAAATCACTCCATTTTCCCACCTGACTCTTCGACCCTATTTCAAAACACTGAAGTTGTCATGGAAGCCTGGAAAATAAGAAAAGGGTGTTTCATTTGCCATGCCTTACTTTACGAATGCCCTAATTGTGTAATTCCGAAAAGAAGCGATGGTGTGGTATTCTCCCTTGTTAGCTTGCAGACAGAAATGGTTGCTTGGGAAGAGCTTAAACTGCTCTCTTTGGTGCAGATTTGCACATTAATTTTTGCTAAGCATTTCTCAAAAAGTATGTACATATTTCTAGTGAATGTATCTCGCACCTATTCTGATACTCTCTTCGTTCAGATATTTTCCTATTACGAATGTAACTGTTAACCTAAAACTATACTATGGATACTTGCTTCCAAATGGCACCATCTGTGAAATGAGAAACATCATTCCTGTCATGAAGGAACAAACATTTAACCCGCTATGGTGAGAAAGTAAGTCATTAAATATCAGCAGAAGGAAAAAGGATATTGTAGCCCCTATATTCATTGTACAAAGACAACTAGAAAAAGAAATTATCTATAGAAATGTGATAACACAATTCTGGCCAAATATGTCAGTTTTCATAAAGTGAACTCCACACATTTTGTGTCTGTGAAGAACTTTGCCATTATTATAAAAAAGAATGGGGGAAAAAGGTATAAGTCAGCGTAACATGCTAATTTCTCAATACGAAACACATTTAGAATAGACAGTCCACTGTATTTTTACCCTGGAAAGAAGAAACCATAGTAAATATCTACAATTGAGAAAAAGTGTAAAATACTGTTTATTAGAGTGTTCAGGAATATCACTAATGGGAAAAATAATGAATTTTGTGTATGTGTGTGATGTTGGTGTTTGGCCTATTCTTCTTTAATACACTAATGTGATCTTTATGGATAATCAGTTATCCAGTTCAACTCCCCGTGACCCAAACTAGTGGAAACCACTGCAAAACATTCACTAGCAGCTTACACATTCATTAACTATTATCAATCAGTACAGTTTTACTTTTTAGCTGCAGCGATGAAAAATGCATGAAGGCAGAGATGAACTCCAGTTTGTGGCATTTGTTGTGAAGCCCAGAAGCAGCAGCAACCCGCAACCTATCATGCATAAAAGCAGAAATAACTTTTATGAGCTCAGTCATGTAAAGCTTGAATAGTCAGATTCATGAAATTCACTGAGATTTGGATTAAATTTAAACCATTCTATACAGCTCTACTTTTGATTAGAGCTCTGTGTGCAGTGAAAAAACTCCCATTTGAATGGACCTTATATTTTTAAGAAGTTTGAATGTGCTAGAATTTAAATTGAGTTCCAAGCTTGATCTTAAAATGTACAGTGGGTCAATTTACATTCAGCGTTAAGGGGCAGGGGGGGAAGATAGCACTACTTATTTTTATATTTTAGCTATGGGTTAAAGTTTATAAATATAAGGATCAAAACACGATTGAGTTTTACTATCTCCTTTTACGAAATTATGAAGCTTGAAGTGCCCAAATAAAGAATGTAAGCTAAATAATAGAAACTCTACTATGTTCATTATTTTCACTTTTGAAGAAACCATAAAAAGTCTTTTCCATTTCTACTTCTCTTTGCTTCACATTAAAAATGAGTTGTATTGTCTTTTATATATATTCCAACTGTTTACCTTTTCATTTTTCACCTGTGGTTCATAAAATATTGCATAGATTTAGCAATGATGGAAAAAAAACCCCAAACATTTAGTAAATCAATTTGCATCACAAACTAGTAGCATTTCATGTTTTGTATGTTTAAATTCTGTATAAGTATCAGCCACTGTGGCTTTCACATATTTTCTGTGGATGCAGAAAAAAATCACTGAGGCTTAGAATTTATTTCAATATCTAAATAAATTCTCAGCTCATCATTCAGATGACTTGTGGACTGCAAATAAAGTCATACAATGCATGAAGAGATTAAATCACACATCTGGACTCCTGCAGTGTATAAATATAAATACATACATACACATACACACACACGCACCCCCCAATACATACAGCTAAGGTTCAAACCCAAATACCTCGATCTGAGCCTCTCCTTTAGCTGTGGTTCAGACTAGACTAGAATAGCTTGGCTTCTCTTCCCCAGATCTGCAAGCTTAAGTCTCTAATTTGTAGGAATACAAAAGCAGACATTCTCATAAATCTATTTAAAGAAGAAAGCTCTGGCAAGATTCTACCATTTGGGGCCAAACCCTTGCAAAAGAGACAGCACAATGTTAATTTTACAGTCTAGGTTTACAGTTTGCAAGTCCACTTGCATAACAGAAGTTTTGTTTTTTTTAGGATCAGGGCCTGGGAAATACAAATCCTAAAACAAAGATGTTGTCAAGTGTTTAATTCTAAAATCCACAATTTCTTTCACAGTACTAGTTTATTTATTTTCTATTTTTTATGCCAAAACCTATTAAGAACCTATATATATATTTATTATTATTATTATCATTGTCTGGAAAAGCAGTCTTGTAAAAGAACAATGTTACTGTTAACTTTTTAAAACACGGTGTTCCAAAGTACAGGCTTAGATATTTTCATATCTTTATGATTAGTCATTTGTTAGAATACATTATTAGGTATGATTTCATTGACCTGGAGGGAATGCAGGAATTCATATCTCATGGAATTCTGAAAATACTAAACAAAAATCCCCTCAAACCCATATTATGTTAAGATAGAAGTACATCAATATCTTTGCTGACATTTGTAAACTTTTCAATTAATGTTCTACTTTTCAGGAATATCAGCTTTTCAAAAATTCTAATATATTAAATGTGGACATTATCTACTAATCAAATTTAACCTGTAGGAACTGCAGAGGCAATTTTCTAAAAACAATTCTGGTGCTAATTTTGAAAAGCTCATTTATTTTGCAACTGTTTGTGAAGAAGGACTTCTTTTTCTTAAGGAAACTTAGATCACCCAGAGGTAGACCACATCAAAACCCTTCTGAATTTAATACCCAGAATTTTCTGCAGAGTGGCCAACAAGCAAATTTATTTGCTTGTCATGTTTGTCTTTGTTTTCAAATGTGCCTGAAAGACTAATTTATATTATTTTTTCTTTTAGTACTAGGGTTTCCTGGATCTACATATGATATTTTCTTCCTATGACATTACTTCACAGATTTTTTACCCAGACTTTATGCCTTTGCCACAGGCTTCCCAAGAAAATCTTCATGATAATATTTTATTTTAGAATTTAAAGCATATGTAGTAAGCAGTTTAACTGTTATATAACAGTTGCATAATATATACCTTTTCTCTACAACATGGTCTGTCTTTCAAACCAATAGCTTGCAAAAGAGAGACAATGGGGATAATTGGAATTATAGCAAAGCTGTTACCTGGTGGTTGCTTGTAAGCTTGCATTTCTTCAGAAAGGCAACACACCTTGTAATAATCAAGCAATATTTATGTTTGTTGGAGCTAAGGATGAAAAAGTCTCATTAGCAGCAAAATACTTGAAATTTGAAAAAACCCAAGATATTCATTTGCTAAAATTTAACTAGTTTTTATAGAGAGCATCCTTTCTACCCTAGTAGTCCCCAAATACATCATATAAAATGTAGTGGGATTTTGGGGAGAATTTTGACAGATTCTAAGAAATCTCAATAACTCAGAGAAATTATATGATGGATTAGGATATCCATCTTTCAAAATTGCAACTGTTTTCTTTCTTAGATTTTGTTTGTTTGTTTGTTTATTTGTTTATTTTGGGTTTTTGGGGTTTTTTTTGTGGACGGGGGTAAGTTGACCCTAGAACACTGGAACTGTGTTTTAGTCATCATTTGTACAGAACTTTGGTACGTGCAATATATATCTACACTTTCTACATTTTGCCAGTGTAGGAGCTGATGGAGAAGTTAAGGAAGAGTGGACTTTCCTGGCTGAAGCAACTAGTGGAAGCTCATAGCAGCACCAGGGATTATGAGTGAGATGAGGGAGATTTAGGGTGTTACCAGTAGTAGAAATATATGGACAGGGAATGTGCATGAAGGGAAGGACAAAAGAGCAGTTTCACAGGGAGCCCTAAAAATTGTGAATGTGCACAGCTGAGAAATTACAGGGATCTAGCAGGACTAAAATTGTCATGAGGAGGAGAAAGGGGCTCAGGCACAAAGGCAGATGGAGCTGTTTATCAAAATGAAGTAAAAGATTAGCAAAATTAGAAGAGAAAGGCTCTTCAATGGCATGGGATCTTCTAAAGCTGGGCATCTATCTACTTTCTAGCTATTAAAGCTACAGCTGGAGTAGGTTTTTACCTGAGTTTGTTGTAGATCCTGGTCTCCCTCTTCCAAGTCTAGAAAAGTCCTCACCTATATGAAGTGTGGCTGAAGTAACTTGGCTTTTTCAGCCTGGAGAGAGCAAACTGAAATGAAACTCCAGACAACTCCCACTTCATTGATGATATTAATTTTGGACAGCCAAACTGCAGCTGCCGAGTTACCTCCTAAGCTTCCCTTGACCTCTGAAAGTTTGGCTATAAAACTCTTTAAATACTTAGGCAGAAAGTGTGGGACAGCACAAAGGTGGAGCCACACTCAAACGTACTGTTTAGTAGCATTTTAGTTTAATAACAAATATCAGTAATAATAACAAAATGCAAGTTTAATATCAAGTAATAACAACAAAAACTGCAGCAATCTTCCAGAGTGATCTTAACTGGCAGCTTTGCTATCAAGACAGGAAGGAGAGTGCGAGACTATAATAAATTACATGAATCAAAATCTGATTGTTTTCACCAGCTAATATTTCTGTGCGGTAATATTTAATCTCTTCAGTGTGGATTCTCCATGGATTTATTGCATTATAGGCATTCAACAGAAGTCATTCCAGGGATGCAGCTAAGAAAATGTTTCTTTTAAGTGTACCTTATAGGGAAAAAATAGAATATACCTAGGTAGGAAGCAATAATTAAGGTTGCAAGATAGCAGCGCACAAAGAAGTAAATGGATGGAAATATTTTTGAGGCAATGCACCTCATGGACAGGCCTGTAAGCACAAACACCAAGGAATCATGGAGTCCCACCATGAGGATGATACAATCTAAGACTCCCATTTTCAAGTAAACTCTACCTATGTATCAAAGTCAGTGAGGACATTGACTCCTCAAACATCATTCTGTTTGAGGAGACTCTTGAAATTATTTAAGAGAATGTAATTCCGGTTGTGTTATCATTCTGCCCTAAATTCAACAAAGCCAACATGAGGAAAAAATATGCTCGAGTTCAAAGCTTCAGAGTTTAACCACATAGCAGGAAGATTAATTAAATAATTGCTACATTTGACAGTCTTTGTCATCCCCCTGCCAGAGACTGCCAGCCTTACATCAATAAATCTCTGATTAACCTGCACTGATTTTGAATACCTTTAGTTCTCTTTTTTTTTGGCTTTGTTTGGTCTGACAGGGTCAAAAAAGCCAACCTGAAACCAAACCAAAGTAACCTGAATTCAGCAGTGGCTCTCTTAATGGCCCAGACCTCGACCGTCCATAATAGGGGGTTGTTTGCAGTTCATTACTTACTCCTGGAACCCTGGGCACCTTTTTGGATATGGCAAGGCTGGGCATCTGCTACCTTCTCTCATGTCACCACTCAGCAACCAATAACTTCATTTGAATTTATTGTGTCTTCCCTGCTGAGTCCTGAACTTTGTGGACCACTTCTTATACAGAATTAAGGAGAAAAGGGAAGGGGAAATTATTATGAAAGCTGCTGACCTTTTAGTACAGAGAGAGATTTATGCATGGTAAAGCACAATTTACTAAGGTAGCACCAAAGGCACAAAATATTTCCACAAATATATGACTTTAACTCATAATATTAATAAATACTTCTGAGAACACATTACAATAGAAAGGTTTGACTAGAATACCTTAAAAGTGTAGCTAACATATGCATCTTGAATCAGCCCATCTACAATCATAAATAGGCACATACATACACAGCACTAAACTCTGCCCCCTGCTCCCACAATCAGGACAGCTTGCTTGTAAAGGATTTCCACAAACTGACTGCAATTTTTATAAATGGTGCATTTTGTAGATGAACTAACTTGCTATTAACAATAAATAAGTAAATTTTAAATAAAATAATTATATTAAAATATTAATTGAAATAGAAAATAGAATAAGCTGTCTGACAAAGAAAATGGCTCTTTTCCCTCTCTCCCTCCCTTCCTTCACTCATTTGAACAACTAAATCTAAAAAGTCTTCCAAATATAAAATAAATGAATCCACAACTTTGTCTTATATGGGAAAGTGGAATTGTCTTATTCAAGTACCTAACACAGGTACTAATATCAGCACTTTAAAGAAAAAAATATTATATGAATTATTTACAGAACAATACCTGTTATATGTCCTTAGACTTTATTTTGCTGAACAGAAGTGGTTTTTTACTGGCAGAAAGATGATAATCTTAATTCAACTTTAAATATAAAGAACACTGTAAATTGAACTACTGTCCTATATGGAGTAAATGTAAGTGCTCTAGCTGCTTTCAACCAAAGGAGGATCAGAGATCATACAAGCATAGGACCAAACACTTAAAACAAGCCAGTCAGCTTAAATACTAACAAGAAGCCTTCCACTGAGTTACATATAACAAAAGACTTTTGCCAGAATAAACTAGAAACAGTGCTATGCATCCTAACAACATTTTCAGATTCACAGAGTATTCTGAGTTTGTGTCTCTGTGCATTACAGTCATATCTGTAGTTTATAATATCATCTGTGGTGATATAAGTAGGACTTTGATATGCCTTGTTCATAGTTACTACCTTTGGAAAAGTGAAAAAAAAATGTGCAGGATTCAATACATTCTGCCCAGGCTTTATTTCTTTAGAGTATTTGGCCTACAAATCTGTAGCTCTACCCTAGAGAAAAAGAACAATCACATGCCTTGGGCAAAGTCTCCTTCAGTGTGGTAATGATGCTTAGAGGATTTCTATTAGTGCTCCTCCATGAATTTGTACTGTACCATACACTTAATACAGTATCATGGATTGTTTGAATCATTGTTGGATCTGATCATGGATCAGGACAGATTTCATGAAGGGAACAGTTCCCAACCCTTCCACTGTTTTGAGTCCTCCCTTTAAAATTGACAACTGTGCCAGAAAACTAACTCATGAGATGTGCCATTATAATAGGAAACCGAAACACATGGGGTTTTTTCATTCCGTTCCCATTTCTTCCTTTACAAGTACCAAGAATTCATGTAAACAGCTGTTTTCTTGTTGGAAAAGGACAATGAGGAAGGAAAATCAACTTTAAAATGTTATTTTTCTGTAAGTTACAGTGCTTCTTGGTATTTACAGGCAGAAAGGAGGCAGCTGCATTCTGTCCCAGCTTGAATTCATAAACCTAACTTGATCGTCTTCTGAAGAATTTATGAATCATGGTTAATAATCAGCTTTAGGCCCTTCTGAGGGAAGAATCACATTTTGAAGCTACAAAGGTCCACTAAATAGCCCACGGGAAATGACCCTGCATCCCATTAAATATAAAACCTCACTATTGTAGGACTCTGTGTCAGAGGGAAAACATTTCAGTCTCTGCTCCCTTCAAGTGTCAGAGAGCTCCCTCTGCCTAAATGCTTTATTAAGATTGAAGAAACATACCAGATTCCTGCTTCTCAGGGAAAACTGTAGTATTCTCCTAGAAAAAGTTTTTTTTTTCCTTTTACTTTGGGGGAAAGAAAACAAACCATTTCCTTTCTTCATTCCCATATATTCATTATGGTCCACCTTTTTTTAAAGCGCTTATCTTTATTTTATCTATTTCATATGCCTGTGGCAAACACCATAGTTGTCTTCTTTCTATTCCAGGAATCAGCTGCAGTATATTCTTTATCTTAGTTAGACCAGGTTGCTATTTTCCTATTTAAATGGAAGATATGGATTGAAAGTCAGATGTGAAGGTCAGAGAAGTGGTTCTTAGTTTATTGTGATTTAAGTCTTTGCAGGCATTTTGCTTGATGGGAAGCATAATCACAAGCAAATTATAGAGAAATAAGGTGAAATTCACATTTCCTTTAATAACATATTTAAGTTTCCCAGGCATAAGTGGCCCCCCATCTGGTTTGCTGTCTTTTCAATTGCAATAATGGTATTGGCCACAACTTCTACAGAAAAAGTAATTTGCAAGACCTTCTTCACTATTTTTCAGGGAACATACATACAAGGTATGTGAAAGTGAAAAAAAGACAAGTAGAATGGATAGACCTGCAGCTGTTGAATCTTGTTGTGTGATTTAAGAAGCAATTGCAACAAATTATGGTAGATAAGAATATCTTGTCTTTCTCCACACGTAAAGGGGTAAGTTTTACCAAAATATTTTCTGATACAACCATTCTGACTTAAGTCAACTTCCCATAGCCCATAAGACCTTCGTTATAAAAATTCTTGACATATCTGATGGCTGTTCAGAAGTTTCTTAGACTTTATATATTTGACACAATATAAATAGCACCCAAGAAGTTATAATGATTATAAAAACCAGTAGTGGTAGTAAGTTACCACCACAAGCCATTAATTCTAATATCAATATAAAAAAAGTTACCTTCAACCACTTGAGGTATGACAAAGAATCTTCATCATGAGGAAAGGAAAATGGAGTGAAAAAAGAGGAATGCAAATATTGCATAGTCTGGAAAAAAAAATAATTACATTCTGATTTCCTTATCTGAAAAATCTAAAAGAAGAAAGCTTTCTGGATAGTAGTCTGTGTGTGGGAGTCTTCAACAGATTCAACATGATCTTACAGTATTTTAGCTACAAAAACCAGCAAAATACATTTCAATTGCCCACACAGAGATTTCATTTCTGAAAGCAGAGGAGAATCTTTTTACAGCTGCCATGCAGCCTTACTTGGAATATTGCCTTCATTTCTGGATATGAAATTGAAAAAAAAATTGTAGAAATTTCCATGAACTTTGGAAAAAAAAAAAGGAAAAAACCACTAACAAAACTCACAAAGGAAAGAAAATTAATTGAGATGGAGTAAAAAAAGCTCAATGGATTTCCAGCTGAAAAAGTGCTAAGCACCACTTTCTGGCCTGTCAAGAAACCATTTGTACAAAAAAAAAAAGGAAGATGAGCTGTCTTATGACAATTTTGAATGTTTGTCCACCACAGAAGGGAGGGTCTGTCTGCTCTGGACACATGCAGGTGTCTGAGAACCTCAGACATCTCGTAAAATATGCAAACACAAATGTTTATTTGTGAATCACTCCTCTCCATGCATCAGCTTTATATGATTTTTTTTTTTGACACAAAGTTGAGCTTCGATTATTTTTGAATGGCCTGTTGGCTTTGCTCCAGTGAACAGTCACCTATTTTTCCAGCCTACAGGAATAACATATTATTTTAAAAAGGTCCAGATTCCATATGTTTGGGAAATACATCCAAAACCTGTTTTGTTCTGTTCTATTCATGTCTCTTGTATTACCAATATTTTACATGAAAGTTATAGAATAGATCGCCAGAGAGTATCACACTCTCAGCAAAATGAACATGCAAACACAGGAATTCACTGTTAGAATAATTCAATTGTAATATTTAAAGTGCTAAAATATTAAAATAAAATGAAGTCTAATGAGATCAATATTAGTCTAGTTGCAATGATTGTATTTCCAAATATATTGCAGTCACAATATTATATATACAAAACTTTCAACTGTATGTCCTCCTTTCTATGACATTTTTCTCACCCTTTGCTCCTCTGAGTTCCTAAGGCCAATGGCTAAAATTCTGGAAGGGGAGATTGCTACAGCAAGTCATCAGCATGCCAGGAGCAGTTTGTGTTGGTGATGTTGATGGTGTCATCCTCCTGACAATAATATATGCTTAGAGCAACTTTATACATTTGCTAACCTGCTCTACACCTAGCTCTATCTTAGTTGTTCTGACAGTCCAGGCTGCATCCAAACTTTTTATGTACATATGGTTTTTTCATACATTGGATATTTGTCCTGTGCCTCCTGCTTCCTTTATTATGGCTAAAGCAGGTTTCATTCAGGTGACATTACTGTGATGAAAAATAGTTGGGCATAGGTCAGTTGCTTATAATTCTGGAGTCTTCAAAGTCACCATCTCTCTATATTTTCAGGAAGTTCTCTATCATTCCATGTCTTTACCCATCTACGCTGCATTTTATTCAATGACAATGGACCCATCATTCCACATAAATATTTGTTATTATTTTGTATTAATTACAAAATGTACAGAACAAAAACAACTTTTCAAAGCTGAGCAAAAGTTAATCAAGGCAGGTAACTGTTACCTGATCATTAAATGAGCTAAAACCTCCACAAGCTAAAACCTAATTTCCAGGCAGGCTAAGAAAAGTCCAGGTCCTGAGGTCTAAAAGAAGCCTGGGGTTTCTTACAGGGAGTAACAACTCCAAATTTATGGGGCTAAAAGACTACACTGAATAGTAAAGAGGGAGCTGCTCATGAGCATTGAGCGCAAGAGTTCGCTGTAGATATTGAGCAACAGTGCAACTGCTACTTACATCTCTTGGAGCACTCAATAAGTCACAATATGAAAAAGCCACTTGGGAGAAGAGGAAAAAGTATGGGATAGAAATTGGAGTCTCTCCAGCTCCTTCTGGAGTATGATTTCTTGGAGACAATTCTGGTTTGAGACAAGCAGCACAAAAACTGAATAAAATCACAAGCTTTTAAACCACGTCTCCACCAAAAGCTCTTAGCATTTTCTTCTTCTATTTATTTATTTAGGTCATTAGCCTAGGCTGTGGATTTAGCTTGAGCAAGGAGAAAAAAGTGATTTGTTACCACCCAGTAATTACTCCAGAGAGATTTTGTTTTCTCATAATAGAAGGCTGTGATTGTTATTAGCCTTCTGTGTCGTACAAAATGGTTGAATCCTACCTCATTGTCCCTTATGCCCTTCCTGTACTGAGGACAACCTCACAAATATGTCATGTATTCTGCAGGACATGGCAGAAGTGTCATTAAAACTTTATGGAAACAGACACTATGATTTCATGTGCAAAACTCTAAGTGCTTTCCTGGTGCCATATATATTCCATTATAAACTATTAATGACATAGCTAATTATTGCACAACACATGCTTAAGTGTGTAAAACAGAATCTAAGCATAGCTTTAAAACAGAAATGGAAATAAAGTTCATTTTATAACTAGTGTTTAGCTTCTTTGATTAAAGGCAAGCCGTTCTTCAATTTTTGTGTCCACACAGTTCTGTTTGGCCCAAGAAAGATGCACTAGAACAGGCTTGCCAGGAGTCTGATAAAATATGTACTCGCTTGTTCAGTTCCCTGGCTGCTGATTCAATGTCTTTGGAAACTCCTTCTGACAGCAAGCACCTTACTAAACATATTTAAGTGTATCTTGTGGATAGAGATGGGTCCAGTGTATCCAACAACAACATAAAAATAAAGCCATATACTGAGAACTGGTCACAGAACTTGAATATTTAGTTGTTATTCAGTGCTTTACATCTCTAGACCTCATGGTGCTTTCTGACCATGGAAACTGAATCACAAAATGAAAAAAAGGTTGTACAGCGTCAATGTACTTCCAAATTTGGTAAAGTTTTTGGGGCAAGCACCAGGTTTTACTTTCTGCTATAAGAACCCAATAAGACAAAAGTGTCACAAAAATGTCTTTGGTTGTTTCTCTGATACAGAAAAATGAAACTAAAATGGTATTTTATTTCATCCAGGAGAATACCTGAAAGTGCCACACTACCTTTGGTTGATAACACTTGTGCAGATTTCTTCTTCCTGTATTTTTAAGTTCAACAAGCATAAAAGCTTTAGGAAGAAAATTTTTAAAACTCTTAATTATCAAAATCATAAAGTATTGGTTTAAGCATGTCCATAGTGAAAGTATTTTTAATAAAGACTCGTGAGTCCTTCTCTACATCAAAATAAGGTTTTCAAACATTGCTGTGTATAAAATCATAATATTTTATGATTTATTCCCAAATATTTTGAAGTGAAAAGAAGGACCCTCAAATTTCCCACAGGTGAGGAAGAGGTGAAAGATTTTTCTTCAAGCTATAAAAGCAACTTCATAACAGACATACAGCTTATTTGCTTAGACAAAACTCTGAATACAGCTCTAAGAATAAACTGAAGCTACTGAAAAGAGAAAAATATTTTCTACATAAAGGGTTATTTATAGATCTCACCTGGGATTAGCCAATAATTTCTTTCATATGTGAATCAAATGGAAGAAGAATGGAAAGTAATTAAAATATGATATATTACATCAAAAGACGGACGTTTAGAAGCACATCTGCAGCCTACCTATGTGGAAGACACAGAGAAACCTGACACAAAAAATGCCTCTAAATGTGAACTGAGCAAGTAGCCACATGTTCCTAGTTCAAAACATAACTTACATTTGACATCTGGATTTTGTGAACTGCCTTAAAAATGAAAAGAAAATAAAAATATGGAGTGGTGGAGTATAGTCTGGAGCTGCAATTCTGTATCTCATTTTGCTTAACTTCTCTTAGGTGTTACAAGAGAATGCTCATCCTTGCAATCCTGACAATATCATTGAAGTTAATTATGCAAATAAAACTCTTCCTACGGGACTGCATCCTGTTGAAAAAGCAGCATTTGGTGCTAAGATTAGCATTTGGAAGCAGACCAAACAATAAGACAGCTCCAGAGTGCAGGAACTGGAAGAAAAACACCTGGATGTGCAGTGGGTAGTTTGATACATTTTGTCATGAAACACACAAAGTTAAGAAAATAAGGGGTTTTGTCTTTCAGGTATCCATAGGTTTCATACCCTGTCTCATTATGCTCTGTGTTTTTCTCTTCATAAATATGTTCTCTGATACAGGAATGGGAAACCAAGAGGGAAAAAAAAGATACATACTGTTACTTCCCCAGTTTTCATAGCAGTGGAATTAAATAATGCTATGCCCTTTTTGGCCATATTCTATCTAACTTGTGAGTTTTCCACAATGGCAAGATTGAAAGGATTTGGAAACCTTCTGTACAGTAGTTTCAGATTCTGTTAATATGAAAAAGACAGAAAATGTGTTTTGTGTCAAATATGCTATACACGTCTGATATTTTTAGATTAATCTGCACATAAAATAATTGTATAAGAATCTGTTTTAGTATAATAATTTCTTTGTTGTTCCTTGACTTTATATGAAGAAAACGTCTAATCTGAGAGAAAAAGGAAAACACATTAAGTTGGTAAGATTTTTTTCATCAGAACATTTAAAATTCCTTTTCACACTACAAATAAATGGTCAGATTCAACAACCTTCTTTCATGAAGTGCAATATCTTGTTCTGTGGCTGTACCAGCCTTAGCACCAGTGATAAAAATACTACACCACGTTAAATCTACACTGCTCCTATGAGAGATCTGTTCCTGCTTTCCAAGCCATTTCCTATGTCTAAATCAAAAAGTTAACTTTGTCAAGGTCTCTGGATCTCCTGGCTCCACCAGAGTTCTGAGAAGTCTTATTTACACCTGCTACCTTTGAAACTGAGGAAAACAAAGATTTTAAGAGGACCCAGCCTACCACAAGGTAGGCAGAAGGACACAAAAAGCATTTTTAGTGGAGGTTTCCTTGAGCTGGTACCAAATAATCTCCAGTCAAATATGCACTAATGAAGACAGAAACATCCAGCGATATTAGCATCATCTTCCAAAATATGTAAAGCAAAATTATATATATCCATATATAATAATAGTGAAAGAGAGAGAAAAGTTTGAAGTATGTAAATGTTTATATACAATAAGCAGAATATACACCCCTTCATTGTGCAGCATTCATGCAAAAATGACTTGATCCATGACAAAGTATCCATGCCCCATGAGAAATGAGAGGTTTCACCATTCAGGAGATTCCAAAAGTTTAATTTGTTTTTTTTGTGAAAAAAAGTTCCCTTCTCACAAAGTCAAAACATATCTTTGAGTGAGAAGAAGGGCACACCTGCACTATTTAAGCTACCACTGACTATTCTCATCCAGACATAGAAACAATAGTCTAATTATGGCTGTATCAATTGTGAGTGTCTGCTAGGTTTATCCTGCCTGGACTCCAGGCACTCACAAAACCTGCTCTATCACTCCCCTCCTCACCTGGACAGGGGAGAGAAAAGGTAATGAAAGGCTTGTGGGTCAAGATAAGGACAGAGAGAGATCACTCACTGATTACCATCACGGGCAAAACAGACTCAACTTAGGGAGAGTTAATTTAATTTATTGCAAATCAAATCCAAATAGAGTAATTAGAAAAATGCCCAAAAAAAAGCGCCAAAAAATACCTTTTCCCAACCCCTCCCTTCTTCCCGGGCTTAACTTCACTCCTGATTTTCTCAGCTTTCTCCCCTGCAGCAGTGCAGGGGGATGGAGAATGGGGGCTGCATCACACTCTGTTTCTGCTGCTCCTTCCTCCTCAGAGGAAAGTCTCCTTGCATTCTTCCCCTGCTACAGCATGAGGTCCCTCCTGTGGGACACAAACCTTCATCAACCAATGTGGGTCGCTTCCATGGGGTGCCTGCTCCCCCAGGAACAGGCTGCTCCAGCATGGGTCCCCCACGGGGTCACAAGCCCTGTCAGCAAACTTGCTCCACTGTGAGCTTCTTTCTTCACGGGGACACAGGTGCTGCCAGGAGCCTGCTCCAGTGCGGACTTCCCATCACAGCCTCCTTTGGATATCCACCTGTTCTGGTAGTCCTCTCCATGGGCTGCAGGTGGATCTCTGCTCTCCCACGGACCTCCATGGGCTGCAGGGGCATAGCAGCCTCACCATGGTATGCGCCACGGGCTCCAGGGGAATCTCTGCTCCTGAACCTGGAGAACCTCCTGCCCCTCCTTCACTGGCCTTGGTGTCTGCAGAGTTGTTTTTTTCACTCCACTGTCCATCTGATGTCGCTTGTTCCACCCCCCACCAACCCTTCTTAAATCTATCCTATGCCAGTGTTGCTGATGGGCTCATCCTTGGCCAGAAACAGGTTCACCTTGGAGCCAGCTGTCATTGGTGCCATGGGACATATAGGAAGCTTAGAGCAGCTCCTGGCTGAAGCCACCTCTGTAGCTAGGGAGCACTTGCAACATTTATAAATGACTATGAAGGCATTCATTGCCATATAATGTATAATGGTATTATTATACAAGCAAATAGTTGATAGACATTGATTTACATTTTTATTATTTTTCTATATCATGAAAGGACACTTCAGTTGAGGAGAGGTATTGAAACCCTACAGAAAGCTTGGACAGAAACAGGACTGGCACTGTTCTATTTATCAGGGCCGTGCCTATAAACTCCTGAAGAAAATGGCCATTGGTATTGTTTCATGCAAATCTAGCAATATTTGTCTTTATAAAGAAAATGAAGGACACAAATAAAAGTCTGTTATTTAATATTATTAGCATAATATTACTAAGAACAACATGTAGACGGACTGATCATAGTCTTTTTATTAGCACACATTTCAGAGATATCCCAAATTATCTTTTAGTTGGTTTCCTTATTAATTCAGCTAGAGAAGACACATCCTTACAAGATTAAAATGGCATTATTATTGCTGGGTGAATATGAAGCTTACTGGAAACAATAGTTGTTGTGACAACAACCACTGAAAAAGAAAATTAAATGCGTCTAAAAGTGCTACTGATAAGGCTGTAGTCAGAACTCTCTTTTTAATCTTCATTATAACAAGTGGTTTTTTCTTTCATGTCGCTAAACCATATATATAATAGACTAAATTGCACCAACATTAGTGCATTACTGCAGTTCTTCACTTAGTTGAAAGTAGGAAATATTTACAAATTTTCCAAATATGGTATATCATGACTCTTGGAAATACTCATCTACATGATTCATGAAAAAGAAAGTTGTTTCCAGCAGGTAAGAACAATACAGACAAAGAAATATTTTGCAATGCAAATAAAAGAAGATGAAAAAAACAAGCACTTCCATCAGTCTGACTGTAAAATCATAAGACTGCAGAGTATGATATGCATTAAGCATAATTATATACAAATGCATACTTTGAAAACGAACATCAAAAGTGTATTTATATTGCAGTGAAATTAAGCACATGTCCCAGTTAATATTAATAGCTTCCTTGTTATATGAGTGTGTTTTCATTTTAAGAGCATTTTATTTGTAGTCTTTGCCACTGAGTTAGATTCTCTGTTACAGTTTTTACACCAAAACTACATCTTGCTCCTGTGGGCAAAGAAATTTCCTAGCTTGTCTGCTACTGCCACTTCCAAATGGTGTATTCCAGAATCATAAATGTTATCCTACATAAAGTCCTCTTATATGCACTCTTCTATCTGACAGGCACCTGTACAACTGGAGGAAAACATTCATCTGAAAATACAATGAAATAAATCAGTGGGACAGTTAACAGAACTTACAAATAGAGGCAAATGATGCAGAAATATTGCTCTGTGGTATAAAAAGCTTGGAGTTAGATGCATATATATATATTTATTTTTTTTTTAAGCAGCCAATGATTCCTGGACAACCAACGATTCCTGGGCCAAGCCACACAAGGAACCCCCAAGGAGAAATAATTCTCCTGGTCCTGAGTCAGTCTATATGAAATTGCCATAACACTCTTGTCAAAGAGGCACTCTAGAACACACTTCATCTCAACAGTTTTGTGTGAGTAATGAGATGAAAAAACCTCTACTGTCTTGCAATATTTACAAAAGAGAGCAACATGAAAGTAAGATAGATACTTAAAATGAAACTAAAAGGAGCCCCTGAAAAAGCAAAAATACTTCACAGGAAGTTTGGGAATAATTTTGAGCCTCTTGTTGGAGGCACAACACAAATGCATACATTTTCAAAGAAGATTAGAGAAAGAATAAAAAAAAGTCAGCGTGGGCAAACAGCAGAGTAAGGAAGTCAATTAAAAATAAAAAGCAATCTTTCAAAACTGTGAAGTTCAATCTGAATAAAGAAATCAGAAAAGAACATGAACTTTGGTAGCTTAAATGTAAAAACATATTAATGCCAGACAAAGACAAAAACCTAAAATCTTATCAGGTAAAATGAGTGCTTGGATGAGATGACAACATAGATTACAACGTAGCAAAAGAACTAAATTAATATTTTGAATCTCCCTGCATCAGGTAGGTGTTTGAAGATTTTTTTTTTTAAGCCAGAACTGTTTTTCACAGAGAACACAAAAGAGAATACAAATATCACATTTAAATGTCAGGAGCACAGCTCTTAGGACAACCAGACAAAATGAATGATTTTACATCATCGAAGCCAAACACATGCTTTCAAGAGCTTTGCTGAAATTCAAGGAATAAATGTCTGAATTATGGACTGAAGTATGTACCTTTGCATTTAAAATTGCCTTTATGCCAGAGGACTAGAAGGAGACTTACGCTGGAAACTCACTGATCAATAACCTATACTGTGAATGAAACAGATAAGACAAAGTCTGGGACCTCTGCAGAGACCCTTAAGGAAACTAAGTAGCCGCGGTATAAGAGAAAAGAGTCTACCCTGGATAAATAAATAGCTATAAATTAGGAGTCAGTGGAAAAAAATGTTTCTTTCATACAGAGGAGAATTGACCAGTGAAGTTCTGAATAAACTGTCATGTAAAGGAGATGAATAATTGTGTGAAAAAGTTTGCTGCTCATGATGATTTATTTGGAATCTTAAAAAGAAGGGTTGGCTGCAGAGAGTTACAAAAGGATCACACAGCCCTGAGATATGGGATGGGAAACTGGAAGATGGGATTTCATGCAAATAAATGTGATGTGCACATGGAAAAACAAATGTAATATTATGATGGGTTCTATAATGATGGGTTCTAAGATGACTGTTAACAGTCAGGAATGAGATCATCGATTATAACAGATAGCTTCACACAATTTTCACTTCAGTGTTCACTAAAAGGAAAAAAACCCCAAATGTTAAGGCTTAAGAGGTAAAGAATAGAAGACAAGACAGAAAATACAATTATTTGACTATATAAATCTTCAGCACACCTGCATTTGAATGTTGTGAACATCTGACTCTTATCCTGAAGGAGATACAATGGGAAGTCAGGAATATGTACAAAAACAGCTTCTAAGTGAGGAAATGTTAAATAAACTAGCATGGTTTGAGGCAGACAGAAAGAAGGGAGGTATGAGGGCACCTGTAAGTTCAGAAATAATGCAGTGTAGAGACCACATCCCCTTCAGTCTTAGAACTATCTGCAGTCAAACCAAACCACAAGGTGACAGGTTCAAATTTCCACACAGTATGGAATATTAGCAGTAGTACTGTACCAGTGCCAATGTGAAAGGCAGTGGGACGCAACTACTTATGTGGATTCTAAAAAACATTGGAAGAAAATATGAAAGATGTCACTGGAGTCTGTAAGGAATGGAGATAACACATCTACCTCTAAAGTTTCCTAAATGTGCAACTGCTGGGTTCAGGGGAATTTCACAATATACTTGTCATCTTCCTCCACTTTTTTCCAGGCATCTGCTTTTGCCTACTGTCAGAGACAGGATACGGGACCAGACAGGCTTCTGGTCTGATCTCGCACAGCTGTTCAGATGTTCTTAGTGATAAAACTCACTGTTCTTCATTATGAAAAATAAAAATATTTGGTTTTTCTCTGTTAAACATTCCATATAATAGTCATGAGTGAGTGTCGTATTTCTTTGCAAGTGAGTCTGAAAGCCTTTTTCTTCATCATCATATACTGGATGCAAAAGAGTTCTGTAGTTTCTGTCTCAACTGTACAGTGCTGTAATATATTAAGAGTACTGTAAGACCTTAAAAATGTGTTCACTGTTGTGGGAATCTTTAAAACTTAGGAAGGATTTCCAATGTAGTTCTAAAGACTTTATTTTTTAATGTATTTGCAAATCTGTATTGATGAACACTCAGTGCATCCAAAAAAAAAAAAAAAAAAAGAAAAAAAAGGAAAAAGAAACCTTTGCAGAACCTTTATATTTAGCTTTGCAGAACAGTAAAATGGATTTTTTGAACCTTAATAATCTACTGTACATGTGGACCCGGTCTGGAAAAATTGTATGCCCAGTGGTTTCACTTAGGTCTGCCCATGTAGGTTGCAGTTGTGTGACAGTATCTACATACAAGTCAAAGCCCATCTTTATTTTTATAGAAAGCTTCAGAAAAGATGAAATTTCTGCAACCAATGATAATATATGCTTCTGAAATAATTCCTCATTTTAGTAATTCATTCCTCCTTTCATCTTTCGTGTTTGGTCAGATGACATTTCCCTGATGGAATATGGTAGCTCCCTTATTTTTAAGCAGAGGCAAAGAAGATAAAAACTCAGCTCAGTGGCCTTACTCTTATTAGGAAAATGTTTCAAGACAAGACAATTATTGCAATATTTTCAAATTTTGAATTGATTTTCTACCATTTTCCAATTGCATTCAAGTATCTGCTTGTGAGTGACATCATTGAGGAAAACTGCATATGGAAAAGAGGGGACTGTAATAAGGACAGAATATGTGATGTTGGAGGATTTTTAATTGCATAGTTATTGATTGGAAAAGGGATATGCAAAACCCAAAGAAGATATATGAAGTCATAGTGCATGACTGGATGCTACTGAGCTTACTGAACGGTCTGTGTGGGAAGAAGCTATTGTGTCATAGTGTCAGGGAATGAAATTCACAGAAAATTTCACAGAAAATTTCTAAAATATTTTTAAAATTTTATATATCATGGAAAGTCTTGACAATTATTCAGGTCTGGGGGATGATATTCTTCTGGGGAAGATTATAGCTGCCTGTCACAGGCTGAAGTTTCCTGGAAAGCATGTTAACTTCCAGATAATACCTTTAATATCTTTACCAGATATGCCCAGCAAAAATAGTGGCTTTCAAGTAATACTCTCTGAGGCACTTACAATGTGGACAGCAATAAAGTCCAGAAGTTTTGCTTTGCCACCTGATGAGAAAGTGAGTCAAAAAACTGCTCTATAAGGAAATAATGTAAACCTCTTGGGTGACCCATAGGCTCCATTCTGCTCCAAATCTCAGCCACAGAAAACATTATTGTCACTAGAAAACAAACACTTTTGAGAAACTGGAAAGAAATATCAAACAGGAATATGCAAAGGAAAAGTTAAGGTTTTCCATATGTTATGTGGAAATCAAGACTGCGTTAAACAGCAGATTATCATGAATAGTCCTACTACCAGCCACTGTCAGTCACTATATCCACAGCTTAGATTTATGAGCAGGAGGTACTTTTGTGTCTATCATTAGGCATGTCAGGGCAAGAAGGATTGTCATAGAGATAGATGGAGTATAATGTCCATCAGAGAAGGGGGAAGACTAGAAGCTGCAAGTTATAGGACAGGAATACTATCATGACTCGCTTCGCTCGTTTTAGATTCGGCATGAATTCTGCCTAATTTTGCTTTGTCTTTTATAAATACTGCGCACCCAAACAGCCTGAAAGCAGTAATCATCTCACCATTGGGAGCTGGCAAACCTCTCTCTAGGTTTGGTTTTTCATACTTGTACTGAAATAAAACAGCATGTTTCAGAGGTTTCTGAATTGGGACTTTTATTTTGCTATTAGAAAGTCTGATATTATGACATTTCAAAAGAGATTTTGTTTGGTTGTTTTCCAATGCAGAGATGAGCACTACAGATGAGCAGTGGGAAACAAGTTAAGAAATGGCTGCAGACCTTGCAACTGAAATTCAGTCCAGCTAAATCTAAACAAGGAGGAGGGTTACAGAGGTCAAATGTAGTTATGTAGTATGTAAAGAGTAGAATGAGCAAATAATTGAAAGGCTTTTGAAAAATATATAAACAGTCTGGTAGAAAGACAGACTGAAGAGAGTTTATACAAATAAGCAGAAGAAAGTTAAAAGGATAATTAGAGGAGCAAAGAAATAATATTGGATGTCAAGTTGTATGGAATATTTCAATTAAAAGCTCTTCAACTATATCTGTAATAGAGACATAGGTTCAAAGGTTAAATTGTCCCATTAAAGACAATGATGGGGGATCGAAGACAGGGCATAAGGAAGTGGCAATTTGTTAAATATTATTTAGCTTCTGTTATTACAGCTGAAGAAGAAGATGGAAAACTGCTTTGTAGAAGAATTTTGTTTCTCACAAAGATAGGCCAGCTTCTAATGAAGTGCAGGTAAAATTGGAAGCAAATGAGTCATTTATCTGCAAATGTACATTATCCTGGTGTCCTAGACAGTGGTGTAGGAGATTTAGGAAATATACTCTAATTTGCTATAAGTTAGGGAGGTTCTAGCTTATTATCAACATTTTTTGTGTATAACCTTTGTGCAAAGTCTCATATAGCTCTGGAGTATCTCAAATGACTTCACAATTATTTTCCTCAGTGCAGCTCATCCTGGTCTTTTAGAAAGGGAAGTAATAGAAATTATCCAGGTTAGTGGCAGGTTATATACCAAGGCTCACCAGTCAAATATAGAGGTAGGAACATGCAATAAAAGAGCAGAACCAATCCAAACCTTCACTAAAGAACCACATGAAAATAAATGTTGGGAAAACCTTAGAAGATTCTTGAAAAATATACAGAAATATATTTCCTCAGATCAGATACCAGCACTGCAATGAAATATTAAAGCTTTGAGCTGGAGGACTATCACAGCATATAAATGAATACATTAACCTGCTCAATTTATAAACTGTGAGTAAAATTCATGTAGAGTATCTTATTCAAAAGAACCGGAAAGGTTCATATGGCATAAGTTTAAAAATCATACTACAGAACAAAAGCAGCATACACCGTATAATGAGATGAATTAGAATGTTTTTTACAAGAGAGACAAATAGAAATAATACACAACACACAGTGACTATAAAGACTTAAATATGAGATGATGTTTCTGTCATTAAATACTTCTTGAAAGCAGAAGTTCAGTACCTTTTATTTCTAAAATTCAACATTCAATATTCTCCTAAAGACAGCTAGACATTCAAAAGTGTGTCCTATTAAAACAGTCGGAATTGAGAGTTTCTGGGACCTTTGAAAATCTGGCAGTTTGAGTGCGTCATCTTTCTTAACATCATTTTTTACAGTGAGGAGTCAGATCTATGTTACCTTCGACAGCCGTGTTTTGGCATTTCCACCTTTTATTGCTTACAGGCAAGATTGACTTGATCAGCCACTTTTCTATGACAGTTAATATCAGCTAAAAGAGTTTTCTTTGGTGAATCCCATCTCCTCTTTATATCTTTGCATCACTGGAAGCTGTGAGCTTCCATAGAAGGGAGGAGCCTTTAGGATGCAAAATGGAAAGTGGATAGCTGGAAAGCTGTCTAGAAACCAATCTTACCCTACTTATAGGGGGTCTAGATAGCTACAATAGCAGGTATGGCTGTGAATCAAAGAGATGGTAACAGTCTTTGTCATAGACACTATGGGAAAACTTTCCGTTAACTAGTTCTGGGCCTTTAGGGGAGCACTAGAGGAAAATAGGAAGCTTTTTTGTAATTTGATTTTTCTTTCTGTAAAAGTAAGATGTGGAAGATTCACATAAAGAATCTCAAGCCTCATTTTTGACTAAAACCCTTCATATCTCAGATGCAATACCTATAGATTTATTTCTGCTTCAGTCCTCACGGACTATATATCCCTTATATATACCTTGCCAGCTGTACACAAAATATACCTGTTTCATCATGGGAGTTGATTATTGTAATTTCCTCCTTAAAAATCTCTCAGGTTTGTCACATCAGCTCTGAATATAAGAACTCAACTGCTATATTACTATTCAGATGAATTGAGCATATTATGCTATTCCTCTCTTTCGTACAGTAACTGCTTCTTAAAAAGCTGATTTGATTTACTATCAAACGCCACTATTTTTTTAAAGCTCTTACTAATGTGGGCCCTGGTTCTGTTCTTTAATCTCATTTTGACAGGTATCTGTGCCATTTGTATCTCCTATTATTTAAATACCATACTGTCACCTCTTTGGAAGGTAAATGTCTTTTCTTCGTTTGCTACAAATTTAAGATGGTTCTAAATTATGTCACAATGTATATTTTTATGTCTTTATGATGTTTAAAGTTACAAATATCCCAACAGAACGAGAGGAAAAATACCAAATTGCTATCGTTACCATGATATAAATCATTTTTGTTATTTCAGTACTTTAGATGCAAAGATAATACATAATCACCAATAACCTATTATAATTATTACACGTATGCAAAAAGTTTCTGTATTTCAACAAAATTCTCAATAAGAACAATATATGCTAAAAGGTAAGTCTTGAGACTTAAATCAGATTAATGAAAAAATCTGCTTTTATCATAAAAGGAGAGGGGAAAAAAGCCCTTGAATTATTTTCCTTTTTCTTGCCACATATCTCAAGCCATTACTGCCAACCCATCAAATGAAAACTGCATCTTCCAGAAGCTAAAATTGCGAACACTACAAGTCATGTTGCAGTTGACATGAAAACAACCATTGCTGGCATATCTTGTATTTTTACAGCTGACTATTCTCTCTCTGACATTTTTAGTAAAGTTGAGCAATATCCAGATTCCAGCCTTGATACCAGTCGGCACAGCAACATTCATCTTAAGATGACATCTGTTGAGAATTTTTCAATAACTTAATGGTTATAAAGCATGTGAGGAGGGGGATAATAGAGGGATTATGACATAAAAATGCTAAAGCCCTTGTGGGGGAACTGCTGCACATAAAGTTTTGATTTGGTAATTCAAACTAATGCAGTTTGTAGTCCTCTAGAGAGAGGGCAATAATGGTGCACAATATGCTCTTAAACACTGATGCATAACACATTGTGCTAGAGCCAAAAGGCACTGTACAATATCATTATGGTGCAGAGAGAAGTAGTAACTTTGGGAGCTGCTTTCACAAAGGTCTGAATGCACAGGTAACAAACAATGCTATTCCTCCCCTTTCTATGCTCCTTAATCTATCTATTTGGGCATCTTAGGAAAACATGGCATTTATTGTTAATATGACAAAATGATAAAGTTAAAAATACAAAGATCCGAAGATCTGTGTCATGCAGTACATATAGGCTTACTGGGTTTTTTTTTGTTTGTTTGTTTGTTTGTTTTTTTTTTATTAAGAAGAATTAGGCAGGATTAAAACTTTTCATCGTTTGTCTTCGAATGTGATGAAATAGGGAATGTACATATTTGGACAAAGCTAGAAAACAGGCAAAATTAAAGATCTGTCTATTTGTAATGGACCCAAATTAAACACTAATGACATTTTTTGAGGATAAAAAATGTGCAGAAATTCTTAAAATGGAATAGAGAATTATTATAAAATTTATAAAAATCTCATGCAATGCACAAATAATATGATTTTTTATTATTTTTGCCTATTTTATTATTGTTGAAATTGGTTTATTTAATTTACATTTCATGTGCTGCTGGATGTAATGTCAAACATAACATTTAAATGAGAACACAGTTTTCTGACAACTTCTCCAGGACTTCTGGCAGCGTGAATTTAAGGAGACAAAACCAATATGCTTGAATGATAAATTGTCTGTACTAGGACAAAGCAAAAGAAATAAAAAAGCTCTACCATATCTGCTGATCTTCTAGAAGATGCATATATAGATGACTTTTTGGTTCATAAGGACCCTATCAACTTTGAACTACTCATTCTCTTCCTGTAAACATAGTGATAGCTTTTTGGATTTTCTGATCTAAGTCAAAAGTTTAAGAAAAAGATCTTGTTATTTAAAATACTTTTTCTTCTGAGGAGTCACATAAGATAAGTATTTTTGTATTTGCATAAATGGTGATTCATCTCATCTCCCTTTTGGGGCCTGAAAATCAGTTTTCCTGTGCAGATTGGTTGATTTGTCTAATCGTACAACCTCAACATAGGGAAATACGACAATCAATTGCCTCTCAATGTGCTTGTCCAATTGGATGGGACTAATCAGCTTCCCAGGGGCCTATATCTCTCAGCTGTCTCTGAAGAAGTAGTCCAGAGAACTGGCTCACCTGATTCTGACTGACAAAAGTAGGCAGAAATTCTGTGTTAATGACTAAGTATAGAAGTTGTGAAAAAAACCCCCAAAAATAGAGAAAAAGATTTGCACTCCTGCATGCAGGTGTCAAGTGTCATTTCGGGTAGTGAGGTTACATTTCTTGGCCTTTTCCTGCTGCTCCAGACAGCTGTGTCTTTCCTGTATGTCTCAGGTCATAGCTGCCATCCCTATGCTGATGTGGCAGGCAACTGATTGTGTGTAAAATGAGTTAGAGGCTGCTGTTTCTCCCTGTTTCACCCGTCCCAGATCTGTGGGTCCTCTGCCATAAACGGAAAACCAGTCTGTCTTCACCAAGGGATCAGGCTCTGAGGTGCTGCCTAACTTTGATTGCCATATCTGGTACTACAGGCTATATGTTATGCTTCACTGTGGTCTTCCAGATCTCTGCTGCACAGAACCTTCTCTCTGGTGGGCTCTGGAACCACAGGACTCTGTGTAACAGTAGTGCATCATTGGCTCATTGTGCTCAAGAGGCTTGTGCTTTATGTACGGCACTTGTGTCAACAGGAAGCTTGCAAAGGGGCTCAGATCTTCTCAGAGGGAGTTATTTATGTGCCATGTGATTGAACTTAATTTAAATTAATGTCTTTTTGGTATGCCAGTGAATATAGCAGCCGATGTCTCCTCTTTTGTCATTCAGCTGCACTCTGGCATCTTTTTCTCACACATTGCTGGTGACAGTGATATGTTTTTAGGCTCCTTTCTTTTCCAGTTCTTTCCATGGTTCCCATAAGGAGTCTGATTGCAAAGTTTTTTAAGCAAATGGAGGACTTTTTATTTAAAGTCAAAATATTTGGGGGAAATTTTCATTTTCAGCTGAGGTGTTTTTAAGTTTAATCATGCCTCAATGACTGAGAAGCTGGCAGATGGTAGATACTCAGAAATGAAGACATTGCTTGGTAAGGTATCATCCAACAATATAGCAAGCAGTTCTTTGGGGATCCCAAAATCAGCGTTATAAGGCAGGTCTGTGATTTAAGTAGGGGTTGGTTTAGAATTAATTAATTTTGGGTTCAAATGTGGTTGTTTGGATGTGTCTCACATAGCTTCTTCCTGTCAGGATCTATGTTGGATTAGATAATGCCCATCACAAACAGTGCTCTGTGATCATGTGTTTACTTCTCATCTAGACCAGAGCAGTACTAGCACATTTGTCTGATGAAGCATAGATCTTTGTGACTGAGAATCTGTGGCATCAGAGACTCTTCTCAGTGGTACAGTTGCCCCTCTTGCACCTTGAAATGCCTGGAAAGTTGTAGGAATGTAGGTGGGGCAAATATCTTGGTGCACAGTAGTTCTTCACTCATGCCTGGTCTACAAATTACAAAGGTAACGTTTCATTCCCACTGCTCCCTCTCGTTCATGAGGACAGAATGCCAGGCAACAATGACTGTGTTCCTTCTCTAGCCCATTTACAGTGTGCATGCAAACCAGGAGGTGGGTTTGGGAAAGTAGAAGTGCTACTCGAATGATGCAGCAAGATAAGTGATTTAGCCCCAAAAGGACAACATGCATTTTATCCTTTTCCCCAGCCTGCAGGTTCTGGGACACCTATTGGGTGTGATATACGAGATGCATATTAGCTTTGAAAATAAAATGCTGGGATATAAATTACCACTTAAAAAAAAATTTAGTGACACATCTACCAATTAAAAGACTCAAAATTCTGCTCCTTGCTTAATATAAAAGGGGGGAAATTACATGGAATGTATGTAAATCTTTTTATGTTTTCTTTATATATAGTATCATAATCCCTCGAATGAGAATTTGCTGCATTGTTCCATTGCCAAAGTGATGTCTACAAATGAGGGCTCAGGGAATTGCTGCAGGCTTTCTGATGAACTGAGCCAGCAAGCCACTGCGGACACAAGCCTGAGTTCTTGAATGAAGAAGAGGATTTACACATGCAAAGATATCTGTCTCTTTTCCCTTTCAGATTTCCAACAAACAGCTCCTCCTTTCATTTACTGGCAAAAATTGGAAACAAAATGCAAAACCTAAAAGTACTTGTGTGCTCCAAGTCTTCTCCATCTTTTTCAACTATATAATTTGTTCTGTTAAAAGATGGAACTCTTCTTTACAGTTGTCACTGATGAGTTAATTAATACAATAATTTCAAATTCATTATTTAACTGTCTTCTAAACACTTCTAAAAATACTTAAATGCCATTTTGCAGACAAATTAGTTGTGAAACTATCTATCTATCAGGGAGACTTTCAGTTAAAAGTTTGTACAAATAAATATACTCTATATGTTATTCTTTTCAAAGAATGTTTGATCTAATAGCTTCTAAAGATGGAATTTTGTTTGATTTCCTCGTTGTTTAATACCTAAAAGAACAGTCTGAAAAAGACGAAAGATGCATTAGTTTGCTTAGCTGCTTAGCATTAGAAGACTCAGTATTTTGTGAATTACAGAACAAGATTCAGTTTAAAGAACGAAATCTTTTTTTTTCTCACTGATTGCCTCCCTGCTTGAAAATACTGTGTGGCCTTAAAGTGCCAAGGAGTTATAAGAAGTTTAAATTAACGTTAAATATCTTAAGTCTTTTTTCTGTGGAAAAAAGGAATAAATTCAGTATACTCACACATTCAAGCCCCACATATTTAATGATTTTTGTAACAGATCTTATATACATTAGTGGTATACAATGACTCGAATTGCACATGAAACCAACCAAAAAAAGAAAAATAGGACTGCCTTTGTTCCTGTACCCTTTGTATCTGTGCGTGGCCTTCTCGTGTGCTGGGATTTGAAGTATGTGACTCGGATGGCAACAGCTCCACGAAGCTTTGCACCCCTTATCTTTCCTTGTGCATTTGGATATCATATATTTAGATGATCAGATTTCAGTGCAGAGGAGAAAACTTTCCTGGATACATCTCTATAATCATTTGTATATGGAAGGCCATGGTATCTACAGGTTTGGGGAAATCATTATTAAATGTTAAGACAAAGCAGCTGGCAATAACTAGGGAACTTTCAAGGTCATGGCTGCTGAAATAATTTCTTGTACACTAAGAACAGTATTCAGTCACTTCTGAAAGAACAAAAGATAAAACACCTATTGCAGTTTTTCATCACTTTCATGGGTTTTCTTTTGAAAAGAAGTTCTACAGTCTAGACTCCTTCCAGTCAATCAGAATGCAGAAGATTTTTCAGAAATTCTTATTTTATTCTACAAGAAAGCCATATTCCCTCAGAAATCATTTGTTAACAGCAGTTGAGCTTTGCTAGTCCACTGTCTGAGGTGAATCCAAGATCAGTTATGGTTTGAACATAATTGTGAAGTGTACAAATAACTGTTTTTAAAGGCAGTATTCTCACTCTAGTTTATATTCAAAGTTTTATAAATGAGGTAGTATAGTAAGAAAAGTTTGTAGTTAAAAATCTGCAATGGAAAATGTCCCCCAAGTCAGAAGGCAGGACCCACTCTATCAAGTTTATAATTAAGCAATAATCTCAAGAAACGCAGTCATTACCAGCCTTTAATGACTACTTTGTTGGTTAACAGCTCAATGTGAAGTTGAAGATTGTTAACACTCTATCAAACTTCTTGTTAAGTGTGCTAAGTTTTTATTTAAACACACTTGGATCGCAGCTGGAAAGCTGTGGGGGGAATTGGACATTCCCAAGTGCCTAATGACCAATTTTTTTCCATCACTCAGAGCACAGGGCACATTCCTTTATGTTTATACAATAGCTGTTAACTACAGATGGCTGGTGCCACCCGATTTTGGTACTTTGTGTGACCTTAGTCATCTACTGTATCTGCAACCAGTTGATGTTCTTTTGCTGCTGAGCTTTTGTGGAATAACAGAAGTTTATCTTAGAGCCTTTTGGAGAATCCAGCCAAGAAGACAAAATAATTACCACAGAAATCAATGGTAACACAAAAAAGTAAGTTCGTTTCCAAATGCTATGACAGCCTCTGCTGAATCAGATTTATTCTGGTGGGCCAGAAAAGGAACCATTTTGCCTTGTTGGTGAGGTGACTGGAAATTAATCTTACAAAGTCTTCTGAGCTAATTTAGCCTAGGAACATCAGCTGGAAAGCAAAGTCATACGTCTGAATTAATGGCAATTTTTCTTCAGAACTGCCTGTGACAAGCAGCCATTTTCTTTTGTTTCGTGCACTAGCAAAGATGCTGATGTTTTATGGTTTACGATACCTTTCTGGACAGGTAGCAGCATTTACGCTGCAACTGAAGAACCCTTAAATTAGCAGCACGGGTCAGACTTGCTGAAAGAAACAGGGAGAGAAGGTGACTGAAGTGATGTCATACATGGGTTTGTTGACTTTGTTGAAATACCCACAACAGTCATGGAGTCAGACAAATTCCGCCTAATCAACCCGATAACTTATTATCAAAAGGATCTATTTCTTTGTCACGTCTGTCAGGGTAATCCGGAATTCATTATCATATTAATGTCCTGACTGAGCTCCTCTGGACCTCTGAGTTTTGTTTGTTGAAGAGCTTCCTGGGGCGTTTGGAGAAACAAAGCGCACTCTCTGGAACATGAGGCATTCAGAGCCGCGTACAGATGGGCCCGGGCTCTTTGTTCCTCTCTGCCTGGGAGGCTGTTATGGGAAGCAGCCAACCTGCAGTCTGTCACAGTGAACATTGTCAAGTCATTGTGTACTTTTAATTGTTACTATGTACATGGAATCTGAAAGGTCGCTCTGGATATATAGTACAAGTGCACAGAGCCCTTTGCCAGACCAAACAGCTGTCCTGTGGTGTTCCCATATTCAGCTCCAGTCACCTTTCCCTCATTGAAGGATTCTTCTGACAGAGCAATTAAAACATACGATTTATTACTAAACAGTCAATAAGGAAATCTTAGAAGTGCACTCTTTCACCACTTCACTGTTTCCCATGTGGCTGTCTTAACAGGTCCTTTTATATTTAAGCAATTATTTCTGCCCCAACGATATCACAGACCCGGCAAGATTAATTAAAGAGCCGACAGCAAATTACAATAACAACCTCAAAATACAATCAGAGAGGTCAAACTGTATACCAAATTCTGCTTTTAGACACTCCTAGACAAAATAAAGCTCCCTAAGTTTGGCTGGCCTGCAAGAGATGAACTACATTCTTTTCTTTATTGAAGATACGTGAATATTTCTTCAGAAGACTTTGTGTAGCTTCTCATTTTTATCTGCAGCATAAAAGATTCAGTCTTAAAGGAAAACGTAATTGTATATGGTGTGAATAATCCTTGGCTGTAGAAGCACTACTCACCAGGGAGTCTACAAGCTGTGTTAAGTCTAGATATGCTAATATTTGTTTTCCCATCATGCACCTCAGCTTTTGTTTAGAAAAATATGAATGCTCGCTAACTACAGCTGAACACTAATATGGTGGTGTTTCTAAATTTTTGTTAAATTAGGTTTATCAATATTGTTATATATGCAAATACAATAATTAATAAATAATTACAATTATTAAGACACAAATGCACAGAGATCTTCAGTTCCTTCCCACTCTGCTTACCTCAGAAGTGCAAAATATGAAGCAAACATACAAAACATGTTGTGAAGAATGTTCTCAGACAACTGAGCTCTATTAAAACTTGATAATGAATAATTTCCGTGCTGCATATATGTAAAGATCAGTAAATATGTATATCAATTCATATTTATACATGTGAGTACGTGAGGAAAAATACTGCATTTAATGTTTTTAAAAATAAGATTTAACATACAAAAGTCAGGGATAAGAACATGAATAAACTGTAATCCAGCTGCTAAAGTTTTAGATACAGAGCTCCTCATGATTAACAGTACAATGTGTAATCCTGAGGGCCTTGAGCTTTTGAAAATGTACATCTAATTGTATACAGAACTGAGTATTCTTTAATTTGGTACTGATTTCCAACTCTTTGGGGTGGGGTGGGGGGGTGTCCTTTTTCTCTTTCTTTTCCCTGTTTTTATCTTCTGGTGATTTTTCCTGTTTGTTTTCCCTGCTTCTTTTTCTTACAGAATCAAAGAATAAGTAAGGTTGGAAGGGACCAGAATGGGTCATCTGGTCCAACCTCCCTGTTCAAGCAAGAGTCAAGGGTCAATCTAGACCACATTGCACAGAAGTATCCTTACTCTTATCTTTATCCCTTTTTTTTTTCTTTTTTTTAGTGTTGACTATAGAACAAAAAAAAAATCTGGTTTAGTATTGTAGCAATGTATGACAATGAAAATAAACTTCAGAATTTTCCAATACCCATTTCAGAAATCCATTTATGACAATGAGATATATTTTTATGATACTATTGTTGTCATTTTTGTTATTAGTATTATTGTTATTCTTCAGTGCTTCCTAATGATCCTGTTTATAGAAATGAAAGCAGTGAGACTTATACAATTAAATTTGAGAAATTTATTATGATGAAAGCCTTTCTAGCTAACATTACTAATAACCATTTAGCTAACTGCATTTCTCAGTCACTCTTTGTTTACACGAATAGTTATATATATTTGTTGTCTGTTTAGGTATTAGTAACAACTCAGTTTCCTTCATCTCCTACATCTCTTGGATGAAAACAACTAGCAGATCACCTCAGCTTGCAAATCCTTTTCATTGCCCTGGAAAAGTCTGAAAACCCTTGCTTTTCTGACTCTGTATTTAAACCAATTTTTCTGTTACTCAGATGGCTGTGGATAACTTAATAGGATCACAGAGAAAGAATTAAAAACACCTGTAGAAGCTCCAGCACTAAACTGCTACAATGATCACCTCAAACTGGAGTTTAGACATTAGTTTATAGTAATTCTTACTCCAGTTTTGCTAAAAACCTCCTTCTGAATGAAAAAAAAAAAATAATGTAGTCCTCAAACTGGGGTAGTGTCTGAGTACTCAAAGGAAATCACTAGGGGACCACAAAAAAACGTATTGTGAGCTTTAGTTTAGAAGCTCTCAGTGCTGATCAAGGAACCTCGGCAGGCACAGAAATACACGAAGTACGAGGCAAAGCAGTGCAAAGCAGAACCCTATGTAATGGCTGAAAGAGTGGGTTTCAGTCATGCATTTCTGTTCAAGACACTTTTTACAGAATTTCACCTCAGAGGGTTTGCTTAACATTTTGCTTTTTCACAAACAAGAAAGAGAGAGAAGTTTGGCAAAGAGCAAACACACGTATAATGAGAAATTTTTCCATATTGTGGGCTGGTTTATTTCACCTTAGCTATCCCCCAGAAAACTCCATGGAGTGAAAACTCAGGGAGTAAATCCATGCTGAGGTTGATGAACCTAGAGCTCAGTCCATAGGCGACCAATACTCAGTGGAAATAAGAAATTTCTCTTCTGTGAAAAGCTCCTCATAGACTTAAATGATATTTGTCATTTTTTTGAAGTATAATTTGTGTCAGTCTAGAACCATTTCAAATAACCCGTTTTGTTTCAGAGACTTGATAAAAAGCAATAATGAGCGTTTACAATGTCTAGAGTTATACCCAATACAATAGCTTGCTTATAGCTTACCATAGCCTTAAATTCACACTGGGACTGCTCTGCTCTTGACAGTTCATAACTCTGGTGTTCTTCAACATATTTTTCTGGGAGGCTTTTTTTATTTTAAATAACTCTGCAAATAGTGAACACTATAAGACAGGTATCAGGGGGTCAGCAGTGACGCTGCTTATGTGCTGTACGGCTTCCTGACAAGACGTGGGTACAGAAGAGGGATCCTGGGGTGTGCTGCTGACCAGGGGCTATCCCAGGTGTCCTCCACTTCTCCCTTCTGCCTGGCCCGGGAGAAACTGGTGCTCACCCAGCCCTCCTCAGAGCCAGTCTGGAGGCCAGACAAGATGCCAAGAAAGAAAGGAATATTTTTCTGTAGGTTTATTCCACTGAGCCATCCCTCTGGGGAGTTGGAAGCGTACCACTGCCAGGACAAGAGGGTAGGCAGACACACGTAGCCAGGGCCAGGAGGAAAGGCAGGGAAGAGGGAAGATTGCTCTGTCTGGTGGCAGTTAGCTGTCAGATCAGATTAGCTGTATCGTAAAACAGTGTGTTATGGCACAGCTCCAACACAAACCCAAGGCCGCAGCACTTGAGTGGGATGAGGAAGCTTATTTGTGTGCTCCCGCATTCGAGACATGATTCCACTGTGCAGTGGATTAGTGAGCTGATCTATGTAAAAAGAAATATAAAGCAAATGGAAAATAAAAACCAAAACCCAACCAAACATACAAAAAGGATTATTATTTTGAACACCTTGGGGTTTTGATCTATTTTCCGCCACTACGTGCAGTATCATCATGCCACAAGGGAAGAGAAAATGGGAATAGGGTTGTCTTCAACCAGTGCTGACACCTGAAATCCATTACTGTAAAATTAAGGCTAAGTACATCTGCCCTTATAACTAAACAGCAGTTAGGTTCCCTGATTAGGAGTGTCAATCATGTAACTATGAGTTTATTTCTGTGGTGATTATTACACCTAGGAATAGTTAACTTTGTCTAAAATTGTACTACAATTGAAAAACAATCCACGAAATGGACTGAAATTTTTAAATTGAAAATCACTTCTAAAACTATTTCAGTTGAGGACAAACTATTTGTATGAACAGTGATGGATGCTGACTGAATTTCCTTAATTTGCCAACTAAATGATAGTTACCTTTACAGATATACTATAACTCAATGGCACAGATATCATTCTGTAATTTATATTAATTTATATGATGTGAAAGACAATATTTCGACTCAACTAAAATAATTGCAAGGGATATTTTAAAATATCATCCAATATAACACCATTGTAAGAGTGTGCACAAAACTGGGTTTTTTTCTTTCTCATTCTCACTCTGATTTTAATAAATAAGGTCTCGAATTAGTCTAAAATTAACCAATTTGAAAGTATACAAAAACATCATAAACAATGCCTTTGTCCTAAAAACGGAAGAAGCATGTCTTAAAATAAATAAGTAATAAGCAGAGAATGTGTTGGAATATTTTTGTAATACTAAGACACACAAGGATTAACAAAGAATTTAACAACCATTTTACTCTAGTGATGTGGCTTTTTGGACACCAAAAAAGCCCACCAGAAAATAGAAGTTCTTAAGCTGCTATTTCTTGAGCTTTCAAAATACATGGTTATTTTCTTTTCTGTTCATGCTCAACCATTCCACTTCGGAAAACACCCAGCCTCTCGCTATCAGTGCCATCACTTCAGTTCCACTGGTTTTCTCTCCATTATTGTAATTCTTCGGTATCCCAAATCTTTATTTTCCCCTATTCATTCCCCCATGAAGTAGTTTGATTTTCTTTCTCCTTTTGCAAATAGTACACATCAAGTGCTCATCCCTCTGTTTTAGCTATTCAGCTTCCCTCAGACATTGCTGGACGTCCTCCCACACGTGCACCTACTTAGCATGGAATTGATGCTGTTCACACAGCAAGGCCAGGGAGGGTCAATGGTATTCTTGTCTGGAACCACGAGGAAAGACAGACAGAAACTGGGCTGAACATGAACTTCTGGGAAAAACTTCCCTTTCAAGGGATCAGAAGAGGAGAGTGAGCTCTGTATTTTTCTGTCCAAAGGAAGGGCAAAGAACCCGTTTCTGACTAAGAGTGAATGGCAGAGACAATATAAGGTTTATTTTCCATGTTAAGTATTTCGCATGTAGGTATTGAGGAGAGATGGAAAACACCCAACTCATGAACAATGAGCTCTGAAACTCCTTTTCTGATTTTTTTTTTTGACAAATTAGCCCCTAGGACTTGTGTTTTTAAGAGTTTGTAATAAGGTGTATTGCCAGTTTAGGAGGGAGGCTTTATGTAGTCAGCATATAGATGCTTCTATTTTCATTCTAAACCATGTTTTAGATCCACAGTGGTGTATATACATATACATTTTCAGTTAAAGATCAACAGCTATACTTGATGCAGAACAATACCAAGGCCAATATATTGTATAGAGATAGACCAATCAAATGTTTTAAAGCAAGTTACATTTAAGACACATGTTGTGAACAAGTAGGAAAGATTCTGATACTCAAACCAGTTTCTGTTGAATATCATTGAATCATATTACTTTACAAATTTTCTTACTAGGATCGCAGAGTTAAAATGTATCATTGTGACCCTTTCCAGAAGACATTTTAAGCTATTGTATAATATAAAATATTGCACCATCTTGAAAGTATAAATAAATAAACAAGGTTTGTTATGCTAGTCACAATGCTAATGCATAATGGTCCCCACTTTTCAATTTCCTGATTATTACTTTTCCAATTTATCTAATCTTTAAAATCAAAGGCGAATTCTTTGCTGAGCATCCACCTTCTCATATTTTATTTAACTTCACCCTTGTTTCTGCTTTGTGTCTGCCAGCTAGTGTAGTTTCATTTCACTTCAATCCATTTTCTGTCTCAAAAAAAAAAAAAAGAAGGAAAAAGTAGATAGATATAAAGACACAGAGAGAAAGAGTGGAGAGAAAAAAAAAAGAGAGAGAAAACACTTGCAGTGGACAAAATATATCAATTAAAAAATAGGTTAAAAATAGTCTTTCATGTGCAGTGCATGTCCCTGAGCTAGATTAACATTGCTGTGAGCATGTTGCACTAGTCAGTTCATTGCCTGAGGAAAGTTTGCAGGCAAAATTCATCTGCACAGCTAGCACACTTGAAAGACTCAGGCACAGAGCTGTGTTCATGGTCTGGCAACAACAAAACACCTGCTTGAAGTTGAGACAGAATAGCAAGCTGGATGGAGTTCAAAAGAATAGAATGATAATCACACCCTGATTAACAGAAAAGTGAATTACTGTAGTCCTTTGTCAATAGCTGGCCTATTTGCATACTATCTTGCAATGCCCAACAGGTTAGAACTTTTTAGTTACACATGGTCAAACATTAAAAAATGGAAGGAAAAAACTTTATGCCTGTGTAACTCAGACACATTGCATGCATATTGTGCGTGTTACATCTTCTTAATGCTATCTAGTCTGACGTTGGCAAGTGCACGGATAATTCCACCCACTGTCTTTCCTCCTTTTCCCATTCCCCCACCTACCAAATACACCAGGCAAACAACAAACACAGCCTATAATTTTGTTTGGCACAAGTTTTTTAGTATATTTGACAGCAAACAACTGTATATTAAACCAATTTGTTTCAGCAGATGAAAGTGAGTAATTTTTGATTCAGTCCATTAGAGCTGCTCTTGGCTATGCGAGCTTTTTGAGGTTTATCAGCAAAAAAACCCCTGTAACAAACTACAATGCCAGAACATAAAACATGGAATGTACTACCTTAATTTCATACTGGATGCCTTTTGTTTCATAATTGAGTTTTCTGTGCATACCCTGGGTTTTATTTTAGATTAGTTTCAAAACTGAATGTTGTCATGATAAAATGAGCACTTCTGTATTCATATCTTTACATTGCTAATAAGGTAGTGAGGCATGTCAAAATGGAAATAGAAAACATAATAAAGCCAAATTAATACTGTTGCTTGTTGTTTTCCTTTATATTATAAATTTAATCTTGCTTCATAGGTATTTATAGAAAAATATCTTCTTTTGCTGCAACATAAGCAAAGTCCTGCTAGACCATATCTCCCATTTATTCAATGAATAGGCAAAGCCCAGATTTCCACTTTCCTTGGCAATGTCTCTCCTTAGTAGGAAAGAGCATGAGAAGAAGTGATCTCATGGGATCATTTCCCTACTGTAGTTGAGATATCAAATATGTGACAGGAAATATGCCACTTTTCTAGCTTGTTCTTAAAAATATTCAAAGCTTAGGACTCTAGTCACAGAAGATATTTTCAAAAACTCCACCTACATCTCCATTATTCCAATTTAGATGTAAGAATGCTCTCACTGCACCTGTGACTGCTTATGCTACTTATCTTGGTCAAGGAAAAGAGATTAATCAGTTTCTCACTGCAATAATCTTCCATTTATTAGAAAATGAGTGATTAGTCTCCACTTTCTTCTGTAGCTTGATGAGGACTAGGAACTGCAGTCTTTCCGCATTAAAAATGCTTTCTAAGTCTCTAAATACCATGTTAGTTTCCTGCATATGACCTTCAGCTGGTCCTCTCGGGTTTAGAAGTGACATAGCAGAATGATGATTTTATGTGTCTTGTGGGTCTTCTCTTCCCTTTTCTTGTTTAACAAGAATTCTGAATTTAGACTAATATTTGTCTTGTGACACTGAATTTCTTTCTGCAAAATTTTCAGTTTTCTCCCCATATTGATTTTACAGTGGATAAATATCTCCATATCTCCCTTGTTCGATAAATATTAATCTATTCTCCGTTTTCTTTGAGGACAGTTTTTGTAGTGTTTTGTGACAATTTTTAATTGTCTTCATCTTCTCTAAAGATTTTGTGGTTGTGTTGCCTCGCAGCCACTTAATAAACATTCCATCATCTGTGTTACAAGAGGAAATCTTGAACAGGACAACAACAGATGATATGTTTGATTTTATCAGGGAACCATAATCTTTGCTATCCTTTCTTCTCTGATACTGTAGCATTTTTTTAAAAAACCTGTCTTTCTAACTGTCTTAGGAAGATGCCATGTGCACAATGTTAGAAGATTTCTATTTAAAAAAATGTATGTTCTACTTCTGCTTTGTCCATGGGGCCTACTACTCTATAATAGAAGGAAATAATTTCCTATTGACAAATCCATGCTGGCTGATAGTCAGTTTTCCATTACCTGCCAGGTTGCAAATACTTTGTTGGATCATTTTTTTGGTTCAGTAGTATTCTGAGCATTGAAATTAAACTGCTGGATCTGTAATTCTCTTGTACCTCCTTTCAGAATGCCTATCTCCTTTTAGAGATGGGCAGTCCATCTGCACTGTTCCAGTCTTCAGTATCATTCCCACTCTTTGTGTTCTCAGAGATCATTTCTAACGGCTCTTAAATCACTGTAGTACTTTCAGTAATTTAGGATAAGGTACATGGTCCTCACATGCTAAAGTATCTTCTGAGCAAGTTAAATGGCAGATAAAGATGAGTGTCACACTTGATGGCTATTAAAATGCGGAGATTGCTCAGGCTTCACAATTTGGGAAGGTGTGTTGTTAAGGAAAGCTTGTGGGGAAGAGATATTAACAAAGTGTTAGTGCCTCGTTTCCCATAACCATTATTGTAGCACTGACATTATTTCCTGTCATTAAATGTCATTTGTTCTGATGTCATTACTACAGTTTTAAATAATGGGTTGAAGGAGAATAAAGATGTGTCTACAGATCCGTGTTGCCTCAGTGACAAGTTGATCAAAGGGAAGGGTGCTTGGAAATACCTAGTAGACATGTCAGTGCTGTTGTATTTATTGTAGAGAGCTGTGTTTTGAAAATGAGCATATGAGGTCATTTTAAAATCAATGGTGTTGCACTGTGACATGGACTTCCAGACCAGCTACATAGGCTCAGAAGGAATACCTGAGCCATATCACGCTGGCTCTCCAACAGGCAGCAGAACCACCAGATATCCAGCTATTGTCTTCATATTGGCATTCTAGATTGCATTTATAAATGAAAATTTTATAACATTTCACATTTTGAGATGAATGCATAAAAATAGTTCCTAAGAAGTAACATAAGTTACACTTTTGCAGTCTTTATGTAACTCTCCGTAGCTCTTGAGCTATGTTATTTCATTTTTAGGAACTCAAGTGACAATTTTGATCTTTTGGTGCCTTTTCCACAAGTTTTCTACAATTTTTGAAACAAAATAAAACAAAAGGGGCTTTTAAGTAAGACATGGCTTGAATGTCTATTCCTGATTAGCTCCAAAATAAGATTTTTCTCCTCCCTTATCAGTTCAGCTTATTAATATTACTTTCCTTATCCTTATTTTGGAACTTATGGAACAACAGACTTAGAAGCAGTCAAATGTGTCTAAAACTGGTTCTATTTATTGGTGACAATTTTTTAATGAAGTGCAGTGCTGAAACACCTATGTCCAAGAACATGCCTCAGGTGAAGAGGAGCTTCTCTTTCTTTGGGAACTCTTTTGGGAGCTGAACTGCTGTTACAGCACACTCCTGTTGTCCCTCTATGTTTTATAACATAGCATTTTTGCCCAATCCCTGGAAGTGTTCAAGGCAATGTTAGATGGCGCCCCAGGTAACATGACCCAGTGGGTGGCATCCCTGCACATGGCAGGGGGTTGGAGCTAGATGATCTTTAAGGCTCTTCCCACCCCAAGCCATTCTATGATTCTGTGATAACTACTGATAGCCCCACACAGCCATGGCAGCAGAAAATTCTGGGGCACACATGGCTACTGTGTGGCTTCTAAGTGATACTGCCATCACTATTGCAACAGGCACTATTGCCAAGCATTGCGAGACCTAGAGAAAAAGAAGAAACCTGTCCACACTGTGGTATGCACTCTCTCTAGTAGTCATCTCACAGTATTGTTTCCAGATTGCTTTCCTGGCCTGATTTATTTCCAGTGAATATTCAGACTCAAGTATTCAGGTGCGATGGCTAGCTTTGCAACATCTATTATTGGATTTTACTTGGAGCTGTGGCTGTGTTTATTCAAATGGGTTGAAATTATCCTAATGGATGTGACCTCTACTACTGGCATTATCAGATTCCTGTGTACACTACTTTTCCATCACTTGACAAGTAATCCTTGTTTCCCCTGCCTTAAAAAGGTTTTGATTTACAGCCAAGCAGGCTTTTGCAGACATGATGGGTTTGCAGTACAATATCTGGATAATGTAATTTTTTATTAAATGGCTTGGCTGAGAGCACAGTGGAATGATTCAAACAGGGCAAGCTGAAAATGAAGTTTTCAACAGATCAGCTTTTCCTTAGCTTCATAAAAGTCTCGTATGTAGATATTTGGGTCATACAAAACATTACCTTGTCCCTGTTAATTAAAAACTGTTGCTGCTTATTCCAGATTTCACCTGTACTCTGCTGTTTAACTTCTGAATTCGGCTTGTGGAGGAAGTGATAGTCTAAACACGAAAACTCAGATGCTCTAGCCACTGGACATGGACATTGTTCAGATTGCACAGCTGATATGTTCACTTCTGCATCTGAATGATACCTACTCTTAAACTCTGCTTTTAGACAGCCAAATTGTGAACTTCCTTCTTTTTCCCTGAATGGATGAATCGTTCCCTGGTGTAACAATATCTACAGTAAGAAGGGGATAGTTCCTCTGAAGACCTTGATTCAGCCTGAGTTTGTAGATATCCGTGCACTGCCTTGTCAAGCTGAAGTTCAAGATCAATTTCATAGAGTTCAGACTGAGTTTTGTCCACACTTTTCAAGAGCCAGACCCAAGGTCCTTGCCCAGAAACACAGATGCAGAGCCTTGTAAGGATAGTGGAATATCAAGGAAATGGGAGTTATGAAGAGGCTGTTCTGAGAATGCAAGGTCTGACTGGGAAATGAAATTCTACAGTCTTCTGCACCATGCCAGAGACCACAGCACAAGCCTCCTGCTGCCACAGCAAATATTCCACCATGTCAGCTATACATGGATGGCGTACATGGGAATTCTGGATTACTGTAGCCACATAAATGCAGAGCCTGAATTTCTCTGACATAATGTAGACTACCTCATCTAAGTCCAGTCTGATAACTCATTTATTTAGTGCCCCAGCTGTGCTCCCTAACACAGAAAGACTTGAAACGGTCTTATTTGTTCTTTTGGAATAATATCAGGGGAGAATAAATAAATAGCTTCACTTTTGAGCTACCCATAGTTCTATATGAATACAGATTAATTGCTTAAAAAATGATGCACAACCTTCATCCTCAGCAAATATTCAATGTAACTAGTGTTCAAATCCATGTGTTGGACTCCTGTTGGTTCATTAGCCAAAAATAAATGTATTTTGTTGCTATCTCAGTGTGCATAAAAGGATCGGAATTGTGATTGTGATATCTATGAAAATGCATAGAGGTGTTTAAAGCAACCTATAGCAGTTTGCATATTAATGGAGTATAAGTGCATGTTAATTCAGCAGTATGTCTGAGCTGCAGCATGGACAAGAATCCAGTTCCATATCAACCTATTCATTGCCTCTCTGAGTCCAAAAGCTTCCCCTTTTTGCCCTCCTGCATCTGCTTGTCTAGTTAAATAATCCCTACCGAGACTTCCATAATTCAGAAGGGTGTCTGGAAAATCAAATGCAAGTTTTGAGGATATCTAGTTCAGCAAAGGTGGCGTTCAGGATCTTCTAACCTGTTACAGATTTTTTTGATGAATTTTTTTGTTAGAATTGTAAGTGAGGCATTTTCAGGTATTTTAGAGCTAGTACCGTATACTTTCTGCTCATAATACCCTTTTTGGAAACAGACTGATGCCAATAATGGAGAAATGCATGACAAATTTATATATTCATTTTAAATTGCCGTGTGAGAATTATTCACATGAATGAAGAAAGTACACAAATTTTATTTATTCGGTTATATTCAAACTAAATTTACATTGTGAAGTTTCCTCTATGCCATGACTGAATTTTCACCTTTTCGTGTGAAAACATTGTAGCAGCCCAAGTAACCATAGGAATTTCCTGTCATTGCATAGCAATAAAGTACAAATGGTACTGTGGAAATTTCTTCTTTCTTAGCATGATCACATTTACATGATAGCAAGAGTCCAAATTCTATCACTACTCATCCATACTAACTTTTTAATTATGTCTTGACACCTGAGCCAAGAATAAACACTTTTAACTAATCAATTAGAAAAAAACCGCTTTTTTTTCATTTTTGGGGGGTTTTTTTTGACAGAGGTAGTAAATAGGAGCTATGCAGATAGGTTGCTGTTCTAAGAGACTGCAGAGTGAGTTCATTCTTGACACTTGTTATTCTAGACATGCAAAAGCTCTTAACAACTAAAATGAATCAAGGTAGCATGACTGTAGTAGCTCACAGATATAATATTTCATAAGGAAACTAATTATTTTTCATTCTAATTTCTGTAGAAGAAAATAGGCTTAAGAAATGCAGGCAGTAGCACCAGATGATCATAAAAAAAGAGTCAAGTGAAAAGGAAATTTTTCCTTCAGATCAATCCGTGCAATTGGCCACCCACGCAATAAACAAGAAAAACTGTAATGAATGGGAATCACTCCTGCCAGGAAAAGTAGTGCTTTCACACTAGTTCCTTGCTGTTAGTCCTGCAGCAGAGGGAATTTTATATTAATTTGTTTCACAGTTAATATTCAGACAGTTGCAAAAAATGCCACTTGACCACCAGTACATATCTTTCACTTTTGAAAAAGCATTGAAAGGAAAATTAATTAGTCACCTTTTTTCCTAAAGGTGCTAAATTAAACAACAACAACAAAAGTAGAAGTAAACTAACCTCGTTCTTCTGGGATTGATAGAAATAAATAATTAAACTTTTTTTTTTTTTCCTAATGTTACCTACCTATTTCCTTAAGAGGTTTGTGCATTCTATTTTCACTTTCATTTTATCTGACTTTAGGAAGCACTAACCAGACTAGGAAGAAAACCTTTTAAAAAAGATATTTATACTCAAACTTCAGAGGATGAAGACAATAGAAAGTGCAAAAATCAACTGAAATATTTTCAGAAATAATTTAATTCTCATGTCACTGCTGACTGACAGCTCTAATAAATTCCTACATTTTAAGCAGACTTACATTTCACATGCATTTGCTCTCCACTGCTGAGCAGAGTGGAACATCTATTGTCAAATGCATAAAATAACATTAGAAATGCAAACTTAATGTAGCCAATGGTAATGTGTTATTTAAAACTTATGAGCCTGAATAAGGGCCTATTTTCTCTAAATTGAAATTTATAGTTTCATTTTGAAGTGCTAACTTGAATATTGATGGGCTTCAGGCATGCTGTTATAAAATGGGAAAGAAAAACAAAGCAAGTAAATATGAGGCATAAAGCTGCTATTATGGTAATATATGGAAACTTATATAAAAAGTGGATCCTAGTTACCTGTACTAATGGCAAAAAACATACAGCAGAATTTGTGCAACTGGTATAGGGAAGTCATACTTCCCTGCAATATATGTCAAATCTAGGTTTCGAATCACAATATTTAAACACAGATGGATAGAGAATAATTTTGAAATAGCACCAGAAAGCAGGTGATAGTTTCATCTCTCCTTTTGAGGCTTATTTTTTGGCATTTTTTTCTCCACTTCCACTCTTATCAGTGAAAATAAAGAACAAAGACAGTGTTTCTCAGTTGCTTTTTGGCATCAGATTTTCTTGACACTGGATGGTTATACTATACATGGCTATAGGAAAGATAATTAAATTTACATTAAACGCAAGTCTTCAATTTCAAAACAAAAAATACCTCTTTACCATACCTTGATTTTGCAGATATTCTGAATCACTGAAGATTTTTTCTACCTCATCTGTTCAAACATATTATTGAGCCATATATACATACTTCAGAAATTATGCAGTATAGTTCAGAGCTTACAAAAATACTCATTTGAAAGTCTATAGCACTTGTCATGTCTTGATCCAAATATTTTACAAAGTAGTAAATTGTTTATAAAATACCCCTGGAAGAAGTGTTTATGATTCAAAAAATTTATGATGATTAAGAAGATTATATTAGGAGTTACCTAATTTTTCTGAAAATCCCATGTATAGGTCAGGTGCTGAATTAAGAAAGGAATTCAGTCTCCCAAATCAAATGCAGGCAATTCAGTCCTGCAGGTGGGATTATTCACATTAAAAATGCCAATCTCCATAGATTGAAAGAGGTGGATTTCATTAAATACAGGTAAGGACTCAGGAGACAAACATATTTTTAAACAGCCCAGACCAAAAAAACCCAATCATAGAATGACAGAATTGTTTGGAAGGGACCTCAGAGACCATCTAGTTTCAATCCCCTTCCACTACTCCAGGCTGCTCAGACCCCATCCAACCTGGCCTTGAACACTTCCAAGGATGGGGCATCCACAGCTTTCTCTGGGCAATCTGTTCCAGTGCCTCACCACCTTCACAGTAAAGAACTTCTCCTTAAAAACAACTTCATTCTTTAATTATGACTTGAGTGTAGCTGGACATCAGGACTATTGTGCCTGTATGCCTTCTCAGTTCACTTGAATCATTAATCAGTCACATGTATAGTTGAGATAATATTTTTGGTTTTCTTGGGGTCTATTTGAAACTAGGTGATAGGTGTAACATTTGCAATTAATTATTCTGCTGTTACAGAAACCCAGGTGGTACCTTTTGGTCATTCTCAAAATTTCTCAAAGAAACAGCTCTTGCTGTTTCACATCGGATTCTTACCCTTAAATGTGTTGATTATCGGTGTGAGTGGAATGTCCCAAAGGTTGCTCTCTGTGATTTCTGCTGCAGAAGTGATCAAATTGTACACAGATAAGACATTAGAAACTAAGTCTTCAATGAAAGCTATTGTTGTGTGAACAGCATCTACAACAGTCCTTTCCATGCAGTTAAGATATTTAACAGATGTTCTGTTATGAAGTTAAAACTATATGCAAACCTAGGATTGCAGACAGTTGAATAAAAACAATAATTTGAGGTACTCTCCCAATCCAGCTAAAGATGCTGCTTGTAAGAACCCTTGTAACGGAGACTCCTTTTGCCACAGGACAGCTATCAAACATCCTGTTTAGGAGATTTGGTTCATTATATGAATATTACCCTATACCAGGGCTTATCATCTACCTGTCATCTACTATTCTAGTAATACATATTAAGAAAGAAGGTATATTAAATTTTTTTAAAATATTATACTTTATTGGTGCATAGAAATTCCTTAACTATTGTAACTTAGAGAACATAAGAGTTGCCGTATATTTTCTTAGTGCACAGCATGGATTTGAGATCTTTTTCTGGTTTAGAATAAGATTTTGCCAAATGTGAACACAGCTAAGTTTGCCTTACTGGTCAAATTTATTCCACATAATGGTAATGTAAACTGTTCCTTACCATTAAACTATTTCTACAAGTGATTCTCAAATTATTTTAGAAGAAGTGTTCTACTAAAGGAAAAGCTTTTGGGATAGTTTTATGCCTGTGAAAATTCTGAAAATGCTTAATTTATAGACATATCCTTTATAACACACCAAATATAGGTGTCAAATCTATCAAGTTCTGCTCAAAATATACATTTGCTCTCAGTGATCATTCTCAAAAAGAGGAAAATACAGGCAGAAGCATAGTCCAAGACATCATATTCAGGAAGATAGTGATGACTGACTATTATTTTCATGATTTTGACCTGCTCCAAAAATTGCAGACTACACCCAGTCTCCCGTCTTGCTTTCTGACCACTGCCAGCTCACCTGAGCACCTTACAGTAAGTTATCAGATAGTGGTTAAGGTAAGTTACTATATTAAGTTTTGGTCCTCCAAATCAATTAATTAAGTTCCTATCTGGAGGATACAGAGAATATTTGGGTTTGATTTTTCGTTTATTGGGTTGGTGTTTGGGACTTTTTTTTGTTTTGTTTTGGTGGGTGTTTTTGTTTTGGGGGGTTGTTTGGTTTTTTTGTTTGTTTGGTTTGGTTTCATTTGGTTTTAATTTTATTTTTATTTTCTGGAGAAGAGAAGGCTCTGGGAATACTTTATTTGCAGTTCAAAATATAAAGTAGACGTGCAAGATTGAGAGAGATTTTCTACCAAAGCCTTCTTTCTACCAAGATCAAGAAAAAGGGCAACAGTTTTAAACTGAAAGAGGGTAGATTGGATTTAAGTAACAATTTTTCTTATGATAAAGGCAGTAAGACACTGGAGCAGGCTGCCCAGACGAGTTGTGAATGCCTCATTTTTTGAGGTAATTGGATAGAGCTTTGAGTAACCTGGTCTAGTAGAAGGTGTCCCATGGCAGGTGGCTTAGACTTGATGGCCATGAAAAGTTGTTCCAACCTAAACCATTCCATGACTCGATGATTTTTTGATATGATAATTTCAAAAATTGCATGGAGATACCAGGTTCTCTATTAACAGACAGTGCATATACAAGTGCTGATCTTCTCTCTCGTAGTTCTACAGAGTATTCACAGATACAGGAGGTTCCAGAGCTCTAAGGGGCCAGTCTAGTAATCAGACAGAGCCTGGCTGTGTCAGGTCAGTAGAAAAAAATACTTTCCGATAAGCATTTGCCAGAGTGCAGTAGGAAATAGTAGGAAATTGTTGAGAGGGTCTAAGAGTTGCATGGAATAATTCGAGTTTATTGTTACTTTTCAACTGAAGTATTTTAACACAGCAGTATGTCTAATTTTTGGCCTACTCTAACCTAAATTTGATAGTGAATACAATGTCATCACTTGGCTTCTGTTAGCATTGATCTGAGTGCTGTTGTTGGGAAAGTTTCATCACTCAAACTGTATCTGATAGAATCCAGTGGAAAATACCTTTCTAGAGTTTATTTTCAGATGAGACATCTAACATTTTTTGTTTCTCTCTAATCTTTCTAAATTTTTATCTTTTATTAGCACTCACAGGCACTATCAGAAACTCTGAAATTTTGCAATGATCTCCAGAAGCACAGGAAATTGTCTGCTGTCACCTTGGCTTGGTCCCTGCCTGCTGTAGTTTCAAAAACCAGAATTCAGTCTTGCGTCAGAGCCTGTAGTTCTTCCATTTTTGATACAGAACATCTCTTAAACTACCACTAACAGTCTGATTCTGAGGTCTTGAAGAGCTTAGCTCACTTGTGCTGCAATATGTGAGAAATGTTTGGTTTCAATACACATAGAGACAGATTCTAGAAATATGAGCAGATTTGAAGTAGGGATAAAAATCTCATTAAAATTTGCAGCATTTCCAATTTTTAATGCTAGTTCATTTATAACTAAAAAAAATTAAAGGAAAGAAAATCCCTTTGATAAAGCCTTTTGAAAAACATGTTCTTTAAATAGCTAAAATGCATGTAATACATCATAACAATGAATTTTAAACAAATAATTGCTTATGCTAGGCCAATGGAAAAGCAAGCTAACTTCAATACATTGTAATTGTGATCTGTGTAGCTGGCTTCTTTCGTGACCTACTGAAATATTTATAGTGGACAGAGAAAAGAGGCAGTCACAACTGCAAATTCCTGCAGCTGGGGAGATCTCTGTCACTGTGGGCTTCACTGAGATAGCTCTGTCCTAATTTCATCTGACTTTGAATATGTGCAAATCAGAAGAAAATGTGAACTGACTACAGACTGAGAAAATCAGCAAAGACAGAAAATCATTTCAGAACACAGTGTTATCAATATTTTACTTAGTCAGGATTAGATAACTTCTTCAGAAATTTGCAACCCTAATTTCAAGAAATTTATACAATTTCCTTAAAGCAGTGATGAATAAAGAAAAATCTATGTAAAAATTATGGATGCTGTTTGTTCATATTGATTCACATGACACAAAAGAAAAAATTGTCTAAATTTATCATAGGTGGACAACATAAAGCTTTATTATGGATTTTATAAATAATGTCTAAAAGCATTTATAATATGCTCTGCTTCCTATGTGCCGTATACTAATATCTTCTGAAATCATACTTGGAATTCATTAACACTGACATGACTGTGACCTTGAATTCAATGATCAATGTCGTGATACCATTAAAGTCCTTCCTGATACCCAGAAGCAAAAGGGTATGCTTTGTTCCAGCCTCAATCATCTTCTAAAATCCCCATGGTGATGGCTTAAAAGTTTGGGATCTTTTAATGTTTCTTTTAGTTTTAAAGGAAACAGGAAGTAGTTGGCAACCTTGACCTTTGTCAGCCTGAGTTCCCAATTTGATTAGCTCAAGGACAAATAAGGCCTCTTCATATCAAAATCTATTCTGGATATACTGCTCTGTAATAAATTTTCACTTAACTAGAGGAAAGCAAAATATCAAAAGCAAGCAAACAAAAATTATCAGTTAGCCTTCATCTTAATGGGATAGGGCAACTGGCTGAGTGCTAATCCATTGTGCTGGATCACTTTGATTGTGGATGTCAGCAATACCTGAGATGGCAGGGGTAATACAGGAAAATATGTTAAAGAAATGTCAAAAGGTTTTGATCAAATTAAAATGTCTAAGGCATACTCAAGGCAATCAGCTTCAACACAGAAGTTCAAAATACAGATGAGGAACATGCTGGAGGGTGGATTTTCTGTTTATTTTTTTCCTTTTTCTAAGAATGATTGCATACCTACTTAGCAAAAACTATCATTGTATATCTTGTCATCTCTGCACACAAGGCCTGCTGAATCTCCTAATATCATAAATTAATAGGGAATTTTGTCATCAGTCTTAGACATCTGTCAGTTTTTATGAATTTTTTATAAGAGGTTGCATAGTTTTTCCTCTCACAGGAATTTTTATTCTGTGGTAATATTTAATCTTTCAATATTCTCTGTGAAAAGGCCAAAGAAATCTAGCTGTGTTTGTCAAGGAGTAAGCTTGGTTTAAAGCAATGCTATGTATGCATCTGAGTTACCTTTGTTCTTCCTGTGTCTTAGAAAAAATATTCTGTGAAAGGATACACAGAAATTTTTCTTAAAGAAAGCAATAGCTGTTTCCAGAAAACATTGCTGAGTTAAACCTTACATTAACTGAATGCAAAACTTTGATAAGTCAGAATTAATAGTTTCCAGTCAACTTTCAAAGAGATAGTACTACATAAGTCTTCCAATTAAAAAGAAAATTAATGCATACACAAACCATTATAAATAGCATCAAATATAGCAAACCATATTTGGAATACTTTGATTAAATTTTAAACTAAATCTGTTAGTAGGAATTACTGATGATAATATGTCCCTCAAAGTTCCCCTCTTCATTGTGATCACATATATTCAAATAGAAAGTATTAACATGATATTTACATTGCCATATTTTTAGTACATTACATTTAAACACATTCTCCTCTGATCTCGTCCAGGAGTTGAAGTCTTAGGCTTTGTGTACGGTTGATCACTACTGCTTTAGAAATTGAATCAAAATCCCCTCTGAAAAGCTCAAAAATCTCTCACCAAACAGCAGGGCAGCAGTCTCCACTGCTCTCAGAGCTCTCAAGTTTGCCCTTCACTTGCAGGCAAAAGCCAAACATAACCAGAATTGGTACACGAGGGAAGCCCAGTGCTCACAACAGGCATCTCTTTTGGCCCCAAGTGGAGATGCAGAGATCTACAGATCTATCCTTCACTGCTGTAATTAAAACCTCTCCTCCTTCCTCAGAGTTGAGTAGTGACCAGGCAGGTCCTGTCAGATGTTTCATCTGCAATGAAGTCTTCTTTTACGATCTCAGAAGCAGCTACTGAGCCAGTCCAGCACCTCTCACAGAGCTATTTCTGGGTCTGCCTGGGCCCACAGAGCACAGCAGAGCAGGGCAGGGCAGGGCAGGGCAGAGCAGAACAGGGCAGCACTGCACACCACATGTGTGTAAAGACATAGAACATCCCAGCTGAATGCTGTGTCTCTGCCCAGTGCTTCACACACTCTTTTTCTTTGGGCTCAGGCATATGGTGTACATTTCCATGCAGTACCTTTCTTGTAATAATGCTGCAAAACAAGTCACAATGCCAGTGATGGGGGTTCCTTTTGAAATGCAAGATGCAATCTTTAATCAACAGCATAAACCAATTTAAAAGCTCTCTCACTTCTTCCTTTTAAAGCAAACAAATAACAGAGCAGATTCTTTCCAGATCATTTTATTACCTTTTGAGACTAAGCAATCCAGCTTCCAACATCACCTGTTATTTTAATTTGTGATTTTGCTGTTTTTCAGGAAGACCCTTCTTTATGAGGATAAAAGCCAGAGATGACACGAAGAGATTTGGTGCAGGAATGTCAATTAACACAAGTATAATTATTAGTTCAGAGACATCACTAAAAACCTACTTGATACCCAGAAGAAAGAGGTACTGCAAATACTATATTCATCATAAATATTTCCACGTGTGGAACAGAGGAAAGGCAACCTAATCTCTGACTTGCCTCAGCAGCATACTATTTTTTTTCCCAAATCAGTGCTCCCTGTGGCATCCTCTCTGTATTCCATGCTGATTTGTTCAGCTTACACTGTTTGAATTTCCTAATAATGACTGAATAGTGGATGAGTGTTTTTGATAACTCGGTTGAGAGCTATCTTGCTGGTTAGAAGTGTAACAATCTTCTGAGCTGCCCAACTTCTGAGTTCTGCACAAGATTTAGGATGATCATGGTGATGGTGACTATATCTCAGCTAATCTTTAAAGCTTTCTTGAAAAAAAATAGAAATAAAAAAATAAAAATAAAAATAAATAAATAATTAAATGACTAGTGGGAGGGAGGTGGGAAAAATAACAGCAGTGTTCAGGCCTGTAATCACAGCAGTGGCTGCCCCTGTCCGTGTCTAATGCAAGGGTTATGGAATATCATAATCCCTTCTCTGAGCTCCTTTACAGCAGCAATGATGACTAAATTTCTTGTGTCTTATCACACTGTCACAGACTGGAACTAGGAGAAGGAACTCTGAAGAAAACACAGCATGAAAACTGGAGAGCAGATGATCAGATTAGCTGCTATTGGATTTGTTAGCAGGGCCACAATCTGACTGAAACAGGCTCGATTCCAAGGCCCATGGAGATTTAAACCATCAGCTCCCCGCCTTGCCCCTTATCCCTATCACACCATTATTTATTTTTTTTAATATATATCCCCCTTCTCCACAAAACACACATCCTACCTATTTTAAGTCATCTCCCAAAAGGATGAGGTTAAGAGTTAACACTTCACAGGTTCCAGTGGTATCAGATGAGCTGATGGATTTTGAGTAAGAGGATCCATCAAAAATACCACACAAAAAAAATCCCCAAATAAGGCCGAAAAGCAGCATTCCTTTACTATTTAGTGAGATTTGCTGCGTTTTACAAGGCTTCTGCAATGGCACTTTACAGAGGTCTGCTATAATGTGTCCACTTGTGCTGCCTGCATGATCCTCAATGTAGATTACACACCACCCACAGTCATACAGTGGGAGGAACACAGTGAGTGTAGCCCAGTGTCGTGGTTTGACTTGAACTGACAGGCAACCCCTTTTTTCCCTTCCTAGAATTGTAATACTAATTGAGAGAGGGAAAAGTAAGAAAAAAAAAGAGTTCTAAAAGTTTGTTCTGTTGTAGCCTTTCCATCTAAGTCTGTTAATAAATCTCTTATATTCTGTCAAGTAGTGTGCCTGCTTTGCTTGTTTCTTCTAATGCTTATCTCACAAAAAAAAAAAAAATCAAAAGAGTAATGTATATAATTTAGCTTAAAAACCCACTACACCCAGTCATGACGAGCTGGATCCAGTCCTGGTGATAGTAGGTACAAATCTCACTGCATTAGGTAAAAATTTAGTTTGATGGAGTGTGGCAGTTACCGGTTTATGAAAATCATTTGAATGCTATATTGCTTAAAAAAGCAGTCCTTTTGTTCATGATGTGTGGTAAATGTAGTACACATTCAACTCCATATATCAAGTCGAGTTGCAAAGTAACCCAACTAGAATATTGTAAAGCATCTATTGTACAGGGGAAATATGACATAAAAAGAAGAATTCAAGGAAATCTGATACAGGATGTACTTTCTTAAAAGGTATGAAAACCTGTACTAAAGAAGCTCAACTGCACAGCAAAGTGAAACTTTTGTGTACAACAACAACAAAAAGTAAGTAGAGCATTGAGGTCTTGAATTCTGCAAAGAGATATTCACAATGCACAAAAATGGATACCTGCCTAAATGTTTGCACAGTTGGGGTTTTAATTTTCAGTTTAAGATGCAAAGCATGTTTCTATTCTTACTAGCGCCAAATACAATATTTTCCAAATAAATCATCACAAAGAAACAAAGATATATTGAAGTCCAGCTCTGCAATTACCTTGATGAAATGCTGCATTCACTAGAGTGATAGATACATAAAAGAACTGCAGGGCCAGGATAATATTATGCTTGAGTGATAACTCCTCTGTGTTTTAAATTTAGAATATTTGAGCACCTGTAACTCTGAGACCTGCATTTCACTCTCCTTCAAAAATCTACTTCCATGGTAGAATTTGTTGTTCCAATTTAAGGTGATTTCAGCGAGGCTTCTCAAATTACAGTGATTCTGTAAACTTCACGAGATATTCATTTATATACATATGGATTTATTGCAAAGGCATTACAAGAGTTTTGGTTTTTGAAGCTATGATAGGTCTAGATCCTTCCTTTGCTTCCTATCTTTTACCAAATATTCTTGCACCTAACACTCAAAACACCAAAAAACTTTATGTGCATAACCTACAGCACCCTTGCTATCTCTATTGATCCATGCAAAACCGTTTGTTCATTCATTCAAGACAATGCAATGTTTTTATTTTTCAAGAGGACATCTTGATGTGCCAATAAGACCTCACCCAAAGTCATTGTTTTCGCCATGATCCATGAGATCCATGAGATTTGCCATGATCCTTGAGAATACAGACAACACCTCCAGATACTGTGCTCTAATCAGCCATTATCTACCCAATGACAAATAGGTAGGATAAAAAAAAATTTAGATCTCTTAATGCTGAATATCCTAGCTGAAGTTCTTTTGGGTAGATAGGTGCTATTGAGGAAAGCCGCTTCACACTCACAGTTTTGCATTTCTGTAACAGCTGGTATAATTACTTGGAAATGTAAAATGTTTTGTTCTGGGTGGTTTTTCTGGGGTCAAGTAATATCCATGAGATGTTACACTGCAAGAAGATTTGAGGAAATGGTTAGATCCAATTACTCAGAAACTTTGCTGAAACATTACTCATCATATTTACTGAGACAAAAAGTTTGTTTTCTTCACAGATCTTTGTCTTATTCTGGTATATTCTTTAGCCAAGAGATAGTGTCAGCACAGTATCTGAAGGACTTGGGGTTTGGGGTTCTTTAGTTCTGTTTTGTTTGTTTGTTTGATTGATTTTTCATTTAGATCTTTTAAAAACCTATCATGCATCCTTTATGGAAGCAAACATTCTACTTAGATGTAAACTATGTTTGTGAAAACTTCTTCCAAAGTCCATTTGAAAACTGTAGCAATGTGTTACAGCAAAGTCCTCCATGGCCCAAGGAACTTTATTTATGGGTGGTTGCATCTCAGTAAAAACTGAGAGCTGTAGAAATTTTCAAGTCTGGCCACATTTTCATGTTTTAAAGCCGTATCTTGCCAGCAGGATTCTCTGAAATTTGTGATTATACAAAAGAGTTCTCAAGCATTTCAAAACTGTGTATTTTACATAGCTGTTAATTTTTATTTTACCCAGAAAGGATCTTTCTTGTTTGCGACTGCCTCTACTACATTAAAAGAGAGAAAGAAAAGGAACTGAGAACTTGGATTTTAACAAGAATTATCAAACTTTTGGAGAAGGGCAAAAGAAAAATATTTTTTTCATCAATATAAAAATCCTAGGATTTTTCAGGTTTAATTCTATACTAAAACCAAAATTTAATTAATAGTTTTATTGGTTATGTTAGTGTGAAATAATGTAAGGGACAGTTGCTTGATTTCTGCAACTTCCTTTTTGCTTACATGATGAATGTAATGAAGAATATATAGTTGCCAAAAGAAGGAATATGAAATGTAAAGAGACCTTTAATACCTGATGATGAAGGGTCATCACAGCAGAATTTAAAATCCTAAAGAACTCTGAACACCACACAGTCCCATATTTTAATCTATAAGACCTTAAAGCACGTCCAATCCACTGATTGCTCAGAGAAAATAAGATAATAAGATACTGCCTTTGTAATTGATCTACCCACCTCCTTTTACCCAGAATAAGATGAGGCTAAGCATAATAAGAAATTTTGACCTCATAGTGTCTGTCACTCTGATCAATAGATATGCAAAGAGAGGAAATGAATGTACAAGGTACTCTTATTCTAATCTGGTAAAGTGCATATGGTTTATATCGAGCTGTCTTCAATCAAAAGAGCAAATTTGTTTGTCAGGGAAAAAATGGATGAAACAATTTTTAACTCTATCCAATTGTTCATCCAAACTACAGAAGCTTAATATTTTCACAATATACTGAAAAAATATTAATTAAATATTGCATATTAAAAAGTTGTCACATAACGTCTTTTAAAAAGAAGTCATAGGAAATATTCACAGCTATTTTTCCTAACAGGAGCATAGTGAAATTAAGCCCATCTCGAGCCATCTTAAGCATATAAAAAGAATTCTGTAACATAAAATTCAGAATGCGTAAAGGTTTTTTGGTTTCTTTTGCATTACTTCAAGAGTGAAGAGTGTTACTATTATATCACATGTATCTTCCCTCTCATTAGGGAGTGGGCTAGAATTAGTTGCAGGCCATAGAGCTATTTGGACTTGTAGTACCATCTCCCACATCTGAAAAATAAGAATATCCTGACCACAGAGCTACTGAGTCAACCTCTCTAAGGTTCACTTTCTCTTGAACAAGTAAATAATATTTAATTACTTATAGAGAGTAGAATGAATTATTTATAGAAATAATTTCTCTCACAATGGAAGTGAGAACCATCTCACATATCTTTCAGTGTAATGGAATGACTGAAGAAGTCATTACCTGCAGCATATCCAGTCACTCACAGTCAGTAAGTTAATTCCACATTCGATTTCTTGGACCTCTCTGAGTACAGTCCTTCCTGGACCATTTTAGTTGTTTACTCTTTCAAGATGAGAGCATATAATTCCTCCTTTCTGGGCTACGTCCTGGATTTCAGACAAGACATATCAGTCGGAGTTCACCTCACAAGGTTTGGCAGTCCTTTCCTGGGAGTAATGCCAGTGACAAGATGACTATGTAGTGGTATTTGTTTTTCAGGTGAGGAGAAAAAGTTTCTTAGAGGAAGCCAGCCTTTAAAAAAAGGAAGAAACAGTATTCCTTTTTGGCTCGTGCCATACCAACGTGTATTGGCCATTTGTCAGCAGCTGTTAAGGTGCTTTCAGGTGTCTTATCCTCATCACAAATTTTCTCAGAGCATTTTTCAGCTGATCAGCCTTTGCCTTTGATAAAGTAAAGCTTCTAGAAACTTACAGATGGAATAAAAGAGCCTGTAGCTAACAAGCTGGTCCACTGCTTTTTAAATATACTGACATTCTTCTTTCAGGATCCATCGCACTTTTTTCAAAATAGTTTCGATAGATATTTTCAGAGAGAAAAGTCTTGTAGCCCACAGAAACATAATTTTACAGTTAAAACACCCTTATTACTGTCTATTACCATGGCAATGTCATAACACAAGTGTGCGCACAGAGTGAAAGCAAAAGCGCATCACAGCACACACTGTCCTGTCCCAGCCAATGGCAAAAAGTGGTTGGCTGAGGAGAAGCATGAAAACAAAATAAGTTTGTAAAGATGCATTGACAAGTACTCTTTCAGCCCTCAAAACCTTGTGTTTCAGAAATTTCCTGAACCAGAAGTGGTGTCCATGTTTTCACTAATCCTCAAGGGATTTCTAGTTTATCAATTTTTCTAGTGACCCCTTGCATTCCACTAAACTTCCAGCACCCGCAACATGTTATATATTCTCAGAGGGCATTACCTTTAAACTCTCATTGACACCAATATTGAAGGTAGTAGTTTAAATTCTCTTTATGGTTTATACAGAGTGACTGTAAAGAACTGACTTAAAGGAAGTCTACGCAACTCAGAGTCAAGGTCTATGCTGTGAACATTTAAGTCAGCTGAGATGAATGCCAACCTTTCTGCCAGCTACAGTTCTTCTGGGGCAGTGTCAGATACAGCAAAATTAATCAATCTTCACAACTGCTCCCAGTTCCCAATAAAATACAGACTAAACTTCTAGAAAAGTCAATATGGAATTTCAAAGGGAATCATATCTTTATAAATTCAATTGATTCAAAAACATTAAAGTCCCTCTTCTCTGAAATTATTGTCAGTACATTAAAGGATGGTATCAATGTTCACAAAATAAAATCTTCCTTACAAGAAAACCCTGGCTGAATGGTCAAAGCATATGCCTCAAACCTTCACTAATTTCTCCTAGGTTTTTATTTCTTTATATAAAACCAACAGCCTCTTTTATTCTGTATTCAGTTCAAATGATCACAACCTTACAATACTTAACATTAGTCTACACACCAGAACCTCTAATAGCACGTTCCCAGTGTTTTGCTAAATTTCCAATATAAATATAGAGTTGATAATATCTGGTATCCATAAGTTTGATTTTGTAAACGTATCTCTTCTAAGACTAAAAATTTTTTTTCCTTCTGTAATATTTATCTATGTTAAACGGTTTTAATTTCAAATTCATTATCTGGTACCCAATATGAAAACTATTCTTCACCCCAGCAAAGATACAGTTTCTGAATACCACAGAATAAATCTGTTTTCTCCATTGTTAGACAAAGAGAGAGAGAGAGAGATTCAGCAAGGTCTGAAAAAGAGGTTTGTGTCTAAGTGGTGGACACTGTCTATTTTTTCCAAGTTTTCAATTCTAATTCAAGTTGAGCAGGCCATTTTTACTTACATATCTTTTGCTGGAAAACGCTCAAGTAAAAAAAAATCACAGTACTATTGTCCTAGTTTCTCTGAAAAAAATTTCTTGGGAAGGACTTGTGCCTAGTGAGGGTACGCGACACCCTGGTTATAATTGTCAGGGTCATGTGGGCACCGCCAGCCCTGTCTGTGCCCAGCCCCTCAGGCTCCCCCCACCCTGTCCATGGCCCTGTACCCCACATCAGCCCCCCAGAACTGTCAGCCCCTACTCTGCAGCAGAACCAGCCTCCAGCTGCCCACAGCCCTTCAGGTTGGTTTTTACCTCCCGTTTTTTCCTTTATCATGCAGAAGCAGGTTCATGAAACTACACTGTGAAGGAGACAAAATACTGTAAAGGAAGTGTGGCAGGGGAGCGACAGAGAAAGAGCAAGAGAAAGACAAAGGGAGAAAGCAAGATAGAGAACAAGAAGGAGAGAGAAATTAGACAAAAGAGAGAAAAAGTAAGCCAGAAAGAAAGGTGAGAAAGAAAAAGCAAATGGGATGTGGAGATAAAGAGTGGAGGAAACAAAGCCAGAAAAAAAGAGTGATAAAGGGGCAAAAAGAGTAAAAAAAAAGAGCAGAAATAAGACAAATAGGTAATCAGGAGGCTATAGCAATAGTACCAAAAATTCAGGAAGGATATTGCAAAATATAAAAAAGTAGAAACTTATTGGAATAAGTCCAGAGCAGAGCCACTAATTTGATCAAAGAGCTAGAGCACATCTCCTGTGAAGACATTGAGACAGTTTGGGCTGTTCAACTTGGAGAAGAGAAGGCTCCGAAGAGAATTTGTAGCACCTACCAGTGCTTACAAGAAGAAGAGCTCACATGAGGGCCAGAGAGGCACAATGATGTGTAGAGATAGAAAAAAGGGCAATTCCTGTAAGCTGAAAGCAGTTATTTTAGGGAAGATATTCAGAAGAAATTCTTTATGACGAGGGTAGTGAGGCACTAGAACAGGTTGCCTGGAGAGGCTGTGGACTTCATATTCCTGGAGGTGTTCAAGACCAGGCAGGATGGGGTTCTGAGTAACCTGGTCTAGTGGAAGGTGTCCCTGTCCATGGCAGGGATGCTTGAAGTGGGTGACATTTAAGGTGCCTTCCAACCCAAACTGTTCTATGATTCTGTGAGTCTATGAAGAAAATGTAATGAAGACAATGTTAGTTGAAAATATTTCTGAAAAATATGTAGGCCATATTTTCAATTTCTTTATCACTGTTCATCAGCCCATATGTATTCTTCAAGTCCTTCAGAGAGACTTGCTTACAAGGACTAAGTCCTGGCTAACCCTTTGAGCAAAACACCACCCATTGCTCTGCTCCAAATCGGGTCACTCAGGTTCTTTTTACCATAAGCACAAGCGGGTTAGAGCCAGTGTCTGTATTTTTTCCCTCAACCTGCTGAGTACAATGTGGGGTTTTTAATTTTTCAGCACAAGATGTCTCTGAGAAGTTTGCATATATGCATAACTTTATGCATTATAGTATTAATGTGGACATCTGTCAATATTACAAACTGACCTTTCAGGTTTCTGTTCCTTTTATCATGTTATTATAAGTACACTAAGAAGAAAAACAGTAAATAATAAAAATTAACAAAGGTTAGAGCTGTTCAAGTTATTGGTAGTAAACTTGAGAGGCTGTAGAAAGAAAAATAATTGTCAGAGTTTAAAAACTAAGACACAGCACATTTAACTCACTGACAAAAAATATTTCCTAAAGAAGGAACAACAGGACAAAGTGTTGCCCACAGGAAGTTTATAAATGGAAGTTCTTGCAATGAAGTCTTACTTTCCTCCTGAAATCTCATCCTGTCTTTTGAAATGAGTGCTCTCACTGCAGAAAAATTTCACTCGTATTTTTCTCATATAAACTTGTTTCTGTGAAAACTTTTACAAATAAGACTGTATGCACTAAACTGAAACAAACAAGCCCCACAGACTTCTCTTACTTGGACTTTCTTCTGCCCATCAGAATCAGTACCTCTCCAGCTGAGAGGACTATCCTGCAGAGCCTGTAGATTAGGCTATCCTGCAAAGAGTATGAAATTTCCTGTATGTCCAAAATACTAAAATCAGACAGATAGTGAACACTTTAACCATCACCTGAAGGGATTCTCAGTCAGCTTTTTTTTTCCTTACTAAACTCCATGAGTCTCTAAGTAAGCAATTTCTCATATTTTCTCCTTTTTAGCTGAACTTTGTGTCAGAACGTAAGGTCTTGACCACATGCAGTTCAAATACCAAATTATCTAAATGGACTAGAAAGCAGTCTAATGAAAACTGTGATCCATGTTCACTCTTATTTCAGATTGCTGAGGAGAATCCACCAATTAGCTAAATTAATTTTGATGGATTCTCTGCCAGGATTTCACCCATTCTGAAAACAACCTTGAAATGTGAATTAGCATAATTTGATCAAATCTTGTTTTACGTTGTTTGCGGGCTAACTAAAATAATGGTCAAGTGTTGTGTCCATTGAAGTAAGTTTCCAAAACTTCACCTGAAAGCTCTGGAAAGGGCATCTCAATGCCTCATTCACCTATTCTAAAATTTACTATAAATATTTAAGTCAAGTAGGAGAAATGACCAAATTTAGGTCAGATTTAGCTCTCATCCTAGCCAAGGCAAAAAACACAACTATTTCACTCCTGATAATTTTGACCACAACATTCATCTTAATTTCATATCCCACAGTTCTAAACCACTCTTTTTCTTTTTTTTGGGAGGCAAGCTATCGAAAAGAAAACAACAAGAAAACAGGTCCCCTAGGCATAATCTCTGAAACTAAATGGAATTATGGTTCAGCATGCTACACTGAACACAGAATGTTCAGTACATCTCTGGCTGCTTATTTGTCATTAGGTTACCATTCCTCAGGTATATTTTTCTAAGAACAGAGGAAGTTACAAGTTGCTTTTAGATGGCTTTTTTCTGTACAGAGAAGTTCACTATGAATTCTGTCTGTTTTCCCCGCACCAGATATATATTCATGGACCACTTATTCTCAAAACTGCTTGAATTTGAGTGTGCTCTCACCCATTCTTCCATTTAGTGACCAAAAAGAAGACAGCTGCCACCTGTCTTGTGGTCTGTGGCTTTCCCAGCTCACACCTCATTGCTTCCTTGCTAGCTCCACATGGCAAGGTGCAGCTAGGAACAGGGAACAGGATTAGAAGAACAGCAAAAGCTTTACAGTTTTTCATCCCCATGGAAGCTGCACAGGCAAAATCAACACGACTTCCAGTAACCTTATAACTCCTCAGCTTCAGACACTCAGGCCTGGGTTTGGGTCTTGCTGCTTCTGGACTTCTAGAAATGGTTGCAGATACTGATCTATCATAGCCAGGACAGGCATCTTCAAATAAACACATATTTTAAAGGGAAATCAGAGTTCTGAAAAACACAGGCCATATTTTACCCCATTTTACTGATATAGCTATATGAATATTCACGCTTTTAGATATGACTGCTGTGGAAGCTTTCAGGGAGAACACATTATTTGTGAAAGCCATATCCTGTACAAATGCAGGTTGTATTGTTCAAAGCCACAGAAGGTTAGTTTTAGCTCACATGCCTGATTTTTCACTTAGTCACATTTTTACTTCCGTATAGTTGTTATATCTCCCTCATTTTACATGTTCTCTATCGCTGCAGCAGGGTGCATGGCCCTTCGTATCACCTGAGGTGAATGTCATTTCTGGGAATGTCATAATGTTACTTTCTGAAAATTATGGTACAGCTGACTAAATTTTCTGAGGACAAATAGCAATAATTTAAAGTTTGGTGCTCAGTAAATCAAAAAAGAATAGGTATCTCAGGGATCTTAATGCAAAAGAGCACTCATTTCCTACTGTATTTCTATCAGCATCTAAAGAGATAACACACTGTTATTGCTAAACTGTTCTTCAGTGTCTTACAATTTGTCTTGCTGAAGCAAATTTGAAAGAGAGTGTCCAGGCTACAAGGGCCTGTCAGCAATGAATTGTGCCTTGTGTGAGTTTAGAGTATATAACTCACCTGCAGCCTTGAAAAGTACTACTTTTGAAAGTAGTATCTGGACTCCCAAGACACATTTTTTCACAGAGAGTAAATTCAGTTCAAATTCTAGTCGCCTAAGAAACACAATGAATTGTTTTATTAATTGTATTTGTATTAATTTTAATACATTTTTTTCATGAGGAAAATCATCAGCTCCTGAATCTGTTCTTTGATAATGGCTTCTGTCAGTAATATCTTTACTCACTGCTACTGACATCATATGTCCCAAATTCTCACACATCTGTCCCAATAGTCCAGCCACCACTGTGCTATCTGTGCTTCTTTAACCCAGCAAACTAGTCAGTTCAGCCATTTCTTGACTGGTCAGTTTGAATATTCAAAAATATTTTTATGAGGTTAAAGCATTCCCCAAAGGTTAAGTATTAGGCATAGCTCTGTAATGAGTGCCACATGCACATTATATGTCCCTGGGCTCTTCCATCTGGAAATTAGGGTTACAGGAACCAGTTCACTGATGTTCTGTTCCTTTTCCTTATCTGGAGCCTGTTGAACCTCCCAGCATATTTCTAAAAGTCATTGCACTTCCCTGCAGTTTTAGGAAGACATCATGAAGTCCGTATGAGACAGGGAAGAACCTTAGATCTAAATAATTTTGTTGAATAATTCTTCATCTGTGAATTTCGCATAAGCCATTCATAACTACATGACATTTGTGCTACTTCAACTAGTTGACTATCTAAGACAGAGGTGATACAGTTTTCTTTTTTTTCTGCCTAAGTCAAGTTCCTATACAAATACTCAATTTTAGACCCTGAGTATCCCTATGAAATTCTGTATCTATGAGCATACAGAGCATTATTCCTGTTTGATACAGTATTTATGACGAAATGACATAAGGAGATCATGTGAAGACATGAAACATGAAGAATCACTATGAAATACTTGTGGAAATTTCCTTTTTCAGATTTCACCTGGCCTTAACATCATCCTGCCTTGATTATCACATTTTTTACCAACTATTTGATTAAATGTGGAATCAGCTACTTGTCATTAATTTCTAAATATATCTTACATTTCAGCTCAAATTCTATCATTTAGTTCCTGGTTATTAGCCATTAACATAAAGAGATTGGATATGCCATATGCCCCCATGGCTATATATTTTCTGCATGTTGTCTTTAGAGTGATTAGTTCTTCAGTGAGGCTTTAAAACATATGAAACTTCCCATTACTATTTTTTTTTTGCAGGATTTCAAAGTCCTGAGATGGCAAGTCATTATTTTTGTGAGGCTTTTTTGGTTTTTTTCTTGCCCCAGGAAATCCTTTGTGTACTGCTAAAGCAGTACCAAAGCTGCGTGAGCTCCAATTTACCCACTCGTTGCCAAGAAGATATTTGTAGTGAACCAGCATCATGAACTGAGAGACACCCTCTCTCAGCAAAACTACCACTTCAGCATAAGCAAGCTGATCAATAAGTTAATGGCATGAATCAATGAAAAAGATTTGGGAGAGATCTTAATTAAAGAAACAACTGCTGATACAAATTATGTTTCCAATGTATTGACGTAGCAGAGGGCATGAGGTTGAACGGAGATGAGTGCTGATCAATGCCTTGAACATTTGCATTTCTTTTCATCAGAACCCATCTCTCTTCATCCTTAGGCGTACAGGCACGCACACATGCAGACACACATCACTACCACCAGCACCTCAGAAGGGCTTTGGTTTCTTTGTCTTTATTGATTCCTACAGCAGTTTTCTGGAGGCTATTGTGGTTGCCTCACTTTACAAGGTGAAATGAAGGTCTCCACAGACTAGATGATGCTCATCCCTTTAGACCTTCCTGGATACTATCTCAATACCCTAAATCAGTAAGAAGTGCTTTGCCTCACTGTGAACATCATGACCTACAACGTTGTAATGTACAGATGTAATAAGGAAGCGCAAGAGAGACTTTGGCAAGCTATAGTTACACAGAAAATAATGACAATATTCCCTAACACAAAGGGACAAGCATGTGTGTGTGTGCATGTGCATGCACTCAAGAGAGACACAGACAAACAGACAGACAAAGGGAGAGACAGATAGTAAGACAGCATTCTCCAGTGGCTGAACAGCACAAACATCCAAAGTCAATAGCTGGTTTCCCCAAGTGATTAAATCTGAGACACAGTTTAAAGAGACATCAATCTGTGATGTCAGCAATGCTCAAAATATAGCTAATGGAGCTTCAAAAGATCGATATTCAAACCTGACTTTTTTTTTGTGCTAGAAACTCACACCACTGTGACATCTCCTGCAAGATGCAAAGTAGAATTAATTTTAACTGCTTTTATCACTGCTATTCATACCTTTCTTACATCAGATGTTGGTGTGTTTGGGGTATTTTGTTTGTTTGTTTGTTTGTTTGTTTTAATTTGGGAGGGGAGGAAGCTTTACTTCCTAGGATGCGAAAAGTAATTTAAACTTTGCTCAGCTGGTAGCCATGTAATCCATCTTATTTTCCTGTCAGGTTTTATAGTGAAGTCAAAAGCAATCCTAAACTGGTGACACAATAATCTAATGCTGTGTAGTAATGATTATGCTGAATCCAAAAATATGTTTTCACTGCATACTAAAATTGAAGAAATAGAGCAATTTCAATTATCATCATCACAGTAGTATCCCAGGGCAACAATAATAAAAACATCTGATAGGAGAAGAAAGATCTACATTTTTTAGCTACTTAAATCATAACCAAGACTCAGTGAAAAGGCTGAAAAAATGAATAGATTGAAAAGTATATTTCAATAAAATACCGATTTCCTGTGGTTGAATTCCTGGGTGTTTCATTAGTTGCATTTAAGAGGCCATAGGAAAAGCAGAGGAATCTAAAAGATTGAAGTCATTAGCAATACTAATATTATCACTGTTCTAAAATAACATCCTATCTAGAACTAAACTGTAGCATGCATCACATTTATTAGAGAATGATTCTATTGACACATCGCAGTATATGTAAACTGGCTGAATATATAGTAAAATGATTTAAATATTAAGTGAGCTCACTCTTCCAAACGTTAGTTCAAAGACTGGTAGAATTGGAACCCCTCTCTAATCAGACTTTCCCATTTCCTTCTCCCACAAGAAATAAAAGAAAAACAAAACCAAGTCAAATTAAGTTGTTAAATGGTTTAAGGATTTGATATCTTTTGCTGTTAATTTAAAAGGCTGAGCTGCAGCTCATTTCTTTTCATCTTTATAGCAAAGCAGAGGGTGACCCCAAGGGTCAGTGAGGATTATCTCTGTGTCTTTCCATTCCATCTTACGTTATTAGTTTACGCTGCAAATGAGAAACTGATGTCAGAAATATGCCAAACATTATTTATAAATATAGCAAAAGCCAGGGTGAAGTCTGTTAGGTCTGTGGCTTAGCATGTAACGTCTCAACAGCAATTAGTAATTAAGATACGTCCACTGCAAGGTGGAAACTGTCATCGGAAGAGCAGAAAATGTTTTGTTAGAATGTTGGTAATTTACATGAAATTAAACTCTGAAATCTCAAACACTAAGCATGAAATGTATCAGAAGTCCCATAATTAAAAAAAAATAAAATTATTAGAACAGTGTCTTAAGATAAAAAGAAGTACTGAAGTCGTTACTAGTCTTGAGTTGCCTCAAATTTATTCGGAAGTTACTTTACATTTTTCCATATACTTTGCTTGATTTACCTTAAAATACTTCTTTTTTTGCAGTTTTTATAATTAAGAGTTTTAATTGTGCCAAAGTATTGTAAATGGTGTTTACAAAAGATGTGAAGTTCCTCCATTAATGAAAAGCCATACTAGTCTTACAACGACTTTTAGTTAATTAGCATTAGGAAAAGTGCCATATGATACAACATTGTATTTTTACATTATCACAGAGTGGAAACTACTCATTATATTCATCACTGGGAGAAAAATTAAAAAATACCCAAGGCAGAATTTAAGATTCAAAATACTTCAAGTAGAAATTTACTGCTAAGAAAATGTGAGGGCAAAATAGTTAATAGGCAATGATATTTGGGGAGAAGAAATTGCTCTGGCATAGTAAAATCCACTGTACTTTTACCAATGGTATTTAAAATCTTGTGCCTTGGTATCAGAGGCTTTACATAAAAGATGTGCATTCTTTTTTTCATGCTCATCACAAGTTACTGGAAAGATGTGTTTGACAAATACACTATGCTTAGGTGATATTGCCCTATACCATATTGCACTAATAAATCAGAAAGCACGAAGGTCACACATTTGAATAAAGGTGCTCCATTTGTAGCACGTCATACTTTTTAACGCAGCCTCTAATGAAGTCAGAAGTTAATGAAGCGCTGTGACACGCAGAGGATGCATGTGTGCACACACACTCACATGGGCTGATCATTAAGGCAAACCAGCACGTCAGAGATGTCATACACCCCACTTTTATTAAAGCAAAGAAACATGATGTTCTGACCCCTACCACCAGAAAATAATAAAAAAGGAAAAATTAAAGGAAGAAGCAGATATCTCTGGCCAATCAAGTGACCAGGTCATTTATTCAAATTTCATTCCAGTGTGTTTCTCTCATCATCCCCATCTCTAGCCTAGATCAATCTGCACACAGAAAGAGTAACATAATTACTACAGCAGAGCCTGTAACATAATTGACTAGAAACCCTTGTTATGCTTTAAATCTCATCTTGTAGAGCACTTATTGTATCATGTGTACAGAAATAACGTCTAATTTTGTAGATTTGTAAATTAATTTTGCTTTTACTTTGTTCTAATGATTCATTCTCTCCCCTTTCCCATCTCGGTATGTTATCTCTAGGTTCCTGCTCTGTAAACCAAGGAAAATCAAATATTCCAGGTTCAGAAGCTCCAGGGATAGGAATGAGCAGCTGGGAATGGGGACAGAGAGAAACAGAATTTCTTCACTTGGTTAAGCTGCCAAAGACAATGGCTCATGACATTGTATCTCAAGTATTCCTAGGTGCTTAACTGCACATTGCTCTCTCCAGCAGGGTTACAGTTGTTCCTCTGAACCCTTATGATATTTTTATAAAATCTAGTAGTCCAGTTTTTTTTGACAACACTCATACAGAGAAGTCAAGGAAGACATAAAGCACTGAAATTAAAAAAAAAATAAAAACCCAACAAAAAAACCCAAACCTCAAATAACTAGTTTAGTTTAGTTTTGTTTTTGTAATGAAAACATATGGGAGCAGGTAAAAAGAGATAAAAAGACAAGTGTGTTTGAACATAAAGGATTCTGTGAAGTCCACTAGGAATTCGCTAGGTAATTTCAATTGGCGAGTGTGACAATAAGTGAAGATGAATGCTATTCAAATTGCAAAATAGATTTTAACCTGAGATATTGTGGACTTAATTGGCAGAGGTGTAAGTGAGAGCTGGCAGAAGGAGGCAGTGGGTCGTCGGTATCTCAGCATTTAACTTTCAGATGTCTCTTCACAAAGTTCCAAGTGTGCTTATTAAACTGTAAGGTCATATATACTGTCCAAAGGAAAATATGGTTAAAACATCCAGCATGAAATCTACTGCTACACCAAAGTTCATTTTAGACATCAGGGATTTTTCCAAGTGGTGGTTGTTTATTCAGGAATTTAGACACATTTACTCAAATTATACATATTCCCAGGGTAACAGTTCAGAGGGATTAGACTTTGATGATCCTAGTGGACAGCTTTCAGCTCTGGATATTCTATGATTCTATGAAAATTATGAAGAGAAAAGCAACAAGCTGCTGGAAATCAGTGGTGTTTAATGTAAATATCACTCTGAGGAACCCTTATGGTAAAAAGTGTCTTCAGTACACACCCAAATGTCCCTCAATGTTGCTTGAAAAAGAGCAAAGTGGAGTAGGCCTTTTCCCGTCCCTCATGATTTCAGTGAGGTCATGAGAAGTAGGCATTAGCAGTGCATATTGGAACATATTGGTAACGTTAAAGTGAGACAAGAACAGCTGATCAGTAGTGTAAAGATTGCCACCTTACAAGTGAGGCTGAAAAGCACTCCCAGAGTAGATGATTTTTCAGATAACATCTTATTACCTGTTACTCACATTGGCTTATACAGCAAGTTTCTTTAAATTCTTTGCGTCATCATAGTGAAGACTTATCTCTTTACTCTGGCAAACTGTACTAAAAGCCCATCAAAAGCATTAGTAGGTTCACTGAGACTAAGCTGGAGGCTTGATGTTTTTAAAGGACTTAGTCTTTGTAGCTCTAGTACGTGTTGTCTTGGAGTCTTTGGAGCTCCTACTTCTTTGCAAAGCAGTTTATAAATCTTCCCCATAGTCAGAGAAAGAAGAGCTAGTAGAATCTTCAAGTGTTGTACATTTGGGTCATCTCCTAGCCAAAGCAATCCCAAAAAGCTTGGAGGAGTGATTGATAAAGAAAGAGTTTGCTGTCTATGTGAAGACAAGCTTCCTGGCCCTTCAAGATGCCTAGTAAGAATTGCTGGATTTAATGTCTACAAGGAGATGGTGGCACAAGCAACTTGCTGTGACAGAAAGCAAGTTTCATCCAAAGTTCAGGATATAAAGATGCACAGAATTAAAGCTGTTTCTGGAAGATCACATTTTAAATGGACTATATCGTGACTTGGCTATCATATCAAGAAAAATAATGAGGGGTCTTATGTTAAGCTATTAGTACATCTAAATTTGCTGGAAGAACTTGGCTTCTTGCCTCATTCACTATGTCACAGAGAGCACCGTAAGCACCTATGTCACCTCTGTGTGTCACAGTCTCTTTTATATGGCAAGAATATTTCTGGGAAAGTTTTCTAAAAGCCTGTTTGAATTCAACGTAACAATGCAATTTTCCTCTGTGTACTAATGTTTTAAATAAAAACAATAGTTATTTGAAATGAAAAAATCACAGGGCTACTTTTCTAACTGATCAACCTGCCATCTAATCAATCTAATGGATTTTTGAAATTTTTTAATCAGTTTAATTCTTGGAATCTAACCTAGATCTGCAAGTATTCTCTGCTGGCTGTAAAGCAGTTAGCTACCAACTAATATAAAACACAGATGTGGAGCAAGACTGAGAGCAGCAAGTTTGAAACCATACATCATGGCTGCTCAACACACAGAACTATATTCGCTTTTCTTTTCACGGCATGCCTGTGCACTGCACAGAAAAGAGGGACTTGCAGATTGTCATTCACACCTATATTCAGTTCCCCATGCATAGTATAGTCCTCAGAAAGTTTCTGAACATATTTACCATGTTGTAAGGCTTTTCCTGTGTGAATCTGTTTGCAAGTTGTGAGCTGTGTGTATTGATGAATGCAATAAATTCTGATTAGGTGCCATTGTGCTATTAAAACATTAAGCCTTGGTCGGACTTGAGTCCTTTCCAGACAGGACTTAGGCACACTTCAGAGACTTGAATAATTCAGAAAATGTTACCAAGATTCAGTATGAATGATGCTACTTTGTTTTTTTGAGATTATGAGACTTCAACCATATGGACAGGAACTGTGCTGTGTCACATGCCCCTGGGGATCAGAGGACAGACACCCAATCATTTTCTTTACAAGCACAGATGCAGCCCTTTAAGACAGTACTAAATGTAGAAATGAAAACAAAATATCATCCACTTCTAAGATGGGCAATCTGACTCAACTTCATTTTGCTAATTGGCAAGTGGTTGTTTCAGAATTCCTCTACTGCCAGTGAGGAAGTGACTGTTTGAGAAGCTGCCTAGTAGTCAGCAAGTAAGCCTTGTGTGCTTGTTTGTTTGTCTCTGCAATCTTCACTCTGTAAAATCACTTCTCTTCTGGTCTAGCACAGACCAAAGAAAAGGAACAATACTAAATTTGCTTTTAATGGGAGATAGGCTCTTTTTTGAGCTCTTGATGGACTTGTTAGAGGATGCCCTATTTTTATGTCAGGGATGCTCCAGAAAATGATCTATGTAGTATAATCCTATTTATCAATAAAATGTAGAACATAAAGATGTATGTGGCTATTGCTTGTTCAATTATATGCATAAGATACTGCATTATTTTTTCATTAGAACAGTGATCTAAGGTGAAATTCTACTCAATTACATGCTCTAGTAAAATAGATTAACAACAGTAAAAGACAACTTCTACTTAGATACACCCAAACCCAAATCATACAGAGAGGCAATAAAACAATGCTGATTGCAGACCAGTAGGTATTTTATTGAAAATTTTGAACCACAGAAGTTACAATTTTTTTTTCCCTGAACCTATTTAAATATTCTGAATGTCATAAACTTAAGTCCACATTTCTGCAATTAAATCTATATCTAATCATATGTATTGTTTTCAGACAGCAGTTGAAACATTTTAGAGGTACCACACCATATCACATTGCTGGAAGATTGTGTGTCTTTTCATTCTTGGAATATGACATAATTTTATTTACCGAAATTACTTGCATGTGTTCATAGAAAAAAAAGAGTACGAATACTGTTAAAATTAATATCTCAAGTAATTGGATTTTGCTTTGGTTTTGAAGGATGTAACAGTTTTATTGAAAGAAGCAATCAGCTCCAAATAGCCTATCGGCATATCAACCTTTCAGGGCACACAAAATACAGTTCCTACTGAAACTGCTCGAGCTACAAAGCTGAGTCTCTTGAACATGACAAAGGTGCAATAGAGAATTTGAAGCACCTGTGTTTCCAATAATAATCCTCAAGGAAAAAGTTGTACTCCAACTCTGAGAGTCTTAGAAGCATTTAATTAAGATAGGTATGAGTCCCTTCCTCCTGTTTGCCAGAGAATAACATGGATAAAGGGGCATGCAGAAGGTATACCTGGAGATATATAAAATAACTCTAGATTGTTGTTACTTCTCACTCCTCATTTCACACTGATATTTTTTACAGTATAAAGAAAAAACAACATGATATACTACTCTATAGAACAAATACATTTCTCAAAATAGAGGAGTTGCTTTTAAACAACTTATGTGTGCAGCCATTATGATTCCTCAGATCTTTTCTTTCCTAAATTAGCATCTTTAGGGCCTGATTTTATTGGGAGCAATCTGGGGACATTTTGCATGACAAATTTTATTAAACTCTGTGCCTTGAAAATGTTAGTATTTTTTGAAATATGGGAAAAAAATATTCTCCTTCTCATATCTCTATACAGAAAGTCATCCATATTGATGATCTGAATGATTAAACAAAGTATATTCAGGGAATATGGATTTTGAAATATTATTATTATATTGAGGGCATTCTGTGACTCTCCATGTAATATTATTTATTCAGAGTATTAGAAAAAAAATTACAAGGTAGTCTATATTTTATCTTTTAGGCATTTAAAGTGTGTAGAGTTATCGGGAGAAAGCCCTATAGGTTTTATGATTTATCAGCCTCTGCATTTCAGTCACATGCCCACAAGACAACAGCCTGACTTCGAATTTGCACAAGTTGTCTATGTATTATGCTGCTGTGAATAGATTTAAATTTTAGTGAAGAATATACTCCTACTCACATTTAAAACAGAGACAAAACTCATACTGAGTTCTATGAGAAACAAACTTAGATCAATCACTAAGATTTTCAAAACCTGAATTTAAGTTCCTAAAACCAATATTCAGTCATGTAAAGAAATGGCCTGATTTTCAGAACTACAGAGTACCCAAAAACTCTTGTTGAGATTAAAGGTTTTGTGAGCTCAATTTTTATTTTAATAAAACAGTTCATTTATTTGTGTATCTAGGGGTAGACTTTAAGAAACTAAATTTAGGCTTCTATTTTAAAAAATCTTGGCCTAGAAGTTTTGGAGATGTTTTGTTTCACACATTATTGACACAATGGTTCAGGAGGTGAGATAAATAATATATCCTGCATTACAGCCCTGGTTCTCTACAATGGTGTTTTTCAATCATGTTGGTCAAATATATCTACTTATGGCTGGCTTTAGTACAAATTACTCAGATCATAAGTCTGCAATAAATTAGTAAAAATGATGGTGCTTTTCCATATTAAAAAAAAAAAATCAACACTATCCCTTCAACTATATCAGTTTTTATCCCTGTATATGTTCTGAAGAGTTTTACTCCTCTAGTGTTCTCATAAGTGTATATCATTTCTCACAGATTACTTTCTTTACACATACACCTCGCTCTTCATATTTAAATGAATTTTAATATTGAAAGCTGTATTGGTACTGATACACACAGAGAAAACTGTAAGAATTTTATTATTAAATAACATTTTATTCTGTAGAAGGTGCTCCTTCTTGTCTTTCAGATGGAAAATCTTAAGGAATCAAGAAGTTGTAAAATGGTATACAAGTATAGATCAGAAATAGCTTAAAAATATAAAAGTATAGGAACTGTAGTGAAATTGTGTGCATGTTTGGACAAATCACAGAATCAGCTGACTTGGAAAGCACCACAACGATCATCAAGTCCAACTCCTGGCCCTGCAAAGGACACCCCAAGAGTCACCCCCTGTGCCTGAGAGCAGTGTCCAAACGCGTCTTGAACTCTGTCAGGCTGGTGCTGTGACAACTCCCCTGTGGAACTGGTTCTAGCGCTCAGCCACCCTCTGGCTGAAGAACCTTTTCCTAATATCAAACCTAAACTTCCCCTGACACAACATTGGGCTACTCCCTCGGATCCTGTCACTGGTCACCACAGACAAGAGATCAGTGCCTGCCCCTCCTCTTCCCCTCATGAGAAAGTTGTAACTGCGATGGGGTCTCCTCTCAGTCTCCTCCAAGCTGAACAGACCAAATGACCTCAGCTGCTCCTCATACGGCTTCCCCTCAAGGCCCTTCACCATATTCATTGCCCTCATTTGGACACTCTCTAGTAGTTTAACATCTTTCTTATACTGTGGCACCCAAAACTGCACACAGCACTTGAGGAGAGGCTGCACTACTGCAAAACTGAGCAGGACAATCCCTTCCCTTGACTAGCTGGTGATGCTGTGCCTGACACATCCCAGAATACACTGCTGACTCATATTCAACTTTCGGTCAACCAGGACCACCAAGTTGCATTCTGCAGCATGGTTTTTATTATTAATTATAGAAACCTAATTATATGAAATTATGAATATAAAAATAAATGTGTTCCAGTTGCTGCCCTCAGTTTTTTAAATCTTTCCCTCCTTACTAGAAAATTTTCAATCCAAATTTCTATGTAGTGATGAGTTCAGCCATCTTTAAATGTGGAGAAGTGATTAGGGCAAGAATAAGAACATTGTAGTACTGAGACACAATATTTTGAAAAAAAAAGAGGTTTTATTGTGAAGAACAGAGAAATGTGTAAATTAGTGCAGAATTTTATGCTTCATGATTCATCACATTTCATATTTTATTTGTAATAGCATTTTTAATGATGACACCTTATTTGCAGAGACAGAGATTGCATGTGTAGTAAACTGGATCTGTTCATAAGAATGCATTGAATATTTGAAGCAAATGCACAATTTTTAATGCATATTGAGATGCGTGATCTTCTAATAGCAAATGGAGGATGTGTATATGATAAGAGAATATTCAAGAGAAGAATGTGGACTCCCTTAGCTGAGAAACGTTTCGTACTTCAAGTATCTGTGTCCCAAATTCAAGTTGAATTTCAACAATGATATTTCATGTATGTCTTTTCATAGTCGGGTGACAACTTTGCAATTCTCTCATGACAGAAGGATAGCTGAAGTTTCTTTTCACCAGAAATATTTAAAATCAGTGAAAATGTGAGCTCTTCTGATTGGTCCATAAAATTGAAGTATAAATGTTCAAATTGACGACCACGTCTACCAAAAACACTTGGGTCAGAAAATACTTTTTGATTAAAAAAAAGTTATTTAGAAAAATGTAATTAATGAAAAAAAATCATTATCAACTTATTGTTTGGTTTCAGCTGCTAAAAATTTGGATTCAGTCTTAAGGGTTGGACTGGTGAGTCACTGATGAGACTGTGGAGCCTCCATCCACAGAATTTGGCTGGACACAGGCCTGAGCCACCTGATACCTGTTGGCCCTTAGGCAACCTCCAGAGGTCTTTTGCAAACTAAATTTTTCTGTGATTCTGCAACTACTCTTTCTCTCTTCAATACCAAAATGTAATTTCCAACTAATTATAGAGAAATTTGCAAAATTTATGTATTTTCTGAATATGCTGTAGATTATGGATCCAGCTATTTCTTTGATGTCTTTGCTCCATACAACCAGAAAGGAAATAATATCTCTGGTAATGCTTTGGAGGTTTTTCTCTTCTGAAGAGAAGCTGCTTTATGAGACTCTCTGGACAAGCTTCTCTGAGGAGAGCAGAGACTAAATGAACAGCCTAAAGCAGCAAGCAACTGAATCAACAGACTAATGGCAGCAATCAGTTCCCTCAAGGGTGTTTCTTCTATAGCACAAATGATACTTAGATATGTAAAGCTAATGAAAAGGAGGAATCATCATTTAGCACAGACTCCTGAGTAATACTTTCACTGAAAAACAGCAGAGTCATTGCCATAAGATAATGGTTTACACTCACTAAATATGTTTAAAATTCCTCCACTGATAGCAGCATTTCGTATTCCTCTTCCTGTTTTCTACGTCTCTGAAACAAGACAAGAATATCAGCTGACCCAGAGAGCTGGAAGTGTAGTTGCTCAAATACTATGCCGTGCTTGGGACTCCAACACAAAGTTTAATTAACACAGCTTAGCCAAACTTATGTATGACAGCTGACCTTTGGGAACCCTGTATGCAATCCTAGACCACCAAAAATGTGAGGCCTAACAATGTCATGTGGGTTTCTTTCAACAGTTTTTTAGCTAATAGGTTTCATCTCATATTTGCCACAGGTTGGTTGGGTAGGATGACAATTACTGTGGTCACAGTTATTATGTATCCATTTATTAAACTCATAGATATATCTGAATTCTTAGAGCAGAGAAGAAACGATGGCTCTAGGACTCAAGCAGGAGCCAGGCATAACCTTGGGTTCAGTGTTTTGCAAAAATCACTTTGCTCTTACTTTATTTCTGTAACTTGAAGTTGTGGCTAGTAGGACACCTTTTTTTTCCTGCCATTTGCAAATTTCAACAGATGGTGCATTCCCGCACTTTGTGAACTGTCTGGAAGTTGGGTTTGTTTATAGCTACCTTTTTATTATTTGAGTGGAGCAGCATTTCCTGTTTAGGCTTTAAGGAAGGTTGGCTTTATCCACTGTCATGTGTGCCTCCCTACACAGTAAATGCTTCCATCCTGATGGAGAGAATTTCCATACATTCATGTTTGAAAAAAAAAAATCAAATGGAACCTATGCTAATACTACAGAAGTGTTTTCACAGGTAGTCTAACCCACTCAATTACTTTTCAGTCTATGAGTAAGTAAATCACCAGATGTATCACTAGGCTACCAGGTATTGATTTGCTTGCTAACTTAACTCATGGTAAATGAAGGCTGGCCTTGAGCTGGAGATCAGGGACTATTTTTTTCTGTACTTCTCTAGAGTCACGGTCCATTCTTCAGCCATTAAAATATACGTGTGAAATAAGCTAGTATATAGCAGGAAAATACAAAATAAGTAAATACATAAAGGTAATGGAAGCATATGAAGGGCAACATTGAGGCAACCCAAAATTTGCAACCCCATAGGAGGCTGTGGATACTTGTATTCTCTTTGTGCCTAGTATTGCAGTTTTTGCTGATGGAAAACTACCATCAACATTAGATCAAGCCTTATAATGGCACCATATTCAAAGTACTTAATTTGAGAGTCCTCTGGAGTCCCAATTCAGAGGTCACCCCTGCCATTTCAAAGGAGAATGCTACAGGGACATCGATAGAGAATCCACTCTCAGCAACAGATATTTAATGCATTCTACTAGCACGTGTTTAATGTGTAGCTGTAGCCTACAGAATTTTAAAATACAATAAAACCATACGTTACACTTTTAGAAACAGAAAGTTATTCATGGTCTTTTCCCTGTAATTTTTCTGGTCTTCAGATGTTGGCAGCTGAGAAACATATACCGCTCCTTTCAGCTGCATAACTATCCTTCTAGCGATTAATTACTTAGATACTTCTGAATAAATAGGATGTAAAGAAACACCTAACAAAAGCCTAATGCATCTCCAGTGATGGAACCCTGTGCTATGCCTGAGATGAATATCCTTTTCAATTTTTTTTTTTGAAAGACAAGCAGATTATTCAAAATTATGGCAATCAGATACTGGCAGAAAAGAAAAATAGCGATATGCTGAACAGAAACCACTTAAATGCTGCAAGTCTTGATAATATAATATTTCCACAACTGTTTCTGTTTAAAACTAATAAAAATAAACATAAAACATTCCCTTCTCCTCCTATCAAATTCATTACTTTGAGCGACAAAATGACAAAATGATTAGCTGTTAATAAGGCCCTGGTTTAAAAGATTGACTGACATTGCATTACTCATTTAATTTCCGTTTCTCCTAGGTTTTTTTTTTCCTTCCTCCAAGCACAGAGGGAATTAATATTATCACATCAAAGGCCTCCCTTTAAATGGGGGAGAAAAATCATTTAAAAGGACAGAGGCTGTGATTATTCAAACTAGGTTATTTGCACCTTGTATATATAACGATATCATGGTACAACTTCATTTTGTTCAAATTGCTGTCAGTCACTAATAGAAGAAATTTGCTTCCGTTTTATCAGTGCTATTGTGTTCAGTCAGATTTGTGGGTGTAGGACGGGGAGTTCAGGCTGGGCATTAAACATGAAATCTGATAAGAAGGATATGAGGAACAGGGAGTAAGGAAGGTGCAGAGCAAAGGAAGACTGATTGTGAATCCAACATTCACAATGCAAATGCCTCCCCACCCCATCTTCCTTCATGATTTTCTTCCCTCTGTGTGTGTTGTTTTTATTTAAAGACACAGAGACAACCACCCACTAAAGTGCAGGTGTGAGCCTCTGTGGAATATGGGATTTAGCAATACAACTCTGTGCTCTGGTGATTTTATTTCCTTTCACTTTGATTCCTGACAGACAAATTATTCTAGGGATGATTTAACACCTAAAGATGTATGTCACATTCCATAAAATAGTTGTATCAGTGGGAAAAATTATGAGTGGCACAACCCCTGGCCTAGCAACATCCAATGATCTATCAACATTTAACTCTTGGCAGATTGAATTATTCCCCTCCCTAACTGTAACTGTGTTAGGGCTTGCATGACAAACAGTCCACTTGTCAAATATTTATCCTTCCTCCAAAAAAAAAAAGAAAAAAAAGAGGTGGAGGGGGGGAAGAGGGAGAGGGAAAATAAAAAAAAGATTGACCAGGATAAGGAGGGGGAATATAAGTGGTAAAAGACCAACCACAGCATGAAATATGAAACATAAATCACTGGGGTCAGGGAGAGCAGGGGAACTTGGTTACTAAGGCTCCAGATGGATTAAATAATGCACGTCCTGAGGGAGGGTGGGAAGGCGAGCACTAAAATAATAACAGAACAGAATGCTCCTATGTCGAAAGGTTTGAAGACAAGCCTTGTTAATTCAGAAAACAGCAGAGCTAAATTAGCCCAGGTCCCTGTGAAAAGTAGTGTTACATATTGTGCAGAGAGATAAATTTTCACTCACTCTCTCCTATAAACTGGCCACTGACAGGTGACTGCTGTGAGTAGTTCATTAAAATGTCCAATTCATGAGAGACTTTCAAAATTTATAATGCTTCCTATAGACAACAGGGTCAAGTTCAATGAGAAAGGAAGAGAGAAAAGTAGCTAAAGGAATTATTCACTAATTACCTTTTAAACACATTTGCAATTTTTTTTCAACAAGTATTAACTTACTTTTAATGCCTCTGGGTTTACGGCTTTAAATCAGAGAGGGAGACCAGAGTTCAGCACACATCCCTGTTTTCATTGTCCTCTGGATGGAAGATTTTTGAACATGTAAGACCATGTGCTAAAGCCCTCGGAGTAAATGATTTTAGAAGATATAGAATCAGACGTTTAGCAGGGAATGTAACAGTGATGGCAATTTTAATTAGCTTTCATTTACCTGTAAGCCAAGAATATACACTGGATTTCAGTAATTGCGAGTGGGGTGGATAGTAGTGCATATAATGAAAAATAACTGGACACCTATGAAAAAAGCATTGCACATAAATAACTTTATTGAGTTATCAGAGATAAAATATCTTTCCCTAATGGGATAAGTAAAGTTGAATTTCTTTGCAAAATTTCGGCCATAACCATTATGCTCTTCCATTCTAAAATTTGAATGCGTTTTAGATAAGAAAATGTATATCCTATAAGACTTGGAGGAAGGACAATGGCAGGAAAAGAGTGCATGGCATTTGTTTCCTTTTGAAAATCTTCCCAGATTTATTTTTAGCCTGGTGAAAAACACATTTCTCCATGGTAATCTGGGCATGCTCAACAATGCCAATGGATGAGCAGGACTTTTCCTGGAATTGTAACTTTAGGCTGCTGCAGACTGTGCCAGGTTTGCCATCTGCAAAGCCTTCTAGCGTAGAGTTTAGTCTCGGTCTTAGTCCACACATAGGTGACAATTATCGCTGCCAGTTTCCCCATTAGCTCATCCTTGAATCCCAAGAAGGCACAAAACCCAGAAAGCTTTTGTTTCTAATTGTCACTACAAGAGGAATATAGTCTGGGACAGTTTTGACTATGTCTGTCTTCGGACTGTCTTCTGAACCAAAGCAGCGGTGGACGGTTAGAACACGAGAACTGACAGGGTGACATGAAGAAGGGGACAACCGATTGATTCAAGTGGGTGGAAGAGTCCTTTAATCAAAAGAACAGGGAAATGTTATGAATTGAAAATTATTAGGAATAAGAGAGAAGTATAAATGAGTCAAAGGTAGGTTGGAGAAGGATCCCAATGGAAAACTGGAAGGCATTCACAGAAAATCTCAGAAAGACAAAGACAAAATGTGGCTCGGCCTTTATAAAGGCTAAATTTAGCTAAGGACGAAGAGGTTAAATGGGAATTGCTGCCAGCATCAAGCAAAAGATTTCCAGGCATTTCAAGGGAAAAGTGAGCTACATTAACAGTCATTATGTTGTTTTCTAATGACCTAAGCTTTGTTAATTAATATAATATCATGTTCAGAAATCTACCTTAGGGATAGAAAAGCATCTTTTATTGTAGAAGTTAGAAGATATGCAGAGAAAGTGAAGGAAGGGAAGTTAAGGGAAGAAATAATCAGAACAATCTCGTGGTTAAGACTATGCAAGAAAACTGGAGTGGATTTCAATTTCCAGGTTAAGACAGATAAATGTAAGCGTCTACATACGAACCAGGTGCTGCAGCTCCCCTTGTACCCAGCTAAATACAATATACTGAAGGGCTACGCAGATGACGATGTATGGGTATTACCTTCAGGGTGAACTGATTAACTTAAAACTCCATTGAATCACACACACCGACACTGTCAGGATTCAAATCCAGCCTTCAGAGACTGTGACTATGCTGTGGAGGTTCTTTGTGTTCCTGGGCAAGAAAAGATTTTTTCATGAGATCACTATCTGTGCATTCTTCAGGTTCTTGGTTGGATGATTAGAGGCCCAAGAACTCGTTTGGCATAAACAATGAGAATTCGCAGCTACAAGTGCAGCAAATAAAAATAACCCTTTCCCCCACAAAATGCTACCTAATTAAAGTTTCTTTGGGAAAAAATATCATTCAGAAAACAGGCCTCTCCAATTCAGCATCTATTTTGGAAGTACCACTGACATGAATCTCATTCCAACCGAGTAGTTTTTGCAAGGGCATAAATTCCCTTGTTAAGTGTAAGAGAATGACCAGCGCTATAGGTAAACCATGAAGGGTGTTCATCGCTGCATCTTCAGAAGAGACTTGAATAAATATATATGTCCCAGAGATCACACACTGAATGACGATGAGAAAAGAGGACAGTAAATAGCTATTTGTAAGAAAACATTATCCATTTTATGAGGCAAAGGTCCTGTAGAAAATAAAACGAGAAAAAGGAATGTGGTCATATTATTAACATCTTTATAATAATGCATCCACTGACAGAGTAAATTAAGGTTGCATGAGCAATTTTAATTCTGGGTTTTTCAAATTTTTGAATGCTTGACTTTGCAACCTTAATAGCATCTCTTAATATATTTTATGTGCAATTACATAAAGTGTAGTGTTTTTTGATTTATTGCAAATGAATATTCTTTGTTTGCTAGAGTCGTGTACATCATTAGTTCAAGTGGAAGAGCAGGATTTAGATTATATGTGTTTAGAGTGTCATGCTATGGCTTTCTAAGGCATATCTGATCATGTTAGAAAGCTCATGAAAATGCAGGGTGAGAAGAAAAAGATGGATGTGATTTAAACCACTGTCTTTCTGGATGTATCTGTAAATTTGTTCGTAACTCTTCAGAACACTATTTTTAGAAATTAATTGCCATAAAAAATACCATTAATTTTTATTTTATAAAAATATTAAACAAATTTTAAACCAGTTTCTGGAGGGTTTTTTGTTCCTCTAGGAACATTCGAAGAACATTAGAAAAACTGGCCCAGTATAATGTTCAGTTACCTAAATAACATATATAGTCTCATTAACTTTATAACGAGAAACTAAGTTAAAATTATTATTAGGTCTTTAGTGAAACAAGACCTTTTGATAATTGTTTAAAAATAACATTTTTGAGATAAATCCCTGTATAAAATGCCCCAGACCTTTTCATATGTAGTTCCCCAGACAGCAAGAAAAGAAAAAAAAAATTTAAGTGTCAGTGTTTAATTTATCCCTTCATTTACTGAATGTTACTGAGAGCTTCTTATGGCTTTTTACATAATTACTCCACTTGGGCATGGTATTGTTCCTTGTGCCATCTACATCACGTCATCCTCACCAGGCAGCATCCATCTTCACAGGGAGAAATTTTGCTTCAGAAAATGCTTAGTCACAGCACTACTCCCCAGTGTCATATCCTCTTCTTTGCTTATCAGGGGAATTCCTGTGCTGCCATAGGCAGAATCTCAGGAAAGGGAATATAGCCTCAAACTGTGCCATTACTTGCCCTGTGTGTGCCAAATGGAGACAGAGGTAATGACTACCACTCCCATCACAGCCACTACTCTGGTCCACTCTGTGTAAGGCATGGTTTTATGATCCAAAGGGCAGTCTTTTATACAGCTAATGAAAATAATTCCATCTAGCAAAAGACAGGGGTTTGGGAACAGGACAATTCTTATCCATCCTCCATAGATACTTCACTTCAGCAAGACCACTTTGAATTAATACAATGAGGTAGGATTTTACCTGAGAAGAAATTACATTTACCTAGATGAACAAAAGTAAAAACCTTTTTTTTTTTTCAGATTTTACGTAATTTTAGAACTTAATTGATTTGTAACATTTTGAGGGGCTTCATTCCAAATGGAACAAAAATGTGACATTCCAAAGATTTTTGCATAATAAAAATTATCTCAAAAGTCTAATTGGAAACATTGAAATATCTCCTTTGAAAAAGTTTTCTGTTTCATGTGAATTTTAAATATATAGACTAAATGTGCATATAAAATATACAGAGATAAATATCAGTACATACATTTTATAATATTAAAATAAATGTAATCATCTATGTGGTTCAGTAAAACAGAGCAAAATCTTTAAAAAGTGCTCACTTTATCTCATTGAACAGCAAGAGAAAAAAAACCCCATTTTTAATATTCTGTGTAAAAGCTGTGAAATTGACATATTTCCATCAAATATTTCACTTTAATAAATATACGTTTTTTGCTAAGAACCTGTCCAAACGCTATGCTGGCTCCAGTAATTCCTTTCTTACCCTCAGAGAGACTACAACCTGTTTTCATGTTGATGTGGTTTTCACAGATTCTGTAGAAGAGAGACTCTCTTTTAAATGACAGAAACTGAGAGACACTCAGAAAGCAAGAAAAGTCTGAAGAACTTCCACAGGGGAGGCAAGAGGCCGTGTGTTAATTTCACGCTTTTTCAGGTGAGCAACACTGCACATAGTTTTCACGACTCTTCATCTAAAATACAGAAAAACCTACTAAGACCAATTATTGAGCACAACACAACTTTAGTGACTGTCTACAGAAAGAGAGAAATTAAATACTCATTTTTTTGATTTTGTTGATTCATTTCTAATATATGAATATTTGGTATAGGTATAGGAACAAAGTTTGAGAAACTAGGAGTCTTCTGATTTTTCTACAGCTATCTCAGTGTGGTGTGGTTTTATGCAGTGTCTCTGGTGCCAAGCAGTCTTAAAAATGCTCAGAGATGAATACATATATATATTTACTTTTGGTTGAATGCCATTTATTTATTATCATACCTATTTTAAGACCAACCCATTTTTTTCATAAGTAAACAAAACTCTCTAGGTTCACACATGTGTTTCTTGTGTACATCTGGAAACATTTCTATTTGTAGTGGAAATCAAAATTCCTTTTGACAGTTCAAAAGTAGCCAAATGAGAGAAAGATCCCAGCAGATCATATCATGATGTTAACATCACTAAAGTTATTGCTTTGAATTAGACATTTTTTTCTATTAAGTAAAATTAAAATAATAAAAAAACCCTCAAGCTTTTGGGTCTTGTTGCTGTTTTTGATACAATATCTGCAGCAGTAAATATCAAAATAACAGAAAGTAGTAGAAAAGAGACAAAAGATTTCTACCACTTATTCATGTTCTTCAGTGACGTCATTCTGGTCACTTCATAAATCAGGGAAGAAAGACATAAGGAATTCATACTGTGACAGTTTTTTAGATTGTACAATTACAGTGCTATCTTTCATATATTCTTCTCTGAAACCACACAGAAAGGCTCTGATATCTGTGATGTTCACTTGACAGGTGGTGTCCCTCCATATTTTCCCCATCCAGCAGTGGCTTGTATGGCTGTGGAACTTTTCAGTGTTGCAAGCAATAAATTGTCACAGGCAAAGGAAGTGGGTAGTGTCAAATACAACAGGCTTTGTGTTTCGTGGGGATAAAGTTCCGGAGTCTGCTTGGTACTTCTCTTAAAAGAGTCACTTTTGGCATCCCTTGAATGAGCTCATCTCATCCCACTACTCACCTGTCTCCTGATTCCACTCTCTATAATTGCCAGGTTCACTCAGAGTTAGTGCTAGATAGAGTGGGAATGGGTTTTCGTTTTGTAGGCCCTCTTCTCCATCCTAAGGATCTCTCTGATTACAGTGTGATGTATTTATGAAAGTAGAAGTGAGGTGAGAGATTAGTCTTGTCTGCCACAGGTTGCTCTTCTTCAAAGAATACTGTTTTCTTGAGTGTTGCAGGATTTATCCCTTAAAGGAAAACACGATTTCTGGAATTCCTTCCATCCTTCCAGCCACTGCACAAAAGGAGGAATTTCAGTAATGTAAAAATGGTGAGAGACCCCTTATACCTTTTCTCTTCCATAACTGCAAGTTAGAGAAAGAAATGAGAAACAATTATGGTGTTTCACAGTAAGAGCTCATATTCTGTCACATCTTTTGAAGTCTGTAGCTTGCTGATGAAGCATGATCCATTTTAGAAGAATGCAATTCTGTTGGACGGTCCAAGCTATTATTGGAAGAGTTGCACACTCTGCCAAATTCAGAATTCTCTTGGCCTGTTTTCTATATAATTAACATAAATTTATATCAATTCTTGTTTGTCTGAGCTTTATTGAGTAATAACAGATTGCTGCATCTTACATCTGCCTTGAAAGTACTCTAATCAGAAATATGCTGAAGCACAGCCTGCAGCAACTTTTGTTAAAATGAAATATTTAGAAAACAAAGGTTACTATATAGGTAATTTTATGCACACTTAAATTGGTGAAAGAAATGCTTATCCCAGGCATGTTCTTTTCAAATATAATTTCATAAATATCATTTTTTTAAATATATAAAATAAAAATTCCTCAACAAATAATATCTACGTTGGAAAATTAATTTGCAGATCATCTTAGAGCAATCCTGTTTCCTTAATTCCTTTAAATAATTGAAATCAGCAGCTTTTTCTGCCCATGAAACTAACAAATAGCTGGTTTATATATGGCTTTTACTTCTGTCAAAAGAAATGCATGTATGCACTGAAAATAAGAAATGGGAATTTTTATGCAAAAAGATAATTAATGAAAGGAATGACATTTGTATAAAAATGCTGTTTAGCTTGGTAGTGCATCTTCAGTCAACTCCTCAATATCTTTCATCCACCATTATAAAACCACTTATGTTCAATACCGATAAATGTGCTACTTTGTAAAGCTACAGCTGAAATAACGTTTCAAAGCTGCACTTGGCAAAACAATAATAAATTCATTTTGATAAAATCTCAATTCTATTTTTTGAGGATTTATTTCTAAACTGTTGGTACACTCTCCACCTTATAAAAAAATTAAATGTGTTCTGGCAGCATCGTCATCTGAACAGCAGCTTGAAGGGTGTTTGAAGTACTGCTGCTGTGTCTGAAAGACTCTGATCAAGACCTTGTTTGTCAGACTGCATGTTTGTCAACATTGATATATCAAAGAGGTCAGGTCAACAGCGCTTCAGTATAAAGTGAGCAGGACAGGGTCAAATGGAAACCCTGAGTCTTGTACCAAGAGCAGATGGGAAAAATGTGAAGTACATTTAAAAGGAGGCAATTGTTTTTCTCTCTTCACTGAATGCAGGTGGATGTTTCTTGACCTGGATGGTGCTTTTTTAAATTATGAAAATAAGGTATCTCTCAACAGGATTAAAACAGGAAAACATCTGGAGCAGAAGCAGAACATTTCAAAGTTTGAAAATCCTCTTCAGATCTTAAAACCTCATAAGAGAATATGGAAATTGAGTGAGGTTGGAAGGAGCAGGAGTGGAGGACAAAATCACACTTCCTTCGAGCATAAAATATACCCAGCCTGAATAGTGTCCCCAAACACACTCATGAGCAAGTCTAGATGTCGTACCCATCCCTCATTCAGCATTAGCACTGCTGACTCTTGGCCTCGCTGTGGCTAAGTGTCTTTTCAAAATCTGTCCTCATTTTAGGCTGTGATTACACACACCAGTCAGAGATGGTGCCTTTGATCAGCTATCATCTGCTTTTACAGATGGAGGCAATGTGATTTGCCAAAGGCTGCGGAGCAAATCAGCAGCAGAGTCAGAAACAAAATCTGGATCTAGATTTAAAATAGATCTGCTACCAGTAGACCAGCTGAGCAATAGAGTTTGCATTTTTATGCCATTTCAGCCAAACACTGAAAACTGTATTTGATTTTCCAGCCTGAGAAATGTAATTACAACAATATGTTATTGATTTGCACGGTGCATTTTAATGCTGATACTAAACACTTTAGTGGAGAATGGGTAATGATATGACTGGGTAGATGGACAGCTGCCATTAACCAAAAGGATGTGATGACATTCCTGCAAGAAAAACATCCCAGTGGATCAGAACTGATGTTCAGCAGTTTAAGCAGAAAGTCAAATGTTAGGACACCGAACTTGAAAGCCCCCACCTAGTACACTGTCACTCTCCCATCTGTCAGAGCGAGTTGGGCTAACACCAAAACAAAACAAACATTTATAGCTAAACTCTACTGAAGGTTTTAAAAATTATTCCAAGCAGTTATTCAGCTAAAATCCAAGGACAGATCTTCACTACCACCAAATTAAGAGTCATTTTACCAGTGAGATGGAGATGGTTTTGGTTGGCTTGGCTGAAAAAGGACTCCTCAGAGCACTATAATCTGTGCTGGCTCTCTGAGTGAAAAACAAAGCGAATGAAAGCCAGAGAAAGAATTTCTTTTAAAAACAGACGTATATGTGTGCTGGGGACTGACACACTTTTATCACCATTAAGAGAGCTGTCCCCAGACCAGCATTGCTTGGTCAGGAAAAGAAATCTGACAATGCATAGCATGCATCTGTTTATATTTAGCGCCCCTTAAGAGAAAGTTGACAAGGTCTGCCCAGGAGGTTTACAATCTTGTGTTTACCACCCCCACCATTTTTTTCCCCTTCTCTCTCTACGTAAGGAGCATTCTTTCTGTTTTGAGATATAAAATGGCAACCTTGGGGCTTGGTTGATTTTCTCCCTTCCCCTTAGGTTTTTCTGTTAAGGTCAACATTGCTTCAGAGTCCACCTATCACTTCTAATCCAGTTGTTTCCAGTATTCATTATATCAATTCCTAGCACAAAAAATATCACCTTGCTTGACTCTATCTGTGAGTTCTACTGCTCGTCATGAAGAAATTCAGAGCTGTTGAATGATGATAGGTTAGAGTGAATAAAAAAGTGCCTGCAACAACAACAAAATAATAAAAAAAGGGGGAAAAAAAGAAGAGGAGAAGAAGGTTTCTGAAGAATGTGGGAAAGATAAATAGGACTGATACTTTGTTTCATTGTCAGTAGCACTCTGGGGTTATTTGAAGCACTTATTTATGCACTGTAAGCAGAACAATACTGAAGAAGAAATGATTAAATACCAGCTCTCTGAGCAATAGACATCTCATTGTGGCAGGCCTAGACTCACCACTGGGTGGTTTTGATAAAGGCAATATGAGTTGATAACTGATACAGTTTGCCAGGGAGTCATCTGGGGATGCTGACAGCTACTATGCTTTAATAAAATCATTAGAATGTAAATGTTTTTATTGCGAAATAAAGAGCCTCCAGCAAAGTTGACACTATCGCTGCTCCCTCCACTGAATGAAAGCACCGATTAGCATTCAAATGATATAATGATAGTCTGGTTATCTTTATTAAAATTTTTCAAATCGAGTCTTCATTTTGCATGATTGAGTTTTAAACAAATGCAATATTCAGTAGGCTGGTGAGCCAGTCTGAACACTCTTGAAATAATTAAAGTGTGCCTTTTATTTTTTTAAACATGTGTTTCATAAGCAATGAATTGGATTTGCTATTTTAATATGACAATATCTAGTTAGCTTTGCATAAAATAGGGATGTTATGGCATAATTATTGAAAGAGTACAACTTTTAAACATATGTTTCATAAAGCTGAATTCAATTTTCTGAAATGCGACAATGCCAGTCAGCTACTGAAATAATATCAAAGGATGACTTGATTGTTTAGGTTAATTTCTTGGACAATCTTTGCTATATCATAATTGATGGTAAATGGTATGCTTTGTGGTATTTCTTTTCAAAGGAAACACAGAACTCATTTCCCACAATGCTCATCAATTCACAGTTCAGACTCTACAATTGCAAGAAAATGAAGGAAATTCTAAGCAAGTGATTCAGACCCTGAATTTCTGCAACATATGATTTAATGTAAACTAGCAGAGGTTTTGAACTATTCAAGAAGAGCCTCAGGAAAACTGAAGAATAAATTAACTCGTCTAAGTCCATTAAACAGTTCTCTACATAGAATCAATCAATCATTAATAAATATTTAGAAAGCCTATAGAATCTGATCTCTTCTTCATGACTTCTTTCCATCTTGTCAACTTAGGCTAACCTTCCTCCTGGATTAACCAAGCCTTTAAAGCATACTGTACTACAGATACCGATAAATGCACAGTATTGTAAGCAAATATGTTTTGGCTCATTCTTGGTTATAAAGAATCAAGACAATCAATGATGACAAAAATGCTCCTTAAAAAATGTGTGCCTGAAATAGCTGTAGTATTGACTCCAGCCTGAGACAGCTTCAGAGCTGAATTGCAAGGAAAAAAAAAAATCTGAATAGCTGACAAACTCTTGTACCCACTGTTTGAGGAAGAAATGGATAGTGTAGGAGCATTCTTAGTTCTAAACTAGTTGTTTATTACAATGACTTTCTGAAGCTGTCCTGGATGTTTTAGAAGATTCTAAAGAATCAGACATTTCACTGTTTATATTTGACGGAAGATGTGCCAGGGATATCATCAAAAGAAGGAATAAAAATACCCCTCTGGTAATAAAGCTAACATGTGAGAAAACAGGAACGTTAAAAAAATATCCTTTTAACTCTTGTGCAGTAGGAAATACTGGCACAAAAAGCTGTGTTATAGAAAAAAGACAGCAAATAATTGAGAGGGTTTGGTGTGGGGTTTTGGCTTTTTTAAATATATGAGTATGTGTAAGAGAAAAAACTCAACTGAAAAATTAGAATTTGACACACCTTTCAACACAGCATTATTACACCAATTTGACTAAATGGGACTAGAACATCTTTAGCATCTAAGAGAGGACTACTGAGAGCTGCAGTAGCTGCTGTTGAGGAAAATACTTTCCTTTTTCTACCCAAAAGATGCTGTTACCATCTAAAGGACACAGGGCAGAGCATTCTTTTCCCTCTGCATCAGATTTCAGAACAGTCTGTAGAGCAGCCTGCATCATCCTAAGAGCCTTGTGCCTGGGGATTAATCCCTCCTAGAGAGAGAGAACATCTCTCCTGTCTACTGCCAGTGCAGTCAGTCTGGTCCAAATGAGGGATATTGCAACAGTCTTTGGAACTAAGCTTCATAAAATGCTTTATAGTATTATTTAGAATATTATGTTATTACTGATCGGGAAGAAGAAAAGCTTTCCAATTTATAAATAAGTTGTCTTTTAATAACAACTTGCAAAAGTGAGAGCAAGACAGTTGTAAATCTACGTAAAAGCCATTTCAATACAGATTTTGTTGAATGACCACGGCAAGTCTTCCCACTATCACCCACAAAATATTACTATGTGGAAATCTTCTTGTGGGGTTACATACCGTAACCACACAATCACTTATGTTGGAACTGGGCATATAACATTTCTTTTCACTTCTTTCAAAATTTATCTAAAATAAACCAGAATTTTTTTAAGGCAGAAATTTTCTCTTCACAGAGAAATTCACCTGCAAGCGTGATACTTGCACACATCATTCCTTTGAGACAGGTATTGTTCCAAATGTCTAATTTGGTTGTCACATGGAGTTTCATAAAACAGATCTAATCAGTGTGTCTGGTTATACTCAGAGTCTGATGGGAGAAAAAGGAAAAAGGTGGCATTCCACTTTTTGTTATCCAGCCCAGGTATTGCATTATCGATTCAGGGAGGAAATGTGCTGAGCAAGTGTCCCTGGATGGAACTAAAAGAAACCCTTGGGACCATTTATGAGATAGAATTTGAGCTCAGTTAAAGAGCTATAGCACATGCTGTTCTTCTTATTGACAGGGAAGGAGTTTGCTTTTTTTTTTTAGTACAATCAACACAGTTACTCGTGCTTTAGAGACTTAGGAAAGACTACAATCTCTGTGTATGCAAAAGCTGCACAGAAATGACTGAAGTCTGAAGTAAACAAAGAGCAGAAAGGTAGACATAGATTTGGGTAGACACAGGCCTATACCAGGTAGAAAATAAAAAGACAGAAAAAAAAAAAAGGAAGGAAGGAAAAAACATTGGATATGTCAAATGAGGGCTAACTGAGTAAGAAAGTCTTTGGGAACTGCGCCTTTCAGGACGCACTTTTGTTTGTGATTCACTCCTGGGCAGTGCACTTTTAAGTGGATACTGGGCCTTTTTCAGATTGTGCTTGTTTGTTTTCAAAGATAAATGGCAGAAAAATTGCTGCCTTTTGAATGTAGAAGAGTTTTTGTAGGCATGCAGGCCTGAGCAGAAGAAAATTAAGCAGGTTAAATTGGTAAGAGGAAAAGAGAGAGAAAGGAAAAGAATGGTAAAAAAAAAGAAAGGATGGAGGGAGAGAAAACCCAGAGAGAGGATTTCCAGAGAGAAGAATAAGTAGAGAAAGATGGAGAGTAAGAATACTGTACAGTGTAAAAAACCCATGAAATTGCAAGAATAATATAGAAATATGGGCATACATTATGGCAAATAATAAAAGAAAAGTAAGATTCAATTATAGCATTAGAAAGGGATTGATCCATTGCTACATTTCTTAGTATTATAAGTAGCACTATGACATAACTTGCATCCTGAATTTTCAGTCTTTCTTAATAGATGGTATCAACCTCATGGGGGACAACACACAAACTGTGTATGTTTTTCAGATGCTAACACGTGCTGGACAAAGTTCAACAGCTGCTCACACAAGTGCGTGTTGAAAATGTGACTGAACTGCTGGCATAGCAATCCAAGTGTCTTGAAAACAACTGCAGTACAGTTTTAGCTGCCATCCTCTGCCTCCTCCCCATATTCTTCCTTCTGGCTCACAGAAGGCTGTCAGATGCACAAAATCCTCCATACTTTAACTAACAGAATAAAATATCTAATATAAATTACCTTTGACTGCTGAAAGTCTTTATTTACAGCTGCTCAGAGCTGCATCTGGAGAGTTTAGGTAGAGACTACAAGTGCCAGATGGTGGCCAGACTCACCCAATTAGCAATCTCTCTCATCCTGTGCCTGGGTTTGCAGAGTGACTCCTTACATTACAGTGGCCTGACTCAAGCCAGTACCTCTATGGTCTAAAATAGTAAATACTAAAATAGTAACAATGTTGTCAGGTGAGCCAACACAGAGCTCTGTAGGCTTGGCTCAGTCGGAAGGTGCTCTTTGCTATGTTTTTCTGGCTGTTGAAATTAACGATGTAGCTCTTGAACAGTTCAGCTTGTTGACAGGTAAGGCCCAATCCTGGGCTGCTTTTTAAGGTGGTCTTATGTTTAGAAGAGTAATGAGGGCTGGCCTGAGTGGACAAAAAAGTGACAAATCAGTGAGAATGAGATAAAAGAAGGTTGACATTCTCAAGCATAGGTGTTTATGTTAAGAAAAAAACAATCAACAGTGAAGCTCATCAAAGCATATTCAAGTCCAAAATGATCATCTGCTGAAATCTACATGACATATCAAATGATTGAAAAATTTTCATTTATAGTTGTAGCTGTGCTAAAGTACATCATCTAGACTGATGTGATTAGACTGCTATGTATAGTTCGAAAAACAAATAAAAATCACAGGCTTTTCCAGTGCACAATTTAGGAAAGGTGAAGATATGCAGACAGATTAAAAGTACAGACCCTGGTGGGACTTTGGGAAAACATTCCCTATCTTACTTGAAGAAAGGATTAGTCTCATTAGTCTAATTAAAACAGTTATGTTACTCTGCTTATGCTTCTCCAGGTGATTAGGAAGACAGGGTCTTGTATTACAGCCTGAAGGTGGAAAAAGGTTGATGTTTGCATTTTGTTAGATAGAGTTTCTTTTGCCTTTCTGACCTGCCCTTGGCACGGAACAGGGATTGGGGAAATGTGGGCTTTAAGCCACTCAGCACTCAGAGACCCTGAGAACACCTGAGAATCATTACAGACTCCTCTGCATCACGATGTCAACTCCTCTCAGGAAGGGGAAGGGGAAGGGGAAGGAGAGTAGGAATGGAAAGAGTTTTTATGAATATATATATAACCTGGGAAAGGCAAAGTGCAGAACTTTATTACAAGTACCGCAAATCTCATGAGAGATATCCAACATGCTATAGGAGTCAGGTTTCCAACTGTGTTGTGCTGCAAGAGTAATTAAAAATTACTACTGATGAGGATTGAAGGTATTTGCCTTTCTCTGAAAAGCTTGCCACAATACCAGCCCATTATTATGCTCATATGAAAACCATATTCCTTCCTCCACACCACCTTTATGGCTGCTTCAATTACAGTTTTATGGACTCTGGGCCCATAACTTTACTTTGACCGTGAAAGATAAATAAATGCAAAATAAATCAATGTGAAACTCAGAGCATGCCAGCATGTTCCATCACACCTCTTTGGAAAACTCACCAAGTTTCAGCAGGTGTATACAGTATACAACTGCACTAGTTCAGTTATAAAATTATGGCTAATTACACTGTTAGCTTTGATTTCTGATTGTTTTGTATGGATAGTATTTTAAGGATTTAATGAGCAAATTTAAATGGGTCATCCATTGAAACTGTACAAGTCACAGAGCAGACAGGCTAAATGAGTGTTTCATTCACTCCTTAGTTTTATTCTGCTTCTAGCTGCATTCCAACCTTTTCTGAAGACTGGATATTCCCTGGTTTTTTTCTGCTCTTCTCTTAATTGCTATTTGTCAGATATTAGATTTACTATTTTTCTTCCTTTGTGTGTAGAAGCAGTTTAGTAGCAGTGATTGTTTTTTTTAACACAAATTATATTTGTAGAAATTGTGACCCAGAGAGACAAAATTAGAACTCAAAAGTTCAGAAAACATAAACATCCATAAAACTTGCTCTGAACCTGATTTAAACAAAAAAATTTGGGTGGGTTTAAAAACACTTTAAACTCAAGGTTTTAACCTCTGTAACAAATTTGGCTACAGCTAACCATGAAATTGCTTGCTAAGAGCAAACACAATTATTCACTGGCATCATATTATTGATATCTAATGCAGGGAGGTTATATCCGGGGAAGAGGTGGGAATTAGATACCCTTCTGAGGTCTACTTCTGTTCCTGATTCTGTTCTGTTTTGATGCATAGCTTTTTGCTGTAGCTCAAATTTGCTACATGATATTGTGTTGATCTGCATGTTATGCGTAGTCACTAGCTCAAATTGTTCCCTGACTCTTGTTTCTCCTTGCTACCCATTTCCCTGGCCTGTGGGTAAGGGAATTACAACTTACTCCAATGCCCTGCAACCTGAGATTTAAGTATTATGACTGCTGACATAAAAGTGGATCTCATTCTCTTTTATTCCTCCCAGCATATGACCTCAATCTCTATCCTTTAGATAGCTGATTATCCAGATCCTCTGACGCTCTTTTAATCCCTTCTCCTTCATTTCACTGAGACTGCTCATGGAGTAAACCAGGATTTTCTTTAAGTGAGGTGGAATTATCTAGCTTTCTCAAATCACCAATGTATATTTAACAAGACACTGGGCTGATGAAAACATAATTGTAATAAGCTGTGTTAAGGGTTCTGAATCTAGATGTTTGTTTATACAATTTGTGTTATAAATAAGAACTTGGGTTTTTTTTTCTTTTTTTTAATGAGGGATATTTGAGGTTACTCATACATAGCCCTAAAAAGACACATGAAAAATTAGCAAGGGATTTATTTTGAGTAACTAGATCAAGGGTAGAATTTGTTCTTCGCAAGGGAAAGAAATAACACAGCTTGCAGGAAATTGATCAATGCCTCCAGACCCATATTGTGAATTTCTCTTCTTTCATCTTTACACACAGAAATAAAGGGACCTATCTGCTTCAACTGGAGTTTTATAGGTATGTTTTACCTGCACTGACTGAGTTATCTTTCTCCTTGTTGGCAAGGAGGTGGATAATTCCCTATCTGAAAGTGTTGCACTTTTACAATGAGCTTTTTTGGGCAAACATCAGAAGTGACCACAATCTCAAAACACAAGGAAGAACACAAATTGGAAGAAAAACACAGCATAATAGACCTTCTTATATTGTGCTCAAGGGGACTCCAGGGACCAGCCAATCCATACAAGAAGAATAGTGTGAGCTAGATGGGACCCAGTATGATTAATCACCTGAGCAATGCAGATTTAGCGCGTTAGGTGAAAAGATAAATGTGTAAAACGCTGTGTCAGAACCCATGGAGTGGCCCACACGGTAATTCAGGGTCAGTAATTGAACTTCACTCTAATTATCCTGGGGAGATAATATTAACTTATAGTTGAGTGTGAAAGAGAGAGTCCATAATTCATCACTCGATGGGGCTGCTCATTGCATTGTGTTATTGAAATATGATGGCTCCATTTTTATCCTGTCATAATGACAACTGATGTGCTTATTTTCTTTCTCTGTGCCTCCAGGGGATGATGAAATAGTAAGCAAACATTCTTTCTGGTGAAAGAACAGCACTTTATCACACTGGCTTCAGCTCTAAAAAAGCACTTGCAATCTCAGAAACAATTTCTAGAATGAAGGCCAGGCATTTCCCCTTGCATTCTAGTTGTAGTCAGCTAACCTAAATAAAAGCCACTGCCTTTTTCTCTTTATGAGATATAATTTTTCCTTTCTCAGTTATCAGTTTCACTTTCTTAATTTTTTTTAGAAGTTTCCTTTCCTTTTCTAATTTTCCCAGAATACATTTGGCTTTCAGGCTGTTCCTCTCAAAAATATGTTTTCATCAGCAAAGATTTTAAAATCAGCCCCTAATTCATTTTGACTTTGTTCAGCACCTTAAAAGTCTTCAAATTTTTTTCTGTCTTATGCAAACTTTTTCTTCAAGTAACATAGATTCATAGACTCAGAACGGTTTGTGTTGGAAGGGACCTTAAAGATCATCTAGTTCCAACCACCTTGCCATGAACAGGGGCACCTTCCACTAGACCAAACTGCTCAAAGCTCCATCCAACATGGTCTTGAACACTTCCAATGATGGGACATCCATAACTTCTCTGGGCAGCCTGTGCCAGTGTCTCACCACTCCCACAAATAACAATTTCTTCCCAATATCCAATCTCAACCTACTCTCATTTTAACGCCATTCCTCCTTGTCCTATCACTACATGGTCTTGCAAAAAGTCCCTCTCCAGCTGCCTTATAGGCCCCCTTTAGGTACTGGAAAGTCTCCCTGGAGCCTTCTCTTCTCCATGCTGAACAACCTCAATTTTCCCCTGCCTGTTTTCATAGGAGACGTTCTCCCTTGGTCATCTTTGTGGCCTCATTTGGACTCGCTCCAACAGGTCCATGCTCTTCTTGTGTTGAGAGCCCCAGGGCTGGGTGCAGCACTCCAGGGGGGTCTTACCAGAGCAGAGTAGAAGGGAAGAATCCCCTCCCTTAACCTTCTGGCCGCACTTCTTTTGATGCGGCCCAGGACATGTTTGGCTTTCTGGGCTGCAAGCGCACATTGCCGGCTCATGTTAATCTTCCCATGAACCAACACCCCCAAATCATTCTCCTCAGGGTTGCTTTCAATCCATTCCCCACCCAGCTTGCATTTGGGATTGCTCTGACCCAGATGCAGAACTTTTCACTTGGACTTGTGGAACTTCATAAGGTTCACATGGGTCCAGCTCTCCAACAATTCAAGGTTGGTATCTCTTCCATGTCAACTGCACCACACAGCTTGGTGACATTGGCAAACTTGCTGAGGGTACACTCAGTGCCACTGTCCACATCACTAGCAAAGATGTTAAAAACACCAGTCCCAATACCAACCCTGAGGAAATCACTCGTCACTGGTCGACACTCAGACATCCAAACATTGACCAGATCTCTTTGAGTGCAACCACCCAGCCTATTCTTTTTCCACTGAGTAGTCCATCTGTCAAATCCATGTCTGTCCAGTGTAGCGACACTTATCCACCAGCTCTGTTACGCTGACATAGAAAGCCAACAAATTTTTCAGGCACAATTAGTGAAATCATGCTGGCTTTCAAAAATCACCTCCTTATTTCCCATGTACCTTAGGGTAGTTTCCAGGAGCACCTGCTCTGTGATCTTGCTGAGCATAGAGATGCGACTGACTGGCCTGTAGTTCCCCAGGTCTTGTTTTTTTCCATTTTTGAAAATGGGGGTTACATTTCCCCCTCTTTCCAGTCAGTAGGAACCTCACTGGACTGCCACGATGTCTCAAATACGATGGATAGCGGCTTAGCCACTTTATCTGCCTGTTGCCTCAGTACCCATGGATGAATCTCATCAGATCCAGAGAAGTTGTGGATGCCCTGTTGCAGCAAGTGTTCAAGACCAAGCTGGATGGGGCTTTGATCAAAATGATCCAGTGAAAAACATGGCAGGGGGGTTGGAGCAAGATGATCTTTAAGGTTCCTTCCAACCCAAGCCATCCAATGATCCTATGACTTGTACGCCTTCAGGTTCCTTAATGGACTCAAACCTGATCTTTTCCTGCAGCGGGTGGTTCCCATTCTCCCAATCTTCACCTTTGCCTTCTGTGACCTGGGCAGTGTGGTTGAAGCACTTGTCTTTTATAGAAGGGGAAATTCTTGTTACTAAACATGGAATGACAAGTGCTGTGAACGTTGCTCAGGTGATTTACAGTGCACGGATGATGATGATAAGAGATTGCACTTGTCAGAATACAGACTCTTCATATTTTCAGTATTGTAATATCATTTCTACTTGATCATAAGTGGGAGATGCTTGACATAAACAAGATTCAGATTGAACTCATAAGGCAAATTACAGCTTCGTACATAGATGTAGAAACATAGATTTTAATGAAGTGTGCTTTTCTTCTTGTGTTCCAACAATACAATCTATGTCTTTGGATCACACTAGAGTGGTGAAGGTCACTATTTTTTCCTTAAAAATTTTCACTGCAGGTTTACACTCCCCAGGAAAGGCATTGAAGCTCTTCATATTGCTTTGGCTAGCAAAATTAGAAAGACAAGAAAAACAGCTCAGCATTGCTCTAACTTAGCATTTCTGGACAGACAAGACTGATGTATGAGCAAGGACAGCTTGAGCGACAGGTTGCCACAAGCTATCATAATAGTGAAGAAAGAGAAAACTGATTTTCCTTTTGTTCTATACAGCTCAATCCTGAAACAACTGTACTACGGCAAGAGTCACTTGAAATGTATGCTGGTGGCTACATGCTGGGAGATGGTCAACTGTGGGGCAAATGGTACATAAAAAAGTAAAGAAACAATCCTGAATAGTGTAAGACTTTGGAAAAAATTGTCTTGCTTTTTTGGAAGTTAAAAAAAACTGAAAGGAAGGAAGGGGTAATGTATTTACACATTGGCAGCTACATTCACATTAACAATCCAACCGGGCAAAGGTGTGGGCTTGAGGGATATCCTGACGTAGACCAGGCATTCGATTCTTGGCATGTTTCTTGCTATGATTTTGACACAGGTCAGATAGTTTTCCCTCACAAACTGTCCAAGCACCATTCCAGGATGAGCCAGGGAGAGCAGCACCCTCACAGTCAGCACGAACAACTCACAGATTTTTTGGTGATAGCAGAGTGGGAGCAAGGCAGTGAGGGGCTTCAGTCTCATAGATCTGAGCCGTGGAGAATTTCTGAGTGCTTTTAGCTATTTTGGAGTGCTGACTTTAATAAAAATGAGGAGGAAATGAGTAAAAGGTCTTTTCAAATTAAAAAAAACCACAATCCTGATATTTGTGACTCCCAAATGCCTTGCCAGTGCTAAGTTCAAGCATGTAAAGTGGAGAATGAGACAGGATGAAGTTCAACTCACATTTTTGTCATGTATGGATAAATGGTTCTAGAATTCAGGGTTTGGGATTCATTCCTGTTATTTTGGATATTATCGTTATTATTTTAAGCTGACTGTGGCAAAGTGTCAACAGGGTGCTTGCTGTGCAATCTTCAGTAACCAACTGAAATTTTAACACATAAAATCAATGGCAGTTTTCAGTTCTGAGCAGTGAAAAAAAGAGGTTAAGATAAATAACGTTATGGAGGACGTTGCTTTTTATGCCAGGTACTACTATGTTTTTTCATGTGTAACTTTTTAATTTCGGTATTTTTTTGTCTTACACCAATTATCACCTGATCTCTAATTTTAGCTTATTGCCTTAGTCAGGCCTGGAGCAGTTATTCCTTTAAAGACATCTTTCAATATAAACACTGATTTTTGATCATCAAATCAATACTATATAAACAAACTAGAAAGGACAGTCACTGTAAAACATAAGAAAAGAGAACTGACCTATACTTATCAAAATGCTAATGCTGTGTCGCACTGGCAGGAAACATAACCATTACGGCAAAGGCGAAAATTTAGAAAGTGATTTTTCAATATTTAATACACCATGTGGGCTCAGATTGTACTTAATATTTCCTCTGAATAAAACTAGAAAAAAAATTATTTTACTGGCCAAGGAAATTAATTTCTCTAGATCAGATTTAATTCCTAGATGCATATACTTTTCTTGTAATATTCATAAATAAATATATTACACTTGACTATGCAAACATGACTCTCAGGACTTTTGAGGTATTTCTTTCTTTTTTTAAACAGAAAAGTATCTTGTACGTAAACTGTACCTTTTTCATTTCTCACATATTTTAATGTCAAACTATTTTGAAAAAAAAATGTCTTTGGGCAATGTTTTCTGATACGCAATATCTTACGATATGTTTAGCAATCTTTATTTTATGGATGTGCAAAATTTAAACCTGTACAGTGAGGATGGAAAAAGCTACAAGTACGTGTAAAAGAACATCTTAGCTCCCGCAATATATTTTTTCTACTGTTGAACTATCTGATTTCAGATCAAATCCTCTAAAGAAAAAGCACTAAGAGTAAGTTTCCTTAAAGCTTTCTGAAGAATTCATATTAGCTTACACATCCAGACATAATGGAACCTTTCTGAAGCATGAAATAATGGCATGAAGCCTTATGTTAGACAAAAATGGTTAGAGTATTGAGTTAATTAAGCCACCGATCTCTAACAGCAGCTATGTTCATCAACTCAGTTTCCTGCTGTCTTTCAGAATAAGTGGGTTTTTGTGTGTATCATCCACCTCTGGTATTTTAGAAGTTCCATAGGCAACACAAAAAAGTGAAAATAAAAGGTACAGCAATATTTTCTATTAGTCTCACAACTTAATCTAGTTTATCTTTTTAAATAAATGGCTACATTTATATTTACTGACTCTTGTATACAAGTCATAATGTCAAGAAATCCATTTGTTCTTTAATAAAACTTATCCCAATGACTGAAGGTTTGATTTATGGACAAGTCTGTTTTCACCTTGACTGCCTGAACCCTTTCATTTACTGCAAGAATTCCAAAACAGGTCATGATATTTACACTAGGTCAGAATAATAAAGTCACCAGGATCACAGTCCCTGACAATAGCCTATTTGTCTCATCTAAATAATGAACTTCATTGGGGAAAATTGGACTGAAACCATAACATACAAAGGACAGTAACACACAACTGCGCAGGATATGAAGAACCAATACTGACACAAAACATGATCTAGTTGTTCTAATTCGCTAGCCTTCTATTTTTTTTTTTTCAACACAATCTCCAGAAGTACTCAGATGATCAAGAAATAAAATAAAAATATTTTTGTTGTGCTAATTCTCAAAATTGAGCATTCATTCTGATAATGTGGCGCAACCTTTCTCATGGTGCAGTAAATGTCATGGCAAACATTTACAGGACATACTCTTCAGATATATCAGAAATAATTTATAAGGGTTGTTTTCTGATTGACAGAAAGCAGAAAACTAAGTCTTTTCAAGCCCTTAAAAAGTGCTTCCTGATCTACTTCAGGTATTCAGATCCAAGGTATTTCATATCACTGTAAAATTTAAATTGTATAAGCACAACCAAATACCCTTGTGTACAATATAAGGATGAGAATAAATTATCACCATGCCAAAACTTATTTTGGACAAAGAACACAAAGGACACCTGCCTGTTCAGTGTCCAATTCATGAAATTCAGTATTCAAAGCAGAAGCCTATTTTCCATCCACAAGAAATGGCACAAGGCAGGCACCTAAGACTGCAGATTTGAAGGCTGCATGGGGAGTAGGCAGAGGGTAAAAACATATCATAAAAAGCACAGACTTATTATACCCCCTGTACTGAGGTCGAAAGTCCTGTTTGCAACACCTGCCTTGTGTACACCCATGTGTAGATGCCTTTCTGCACCCACCTGCTGCTGTGAGCTCGGGGTTCCTCCAGCAGGGTTTGGTGCTGCAGGTCTTTCACAGGGTGCCCTTAGCTGATGCATTCAGCCTAAGATCACCAGCGCTGCCCCGTGCTGTGCACACACATGGTGCTGCATTACCAGCAATACCTGTGGTGTGACCTTTCCTCACATGGCCATCTCTCAGTTTTCCCCACAGCGTGCTATGTGTGTCTCATAGATGCCACATAACAAAGTGATCTGGAAACAATGAGGAGAGGAATGCTGCACACTGCCCAGAGCTCAGCAATTACACATGGTCCTGAACTGCATGCCTCCAGAAACTGGGATTTATGATTCAAAGGCTCTGCTTGACACCGGCATGTAAATTTTTCCTTGTGTGCAGATAATTGTATTTGTATTTTCTTGCTGAACATAGGTGGGTGAGCAGCTGGTAATAGTTGGAGAGGGCTGAAACTCCCAATCCTCAGAACAGAGTTTTAGCCTATCAAGGTTAAGGAATGGAATTTTCCAAAGCAGAATTGGGGTAAAAGCAGAAAGCAGGAAAATTTACCAAGTGCTTTAAACGTCCTATGCAAACTGGGCCACATTGCATCAAGAACACAGCAAGCATGATACTGGAAATAATTTGTCAGATTATGCTTATAATAGGAAGCATTGTAATATTTTTCAGTAAACTACTTAAACTGATGTGGACCGAGCATGGTAGCTAAAACATATGCAAGTCTTCTGAAAAATTAATGCATAAAGTATTCAAACATTGTAATAAGATTACCATTCTTATTTAAAAAGTGACAATGCCTGTTAAAGCAGCTACAATTTAAGTGTTGCATTGTGTAAGTAAAATTAGTATCCTGAGATTTTGAATGAATGGTTATACTACCACATAAAATGAAACATAACAAAGAGTTCTAACATCAGTTTCAAAGTAATAAATTTGTCTGCAAATTTTCTCCAGAGATGTATTTCTTCCTAGGGCAGAAAAAGACCTCCTCAACCTAAAAATATGCATCAAAGAAATCACACATTTACTATCCAGATGTAAGGTTTTATCCTCATTCCTACCTTACTCACTGAATTTGCACTATAGATAATGAAAGATAGAGTTCTTGCTAAACGTACTTTTCTCAAAATACTTTGTTTAATTAGAGATTTTTTGATTTAGTACGTTCTAGTGGGACGATCTCTGTCTTCCAGTGTTCCCTAATGGTAGAGAAAGAAGAAGAGAAATTGAATCCAAGAAATATTGTTGGTTTTGCTCCAAGGAACACTGTTTTATTACAGTTCTGTCTTGGGATGGCATGCAACAGTTTGGTCCAATGTGGACAAAACATAAATTTTGAAGTCTCAGATAGATCTGTGAAATAGAAGTCTCGGAATGGACAATTCCAAGCAATCATGAAATGGTATGTGGGGACCCTTCCATCCACCTTACAACTGTGTAACTCAAGATGACACATCCATAACATGCTACTTCTCATTTTCCTTCCTTTCTTTCTGAATAAAAGGGTAATTTTCACAGCATTTATTGAAATAGTGGCTATTTCAAACCCACATTTCATTTTTAAGCAGCTATAAGTAGTTCCTTTAGATAATAAGTCAGTAATTCCTTCAGAAATCAATGGGAATGCTCAGGGCTATTATTATCTTGGCTACATATTGCAAGATTAGTAGAACAATTTCACTATGTTTATAACTACCTCATGCTGGCATTTGATTCCCATTTGTCCTTAAAATGAAAACAAAGAAAAGTAGTTGCACAATCACTCTCAATCTCTGTCTCTCAAGCACCAATCATTCTATCAACTACACTATTATTTTCTTCAAAGCAATTAAAATGTTCCTGTTAAGGAAATTTAAAAGTTCAAATGGATTTTAGGTAAATGTCATTAAAAAATATATGTGACTAAAAGAGTAATTCATTTAGCACCATACTTACAAAAAAAAAAAGGTGGATTAACAACATAGGTCTGTATCATAATATTTTTCTAATGGCACTCAGAAAGGTCAAAAGGCACAATAAATTCCTGACCTACCAATTTGACATCCTTTCATTAGAAACCCAAATATACATACATATATATATATATATGTATATATACACACACAATTATAGTTCTCCATTCTTTACATGTCTGTGTTGGCTGCTATTTATCTCTCTAGTCTTTCAGATGGTAAAAGATGGTTTCCTTAGTTGCTTATGTGCTTTTTGATTTTTGGGAGTTTGTTTGTTTGTTTGTTTCTGTTTTTTGACAAGGATTATATATAACTGACATGTCCCTCTTGTTTCCCTTCTTTTTTTTTTTAAATAAATGAATCACTGTCACATTTTTCAGTCTTGAAAATATCTGTTTAATTTTTGTGATTTCATTTGAACAATATCCGAACCAAATGAGTTGAAAACATCTGTCCTATTTAAGTACCCCCATTTCTTATTCCTTTGTTCTAGATTGGAAATTTCTTTCTTTGTGTTTTGCATCAATTTTGCTAATAGCGAATGGTGGCTTATAATTTTAATGTCTTATGAAGATCCATAAGCCATTAAAATATTTGGCCTTCTAGGCATCATTTGCCAATACCTTTCCTTCTCCGTGAAGAAGCTGACCAATGATAGTCTTAGTTTTCCTTTTCTTATAAATACACTTTTACTGCTCTATCAATGCCATTTCTTGTAAGTTGCACCTCATTTGGTGTCTAGACATTTAGGAGTTTGTCCCTATGTGTTTGCTCTGTGCTTTTCAACTTATTCTTAGTAAGCTAACATAGTTTTTTCTTCCTGTACAATTTCTCCACACGTCTGAGATCTATAAAAACTCACAATTCAGAGAAGTTTCCCAACTGCCTATCTTGGCTTTAGTTATTTTGTGTTTGTGTTCAGAAGAAAAGGCCACTTACGATTTATATCACTTTTTCTTACATTCACCTGCAATACTTGTCAACCCTCTGAGTACATATCTTCCTGAGAGTCTGACTTTTTAATATTTTTTCCATGTCATTTTGCTTCTTAGCCCTACCAGATCTTGAATACCATTGGTTTATTTTTATTCACATTAAGATGGCCTTTCACCTTCACATTCTTATCCAATACCTCCATATTGGCTGGAATTAGCTCTACTTTTCTGTATCATTTCCCTAATTCCCCCATTCCTTTTGAAGGCCAATTCTGTGTGCTGAATGATTTTGCTATTTCTTCACAGAAAGTCTTATCCTGAACAACTTTACATTTAGGACTCTAGTAGATTTTAGTCAGATAGCTCCATTGTTCTCTTCCGCTTCCTTTCTACTCAGAGATTTTCAACAAGCTTCTCTCTTTTATTTTCTATCTTGGCAAGCAAATGCATCCTTCATCTTCAAAGCAATTCTCCTCCTTTTTTCATTACCTGCCTTTCTTGTACAAGCTATTCCTATTTTATATTAACATTCCAGTAACAGAAATTATCCTATCATGTATTTACTATACCAATTTATTCTCAAACTTGACCAACTGGTAAGAGTCTCAGCACTTTTTTCTTTCCCATATTTCTTCCCTTGATATACCTATAGCAGGGTATTTTGCAGACTGTCAGACACTGCTGATGTCCTAATCACACCAAGAAGCCTCAGTTCCCTTTCCCCAGTTACAGAGGTTTGTGTCCATTACTGTTTCTTATTGTTGGCTGGCTATTGGCATTCTTCAGCTACCACTTCTTGTTCTGTTAATCATTTTTAAAAGCTCTTTTCATGACATGGTTGCAAAGCCAGTTTGTAAAACAACAGAGTTTTATTCAAAACATATTATCAGTTGAAGTGATTCATTATTCCAAAATCATATCTGGATTTTTGGGGAGACTACATATTTATTTTGCTCTGAGGTGAGTACTCCGGTCTCTCATCCTGTTATGTACAATATTTAGAAAGAAATTCTGCACCAAGTGTTCAACAGCTTCTTCACCAGGGAAAGAGGAGAGGAACGCACTGATTTCTTCTCTCTGGCGATCAGTGACCTGAGAGGATGGACTGAAGTTGTGTCAGGGGAGGTGTAGGTTGGATAAAAGGAGATAATAGATGTAGGTTCTTCACCCAGAAGGTGGTTGGGCACTAGAATGGGCTCCCCAGGGAAGTCACCACAGCACCAAGCCTGACAGCATTCAAGAAGTGTTGGGACACTGCTCTCAGGCACATGGTGTGACTCTTGGGGTGGTCCTGTGCAGGGGCAGGAGTTGGACTTTGATGATCTTTGTGGGTTGCTTCCAACTCAGGACTTTCTATGATTCTATGATTTTATACTTAAGTGCCTCCAGACCACTTAGAATTTCATTCTGCATTTAACCTTAATTTCTTCCTTTTTGATTACTGAGTTAGAGTCTCTTTGGGAAATTAGCTCTCCACGTGTAACATATTATAACATTAAGATTATTTCCAAAGCAGACTGTGATGAAGTGAGGAATTTCTTCTTTTAAAGCTATAAACGAAACAGTTCTCAGTGACACAGCTGCATGTGCATAAAGAGAAGTGCCATGCTAATTAAATTTGAATTATTACATAGTCATTAAATTATTTATCTAATGCATAATGTTATGTCCATAAAAATATAAATTGAGATAGGCTGTTATATATTTTTATGCTATAAATATGTTTATGCTATAAATCAGAATTAAAACAAGCAAGTATTTTTAAATTTTTTTTTCATTGGTGTTTCTTTGACACCACATTTCCTTTGTACAAACATATAAACAGAAAAATATTAACAGGTTGGGTTTTTTTAAAATATATAATCAATTGCTTGTGAAATGCCTCTACCATACCCACTTTCCACTTACCCAAAATAATATTTCAACAGTGGTGTATCAATAGACAGCTATCTAAAAACACTGCAAAAATATTTTAAAAGTAAAGTGGATAGGATCACCCGGGTTTAGACTTTTAATAAACTTAACTTTGTTTCCAGACATAAAATTAAAACTTTAAGTAGACTCTTTGTGAAGATTAAGAAGGATTACATATGTTTTATATAGGCACTAGCCATGTAATCATCTGTAAAAAAAATATATGAAAGAGGATAACAGAGAGTGCAAATAAGTTTGTAACTTAAGGACACCTGTTTCAGTTTTGTTTATTCTTTTTCCTTTGAGTTCAATTAAAGTCCTTCTTTTATCTTTTTTGTGTTGTTAAAGAACCAAACTAAACTTGGGGTAAGCTATCATAGTCCTTCAGGATGAAACAAACTGCAACTAAAACATGCTCTATATTTCATAGGGTTTATAATATTGGTGACCTTTTTAGCAAAGGTAGTAACAGATAGAGCTTGAAAACCAAACTTCTGCAGGAAAACCAGAAGTGACATGACAAAGGGCTGACATAATGTCCAAGATACTGATTTTTACTGTGTTTGATGTCTGTTCAGACATGTTTGACATGTCTGCTTTCACACCTCTTCTCCTCTAATAGCAGCTGTGCTCTGATGAGATATAATGTCTTCAATTTCCAGCCTTTTTTTTATTCTTCTCGTCAAAGTGGAACGAATTCTCCCAACATAAAAGTAGCCTTCTCATCCACTTGAACTAAGACTCCAAATTTCAGTTTTGACCTAAACTTCTAACAAAGTAATTAATGCTAAAGTAAACAGGTATCAAGAATGTCTGTGTGTAAAAGGAATGCTCCCAATTCAGCCTTTTATTTACTTTACACTCGTGTCTACTTAACCTTCTCTAACCTAGCCATCTATCAAGAAACTATACAGCTTTGCATGGTGACTAGGCTTTTGTCTAATAGAATAATTTAACCTCAGGAAAAACGAAATTTATATAACTGGCATTATGTGCTTATAAAATTTATAACTCAGTGAACAATAGCATGGCTTTAACTGATGCACTGTTGTAAGAATCTGTTGTCAATTAGGGGTGTTAGCGCATAAGTAAAATACCTGGTCATGCTGTCAGAACTTCCCAAATTGATTACTTGATCCAATAAAATCCTTCTGCACATTATCTTGCTATGTAAAATTCTTTGCATAGAGAAATTACACAGGATTTCCTGGTGTTTCTTTCCATGCAGGAAAAAGGCCATCGTACAGGGAAGAATCAAACAAAATTCATTGAAGTCTTGAAAGGCTTGGGTGTTTTCCTCCAGGTTGTATGGTATTAGGAAAGTTTTGGTTGGCTGGTTGGCTGGTGTGAGAGGTTGCCCACTCAGGATCAAACACTGTCAAAATGCAAAATAAAGCCAGTTTACTTCATTTTGCATGGAGCTTTTAAAGCTGTGGTCTAGGGAATGTTTTATTAGCTTATAACCACCTGTCACTTCAAACTATATAAACCATTTGCTAGAGAGCAATTAAGCCAAAAATTCTCAAAGGATCATTTTAAGATATTAATTATAAACAACAAGGGAAAGAAAGTTGATATAGACAAATATTATTTATGTTGCAAATCAAACCCACCTTATTACAGTTCTTAAAACTGAAATTCTTTCAGATTTTACAGTTGTGATCAGATACACGCATTTTTATTCTGAAATTTTTCTACACAGTACACAAGTAGATTTATAGACATGCTTTTGTTACTTGAAATAAAGCGGTTATATATTTCCAGTTGTTTTTCTTTTCCATTTCTGTTGGCCTTTTACTTTGAAACAAGACAGGTCAAACAGAAAAACGATGAATAATTCAAAATGTTGAAAGCAGAAGACATTGAAAAGCCTAGAAAGGTCTGTTTCAGACAATTCAGGGTATTAGCTCTTTCCTCTCCTTTTGTAATTTGCAATTTTTTTCCCTGGAAAGAGGCAGAATCTTATGTGCCTTCCCACTCTAGGATGACACTTACAAAAGTATGACTTGATGAAAAAAAATACTATGAAGATTTTTATTCTGATGTTTTCCTGTCAATCGAGATTAACAAAGATGAAGAACAATTTACATTAATATGGTAATGTGGTGACATTTCCTCATATAACTAACACAGCTGTTTTACATGGTTTGCTGTTTTGAGTGACAAAAATAATTTTATCCTTAGATGATTTTGTTAGTGTGTTCACTGGTATGTTTAAGTCTTATAGCAAAGCAATGGATCCTAAATAAATTTAAGACATCACCTTAATAATTTTATTTAATTAGAGGAATACCTTAGCTTGTTGGAATTCAATACAGTGTTTGTTGAATAGACAAATGAAAAGAAGTAAATCGCTTGTCAATAAAACAGTCTTCCCAAGACCATCATGAATATTCACATTTAAACGAAATACTTAATGTTCTCTTGATGTTTAATTCCTTGTGTTTATAAAGATGAGGAAAGTTTCATGTTACAGTTAAATGTTCTCCTACTCTTCAGATTCAGGCAGATTTGTTTTGTCTCCTCCAATGGTGAAAATATCTAATAAAATCATTTTGTAGCATAATTTCGTTATTTTCATTGTTTTCAAGCTGCATCATATCAGTTAATACTCTGTTTCAGTGAACATAGTGTTGATAGGTCATGCTATAGTTTAAATAAATTTCTTCCCTTATTTGCGATTCCCAGCCTAGCCTTAGCTGTTGTAAACAGAGGTAGAGCAATTTGGTGAATATCAATCAGTCTTACCAGGTTGGATTTCCCCTCTCCTATCAATAAGTTTAGTCCTTCAGGCATGACAACTCACATCAAGGGGTTTTGTAGAGTGCTTAATCTCCTTAGGTCATTCAGATGTTCTTTCTACTAGATCATCTTTTGACATGTGCCTAGGGATAGCTTCTTTCCCTCACATCCCACTATTCAAGTGAGTATGGTTCATATCCAGCTTCTCCCCATGCTGTTCTTAGAGGAATACTGGGTTGCATGTTTGGAAGAGGCCTAACTTCTAGCATGCCTCTAAAAATGCTGGAGATGACAGATAAGTAGATCTTTATGGCCCCTGTGGCAAGAAGGTCAGCCTTTTCTTGGCAAAATATCCTGGACTTCTGTAATTACAGAATACTTTGTCTCATCAAAAACCATGTCACCGTTAGCTTAGTAAGATAATATGTACAGGAAAAACAGATATCCCAGGCAGAAGGTTTCAAAAATATCCATCTAAGCACTTGAGGCTGAAGCAAAACAGAGGTCAGAAATTGTTATATTGCAGCACAGAACACAAAGACTGGAAGCAACTTCACAGAAATTGCAATTAAAAAATGAAGTTGAAAAGAACACTTTATTTTTTTTTTAACTAAAAGGGTGGGTTTTATCAAACTGCATTGTATTCAAGCCAACAGTCATTTTTATCAAGCAGCCTGAGCAAAAAGGAACAGTCACGCACCAGTGAAATTCCAGTCTTTCTTCTGTGCTCCGTGTGGTTCTGTTCCATGGCAAAACTCTATTTGTTTGCTGTATTTTCATGGACAGGAAATTTGGAGAGTGGTTGTAACACCAAAAACTGAAAAACTATCAGTTATACGCTTGCAGATTTAAAAAAATAGAGTATATACGTTTAGCAACCTGCAGGGAAATATACTACTACTACTACTACTACTACTACCACCACCACCACCACTACCTATAATAATAGAGTAACTATGAAGGATCACAAATAACATAAGAGACTGTTTATTATTTGATATTACACACTCATTAATTTAGACAATAATAAAAATAATAACAGGTTCAGGGTGTCTCCAACAATACCCCATTCCCTTCAAGGCAGAAGATAAATTGGAAAAAAAAAGAGAGCTGTGTGACATTTTTATACATTTAAAATTTTAAAAGACCACGTAGAGAGTCAAGTGGATAGAAGAATGGCAAGGTTTCCAAAGCTACATGGTAATTGCATTTGTTAGCAATACCCCTCTTTGGTTGCACACGATAGTGGTCAACAGGAAAAAATATAGACAAATATCCTTCAGTCTCTATATACTCAGTATTAATGAGTTCTGGGAGTAAGATGGGACTGAGCAATGACCAAGACACCAACAGCAGTATCTTAGGACATTCTGTATGGAAGGGCAATATAATTTGTGCGAACTGTCAGACTATGGAACTTTAGCTATCATTCCAATAATTTCCATTCTAAAATTATGCCATAGGCATAGAAATTCAGCCAGTTATGTCTGACAGAAAAACAGAAATTAAGCTCTACAGGTTCTATCTGCTTTGTGTATAGGATGAGGTTAAAAATTTTGCAAATAGAATTTTCTAATTTGAGTGTTGTTATAGCATATATCATGATTCCTCCCTGCAATTGTAGACACACAAAAAGATAAAGATGACTGAAAAACCACCACCATATCAATTTGCCATAGCTTTGTGACTAAAAAAATGTGTGTTTTTATAGTCTGGTAACCAACCATAATAATTTAAAGTGGGTTTATTCCAATGTGGTTAGATTCTTAGAATGCAGATGTGTAGGTAGGTGTGCTTGCTTGTCTACATGCTTATGTACATGTGTGTGTGAAAATATATTTACAAAGGAAGTTCTTCTTATAATATGCTTTCTTAATTATCATTTGGAACAGAAGTGAAGGCATATTCCAGGATTTTTGAACTGTACTGGAGTAATCTGGAAGTCAAATTTTTAGTGATATCTGTGTACAGAAATCCGTGGTTCACACTGTGAGCAAAATAAAAGAAAAAGAAAGAAAGACAACTGCTAGCTCTGATCAGCTGTGCCATATTTTCTAAAAGCCCATGAACCAGAACAGTGGGTTAAAAGGAAGTTGACCTGACACATCCAGGTAGACTGATAAACTGAGCTGAAAACATTTCATCTTGCAGCTGATGCTAGGTGAAGCATATATGACAAATTGTAATGGCTGCAGGGTAATGGATCACCTGTAAGGGCTCAGCGTTTGCTCACTAACTTGCTCCTGCTCTCTCTCCTGCTTTCTCTCACACACGGCAAGGTATTTTCCTTTCACAAATCCTAGGGCTGCAGGGAAAAATCACAACCTTGGGCAAGTCATGCGGCGGCCCCTACAAAGCAAGAGCACCGTCTTTACACAGACACCTTTACAGCAGGACAGGCTGTGTGCTCAGAGTTACAGCTGGTCTCCCATAAATTCTCACTTTGGCACAGTGCCTACCTGCCTGGCACTGCTGATCATGCCTCTAAAGAAGGCAGTAACGGCACCAAAGAAACATTTCTACCATCATCAGCTTTCACTAGTTATCATAGGTGTGTTTCCCTATAAATGAGGGAGTCCTAACAAAAATGACGTATTCCTAAAATATTGTGTTGTTTGATTAGACTGTACCACCAGAGCTACACTCAGCTGGGGTTCCAGCTCAAGGCTGAAGAGCTCATACACTTTAGCATATAAAGAGATAAGCCAGACAGCAATATAAATAGCACACTGTCTTGTTTCTGGCTCTCTGTCTGTCAAACTGCCTGCCTCGCAACCCAGCTCCCTTTGGGTGCAAGCTGTTGAGTCTGCCAGAGGAATGTCTGACATGGGGCACCAGCCACAGAAAAGAACATCATATACATGCAACTCAGAAATACTGGACAGGGCTTGCTTAGAGGCCCCTGAACTCTCTGTCATTCCCACTTTAAATGTACAGCTACCCTCTGTCACTTGTTACACCAAAGAACATAACCTTGAGTGCTGCAGTTTGCTGCATTTCCCCATAATGGAAAGTACTGGTTTTCTGCACCCAAAACTGCAAAATGTAACTCACATTTTATAGCAATTTAGTTTAACTGGAGTAGTTTAGCAGGTATACATGCCAAACAAGGCATCAGGCTTGTCCTACACAAACATTTTCATATGGTGGTGTTTTAGAATAACAGATGCCTGTGAAATCAAGGCAAGCAACGACTAACATCAGCAGCAGTAGCCACACACAAGTTTATCTAGTTTTTTCCTAAGTTAAGAAAGCAAAAATATCTATGAAAAATAAAAGGTTTTAAGATATTGTGCCGGTTTGGCCAAAATGTAGCAATATATTGTTTCCTCTAAATGAGCTATCATTAACATCAGTAATATTTTCTGGTTTCTGTTCTTTTGACATCTTGGCTCCAGGTTTGCAGGAAGGTTGCCCATGGAAACATTTCTCAGACAAAATGGGTTACAAACTATGTATTTTCTTTTATTTGTAAAGACAGCTCCTTTACACATAAGCAAAATATCTGTGAGTATCTCACATAGATGTTCTAATACATTCCAGGAATATTCTCCGTTTTCCCTTCTCTTCACTTTCTTTCTAGACCTGGATTCTAAGTGGCTATTGTATGGATTATATCTTACCTCTTATTTCCTCTAAACAGGGGTCAAACAAATATCATTTCTATTTATAAAGCATCACAGATTCACTTTGTTATAAACTGTAAATGTGGCCGTTTGTGGAGCTGGTACATTGAATGCAGTGTTAGTCACCATGAAACTAAATGACACGAGACATCCTCTGTTGACTTTCCCCACCTAGAAGCTTTTAATGTGGCACAGCACATGCCTTGCCTCTCGGTTCTACCTATTCAGAAAATCCATCAAAATTAGTGGCATTACTGTGCTATAAAAGTGGTTTCAGTGAGACAAAATTATTCCCGGAATTTATAGTGAATAAGTGAGGAAGAAAATTATTTTTCCAACAAAATGATTTTGTACCAGCTGAAAATGAATGCACAGTAGCAACTGGAGATTCAGAAGAAGGATTCAGGTTATCACTCATTGCGACTACCCTCTTTATCATCTCGTACAGCCAAGCTGGAAAAAGATCTACTTCTCCACTTCTGGTCTTTTCACATTATATATTGCAAATTTCCATGTTAATTGCATCTACAAAGAAAGGAAGAAGCAAAACCCATCCAAGACAGAGTCAGGGACAAAACATATTTTCAATAGTCACATTTCTTTCAGTTTGGACATTATTGGACTTCAACTCATAGTGAATCATTAATCTAGGTAGTCAAAACTGACATAAGTAGGAGAAAATTAAATTGATATTTGGATAATTAAAATAGCAAAATTGAAATAAATCAAAATATATAGGTTGGGTTTTGGTAACCAGATGATTAAAAAGAAAATTAACAATTTTTGGCTGTGGTTTAAGTCGATGCTGATTCATAGGTTTGGCACTAGAACAACTACTTTATTTTTCTTTGGACCTCAAGATCATTCAGACAGTCTATAGCAACTTCTGCAGGATTTGAAGTGACAGTGAGGAGCTGAAATGTTTATCTTACCTAACTGCTCACCACTGACAGCATCAGCACCAGCATCTGTGTGTACCAGCCTGGCTCAAAGCAATGCTTTGTGTTCCGAGGGTTTCCATCCTTTGACTTTGAGGAAGAGAATAGCCAACCTTACTTAGACACTATGCACCACTGTGTGGTGTGCAAGGTATTGATACTCCTGTCAGACAGCTTTCAGGACATGGGCATAGACAGGGAGAAGGCTTTGTGGTATTCTCCAGAACTGTACTCTAGACTCCAGGAAGACTGGCAGAATACCTTCGTTTTAAGATGAAAAAGCTTTTGCTGTGAAAAACAGTACGAGGATGCTCTAATCAATTCCAATGTCAAATTATTATTGCTTGGTGGAAGCAAGGTTGTTTGTGACATGTTTTGTTGAAATATGTACGTGTTTTGTCAGCATGCAGAATTTCTGATGTCTTTCCTAGGTGTTCCCTTCTTACTCTGTCTTCTTTATGTCCTTTCTTTCTTCTTCAAACTTTCTTTCTTAAGTTGTCTTCATAATTTTTCACTGAATCCATTTCTTCTTCCTATTAATTGATCAATATTTGCTTTTTAGATGATGATGAAAGGTAATGTCATTTCTACAATTCCAGTTTACAATGTGGTGTTGTGGTGGGTTGACCTTGGCTGACTGGCATGGGCCCAGCAAGCAACTCACTCAAACCCTGCCCTTAGCAGGACAGGATGAGGAAGTTTGATGAAAAACTCACATGTTAAGGACAGGAAGATCATTCGTGAATTATCATCACAGGAAAACAGACTCAACTTGGGGAAAAATAATTTCACTTACCGCCAATTAGTAATTGAGTAAGTGAGATAGTGAGAAATAGGTACAAAACCAAAACCATCTTCCATTCCCTCTCTGCTCAGACACATCTTCCTTCCTAACTCTTCAGCCTTCCTCCTTTCCTGCCCCAAGAAGTGCGGAGTAGATGCAGAATGGGTGCTGTGGTCAGTCTTTACTGCTCCTTCTCTCACTGCTCCTTTACTGGTGTGAGGTCTCTCCCATGGGATACAGTCCTTCACAGACTTCTCCATCATGGGCCCTTCCCACAGGCTGCAGCTCTTCAAGAACTGCTCCACTGTGGATTCTTTCTGTGGAGTATAGCCCTTTAGTCACAGACTGCTCCTGCATGGGATCCCTTTCATGGACCATGGTTCCTTCTAGGAACTTGCATAAGCCCTCCATGACCTGAGCTTTCTCCAGGGCTCATTGACTACTCTGGTGTGGATCCTCCACAGACTGTAGTGCCAATAACTGCTCTGGTGTGGTTGTTGCCATAGGTAGCAGGGTGGCACCATGCTTCACCATGGTCTTTTCCAGGGGAATATCGAGTGTACCCTCAGTCAGTTTGCAGATGACATCGAGTTGGGCAAGAGAGTTGATCAGCTGGAGGGTTGGAAGACCCCACAGAGGAATCTGGACCGGCTGGATCGATGGCCTGAGGCCAACTGTATGAATTTCAATAATATCAACTACCAAGACCTGCCCTTGGGTCACTATAACCCTGTGCATCTCTACAGGCTGGGGACAGAGTGGCTGGAAAAAGGCTCATCAGAAAAGGACCTGAGGGTGCTGGTTGACAGTCAGCTGAACATGAGTCAGTGTGTACCCAGGTGGCCAAGAAGGCCAAGGGCAACCTGGCCTATATCAGAAATATTATGGCCAGCAGGACCAGGACTTTGGCAACTAGAACTGCCGAGTTAGAACACTGGTAACGTGAGTAGAACAAAGAAAAATTAAAACTATCCTTAGGTAGAAAACAGGCAGATGAGCTGATAACTCAGATCTCAGAGACTAAGGGGTTACATCGGCATCAGTAAAAATTCCTTTGTCTTTAACAGTAGCCAAATAAGGCTTATATTTTCTGGCCAATCAAATGATTTGTTCACACAACAAAGTGCTAAAGAAATGGCAAAAGTGCTCATTTCTTATTAGAGTACTAATCGGAAGAAGTTTCAAGAACCAGGGGTGAAAGGTACATTCTTTTTTGAAAAAATTGTTCCAGCTAACTGAAACCCTTATTATTGTATTAATGAATCAAATAATTTAGTGAAAATCTAAAGGGAAAATGTGATCTATTACACATAATTTCTAGAAAACACAGCAAGAAATCTGCAGGTAAGTAGTAATGGGTATGGTGGAAGTAGGAGCAACCAGCACATTTTATCAGAGCATTATTTGAAATCAGGATTAACACTCTTCGTATCGCAGTCACACCACATGCACATGACATTTAATATGTGCTGTTAGCAGTTAGATAACCTCACAAGTGGGAGTTGAAGAGCCCATCTACGTTTAGGCTTTCTCACATGGTACGAATTTAAATTGAGATTCCTGCTCTACATGGTTACTCTGTCTCACTTTCTCAGAGAAAAATGGACAGCCAGTGTTTCATAACATAACTGTTCTGTCAGATACAACCGATAAACTTTCTTTTTTCTGCAAAATGAAAACTAAAAATCAACTGTAATGTCTTCAGCACCATTTGGCAGCTGATTCAATAGTCCCAAAGTCCAGCTAAACACGTGTTCCTCATTAATGGAATAAATCTATGGAGACCAATAAAAATGGTGTTGAAGACCTAGATCTTCTCACATATCCAACATATGCTTCCTGTACAAAAGTCAGGGGACTAAAGATGGAAGTTCTTGGTTTGTCATAGCTTTTTTCTGTGGCACATATCATAGAAATTGGCATACTATCAATCTGATATTCTGTAGCCATTCTAAGGTCTAGTCGCTGGTTAGAAAAATTTGAAGCATTTTTAAAAGCATGATCAGCAGACACTAATAGCTTAGCAATATTCTTCCTAACATTTTAAAACTTTTCTTCCTGTTAATGAAAAGCAATGTATCCAGAAATGTTAATGGACCTTAATGTATTCAGAACTGTTGATTACAACTGTCTTTGATTTTGGATTAAATATAAACTAGAACAAATCTGCAGGACAGAATTATCCTTGTTTTACAGCCTAACACGATGAGAGTTGTTTCATTCTGATTCACGTGGTTTTGTGGGCAGCATTACTATTATATAATCATCATCATCATCATCATCATCATCATCATCATCATTCATGGCCTTTGATATATGTATTTTTTTAGTACCTCTTTCATTTTCTCTGCCATGAAGGAGGAAATAGCAGGATACCAGGAGAAACATCTCATGTTATCATTAGGCCAAAATTGCTGGGAGGTGTGTATTTGGGTCCATAAAAGAAAAATAAAGTGGATAACAAACAGTACCTAATTTTATGCCATAACTAAGAGCATGTCTTAATTTCAGCATGAGATTGCTACCAATTTCCTAATAGTGAACTTAAAATGTCTACATATCTCTATATATATCTACATGTATTATTACAGGTTTTATTTCTCGGGGAACACTTTAGTTATTTTATGTAACGCTTAAACCACTGGTTAACTGCTTTAGTAAAACCTTAATCTAAGGTATGAATTTTTTCCTGATTTGTACTTCTTCTTATTTTGCTACCCTCATTTATTATTTGTCCTTATATGCCTGCTCTTGTTCAGGCACAAGAGGGACAATTAGCTGATTGAGATAGCAAGACATATCATGACACTATAATTCAAAGTATCTGAAGAATTTCTGTGATTTTTCCATCCACTGGGATTCCACTACACCTGTGAATAACCTTGCTGCTATAGAACGATGACAAACATTTCTGATGCAATTTGTCCAAAGCATTACCTTAGATTATACATTGTAATATATTTTGCTATACAATGATTTGTTCCTATGAACAAAGCACTACTGTTCAAGGTTCACAGAAGTCTAGCTGCAATTTCTCTTAACCAGCCAAGAAAATCCCCCTTTTATTCCTGAACGACTCTTTTCCATTATAATGTGAAGTCAAGTGCTAGCCCCACATGGGTAAATCAATAGTCAAGTCTGGCTGTCCATATAAAATGGTATGAGTATGCAATATTAAAGGAGTTAAGTATGACATAGTTCTGGGTTTTCTCCCTCACTAAAATGTTGCCAACCAAAGAATAAATTTCAGTAACATAATTCCTATTTTTTTCCATATACTCTGAGTTCTAAATGATATTTAAGGCTGTAGAGAAAATGAAAAAAAAAAAAAAAAGAAAAAAGAGAGAATCTCTTTTCACTGGAGAAGCAGAAAAAAGTAGCAACAGAGAAATAATCATGGATTTAAAATTATTACATATAGTATTAATCATCACTTCTTAATTACAGCTGGTAAAAAACTTTCCTATGGGGTGTTAAAAAATGAAATTATGAAGAGTTTACTGACTGAATCCTACTGCAGCCAGAAGGCCTTCTTTCAGCTCATATGTAATGTATATCTTCCAGTAGAATTGTTGAGAAGGCACAGATGACAAGAAAAAGAAACGTAAATGAAATGCACATACATGCATATGAACACAAAGTAATATACACGGGTTTTGAATGTTAAAGATCTCAAAGTAGAAAATACTACAATTAAGTTCAATCCAATAGAATTCCATGTGCCTGTTAATTTATGCACAAGCCTATTTGCAGATATCAGGCCTTACTCTGAAAAGTAACACAGCGATGTCTTCTTCCGCATTTCCCTTGATGAGTGGGAACTTGCACACCTTTATGCTAAGCTGCAGTTTAGGCACATTGGTAATTTTTTTAAAATCAAATCGCTGTTTCTCAGCAAGTTTAAATTATTATGCATAGGAATAAAGGGATTCATTAAAAAAATCTGAATCTAAAAAACAATCTGGTATTTTTCTTCCTCTTTAGCAGTATGCTAGAAATAAATGTTTGCAACATTCCCCTGGAAAGGAAATTAAGTTAAAATGAAAAATATATCTTTCCAGTTTAATCCCACCTTCTGAGAAATTTGATGTTACTTGTTTTGAAATGCTAAAAAAATGTCCATTTTCAGATTTTATTATCTGCAATACAGTGGCAGATTCTGTCTATTCTTCTTTGGGCAGAAGTATAGAAAGTGATAAATATAGAGTAATAATACATGAGCAAAGGAGGGGAGCAGAAAGCAAGCTATAAACAATAGCCTCAGAAGGAAATATGAGCAAAAATTGTTGGACATTCTTGAGAGCTTTCCAAAAACAGGGTTCAAGTTATATTGTGTGTGTTTTTAAAATTTGTTATAATTGCCATCACCTTTCTTATTTCCTGCTCACTTAAAGAGAGACTTTATAAGCTGTATTATTGCCATTTCAATTTGTGCTTGGTTTTTAAGTGTATGGCATTTCCAGGTCTGCAGAGCAGGCACTTGAAGTATGGGAAAAGTACATGTTTTCTGTATGATATGGTAGAAATATTCATACAGTGGCAATCTTGGTATCACTAAATTTGAAATTTTATTTTGTGTTAGGTGACAGCAACACTCACTCTTGTGTATAGCATTAAACAAAAAAAAAAGACAAATTAAGATACTACAAGGTTATCGGGCAATTCAGCAACATATAGGAAGGTGCAATGAATTCCTTTTATGCTTTCTGCATAACCATGCACTCCAGAGTCATTAACAAAATGAGTGATGGGCTGAAGCTTGCCACAGTTGCTGTGCAGCCAGCATCTCTTCATTTACAAAAAGAATTTGCCTCCCATGAGTTATTTCAGTGTGGTTGAGTGCATCCGGATGTAAACTGAGTACATTTTAATTAACGCATCAACATGCTAGCAAGCAAATCTCAAGATGTGAATCAGAGATCCAATTTGAATAGGTATCTGGTTTCTGAGAGTGTTGAAATAATCAGTGTGGAAAAGATTAGCAGAAGCAAAAGGAAGTTACAAGGAGTAACAAGGAAGTTACATCCTTGACCTTCATTTAAATAGCTGAACTTGGGACGCCATTGTAAGTACCCCTGGCTGGGCTACCAGCTGGTGTAAATCAAACTTACTCTACTGATTTTCAAAGGCAATAGACCTGTTTACATTATCTGACATCCTCATTGACATAATCCAAAAGTGCAGAGTGAGTCAATCTGACACACAATGTAGTATTACAAATCAGAGGCTTAGCATGATGCTATGGTCCCTTTAAAATCGGTGTCCAAACCCCAATTGAAATTAGGAAGCTTTCAACCTCAGTCTTTAATGGAATCACTATCATGAGAACTACTGAGGCCAAACTTGAAGATTCTTTCTACAGTGTTTCACTCTAGACTTTCAAACATCTCATTAGACCTGCTTACACACAGGCGCAGACATCCACATTAAAGTTTCAGATGCCCAAATAGATGTGAACTGAGCAATTTTCCCCCTGTGAAAAGAAACCAAAAAAGTGCCTTTGCTTTCCTTAAAAAAAAAAAAAAGGAAAAATCAGTATTTTCTCCTCTACTTTTTTTGTCCTGTTCACCTCTGTAAGCCTGTTTTTGCACAAGCCTGATGCCTTACCTTCTCAGTAGCTGCTTTTTCTTTTCTTGCTATTTCTTTCAGTCTCTGAATCAAAGTGATTCAGATTCATATTAAAATAACTTGAAAATTTTCCTATAGCCAAATAAAACTAGACACACTGAAAACTGGATTTTAAGGAACCAATTAATTAATTAGTTCAGTACGAATCAGACTCATTAGTTTGTCTTAATCTGATTCCCCATTAAGTTAGGCTGAAATTTAATGAAATTTATCTGCCATATTGACAACTAGGCATCACATGATTTTAGCCGGTCTGTTTTAAAACTCACTGGAATTGATGAAACTTTGAAATTGAACTAAATTAATCAATCAATCCCCAAGAGTGCTGTAGAGGCACCTATGTGAGTGTAAAAATCACTATGAGTGAGATGTATCTGTTAACTGTAGACAACTACTGTATAGACTTTCACATCTCAGCTGGTTATCTAGACTCTCTCTGTAATCAGTAAAGAGAGGCACTTCGAGGCCGTGACTCATTCAGCTTATTTTAGATGACTGCTGTAGAAGAACTACGCCCTCGAAGACTTTCTTTTGAAGCCACCAGTCACAAAGACAATCCATGTAAATAGCCCAAATACAGATGCATGCTTAGTAGGCACTGAAATGTAAGCATAAATCAGGGTATGATTTTACTGCCTTTGTTGTGTTGAGCTGTGCTTTTCAGTATTTATTGCACACTTTCCTTTCTGGGTAAGGCTTAGTTTGACTGAGATTAGCAAAATTAGGCCATATGAATCCAGGTGAATATATCCAACATTATCCCAAGCTAGTCTCTGTTTAGGTGTATCTAAGCAGTTTAGAGAACAGAGAACATGCATTTATATAAATGAAGTTGGATAAAAGATGCTATTTTCCTTGCTTTCTGAGATACTTATTTAAGGCGAACTTTCTGCTTTGCATGTATATATAAATACTTGAAAAACCATTTTATGGTATTTTCGACAAAATTGTGATTGACAACCACCTGAAAACATATTTTAGGGAACAAACAGAAGTGCAAAATATTTTAGAACAATTACTAAATTATACCCTGGTCTTTAATCTTAGCCCTGCAAAATGAAATAGGTAAAACCATCTCAAATACACAGTCAACTGAAAAAGAAATAATTACCTGTAACCTTTGTTGTTCTTTCTCTTTTGTGATTCACATCACAAAACTGCTATTATAAGGCTTCTGAGTGAAAAAAAAAAATCTTCAAAATTAGTTCTACACTTTTAACCATGGAAGTAAAAAAAACAGTAAAAGCAATTCAGAGCCTGGAATGCTGTGCTTCATCCTACAGTACCACAGTAGCTCAATTAAGACCATATCAGATCAGTTACTTGCCTGCTACTCGGCTCAGGTTTATGATCATCTAAGTGGTCAGATCTTAATCAAACAGTGGTGATATCTAAGGGGAGGAATAAAGCAGTCCTTTTTTTCTTTTCTTTTTTCTTGTATCACAGTCTTTGTTATCTAATTCAAACACCATTTGGAAAATTTTCATTTGTTGTGGAAAAGCTCGTAAGGTCAGGAAAGAAAGAACTTCATTGGTTGATAGCATGAATATGAAATTGAGGAACTGGCACCACAGAACTAGATTCACTGTGACCCTAGATAACTACAGAAAAGACAGATTAAAACATTAACCTATGTTCCTCTGAAGAGGTAGTTTCTCCTGGGTTTGAGGCTAAAACTTGCTTTTTGTGCTTAGAATCAGCTTACATGTTCTGTGTCAAATTCTACATGATGGAGGCAGAGTTATTTGTTGTATGTTGGACAACAGTGAAAGCAAAAGAATTTCTCTTGAGAATTTAGACATTCTTGAAGATTCACTTCATCATAGAGAGATCGGAGACAGTTCTGAATGGCTTGAGTTTCGTCTTAATTGTAAAATTAAGCCTGAAGCTCTGACTGATTTGTGTTCTCTTTTACTGCATACTCTTCTGCTCTGCAAAAAACCCAAATAATTTGGTTTTACTTTAATCTTTCGATGAAGACTTTTCAAATGTGCAAGGTCAATATTAATGCTATTCATATTTATAGAAATAAGACAATTCACACATGAACTTTAAATGAAAGGTGTTTTATCTTTTCTTAACTTTTCAAATGCTTTGATTTCAATTTTCAATGTCAACAATGGCTAAGTGACGGTGTAGGCTCTCCGGAGCTGCCAGATAATAAGATACAAACTATATTTATTTATTGTTTTTTGTTAATTTCTTCAGATCATGTGCAGCAGATAAAAGTGTACCAACAATCATTCCTTGGTAAAGAATGACACAAATTATGGAAGATTTTCAATAGAAAATAACAACAACAAAATCAGCAGATGATAGATCTAGCTGGATGACTTTACCTGCCTCATTCCAGAAAGATATGTGTACAATACTCTACTGTGCACAGTAGAAGAAAAGGCAAGAAGCATTCTCTTTGTAAATATTATATTGGGAAGGCAGATTTAGTTTTAATTTTGAATGACAAGTCAAGAATGTTGTTTAATGCAAATCCTTTCCAAAAGAGAACATACAAGACACAATATATTATTTATCATTCTTTTTCTGTACTTCATTATATATATCTGCTATAGGGATTTTATGCCATTGTTTGGTCTAAACAGATGAGAAATGTAAATGTACTTTCAGGGATGAACTCAACCGGTATAAAAGCCATGCTATTCTTTTGCTTATGGTGGTTTATATTTTTAAAGTCACTCCTCATTTTATTGCCACGGAACTTTCCATTTCACTATGCCCAAGTGCTTAGAATATTTTGGACTTGCAAGAGCACAGCTTGAAAACAGTAATTTAACTGGTCCATCAGCTACTGAAAAAAGAAAAAAAATATTTTTCCTCTTGTTTTCTGGGGATTTTTTTTGATTTAAGTTCAATGTTTGCGCAGATCCTAGGATAAGGTGGTCCTGATTTAGTACTAGCACCCTAGAACTGTGCAATAATACAAATAAATTGTTGTTGCATCAACATTTAGTAGAGAGAAAATTATTTTTTTCTCAAAAAAGTAGCAAAACTTGATACCTAGCACTAAAAGAGAAAGATGAATCTATATCTCAGCACTGTTTTGTGCCCTCAGAACAGCTGTCTCAGGTATCAGAACATATCATGCACATAAGATCACAATGAGGACTCTCACAGTATCAATTTTGCTTAAGAAAAACAAAAGAAACTAAAAGAAAGAAAAATTAAAAGTCCAACTAGAGGTAATTCTAATTATAAAATTTTGTACTGAAAATGTCAATTCTACTACAGCCCCCAGAATTCAGGGGCTGGATTGTGACTGTGTTTATTCAGTACAGAGAAACTACCATTTTACAGTAAATACTATGGCAATTTTTTTTTTTTTTTTTTTACATATACCACACTTCACTTGACAAATTTTGGAAAGAAAAGCAAGCTATTATGAATACACACAAAAATAAAAAAAGACAGAGCACAGTCAAAATAGTCCACTATTTTACCTGCATCAGGTTGGTAGAGGAAAAAGTGACTGAGACAAAGGAGTCAGCTTTCATCACTCTTTGGTTATATGGGTAGTCTGAAAAAGTGAATTAACATTTCATGTGATGCCTTGAAAAATTTTTGCTTGGATAAGTTAATAGAAAATGTTGTTCCGAAAGAGTGCATTTATGTGAACTCAATTTTGACTTTCTTATACAAACACTTGAATATTAATTTAATACATATGCAGTCTAAGTGGCTGCAGTTCTTTGATAATGAACTTTTTTCTTTTCTATGTAAGATAATGGTTTTAATCATTGTGTTATTTTTAGATCAAAATTTATAATGGACTACAAAGCTTACCTCTGAAGGATAATATTTTTTTTAAACTACAAAAAAATTATTTCTTCTTTTTTTTTTTACTTTAAAGAGCAGAAAAAGTGGAAACAGTAAAACTTTCCATTTTGTCTTTTTACCAAGTCATGTGCTTGAATTTAAAATCAAAACTAACTAGTTCTTCCAAGTAGATTTTTTAAAGTAATTTTGGATTTCATTCATTTCACCCAGTATGAGTAAATATGGCAGAACCTTGTAAGAATGATTACTCTTCCCATTTCGACAGTTTCTATAACTATTAGAAAATGTGAAAGATTTTGTAGGAGTTGATGACAAGACCAACAGACCATTTTGAATATATGCCTGGAAGTTCCTTAAGAAAAATATCAATAGGCAGTTAAAAATGATCAGCCACATATTTAACAATCATGTATATTGTGACAAAAGCACTTCCTTACTTCCCTGGAAAAGTTGGGGGGCTTTAGCCGCTCAGAATATTTTGGACCAGTGCACTTGTTCTTTATCACACAAGTTCTACTATGGAGCAAATTGTCCTTTAAAAAAGACTCAAGTGAATGCCAAAAAGATCTTCAGGCTTAAATCCAGCTCACCTTTCTGTAATATGAATATTAAAATTTAACTCCACACAGTTATAATTTAATATTACAATTAATTATTTAACTAAGCTGAAAAGGAAAATAATTGAAATGAAGGTATTCAGCATACTTAAGGTTTGTATGTTGCACTGAATTTCAAGGGTCACTAGATTTTTGTGGAAGAAATTGGTCTCATTATAAGGTTATTGATATTTTAAAAACTTACTAGTTATTTATGTGTATTTTTACTTTTTAAAATTAACCATATTTTATTTGTGTTTTAGGGTTGATCATCTTTGAGGTCCCCTTTTTTCCACACACTGCTTTATGTTTCCTGTTTAATTTTTGAGTGCTTACACTAGTTACACCAAAATCCAATATTTATACAAATTTTATCTAAACTGTTCTGTATATTCAACTACTGGATTGAAAAGTCCGCATACACATACAAAAATATCCTTTCATTACGATAGAACAAGACAAACATATTTTTTTAAGACACCTTTTCTTTTTAAGATACCTTTTCTCAACAGATATTGCTCCTTGTTTCCTTTTAACTAGACAGAATACTAGTAATAAAAAAACAACCTTTTTTTCCTTAAAAAGGTATCAAAATCTAAATTATAACTTAATGAAAAAAAATTGTTGAAGGAATGATATGAATTTTGGTCACAAATACTTCCTCTACCAGGATTCACTCTACTTAGGGAAGATTTATATTGGATATTTGGAAAAATTTCTTCACCAAAGGAGTTGTTAGGCATTGGCACAGTCTGCCCAGGGAAGTGGTTGAGTCACCATCCCCAGAGGAATTTAAAAGACGTGTAGGAGTGCCACTGAGAGACGTGGTTTAGTGATGGACTTGGCCGTGTTGGGTTAACTGTTGGACTAGATGATTTTAAGGGTCTTTTGCAAACTTAATGATTCTGTGATTCATCACAGCACGTGTAGAATAAAGCCATGTATTTCCATAATGATGTAACCCACAAACCCCACGTCATTAGTGAATTTGGATGCGTATGGAATGGCTTGTGCTATGAAGCTGCTGGAGCTACACAGGAAGGACAGCGTAACAGTGATTGATGACTGACCTTCCGTGTTGGGCTGCTTTGAATGTTTGTGATGGAAGGCTTTTGAAGGCCAGTGTTTCATTGCTGAAATCCTGGCCTTTCAAATGTCTCATGAGGAAGAAAGGAAGCTTTATTGTGCCTTACCAACCAGATATATTTAGCAGCCTGCATCAACAAAGAGGTTTACACTGTATTAATTCATACAGTCTAAAATTACAACATCAGATCAGTACTTAAACCACATGCTTTGTTAATTAACCTCTACTTTACTTTATTGCTTATGCAGTCACACAGACTTTAGCCCATCAAGGCACAGTACTGGTTCTGGGAACGATGCAATGCTTTCAGACAGCATAATGAAGAAATCTGCCTCAAGCTTCCTATTCTTTCTCTCTTTTCTTGTTCTTCCTTTTTATTCCTGTAAAATGTTAATGTGATAATTTCACCAGCACCATTTTCTAATCAGTAAAGAGTATCCCGAGACAGTTGCAGAGTTTGTCTGGTCTAAACAGTTTGCATAGCCTGAACTCCACAGTCACACTGGGACTTCACAGTGTTGAGTTTGTTGGTTTATTTTGGCTCTGAGTTGATCATCACTGAATTCTGGCTTCTTATATTTTACAGTGGTGAGTTTCTGAATAGGATTCACTGTGACCCCACTGGAATTTTATATCCTTGCAGTCGAAGAAAAACTTCTGGCTTAAAAAGGTGAGCTGTGACTTCTATGGGGATGCAGATAGAGTTTTAGATATCTCAGATCCTACAAATAGAAACTATTTTTTTTTTAATCCTCCTTCCTGAGTAAGAGACTATGTCATGCTGCCTGTTAAGTTTCAGGAATAGATGGGACACTCTGGCCCCTCTGTATGAATGGGGAATATGAGAAGAGGGAAAAGTGGCTGGATTAGATTTGGGGTGAGTAAATGTTGATCTTTCCTCACCTGCTCTGCACAGGTTTTCACCTCACTGAACATTTTTATTAAATTTTAATCAAAAGCACAGAAAAGATTGTTGATTGTAGAAATGTCTAACCTTGCTCTAAGCTTCTCTGCTAGGCCAGTTTATAGATGTTAACAGTGCCACACTGACATTAAGTTTAATGTTGTTTTACAGCCTAGGCGTCCTACAAATTACCACAAAACACAAAAGCATCAAAAAATTTTGTGGCTACATAAATGTGACAGACCAAAGACCCCAAGCCTCTATGAGATATTTAAGATGGACTTGTGTTCAGAAGGTTCCCTCTGCATTTGCTGTTCCTGATGCTAGTCTTCCATGAGATCACAATTTGGCTACAGGCAGGATCTTTTGCTGAGACCCCAGTTTAAGAGCCTGTCAAGTATATGTTTGGATGAGTATAAACTTGCATCCATGAGATCTTTGATCACAAATAGATGGTCTGCCTCTTTTTTGGAAGTCATACACGATCAAAGAGATCCTTTATTTAGAGATGCAAATGCTTTTGTCAAGCCCATAAAACACATACAAATGACAATTTTTTACAGTCCTGCATTGTACTTCAAAAGAATGCTTTTTTTTAAAAGGTCACAACCATTTTGATATCAGATACTGTTATTTGTGAGTGGAAGGGTCAGCAATCTTTTATTCTTCTGACTTAAACATCATATGAGTATGCGTATTGAAGCAAAGATGAATCTCAGAATGAGGAAATGAATTTTTTAACAGATGTTAAAAAGCTAATAAGTTCACAACTCTCAGCACCCAGTCCAAATATCAGATTTTTATATTGCAATAAAAATTTACCAGATTTCTGAAAGTATGTGATCTCTTGAAAAGAAAAATCATAAGAAACTTGGATCAGATGTCTGTTATTTAAAAAGCTTTACAGTCCACTAAAGACTGCTTTTGGCAGGGAAGTAGGAAATGAGTTGGAAAGCATTAATAAACTTTCAGGATACTTAAAAACACCAGCTTATGGTACTTGATCTGTAAGTGAACTCTAGATTACTTCCATTTTTTTTTTGAAACTATAAGTAGTCCTTAGAAAGAAAGACAGTTTACCTAAGTAAAAGGAAAAAAACCAGAATGTGGGGAAAGAAAGTTTAGCTTGGACAAAAGCTACATAAGACAGAAAATGAAGCACTTGATTTTTTTTTCTTTTGCATTGAATTTGATTAATACTTTCAGTGTTCTACAGAAGGAAACAGAAAATTGCAGTAGGATTCCATTTTAATTTCACTTATGAGTTACTGAAATCCATTTTACAATGAATTCATAACAAAATGTCAGTCAGGCACAGAAGCACAAGAAAGGTATGTCAACTAGTTGATAACAATAAAATGGGGTACATAAACTTTGGGGATAAAAGAATAGATTCCAAAACACCAGTTTGTCCCACTGGCCTGACAGGCACTGATTTTTTCCAGTCTTAAGCCAGATCTACTTTGCTCCTCCATAAAAATGTCAAGTGGTTCAAATTCAGCACAATGCTATGTAGATTGAGGAAACCCCAGTGAAAATAGGTAGCCTCTAAAAAGCACTATTTCCAAAAAAGTTGGCAAATTTTTGAGATCAGTCTGAGACTTAAAAAAATTGTACATTTCCAGAGTTCTTGCTTCTTTTTGCTAAAGGCCTGAAAACTGTTTCTCTATATTTCTGGAGGGTTTTTTCTTTCTTTATCTTTTTCTTTTTTCTTTTTTTTAAGGGCCCAAACAAGCTTTGAAAAGTCGCTCTCCTTTTATTTAACATCAACTTGTGAAGACTCAACTGGTTTTCTTGAAAGCTTTTTCTGAGGATTGGAAAGAGTGTTTTGTGTGAACTCAAGCACCTTAATTGAAAGGTGTCTATGAGTGTACTGAAGCTTTAATAATGCTGTGTTTTATCCAGAATGTTAATTAGGTGTTGTGCTAGATAGGTATTAACAAGAAATAAAAGCAAAACAGTTTTAAAGAATATGTCTGTAAATCCCCTACCTTTCAACTTTCCTTCCTGTGATCTTTATATAAGTTCTTGAGTCGCATTAGAATTTTACAGGATTGAAAAGATTTACATTCATCATTAAAACAAACCAAAAATAATTTTCTTGAGAAAAATGCTCCTGTCTGACTATGAATGTCAATAATAAACAAGAATGAGATCAGGCAGCAGCTTGTTTTCTTTCTGCTAAGTGTCCTTAACATAATGCTAATAAGACCATTCTCTGTGACAATATCAAAGCAGCAAGCAAAGCAGATTTGAACAGATAAACTATGTGCAGTAGAAGAACTTGGGTATAAACCTTTAAAAGTCTAAAATAAACCACTTTTCTGTGTATGCTGATACAATGGATATCAGCCTGCCTAGATAATTAGATGCATACTATTTTCTGTGCTGAAGAGAATGGACTCAGAAACAACATTTCTAAAGAATCTGAAAAAGCTTTCATAAAATGCTGTAACAAAGCACCTCTGATAGAGCACCCATAGTAGAATAAGAATACATTCCACTAGAAGGAATAATATGCTGAACTAATAATTAACTATATTTGCAACATAAGAAGAGAAAGAAAAGTTGAGTGTAAGAGACTTTAGGAGATGCAGGTGGTCACCATTCAATGAACACCTAGAGTCTACTGCTTCTTGTGAAGCTAAGAGGAGTTAGAGCCAATACCAGGTATTTTTTTCTACTACTCTTCAAATTCATGCTGATAAGAACCTTACGGTCAGCAAGGAGATCGTTTGATTAAAAAGTTTCTTTTAAATTACAAGTTGCTTACTAAGGCTTTGAAATTTTGATTTCAAATTGGTATAGGGAAAAGAAAAAGAACTTTAACCCAAAATAAAGATTGCTAAAACATCATATACCTGAAAATACAACTACGGAGTGCAGAGCAGTTTTGTGTTTGTCCTCTCTGATTATTTATATTGCTATAGCAAGCCACTATCACAAAATTCTCAAGAGCTAGCAGTGTTGTGGGTTTATAAATTGAATCATGACTGCCTTACATTTTCCAGAGTAGAGTCCTGCATGATTAGTACTACTGAAGGCAATGGAGGAACAAACTCCTAATGGAAAAGTTGACAGTGACACATATAATTGGATAATATGGTGCAAAAATCTTGAGAACAGACAGGCAGGTAGACAGACAGGGAGGGAGTGAGAGACTGACTCGAGAGCCACTGCTATTGGAAAAAACACCAGTGGTTTAATTTGGATCATAATTATGCCTAACATCTCTGCTTGCCATCATAATAGCATTAGTCTAATTTTTTTCTGTGCCACTTTGTGAAAACCTGACTTTCCAAGGCCATGCATTCCTTGGGCATCACTTAGCAGAAGGCAAAAAATACATGACTTTTTTTTTTTTTTTAAGTTCCATTTTTTCTTCAGAATGATAACTGAGCCCAGAGGTGACCCTTTTACACAATTGCAGTTATTCAGGTCTAAAAAGCAAGCAAATTCACATGTAACTATATCTTCCAGCTTCAACAGTAGGGCAGACTCTCAGCTCCCTCATCTGTCAGCACTTGTTCAGGCTGGTAAATGAAGACTAGTGCATACTAGCAGTATCTATTTGCTACAGGATATGCACTCAAGAAAGTCACGAAAAGGAGTTTCAAGCAAGGACCAAAACCAATCAGTCATTTTCTCCTGTCAGTGATAAGAAAAGAAACATAAAAGAGAGGTGCTTGTCCCAAAGGTGGTATCAGTAGCAAACTGTCACCAAATAAAAATAGTTAAAGTCCTAATGACTGTACTAATTCAATACAAATAGCCAGGTTCCAGTTAGCTTAGCATTTCCTCTTGCTAGGCCTCAGGCAGGAAAAACAGAGGTCTTACTGTTCAGAAGACAAATCGTGTGCAACTTGCTTTGGGCGAAAATAGATATGCTGAAATGGTGGGACAATCAGTGCCATATTCTTTCCTTGGAGCTGAAGTCCTTGAAAACCATTGTGCATTTCATTAAATTAGCAGAAATCTTCACGCCTTTTTGCTTCTTTGTGTTGTGAAGACTCAGTCACAGCTACAGTCCTCCCCATGCTCAATGTATACTTAATAAACCTTGAGGCAGTGGAAATCACCCAGGAAGACTGGGAGAGGACAGCCAGGCAGAAAGGGTGCAATGCAGAGAAGCTCTGCTCGATGCGGTCTCTCCCAGCAGTGAAACTCACGGCTCTTTGAAAGCCTCCCTGTTGCCCAGCACCACAAGTTGAATCTCTCCACAGGGAACTGAAAAGTAACTGTAAAGACATACCACTCTGACCTGATATGATTTTATAATAGACTTCTATGATTCAAAAAGGCCACAGGATGCCTAAGACAGACGAAAATGAGGTTAAAATTCTTCACATCAGGAGCGGTTTGTAGGGAATGACTGACTAAGGCTCCACTGATGCTGCTCCATCTCACACGTATGATCCCAATCACATTATGTCCTGCTGTATGTCTCCACACATCTAGAGTGAAGCTGTCTCTGGCTCTGTAAATTGATTGTGCTTTTCCAGTACCCTATACAATGTTTGATTCAACTTAATCAGATAGCTGAAAAGGAAAGATACTTTGATAGTTCTTTTCAAGCCCTTATGTACACAGAGTTATGTCCTAATATTTTAGAAACATTTGTATACATAAAATATAAAAAGGAGTGTCTTGATTCTGTGACTTTTATTTTCATATTGTCAAGAAAATATACCAGTCAGAAACTGAAACAATTTAAAACATTTGACTATTGCCCCCCAGTTTCAAAATAATTATAGCTTTCTATGATAATTTTAAATTAGAAATAAATGAGTGTTCCCGTATTAAAATGTTTATCATAAAATTCCCATATTAAAATGTTTATCATATTGTCTACATTGGTTATCTGTATCTGAAAACATGGTTTGATAAAATATATATAGAGGGAAGGGTTCTGTAGCTGACATTAAAACAAAAGATAAAGAGAACCCTTTCTATATAGTCAAACTTCCCTTCTCATAGCACTTTTTCTAACACTGTCTTCGAGACATTAAAAGAAAAAATCAACACCAAAAACATTCAGGAGATGCTTTCAGTAGAGGATGCTCTATTGAACTTCCATTCCTCTTTCATTTTTCCCTGTCAGCTTCTTGCAGTGATGTCAGTAATTTACCTTAGATTTGGCTTGCTTCTCATACTGCCTTTCTGAACCCTTACACAAAAGATGTTCAGAAAGAGACTGCTATAGCGATTTCATTCGACCTAGATGTTTGATTTCCACAGCTCCTTCAGATCCAGCTTGCAAACTTCCACTCTTCAGACACCTCAGAGAAAGGATGCTTTTCCTTTGCAGCCTGCTGCCACTGTCATTCTGGATATAAATGCTTCCTGTTGTGTTTACCCTTTCAACTTACACCACTCAGATAGCTCATAAACGGGGGAATTTTTGTCTCCCCCAGACTCTTTCTTCACAGGGAACTTTGTGGTGGACTTATTGCCCTGCTCTGAGATCCTAGCCTCATGAGTATGGCAGGCAGCTCTGAAGAGGGAGTGACTGTATAACTATATTTCTCAGGACCTAGATCCACTCGTGACAGAAATAAGCATCACCATGAGCATGTTGTGCTACAGGTATTATGCCTCCCCATTTTTCTGTAGTACCGCTCTTCATTCAAGATAAGCAATAATTATCTGAAGCACTCCAGCTACATTCTAGAGGAACCACATCAGAAAAGGAGACCTGAGACAGAGTTTTTAAGGACCATTTCCCCCCCTCACTTTCTCTCTTCCAGACAAATAGAAGTACTCTGTCAAACCAGCAGATGTCTTCCGGATCTGCACCACTCTCTGGTGAAGCCATGGAAGATAAAAGTGTCCTTTCAAAGTGGTAAATTCTGCAATGTGTTAGAGATTTATGAAACACTTCACAGAGTAATTTCCCTTTTAGAGGTATGTGAGCAAGTTAAGGGAATGACCAGATATTGTGATCCGTGTCTTATCCTTTACATAATACAGCTAGGCGACCACACTGAATAAATTTTTAAGACTTTTAGAAAAATTTCCCCTCAAATCTATAGCAAAACTGATAAATTACTGCAGTAGTAACAGTTCCTACCTAATCTTAAGTCTGATTCAGTCTTCTTTTACTGACAAGAAATGGATCTTTGTCCTTCTACACAGGAATGAAGATCAACCTGCTATGGTGTTTTGACTTTCATGTGGATGAATCTAGGCTCAGCTCAGGCCATCTCCTAAATTTTCTCATTGATAAGCTAAATAGACTGCTGGAGTATATGTAGAATATTTTCTAATCTTTAAATTATTTTCATGGCATGATTCAACCCTGTCTGAAGGCTTTCCAGTTTGTCAGCATTCTCCATTGTTGTGGATGCAAGCAGTAGGTTCAGAGTTGCAGTAGCCACAGAATCACAGAGTCACACAATCAGTAAGGCTGAAAGGGACCAAAATGGGTCATTGGGTCCTATTGCTTGGCACCTGCACAGCAAAAAATTTCTTCTCATATTCAGGTGGAATTTCCTGTGCATCAGTTTCTGCCCATTGCCTCTCGTCCTGTTACTTGGCACCACTGAGAAGAGCCTGGATCCACCCTCCTGTCACCCTCCCTTTAGATACTTGTATCTCAAGTATCATGGGCAGCTCATTGTCTACCAGGACTCCCAAATCCTTCACGGAGCAGCTTTCCTAGAGTTCAGTCTCTGGCCTGTACTGGTGCAGGACTCTGCATTTGCCTTTGCTGAATTTCAGATGGTTCCTCTCTGCCCATCTTTCCAGCTTGTTGAGACCTCTCTGAAGGGCTGCACAGCCCTCTGGGGTATCAGCCACTCCTCTACAAATAATCATTGGGATGTGAGTAGACAACAAGTAGCCCACGAGTAAACTGGGCGCCAAGAAGACCAATGGTATCCTGGGCTACACCAGGAAGAGCATTGCCAACACGTTAAGGAAGGTGATCCTGCCCCTCAGCCCTAGTGAGGTCACATCTAGAGCGCTGTGTCCAGTTCTGGAGGGCAACAAATATGGTTAGGGGACTGGAGCATCTCTGTTATGAGGACAGGTTGAGGGAGCTGGGCCTGGTCAGCCTCGAGAAGAGAAAACTGAGAGGGGACCTCATCAATGTGTACAAGTGTAGGGTGTCAAGGGGATGGAGCCAGGCTCTTCTCAGTGCTGTCCAGCAATAGGACAAGAGGCAATGGGCAGAAACTGATGCACAGAAGTTCCACCTGAATATGGAGAAGAACTTTACTCTGTGGATGACCATGCACTGGAACAGGTTGCCCAGAGAGGCTGTGAAGTCTCCCTCAATGGAGATATTCAAGAACCATCTGGACACAGTTCTGCGCCATGTGCTCTGGGATGACCCTGTGGGAGCAGGGAGGTTAGACCAGATGATCTGCTGTGGTCCCTCCCAACCTGACCCACTCTGTGATTATGTGATTTCAAATTCACTGAGTTTAGATCAAAGAATTGCATGAGCTTGTTTTAGTCATGTAAATGACCAGTTTATTATAATCCACGCTGATACATAATTTCCTTTTTTGAGAAGACCAGGCTAGGATATTAAGAAAATATGTATCTTGCAGATACGGTTGGGCCAAAAGCTTAGAAGGGTGCTCACCCATGAACCAAAGAGAGCTCAGAGGCCTTCACTCATTACTGCCCACATCAGCACACAGTATGTTGAATTTTACAAATCAAGTTTAAAAATATCTCATGAAAGGTTAATTTTATAAAACCATTTGTACCCTTTTATTTCCAAATAGTCTTCTATTGATAAAATTGATCTAATTAGTATTCATTGTTCTCATTTTTTTTTTCTTTTCATAACTTATTTATTGTTAGTGGGGTTGCCACATTTTTATTGCTGGTGTCATTTATCCTTTAGACTATCTTGCTGCTTGTTTTCGATTTTGACCAAGCTGAAATTTTGCTGATAGCATTTTAGGCATCTAGTTAAAAATTATTAAGTAGTCTGCAATAACTGTTTTGTCTTTTCCAACTGAGTTTTGTCTTCCAGTTGATTTGTCTCATAACTGTTTTTTCCTTTGTTAAACTGACCCTTTTAAGCACCAAGTTTATATCTCATTGGTATGTCTTTTATCCCTTTTGCATAGTGTAGTGAAATCAAGTTGCAGTCATTTTCACCCAAGAAACCACTAAGTTTTAGTCCTGTGATCAGGTCCTCTTTATCTGCCAAGATGAGGTAAGACAAAATTCCTCTATGTAAGACAAAATACTCTCTAAGTTAAGAAATTGTCATCTGTAATTTTTAGAAATCTCTAGGACATTTCAGTACTGGCAGCATATGCTGGGTAGATTGAACTCCTCCCCATTCCCTTCCCTTTCCCTGATTAAAGAGTTTTTCTTCTTACACATAGCAAGGTACTTGAGAGCAATCCATAGCACGAGTGAGAAAGAAAGTGGGAGAGGAAAAACCAGATAAGGATTATTTATCCTTATAAATACAGAATGAGAAAAGGGGATGGTAGAGATGTGATCAGCTCTGGTCCTAGATTTTTTGCCTGGGTGACCTTCTTTCTTTGGTTCCTACTGAACATCCATGGAAAAAGAGCACCCCTATTTAGACAGGTGTAGCACACAGGGGTTTTTTGTGTGTGTCCCAAGGGTGGAAGGAACAACAGACAGTGTGCCAACACAGAAGCTATTCCAAACCATCAAAGCATCTGTCTCTGAAAAGCACATAAATAATACATTTGTTCTGAATGTATATGTGTGATAGTTTATTATATTGTCACATTGATTCATGATTCAAAATTATTCGCCTTAAGATGGTATCATTTAAATCAGAGCTGGATGCTTTTCCTTCCCAACAGCGAAATTATCAGTAATAAGGAGAAAATGAAGATTAACTGGATTCTGGAAACTTGGTGCTGAGACTTGATTCCAAATGTGTCCTTTTTTTATTCACAACAGCCTTCCATTTCACTCTTTTTGTTGTCTGCATCGTTGTTTTTACCTTTCTGTCTGATATCACTCTACCTTCCAAACTAGATTTCTGGGTACACTGACAAACTAGGAGCTTGGGCAGGGAGAGGGGGGAGTTTGGTTTTTTTTTGTAATAATTTTGTTCAGTTATCTAAAGAAATATAAAAGTAAAACAGGCAATCACAGCTCAAAATAAAGAGAATAAACATAATAAAACCCTAAGGAGTTTAAGTTGTTTAACTCCTTCTGAAACTATTTAAAAATGTATAGGTGTAGCAGTGGTAATCACATTAATGAGATGCTGAAAATTTGTGAATCATGAAAGTGACAAAGATTGAAAGATTGGAAAACTGACAATAATATTTGGCATTGAATAAGTAGATTAATAGAATTAAGTGGCTACAAGTCCTTAAATTCCATTCATAGAAATGGGATTCATGGGATATCTACCATTTTGGTAGCACTTAGGAAAAGGAATCAGCTAACGTGTGGATGGCAGGAGCAAATTCATTAAAGACAATTTAATTGTCATCACAATTTTGTGTCCATTCCCTGAGGATCACTGAAATAAAATAAAGAATACAGTCAAAATTGCAAAACCACATTGGTCAAGTCTGCATAAAAAGCTTGGTTTTGAAGTAAGCCTTTTAAATGTCCAATGAGCATTGCTGAAAGGTGATACCTATTTGGAGGCACATAATAAATATACCAAATAAATACTATGAGACTAATATAGCTGCAGATAGTTTATCAAACCTATTAATTAGAAATAGATAAATTGTGGGAGAGGATTTTTCTTTATAACAAGAATCATCATCTGGTATTTATGAATGGATTGTTAGAACAAAATTATGAAAACAATAGTTGTGTTTGATAAATCAAACCGTTCTACAGTAATAGCTACATAATTTTTTAAAATATCAGGAAACCCGTGCCCTATTGACATATTCCAAGCAAAACCAATATTAATTTCCCTTTCTTTTTATTAAATTTTTAGTTCTTGAACTGTGGACACATATCATTTTACTGTTTATCAAAGATCACATGAAATTGTGTATGAAACTGCATGCATAATACTGGCTTTAAATTTGCAATTAAAATGGTATGTTTAAGTTGAAAAGTAATATATGAATCATAAGATTAAATGGAAAAATGATAAACAGGTGAAAACTTGCTAAGCAAATTATTAAATTAGTATCAAATTGTACATTCCTGACTATTGCAAAGGACAGTAAGTAAAGCAATTGGTGAGGGTTGAATTAAATAAAAACTCCCTTATGTATACCAATTTAGTATAAGGGGAGGAACATAGCTAAGAAATGACAAAAATCCAAAGAAAGCCGAAAAAAAATCCATGAAAAGACAAGGTTGAGAAACTCTTTCTTCTAGTGAAATTGTGAAAACTAATTTAAATAAATAATAAAAAATAACAAGAATTTTGCAATTTTATGTTACTACAAATACCGTTCCATCTCTGTGTAGAAAAGACCTTTAAAAAAAGTAGTTCTGGAAATGAAATTTTAAATAGAGAAAATCCTCTAAGACTTCAATTGCAAATGAATTGTACCAGTAGATTTTTTTCAGATTTGAGACATAAGCTGCACAGGATTTTTACCATGTTATTTCTGAGATGAATGTCCTGACCTCCAAGTCCTTTTTTTGAGGAGCTCCATGACAACTCTGACAGCAGACCTGTGTTCCACTCAAATGCAGGAAGTCTCACTACAAAGGTTTATTGGAAGCAGACTTGACTACAAAAACTATTAATGCTACTGCTCAACATTTTTATTTCAGTTGAACCAAAACAGTTGAGTCTCTCCCACTCTTTGTGGTATTTGGACTAATATGCATTGCTGAGGAAGGAATTATGTTTACATTTACAAATTAATTTGGTGCCAGAATTTTGTAATACTATCAGAAATTACAGTATTACATTACTTTATACTATGATAAAAAAAATGTCAAGAGTTTTGTGCTGTGATTGACAATGAAGTTACTGTGGAAAAGAAAGAGCTGAATCATGCTTGTTTGACTATTGCTACTTGCCTCAAATCCCTCGGATTTCAATGTTACCAATTTGTTTCTTCTCTAAACTATGAGAGATCAGTATAACAGCAGTGTACATTTTCTAGAGAGCTCTTTCAAGACCTTTTCAGACTGCCTATTTCTTCTCTTACACCTTTCCCTTGCTTGTTCAATTCCAAATATTTTTTTTGACCTTTTGGCCTGCAGCTTCTTGCCACAAACTGCAGAGAAAACCTAGACCTCTGGCTCCTGTTAACCATAGACATGATGTAATCCAGCCTACATTACTTCACTATTTTTTTCAGTATATGCATGTATATACATATTCTGCTTAACTAGTCATCTGGGGAAGGATGTGAGATCATTTTGTAAGATTGGACCAGAATGGAATTTAAGGGTCGTTTTTATAAGCAAGTGGGCAGCTGCAGTTAACTCCATATGAGGAACCAATCCCTTGACATTTTACTGAATTTTAAACCCTTGGGGTGCAGTTTTTAATATTTATCTATATGCATATTTACAATATTTTAAAAGATAAACAAACAAAACAAAGTGAAAGATAAGATGGTACAGAAGTACTCAGCTCTTGCAAGCACTTCAGGGCTTCCGAACACATCCGTCAAGCCCATGGGCTCTACAAATCTGCATGGATCAGAATGTTACGACACTATTAACATAACCTTTCATACCAGAAACTACTCTTGACTGTTATAAAATCAAGCAACAGGGTTAAACTTTCAGAAGGTTTTTTAATTAGCGTATTTCAAAGAGAAATTCCAAAGTTTTAAATGACATTCATTTTAATGTTCCAAACAAGCGATAAGCCATAGTAGCAGCCTATTTAGCCAATTTTTATGGCTATGGATCTTTATTGCATTCCTGTCACTCACACAGTTGCAGTACATGGAGAAGGCAATTGGTTTCATCTTATTTCTCAAGTGGCAGGAAAGAAGGCTGAGAAGCCATCATACAAAACAGCTAATATGGCCCTTCTCTGCTTCTAATCCCAATGAGGCACAGTCTGAGAGCATTCATTTGTATAAGCAGTTCAGTGCCTGGATATATAATAATACTGTAAGTATCCAAGTACTGTGCATGTGACACAGTTCACAGATATTAATTTTTTTTTTCCAGGACATTGACCTTGTACCTCTATATATAATCAATACTCACACAGACAACAATTATATAATTTCATTAAGCATATCCACATTTTCTGTGTTTCTGTATGCAGTTGAATTTATGTTAGTGATAAGAATTGCAGTAGTTCCTTTTTCATTTTTCAATATCTTGCTTTGCCATCCAAGGGTCTATCAGAAGACAATATTCCCTTCAGAGTTTTTTCGCCCTCTGACAAGCTTTTCTGACACTTTTCGTGGAGCTATGAGATTCTTTAAACAAGAAGCTCAAATAAGCTTATTACAAAACAATTTTGACTTAAACAAAAATTACTTATGAGAAAATAAATTCATTTTAACCCCCACACATCTAATACACTTATGCATTACAGCTGTAGCTGAAATTACCAGTTGTTACTGGTAAAAATCTCTACAGCTGTGTATGGCATTCACTTTTTTTCAAACCCTCATATTAATTATAAACTCTGCGTAGGAAATCCTAGGAGCCCTCATTGTATCTTTTATTTAAATTTCCTCACAGACATATTTTCTTTATGATAATTTTCAAGAATGTCTTAGTGAGGATACTACATTTTACAGAAGCTGTTTTAACATGAGCTTAGGCAGAAATGATGCACTTTATTCAAGCAAATTAAAAGAAGAAAGCAGAAATTTGCAAGTAGTCTTAATTTCACTGCACTTTTAAGTAAGAACCTCAGGAGTAAACAAGTTGTTTCAGTAGAGCTGGCCTAAATTGAAAAGGCTCCATATGCTAATTTTAGAGGTGCTCAAAGTAACCAGACATAATTTCAACAAGTCTATCATTAGCCCTGATTTGTTTCTCTTGGTTTCAACTGCCTCTATTAATTTCTCAGCCTGTCAACTTTTATATAAAACAAGTATTGTCATAAGAAAATATATTTTCACCCTCCTTTTTCTCCACATATTTTGGGTTGTGGCTGTAAAGAGATTTTTTCCCCCTAAGTCTTCTGAATTCTGTTCTAGTATTCATTCAGGGAAATTCCAGCTTCTCTTATGGAAGTACATGACAGGTACAGAGTCAAAACCTATTATTTTTAGTAAAAACACCTTGGTTCTATACTTCTTAATCAACAGTGTTTTAAAAGAAAATAAACTTTTAGCAGAAAGATTTATATAGCAGTTCTGTTTCCATGTTCTTTCTTACAAGAGTGAAATAAACCTTTTACATTTTTTTGAGATCCACTTCACTTTCTGTCATACCCTCAGCTTTCCCTCATTTGTACATACTCTTCATATACATAGAGACATACGTATAAATTATTAACATGCTGTGCATTCTCTCTCTGAGCAAGGGTCAAGGAGCTGAAATTCTTTTTCATTGTTTAACCTATGGTCCTCATACTCCTCTTTCAGTGCTAATTGTAATTTCTCTACATATTGAAAAGACAACACGCAGAATTATTCTGAGATTTTTTACAAGGATAAAAAGCTTGTGAAAGAAAAAAAACCAAAACAACTAAAATGTCAGGGAGCAACAGATCTCTGGAGGCTTACACAGAATGGAGGGTGTTCTGAGAGCACACTTGAGGCTTCCCAGGAAGTTCTGCTGCTGCTCTTTTGAGCTTCCTGCATTAATTCATGGCATTACCTCTGAAGACGTCACTGTGCTTCACTTTACTCCTGTTTAATCATCTACAGATCATTTTCTCATTATTACTTTAACTTCTGCAAAATTCACCTTAACCTCTCAACAGAAAAAAAGAGGTATAAGGGACAGTGAGAAATTCAGAATCCACATGTTTAATAAAGGAAATACAAAATTACTATATAGGATTGTTAAATGCGTTCACCTATTGTCTGAAAAACTCTACTTCCCCAAGGGAAAATATATGGTGAAAAATACAAATATTAAAATAATAATATAATAACTATATATTATAAAATAAATACATACTTTTACATTAATAAAGACATATTCTATAATAAATATAAAAAATATAATATTACTGGGAGAAATCCGCATTTAAAATTTTAAATAAATAATCAGCATAGTACATTGGCAGTAAAACCTCTCCCATCTGTACCACAAATATATATGCTCAGATTCAACTCCTTTGTAGTACTTGTGTTTACTAAAAGACAAGCTCTTTTTAGTATCAAAAGTAAATCCATGTATGTATTTTAAAACATTTGGACATAACACAAAATTAATTTCAAGAAATTGCAGCTATAAGTACCATATAGAACTTTAAACAACAGTGGATGGAAATTATATAAGGTTTGACATTTTAAGTTCTTGAAAAAGAGGAATTTTGAAAGTCTTAGTCTAATGATGAATTAATGAAATAAATAATCCTATCTTCAAAACTTGTCTCTTATTGACCTCAAAGACATCAACTTGGTACAGCTCATTTTTATACAATAGACAAGAAAAAAAACTGATCAAATTAAATAAATAACTTGTGTAAATAAATAATTCTGCAATTCTTTTTAAATTGAGGGTTTCTTTGGCTCCTAAAAAGAAGAAAGGAAGGGATTAAAACTTGGTGGAGTGTAATTTATAAGGCTTAAATCAATATATAAAACAATCAAAAGAATTTTTGTAGATAGCTTAGCTTGTTCTTCACTATTAATTTCTACCATAAAGTTCTAGAACTTATAAAGCATGACCTTTCCTTATTAAAAAATAGGAATATTTTAAAAACTCTCAATGTTAGACTCTGCAAAATAAAATTAGATATTGCAAAATAAGGTGATCATCATTGCATAGAAGTGATACTGCAGAAGTGTATGAGGATAATGTTAACAACTTAATATTATGTAAATCATATTCTGGAAATGTGGAAGAAATATGCATTTCTCATTGTTAGTTCCTGAAACATGGAAATGTTATAGCTGCCTACAACATAACATGATGATTTTCTGGCTTGTGGTCTGCAAGAGCAAGTGCCTTCTACAATATTTGTGAAAATGGTGACAGTCATTCTTGAATGTTACTCGATGATATAATCAAAGTGTAAATCTGTTCCTTTTAGAGGCTGAATTTTCTTTGACTTTCTTGACTACATTCCCTCACTTCCATGACTTTACAAACAACACAGGCAATCACAAATGAGTGGTGTTTTCCTTCCATGAGTATTCCAAGTGATTCAAGTATTGCATATGAAGATACACTTCCACAATTTTACCCCAGAATTCCAAACATCAAAGTGCCTTCTCAAACAGGCCTTGCCTCCAGTACCTGATCTCCACCTGTACATGTTGGGGGTTTCTTTTTGTTGTGTTTTGTTTTGGTTTTTAACTCAAAACACTAATGTATTCTTAGTAAATATAATTCCTAGTGTATCTGTGGGCTAGAACTACAGATTAAACCCTTAATCTTGCTAAGAGAAACCCATGTTCTGAGGCTTCCAACTGCATTGAGTTTTCTCTGCACTGGAAACTTCTGTTACTGCTCCTACTGCAGCACTTCCCAAAGGTGACAGCCTGAAGTCCTCTCATCACAGAAGGACCCAAAGAAGTTTTGAGGTGTTAGAAAAATTAGAAAAAGCAGTTGGTAGCAGCTCATTTCTTCCAAGGACGAGGTCTAATGCCTTTGATTTTTTTAATGCCTGGAAGAAATTCCTGTTCCTCCATGAGCAAAGAAGAAATGTTTACATTTATATTTAACTACTAGACGTTTTTCCTCCTTTGTCACTGATTGAGAAGAACATGTCAATAAAGGGATTTAAAGCTGTGTCTCAAAGAGGACTGTCCTAAAACACAGGGATTTTCCCTTCCAACAGTTCTTACTGCCTGTGATTGAACAGGCCAGGACAGAGAGTGAAGCACTCCTGGAACAGGGAAGTCAGTAAGCGTAATTACACCTATCATTTCACTGAAGGGAAGCCAATATATGTATGAAAGAGATTGAGAAGTACAAGGCAAACTTTCAGGGTGAATTTGTTTTCTGAAGCCTTGCAACACTCTACCAATTCCCTTTCTGACAAGAGACACTTGGGATTGGGAAAAATAATATCCAGACCACCTGTTAGGAAGCCTGTGTTATAAGGCTTTAGTATTTCACCCCGTCAATACATATAGTTGGTTAGTTTTATGGATCATAGAATCCTCTTGCCACTAATTCATTACTCTAATGAGTGTGTATTAAAAAACAGTTTTCGCAACATAGATATTTTCCCATACTTTGAAATTCAAAACAACAGTTTGTTCCTAAAATTGGGATAATTTCATTTGCAGTAACAAAGATTTTATCCCACCTTGGATTTATAAGTGAAACCAGCTGAATTAAATGAAATAAATTTGCAAGTGGAGAAACTCAATGTAATTACTTCAGTGTGGCTCAGCATGGCCACAGTGGTGTCTTCCAGCCTCACCAGATCCATGGGAATGGACTGCTGTACAGACACCTTTCAAAGTCAAAGGACCTCTGAAGTACACCCAAGCTGCTGATTTATGGCCTTTACACATGCCAAAAATGTGAGGAAAGTTATGCCCATGTGTCTTAGAAGAAAAAGGAGAGGCTATTTAGGTTAGGGAACAGGTAGCAAGAGCTGATGAGCACAAATCAGAGGAGCAGATAGATAAACAGCACTTAATAAATTATGGAAGAGGCAAAGAAGCTTTTGGACAACTCAGGCATTCAAGATTTAGCTGGCTATAAATATGAGCAAACGAGTTATGATCAATAAGGTTTCTCTAAGAAGTTTCAAATGGCAGCTTGACAATCTGTTTATCAAGAAAAAAAAAGGATTGATTACCACTATCCCCAAAATAATTTATATTATGCTTCTTTTTGCTATTACACTATTGCTTATACCTACATTTAGTTCTATACAATGGACCTTAGGTTTAGTTTAGATATTTCAGTGAAAAATCACATATTAAGTTTTAACTACTATCAAATGTTTCACAAATGGGATGCCATACATACAGATCTATTTAAGGCATTTCAAACAACTCTTAACCTCTCTGAAAAATATATGACTGAGAAAAAGCTACAAAAATACAAAAATCATGTTTCTAAAGCATATTTAATTACACCATTTGCAAGCATTAAAATAGTTTTAAATAGACACACTGAAAAGCCACTACTGTAAAGATTTGAGTCTGCCTAACTGGTACGTCTAGACTCATTAAATGTCAAAATACTAACTGTCTCTTATTTTCAGAACACAGAAATGTATATTTTTCATGTCACAGATGCCAGAGGTGAAAAGCAATTTAATTCCAAGCTGGCATGATATTAAAAAGAACTGCTGCGGAGATTTCAGGAACAACAAACCCACTTCAGACCTCAGGGAAAGCCTGCAGAGAAGTGTCCTTGCTAAAATTTAAAAAGAAAGGCTTTGAACTACAACATGGAAACAAATAAGAGCATTTTCTGTGAGCTCAAAAAAGTAGAAAAAGAAAGGGAATAGATTATTCCAAAACGGAAGTAAGGTCCTGGCACCTCAGCAATAAAAAGCTCACAGGACCAAATATGTTTAGTCTCTTCTCTTCATGTTTAGCTTCAGTTTTCACTAAGAAAATGTTGTCCTTTCAGATCAATAAATCTTGGTAATGGTCTCTGCAGAAGTCAATTTCCACTTTATTCTATACAGTAGGGAACACAGTGTGAGAGACTCAAAGATTTATAAAGCATATTGTGGGGCTGGGAAGAACCACAGGTTAAGTGCAGATCTTGCCTCATGAAACTTCAAAAGACAGTGGAAGAGGAATGAAGGAAAATTAGGGCCAAAAAGAGATGCTGATCTAAAATAGTAATTTAGGATCTTCCTTCTTACACTAAAGCTCAAAAAGCCTAACAGTGGTTCACTAGGGAAAGAACCCTGAAAGCTGTAATATTTATCTCTTTTTTTTTTTTTTTTTTAATGTGAGTTTTTAAACACTGGGCAGTACTCCCAAGGCTTGGGAACTACTAATAGGCTGAAGCCAGCACACAACCAGCCATGTAATGACTTACCAACATGAAATGAGGGCTTCACAATCTGGCTTCAATTTAAATGGAACGTGTCTACCTCCTGTGGTTTATCAAGCTCTAGTAATAGCCACCTCATCTCACATGATGTTTTCAAGTGAGATGGAAAATGACACCATAGAACCACAGGGAAATGTAGTCCGAGGTCCCCATACATATGGGGGAAATGGTCTTGTTGAGAGAGGACTAGATGACAGTAAAATGCTTTGGCACTGAGCTTGGATGAACAACTGCCCATGCAATTTTACTGCAGCCTGCCTGACAGAGTCCTGCCACAGTTGCACAGTCAGTGCAAATGGCATCCTCCCAGACACATTTGGAGCTGACTTCTGCAGCTGACCGAGGATGGTAAGCACGATATATGCAACTGCCTTCTTTGCAAAAAGAAGAGAGTTTGCTTGTATAAAGGGACAGTGTGCCACCCACACTCTAGATCAGAGAAAAGCTGTTGGGCATTTTTTTTTGCAAGTATAGGCGAGCTGTACAGCCAAAGGAGTGAGGATAGCATCAGATGGGTCAGTTGGAGCTGTGAAAGTCTGCAGGCTTTAAAATGCATGCTCTGTAAAGGAAGCCGCCTCTCTCCAGAAGACCACACAGACAGTACCCTCCTAAAACTGGCACCTTGAATAAATGTTGGCAGTTTTGTGGAGTTTTACTGAAAAGACAGTAGGGTAGGAGTACACAGCTGAAGGCAGAGGTTTAGGTAGCTGGGATGTCACGGAACGAAACTAAAATGAATAATGTTAGATAAAATGCATGCTACCTGGGCACACCTAAATGTTAGCTCCTACACTAAGTTGGAAGGTTAGTCAGGAGGATTAGTAGCCGCGGGCTCTTCATTCCTGTTTCAGTTGGTCATAATGAATGGAACTAGGTGATCTCTAAGGTCCCTTCTAACCCAAACAATTCTCTGATTCTATTTTCTGTTCAATAATTTCCCAGAAGCATCAATGGAGCTTCTGGAAGGTCTGATAGTGACCTGTACAACCTGCTGGGGCCCTGCATCTCCTCCCGCCCAGCGGTACCTGAACAGCGGTACATGAATGAGCACAGAGCTGACAAGGTAGTCTGCAGGGCAACAGAAGGCCAAACAGGAATGGACAGGAGGATCTTGTTGGTTTCCCAGGTCGTGTCTGCTCTTAATTGTCCTGATATGTTGAAGAGAAATTGTTAATTCATTTCATTTAGCATGCTACAAGACTTTAGAACTCACAGTGCAAGTTTTATTTATGTAAGAAAGAGATGCACACAAATAATCCTGTTAAATTAACAGTGACTACATTCACATCTGTGCAAGCTTTATTCATATTATCAGGGTCTTTTAAGCTTTATTTGCATAGAGCACTGTGAAGAATATCTTTGCAATTCTGCAAAGGGAATACATGCACTTTCATTTCTGGTTTGCAGACACTGAAAAAAAGGGAGTGAAAAAACCAGTTTGCTACAGAAGAAATTATTATCTTACTTTTTTTAATCTAAGAGCAATTATTTTATTACTTCTTAGTAATCCTAAATGCTTATTGCAAAGACAAAAAATTAATTGACATTAGAGTTTATCACTGTTATAGGATATGGATTACCATAAAGGCTACACAAAACATTATTGCACAGAGCTGTTAAAAAGGCGTCCTGATTGGCTCTACAATGCAGGCATGTTTTTTAGGAAAAACTCCAAGAATTCTGATGGGTGACCCAAGGCGAAAGACAGCAAAGAACTTAGAGCAGAGAAAATGTTGTTGTACTGCTGAGAAAATAAACAGACACTTAGGTCTGGCTTCATTTCTTTCTGTCACAGGTAATTTAATAACCATGATCCACTGATTAAACAGCACTAGAAAATTAGGGCAAATATTTTCCTTATTCACAAAGTGTTTGTGATAGGAATGTGTAAAAAATTTTACCTAAAAAGTACAGAGGAGAAATTGGTTTGCAAACTATACCTCAAGAATTGCTCAACCAATTTTATTCAAAAAACCAAGTTTTTTCCATCTTTTCTATTGAAAAAGAAGACTGGAAGACTGCTAGTACCTTTCGGAAAGTTATGAGAATTTTGAAATAACGAGACAAAATTAAAAAAAAAAGTTTTCAGTGTGCACTATGAAATCAGCTCCTTATTTTTTCAGTTAAAAATAACGTTATGATAAAAATTTTCACCACTCATGAGATATAACAACTTGCTTGACATTGGATGAGGGTGTGGGCAAACAAACAGTGCAGGAGAATTCCTAGTCCAAATTGTGGTACATATATTGAGTAATTAGGAAGCCAATAAAACTCTTGCAGTTCCTGGCTAGCTTTTCCTTGATTTTCCCCCTGAATATTACAGGTCTGGGAAACATATGTCCTATGGATCCAATCATCTCTAGCGATGATATTTTTCCTGTATACTGCAGTACAAGAGAAAGCGTAAGGAACAAGCATCAACTGATCCTACTTTATCCTTCTCTGTGTTCAGCGCTATACAGACAATTTTTGTGCCTTTTCACAGTATATACACTAGAAGGATCAATGACTCTGGTTCTCCCGTTTGTAGAACCATTTCTGGAGGAATGCAGGGATGATAATCTGTCTCCCCTATAGAGCATTAGATGAAAAACTCATAAAGCGCATTGTTAGAAAAATACCTTGTAACAGGAAAAGAATAGAGTTGGCAAAAGGAGAATTAGGTTTCTGCCTTACTTTTTACTACTTAATACCTCAAAGAGTAAGCATGACTATTCTAGATGTTTAACAAATTATCAAAAATTACACTTCCCACTCTACCTGAAGAGTACACACACACACACACACACACACACACACACACACACACACACATGCAAAGAGGCATCAAATCTGACTGCAATTCCCGCAGTGGACTATCACTATCTGCATTTTGAGGTTGATCACAGCAGCTCCAGTTTAACCTATATTTTTCTGCTCTGCTATATTGTTGCATGTCTGAGCTCATCTGTGTTTCATCCTAATTCTGTACTACAAAAGAACACTAAAAATATAACTAAAGTCTTTTTTTTAATTGCATTTTTAAGGGCCCTCTGACTTTTGCTGAGTTCAGTGATATTTAAGCCATACAGTGCTTTATCTACCCTTTCACTCACTCCAACTTTCCCAGCAAATGAGAGAAGTAAGCCATAGGGGTTTTTTGACTTTAAAAAGCACTTATTTTCTAGGAAGTCAGAACAATGGAAACAAAGTGTTTCAAAAAGTATCTACTGCTCACTATTGTACTTCCAGAAATAGCACAGAAACCTGAACTGTCCCATTTCCCACAGTTTTAATTCATTAGTTTTCCTTCACCTTAGAAAATTAACTTATTTCCTTTCCCACTTGTATTATGATATCATACCACAAACTAGCTATGACAGGACATCAAAGAAATGAACAGATCACCTAATTCTGTGATCTTGACAGCAGTGTGAAGAATATTTTCATGAATCCTCTATTTCAACTTTGTATGCTGTGGGGATTGTCTGACATTTAGTAAAAGCTATCATCTTGATTTCCAGAATTCTGTTCAGTGTAGTAAATCTGTCCCCAAACAATCCACAATGTAGCTGGTTTTTTTCATTTCCATGCATAGTTAAATTAAAGTTTGATCTGTGTGGGTTTGTAACTGTTTTGCAGAGAGGAGTGGGTTGGGTCTTTTTTGGGGGGGGAAGGTAGTTTTGTTTGTTTGTTTGGGTTTTTTTGTTTTGTCTGTTGATGTTGGTGTTGGTTTGGCTTTGGGTTTTTGTCCCCAGGGATGTATGACCCAGGAAAAATGAGGCAAGTAACTGAAGCCAGTATGTGCAAAGGAACAGGTTTTCTTTTCATGGGCTATTTGAACACTGTTTGCCACACCGAATATATTCTCATTCTTCCTTGCTCCAGTTTTGCTAGCCACAATCTGCTTCAAACAGAAAAGTAATATTGAGGAGCCCTATATTTAGTCTTCTTGTAATATGGCATAGCAGCAGGAGAGGTTCCGTCAATCAGCTGGAGATCTGCTATTTCCTTGGTTGACACTAGCTGGAGAATCTCTTTTCTCGAGAGGTGCAGAATCTAAAAATGACTCTTTAAATGTGACTCTGATGTTAGAAGACTTCATTGAGGGGAAGCCACCACTGGTTAATTTAAAAATGCAGATTGAAAAACTTTTTTACTTCAGAGATGACACACAGAAATATGCTCGGGATTTGGAGCATGTGCTTCACCATTTCTGAAGACTTTCAATGAAACTTTCCTTTTACTACTATTTTCAGCTTACTTAAACAATGATAAAATCACACAGATATTTCTTTTCTTTTTTGGAAAAAAACTATTCCACTTTCAGAAGCAGGATTTAGAACATCCAGCCTCCCAGGAAAAATAAGTTTAGGAAAGTACAATTTTGTCTGGTTTCATAGTCCACTGGTGATTGCCAGCACCTGCAATAAACACTGGCCAATATGCTTATTTGCTCAATTTGATGAAACCAAATCAATAGAAAATCCAAATTAGGTGCCATAGTGCCCTAAGTAGAAGAATCCTACTACTCACACATGGCTCCCCATTCTGAATGATGCTTTGGGAATGTGAGGCAGCAAGCTCATAGGTCGATGCTGAAAGGTATGACCCTGCTGGCCCCATATTTTGAAACATGCCAGAAGCCTGTGTACAAATAGTGCTCTTTTCCTCACTTCACAAATTTCAGCAGTTTAACAAGTCCCTGAAGTGAGGCAGAATGCAAAGCCTCATCCAAAGCATCACAACAAGAAGCTGGAAACCCTCTGGAGATCTGCAGTCCGCCAGTGCCTCCACCCTGCTGATCTTGTCTAAGCTGTGCTGAATGAAGGTCAACCTTTCAATTAATGCCTATTCCACCGTAGCAAATTGCTTTTTTTTTCCTTGAATTGATATGATATAGGAGATTTTTTTTATTATTAATAATTTAAAGGTTCTATCTTTATTCCCTTATCCAATGGCCTGCTTTAAAGCATTAGTGGAGAATACTAATAGGGCTACTTTCACATGGGATATGTTGGTGTAAGAGATAGTACCTATAATAAGGTTGAGCATGAGGCATAGGTAATCCCTAGGTACTTTGTGATATTTGATTTGATTTGTGGTCCTTTGCAAAAGAGGCAAAACATGCTTGAACCTGATAAATGTCCTGTAAGAGAAAGAAAAATGTCTATTGGTCAGAGAACAAAATTACTCCCGAGGGGATACGCTGCTTTAAGAAAGAATATTTTCCATATCCAAGTTATTGCTAATAGTACAATGAGCTAGGGGAAGAGACAGAGAAAGGTCAGATTTACACGGCTCTTCAAGCTCCTTCTATTTAGTCTGTACTAATGTAGTGTAATAAAGTTTTGCAAAGAACAAAATTTTCCCATAAGTATTTTATTAACTATTAGCAGGTTTGGAGTGGTTTAGTTAAAACACTGCTACCTTTATGCTTATAAAGCATGTCAATAAGCTTCAGAAATTTTTATTTCTATTTTCCTCATACCTTTTCCTGAGAGGAGCCTATATTTTCATTTACAGGTTCATAGCACCTAAAGTTTTGGGATAGTGCTCTTGCTTGTCTACAATTAAATTGTTGCTATGAACAGCACTGCAGCTAACGCACCATGTCTTGCAATTGCATTCTTCAAGAATGTTCAGACCAATAATGGCAGAGGATGTTTTTAATAAAGACAGTAGGCAATGTTTTTCCAGTTCTATTTGCCAAATAAAAGGTTTATTTCTCATCAGCAAAACCTTGACTTAGCATCCAAACTCTCACAATTTAATGTCCTTTTGAAAGAAACAACTTGAAGGTTCTTAGCATCAGAATATTTTGTTCTCCATCCTTACCTGTTTGGCTTCAAGTACCTTGTAGTTTGTGGCTGCTAAAACACTACATTCTTGAGGAATAAATACTCATATATCTAATAGTGTATTTTTTTTAATTATTATTATTTCTAAGACAAGCCTTCTGTTCCACAAGTACAAATAATTCTTTTGAATTTTTGATGATATGATTCTCATTACACTCATGAAATTGGAAGAAGTTTATTATTGAGAGAAGATGAAACTAGCTGAATATCAGTGAGACACTTGCAGTACAGCAGACATATCTCATACAGAGTTGAAGAGGCCACCAAAAGTTAGGAAACTTCTGGAGATGACAAATAAAAGATAAGTTTTGAAAAGCATCCTTATGATTTGCATAAGTCGGCTATTCCTATTGACTGTTATTCAGACTTTAAAGTGGAGATCTTTCTAGATGTTTAAAGTGTGAAAATGTCATGACACAAATGCTGGTGAGACAGTATATCCTAAAAGAATATAGGACCAAAGAAGCTGTGTACCTCAGAAGTGAGACATATAGTATTCAGTAGAATGCCAGTCTTGCCACCCCTAGGGTAAAGCAGTATATATTCTCCTTTTCATAAGCTAAATCAATAACATTAATTATTTTAACTAATGAATGTGTTTCTGTAGGAAAAGGCTAAAAAAGGGGAAAAGTACTTGAAAAACGACAACATAGACATCTTTCACATCTTGGTGTTATGTCTTGAAGTCTTAAATCGTTACAGGAAAAGAAATTACACTGCTTGTCCTATCCTCCTCTTGAAAGTGGCTGCCAGAAGGATTTCATCATGCACACACACCACATGCAAACTTACATAAATGCACAGAGAAGATTTGCACTAAACTTCTAGTTATCACCAGCACTGAAAACGCTACTCTTCCTTTTATTCTTTTTGAAAAAACTGCAAGCATCTCCAAACTTTTCCCATTAACCTCTCTTTTCTATACTGATCAGCATCTTTTCCACATTGTTGGGGCCATTTTCCAAACAATTGTTTGAGGGAAGGGGAAAAGCCAAAGCAATAATGGGCTCAGGGTCACAATTGAGACTGTTCCATATAATAAGCAAACCTGAAACAGTAAACTGAGAAAGAAAGAGGGAAGGAGAAGGAGAGAAAAGAAAATGCTGACTTGGGTCAGGGGTCAGCTCTCTGATCTCATTGTCAGCGCCTCTGCCTTTTGCGTTATGGAATTTGTCTTTCATTACCCTGTCTGCCACTCCTGTCAATACACCCTGAAAAGACTCCTCAATAGGAAATTGTAAAGTTCTGGTTGAGGTAACAGGGGGAACTACCCGCTGAAGCCAGCCTGTGGCTCACTGCCATTTCCTGGGTCTCCACTCTGGTGCCAATCTTCCCCCTGCATTGCCCAACAGAGCATCAACAGGGGCTGTGAGGGAAGAGGGGTTACACAGCCCGCCCCATCCCACCCCTTCCTCCCTGGCAGGGCACTCCTGCTGCTTGAGGGAATGTGGAGCTTTAATATCTGAGCCCCTCGAGTGCTGCAAAGACAAACAATGCAGGAACACCTACTAACACAAAGAACACTGCAAAATCATTTGTTTCACCAAGAAAAATAACATAATGATCTTCTGAAACAAGAGGTGAGGTGAAATGAAGACTCTGAGTGTGGTAATGGGAATTTTAAGCATCATATACAATGAAGATATTTAGTGCTGGTTTATTCCCTCTAACTTCCTTCCTTTAACAGACTAGGGATTTCCGTCATAGTTGAGAGAGTTATAATCTCCCCTGACATTTGTACTACATGAACCTATACTGAAGGCTTTTCCAATTCAGTACTCAATTATCATTAGCACTGCTGAATGTCCCAAGGACAGTTTTTATTTAATACAAATTAATGAATGATTTTCAGTTTTCAAACCAAAATATTTGTACATTAAATTCCATTTGAAATGCCAGATTTTCTTTTGTTTTCAGTTTATCATTCAATTTAAGCAATACTGCACTTAAATGCTCTTTTTTTTTTTTAATTGGAAGTATTTTCTAAAAATTGGTGTAATCTACTCAACTTTGTGATGCAAACCCTCAATTTAGTTATATGACTGGTGAACTTATAATACCCTTCACTGGAAACATTTGCTTGAAACAAGGAATCACATGTCCACTCTGTCTCTGAAGTTCCAGAAACTGTAATTAAATCTTTGCTTTTCGTCACTAAAAATTTTTATTTAGACACAATCTAGATCACTGAATTTTAAGATGTCACTGTCCTTGGAGGTACACTGAGACCTCTGAAGCCACACTTTAGTCTTTGCATAGCGGTAGTCATAAATACGTTAGGATATGTCTGTTCCAGTTGCAAAACACTGTCTGAGTTTACCAAGAAGAGTTGTAGTATGGCTCATTGAATCCTGCCTAATTCAGCTTACACTTCCTAAACAAGGGACAGCTCACTTAGGAGGATGCTTTAATTTCTGTAGCATTTTCTTCAAAAGTCCAAAGCAATCCAGTAGTGTTTTTCCTAAGTAATTTATTCTTATCAGCTTAAGAACGTGTTCTGATATCATCCTCTGTAGGTTGGTTACTTTCTCTACAGTTTCTCAGTCAGAGGAAAAAAAGGTATCATTAATAAATTGACCTACGCCAAATTTTGACATCACCATGGTCAGGAGCTGGAATGAGGGAAGGAAAGGAAGATGGGTAGGATAGGGTAGAGTAGGGTAGGGAGGAAGGAAGGAAGGAAGGAAGGAAGGAAGGAAGGAAGGAAGGAAGGAAGGAAGGAAGGAAGTTGTTCAAGAGGGAAACAATTCATTCTTAGTGAGCAGCTTAAGAACACGACATGATGCCAATTTGCTAGCCTTTGGAAAAAAGGAGAGGAGACAAAAGATGTTTTCATGCTCAAGCTTGTGATATTGGCATGAGTTATGCTCTGTCAGACATGTGAGAATCATCTCACAGAAGCCACTCGTGTTTTCCCCCCTCAGCTGCCCCCAGTTACAAACCTGGCCATGCAAACCCAATAGAACTATTCAGGAAGAAAAATTAACAAATCTCAAAGGATCACAGGAATTTCTTCATGATAGGAAAATTGAGACTGGACTTTTTTTCCCTAAAATTGATATGTTCTCATTCACAGTGAAATGATTTTTTGACCAGTCCTATTGTCTTTGTTTTGTATAGTCAGATTAGTTCATCACAATGGATCTTTGTATCCTAACAAATTCCAAAAAGGGATAGACAAACTGAGCCAATCTGGAATTTTTGAAGTTCACCTTAGAAATGAGAGCTCTTAATTGTTGTTTGGATCCCTGAATATCTTCTCATCACTCCCCATCCCAGATGGACAACTAATTGTGCTTCAGATGTTAAGCATCATAAAGTAGTCATGTAATACTATCTTCTGTACTTACCAAAGTGCAGTTACTGGAGACTATCCATCAGCAGGACAGACAATCCCACTTTCATAGTCAGGTGTATTTGGCAAAGGTCAGTATCTGAGGAGGCTTACATAATAAAGCCCTTCAAGGGCACTGATGTAGAATAAATACTACAAAGTTCATTTGGAGAAAAAGTAAATGACACTGGTGTCCCCCTCAGACCAAAGCAAGCTGATTTATCTATTACTAAGTAGTTCCAAATGCTGATACAAAGGTGAGCTTTAGAATGGGAAAATTTGGCTTTTTCTTTTCGTCAAATCTTTTTATGTGCTTGCACCAGCGTAGGAAGGCGTAGTACCGTCTCTTAGAAAAAAGCACTTGAGCCATTTATCTGTATCTTACTGGTAGGTAAAAACTCCAAAGTCTGACTGTGCCATTTCAGTAGACAAAAGTGAATTTCACCCACAGCAATTCCACTAGCCAATTTACCAACAGATGTTGTTTTACAAGGAGATCTATTAAATGAATTTGTCCTTCATTAATAGATACTATGTTATAAAGTTTCCCCCAATAGCTTTCCACAGCACACTTGCTCCCAATTTGGTTGAAGTCCAGTCTTTGCTATAAAGTGCAAAATACTTGGCTGCTAACTAAAAATATATAGCAAGCAAGAAACACTTTTTAATTAATATAAAAGAAGTAGTTGTATTATTAACAGTGGTACTGGGAAAAAGTCAGTTTTATTTTTCCTCCTAAATTATTATTATATGTCTCCCACTGCTGGCATTTTCTTTGAAATAATCGTCCTTTTTCCAAAAGGTAATGGATATTTTTACCGTCCATACTTTCCCTTTATGAGCATTTATAAGCCTCACTGCACATACTTTATCCAACAGGTAAGGTTCTACCTTATAAAAAAGCAATTTAGCTTTATAGATTTGGCAATACTGAACACTTGGTTAAATGAAGGGTGCCTTATTTAAGAAATGGCATATCTGAAAAGGCCTGTTATCACAGCTTTAAGTCAGTGCAAAAACACTATCCAGTACACTGCTTTGATATGGACAGAAACCATTGCTTCTGGCATATTCTCACATTGGTGGGTGCTGGAAATCTTTCCATATATGCTTCTGTTTAGCTGGAGAAAAGATGGTGTACATCTTGAGGATGATTTTTTTTATTTAAAAGTGTGTTCTTTTGTTTAGGAAAACATTTGTACAGAAATTTGATATACTGATTGCTCAAGTTTTTAAGATATATTGTTTTTCAAAATAAGGGACTTCAAAGGAAGCATTTCTAGAACAAGATTGAATCATAATGAAATTTTATGGTATTAAATGTTACACTTTTTGTATTCCAATCTTAGCCAATTTAACATTCAGACATCCCAAAACTGTGTTTATTTGAAAGAAAAACAAGTCAGAAATGGCAGAAAGTGATAATTAAATACTAGGGTTTATAATGTTAATGAGATTAACATTTTATAACAACCTCAGGTTATTTTATATTATTTTTAAACTGGCAGAAAATAAAGTATGCAAATACTGGGGCATTTGAGGGTCACGTCGGGAGCTGTGCCTACGGTCATTTTTTATTAGTACATTAACTGACTGACTTTAAAAGACAATCTGTTAAAAAGAATAAGAGTATTTTTGCACAATTTAAACCTTAATAGGAGTCCTTTATTTGCATTCAGCACACAGCAGCATCTTGTAAAACTCTTCAAATTTTTTTTTTTTTTAGTTTTCTTTTTGGCAGGGAGTTAGTTAAAATTAATATAACTTTATTTTATTTTGTGGTTTGGTTGGGGGATTTTTTTCAGAATGGGGTGGTGGGGTTCTGGTGTGTTTGTTGCTTTCAGCTGGGATTTCTTTGTTTCTTAGTGATAATTTAATTTGAAAAAGAACAGATGATCTTAGTCTTAAAAGCAACAATCTCTCCCTACTTTTGAAATGCTCCTGAAGATATCCAAAAAACCTTTCAGCTTATTTGTCCTGGTGATCCTTTTGCAATAACAAAGTTGGGGCAGTTTCTTACAACTCTCTATTATTGCATTTTGTAAACAATTTAGTTGCCAGTCCTTTAGAGCTGTTGTCACCCATAATCCTCTCTTGTGTACCAGTGACAGAGTGACCTTCATACCCACTGGCTCATCCATCATACAATGAACTTTTCACTCTACACCATGCTCATCCCTTCCGAGTAAGGAAAACCTTTGTCCGCATCCCACTTTGCCATTCACTGGAGATTCTGTATTTTTGCAAATGTGTATCAAGAGAAATTAAAAAAGGAGGAAGTGGGAAAAAATCACTAGTTCAGCACCTTTGAAAGTAAATACAGATGGCAAGCTTTAAAGCACATCTATCATTCTCATTTGGAGCTCTTTATCCAACAGACCGCCCCCACTTGTGCTGCCCCACTGGACAGAAGACACCTAGTGAATCAGTAACAGAGAAAAACTAATTGCCATTTGAGAAATGCACTTTCCCTGTATTGCAGGATGCTCTGAAATCCCTAAATTTAAGGATCCCAATGAAAAGAGTTTGGTATTTAAATCATAAGCAAACTCTTTAAATGAAACATATTAATAAGTGAAGATTAGTTGATACTTTCTACCTTTCGCAATTGGCAAAGTTTGCTTTCAAAATGGCTACACAAAACATTATTAAGGACAAGGGATTCATCCTGTTCACATATTCATGTACAGCATCTTGAGTACTCCTGAACTAAAATATTTCTTGCTCCTCCAGAGAATAGGTTAAAACATTCAATTCTGTTGCCATTCTAATCTCAGGTTTTTAAAGTCACCTCTTCAACTGCTTATATGGATATGTTCTATACGGATATAGAACCAGCAGAGAGTGTCAATAACTATGTGGTGCCCCAGAAAAGAAAAAAAGGAAATGTTTACCCTTCAGTTAGCACATGACACAATGGAATAGAATATGAAGTGGCTCATTGGATCCCTATCACTTGCTATTGTTTTACCATTAGGGGTTTTTTAATTTTTTCCAGAGATTTTCAGAAAATGTTTTAAATAATATACATCTATTTATTCTTTTAAATTATATATGAGACAATAAATCGTAGAAAGACCCCAAGCTTAGAAAACGGGAAGAGGGCTATTTAGCTGTATAACTGATGTGAGAAACTAAGGACTGGCAGTGGTACATCACTGACATTTTCAGATAATGAATGTAAGTAGATTTGGTTATGTTTAAAATTTTGTTTCATTTTCTTCATGAAGGTAGAGTTACACTGCAAACATTTCATATTTGCTATTATTTTTTGCAGTTATATGCAAGCAAGGTTGCATCAAAAGTTCTATTTACAGGACATCATGAATTAGGTATTTCCCAAGAATTTATCTGCCTTTATTAAAAAAAAACCAAAAAATACACCAAAAAATTCCACCAAACCAACCAAAAAAAGACAAAAACCAAAAAAACCACACCCTAAACAAGACAACAAACCTTTTAGACTAATACCCATGACAGGAAATATAATTAGGTTATAAATGCCTTGTGAACATCTTTTTCTTTTTTGCCCATTTCGGTTGAGAGTCTTTCTACTTTGTATCCTAGAATTTTAGTGTCTTTATAAAACCAGAATCATGGACTTGAACTCTCTCTCAGAGATGTTGACATAAGTCAAATTAACATAGCCTGAGTAATTTCCACCAAAGAAAGTGAGTAATTACAACACAGGAGCAAGAAGTATCTCATTCAAAATCATTCACTTCCAAGGTTTGGACAGGCCTTACACTCATTCACTGGTATTTTCTCCAGCCTTGCCTCCCAGGTGCTTAACCTGTGAAACTGCAAAACTTTATTTCCCAGTTGCATATATTCCCTCATCAGAAAGCTTTCTAATGTAAAAATTGTGGCTTTTAGTTGTATCTAAATAGAGGAAAAACGTAAGAGAGTAAAATATTTCTAATGTAAACCTTAAGTAGCAAGAGTAGTAAATAAGTTGAAGATTAATTTAGGCGTGCATGTTTATCAAAAGCCAATTTTATTTCATTTTTTTTTTAAATTACACTCTTTCCTCTTCAGTTTAGTGTATATGGACTTTTTAAAATTATTTGGTGTGGTATATGTGTGAGGCAAGCTTGTCTTCTCTCCTTCTATAGGTAGATTATATTACTACTTTCTCTGCAAGTTCATAATAAACCACACACAGATTTGAGAGTTAGCTTCAGTAGATTAAGAAAAATTACTTGTGATAAACACCTATAAAGTACAAATGCCTTTGAAATATATCTTTAGACTGTAGTTTTTTAGGCCTAACTTCCACTTCGTTGGGATGAAACCTTTGCTGCCCAAAGAACAGAAGTGCCTCTTAGTTACAGTGGATGCCAATGCAGAAGATAATCTTCATTTCTACTGATTACCAAAACAAGGAACTATCAAAGTAGACGCAATCTGTCAGGCATTAGGTAAGAGAAAGTGCACAATACCTGCAAGTGGAGTACACTTGTTGCTTCTCTTCAATATAACATGCACTTGCACTCGCCTGAATGTTTACTGGCCAAACGTTTGGGACCCTCCTGCCTGGGTCAGAGACTGAATACACACAAGAAATCAATTTGCACCTCATCAATATGGCTGTGAGGTTAAAGGTTGGGATTCCCTTCCCAGTATGTTAATGCTACAACAAGAAATTACTGAAGCCTTATATATCACCTAAAGACAAAAATCCTCTTTGCAATGTCAACAACAGCATCAGCTACTGAGAATCTTAGCTTAACCATTGAAACTAATCTCTATATAACTAATAAGAGTCAAAGAGGACTTTATCATTGAATTTCCATTCACTTACACAACCAGCATGCAGGGTGAATAATAGAGAAGAAAAAATATATTGTGGCATTTCTGAAGGGAATGACTGCAACAGGAGACCAGCATGAAGGAAAACCTTTTGCAAGTAGAAAGCATGGTACCAAACAGGTTGAGTTAATACTGTTTTTGCTGTTTTTCTGCCTTGTCTCTCAATCTTAAGTCAGCTGAGCAGCAGCTTTCTTAGTGGGAAAAAACAGGAGGAGGTCAGGCGGAATGACCTCCCTATTTTGTCTCCCAGTGGCCTGCCTCCCATTTACTACACCTTTTGACATCCTCAAGTAGATATCTCTTTAAGTGTTCAGTCAGTAAAACAAACTGCAATGCAGGCAAAGGAAAGGGGGGTGGGGAAAGAAGTGCACACTCTAGGGCTCAGATTGAATGTGAGGCATGCACAACCTGTAAATGATTCTTATATCTTCAGCCACTGATCAAAAATAGTCTATTATTTCATGTATTAAAAAACCAGTAATTTACAGTTTACTAACCAACTACTACAGCTTTCAAACCGTGTCACTGAGAGTCACTTGGGAGAAATGCCATATTCTAAAATAAGCTCTGGAGGAACATCTCAGGGAAATCTCCATTCAAATTTGTTAATTCAGCAGCAGTATTTTGGATGTTAATAACTTGACTAATCAACTCAGAGTGAGGAATGCTAGTGTATACTGTACTTAATGAATCCATGCAATTCACATATGAGAAATCAATTCATTGAGTAGTCGTGGTAGTACATATGTGAGACAAGTTATAATGGGATCTATGGCTTGGAGTATATTATTTCAAGAGTGTTGTGGAAAAGTTCCAGATGTTCTGCAAAACTTTTAAGAGCTTTTTTAATTTGTAAATTACACATTTCTCATCTCTTGCTATTATCCATTAATTAAGCAGTTTAAATATTATGCTATGAAAAGAAACTCTTAAATAAATATCAGATGCAACTCATGCACTTTAAATAATCAGAGCCATGAATTTTAACACCCTGGATGTACCTGTTTTAATCTATAATCCCTAAAAGAGAAACCTGAAAGATGTGCATAGCATTTAGGGCTTCAATAATTGGTAGAGAACTTTACAAAAAAAGGGATTTAAAACATTCAAATATTACTATGAGCCCTGTTCAACATATCAAAACATTGGTGAATTTTTAGTTTCTCAGAATTCTTACTAATTTATTCTCTGATAGTCACAGAGTTAAAGCTGACAAGTTGAAGCTGACCTAAAGTTCTTACGTTAATCAGTTAATTTCAACATCCATATAAACTGGAACCTCCAAATACACAAAATTTTTCAGGAAACAATAAGTTTTTTTTGAAGATCAGACTCATATATCTGCAATTGGGTACATACCTTTCTTTCAAGTTTAATTTTCTTGAATAACATTTCCTGTAAAAAATTTGGAAAATGAAATTCTCTTTCATTATCTTTCTGTGCATCTTTCTGTGCAGCTGTCCATGCAGTATGTTTGAAAGCAGCTTCCCAAATAGAAAAACTACTTTTTTTCCCAGTACTTTGTTATTCAAATTTGTCATTTGTAATACAATTCTATCCCTACTCAAAAGACAAAAAAAATCTCTAGGTGAACAAATTATTAAACTGTTGTATATTGTTTATATTAGTGAAAAATGTTGTTTTCTATTGCTACACATAACAACTGGTTTGGGCAAGCCAAACTAGGTTTTAGTGCTGAATCAGATGAATGAAACAAGAAAATATTAAGAAATCAGTTTTTGTCATTAAGGTGAGCAAATAAGAATGAAATACAGAGACATCGGGTTTCAGATATGCTAATAACAAAAGAATTCAGAAAAACTAAACATCAATGCTACATTTAAAGAAGTAAGTAACTAATGTTAGCACATGGCACTGGCACATACGGGGAGAAGGCAGCACAAAATGTAGATTTGAAGGCTCTGTTTCCTTTGAAATTAAATCTCTGGATAACTATAAATGGCACAAAAGAACCTACCTGGCTTTGGTCAAAACATTTTAACAAACTCTTATTTTTTCAGTTACTTCTTTGGCAAAGCTAAGCCTTTCTGCAAAGACATATATACTTATATGGCTTTTGATGGAAGAATTCCAGACGTTCGTGGCTTTGTGGTATATCTGGATGTTTTAAAACAATCTTCTTCAGGGAAAATACAGGAATTTTTTTTGCCCCATGGATCCAATCAGCTGCATCGGCGAAATGCCACTCACTTATTTAGCCCTTCCAAAAGGGAAGGTATTTAATTCGGAATTGACAGTGTGATGACATGGCTTCCAGTGTGGCATTATTCAGCACCATATTTGCAGGCAGAAAAAGTCCAGGACAGCCCCTAATGGTGCAAACATTTCTCTAGAAGCAAAATCATTCCATTCTCGTGGTTAGGCAGCCTGGCAGCACACTGCCCATAGTTCAATCACCAGAAGATACTCTCTCTCAGACGTATCCTTTCCGGAAAAAGGTGGAAGAATGCAGGAATCGGCCTCCACATCCTAAAAACTGTGTACAGAATTCTGATACTTTAGAGCATGCTATAGGAAATACGATGACAGGATATATTGTTTAGACAGTGCAGATATAACCATCCCTGAAATATGTAAACTTCTTTTTTTGGGGAACCATCTTCTACTTTAGATGTATTAAAAGAACAGACTTATTTTATGTTCACTTTTCAAAATTTTCATGGTCAGCTGATCATAAAAATTTCCATTTTTTTGTCTACATTTGACAAATGAAATTTATTTGCATACTTAGACAAGTATGCAAATATACATACAACACATTGTGAAAATGCTCTGCTTTTTTTATGAGTAATTATTTTTAAAGCAGTTTATATAAGGGAGATGCTACTAACACATTTTTCTCTTCAGTGGTTAACACATTTCTTAAACTGGCCATCTGAACTTGGTATTCTCTCTTCAAAATGTCCCATTAATTCCTATTAGGGAGCTACTAGTAGAGAAAATTGCATGTTAACTTTTATCCATCTCTATGAATAAATGTTAACCATTCTCAGTTAAAAGCTCTCCTTTTAGCTCCACTCAAGTGAAAATACCTAAAGCAGTGCACACGTTGGCAAATCATTCAGAAGATTAATGCACTTAGGCCTGTACAAAGAGTTAGAGATGTGTATTAGCATTATAGATTTTAATTTGAAATGATGTCAGTCTTTTCTCAGCTGCATTGTAGTGCAAGGACTGCCATCTGCTTATAATAATGAATCTGACAATCCACGTAAATGTGATTTGCTGCTTCTTTTGCCAACATAATGGCCTGGATATTGATCCTAATGGTGGAGCAGTTGCTGCCATTTCATTCAATAGAAATGGGAGGAGAGGGAGAATGAGAGAAATTTCCAGGATTTCTGCTGGAATGACAGTTAAGAACAGAGCTGTGGAGTTTTCACTAGGAGAGGGGATGAGGATATCCCTTATTTTCTTTTTTTTTTCTCCTGGAACAAACCCTAGAACTTACTACTCCAAAAAGGAAACAAACAACAGTAAAAGTGAATATCTGTAAGGAAAAAGAGCTCAGAAAAAGAAGACAAAACAAAGCCTCCCTGTACAGATGTTCATTTTTCCTCCTGTTTCTAATGACAATCAAGATGGCATTCGGAGGAGGAGGAAAGAGCGCTATAATATTTTACATTGTAAGGCAAGTTTGGAGCCAGGCAGTGACTCTTCTCTGTGCTGCGAGAATGAGATATCTGAGGTGCAGATTTTTGTCTCTCTCTCTCTAATTTCTTCATGAGCACTTGCATCCTTGAAGAAAGGCATTGGTTGGCAAAAGCTAAGTGTCATTCATAAATCACAGATCTCAGAGGAAACTTCTCTCCAGCTAACAGTAGATGCAGGGATTTCATGCCTGCCATTTTCATCACCTCAGTGCAGAATTGTAGGTGTCCCTCAGGATGGCTTTCCTCCAGGAAATGGAACCTGGTTTCCCAGGAAGTGCTCAGACTTGGAGCTGCCTAGAAGAGAGGTGAGGGTCTATTTCCCTAAGCTACAACCATCATTATGTCTAAGTTGATTCCAACTCCACAGTTAATGTGATTTGTGCTGGGCCCAACAGTATTACAGTACCTTTATAAGAGAGTGCATGGCGTTTCCATGACAGCCAGGAGAGGCAGGGATGGAAAATGTCATTTGAGATAGCCCAGAAGTGTTTGATTGATACAAGACATAAGGTCAGAAGTTTTAAGTATCAAACTCCAGTAACACTCAGTCCAATTTTCTTTTAAAAGGGAAGTTTACAAGTAGTGACATGTCAATTTTTAACAGATTTTAACCAAAGGAGATAAAATATAAAGATGTTGTTAATTTTACCTCAAACAGTTCCTGGACAAGTCAGTGTGACTTCAGTGACTGAAATACTAATCTCCGTGGCAATTTATAGTGGTTGCTCACACCTACACTCAAATTTTACACCATTACAAAGGATGATATATGAAGCAGCTTATACATAACTCCATTTCAGAACTGTTCCTTTACTTCCAACAGCTTTAACTACTGATTTTTCAGCTTTCATTTCTAACCTTGAAGATTGGTACATTCGTAAATGGAACAGGCACTGCTCATTTCAAGATATCCTCAACAATCCATCATCTTCATGTCCTTTGATCTCCCAGGACTACAGTTTTCAAAAAGTGTTCTCAAAGTGTAAAACCACCTACAAGACCTGCAGCGTGCATGTAAAATTTTTGTAATATTCTGTCAAGACTAACCACAGAGCCTCCTGATTTAATATAGAACATCCTAGAATATCTTGCATTTTCTGCCTTACCTGAAAGAAATTTATTTCCCATAGAGCAGTGCAGCACTGAGTAAAAGACAGTAAGGAGAAGAGAACCTACATAAAAACGGTAAATGTGAAAGAAATGGAAGAAAAAGAAAGAATTAATTCCAAAGCTCTTTCCAACAAGCTTATATAAGCATAAAACCTTTCCAAAACAGCATGATACTTACTCTCAAATCTTTTTTCTGATGATTGGTGATAACAAAAACCACCAGTGGTTTTTAGCTGACAGTCAGAAAAACCCACCTGCCCTGAGGAAAGTAGGCAAACAGAATTTGGCATAACCATAGAGAGGTGTTATTCTCAGATATGAGTACAAAATGTAGGTGACTTATTACTAATGACCTGTGTGACTGGCATAACACATCTCCAATTGAAAAACATCTTTCCTCTCAGAATGAGAAAACTGTTCTCTCATCTTCACTCCTATTAATCTCGTCCAGTATTTCTTCTCAGGTAGCAGCAGACAAGCAGCTTTAACATAGGCTCTTCATATAGCGAACCTTTATCTTTCTGCAGTGGAGATCTGCTTTCCCGCAGGTCTTCCCCAGTTTGCTCTTCCTAGAGCTGCATTTCCAGTAGTTTTCTTTTCCTGAGAGGAAAGGTCAGGTTAAAAAAAAAAAAAAAAGTTAAAATTGATATCACTCCAGGATTTCCCTGTGTGGAAATCATTAGGTAAAACCTGTTTGCAATCAGAGTGGATGCCTTTAGAGGATGGGAATTGGATCCGGATGCCTTCTATCCTCTTTGGTTAGTACCCATTAGCCATATTTCACTACTGTTTCAGCTACTATCAGCTATCCAGATGTACATCTTTTATTTTGATTCAACCTTCTGAACTCTCCTGTTATAGGAGGAAGAACAACCATTTTAGTTAGGTACAAACCAGTAGGAAGAGAACTCGTGTTCCAGTCCCAGTTTCTGAGGCTGTTGGTGTGTATGCTGTAGAATCTCAGGACTAGCTTGTTTGTATCTCAGTAAGCTATTCCAGTGGGCACACTTTCCTGATGAAGAACATTAAAACTGAAATAAATATCTTTAAATCTGATTAAATAAATATATTATTTTGGACATCTCTATAATTTCTTTTACATTACAGCAATATTTGTGTATTCATGCTCATGTATGTGAAAAAAACCCCTCAATATACATAGTCTAAGCATATAGCAGATGTTCATTTATAGCTTGGGCATATGCCTCAAAGTAGATAATCCAGCTCCAGGAAAGAGTACTGGGAAAGCTTATTGCACGGTGACAAACACAAAACACTTCTTCACATATTGCCAAATCTTCATTTCCTTTCAAAAGGAAATTACTATTACAGGGGAAAAAAAAAGCTGGGATTGGAACAAATGCATCTTCAAAAATATGAGTGATGTGCAAGTCTTGATATGAAGGCACCCTACCAAATCTCTCCCAGATGTCAAGTGAATGTAGAATCACAGCAGCACATTGTCCACCCTGAGGTAACGCCCATAAATATCCACATTTTATAGAGTCACAGAATATTTTGGGTAGGAATACAGGGACATTAAATACCATCTAGTTCTAACTCCTCTGCCACAAGGAACCTTCCACTAGATAAGGTTACTCAAATCCCATCCAGCATGGCCTTGAACATTTCCAAGGATGGGGCATCCAGAGCTTCTCTGGGCCACCTGTTCAAGTGTCTCACTACCCTTGCACTAGAGAATTTATTCCTTATCTCTAATATAAACCTTCTCTCAGTTTACAGCCACTGTCCCTTGTCTTATCCCCTACATGCTTTTGTAAGAAGTCGCTCTCCAGCTTTCTTGTAGGCTCCCTTCAGGTACTGGAAGGCAGCTTTAAGGTCTCCCTGGAGCCTTCTCTTCTCCAGGCTGAACAATCCCATCTCCCTCAGCCTGTCTTCATTGGAGCAGTGCTCCAGCCCCTGGATCATCTTCATGGCCCTCCTCTAGATTCAAACTTACTGGTTTGGGCATCATTAGCATCATGTCCTTTTGAATATTTTTTTTTCTGAGAAGTGGAAGAGCACCAAGACACCTAGAATACTATACTGCAAATTAAAACAGAAACACAGATTTTCTACCTTATGTGGAGCAGAAGGGAGTCTGGACCTGTGTCAGGTCTGAACTCTGCCAGCAAACCCCTAAGGGGCCAAAACTGAACAGACTTCATTTGTCTGACAAGAAAGGACTTCATTTTGGAGAGACTTTTCAAGGCTTCTGTCCAGGAAAGTTATGGAAAAAAAAATGGTACAATGTTCAATTGTAATTGCCATTTTTTTGTGATACATCAGTAAATGTGTGGTATATCATTATACCTCCTAGCACATCTCATTCAAACCTTGCCTCTCTTCTTCGATTTAACAATACCTCCTTTTTAGTTATCACAGTTAAAAACACTGAGTGGGAAGAGCCCATTTTTGAGTTTACAAATATAAGCAGCCAAGAAGGTCTTCGTGGAGGGAAAAAAAAAGAAAAAAAAAGTGTTTGTTGGTGTTTCTTAATCAGCAGAAAAGGAGCAGCTGTCAGCCTGCCGGAATTCAGAATTTAGATGAGCTGTGAGGCCACACTTCTGCTACCCCGCATCTGGTTTGGAAACAAAGAACAACCTGTCTTTGGTTGCTCTCATCTTGTAAGTACAACTACTGCATAGGTAATTAACACTCCGTGATAAGGGCTTGGCTTTGCTTATCTTCATTCCTACTGACTCTTCCACAATGTAAGTCTTCTTCCCACTTTCATTTAAAACAAAGGCTATGAAGAGGAATGGAAACCCAAATCTTTTCTGATGCTGAGGGGAAGTGAGGTAAAGTTACTTTTTCAGCTCACTTCCTGGAGAGCACACCATGGTACATAATACTTTAAATGTATTTTTTAATCTTATCCTTAAAAGAGGAAGAGTACTTCTTCCTTTCGTCTCTAAAATGTTTAGAGATTGACTCTTTGTGAAGCACATGGTAACTAAGGGCAGTAATTTAAAGGTATCATAGAAACATAAAATGGCCTGGGTTGGAAAGGACCTTAAAATCATCTCTTTCCAACACCCCTGCCATGGGCAGGGACACCTTTCACTTAGACTAAGTTGCTCAGAGCTCCATCCAGCCTCTCCTTAAACACTTGCAGGGATGGGGCAGGCACAGATTCTCTGGGCAGCTGGTTCCAGTGCCTCATCATCATCACAGTCAAATTTTTTTTCTTAATAACTAAAATCTAAACCTACTCTCTTTCAGTTTGAAGCCATCAACCCTTCTCCTGTCACGTACTGGTGCTATATGAGTGGTATTATTTTGATATTAGTATTATTTGTATATTAGTATAAAGCAATATTATTTGATGTTGTGTATAATATGAGTTCCTTTGTTGTGTCTATAAAGTGATGAGCAGAGATTCACCTCCACAGGGGAATGAGATTTCTCTTACTCTTTGGTCATCTACAACAAATTCTAGGCAGAAGTCATTCAGAACTGCTGGGTACAGGCCCTGTGGTGAATACTGGGCTTTGTGGGCAGCAGAGGGGTAGAGGTGACAGACTTTTGCCCTCTGTAGCTTGATTACACATGGTCAAAACAACTTGAACTTCTACAATTTCAGCCCATGAACTCATCATGAACCATGGATTTTTGAAAGCTAATGAAATCCAAAGTTGCAGCATGAAGGACATATGAAGGCAACACTGTCAATAAGATAAAGGAAAAAAAATCGTAAACTTGTGATTGTTCTGTATTTTAACACTCATGACCGATTTTTTTTTCCTCCGTAATTTTAGGAATTGAACCCAAGTACACAGGTATCTTACAATCTTGTAAATTGCTTTTTAACTCCTAGAAAGCAGACTTTTTTTAACATATTTTCTCATGAAAATGCTTAGAAATAGGAAAAAAAATCCTAGTGAGACAGTTTAACCAAAGTTTGGATCTTTGTTTTATTTCAGTTTCAGTATTTCACAGTCCTTTTCTGCTTAAATGTCAAGTGAAAGATAAGGCTGTCATACTGTCTGAATAACAAAAGAAATACAATTTTCCTACACTAAAGTGTACTGGCATTGTGCCACTGTTAAAATTAAATTTGTCTAACACCAGTTAGCTGCAGCAAACATTTTTATGACAATAGTTGGCAAAGAGAAGACGTCTTTCTGGTGGTTTTTGTTGCTCCATTTCTCTGAAACAATGGGAAGAATTGACATTGTCTATTCAGTGTAGTAGATAGGCTGTCAAGTAAAGCAAGACAAATGTGATGTCCTGACTGATTATTTCCTTAGATACTAAATCAATGAGCTTATTATCACAGCAATTACATTACTAATGTAAACAGATGCTATGTGTAGAAAACTGGTTAACAATAAGGTAGGCAGAGTGCAGGGTTTTTTTCTGTTACACAAAACCAAAATATTTGGAGTGTGTTATACTACAAATAACATTCGATCTTCAGTTCATATGTATCAGTCAACTGAATATATGCTCTATCATATGATTTTACATGTAAGAGAGATGTACTGTAAAAATGTACATAATTAAAGTTTTACTTGTGTAGTCTTTATCATCAACATTAATGTTCTTATCTATATCAACCATTAATAAAATTCAGCAATTCTGAAATAAAAAAGAAGCAGTAAAATTCTGGTCACAAATTAACTCTGCCAATTTTCTTGATGCAACTTGTTATTTAGTTTCTAATGAAATCAAAGGGGGGAAAAATGCAATATCCTGTACAACGGTGAAAATTAGTTTCATATAATTCAACTTGAATTTCCTATCCATTCTTCTATTTCATAAATAGCTATCTCTGAATTTCTCAAGCCTCCTCAGTTCTGGTAATTGTATGTGTGGTTTAGATACATCTAGTACGCATAAAATAAATCACTATAAATACAACAGCATTTATAAAGATTTGTCTTTTTAGCAGAAGGCAGTTCCTACCTATGAAACAATTCAGTCAGCTCTTAAGCTTTCTGAATACAGGTGGGTATTCAGGATATGCATTGCATTAATCCAAAACAGTAATGGGGAATCAAAGTACATTGGTATGAGACTTCTATAAGAAAGGACCATTAACCAGTATTTGACCTAATAGCAGGACACTTCTGCATTATACTGTGGTCTTTTGAGTCAAAGGAGTGGAAGGAGTCTAGCAAGTACTAATAAAGAACATACGGAGCTGGTCTAGATATAACAGAGATCATGTCAGCAAACAACTTGTCAGAAAACACTGCTTCAACAAGCGCAAAACTTTAAATGGGAATGCTGATCACAGAGCTCTCACTACAGAGAGTTTTGACTCCATTGAATGCAGACAGTGAAAAACTTCAGAATTTTTTTTTCCCGAAATTAGATTAAAAACAAATGGCAGATAACAAAGCCTGCAATTTCTCTTTTCATCACTTTTATTTTATATATATATATGTATATAAATAACAATGAAAGAAGGAGTCATATTTCTCCCTACTTTATAATTTCATGAAAAAATTGACATGTAAAGGTTCCTGCTCATCATTGTAGTTTAATAACTCCAGTTATTTTCTAAGGCCTTTTTGAAGCAGTAAGATCGTTTTCTGAATCATTTAGGAAGGCTCTTTAGGCAAATCATGTTCACTATTTTCTATAAAAAGCTGAGTTCTAATCAAAAATAATCAAAAAAAGCAATATTTCCTCAAAGGTTAAGTGAACTACTACTTTGAACACCAAGAATGAGCCAGAAGGTCCTGAGCTACAGCCACAGGACACGTTTCTCTGTGAGCATTGCAAGAGTTTATTTTCATGAGATCTTGCAATATCCTAACACATTTGGAAGTAGATTGCTTTAAGATATTTTCATTCTACAAATCCATTATCTATCTATCTATCTATCTATCTATCTATCTATTCATGTGTACCAATAACCTCAAAGAGCCTTTTTTCTGGTCTGGCACCTGATTCTGTATCGCTGGAGAGAGAAGTACTGTCACCACTGCACCATTGAGGAGAGTGGGTGCAGGACAAACCTCAGCGACAACACACTCACACACTTGAGCACCCATTCACAGGCAGCATAAGATTTTCAGTTTTGTCAACTGCCAAGATAATTTTTCCCTGGAAGCCAGTCAAAATAATTTTTCTTTCGTGGAGACTGATTTCCTTGACAGATATCAGTCACAGCTGTTTATAGTCACATGTATATTTTGTGCTAACTGTTATCATCTGGTATTTTTCTTTCAAAAATAAACCATTTCTGTTAAAGTTTAAAAAAATCTCTTGGTTAAAAAAAAGATAGAGATCAATTAGAAGATGTTGACAAATTGCAGTCTTTTTACAGAATATCTAATACAGAATAAAATACCCTTAAATTGATGAATAAGGAAAATTACAAATGTACTTATTTTTAGTAATAAAAAAAACCCAACAATTCGGTATATCTTTGAAAATGTCAGGGAAGTTTCAGGTAAAAGACTGCATCAAAGGTTACTCAGAGACCACTCCTAATTAAAGAGAAAATAATTTGCAGAAGTTCAAAAGTCATTAAGAATTCTCTATGCAACAAATAAATCTTCTACAATATAATTTGCATTTATTACGTGTAGCAGATATAGTGCAGTTATACCTCTTTTAATATCTGTTAGCTTTAGTACATTGCATTGGTCTCTGTCTTCACAGAATTTCTCTCCCTCCTGCAAGTTTAAGTTTGCTGCTTTTGAAATAGCAGAACAAAACAGCTCCTTTTTAAAAATAATTTTTGATTAAAAGTAATATGTCTTTGTTTAAAACAACAAACTAGGCATATCATTAGTGACAATGTCTGTTCTTTGTGACTGAATACCTCCTTGGCTTTCCATATACTGGTTTCTACTGCTGAGTTTCACTGCTCATCCAAAACACCTGTGAAGAAGATGAGTCTTCACTTCCCCAGTTTTCTCAGAAAATAATTATAAATTTGGTCAGACAACTAGGGAAATATTGTTGCAATATTTCAACAACTTGTTTTAAAATTAAGTGTAATTTGAAGTGAAAATCTCGTGGGAGGGGTGTCAAACATTCTTTCTCTTTTCTAGAATTTTTGAAGTCTTGAGAAAAATGTTCTAGATATGAGTTTGTCATTAAAGGTAAAGAACAACTGTTTTCAAAAAGAAATGTTTATAGTCACTGGTAGTCATTATTCCAGTTTTCCACACGCATATTTCAGAATCCATTAATTTCTGATACTATTATATAGGTTGCTATATGCTGCAACTTCATAACTTCATTTTTATTGCAAGAGACAAATTGTTCTGTGAGAACAAACCGAGTTTGTTCAAATAAACAAATAGTTCTGCCATATTCAGCACTTGTGGAATCTCTGTTTCTGTGTTTTCTTAACATATATTTACTTTACTAATTGTAGGCATTAGAATCTTTATGCTAAAAATATAAAAATTTTAAAAATGCTTTTGAAAATCCATCAGTTTTATGCCTCTCAAGAAAATATATGACATTTTGCAGATGAAGCTGAATGATATTTTTAAAGAAATGGCAGTATGTATTTATTGCTTCTATCAGTGGTTAATAAATAAGATAAAGGTTTTTAGTTTTGTGGTTTTAATTTCTTTTAAAATCATGTTTTATTACATTGGATATAATAAATCAAATTGTTTGCTATCTCATCCACTGTCCTAGCAGTTCTATTGATCGGTGATGAATGAGTCCCCAAATTGCCTACTGTGTGCTCTATTCATGCTCACTGCATTGCTTGTTTTAGCTACGCTTATTGTGAGACACAAAAACAACCCAAAAGTGAAAACAGCAAAGCTGCAGGTGTGGGAAAATTAAGAAGCTTTGCCGAGGAAGGTCAAACTTTGGATAGGCTGAACAGCTCTGAAATACTCTAGAGACCGACTTAAGGTGTGAGACATCTGCCTTTCATTTTCTTACCATATCTTAACTCAGACAATTGCAAATCAAAAACTAGAGGTCTTTTAGAAGTTGGATCACATACTGAGGAACAAAAGGAAATTTTAAGTTGACTCAGGCAACAATGATAAACATATAGAAAGGGGATATTCTCTCCTCTCTTTTTATTGTACATATGCTCCTCAACAAAGTCTTTATAAAAATAAGTGGAAGTCCATTTCCTCATGACTGGTTTTCTACTTTGTTCTTTCACACTCTCCCAAAGGCTCATCACCACTCATGACACTGAAACCCCGGTGCAGCACTGGAAACTCTTTGTGCTCAGAGAAGACACACCAGGTCCTATAAATGAGGCAAAGCTGAGCAGTGTTTAAATCACTTTGCTTATTGCTGTGCATAAAATAATAACAGATAATTGACAGAAAAGCCAATTTTGAAGCATTTTGAAGCAAAATTTCACTTTGCCCGAAAGATAAATTCCATTCCAACTTCCTAAAAGGACAGCACTTAGAAAATAAAACTGATTAAATAATATCATCTCTTTATTTTTCTGTGGTCAGCAAAAATGGTCTTCTCCATTATGCTCACAGTTGGGGAAAACAACAGTTGTTTCCATCAATACAGACACAAGCAGCAAAAAAAGGAAAAAAGGTAGTGTAGTGCCTTTTTTCTAGGATATTTTTCTTACAGTTGGAAAAGACACATACTCAAAGCCAAAAGCTCTAACATGAGATTTACAATGTAATTGCAGGAAGCTTTGTTTAAATATGTGGAATCAAAAATAAAAATTAAAAATAAAAATATAGAAAGCCCATCTTTTTTTTTCCCCAAAGGGCTGAATTTTAAAAAAAGCAGCAACAGCTCATCACTTCTGGAAATTTGGCTACTAATAGATTCTTAATACACATTTTAGGAACTAGATTCTGTCTTTCACCAGTCTTTTGCCTTGCCGCTGATATTTGTCTCTTTAGAATCTCAAGCAACCGGATTTAAACTTGCAGTTGATTTAAGGTAGAACTTCTACACAGTATTCCTCTCACTCCAGTGTATTTTGGACATGGAAATGATCCATGCACTTTTGCACAGTACATGACTGTAGAGAAAAGCAGAAAATGCTACAGACAACTTGAAGCACTTGAAAGGAAAAATACAAAAATATAACTGTGAGAAAGCTCATTAAAATCACTTAGAAGTTTGGAATACCAATGGCAATAATGAAGTATGGAGGGACTAAAATCATGTGATAGTGGTCAAAGTTTTGTATTACTTACAATTCATCACTGTCAGAATTTTCAGACTGTTGTACATTTGTTTAAATATTTTCTCAAAGATCTCACCATTCCAGGCACTCAGCCAGTATAAAACACATATAAGTTTGCTATAAAATAAGCATAATTAACATTAAATTCTCTTGCATCATAGAGTAGCATAATATTTGTTGGCAAAAAAAGAAGTAAAATTTAGAAAAAGATATTCAGTTTTTCACTTAGATGTATTTTCATTTATAAAAGTTTAAAAAATGCTACAGTCTTTAGAAACTACATTCAATTATCCACGTGTTACACAATTCAGTTTTCATGTCCAAGCCTAGATTACCAGCAGAGCCACTGTGCACTTCCTACAGCAACCAAAAGATGTTCACATTCGACCCAGTGACCCTCTGATGACGTCTAGTCCTAAAGACAGGACTGACAGTGAGGAATTTTTTCCCAGGTTGGCCAATATTATAATCCTTGCTTTGCACAACTTGCTTTGCACCACTGATTTGCCAAGGTGAAATAGTTTTTTCTTAAAAACATAGGTTTGTTTTTCTACAGATCAGGTATTTTGGACAACTGCTTTTTGAAGGAGACATTGAATCAGAACTGGCTAAAATTCTTATAGTTTTATGTTATTGAAAAAGTAATTCCACTAGGTAACCTTTAACAGCTAAGTTTAACTACGCACAGATGCAGCTGCTACTAAAACAAGGAGCAGAATTCATTCCAGATAGTCATTATGCTAGATCTTTGAAGGCTACGGAGGAAATGAGTGTAGAGCTTCTAATAAAGCATTTACAAGCCAATTATGAATTTGTGTGCATTTCTAGACTAGAAAGACTGGCTACTAAACTAAGACATTCAAAAGAGCTAAACAGTATTAGGCACACATAAAAATAACATGAAATTCCAGCTTTTACTGCAGTATTATACATTAGTGTTTTATATTTGACATGGTAAAGTTGTACATGAAAAGGTAAATTCTGCAGTGTTTACCAGGAAGGATGGTTTTGCCACTCAGGGATGCATTATTTATTTATTGATCAGGAGAAGAGCTACCTGAAACTGTGACTTTCTCTAATTATCTATTGTTGCTACTGTTGAGTAGGCACTGGACAAATGAGACTGCCCTCTTTGAAATCAGCACATAGGCTAATTTACTGATAATTCTAAGAGATCTGGGGAAATAATCTTAAATTAACTTCTCTGTTGAATACTCAGAGCACTCTGCAGAGGATTAACTGAATCCTGAAGCAACGAGCGCCAGTCGCGGTGTCACGTGCCTTCTGCGCACTCATTTCCGTCCCAGACTGCTGAAACACAGAATATTAAGGTCAACAAAAAAAAGCCATTACCAAAATTATTTTAGATTTCTATGGCCTTTGTCTACAGGCAGAAACAGTGAACTGCTGCACAAGTAACAGCAATATCAGTAAGCAGCTGTGCCTTGTGTTGGCTGCTTGCATCTGTGACCAGCCCAATACCCATGATTTAGCTTTACTCTTCGAGATACACACAATGTGATTCACATTCACACTTTTTTTGAAAGGGATGGAACAAAACTCAGGTCCTAACCTGAGACACAGGTTTTTCTAACTTTACCAGCCTGGCAAAAAAACTTGTTCTGTGTTAATCTTGCATCTAAAGACTCAAGGAACAAATGTATATAAGGATTTAATTTTTTCCACATTATGTTCTTCAAGAATGCTTAAACAAGAAAAAAAGATCACACATTTCAATTACTAAAAAACACACAAGGATGGAGCAAGCTGTTTTATAACCTTTTATACGTTTTATAAACAATACAAAAGTATTAAACAATTTCCTTGGCCTTAATACCCTTTATTGTCTTGATTCTTTCTCCTCTCTTTTTTAAAGCCAAAATCAAAATGTTTTGTTGTGTTGATCTTATTTTCATTGTAATTTACATTCAAGCTCATTTTGAAAGCTGTTTTAAAGTTCTAACTTAAGTGAAAAAGCAGCTACTACACAATAAAATCCTTGGGAAGAAATGTGATTTATGCAGATGAGTTTGTTAACAAAATTTACACATAAATGAGAACGTTTTTTTCCATTCCAGTTGTTATTACAAAGAAACATTGGGAAGTAAATTATCTGTAGAAGAGTACAAGATAAAAAATGTATTAAAAGCTGTAAGAACGAAATTGAAATGTCAAACATAGTTACTTATAAAAAACAGGTGATGGACTCCTGGTAAGCTACCTATTAAAAAGAGTAATCAAAGTGAACTAAAATGACTTTAGTTCTCCCACTAAACTTGTGGCTCAAATTCTCCACACCTTTATTGCCTGTTTGCAGAGTTTCATTCACTCCTAGGCAGTGCAGGCTTTCTGAAAGTTAAGGCTATATATGATAAGACTCTTTATTACTCACATACATAACATTTGAATTCTCTACAGGATTCCACAAAATCCTAATAAATGCTTCTTGGTGCTAAGATTTTATGCATGCCATAACCAAGATGCTCTGCAGCCTGCAGAAGAGGGAGATGTGGTACAAATGCAGGTTTTCAAGCTGTAAAAAGGCCGTGAAGCCAAAACTGAGACAAGGTCATTGTGACCAAGGCTGCTCCTGGCTGCAGGGCACGTTTTCCTTGGGTCCTCCCCCTCAAACCCCCATCCCATTTCCATCCCCCAGTCCCACCACCCCTGGTCGCCTTCTGGTGGGGTGGTGACGCCTCCTGCCCGGGACCTGGGGTCCTGGGACAATGGGGCCAGGAGCACAAAGCATAACGCTGTGACCAAAGTCTCCTCACTGGCAGGCCTTTTCAAGCCGATGGGAAGTAGGGCCACTTGAGCTGGACATGGCTGGCTTGTCAGTTCCTGACAACAAACTGTGTTTGGTACGCAGGGCATTCATGGGCACTGTCATGCTTTTGTCCAGAGCCATGCTGACTTTCCCCAGGTCGGTTTCTGGCTTTTGCGGACGGGCAACGGTGTTGAGAAATCCACCCAAGCAGAAAGGGCCCCCCTGGCTGGTGATTTCTCACATTTAATTAGTTGATTTTCCTTTCCTGCAGTCAGGAAGAAAATGGAATTACATCACGCCCCATGTAGCCTTGGAAAAGGACCAATTGTTTCTAATAGAGCCGCTGGCGACAAGCACAATACATGTGCTCCTTGTTTCACGTCGGATATTAGATCGTCCAAACAAGTCTGAGTACTCCTGCTCGGAGGATCCTCAATAGGGAACAAAGGGGACCAGGCTTCTCCTGTGTCACTTCCAGCACCCCACAAAAAGAAAATCTTTATTTAGGCACACTCTACCCTTTTTCACACTTTCCAAGCATCTTTTGAGACTCAGAGATTGGTTTGGAGAGCAATGGTTTACTACATGGAATTAGTGAGCTAATGTTTTATTCTACTCATCAATAACTGCCTAAATGAATGCCTCTACTACTTCACATAACTTGAGACATGTCTGGTTGTAAATTTACAGTCACCAAGAAGTATGTGATGGGCTTATGACACTTGTCTCTGGGACTGTGCAGTAATGACAGTTTATTAAATTAGGTACGTTTCCCACAGGCACACAGATTCTGTTACAGATTTTACGCAGATGCTTCACTACAGTTTATGTTTAAAAAAACCCAACCAACCAACCAAAAAGAAAAACCCCAAGAATTACCATATTTAATCAGACCAGTGGTGCATTGCAGTCAGTACTGGGTCTCTAAAGGCAGTGTATGGAGGATGGGTAGGGAGAAGCATGGGTAATACCTCATACAGAAATACCTCTCCAGAATACAGCATACTTGTCAAAAAAGTAGTACTTCCCTGGAATACCCTCTCCGTTTGCAGTGCTTTGTCGCTTAATAACTTTATGAATCAGAGTATTTAAGAGCATTGGATGGACTTCTGTCCTACCAATCTCAGCATTACTGACACGCTCAAGCCTTGCACGAAATATCTAAAAACACTTTCCCCAGTCACTTCTCAATCAGGCAAGATGCATGCCTGAGAATTACCTGGGTATACCTTTCTTCCCAGCACACGTTCACTTACATGCCTGTCAAAATTGATGTCCACTGTCTGTGCTTCTAAACAGGTATTCAAGATCTGAGAAGTTATTTCTTCCAGGTGCTAAAAAATATGCAGAGTTCTAAAACAATGTTTTCCTTTGCAACTGTTTCAAACTAATCTACCTATGGGAAAAATGCAGGTGAAACCTGTTTCTGTTAAATGCTAGAGATGGGGGTCACTATTGTAAGTACCCGTGTTAAAATATTTCTCCTATCAATATCAATCTCCGTGTGTGAATTGCAGAGATGAGAGCTGTTCTTATATATGTGGACAGTATGTGACCACAGAGTCATCCTACTTCAAAAAGCAGGATTAGAATGCAATCACGATCAACAAGAGGGTACGAAGGGCCATTTGTAGCAAGCAGACTTCAGCAGGGAGCATCATCAGGATAGGATGTAAGGAAGACTAGGTGATATCAGACAATGCTATACCTGAAATAAAAATTACTGGACTAGCATTACTTCCCAGATGATTCTGTAGATGAGTTTATCAGACAACTTTTTATTACTGCTAATGACATTAAGGCATAAATGCTGTATTATCCCTGTTCTTTATCCCAAACAACAGGCCTCTAGGACTGACAATGTCTACATAGATACAGTTGTTCCCGTGCCAAGAGAGGCAGAAATCTCCAAGTTTTCACTGAGAACTTTTGGATTCAATATTAATGAACAACACAATACAAGTCCATATGGCTGGTGAGGCCTGAGCTGGAATTCATAGGACATCAGTCAGTGTACTGCAGGAGTCAGGCCTTATATATTTTTTAAAATAGAGTTCGTTTTAATGGTGTATTATGCCACTGATGTCAATAATGAAAGAGAAGCGACAGATGTGCCTGTGCAGATCAACTAAGCTTTTTTAATGTTTTTAAATTATTTGTTCTGTTGTAGACCTACATTACCTAACAAAAGAAAAATAGATTTTACTGGTATACATTCTAATTAGTTATACTAAATTTAGTCAATCGTAGGAGTTTCTCTTTCGTGCATGTCTTTTGATATGTTTTTTAATATGTTCATTCTGAACTGGAATAAAACAATATATTTTGATGTTTCCAAACTAGTAGCTGCTTTTGTCAAAACAATAAAATATCAAATTTACAAAATAACAATTCTCTAGAAGAACAGAAAGCAGAAAAAAAAAGCACATTAAAAGAAATTTTACAGAAATTCATGACAAAGCAGGCTTAACACATACATAAAGTGCATTTGCCAAAACCAGATGTTTTGTCTGAAAAAAAGAAATTAAAAAGGAAAAGAAGAAATTTATTTTCTGGTAGCTTGTCAGTCAGGGAAAGAAATCCCAACATGTAAAATGTATAGGGTTGAACAGAGAAGAAAGAAATCGCTACACTTTAATTGGGCCTCCACTCCTGGCTTCCCACAACGCAGTGGTTTTGAGATGAAGCCACCAAAAATATACACAAACCAAAGCAGAGTGGTAGATTAATGGAGCTGGATGACTGCACAGCCACTCTTGGCAGCTGAGGCCAAGACTGTAGACATGTTAGAAAACTGCACCATGGCCATGCTTTGTCTAAAACTAGGACACAGATAAGGAAGCTGAGTGAATATAATACACAAGTTGTAAGTCTAACTCACGTGTTTAACAGTGTTAGTGGGCAACTGATTATCCTGGTGCAAGTTAAGGTTCAGTGGTGTCTGTAGAGGCTCGGTAACCCATAAAGTTTCTGTTTAGGATATGGCACTTCACCATGTCTCAAAGAAGAGGAAGGCTGTGTAATACAGTGGGTAAATCCTGCAAAAAGGAATAATGACTGTCCAGCAAAAGTGACGAACCAACATTAAAAATGTAGAGGAAAGGATGAAGATGGATAACTCCTGCCCAGTGTGGCAGAGCAAAGACCAAAGACCTGCTCCCAGAAGTGAGATGATGGGTGTTGGGTGAGCTGGAGAGTTCCTTGATGTGAGAGCTCATTAAAACTTGCCATAGCTGCTCTCTCTACAAGCCTGTTCAATAATATGCAACGCAGATACAATTATATATATCCTGTGGATGGGTTCTCAGTATCAACTCATAATCTGTTTCTGATATCTCCTTGATTTTGACAACTCCTTCAGCTCAAACAGTTCCAAACAGCCTTGTGTCTGATAGGATGACTAGAAGGTTAAGTTCATTCCTTAATTACATTTACTCTGATTAATTTAAATTTATTTTTGTGACAGAGATTTGTATTGTGTTGAAATACCATCAATATCCAAAATTTGTACTTAAGAATCCACTGTTGAGTTTTTCACATACCTGGCAGCATTACTGGAGCCTCAGAAATATAAGAATAGTCGGCTTTACACGTGAAAGCCTCCCACAATGACACCAAACACGCCTGAATTATTTTAACATCCATATTGCTAAATCATGGTTTAGACAACTTTCTGAGGCCCCTTAAGTAGGTGTTATTTTCACAGTAATGTATGACTTTGAAACAACAGCACAGGGCACAGTGTTTTCCTGGCATTTACAGTAAAGGCGAAATTGATATGTTTGAAATGCCGCAAGTAAATACAGATACTGGGCTCAACATGTAATGAAGCCCACACGTCCCAAACTAACAAAGCTTGGAGCTTGAGCTATATAGAAACTTAAACTATATTTGCTGGCTACTTGCTTTAGACAGCACTGCTCTCCTATGATCACAGAACTCTGCCTGTATTTTGATTCAGTATTCACACGTAAAGAACATTTGCTAATTGTCCGTTTTAACACACAGTGAAATGCTTGAGCTCAACTGAAGGCTTAGAGCCGGTTTGACATGTATCAAGTGGGTGCATTGAAAAGGCAACTTCAAAATTGAGGGATTGTTTTAAGTGGTTTAAACCTATCCTCTAAGACAACTGTGTTGCTAAAAAGCTGCAGAGGTTTAAAATAAAAATAACACATTCTTAGCCTGTTTGCATTTCCTATTCAAAGAGCTTGTTCGTCTTTAATCTTAACTCTTTATCTCCAGAACCCTGAATGGGGGAAAAAGGCAGAGACTATACCAGAATCCTTTGCTCTATCAACAGATACATGGGAATTAGAAAATAACCCTCTGCTCATTTGCCAATAGCCTTTGCAAGTCACCTAATTAGATGATTAAGTCATTAAAGGGATATGCGCATCTGAAAAGCCTCTAGTCAGCCTCTGAAATCAGAGGAGATAAAGACAAGACTCATTTCTTTTTTCTCTTACACTGAAAAGGTAATTAATCCATTTAACTCTGCCTAGCACTGCTTTTCTGCAGTAAAAAGAGAGACTGAAGCAGGATTGCTTTTCAGAAACACTCTTTGAAACACCAGAATGACAAATGCCTCTTTCTTTTGAGTGACACATGAAGAGGTTAGGCTTAGCCTCCAGTGGTCAAAATTATTTAGACAAGAGATCAGCAGCAGTGTGTGTAATGGTGACTTTGGTATTTGGGATGTTACTACCTGCTAATTTGACTTTGTTGTAGCGCAGTGCAAAGTCTCTCTCCAGAGCAGCATGTAAGGCTGGTAAATAAGATTCTGAAAAGAAAATTATTTAGCATCATTCACCTCCTCCTATAGAAGCTTCACAGAATCATTCCTGAGTGTGTGTCACCTGCAGGATAGGGGCTGACTTCCAAACACTAACCACAATGTGTTGTGATTTTTCAGGCTTTTACTGTACAACTGGAAGTAGTGTGTTGGAAATGACATACAAGCCTGTGCTGCCCCAGCAACTAAGGAAAGCTCCACATTTCAAACTGCCAACTACAGTGTGGATAAACCACTGCTCAAACCCTAATTGTTAAGATCTCCATCTGTGTAAGGTTTGAGGCTTAATTTCCGTGAATACATTTTGATATTTTCAGTATAACACAACTGTGAAGCAATAAAGGTCAGCAGTAAGAAATAGAGCTCAGGAAAACCTTAATCCACAATGCTGTTGTCAGGTTTTGTCAGATCAGAGAGCACAGCCTGCGTTGCAATAGCTCAGCCTCATCACTTCAGCGATGTGAGAGTATCTGAACACAGGTGGCAATGGACAGAGGTCCTACACTCTGCTTTGCAATTCCTCTCTCTAGAATTAAATTGGAGAATGAGATATAGAAAGAAAGATTAGTCCTGTGAGTTTAAAACAAGAAACTTTTTTCATCTGCTTCACAACTCTCAGAATTTTTTCTGGGTCTGGCTACAGGAATCCTAGCAACTCTATACAGCAAGAGGCAATGTCAAACATGGAAAGCATATAACTCTAACTGCCACTGTTATTCTAAAACCTGACATCTCTATGTCAAAACAATTCCTAGTTTTGAGCCACATTTGAAGTAAAATTCAGGTATGCTCACACAGTTTTTGTACTTGCAGTGCTGTAAGTTCAATTAGAACATTGTGTGATTTCCACAATAATTTTTTGAAAGAGTTCAGCATTGATCTATTCCCTGTTATTCTGCTGTGTGTAACCCTCGCAGTGATTCAATACTGTATCCAAGAAAAGTCAGAGAAATCACTCTGAAAGGTTTAGTACACGGTTTCAGTGCACATTTTTGTAGTATGTCTTGACTGAAATTTTCAGTGATGTAACAGAGACAAAAAACCTGATGTACGGACAGACAACAATTTTCAAGTTTTGTGACCAGATTATTATGATGTGCCTGCATAGATATATATTTTCTTGGGAGGGAGGGTGTAAAAAAATGAATCTAAATTCTCACAAAATGCTATAGATCCTTAAAAATCCATGAATTGTCAAAGAAGTCCAAATATTTTATTTAAGAGTCAATTGGCACCTTGATATCAAATAGATATACTGCCAGGATGTGTTCCTTTAGGCAAAATGATTATCAGTCTTCCTTAGTTGACAGCAACTTAATAATAATACCAACGTGAATTATTAATTTCTAACAATACTATAAATACATTGAAAATTTCTTGTCAACCCTTGCCTAGAAGGCAGTAAATGAAACTTCCCCCAGATAAACTGAAATATAGCTCTTAAGTCGTTATTTTTCTCTCAAAAATGCAAATGGATGAGAGAGCATTCACTTAGCAAATGTTCTCTATTTTATTCACTATTCAATAGTTTGTACTCTGTTAAATCCCTATAGTAATTTTGTTTTATCCTCGGTATTTATAGTATCTATATTTGAAATGCACAAAAGCAAATACCTACTTCTCACCTTCTATCATGAGACAACAGTTCTTTCTGTCCCACACTAACTAATGGGACTCTGCACTATACAATAATTTTAATTTTAAATATAAAAAGGGGAAAAAAAAGGCAACAAAATATGTCTTGAGAATGTCCTGGCCTAGTAATTTTCTAGTTTCTCAAATTAGTTTTTTTTCCTCTAGTTTCTTAAAAAATTTAACCTGTACAGGAATGGCCAGACCAAAATACCAAGTAGATCAAAAGGCATTGTGGGGCATTTTAATGGTAAGGCCTTTAACAGGCAAACATTAATCTGTATGCAAGCTCATTACAGTATGAGAAAACAGAAGAAAACAGCAGTGGAAACAGTTTTTAACTATCTAAGCCATTCTTTTGAATTCTAATTTGATATATCAACATTATTTCCTTCATTATACAAAAACAGACAACATTTTATCTCATATCTCAGTATATTCTAGATTTGCAGGGAAGGGGAGCAAAGCTGAAAAACCTTAGGCTACAAACTCAGCCTTAAGCAAAAAAAAAAAACCCTGCCACTGTCTTGCTTGAGTGGCCCTTGAGAAATCCGTGAATAAACATTTTTTTTCTCTTATTATACACAATATTTCCTTCCTTCCCTATCTCAATTTGCATTACATACTTTTGACTGAAGGCAATAACAACAATACCAGGAAAAGAAACACATGCCAAAGGACATCTAGATAGCAACGTCTCAATGGTTGAAATCCTTCAGACAAACTGTAACTTGCAAATGTAACTAGTACCATACCATAGCTAGCTCAAGCTATCAGTTGAAGTAAAGATATTTGGTATCTTGCTGAAAATTTCTCATGGTTAGCATTTCATCTGCAGTGAAGAATTATTTTTGACAGGATGCCATAGCATATTGAGTTATTCTAACCCACTGCTGAAACATTCTTAGTTGCAAACACTTAATTAAATAGCTTTAGGAGCTAAATACGTACTTTTCCCATAAACTAATTATTTAACAAAATGGAAATATACGTAATAAAATGAAAGAAATTAGTGTAAGGGAAACACAGGGAAAGTTGTAACAATAGTTGTTGCAAAATACAGACAACCAGAAGGGCAGGACAATTCTGGATGGCAGCTAATTCACCAGGGACAACTTCAGGAAGTAACTAAGGTATTTAACTAATGTATAAAAGAGACAATTAAAATACACTTTTAGGGTTCAGGTAAAGACTTAAATACAGTCTATGTGTACATTCAGTGTAAGCAATAAATAAGCATTGCAGAGTTAGCATTGAAAAATCTGTCATCACAAATTTCCTTCTTCGTTTTTCATTGTAGGTCAGCCTACCATTTCCAAAATCTTCTTAAAGCATTATCAGGTTTCTATTTCTCCCTTTTTTTTTTCCCCAGTTTGGTTTTTTTTTTCCCCTTTTTTTTTTTTTTGGCTGGCTGCTCCATTCATACCTCCCATACACTACGGTCTCCCCCTGTACACAAATTCCCACAATGCAGTTGGGTAGGGAAAAGAATATATGCAGGAGTTGAAATAGGATTTTTTCAGTCTGTCCAATGTTAGGTTTTAATGTTTGTCATCTAAAGTTGTTTTGCCAGTCCAAAACCAAGAAAACGCCATCAAAACTGTAATCTTCCTGGCTGACATAGGTCATGAGAGCAAGTTTAATGCAAGTAAGCTGAAAGTATCACAGTCAGGGCTAAACAGCAATGCTTAACAACATATTTCAATGCGAAAATGATTTACTGCATTTGTTCCCAAATGACCTTTTCCAGAGTCAGAACTAGACAAGCTCCAGGTCATGCTGTGCAGAAGCTTAAGATCTTAGTACCCCCCCCCAGCCTGCTCTTCCCCAACAACAGAGTCAGGAAAAGGGCAAAGCTGACCGAGGAAGTTTGGCTGCTTAGCACCAACCGAGCACCACTGGTGATGAAAGCCCTGAGATTTCTTGCTGATGCAGCTGAGCTGCACGCACACGTTTCTATTTTGTTTTTCCCATTTTTGTCCCCACAAAATTGATGCCTATAAATTCATAACAGGTCTTCTTTCAATGCCATATCAGAAACCCTGAAGTTAACAAAATGGTCTTTGAGAAGAAATTTTCAGACTGCACATCCATTGACTTTCAGTATTATATCATCACTTTGAAGTCAGCTGGATGATTCTCACAAAAGGTCAAATGAACAAATGAGAGACCTGCCAGGATTTATTTTAGGTGTTTATACACCATTAAACAGGGTTACCATCACCTGCTTTCCAAGCCATCATTTTGCTCTTTGGATTGCACAGAGTATAATAGAGATAATGACTGGAAAAACACAGGTTGTTTCTATCTCAGGATTTATCTCTGCTTAATTCAACTTTGTTCTGCTGTTCAGACAAAGTGATAACTTGAAGGAAAATGACCAGAGCTTTTTGGAGCACAGTAATGCCATCTCAAAAAATCCTCTATCAGACCTTGGCATGCCTCCTCTCCTGTATTCTCTCCTGAATTCAGCAGGAGGTTTCCAGTATGACAACTGATCTACTAGACTTCCTTCTAAACAAGCCAGAGCTTTATATTGGATAAGCCACTTTAAAGGTAGCTGTGAGGAGCCTGCCAGCCATGAGCTGCATGCAGATGAAAGTGAATAATGCAACATGCAGCATGCAGCAATATTCTGCCAGTACTGATTCCATCTACACAACAAATACTCATCATGTGCACATAGACGGCAACTGAATCAATTATAATCTTTCAAGAAGGGTAAAAACAAAGACCTACCTTTTCAAAGCAAATGTCATCAAAACAGTTAAAAAAGACAAAAGCCAGATAAAAATATGAATAGAAAAGATCTCTTGATTGCTCTTCTCATTGTAAACTGCATGGTGAGGGGTTTTTCTCCTGTTTGAAGGGTCAGAATAAAAACTCTGAAGTAAAAATCGTGTTTAAGTTTTCATCTTTGAAAGGATCTGCTCTTGAAAAGAAAAAAAAGCTAATAATATTTCAACATGTAGGGATCAAAATAACAGTGCCACTCACTATCAGAAAGTAAAATACATTTGAAGCATGTTATTTTCAAACTTTCTTGCCCTAAAGAATAACAAGATTTCTAGTGTAGCTAGGGAAAGTAAATACACAATAATAAAACCACAGAAATGTCAGACGACTCCTTTCTGGTGGGCAAACATAACACACTAGCCACCATTTACTGCTTTACACTTATTTCTGAAAGGAAGTCCCATCAACATATAGCAGCAGTAGAGCTTCTACCACTTCGATACATTTGATAATTGAGACACAGAATACACATATAAAGTATGTATTTAATCTAGGCTCTCAGGGAAGAAAGTATAGTTACAGAATGAACAAACCCCTAAGACCTACCAAATTAAAACAAGGAGATACACCTTGAGTCTCACAATCTTTTTTATTATGTAGTATATTGTGGTGTTACAAACTGCTTACACTGAAGAAAAAAACCAATGTTTTTTCTTCAAGCTTTCATTCTCGCTTACCTGCATAGATTAAAACAAGCAAGCAGACACACATGCTAAGATATAATTAAATAATTAAATTCATTCACACCTTCTACTTATTTCCTGCTCCCAAAGCAGTTTCTGCAGCAGTTGATAGCACCCCCTTTGGCTCGTGGAAGGAATTAAAAGGTGCTCCTTCAGAGGGAACCCAGGCCACATCCAGCTTGGTTGTTATTTGAAAATCTTGTGACCCACGATGGTCATGTCCATCTTAGACTGAAAGAAAATGCATTGTAGTTGTGTTTGAATACTGCTAGTTGCTAATTTTATTCAGCGTAGAACAGAAGTAGTCAAGTTGATGTTTGTCCTATTTATAGGCTGTCAACCAAGTATGATACAATTTTAATCTAAAGAAAAGACACCAAAATATATATATTGTGTTCAGTTATTATTGCTATCATTATGTATAATGTTTATTAATGAGACAGGGAAGGTATGAATGTCCTTTTCACAGTTTAGTACAAGGCTGAACAAAGTCAGGTTTTAGTACTACACTTAGTTATTGATGAAATGTTGCATTGCGAGAAAAAATTGCATTGTGAGAAAAAAAATAATTTGGACAAGTTTGACCTATTTTCCACTGAACACCACATTCCTTTGCAGGCAACCTCAAGATGTCCAGACGTGTCTAAGAAAAAATCACACAAAAAATTGAAATAGTTGTTTTCCTCAGTTTCAGTGAGATTTCTGGGGTCCACCAGACAAGATATGGCTGTGAATCATAGTCTTACAATATGAAAAATAAAAAATAAGTCATAAAGAAGACGAGAGCAGACATGTATTTTGAAAAATGCCTTTCATTAAGCTGTTTTCGTCTGACCATCATTGTATTTTCCTACACTTTAACAAGAGTCACAGAAATACGTGAAGTAATATGAATTCATGATGAGGAAGTGGAGGGAGATGAGTGAATTTTTCTGTTCACAACTGCAAAGAACTGCAGTTCTTTCCTCTCTATTCAGGGCCTCTCTGGAATGGAAAAATCTGTCTCTAATTTTCCACTTACCTTCAGTGGCAGATTAGAAAACATTCCCAAGTGGAATTGTAAATCTTTGACCACACTCCTTAAGAAAGTGAAGACTTCCGGTTTCTTTAAAAAATGAGTTACCCAAGTTTACAGTGAAGAGAATTGATTTTGTCACGTTCTTGTATGTGCTTAATCTAAGGTATTTAAAGATTGTATAAGAGGAATTAGCAAATTTCAAAATAATGAAGAGCATGAGTTCTTAAATGAATCAAATGCTCAGCTTCATGAAAAAATTTTGTAGGCTATAGCTTGTTAGCACTGCCAAAAGGCTGCTTCTTTTCTCAAAGGCATAACACACCATCACATGTTCCCCTTTCAGCAGAAAATTATAAGATCTTCTTGCACATAAGGAAGGGTCACTGCGCAATTTCCTTTTATTATAATTTGAAATCCCACAAATACAATTTCTCATCATACTCTAGGGAATATAACAGTTTTGGCAAAATGCAAAGAAAAGGTAGAATTGAAAAAGAAAGTAAAAAACCCCCACATTAATTTCTGCAAAGCATTTGAGTATTTTCTCCTAGAAAGACAGGAACTATCACGAGGCCAGCTTGAGATATTTGGGTTTTATTGAAAGAAACAAAGTTGTGCAAATATATGCCCAGAGAATATTTTGAGTCAAAAATGTTTTGACATTCTTCCAAAACCTACATATTTAACTTTGGAAACATACCTTCCACACATTAAATTTTCTTTGCTTGGTTGCTGAAGCATGAGAACTACAAAGTTATTTTAAATACAAAGCTAGCACTATGCATACAATTTAATAATACTGATTCATAAGAAGATTTAGCTTACATTCACAAACTTAAAAGTAAGCCTGTTATCTATTTTTGAGTGTCTGCCCTGAAAGACCTAAATACTGTGTTTCAAAAACACTTTACAAACAATCAGAGGTTGTTCATTGTAAATTATTTCCAAATATTTACTCAAGAGACAGCTGGTTATCCTAGGACAGAATGCTGTAACCCTCTATTTTTAGTGAGAATATCACTTCAGTGACTACAGCAATCACAATTCTCCTGGCTATGCTGAGTTGGTTATCAAGCAGAAATTGCATTTTCAGAAGGTTAAGACAGAGAGAAGGCACTATCCAGCAAATATGGCCAAGTGTGAAACTGGAGGACAGTCTGTCCTGTTCATATTTCTTGTGCTTCTTAAAGGAACAAGGAAGGTCATGTTACAAAGTCAGGTATTTGTGGATGTAAATATGCTGGGCATCTTGTGTCTTTTGAACACCTAGGAAAGCTTTAGAAAATGCTGGTGTAGCTCATCCTGTTTCAGACAGGTAAAGCCTGTCTGCTAGTTGGGCATCCAAAGGCTCTGAATGCCTTTCCTCAGCAGTCATGTTTACTAGAATAACTTGTCCAATATTCTTGTTGTGGGGCTGTGAAATAGGTTTTTTTTGTTAGGGTTGCAGTACTGTTTCTGCAAAAAACCATGCATTTTTCCACAATGTACACTACATACAAAGAACAAAAATGTGATGTGTCTGGTTGGTAGGAAGGGAGAGCTCTCTGTTATTCCCTCCTGTCCTGGTCTCCTCAGAAGTTAAAATTGGGAACACACTGCAATTTCACTCCTATCTGTTTGTGAGTGTCCTGCTAAGAGAATCAGGAAAACCAAAAAGATTGTTGCATGGTTAGGTGTTAATATGAAGAAATGCACCAAGAAACTAAAACAAAGCATGTCACAGAATAAACTTCTCTGGTATCATCATCATCAGTACCAGGTGAACATATGGTCAGCTTGCTTACTTTAGGATCCTCTAAATCCATGCCTATTCTGCACATATTCCCAGAGTAGGAATGATGCTCATTATACATATATTTTTGCTTTGTAATGGTGCTGGAAGCATCTGCAATGATTAAATTGTCTGTCATACTTGCCAACATTTGCTTAATATAGGAGATGAAGCGGGCTTCTGGCATAGTTAGGCAATAATCTTGCCTGTTAATTTGTGAGATCTATCAAGCACCACAAGTTTTTCTGCTTTGCATGTCTTTGCATCATTGATCCTTACACACAGTATGCAGGAAAACTGGCAAGATTCCTAGCTATTCCATCCAGAATGGTTCTGTCCAGAAACCTCTGTCTATGTAGGAAGACTGAAGTGCTAATGACATATATCACCTTTATTTGTTCTTTAACTCACGCTTCTGCTAACTCTTGTGATTTGTTTTGTTTGTTGCATCTCCTGTCAGGAATACTGGTTCAGAATACCTCAGAGTTCTCCTTGCTCAATAATTTGTACAGTAGTTTGAGCAATTTTGGTAGACCTTTGGACCTTGTTTAAACCATTCAATCTTGCAAGTAGAACCCAAAACTTTGCAAAAACATTCTTCAGAGTTGTAGTTTAAAAGAACATAATACTACCATAAGCCTGTAGATGAGAACTGAGAGTGAAGCCAACAATAATGACAAAGGGCTTCACGGTAATATAATGCCAATATTTTTCTTGATGCAATCACATATAACCTCTGGATCCTAGAATTATGTTCCATTTCCGTTACTCCTGCTTTACGTCTTTGTATGGGACAGTTAGTCAATGGTCTATAAACAATTAAAATGATAGATAGTCAAACATTCGGTAAATAGATCACATCTCACAGTGAAGATGACTGATTTTTCTGCAAGCTTTCAGGAGTTCCCAAGTCCTTTTGGACCTAAATTGGACTCTTTAATTGGTGGAGGCATTAAAATTCTAAACTTCCTTTTTTGCATCCCTTCTTGCTTCAGATTAATGTGGGACAGGAGAAGCACTGCCTGTAGTATCCAAGATGCATTTTCCCCCCAATTCACTTCAATCAATACAGCAACAGCCTGTGCTGTGTTCCCTTTCTTTCCTAAAAAATCCTGTCTGTGTGCTTTTTTTTGTCTGCAGCTGAGCTTTGCAGAAAATATTTTCTCCTGCTGTATTTCAGGATGACAGAGCCTGTTTCACCCTGCCCACAAATGCATTGTACAGAGCACTGCAAAAGAGGAGAGTGGAGAAGGGTGTTATATACCTCAGGATGGGCAGCTGTTTCATCTCCAAAAAGAAGAATCAGTGTTTTGAAATCCTTCTCTGAAGTGAGAAACCTGTCTTTGTTCTGGATACAGGAAAGAAAGCAGTGGTGGTGTACAAGCCATGCCTCACTCACAGGCCACTCTCCCCTCCAAAGACTCCCTCTGCAATGCTCTGTGTATCTGACCATGGTCACAATCTCTCGTCACCTGCTCCAGTGAAAATGTGGACCCACTCCACTGTTTACTGATGGGATTTTTATGGTCTTATGTGACGCAGACAGTTTTAGAAATGCAGAATAAAATACACAGAGCTTCCTTTTCATGTCTCATTCCTTTGCAACATGTTTTCTTTAGTAACAGGCAGAGTACAGAAGGATGGCAGATCAGATACGAGAGCCAGGTGATCCCCTGGCTGATGAGGGGGTTTGGGTTGTCATTGCAGGCACCAGTGAGTGGCTGAATGCCTGGCATTTCAGAAAGAAGCCTGACTCTTATTTCCTTTCCTTGTATTTGAAGGAACTTCACAGTATTTGACAGGTCTTAAAACTGTGCATATCTGCTGCCATGTAAGAAGCTTGCCTCTAATTTAGAAAGGTACAGTAGATAAATATTACCTCAGTAGGGCTTACTAAAAGTCTTTCTTAAATCAACAACTAAGCAGTGTAGTTAGAACTATATGCATGCAGAGCAATTTTAGTTTTTTTGACACCTTCACAAAGTCAGTGGTGGATACCCATTTTCAGACTCTGAGAATGATTACATGATATCTTGGCAGGCCAAGATGACAGTATGCAGCTGGTAAGCTGTTTCTAGCTGTCATAATAGGTAGTGTTTGAAAAGGAAAAAACAAAGGCTTACTTTAATGAGGCCTACAGCAGCAGCAAACTGAAGTTATAAACACATTTGCTGCTATTTTGAAATTTTCAGTGAACTTTTTTCTTACTTCACATTCCTTTTTTAAACGCATTTTGCTGTCTGCCTTTATAACTTCAACAACTGCTGTGTGCCGTCTTGTGTAAAACTTGCTTGGAGAGATTTAAGGGTTATTTTTTGTTTGTTTGTTTTTGGGGTGTTCTTTTTTATTTTTATCCCATGTCTCCTTTGAATTTTTCCTTGAAGAAAGAAACTGTTTCCTCTAAATACAACCATTTGGTTGAGTGTAAAAGTGTTAATTGGGGCATTTATTTACTCTGCCGAATTAAATTCCACAGTGATTCTACACAGAGCTTCAGCAAATCCAGTATTTTTTCTTCTGAAAGCCTATGCAGGTGGCGTCAGTACTGGATATTCTGTTTACAAATCATTAATGAAGTGATTGTGGCTTTTTTCATTTGCTCACACTTTTGAACTGCTCAGAGCGACACATTCCTAAATAGGGAACACAAGAGTAGAGACAAGCACACAATAGCCTTATTATGGGGGCCACACAAACACTGGTAGTGCTGAGGGTTTATATTAACCCAATCAATTAAAGATGTACGGAAAGAGTTCAGCTAGTAGGGGACTGGGAAAAAACGGTACACAGCAATGAGTTGCTAGGCATGCTAATCTGGACTCTGAAATTTTCGCTTAGCGCTATATCTGAGCTTTCTTCCTGCACAATAAAAGGTCCCTTTCAAAGCTGAGAGTGCTTAGCAGTGCAACCATTGGAAGTCACTGCATTCTCTGAATGAAATAAATGCCTTGCTTTAATTTCTATAAGGCTTGTGTAAATTTCCTTCAGTACTAAACCATTAGAATTCCGAAGGAAAAATGCATATATTAGGCTATACTGTATGCCTATTGTGCACTAAACATCAACTCATGCTACTGATATGGAGTTTAAAAGCTTAAATAAAGTGCAGAGCTCCTGCTGGGCAAACAAGCTGAACTGGCCCAATGAAGTAACCTTTTTGTTAAGAATTCTCATTTGAATAAACAGCATGGTAGAACTGCTGAATGCAGATGGCTTAAGTGTTCGGGTTCTTCTAGAAGAAATAAGTCTTAGTAGTTTTACACTTTCATGAACTAAATCATATTTTACGAAGGACAAGTACCCCAATTTCTCACAGCCCGTATGGTAGAAACGAAAGGAGTTCATAGCTAACTGGTTCATTTTGAAGGCTCCATCAAGGCAAAACAAATATACAGATTTTATTCTGTAATTCTCCTGTTGCATGTTTGTCTATGCAAACACACATACAGACACTTGCATACAGAAAGATGTAGCTCTAAAAGCCCTCTAAGTTCTCCAAGGAGTAAATTAAATCCCTGTGCTTAGATTTGGCATTACTTTTGTGCTTTGCACTTATCTGTGATACTTTTTGAATTGGACATAGCATCAAGAGCTATGAAAGATGAAAGACTCAGAACAGCACAAAGCCTGCTTTAACATAGATGCTTTGCTTCAACTTTTATTGCATTCCCTCTCATTTGCTAGGTAGATATTTTCCCTCCTGACAGCAGAATGCTAGCCCTGCTTGCTTCCTTCTTCTCTGAAAGAAGGCACAAGTGATAGTGAATGCCACTGATCATGCAAAGAGCTCATAGTGCCATCTTGAATGGAATAGAACAACTGAGAGATACAAACATTAATTTGGGATCCTATTTAATAGGATGCCATTGTGCAAATGGAATCAAGAGTTGACCGCCCTCAGCTGCCCAATAGATACTCCATTGTCTCCATCTTTTATAGGAGGTGAATAAGCTATTAACTGTCGTGTGAAGCATCAACCAGCTATTTCTACAGGCTCCACCCTTCCCCCGTACTGTAAGGACAGCTTTTGTTTTAACTATTACTGTTGCATATCTAATAGACAAATATGAAAGTCTGAGGAGAGGGGAAACAATGAAAACATCTGTCAAAAACCTGTCTTTGAAAGGGTCTGCTGACTACAGAAATTGTCTTGTATGGCAAAAAAAAAGAAATTGGCAAAAATTGGGGGAAAGAGAGGGAAAATTGTCAAGAGTCAATCAGTAAGACTCAAGAGTAATCTGCCCATATTTATACGAGAAAATACTTTTTAGTAATCAACATCTGTAAAACTAGGCATTTTCATGTTGGAAAAGAAGAATGGGCACCGCACACCAAAACTCTTCAGGCAGACATTTCCTCCACCTGTTTTGTTGCCATTTCTCCCCACAAAGCTGAGGTACATTTCTACCACGTGGTAATAGCACCAATCTTTATTTAATTGTTACTTTTCTACTGTTCTCATAGCAGTTTAAAGAGCTCTGTATGTCTATGTATTTGAACTTGTCATGGTTTAACCCCAGCCAGTAACCAAGTAACCACAGACCCACTTGCTCACTTCTCCACAAGTGGGATTAGGGAGAGAATCAGAAGAGTAAAAGTGAGAAAACTTATAGGTTGAGATAAAAACAATTAAATAGTGAAGGAAAAGCCACACACATGCAAAGCATAACAAAAAATACTTCCCGTGGACAGACAGATGTTCAGCTATCTCAAGGAAAGCAGGGCTTCATCATGTATCACGGTGACTTGGAAAGACAAATGCCATCATTCCAAATGTCCTCCCCTTCTTCCTTCTTCCCCTCACTTTGTATACTGAGTGTGACAACATATGCTACGGAACATCCCTTTGGTCAGTAGGGGTCAGCTGGACACTTTCCCCTAGACCAGGCTGCTCAAAGCCGTGTCCAATCTGGCCTTGTTTACATCCAAAAGGATGGACTTCTGTCAGCACAACCAAAGCTCCTCATACTTCGTCAAAATGAGGTCTGTGTTGGGATTAAAGACTTCCCTCAACTAAAACTGTATCAGAACATCTGAGAACAAAATGTGTGACTAATTAAAAGAGGTGTTTCTCTTTCAAATCTAGGCACATAAATGGTAGGAAATAAACCACATTAAACTGTATTGTGCATTATTGCTGATTAAAAACACTTACAGACCTTATTACTCACGGTAGACCACTTTTCATAGCTGATAAATTTAATCTAATGATATTTAGCCCAAAAAGCCCTCTAAATAGACCAAGTTCCATCAACTTTATTTAAAAGTTGATGTGAACTTAGAGAATTATTCCTCATTGCTCCTCTCACTGCTCTCACTGCTCTGCTGTTGCCTGCGTGGTCTGCTAATTGCTTGCAGGCAACAGCCTGTCCAAACTTCACATCTCTCAACAGGGTGCACAGCACTTGTGGTGTGAAGGAATGTTGCTAGACCAAGAACAGCGTGTTGGCCGACTTGGTGAGGTGGGCTTTAAACTGAAAGACTTGGGGAATAAGGTCTAAAGTAATAATGCTCAAGCCAGGGAAACAAGCCAGGCCAATCAGAGCAGCAACAAATGTTCCTTAGCTGCCTCCCAAGATAAGAACCAGAAACCCAACCATCTTATATGGTATGTATACCAATGCACACAGGCTGAGGAATAGACAGGAGGAACTGGAGCTCTTGGGTCTGTCAGAAAGTTTTAATATCACAGTAATAACTGAAACACAGTGGAACAACCCACATTGCTCAGAGGACTATAATGGATGGCTATAGGCTGTTTGCAAAGACAGACAGGGAAAAAGAAGTTGCACTCTATATCAAGGATAACCTTGAATGTATAGAAGTCAGCTATGGTTGACTTCAGTTGATCCCACCGGGGTCACAGTCAACACCACCTCAAGTCTGAATCCATTCAAAATAAGAAGCATAATGACTAAACTCTAATAAAATGCTGAGACATTTCAAGTAATTCAAAGAAATCTGAGAAACGGCTTAAATAAGGTCAAAGTTTCTGATGCTAAGCCTAATTGGAGGGAAAAGAGCAGCTATTCAGTGTGTCACTCATCAAAACACCTAGTGAGAAAGAAGCAGAGTTTGATTTTGAGGCTCAAGATGGGCTGCTGGCATATTCCTTGTTCTAAGAGATGCTTTGATTGGACTGAGCCATCCAGAAGGTCCTACGTGACATGCCCTGGAGCTTTGAAATGCTAGACATCTCCTTTTATGTGAAAATTATGATTCTGCTGTCATCTTTTCCCGTTATAGATCTTTTTCTTACTCTTCTACCTGACCTCTATTTTTTTCTTTCTGCTCTCTAAATATATCCCTGTCTTGTGATACTACCATGACCAAAAGGACACTGAAGTGGTCTGGCCACACAAACAGAAGGAAGCTTTCAGATGTCAGTGTCTCAAGGAATGAAATACAAAATGCCACTTGGGAGACAAAGGTCATCTTTTGGAAGATTTCCCATACTGATATATACAGCCAGAGAACTGTGTGACAGCAGAATTCTTAGGCAGGGCAAACGTTTCTTCTCTCTGGTAAGAATTATTCACTGTTTGTCGTCTGTGTCTAGAGAGATATCATTTCCTTGTTTTTGTGCACAGTTCTGTATTCCTCACCACTCAACAACACTTCACGTTTCTAATTCTTTCCCTGTTGCCCTTTCAAGCGTGGCTACTACCCCTTCCCATCAGGCTCTTCACTGATATATAATGCTAGAACATTTATCCAACAAGAACTATACACAAAGGAGAATAAATTTGAACAATTCCTTCAATGGTAATAGATTTCACATAGCCCCTCAGTATAAAAGTGAACGGTATTAATGTGCCACAGAACTTGGAAAAAGTCAAACATTATTAAAATATAGTTGTTATTATTATTGAAGAAAATGAGAAAGGTTTAATCTTAGATATTATAACATGCAGAACACTGAAAATGCATTATCAGTTTGAATTAATACATATAAATCTGTAATGAAGTAAATGTTCATTAACAGACTTCTGTGCCAGCTTAACCTGGAATAAATTTGGCAAAGTGACACCAAAATAGATCATAATCAAAGTCATCTGAAAAATGGCCAGGACTCTCGTGAGTAGGGTCAGATATCAAAGCAAAATATGAAACACTTCCCAAATCTGGCAGTTTTGCTATTACATCTAAAAGAAGCCTCTCCAGAATAACTCCCTGCTCCTTCCAATCCAGAAAGAGTTTTAAAAGGAGAAGGAATGGAGTATCTGATCTTCAATCATTACAGTGAAGACATTTTGTCATATGATTTGCATTGCTATGCTGCAAGGGCAAATTACAAATCTTTAAATAAGGCTAAACTTGGAGGCTACCACAGACTGAAAATTTTGATTTGTTCTTGAGACTGTGGATGATTTGAGGAAATCCATATGATAAAGAAAGAAGATATCATTCTTTCACTTGTGAATGAAATGAAACACCTCCTCCAGTGGTGGTGTCAGTCTACGAGCAGAATAACAGAATCTGTTGGCAAATTAAAGGCAGTTTGGAGATTGGCAAGAAAATGTGAGGAGACAAAGAAGACCTATGCTTAAGAAAAGTATTTTTTGGTTTTGTGCAAATTCAGGTTAAAATGGCAAGTTGAAACTTGTTTGGATTGCAAATTGACAAAGACGTATTCAAAAAAAGGAATTATTGAAAAATAATTAATCACTTTGATTTGGATTGAAATTATTATTAAAATATGTTGCAGCACAAAAGCATGGATTTGTTTCCAGTGGAGCAGAGAAATTACATCTGGGCAAGATAAAGAGTAACTTTCCTACAGGACGAAGAAACTAAAAAAATGAACACATACAGATGGAAGTTCAGGAATGTGATAGTGACATGAAAAATGGCAATTTAACTGGACACAAGATTTTTTTCTTGAATCCTAGTAAAAACTTGCATTAATAACGAAATTATATCAAAGGATTCTAAGGGAGGATTAAACCAATTATTAAATAAATAACAAGGATCAAAACCTAAATTATTTTTAATAAGAAACCCTTTCCTTCTAACACCTATGTTAATTCATGTGTTGTGGAGAAGAGGAAGTTCAAGACACCTTTGGAACAATTCATCCAATGAGAAAACAGTAAAAAAAAGACATGAAATGGTATGAGAAACAGTTCATTAAGTACTAAAACCTAAGTCAGTCTCCCAGCCAACCTGGCAAAAGCCCCATTACTTGATATAAACGCAGCTCAGTTTCACCAAGATCTCAGACCTGAGAAGAAATATCATCAGACTTTCTGATGTACCACTTTGCCAACACAAGGACTTACATTTTAAAAGTTACTGCGTGTATTTGGTCTTGAAACTTCTCAGCCAAAAATGAAGTGGCCTTTAATACACAACTTGCTCTGGGTAACATGTGTTGCTCGGTATGAAATTAAGGAGTTCACTTTCCACCACCTCTTTTCTGTTTCTAAAAACTGTCACTTGTTACCAACCATCCCATAACTATGTTTCCAACAAAGATTACACTGATATTTCTGTTCAGCAACATGTCCTGCAGGGCTGTTCTGCGGTCTTCCGATCAGTAAAAATGTAATAACATTTTCACATAGTCAATATTTAATTCTGTAAATGCAACTGGTAGTTGTAATCTAGGTTATTAACCACACAGTGATTTATGAGGGAGGGCAGACAGTGGAGGGGTGCAGAGCACTAGGAAGGTCCTCTGGTGACAATAAAAAAGTTATAAATTTCATAGCTCTGCCTGAGAAATGTATTTATATCCTATATTAAGAATAGCTTTTTATAAATTTTAATGATCCATGTTATTAATGGTGCTGTCATCATTACTGCCTGTGCAAGACTGCAGTCTTTTTTTTCCTCCTATACTTTTCCATCAGCTGAAGGTCTTACAGTTTCTAAAAAGCTCTTATTAGCAGTTTGCCAAAATTTTAAGAGTTATAAGTCTATCTTTGTTTCATTGGACTGCAAAGACTGCAAGGAGTATTTTGCATAAAGTTTTACAGCCAAGGCAAAGGTTGAGCTAATTGGACAGAAAACAATTGCTTCTCTATCATGTTTACAAAGCCTAGGTCAATACATAGGAATAAAAGTAGCACCATATCAAAAAGAGGAATTTATACATGAAAATTGTCCTTAAATAGTGTAGCATACACTGTTGGGTAACTATAAGATAGACAGTTATTTAACAAAGATCTGATATAAATATGTGTGGCACCACAGACTCCATTACAGTGAAAGTCAAGAGTAGTATTTACAAAAAAACTCTCCACATTTTTACTCCCTTTACATTACTTAAGCATGTTCTGTCACACTTGGCCAGGTTTGCCAAGGGAAGGTAAACTATGGCACTGCCTGATAGCTGAACAACTTTCACATTTTTCTGACCTTCATACAAGAATTTCAGAGACACAAAAAGAAGTTCGGGAACAGATCAAAAGACACAAAAGGAAAAGAAAGCACAAGTAGCACCATTTCAGTTCTGAGCATTTCCCATTATCCACCTCTAAATCCAGAAACAGACACCTACAGCACCCTCCTGATTTACTGGTCTCAGGGATGGAGGCAGCTTTTCTAAAACTTTCAGAAGTCTCTACAGCAGTCAGAATCCCTCCCACTGTCAGAAGCCCACAATAAAAAGTGGTACACAAATCTCTGATCTGTTGGCACCACAGAGGTGTTCAGCAGGGAAGAAACACAGCCTTACGTGATTACACATGTAAGCCACATAGATCCTCTGACTCACAAGCACAGGTATTTTTAATCATAAAATCATAAAAATAAACCAAGTCTTATGGGCTATCAGGCACTCTGATGCTTTGGTGATAGCAGTTGTACAGTTCAGGCAGGCATATTAAAGGAGATATGGGAGTTGGAGCAAGGTCCTGTGGTATTGTATGCCCTTTGTTTAATTTTAAAATATTCACCAAAAAAATGACAATGAACACTATCATTGCAACCTCTAGACAAATGTAAGTACCTGCTATTTTACAGGTATTAGTATCGATTATGATTTTTTCAAGGATGAAAAGAAATTTTCAATACTGAACCATTATTTTCCACAATTTTTCTTCTTCGAAAAGAGCTTAATTGTCATCTTTTGTCTTCTTTATTTTTATACCAACTCTGTTTCAAGTTGATATGGTAAAAGTAACTTTTCCCCTTGTCTTTCAGCTATTTATTCCTGGGATAGGAAACATGAATATTGCTACTTAGTAAAGCCAACATTCCACTGAAAATACTGCACTTCACATTTTTAGCTCAACTTGAAATGTTTTCTCACCTCACTATCTACAAGTTGTAGCTTGAACCCTATTCTTTTACTTTTATCTCTCTTATTATTTTACTTCTCTCTCACATTGGCTTCAAGTGTTACATGCTCAGCCTAATTCAAGGTAAATCCTGAACGGAATATGTAAGTTCCAATCAATAAGAATTACAAGATGAGTAATGACAAATTTGCTTCCATAAGAGAGGAATCCTCATGCCATTCCTAATCTGAGGGAAAAAAAAACCCAACTTCCTTTGTGCTGAAAAAAATTCAGTCTCCCTGCAGTCTAGTTTTCCTCCTTAAGTAAATTCTGCCAACTACATCATAATATATTCCTGTAAACTCGTAAGGAAATTATTTGAAATACAACTACATTTTCATTTGCTAGAAACTCCTCTTAATGAAAACAGCTATCCAACAAAAATAAAAAAACCCTGCAATTCATTTTTAATTATTTTTTTAGGATTTTTTTTTAAATAGGACCTGCACAACACTTAATATATGTTAATATTATCTGAATTTCTGATGATTGTTTACAGTAATGAAGTAGGGATGTTGAAAACTATTTTGGGGAATAACAGTGATTGTTAATGACTACTTATGTCACAGGCAGGATGCCTCAGCTCACAGCATCTGTCTCTGCAAGATCAAGTACGAGACAGACTATGTATTACTAAGAAATAAGTCTTTTAGAGCACTCTGCTAAATTAAACCTTTCACAAAAAAGTTTGCCCAAACCTCCAGAAGAAGGAAATTCCATGGCTCTTAAATAAAGCTAACAGAATTTGACATCAGTCTGGCTTAGAAAAAAACCTATTTTGTTTTTCATTATAAGTTGCTTTCAGAACATAACACTATGCAGTGTAAGAATGTTAAACAGTGCTTTTCTAGTTCATGAATGAGAAAAGCTTTTATTCAAGGTGATCACAGGGCACTCTACTGATTTAACTGATGAGTATTTACTCTAACTTTCCTTTAAATTACTAAAAATCCCGGTTAAAGCATGATTTCAAAATGTAAACATATAGTTCCTAGACATCTGCATTAGTGCATTGAGGCTACTATCTTATTTTATAGAGTAAGCAGGCAAAAGAACAAATATCACAGATGTAAAGGTAATGTGCTACTGCTACTTATTCTGAAGAAAAATAAAGCAAATCAAGGCAGGAGTAATGCTTCAGCAATGAAAAAAGGAGTGCATCTTCGTGGGAACAGCTTCACCTGAGCTTCGCATTTTAGCTTACTTAAAGTACAACAGAAAATGTGATACTGGTTGATATTCATGTGAAAGCTGAGGGTGGAAGAAGCAAAGGGAAAAGAAATTTCTCAGTTGTAGCATCATATGAAGATATTCTAGAAAGAAAACATCAAACTGGAAAAAAATTGAAATGTCAGGGAACCTCATTGTAATTCTGGAAGCTCTCTTTGAAAGCTTCCAGTAGTGTTTTTAAAAGCCTAGACATACTCACTGTCTCAGGGAGTGGCAGGAGAGTTCCTATTCAGCAAAGTGAAGAAGCAAAAAATGTGATCAGAAGGAGCTGGCTTGTTTATTGGGAAGCTGCTGAAAGTGCACAGTGGGAAGCATCGAGGAGAGTGTGACTTGAGCTCATTTAAGAAAAAGTTTTCTGAGAAACAGGTGAATCCCCGATGCTCAAAGCCATAACCTTTTTTTTCCAGCCAGCCTGGTTCTCACAAAGCATCAGTGTCAGAGGAGATTGGTGATGGTCTCTGTTATAACAGCCTCTTAGTTACAGCAGTGGTTCCTAAACATGCTGGTCTGCTGTAAACTGTTTCTTGGTGATCATTGATCCGTAGTCAAACTTGAGTTTCAAACACTTCTACAGCCTTGATGCAGAGCTATACCATGGCTTGTAACCTAAGGGCCACATCTGGGGTCTGTAAAAGATTTACCTGGGTGTTATTATAACCACCAGGTTATACACACTGTGCTCCTCGATGGGGATGCTCTTTTTCCTTCTCCTACTGATTACTGAAAGAAGAACTTCTGTCTCTTCTACCAGTTCCTCAAAACTATTGTTCACTTGGTTATTCATTTACTTTTCCCTTCTACTAACAGAGTCTGAAACAGTGAGGAATATGACTTCTTGTTGTCAAGTTGCTCTTTGTTGTTCCTTGTAGAGGAATGATGTCTAGCAGCTGTCTTAGGGGGATTAGAGCAAAACAATCTATTCAAACAGGGCTCTGAAAGTCTCACTGAAATCTTGCTTTAGCCCCCAACCTTGCAGCCTTCCATGTCCTAATCTGTCCTGCTGTCCTGCATCTTCTAAGCTCACTTCCCTTCAGTCTTTTCTTTCTTTTTCTTATTTTATTCTTCCTACTGCTTCCCTCTCCAGCATAACTCTCCTAACAGAAATGGAAACAAGAAGTCCCTTCGCATTGTCAAATGACTTGTCTGCTGTGATTTTCTGGATGATTCTTCTCCATTTTATCTACTTTTTCATCCTAGATAACTACCAATTTTCTGCAAGGAATAGGTCGCTATTTGTTAAGAAAGCATTTACACTATTTAGGGTAGTGCCATAACCTAGATCACCTTTTTGAAGGAATCCTACAGTTTCGCGCATATATAGATATATACATACATACAATTTCAAGACCCAAAGGCCCTTCCTTTCTTTATAAGAATGAAAACCTGGGGCGACTTCCAGAAACTACACAAGAAATAGATGGAAAGTGCCAGATCCCACATTGGCAAGTAAAAAAGGACAGCCACAAATCCTCATCCTCCAATTAGAATGATGGAGGAGTTTCAAGACAAAGAAAGAACTGGACTAAACTAACGCATACACACTGAGAGCTGGGGTGAATGAGTACTTTTTATTGTTATTTTAATGGTTTGGAGTTTTAATAAGTAACTGGAAAGTACAGTGAAAGTTACAAATATGAGAAAGACTGTATTAATAAATGACAAAAGATCTGGAAAAGAAAAAGGCGGCCTGACCACAAAAACCTTGTGGTGGTCCAGAAGGACCCAGTAGAATCTGTGATGGCTCTCCCTTTGACTTTTTTGGGACACTTGCAATATTCCAAGAAACATAAAATGGAAAAGATTTTAAAACAACCATCAACTGTGTGCTCCACCTACTATCATCAACACCTATATCCCTGCACTTCTTGCTGAAATCCATTAAAGTCCCAATTCTGCAAATACATGCTTAACATTCTGCAGCTACTGAGATCTAGAAAAGTCTGAAATGCTGTATTTTCGTATAATTACTCCTAGTAAAAGAAAGATCAGGACTTGCAGATATAAGTTTTTTATAGCAGAAATCTTAAATAGCAACCCAGCCCTTGAAAATCTGTATTGATTCAAAGAACAGGACTAGGATAACACCTTCAGATTTCATTCCTACCATTTGTAAGTCCTCCTTCATCCCAAGATGCATTTTGTAAACAAAACAGCAATGATTAAAAATGTGTTTTGTGGGGTATTTTGCATCTCTTCTGTAATACCACTCTGCCTAGCTTCCAAGTGCATTTAAGGCTTACTGAGGCTTTATCTACTGCTTATGCTTTGCTGGTCATATGCACGCGGCAGCTCTCCTACCGCCTGAGCAGTAGAGTTTGGAGAAAGAATGACCACTGCAGAGCTGTGACAGACAAACCTCCCTTCTACAGTCATAGACTCAGAAAAATAAGAAAGTAATAGAGCTCACTGACTGGTGCCATTCCATTCATCTTCAATGTTCTGCCAGTTCTAACCAGTTGTTGTATAGATCGGCGTAGGCATCAATCAACACGCTGGCACTGCTGCACTTTATCATCCAATTGAAAACGTTGTAGTTCAAGTGAAAGGTGTCCCAGAAATTCCTGAGTTTAAATTTAATGTGAGAGCATGAAAATGTAAAATGTGCCGCTACAAGTGAAAATTTTTGCTAAATTTTACTTTCTTGGAAATAAAGTAATTTACAAAGGGAATCTATAAGCAAATGCTATTTTATTATATTTCAACATCTTTTATTCCACCAAAAATTTTAATTTTTATTTTACTTACAGAATTTAGCAATTTACAATATACTTGTCTTAAATTATGTTTTAAAAAATTAAAACTAATCCATACATCCATCCCAAACATGCCAATGACCTCATTCAAATTGAGTCATATGCTGAGAATGCGCCTGAATTCCAAGACAGATATCTGAATTATCTACAGCTTCTTCACATCTTTTTCTATGGCGAAGACCTCATTTTGACTGATTTCAAATCAGAATGAACACTTAGCTTAGTTATAACCATAAAACAAGAACCTTTCTTCTTTACAATATGTGAATGTACCAGGAAACAAAACAAATGTGCAAAAACACATCTTAAAAATTGAGTTGTAATTTTCTTGACTAAATTTTGTCCCTTTATGATATAGAGATACTGTCTCATCATTGAAAAAAACGCATGCTGACTTTTTAAAGTCTAACCAACGTTGGTTTTTTATTATCACTTAGGCAACCCAAAGCTCCACAGAATATTCTTTATCTCTGGATATTTTGGATGGAAAAGAACTGGAGCTTGATTATGCAAATCTGTTTCCAATGCTGCGAGGGCAAGAGCAATCCACAATTCATAACACAGTTCTGCAACCCTATTCATCCAAAGTGAAGAAGCCTCATTTGTTCAGCAAGGTAATAGCAGCTACCTGCTTCTCAGCTGACATGCATTCAGACGCAGACATGTTGAACGCCACGGACAGTGACACTGAGAAAACACTGAAGAAGAAAAAATTCTAACCTAGATATTATAAGCAATCAATTCAGATTCAAGTCAACCTTGCTCTGACCTTAAAGAAACATTCCAGTAAATAAATGTAAAGTCTGATTCAGCTCTCACTGCCGTCAGGTAAGATGCAGTCTCTCAAGTCAAGACATTTATATGAGTGAAATAAAGTATAAAGGCAAAACCAATCAGTAATGCAGTGTACAAAATTTAAAAAATATATATAAATTTGGAGACATTTCTGAGAATGTGTTCAGAAGATGTATTCTTTTGGCTTTGTGGCATATATTAAAAGAAGAAACTCATAGACATACTGTCACATCATTCATATAAACTTGACATCTTCAGAGTTTGTAGCAAAACCCAGAATTTGGTGGGAATATTGCAGGTTTATCTTCTGCTCATCCTAGAAATGCTCACCCAGACATGATTTGTGGAAACTTCAGTTTGCACAGATGCAAACAAGCTCATGCCCTCAGTGGCCTATCTCCTCTGAGCATCCTTCAGCTCCTCACAACTCCTACATGGGAAGAAGCCTCAGCACATATCGTGCTTACAGAGCAATTATCTACCTTTCAATTCACACTGTGGGAGCAGAGTTAGGAGGCAACCCTATCTTGAGAAAGTGGGAAAGGGACTGTCAGAAGCCTGGCATGTGAAAGGAGCAAAAGAACAGGGAGAAGCCTTGGTTTAGGACTCAGACCAGAGCTGCTTTGCTGGGTGAGGGCTCAGACCTCAGGACAAGGTCCGTCCATAAGCTAGTATTTGTCAATAGCCAGCGTCAAATAAAACTACTTTTTGAAAAAGGTACGACTCTTTGCTTTTACCTTTCTGTGGATGCTGTTGGAAACAGCCATTTTTAAGCCTCATCTGTGGGCAAACCATCCTTAGTTATATAATCCATATTTCCTGCAAAATAAGACAAACATGGACATATTACTTTTGACCATATGAATTAACTTTTTAATATTTTCAGATCTCAAAGGCAGGTATAGAGTCTCCCTGCACTGCCAGAAGAGTATTTTTCAACTCTACCCATGAGTTGAGTTTATGTGAATATGAAGCCACATCCTTTGCATAAAGAGCAGAACTATGGAGGATAATCAGCTCTGCCATATGAAGAGACTGAAGTTTTCTTGAAGGCAGAACCCATTTTGATAGCTTGGCATCTCATTTTTTCTCTGGAAGGGTACTTCTCCTGTGGAGTAACAACTCATTACCATGGGAACATAACAGCTTTAGAAAGCTTTGTGCTGGATCAGCTACAACAGGAGAGTTACTGACTGCAAAAGCAGCTCTGCATCAGAGTAAGAAAGAATCTGAATAAAATGTAGCTGCGACTTTTTTTCTTTGCACTGTCTCTTTTTGGCTTTGGTTGTTTCTGCATCTGTTCTATTACATCAGTTCAGAAATGCCTCAATGACAAATCAAATGTGAGCAGCAGGAAGACAACCCTTTAAAACTGGCAGAAGGACAGCCCATAAGTGACTACCTGAATGCTTTATAATACCCGCAAAAAGAATGAGATCTTTTTATTATGATTATTTGGACCTATAACCAAACCAATAGTAAATATGACCATATCAAATCTATATAATGGATCCTGCCTATTAATCAAGAGACAATTAGAATAGTCACTATACTTGTGAGAACATGCTGTCTTGATAATTATGATATTTTCTCCATGGTACTAGACAATATTAAAAAAAAAAAATTTGGAAACCACTGCCTTCCATGTGCTTCCAGGAAGAACACTGAGAAAATATTACACAGAGAAAATATTACACAGATTTCCGGTCTTGCAAGTGTAATTCTTTATCTGTCTTCCCAGAACCATAAAAATGATGTAGTTCATCAAAGTATATGAGTAAACAAAGGAGCTCTTCCACATCATTGGTAAACTACATCTCAGAAATAATCTTTATTGATTAGAAACACTGGGATCACAGAGAAAATCAGAGAAAGGTGTCATTTTAAAGGCACGTTTAAGTGTTGCAAACATCTCTGAAAAGCACCAGTGCTTGATTCTCAACCTCATAACACATTCTTATTTTCACCTGAAGTCTCAGACAATTACCATAAGAATTTAACAAAATATTTTAAAAGCTGGTGTACTAGGTCAGACCAAAGGCACCAATTATATCTGGTCTGTTATGGGAATGAGAAATGAAGGCCTAAGCACAAGTGAATAGCAACTGCACAGGGGTGCTTCCCACAAATACCATTCCAGTTCTGAACAATTTGCAACATGGGCCTTCTGAGGCAAGGTAGTATCTTTGTGCTTTACAATATTTTTCACTTTCATTCACTCAGCTGTTCACCTCTTGAATTCTTGTAAATATTGTAGCACTAATAACATTCTTATTTTGAAGTTCCCTAGACTAGATATATGTTGTGACAATATCATGGACATTTGCACCATTTGTTTCAAAGAGGTCACAGGCTGTTTTGTGCTAACAGACCTTAGACCTTTTCTTGGAAGACTAAGCAAATAACCAAACCTTATTGCCGCTCTCCATGGTTTCATAGATGCCCATTATACATCCTTACAAAGTTCTTCCTTTTCTCCGAGCTGAAGAGCTCCCCTCAATTAAGCTGTTCATTATGCAGAGATATTCTGTGCATTTGATGTTCTTCAAAACGAGGAGGGGTGACAGAAAGAATCTGACTGTTCACAGCATTCAAGACACAGGGTATCTACATGTGTATTTACAAAATTATGCAATGCTTTGTGGTTTATCTTGTGTTCTCTTTCTGGTAATCCCTAACATTTGATTAGAAGTCATTGCACTACTGAGCATTGAGCAGATTTTTCACAGAACTAGGTCTTAAATTCAAGATCTTCTAGAGCGGTAATGGTCTTCCCAGAGCTGAGACTCACGTTGTATGTAACATTAGGACTTTTCACACTGTCAATTTTCTCTGAAGAGTGAGCAAAAGTGATAACATTATCACAAAACATTCTTTCACATCACTTAAATTATTCCAATGGCTTCTGGAGGATATCCACATCTTTAATTCATTTATATTCTAAGGCATAACTCATCTTCATAAATCTGCACCTGATATCCTTAATGCATTTTGGAACTGGCTTTGGTTTGTAGGGGTGGTGAGGTGGATAGCACTTTAATTTAGTATTCCAGTCAAGGGTAAAAAAAGCAAATACAGGAGGATGATATTTGGGCCTTTCTGAGAGGAGAGGAGAGTGTGGTAGCATGCGTAATGAGAGGGCAGAGTGTCTTCTGAGTATTGACTCAGCTGCTATCACTAGTTATGAACTACTTATGGACAAGATCTGCTTTTCAAGCAAAAACACCTAGAGAAGAACACATAGAAGAAAAGAACTATGGACAAATACAGCCTGTACATTGAATCTTAGCCTCAGGGGATTTTTGCTAAAAATTGCTAAGTCCAAAGAAATCCTATGGCACTTGGAAATTATTTCCCTGCATTAGCCACTTTTAAGAAGAGTAATACCTGTAGGAGAGCACTCAGATTGTAAATGAATTATATTGGTTCCTTGCCAACACTATTGGTCAAAAATTCTAAATTTGGGGAAAATATGTTGCACGTTTCATAGTCCTTTTGTGCCTCACATACATGGGAGTTGTGTATGTACTCTCATGTTAAGATACAGGGCAGAAAGCATTTACCTGTGTTAAATGTTATCATTTAACATTATTCATCTGCACTCGGCCCACTCCACTCAGGACTTTCCTGATATTCTAGCAACAGCTGAACATTTTCAAACCCCTATTATTTTCAGAAAAATGTCTCAGGTGAAAAATGCAAACATCCTCAAAAGATCTCTGAAATAATTATAATAATGACAACAATCACAAGGTAAGGTAAAATTTAAAGATTTATTCATTGTTTCCTATTTTTCATTGGATGAGAAGAATTTCTGAAGAGTTAATTGAAATAGTTTTTTGAAAGCGTTCAAAAGCCTTTACAAAACATTGCTGCAATGTTTTGTATTGCCTTTACAAAACATTGCTGCAGAGTACACAACTCTGTTCGGGTTCATTCATTGCTCAAGAAGTGGGGAGGAATGTGCTAAGGATATTATTGTATTTTTCCTGGTCCTAGAATAATTATTGTAGCTGATAATAACTCTTTATTGTAACTGCACTTGAGTAATTATCGAGGTCACAGACACATTGAGTGAGGCATTGTATGAACACAGGGAAGCTGCCCCTGTTTTAAAAGGCTTACAATTAAATTAAACAAGATGTATGAAAATGACAGGAAGGAATAAAATTCACAAACTGAATAGCATGATTGCAGCAAATGTCAACCCATGACTGCTTTTCTTGGGGTGAATGGGAGTCTATTAAGCATGGGCATAGCACATGGAAAGAATGGAGCCACCAGAAAAGACAGGACCACTAGTGACTGAATGACAGGAAATAGAAATAAATTCAGGGAAGGGCAGAGACACACAAATTACAAGTGCAACAGGTTTGCTGTGGCTATGTCCACACACCAGAGACACTGTAAAGCTGCTCCCTTATGATAATGGCCTAAGAGGAGCTGCTCTCACACTTTCACACGAGGGGCTGTTCGGGCAAGCCCAGCCTGGCACAGCCTCATTGCCTCGCACTCATTGCAGCCTCCTTGGGCTACTCCCATACACAAGAGCCAGCCATGCCTTCCAGCAGATATAGAAAGGACAGGAAAATATGAGCAAGGGATCCATGGGAAGCATGCATTCATGCCACCTGAACCTGCCATATCCTGCCTTCACTAAAATGTCCACTGCCAGGACCCATTCCCATACCCATCTCCTTTCTCAGAGTCCAGGCATGCCCCAAACAAAGGTGCAGTGTCCTTGAGCACAGAAGAGGCTTGGGTAAGTGCTCCATATTTTTTCAGTTGTGTCCATGGAAGGTCAGAAAGGTACTAAGCAACCGGAGGCACACTGTTCCAACAATGCTACTCCACCAAGGCTGTCCTTGAGAAAGTCAGCAAAAAGGGCCCAGCTGGCCCCATCTCCAGCATGCAGTGATGTTTATGGCATGGACAGAAACATTTTTAGTGTGAGCCAAGTGCCAAGTTTGCATCTTGGCTGGGTTCCTGAAAGAAAATTTCCCAGACCAAACTTCTGACCTTGGGAAGCCAAGCCTACAACAAATCCATAAGATAGAATCTAATCCTTCCAGGATCATGGGCTTTGCAGTGTCTGAGACATATCAGCTTCACATGGCAGGATTTTGAATCTTGTGTACTGCAAAGATAGTCATGCAACCTAAAAAGCTCCAGTGTTGTTCAGTTTTTATCTGTTTTGTGAATGTTCTTATGCAGACTGGCTCAGATACACAGATGCAGTCAGGCCAGCAGCTAAGCAGGTGCTAACATCACCCTGTAGGGCAGCTGGCAGTAGGTATGGCAGGTTCAAGTAATCATGCACCAGAAACATGGATTGGGCCCCAACCAAGTGAACATTATCTACCTTCATAAACTAAGCAAATTTTGACTACCTGGCAGCATCAGCCACAATGACCAGCTGTTGGTGTTAGGGCAGGAACTTCAGTGGTACAAACTGTGTACAAACTCTATACAAAATGGAGAGAGCTTAGTTTGGGAGGAGGCGGGCAGTGATGTAGAAGGACTGCCCTTTCCAGCAGCTTTCCACTTCTCACGATATGTGGCTGCAGTCTGCTTCTGCTTTAAGCGGGTGAATGAGCCTTTCCAAGAAATGTAGTCCTGGGACCTGTTTGTGGAACATCAAGTTTTATATATCTTGATTAGCACACAGTCAAGTCTTAAGAAAAATAAAACCACAGGTTGTGCTAAGATGTAGATATTTAAAATTATTTATTTTTCACTTCATTTGTAAATCAAAACACAAGATTTCTGGCTTTTTTTGCCCCATTAAATAAATAAACAATGTTTATATTTTTCACACCAGACAAAAAATATTGTTTTGAAGAGTAAAAGTAGTTTTTGTTCAAAAAAAGTTAAACATGAAATTTATATTATTTTGCCATATCCCTTAATAGAAGATTAATGCCATATAATAATAACAATAATAGTATCATCTCAGTCTTCAGATGTCTTTTTATAGTTTTTAAAAAATCCATTATTTTTCTCACTCAAGATGACAAGTATGGTTTCTTTGTGGATTTGGGACTTTGTTTAGATGTTTTTATTCATTGAGATGACTAGTTTTAAGTGGCACTGAGTTTAGCATTACATATCCAACAAACATTTATTGGTTTTGTGAAAACTGCAATTCTCGGCATATTTTCTTCAATTAGATCAACCATAAACTCATGTTATGTGGGTGTGCAGTTATTTGGTTCATTTGTAAACATAGGTAATAAAGTGTCTGTATTGCAATACCTCTGTGTGCAGAGTATTCATGTTATTTCTTCCACTGGAGTTTGCTCATTAATCATGGTGACAGCTGATACTTATTTCACTGGCATGAGACATACAATTGTTAAAAAATTTGTTAGAAAGCTTAATATTGTCATTTATGATATCTGCAAAATAGAGAGAACCTTCATGAGAAAACTAATATGACAAATATTGATACCAGTGGTAGATGTCTTTTGTCTCACAAGTAGTGACCTCTTTGAAAGGCACTAAGGTATTAAATGTGAAGACCACAGACTTTTAAATGCATAATGCATGTGTACTCAAGAAATTCTTCACACATAAATTCAAAATTATTTAACCGACACTAGATATCCTAAAGGGTGGGAAGGAGCAAAATTTCTATTCTAAATAGGACAACATATGCATACAAACATGTAATAAATAATTTAACCAAATACATCTTAGGAAAAAGTAATTAGAATTAAAATATCAGCTGACATCTGAAGAAAGGGGTGAGGCTGTAAACTGTGATCTGGTAAGGACATACCACCATTGTGAAACAGGGGTAAAAACCATATCTGAAAACAGATAAAACTTCAGAGCTCCCCAGCTGGACAGCAGGAAACAACCATAAAGGACAAACTCTCAGATTAACCAAGTTTAGATTTCACTTTGACAGGACCCTCTACATTAAATGTGTTGTATAATAGCGCTAGAAGAAGATGAATGATAAAACATTTGGAGCTGGTGACGTCCTCCAGTGACCTGAGGTGGATGAATATCAAGAAAATTTTATGAAAAAAAGCTCAGTGACTCCAAGAGAACAAAAGTAAACTGTCAAAGGAAGCCTCAGGGTCAAATTTGGAAAAGTCCTGATTTCTGTATGAGAAGTAGAAAAGCAAAAGCAGCCTTTTCCGTGTTTCAGTCAAGCTCTTGTCACAGATAGACTTGGCCACTCTGGACAGACTTCAGCCTTCCCAGGCTGCTTCCATGCCAGTGTGACTATGCATTTGGGGTCAGAATCAATTTCCTTGGACACTTATAACTAAATTCAAATTGTTAACAACTCTCCAGCTTATATTTTCTGTACTTTAAATGTATCTTGAGGTGTTGCTCTATGAGAACTATCAGGAATACCTAGGAAATTTAGTACCAGCTCATACTGTACTTTCTGTCTTCAAAAGTGTCACCAGGAAGTTTCACCTGGTGGAGAAAAACCTGTTTTACTGCATCATGACCACAGGAGGAGAGAAAGTGTATGTTAAAGGAGACAAGAACCCCATAATATGCATAATCAGAAAACTCAGAAATTATGAGAGTGTGAGCTTTAGTGATCTGGCAAGTGAACTGTTTAATCGTTATCCATTTCCTTTAGTTAAGACAATAGAAAGTCCCTTTGTGAATAGCCCCTTTTATTTTTTTGGTTTTTGCAAAGAAGGTTCATGTGTGTAAAGAGAGCTTTGGCAAGAGACTAAGGAGACACACATTTCCTGTAAGCAAAGCGTATTACCTTACTGATGTTGCTAAAAGACTCAGAGTTTTGTCCTTGAATATATATGCCACTGCTCTTTACTTTAATGGGAGGTATGTGCCATATTCCAGTGATCAACCTTGGCATTTGCAGAGAACTCCAGCTAGGAAACCAAATGCTTATTTCATAGATAGATATGCTGCCCTTGCTATTGTTGGAGAGATGTAGACACCAGCAGACCATACACACTCTTTCCATTTTGCTTATTTTAGAAGCATAACTGGCTTATGACATGCTTGAAGAAACCTCACCTCCTGTATTAAACTCTCTGAGCACCAGTTCTTACACCAAAAACTCTGTGAATATTCCATCATCTTTTTGTCTTTCAGGATAGACTGACTTTCTGAACACACTCTTAAGATTCCTAGCACAAAATTCAGATGCACCATGTTCTTCAAACATGAAATCACGGGGAGAAGAATCAAATGGAAGGCTTATGAAAGTCTCTGAAATTAGTTCTGGATTAATCCTGGGAGGGTTTTTGTGAAAGCCCAAGCTCTCACCCTAGGCTATTTATTTTGTCATTAAAATTCTGGCTGCATTCATCCCTCTTTATTTCATATTGGTTTAAAACATCTAAAATCAAATTTTTTTTTGGTTTTATCAAATTCCACAGTCCCTCAAGTTAATATATTAATTTGTCATAGGATGTAGAATATGTATATTTGGGTGGGAAGAGACTGGGGAGTAGATACAACCAATTTATTTTTGAAGGAGAAAGGCTTCATTCCCTGGAGATAGCATAGCAGGTATTTCGCAAGTGCAGGCATACTATTACTTAAATCCTCAAATACTTGTGTCTATTGTCTTCAAAAGTAGAACATGCATTAGCCCATATTAATTCAACCTCACTGTGACCCACAGCGACATATCACTGTCCTTAATCTTTATAAATGGCTTTTGCACTCTGCACCATCAAAAAACTTTCTTTTTGCTGATCAATACAAAGTGTATTTGAAAAGAGCATTATCTGCCTTTGAAAAAGCCTTCTGCACAATCAATGGTCTTCAGAAGCAGATGCTGATCAAGCAAGCATAGGCAACATTGTAGAAAGCCAGTAAATATTGATCCCAATTCAGAAAAGGAAATTGCCTTGTAGTTCCAGTGTCTGACTTCATTTAGCTCATAAGTTTACTGAAGGTCTGATTGGCTGATCTGGTGAACACTACAGCACATCATCACTGAACTCTGTGCTTGTGCGAACAACATGCTGGTTTTCCATGGTCACACTGTGAGATAAAACTACAGTTAAAAACAATTTCAAAAATGCTGATTTTTGTTGTAGAAAAACATGAATAATACTAATTGTTCACATGATTTCACAGTGGATTGAAGCAAGCAATACCAAAGCTCTGACACTGGCATATTTTATGAATTTGTAATCCTTAACTAAAAAAACCCCAAAACATAATATTCAAAATAATTGACCATTTTTATATATCAGAGAATCACCTGAACTCAATTGGTTTGACAAAGTTAGAGACTCAATTAATTTCTTTGTTTCCTAGGATTTTATTGATAGAACCTGGCATTTATGAGAGCAGAAACAGCATTTCATGGTAGATCCAGCCAGTACTACTCCACCAGTGCAGATAGAAGGAAAGATGCAAGGGAACCTCAGCAGATGATCTAAAGGTCCATACAATACATTACAATAAAACTTGAATTATTCCAGATTTATGATGTTGTTTATAACAGAAATCTTGTTTAGTACTTCCAAATTGTGAGAGTCACATAATTAGCTGTCAGAAAAGTGCACTGATCGTCATTCTGCAAAAGATATTTTAGCTCACAGCATGGTATAAATCACAGGAGGTGACGGTCATATCCTGTGTCACTGAAGTCAATAGGACCTAATTGATATTCAGCGGCCTATCTGAGCATTCCTTCAGATTATTGTAGGAAATGCTGTCCCTCACAAGCATAGGGCAAAAATACACTGATTGCAGGTCTAAGATTCAGAAGGAAATACACTAGTAGAGGTGTCATAAATATGAGATCAGCCTACTAGTCCAGTCAGCTTGCTTGTTCTGGAGTAAGAACCAACCCCAAATTCTCAGCAGTCAGAGGATGGACCACTTATCTTTGAGCCAGACACAATGCTGGACAATAAGTGACAGGACAATACCATGACACCATAAGCACTTTGTGTCAAATAGCTATTCTCCATCATGGCTCCTTGCTGGAAGATTGGGATGGGATTGATGAAGCCTATGAACAACACAGATAACACTTACTCGAAAATTTACTGAGAAGAATAAGGATGAGAAAGGCAATGGCCATTCTTCCTGTCCAGCCTGAGGCTGGCTGAATTCACTGGCCTTCACTGGCAAATCACCTTTATAAAAAGGCCCAAATGGACTTCTCACAGAACATGTGTCTTCTACTAAACAGGAAAAACAAATTCAAAATTTAAAGACTACATCCTGTATCACAGAAGTTTATGATAAAAATATTTTTTATTTTTTTATTTTTTTAACAGATTTACAGTCATTAGTTACTAAAAAACTGCAAAGTACTTTCATCTGTACTCTCAAAGTAATGTCACTACATGGATAAAAAAAACTTTTAGATTTTAATTACTTTTAAGAACCTACGAAATTCTGAAGTAAAATCCAAGATATACATTGACCCCAGAGTTTTGACCTATCTCAGCTGAAAGTAATAATACATCATCATCATCATATCATATTAATATTAATAACAATAATAAAAATCCATACTCTTTAAACCTAGCTCTTGAACAACTTAGAGACAAATTTCCCAGACTGAGAGCCTATTTTTTCACACAAATACAGTAATTAGATATGAAACTGCTCATGTAGCATAATGTTGTCATAGTGCGGTATTTGGTCTATATTAGGAGGTAAATCAGGGAGCAATTTTGTGGTTTTACAGCCACTATATATTTGGAGGGTGGGAAGAGTAGTTTGGGCTGTCCAGATTATCGCTGAACAATGGATCTGAAATAGGGTTGTTTCTAGTATATATGTGGAGGACAGAATATGACAGGACAATATTTTTCACTGTCAGTTTGTGGGCTGTTAAGAAAAGTGCTTGGTTTGGGTTGACAAGCCATATGTGATAAATGGTGCATAGTTTTGTAGGACAGTATTTTCTCAGCAAGAGGTGAAGGCTTGTCTTATTTTAGAAATGAAGTGGAATGACTTTATTTTTTGCAGAATGGTGGTCTGATGCCAAGGACTACGGGAGGAGTTGTAAAAATCCACATACGTGTATCCACCATAATGATGTCAACCACTTTTTAGCATTATTAGCATTATTTTGCAATGATGCTCAGAACCCTCATTGGAATGAAGACCACATTGTGATCTACATTTGTTCCTGTTCAGCACAAACACATAATGAAATTGGGTTCTTTGCTTACTGGAAAAGGCTATTGCTGCATCTTTGCTGCTGACTCAATATATTAAAAATATATTACCAGAGAAAGTCCCATATAACCGCAGTTGCCAACTACACAATAACATACATGGCTTAATTTATGTCTCCTCTGGCACTGGTACTCATGCCTTACACAATACATGTGAAGGAGGCCCATCAGAGGGCTCTTAAACTATTTCAGAATACTAATCAGTCCCTACACACTGCAGCTTTTATGCTGTTTACAGTAAGCTACAAAGGAAGAAGCAAGCTGCAAGTGCAAGCCTCAGCCAGGGCAGCAGTCCTTAGTCCTGTACCATTACCAGCACCCACCAAATGCAAATCTAAGGTAATTACATCCTTGCTAATCATCAAGTATATCACAACACAAATCCCTAAAATAATAGCTGTGAGTGAAAATAATTCCTACTGCATGGAAACTACCGGTTCCCTGCAAGACCCCCTCTTCCTAAGCAGCACCATTCAAAAACCCCTCAGTGAGCTCAGCATACTCAGAAGAGCTTGCACTGTGCAGGTCAGAGAGCACCTCCACCACATCCCAGCCGCTGACCGCGCCTGGGTGGAGGCACAGGGCCTGGATGTTAACTTGCCAGTCCTCAGAAACTGAAAAGAACAAGTAACAGCAAAGGACACTGCAATGTAAGAACAACTGAGAGGGAGACTGCATCAAATCCATGTATTGGGGTGGTGCTTAAAAGATCAGTCACCAACAACAAAACTCGAATAAAGAGCAGCATGATAGCACAATGAAAAACTGCCAAAAAAAAAAAAAAAAGCAAAAAAAAAAGGTAGGTAATTTTGTAATGCAATGTAATATGTCCATTTTAAGGATAACATCATGACTGCAAGCTCCTAATTAAGAGTTCTATTTCTTTGGCCCTGAACAAAGTAAAAAAGTGAAGTTTAGCACAGTAACTTTTTGCTTTAAACTGAGCAATGAAAGTTTGATCCCCTGACATAAACGACAAAATCCTCTAGGCTTTCACAGCTTGGTGGAAGCGGCCAAATCTGCATTCAACATGTTTTTCACATTTCCATCATTGTGTAGAATGAAGCCTTGTGGAGCCCAAGGGACATGTGTTTAGCTGCCATTCTGCAGCGCTTGTAGCATTTTAACTTCAAGCCTCTGGGAAAAAGCCGCATACCTATTACTATGGCTTTGGAGTTTAAATTGTTAGTTGATGTGTCCTGTTTATCAAATCCAAAAAGCAGTTTGTGCCTGAAAAATAGACCAGGGCCCTGCAAGAAGAGAAGTGGCTTGGCTGGCTGTTTTTTTAAATAAAAGCCTAAAGAAGTGGCAGTCAAAAGTAAGTAATCAAGTATTTGTCCCTCTTGTCTGCCTCTGAGTTATTTTACACTTAAATTGACTCATTGCTGACATAATAAGTTTGGCAAGGTACAGTGCTCACCTATCTGACCTTCTGTATGAAATATGCTTATGAGAGTAAAAAGGAGACGGGCTGACCCATTCTTCTTTCGGAGGGGTTTTTATTTCCATGTTTGGTCAATGTAAAATAAAAAACCAAACCAAGGCTAGAACCCCTTTCCACACTCTCATACAAAGCTCATTATACATAATCAAACAGGATCAGCATTTTGCAAGTAGAGAGTCCATTTTACTTTTCTCTACAGCTATTAACAAGGAAATACATATAAAACATAAAACTGTATTTAGTTTTATATGTTTTTGCAGATGAATGTTTCTGTAGGCTTGGATGGGTGTGTTGTTGATTTTCATTATATATACAATCTGCCATCCATTTACTGTATATTTTGTAGAAGAAATAATAGCTGACTTACAATGCAAAGACAGTCAATATACTTTTTAAATCTAAAGAACAGCCTTCATAACTGAAAGGATTAACGTTTTTCAGTTTGTTTTAAAACACTCCTTCTTAAAAAGAAGTCTGTTGTTATGAATGAGTTTATGTTGGCCAGCTAGACTATTATCTGGGGAACAAATGTTTCCTTGTGAACATGAGACAACTTGCAACTTTTGTTACAGTATTTCAAATAATGGAAAGTAATAGTAAAATTGCTGCAATAAACGAAAAGAAAATCTCGATAGGCAAGTCTGTTATGCAATATGTATTCCCCTCGCTGTTCCCTCACTGGTGCCAAAAGCATGTCACTCAGGTAATTTGTTTTAGACCCTTAACAAGACTTAGAAGCAATTATTATGAAACACTGACACAACAGATCTCACCAACAATTGAAGTTTGACAGCTTGTGAGAAAAGTCTCATGTTTATGTCATTGGAGAGGTGATCCTTGTATGACCTCTTTTTTCACTGCTGTGAATGATAAACTATTGCTTTCCAGTGGTTCACTATAGCTGAAGGCCCAGTGTACTGTACTTGTAAAGGAAATTTTCAGTTGGTTCTCTGAATCAAATAAAGCTGGAAACTCCTTTGGTCCCTTTGACTGATCTAGTTTAGTCTTTATGATATGCTCTAACAGTGTAAGGAGCTAAAAACCTAAATATATCCACACTGTGCATCCGTAAAGGACTGTAGAACAAACATCAATAGAGATATATGTGCGGGGCTAACACACATACACTTACTGATTGAAAATAGATTCACATTTGCTTTTCTAAGGAAACTGAAACAACTTGCATGTGAGAGAGGGAGAGAAAGGACATGTAAATATCTATTGCAATATAATTATTTGCCTTGTTTCAGAGTAGAGGTTGGAGGGATTATTTAATGCTTTATGTTCATTCCAGCATCTGCAAGCACCCAAATCAAGTACTCTTAATATACATTTCAGAGGCAAGTGGAAGATGACGTGGTAAGCAGGTCTACATATTCATGCTGCAAGTATTCCTCAAAACTCAACTGAATCAGTTGGAATTGCTGAGGAGCAGTGGAATAGAAACAATCTTCAGGCAGTGAGGTTAGAGCTCCCTACACTCCTGCACTTAGTTTGAACAGCACTAGACAAAACCCATATTCCTTTCTTTGCTGTTAGGTAGCTTTCTTACTGAAGATAAATTAAAAAAAAAATAGAACATCAAAAACCCACCAAACTCACAAATCAACACCATATCCCCTAAAACAAACAAACAACCCACCAACTTTCTGACAGCTTTATATACTTGCGTACTCACATCTTGGTTTCTTGGTGTGGGCCATAGAAAAGCTGTATGCACAGCTTCCATGGTGTACAGCTCGGCTCTATGTTGTACGTCATGCTGCACTCAACGTGAACCTCATGAGACGTTCTCTTCTACCTAATATTGTCACACACTGACCAAACTGCAAGTCTTCCTAAAAAAATGCTTCATCTTAAAATTTTGATCACTCTGTATCTTAAGCATATGCAAATAAGAAGAGTGCACGTCTTTGTTTCATGATTCTAGAAAGATTAAGATTTGATACATATATATTCTAGGTCACAAAGTGATTTAAAAGACTTCAGATTAAAATATCTTTCCTCTCATTTGTGTATTCTGACTCTTTGTTTGCATTGTTTGCACAATAGCAGAAAAACTTGAGAACAAAAACTGTTCCATTTCAATTAGTATATTATGCAGCTGATAATTTATCATGGGTGTTACTTAACTGGTACTTTCAGAACATCAATCTAACCCATGTTCAGCAGCTTTAATAATGGTTTCTAATCTCAAACAAAAGGATTTTTGTTTTCATCCAGATTTTTCTTCCCTATTACTGAAAGGAGAACATGTCAAGAACTTCTTTTTTTCTTTGTACTTCAAGAAGGGAGCAGAAGTATGGTCATCATGAAGAGTACATGACACATTTCTGAATCCTGCATGCTCAAAGAGGCATTTGGTCTCTTGTGCCCACATGCCCTTTTAGCAAACAATGACAGTCATATTTAACTACTACCACAGGAAATCAAAATATGACCAGGCCCAGTGGATACCAGAGCACCAGTTATAACATGATAAAACTTTTTTATAACCCAATGTTTAAACCCTATTTATTTTTCCTTTTGTTTAGGACTGCAGATCAGAACACAGTTTCATTGCAATCTACAGAGAAACCAGCTGTGATCATATCTAGGACCTTTCAGTAGTACCATATAAGCATAAATAAATAAATCATTATAATGAATGGTCGCATTTTAGTTCTAAGTAAAAAATTATAACGAATTGCCATATTTTCATTCTAAATATTAGCTGAAGCTAGTTGCAGAGGGCAGAACCTTAACCTGGACATATATAATGAGACTAGATTAATATATTAATTGTGTAAAAGTCACAGCTGGTAAGTAACGTTAAGGATCTTGAGATTTTAGAACACATTGACTGCATTTCACCACGTCCTTAAAACGTGCTTAATCTAACATGAGTTAGATTACATCCCAGCTGAGAGGAAACCCACCAAATACATCACTCTCAGGTCCTCTCTGTCAGACCTTAGGAGAGTTTGGCCTGCAGGACAGTCAGATAGAATCTGGACTCTCGGAGGTGGGATGGAGCAGGGAAGTAAGTGAAGGACTTCACGTATGTTTCAGAAATCCATTGGTATTCTCTGATCTTGCTGTGACACCTCGACATTCAGTCATGGTTTTAAATCAAAGTGTAATTCTGTGATACTTATCTCTTGGAGCAATATGGTTACAGCATACTTAATACAATCACTCTTGTTCACCCTGGAAAACTAAACACACATGCTGACGATACACCCCACACTCCAACACAAGTCTCACTAAACTTTGGGCCATCTGCTAACCAGAGAGGCCTGAACTTTTGTAATAACCTTCTGTTTCTCCTTTTGTTTATATTCATATGTATGCAAAGCCCTGCTAATTGTGTCAGAGAAGAAAGGGTAAAAGCAACAGCAAACTCAGCTTGAATAACGGTTATCTAATAATCTGGGAAGTAATAGTGTGCGCCTTCTGCGTCAGGAAGTTTCCAAGTCTTTGACTTTCCAAGAGTTGACAGAATAGCAAACTGGTGCAAACTATTGTAATTTTCACAAAAACACATAGAGTACTTTAGTGACAGCCTGGCACACTTCAGTGGCATGTTGAAGTAATAAAACCAGTGTCAGGAACATGAACACCTTACCTTGAGATTATTTTAGACTTTTAAGATACTAATGCAGTTTTACCAGTAAATTCCTTGTTGGGAATGTAGCCTTCTGCTAGCCTGGGGTCTTGGTTCTCTTATTACTACAGTTTAACATCTCAAAGGTCTGTAACAGAGATTCTTCTTCAGTCCCTCAAAAAAAGCTTCAAACATAGCTGTTGGGATATTCTCAACAATACTGGCATACAGGTCCATAGCTATGTTGCTAAATGGGACTGAACATAATTTTTTAGGTGCATGTAACTAAAATGTTAAAATCTACAAATTCATACAGGCATGATCCCTTCACATTTCTGCTTACACTCCATGAACCTTTGATTGGCGCCCCTCCATACATCTGCTCCTCTCCTCCCATTATTATTTATCTTTATTTTACTTATTGCCATTGAAACTGGCAATCTCAAGGATATGAGGTGTTTAATGTCTTGCTCATTACTGCAAAACAAATGCAGGTTTGTGTGAATCACCGTCATTAGCAGAAACGAGAGCACTCCTAATTGCAAACAATTACTCAACAAGTGTTGCTCTTCCCCAAGAAACCTATTAAATGCTCACAGTGGAGCACCTGGCAGCCTTCTGAGACTTCAGTTTCCTATGCAAATGGAGGCTGACATAGAATTTGGTGACTTTTATTCAATTGTTTTAGATAGGTGGGTAGGACTCATTTAAATGTGTCTAGAAAGAATGCTCACAAATGGCACAACTTGTCAGACTTACCTGCATTCTTATCCCACTTATTCCAAGCGGTTTTATGTTTAGTTGGTTGGAGGTGTGTGTGTTTTGCTTTTTTTTTTTATTTTTGGGTTGGTCGGGTTTTTAACAACAAAACAAACAAAAAAGCCCTAGCAATCTATCTTCTGGTTCTAAAGATCTCTCTCCAGAAATGATAATATTGGCATGTCCTAGTCATGATGCCCTGCAGACAAACAAAGCATCTTGGTCTTCCAGGGGCATTAGCAATCACATCTTTTATCAATAATTGAACCCTGAAACAGCTTAGGTTTCTGTGCAATTTATGATTGCCTCCTTGATCCTAGGCATTTCACATCTGGAAAATTGCATCATAGTATCACACCGAAAAACCAAAAAGTTGTGTTTTCTATTTTTGTAACCCCCTAAGGACACAAGTCATAAGAACAGGCTTTCACCCTCAAGGTTACAGCAACAGTTGTATTCTTCTTGTGCAGCACCTAAACCAGGTGATGGACACAGCAAAGCTTCTGCCATTTAGGAGTTAATGTAGCTGGTGTGTGTGTATGTGTGTGTGCATGCACTAATTATAGATCACAGCATGCACTAGGATGCTAAGGAAGTTCAAAGAGAATATTAGATCCCTGACTCCAGCAGATGCACAGCTCTGGGGTATAAGAAAAAACGTGTGAGCAAATCACACAAGCTTCCTGAGTGGCTAGAAACAAACCTGGAACCCTGCAGGCTATTGTTGGATTTGTAAAATTGACAATAGCCTCTGCAACTTGTAATTTAGTCTTGTTTTTCATTATTATTAAGATTATTGTTTCAGTTTACTGAGCTCATGAAAATGTAAGTAGAGAAGAATGCAGGGATTCTCTGCCAGTATTTATGCTATAAAATATTAACCTGTTGATGCCTTGCATTAAAATGGATTCATTTTTAGAGTGAGCATAATAGTTCTAGCATCTTTATGAAAGCATTATACCCTATTCTGAAGTGCCTTGAAACTGCTCCTTGAGTTCTGCATTTCTAAACTCAGTTTATACAATATTTAGAATACATTTAACACACACAACCCTCGCTGTTTGAAGACAACCAGATCAGGCCATAGAGCTGGTGGCTGCAATGTTGCCTTACAGCTGTTTGGGCAGGGCAGGACAGTTAAGGTTAGAAATACCCAGTGAAGAGTTCTTTCACTCTTCTAATGTAAACCATAGATTTTAAGGGCAAAAGAATTCATTTTGCTGTACCATCCAGTTAATCTTAAGGAATTTCACACAGTCAGTAATGGGATAGAGAGATTCATTTCCCAGTAGGGCATCCATTATCAGGCAAAACTGACCTCCTGACTAATGACAAGCCTGTCTTTCATCTTGTTTTCACTGTAGGCAGCACAATAGCTTGGAGAAACACATCTTCCAGAAGGAGATCTAGTCCTGAACTGAAGATGCCATGAGAAGGAAAAGCCACCACTTTACTCCAATAATGTGTTTCAAGGGCTTCTCAGACCTACCGTGAAATTGTGCACTTGATTTCTCAGATGACTTTGCCTTGCCTCAGCCTCCAGCCATTGGTTCTAATTATGCCTCTCTCTACTAGATTAAAGAGCCTTTAGTATCCTACACTGTCTCTCCTGACATTACTTTTACAGTGAGATCAAACCACTTCTGACATTCTTAATACAATAAGCAGAATGATCTTTAATGCTCTTGTAGTAAAGTATCTCCTCCTGGGCCTCAAATAATCGCCGTGGGCTTTCCCTCCGATTCTGGGCAGCCTTTAAGACGTGGATATTAGAACTGATTGCATGGATATACCTATATGTTTGCTCAATACTTCCCTGTTAAGATATTCAAGGAGCATATTCTTGGGTTTTTGCCTCAGTTTTGCCACTCAAACACTCCACTGTCTGGATCAGTTGCTTCTCAGGACGCGACTCCCCATAGTGAGCTACACACTGTGCTCCTTGACATGTGATTCTGTTTGTCACCGCCTCCCAACCCCATGGATGTATCTTTTTCACTCATGCATACAGACTTGTTTACCTAGACTCAGTACTGGTAAACTCTCTGTTAACCCCCACCAGATTTTTTCAGCTGCAGTTCTGCATGTACTTCCAGATCAAAGTCTTGAGGATAAACCTGGAACATTTTCTAGATACAGCTCACTCAACAACAATCTCCCACTGACAGTTTTGGACTTTTGAAATCTGTGTAAGTTATATCCATGTTACACAGACACCAGGGAAGAGCACTGCCAAAATATGACACGTATAGTACGGCACAGCACCAAGCAAAACCTCTGTTACTATAGATGTCCTGTTGTGGCCCCTAGTCATCACTACCATGTGCAATATTCTCCTGAGTAGCACACATAACACTCCTTGTTTTCCCATGTAGCACTGCATTGAAGCTACTTCTCAAGAGGGTGTAGCTGCCTATTCTCACAGAATCACAGAATCCTTAGGATTTGAAAGGATTTCTGGAGATCATCTAGTTTAACACCACTTCTCAATGCTAGGTCAGCTAAAAGAGGATACTGACCAGCTCTCTTTTTTGGTATCTTCAAGGATGGGGACTTCTAGGACCTCTCTGGGCAGTCTGGTAGAGTGAATAATCACCATTATAGTGACTTTTTTTTTCTTATTACATTTAAGTAGAATTTTGTGTGTTTCAGTTTGTGCCTGTCACCTCTCAACTTTTAGTGGATACCACTGAGAAGAGTCTGACTCCATTTTCTTTGCTCCTTTCTATCACACATTAGTAAGATTTGCTCCTGAACCTTCCCTTCTCTAGCCTAAGTGATCCCATCTCTCTCAGCCTCTCATATGTCAGAGGCTACAATCTCTTCAACATCTTTGCAACCCTTCACTGGCCTTGCTCCTGCATGTCCAAGTCTCCCTTCCATTGGACATCCTAGACCTGGACACACAACTCCAGATGTACTCTCAGCATGGCTGAGGAGAAGAATCACCACCTTAATCTGCTGGTGAAGCTCTTATGCAGGACAGCTACTGCTGGCTGCCTTTGCCACAAGGGCAAATTTCTGGCTCACATTCCACTCGGCGTCCACCAGGAGCCCTGCGGCCTCTTCGGCAAAGCTGCTTTCCAGTCAGTCAAACCCCAGCCTGTTCATGGGGGTGCCTGGAGTTTCATTCCTCCCCAGGGGTAGGGCTTGGCATTTATTTTCTTTCATTCATGTCGGGAGATTCCCACTGGCCCACTTCAGCAACCTCTCAAGATCCCACTTAATGGCAGTGCAACCACCTGGTATATCAATCACTTCTCACGTGCAAAGCTGCTGAGGGTGCACTCCATCCCATCATCCTGGTTATTAGTGACTATGTTGAACAGTACTGGCCTTATCACCAAACTCTGGATTAAAGAACTAGTGATGAGACTCCAGCTGGCCTTCATGCATGTGACCCCAACCCATCCACCTTTTATCTACTGTCCTTTTATCTCACTATTATGTACCATGTTGTCAATGAAGAAGTCAGAGATGGCAACACAGAAAGCCTCACAGCCACTGCTGTCGGCCAAGTCAGTCATCTAATTACAGAAGGCTATTGCATTCATCAAGCATGATTTCCTCTTCCGAAAGCCAGGCTGATTACTCCCAATCACACCTTGTCCTCCTTATGTCCAGAAATACTTTCCAGAATTATTTCTGTATCATGTTGCACACAATCAGCAAGGCTGATTGGTCTGTAGGTCTCTAGAACCTCCTTCTTGCCATTCCTGAAGATAAGGATGACATTTGCTTTCTTTCAGTTGTCAGGAAACTCCCCAAAGGCCTACAGCCTTTCAAAGATAATCAAGAGCAGCCTCATGATGACATCAGACAGCTCCCTCAGCATTTGTGGATGCATCCTATTGGGTCCCGCAGGTTTGTTTATTTCCAGTTTATTTAGTGTACTTAAGTTGATCCTTCGCAAAGGGTAACGTTTTCTTTGTCCAGACTCCCCGGTGTCCTCAGGGACCTGGGATTTCTGAAGCCTAATTTTATCAATAAAGGAGTGAGGCAAGAATGGTATTCAGTACCTCAATCTTCTCCATGCCCTTGATTACAAAGATCACTGGAAGAAACAGCTACAACCTTTGTAAAGACAAGAAGCTTGCTGTGTCTTTTTCCTTCTTGATTCACCAACCAACTAAACATAGGGCTTGACTTTAGTAAACCAGACTGCCTAACATGCTAGAAATATGGCAAAATAGAGAAAAATATTTGTAATTTAAAATGACAAGTATTATTTTAGTTCTTCTTATAGTCTGGAATGTTCTTAAAATGTAAAGAAAAATGAAAATGGGGACTAGAAGAAAAAAATAGATCAGAATTAGATAAACAAATTACAGTATTTGGGATACAGTGTTCTGCATTAGAAACCATCCCTAAGCTGTGACATGATCAGCAGAGTAGCAGCATGGTTGTGCTAACATAAACATTTTTTAAATTAAATATACAATAGTAAAAATATAAAACAGTGTTTTGTATTTCCTTTCTTGAACTATTAACACAAGTAGACCCTCACAGGAAAGCATGATGGATTTAAGTCTTAGAAATTAAAGCAATTTTGAGTAACCCATACTGAAAATGCTGAAATCACAAAAGGAGCATCAGAACCACCATATTGATCAGCCAGTTGGTAATAAATACTTTCTCCAACTAAGAGCAGTAGTGGGCACTTGGCCCAAGTTAAGAAAGGCTGGACAGTTAGTTTCTAACATGAATGGACTAATGTTTCTTGAGTGCATTCACGCTACTTTATATTCTCTGGTCAGAGAGTCCATAATATGCTTTTTTGTGTATGTAGCTTAAATCTGCCTTCTGATAACTTCCTTGGGTGCCCTGAAGACATCGTACTAAAATGCTGAAAGCCGCTTCCTATCCAACCCTCTCCCAATTACTCACAATTTTATCAATACTTACCATAATCCATTTTAGCTACCTCTGCTTGAATCTGAAAGGAATAGTGTCTACTAGGGGTAAGTTGCTCCATTCCTCTGACAAAGGTTCCCTTTCTCTGCTACAGAGACCAAAAACATGGCAAAACTCGAAAGGAAAACATTCTCATGGACAAGATGCACACCCTGATTTCTATTACTTAATCTAAGCAGAATGAAACAAAACATCACGTTTTCAGCATGGGTTCAGGTGTATTCAACTTTTTCAATTTTGTCTTCTGTCTTTTTGTCTTGATTTATTAATTTTTCAAATCAGTGAGTCCATTTGACTGTGTTCCCCAATATCCTGGCATGCACATACAATTGCTGGGAGAAGGGTATTGTTTTTCTAAGTCCACCTAAAAGTGTAACGTCTGGCTCTAATTCACTATTCTCCCATGAAGGCCATGGGGAGGATTACATTTCTTTCTTCCCTATTCCCTCTTTCCTAGCTAATGTCTGCTGCTGTCACACACTGCTGATAGCAGCAGAGTGAGATGGGTAAACCAGATCAAAGAGAAATGTCAGCTCCAATTTTTGTCCATAGGATTGTAAAGTAACAAGGAGTTAAACAGAGTCATGCCATTTTTCAGCATTTACATTTCATAGCTGGTACTTTTTTGCCATACATCTCACATTAAACAGCTTCCTAGTAAGTAAAAACCAAATTTCTTACCCTCCATAGTGTCATTGAGTTCAAAAAGGTCGGAAAAAAGATAGCACAAGGCTGAATTTGGCTCTGTGCTTCAGAACTGACAACCTGGCGTAGCAGCCTGCAGCAGCAGCACATATAGGAAGAATTTCTTCCCCTCTGTGGATTGCTCTTGCAATCCTTGACTCAGCCTTTGCACAGATTTTCTCTGGAAATCAAACGGGAATTTACCGTATGGAACCAATGCAGAATATGCAGCTGCGATTTTCAGGTTAGATAACTGAATATAATCAAAGAAGGGAGTTTTGCCTTTCCCTACAGCTAAATCTGCATTCAGCGATGGAAAGGCTGTCCTAGTTGCAAAATACACTGTAAGAAACAGAACCTATCATCACAGCATTAAAAATGTTACTTGATATTCACACACTGCATAACTTCAAAAGAAACAGTGAGGAAATAAAAACAACCTCAGCACCTACAGTATTTAATGGCAGTGGTACTCGACCTATGGAATTCATTCTTCAGAGGCCTATATAGAGCTTTTATCATGGGTCTGAGTGAGAAATCGTATGACATGCTGGCTCAGTTCTGTTTCTTTTCAGCTATTCTGCAAACTTGTTGGATGATATCTTTCACCATTTCCTTCCATTTACGTATGTAAAGTTTCTTTTTTCCTCCTTGTAAAAACATACAACCTACACAATCAATTACTTTGCCCTAAGACACAAATTGCAGAGTGCCTTCAGGATTTCCTTAACTGTTTTTGATGAATGCATTCATTCATAATTTTTAATAAAATGGTCACACGCGTTTTTGTATTTTTGACTCGTGTGCCTCTTGTGATTTTAAATGGCTCTTCGATTGTTAAAGGTCGAGTGCCATTGCTCTAAGGGGCGTATTTTCATTGCGGCGCACGAAGAGTTATGCACGTCAATCTTTAATCAAGATGAAAAGTCCTCCTAATGCTTTCTGCTCACAAGCTCAATGCACAGCAAAAGAAAACTTACAACAGAAGTTGCAAGTCTCAAAAAAAAAATCTACATTGGTATGTTTTCATCTAGTAAATCATTAATAACTGCATGATTCATTCTGAATTATTTTATTCTCTGAAACCAATGTCATTAACATGAGCAGTTCCTAGAGAAAAGCCTGTGTCGCCATGTCAAAAAATAGTTTTATCATGAGGCAACTGCTTTTAATAAATAAGATTAGAATGTACTTTATGGCAGCTTCTGAGGAAAAATTACAAATGAAATTATGCACATGGGGATCAATTCTAACTTCCAAGAAAAAAAACATAACTACAGATAAAATTCTGGGATGTAATAAAAACCATGCACTTGAAAGCAGCACTTCTCCCACGGAAAACCAATAAAGAAACAGACTCTTGATCCAACTGAGACTATGGCTATATATGCTAATGCACAGAACATCCTATGGAACTGTCACAGGTAACATGTGCTTGCAAAAGCCCTAATTCACATTGCAGCAATCCTGTTGATTCAAACAGACAGACCCGAGAACTCCATTCTTCTTTTCATGCCTTGCCTTATCCTCATGTCTATAAATGGATCGAATTTCTTATTTACCTAGGAAAGGAAAAAAAATTCTGTAATGGATTTGCAATCAAGAAGAAAAAAAAAATAAATTCCAGTGGTTTTGCTTAGTTTTGAAAAGCCAGAGAAACAGAGTACATAGCAACTTTTTTTTATTTGACTGATTTGATATCTGTTTTTTATACAAATGACCACAGAAAACATATTTAAAATTTGTTTCCTGGTGTATGTAAATATGATAGATTAAAATGGATGGGATTTTTGAAACTATTCATAAGAAGAGAATACAGGAAGTTTTTGAAAAAGAAAAATATGAAAAAATGGGTTGAAGTACAGGGGAAAATTTATTTGGATTATTCACTTAGGATTTGGTCAGATCAGGTTTGTGAAATTCCATATTCTGTGAGAAAGATAACAGAACATTTAATGCAAAAGTTTCTGATGCCTCTTTTAATGTTAAAGTAAGATCCCCCTTGTTCTGATAGCAAAAACTAGGGGGGGGTTTTACTTAATTTTTCAGCAGGAATATTGGAAAAACTGAAGGCAGTACAGATTTGCAGAGCTGACTCTTCCAGCTTTGCTTACCTACTGAAAACTAATTTCTGGCAGCTTTTCTGAATTCATAATTTTGTTCTGGAATAAAGTTAGTAATAAGAGTGAGGAGAAATTGACTGGGTTTTTCTTAGGTTTTTTGGTTTTGTTTTTTTTTTTTTTTCAAGCAGAGTGAATTGATACACATTATGAAATTCACTTACTTCAGAGAAAGAATTACATTTTAGACCATAGCAAATATTAAAGTTAGCACAGTGCAAACAATCTTATTTTAGACTGAAAATATTTAAGAAAATTACTATAATATGCCATCATTGGATTTTCAGTTTTGTTAAATACGTTTAATTGGGGACTTCTTCCTTATATAATATTTCTTAACCTTCTTCCTAAATATTTGATATTCTATCATGCAATACAAGTATTGAATTAATTTTCTCCCCTGATGCTTTTGCACGTCTGTGGGAACAAAATGATTTTTTCAAGTGCCTCACACAGCTTCCGTTGGCTTTAGTTCCCTTTAAATGCTGCCAACTCAGGCTGCACAGATTTGGATCTTCCCTTTTGTACCTGTTTTTTTCAGGCTTAACCCTAAATTTCAGTGTTACAAAATTCAGAGCTATAAATAATCAGTTCGTACTTCTAACTGCAGAGGAGCTCTGTTAATCCTTTGAGAGCCACATCTTTACGTGCCCGAACACTTCTTCAATACTTTATTTCCTGTTGTCAAGCTGTGATACCCAACACACAAAACATGCATGCAAGAACACGCAATAAATACCAGTTTGCTAAAACTCTCCCCCCTCTCCCTCTGGTGAGAAATGCATGCGTCCCGACTGGATGTACATGTGTTTTCCCATGTGAGAATCCCCCCTCTTAACAACAAACAATCCATGTTTGTCACTGCCATTGAACTGACTAATCCAGGCAGTATAGAAGGCGACTTATATATCACAAAACAATGGGACTAATTTGAGTGACAATCACTTAAGCGGAGCGGGGTCCTCAGCGGCGTAAGGCAGCACGGGGTTCCAAACTGAAATGTGCCACTGCTGAAAAACACGGGAATAGCAATGGTAATACACAAGGCGGGGGGGGGGAAGAAAAAAAGAAAAAAAAAGGAAAAAAAAAAAAAAGGAAAAAAAAAGGATAAAAGGATAGAGGGATAGAGATTGCCCAGATAAGAGAAAATACTAGCTGGAATCATAACTACAAAAAAAAAAAAATCCTCATCAACAGTGCTTTCTTAAACCAAAAAAAAAAAAAAAAAAACAACCAGAAAAAAAATATATACACATATATACACACACATATCCTTTTTTTGCTTTTTTCTTTTTTTTTTTTTCCCCCTCTATGGTCAACACGCCCTTGATTAGTTTTTCCTGGGGAAGAAACTCGTTTGCCACTCCTTTCCGGGGCAGACCCCCCTTTCCCGCACCCCACCGAAGCGACCCTCGCCGCGCTCCTGCGGCGGGCGGGCGGGGGGGCTCGGCTCGGGCAGAGCCGCGGGGCTGAGCACCGGCTCTCTCCCCTTCGAGGTCTCACTTACACCTTCGGGTTTAGCACGGCGGCTGACGCCGGCCCGACCCGTGCCGGTGCGGTGCCCGCTGCCAGGGCCGGGCTCGGGGGGTCGCCGGGCTCCGCAGGGCGGTGGAGGCCGGCTCCGGGCGGGGGCTGCCCTGAGGGGACGGCGCGGCTTCAGTGGAGCTCTTGCACCCCCTAAAGGCCGCCCGCGGTGCAGCGGGCGCGGGACGGCCATGGCGGGGACGGCAGCACCGCGCCGGCCCCGCCGAGAGAGAAAACCCCCCCTTCCGTGGCATTTCCTCCAGCCTTTCCTGCCGTCCGGAGCAAGCAAGCAAGCACTGCGAGCTTTTACCCTTGTCCTAAATTAATTGCAGGACAGCGGAGGATTCTTGAGGAACAGGCGCACAGGGAGGAAAAACTTCACCTGGGCGGCAGGGTGGCTCACAGCTAACCCCGTGCTGACAGGAGCTGCGAAATAAGTAGGGGAAGGCCGTTCACATATAAGTAAATAAATAAATAAATGGAAACGGTCCGTTTGCAAGCCAGTGTCAAGGAAGGGGGGAAAAAAAAGAAAAAGCCTGACACAGGGCGTGTGTGGAAAAAAAACACAGGCTGGGAGATACCTGTTTCCTAAACAGGCATCTTAGCAGAGCAATGGTCCCACAAAGGATAAGGAGGCTGGTTGAAGCAATTCCCGTCCTCCCGGTGAATCCAAAATAAAGGTGTCTACAGACGGGGCACATTTGAAAAGAAACTGAGTGTCCCACCTCAGGCTGAGCTGGCTGTAACCTGTCCGTCTGTGAGACATCTCTCGCATACGCACACCCAGAGCACTCAGCCGGTCGTCCCTGCTGGGTACCACTGGGGCTTACAATAGGCACCAGTGCCAGGAAGCAGGACAGGCTCACCGGCCTGAACACAACTCCCGGCTGAGCAGCCTCTTTGCAGGCGTCCTAAAGCCATTACATCTCTATAAAAATTGGGTTTGAACCGTTTCGTAGCCTCAGTTGCGCCACATAAATCTTGTTTGACTCAATTAGCTGCAGTCAAGTTACTGGAGACTGACACGGATTAGAGTATTGTAAAGAAATAACATAAAAATGAAAGAGGCAAAGGGAAAGCCTCCAAAGAGAGAGTTCACTGTGTGGGCCAGTTTCCAGTTTTTAGGCAAGTGAAATTACAATGTTTAGTGTGGCCTTCCTGCTTTTGCTCATGATGTCCCATCTCTCACCTGAACACTAGTTCTTTCTACCATTTTTATTATATGTATATCCATTTCATACAGGGATACAATTCAGACCAGAATCCTAATTTTATACGGCCAATTAACAAAATCAGTATTACTTTTGAAAGCTCAGAACAAATCATTGTTCCCATGTCTTCAAATGCACAGGTTTCCTATCTATCAGGTTTAACAGAACATGAAAGGAAACAGATAAGATATCTCCCTCATACTCACTTGTCTCCTGAGGTGAGGGAGCTTTTTGCTTCATGATGATGTAGGGAGACTGAGAACCACCAAAACACCTTTCCTTCTGAGACAGCTGTAGGGGACATCCACCACACTCCCAAAATTCGTTTTGACTGATACAAACCAAGCAGGGAGAAAATATCATAAAAGTACCCTATCTTTTCCTTACAGTCACAAAGACTGGACTTCATCTAACAATAGGTGGAGGTGTTTTTGTTTTAACTAAGTGGCTCTATGTACTGGGATTTTAGTCAAAGCAATAAACACCATCCATCTTCTCATTAAAAAATTCAGGACTGAAAATACTACTACCTCTTAGCTTACTGATACACAAAAATGTATGAAGGCTTCCTTCCCTCAATTACACATCCTCAAGATAACATTTCTTAATTAACACCTTAATTAGCACTGAGAGGGTATGGCCTGTAGTTTATTGGATCTATTTAGCTCTCGAAGCAGCTGCATTGCTTTTAATCAGCAGCAATATTTCCCAGAAAGTAGAAACAACACTCCTTTTCTAAATATGCTGCAATATGTTTCATCATTTATCTCCCCGTCCACCGAGGGGAATCCTATGTAAAGGCATGCTTTTTACTGGGGCTTTTGCTCTTCTCTGAATACCTGGAATTGTTTTTTCCTGACTGACAGTAAGAAATTAATTTCAACAGCAAAGGCTTGGGCAAGTGAAAAGACTCACCTCAGTTTTACTTCCTATTCAAAGGTTGTAGAAACTTGGGGTATTCAGGTAGTGACTGATAGGGTGTTTACATGCTGAGATGAAGACAAGATCTCTTCAGTAATCTGATTTAAAAATGACTGAAAAAGCATGTAAATTAATTGTGCAATACAGCTTGTCTTTTGACTTTTGGTTATCTCCAATTTAAACTGAAGACACAACAATAATGTTTTGGTGTTGCCTGTATGAGCAAGTTGGTATTGCAATTTGGCCTGACCACCATAGAAAACAGCAGGCTGCTACTCACAGCTAAGCGACTTCTGCTCTACCCTTGCAAAAGCAGGGTATGCCTCTATGCTGCTAGGTTTGACAGCCTGTGCTAGTTCTTAAATTACAAGTGAAGTAGGATGCTGTTGGCGGGGAGGCCATTTTCAGCAGAGCAAATTACAGTCTGCATCTGAAACACAGCTCTTCTGAAATCAACCAGTTTCAACGGGAACAGAACTGAACTGTATTCCTGCTGGTATTTCAATGTAATGACTGTCCCTAATTTTCCCAACCACTAGAGCACTAAGCATGTGCCCTGGTAATTGTCTACTTTTGCAGCCAAAAAATCCCACAAAGTCAGCATGAGATGTGCATATACAGCATACAAGGGAATAGCAGACAGAGGAGCCTGAGAAGTGCTGAAAACAGTAAGATCCTAAAAACACTAAATTAATTTTAAAAATGCTCAACATACTATCTTTTTCTGGGGCTTTCCCACACAAAGTGCCTAGTAACTCACTGTCGATAAAGCACTGACAAGTGTTAAAATCTATCCAGTCATTTATGACAAAAGTTTAATTTATATTTTTATATTATATTGCAGTATCATTCTTCTTTCACTTTGGCTTACGCCACTTTCATTCACTGAGCAACTGTCCTGACCAAATCAGCGTAAATGACAGAAACCAGGTAACAATTTATAAGGTTGGGTTACTAATCCCGTAGGAGTCTTACTTCAGCTGCCGTGCTGAGAAATTACCTCTCAATAGACCCACATCAGAAATACTGAAAATGTGACAGAAAACACCAAGCAAGAGGCAGAAAAGAACATTTGAAAGGAACGTGTACTGCTAGGATTTGTGGAACTTTAATAGCTTTCCACCTCAATTTTGGCCATCGTGAACTCAAGCTAAGAGAAAAAATATATCTTTTTAATGAGTTTTACAACATGCAAGTTGCTTTATAATATATTACATAATGATGTAAGTGCCATAAAGAAGGTTGTGTGCTGCTCTGTAAAATGTATTAGATCATCAATATTTCTAGTTTCGTACTGAGGAATTAGAAATAATGATGAAGATTAGAGTTACAAGAATTAAAAAAATCCTTTGAATTGAACCATTCAGCCATCCCCAGGGAAATACTGAGGAATTTGTAGGCTGAGAAAATAGGTAAGTTTATAGGTTCTCCTTAGGTGAAAGAAGTCATGTTAACATCATAAGTTTTATACAAACTTTCCATATGCTGCAGTACTCTCTCTGCTTACCCCCAGGTTTCATTCCCTTGCACCCCTATTGTGTAGCCCAGTTGGAAACAGATTTATTAAAAATGATCCATCAACTTTTACACAGAAGGAGGTCAAACATCTTTCAGTAGCGTGATTCAAAACAAGAATACCCATTTAATCCTCCTGCAAATGACAGGCCAGGAGAGTTTAAATCAGTAAGAACAGAGGCAAAGAAAGTTTGAAGAAGATTAATCCTTCCACTTAGTGCCATGTTTTCTTGAAGTCACCCCCACTCTCTCTCACAGCCCACTTCTGCAGATGTTCTGTATTCCTGGAGAGGAATGCAGACACCTGGAGATGTCTTCCTTCCAATTTTTTTTTCTTGTTTTTCCCTTTGCTCAAACATGTGTTTTCAACTTTTGAAATACTTGTATGACTGCTGTGCACATTAGGCAATCAACAAGCTAGAAAAGAATCTTTACTGAATGGGTCTAGAAAGGACTTTTGTGTAGGTTTTTGACAGTTTGATTAGAGAGGGTCAGTATTTAGCTACTTCTGAAAGGCCAGCTTGGCACAGAAGTGCCCGACTGCAGCTTCAAATCTGACGCTGAGCAAGCTAAATCATGCTGGCTGTCAATAAGACATAGATTTTTGTGTTATTTTTTTTTTAAACAGGACTTAGGTCTTAATGATGTTATGCAAAAACCAGACTGAGTCTAAAGTGATTGAAAGTGAAAATAGTGTGCTAAGTGTAGTGATTTTCATCATATACAACTCATTGTGCACTAACACCAATGACCACTGTAGGTGCACAAAAGAAATGTTGTCTGGATCTAGGGTCCAGGGTCAGGAACCCTGACAAAGCTATATTAAAAACTATGCCTACTTTTAAAGTTAGGAAACAGCCTCTACCACAAAAGATTTGTGTTCTTTATGATATAATGAACAGAAGTTGGTGAAAGCATGTGAGGTATAATGCAGCCTGATGAAATTATGTTTCAATCTGCATTGTTTTAATTTAAAATAACTGTGATTTCCAAATTCCTAAGCTTTGTTTAGAGTGAGAAAGTAAATCAACATAAAACTTTTGAAATGCTGATTCATGTGGAAACATGGGAAGAGAGTTCTGAAGTTCTCAGCATCTATTAATGAACAAGTAACTTGATCTGGCCTGGTAAGTTTTCCAATTTTTATAAGGAGCAAAAGTGGCTTTTGCCATATTTGAAGCACTTTTTGTTGCAAGTCTCTAATTTTTGTGACAAAAGATGCAAAGAAACTGCAGTAGGTAGAGAAGTCTGACTGATGCTGCAGAAGCCTAGGCATCTAAAACGATCAAGTTAAAGGAGACCTAAGAGGTACAGAGAAGGAAGATATAAACATTAAGTTAGGAATCAGAGAAATAAATCTCTTTGCTTTCAGCAGGGAGTGCAGTCTCCAGGCTGGTATTAAGCTCAGAAAGATAAGGCTGTTATGGATATATTCCTCAGGCATAAAAATTAAAGGAAGTAGGAGAGCACTGAAATGGCTCTTTAATGTCTAGTGTGATTATAACTTTGCACCTGGCCTCACACATTTTCCGTCCAACGTTCTTTTGCCTGAATCAAATGCAACATAACAGCTACATACTGTACAAGCTTTAACTGTCTCATTTCAGAAGAGTCAGAAATTATATTATTTAGAGTTTATTGGAACGGTTGGATCATTAGATACCTTGAGTGATTCTCCAGACAGCAGCTGTTCCATACCTGTCTTGCTGTTCCCTCCCAAAGTGAAATAAGTTCTTAGAATAAGTGCATAAGTTCTTAGATGTTAAACAGTGCTGACACTCGGGAAACCCGGTGCTGACTCCATTAACATTATTTTAGTTCATTTTGCTTTCTAATGAAAATTAAAATCAAGATCTCCTAACACACTAATATTTTTTCTTGCTACCAAGTAACTGATAAACAGTGTAGGTCAAGAGCAATGCATTATTAAAGTTGACTGAAATTTCATTTCTCACTTCATGGTTGTAGCCACTTTGATGAGTGCACTTTCAGCCACTAAAATCTCAAGGATTTTTTTTAATGATGTCATGTTAACCATAGACCTACACTGAGGTTTTGTCAAATCAAGCATTAGGTTGAGCAAGTTCGTGAGAGAACTGGGAAATTCTTTCTGCTGGGAGCTTAGCCACAAGATAATAGTAAAACAGTTCCAAGTCTTCCCTGGCATTTTTCAGTGAGTTTCAAAAATGCCTCATTATCTTCAGATATCTTAGGGTTTAATTTTTTGATATGCCATGCTAACTATTCATTACTAGGAAAAGAGAGATACTTTAGGGTGAGCTGAATTGCCTCCTTGGTGTCCACTGGCTGTGCTGGCTAAACAGTAGCTCACTAGAGTAGGAGCGTCAGACTCCTGCAGTACCCCTAGACATCTTCTTGTGGATTTTCCTTCCAACACTGAAGAATTTTAACCCAGAGACAGGTCTCACTAATGGAGTCCCAGAGTAAACTCAGCATGGCTAAAGTTATACAGTTATCTTTTCAGTATGGAAATGACAGAAAAACCTCTGAGAACCCATCTGACAAATTATATTCGTATAGTTCAGACATGATTCATGGAATGGTCCTTGTTAGGGGTTCTTTTCTTAAAAGATTGCATTATGCATGGGACATGTTGCACACAAACAGATTTTTTTCTGTCTTGGGAGAGCCAGGAGATGAAACGTGACTCTAAGATTAATAAGAGTAAGCCAGTCTTTCAAGCAATATGATTACTGTTCTAGACAGGACACCTTCCACTTTGACAACTCCTAATGGTGCTAAAGCAAGTGCTGAAAGAGTAGAACATTTCTGTCAGAGGTTACATATCCTGTAACAAAAGAGAAAGGAAATGCAAAGCAAAAAAATCCAGACAGCAATGAATTTACAGTAATACTTTTAATAGCTAATCAATTAAGTTGTACACAAAAAAAGATTTTCTTTTTGAGAAACCTGCTTCACCATCTGTGATATCATGCTGCAGAGGCTGGATGGCTTCCATCTCAGTAGAAGCGGAAACCAATGTTCCTGGAGACAGGCTGGCTAGACTAGTCAGGAGGGCATCCAAAATGCAATATATGTACTTGGTGCTTTTAAAGGACCATTTCGCAAACCTGAAAATAATTAAAAGACATATCAGGCCAGAGAAAGGAATCAAAGAGAAAAACGTAAATGGCAGTTTGGAACTGTTTAACAACGTTTTACTGGGTGTCCAAAAACCACTTCCATACCTGACAGAAAAGGCTATGTGGATTTAGAAAAGAGCCTGGTTTAGTGGGGAAGGGAAGGCAGCTATAAAGAAAGGGAACTAAAAAGTAATATAGAAACAAGATGAAAGTAAAGGGAAGGAGAAGAGGAAGGCAATGAATATAAACAAATAACTGCCCAAAACTGAGAGAGAAGCAAAGAAAAAAATTTTTAAAAAAAAGATCATTGACTAAAAGACCTAAGGTATAGACAGAAGACCTTGCCTGATATTAGTTTACAAATAAAGGGAATCCTAATAAAGGAACAGAACCATTATCAGATGATAATGGGAGGTGTGTAAATAATAATACAGCAATGCACTGTGTTGTGAGGAGAAACAGGGTGAAGTATTAATCGTCTCATGATCATGACATATATTCCATCCCCATATTAAAGCAAGGAAATGTTAAAAGGTCTCTAAAGTTGGGCATTTTGAGATCAGTAGCCTTAAATATTTGCTTCAAATAATTTGAAAGCATTATTTTTTCTGTACTGTTATCATTGCTTTTCAGTAATTCTTAAAATACTGAGGTTTTCCTGAAGGCTAGAAGAAGGCCAGTGAGGTACTGATATTTAAAAAGGGAAAATTGGATGATGTCAGTAACTGCAGGCCTCCTGTCATAATAACACTGGAAAAAAGATGATGGGATGGCTGATAGGAGACTTAATGTACAAAGAATCAAAAGAGAGTAAAAACCCTAGTCTCAGTCAATATGGGTGTATCAGAAATAGATCTTATCAAGGTAACTTAATATATTTTTAATAAGATTAGAAATTTGGTTGCTAAAGATAATCAAGTTGATATAGAGTACTGAGGTTTCAGTGGGGCATTCCATTTATTACAACACAACACTTTGATTAAGAAATGAGAGCAGTGCAAAATCAACATGTAATATATTAAATGGATTAAAAACTGGCTAAACAGTAAGTCTCAAAAAGTACTTCTAAGCAGCAATTATCATTAGCCTGTGCTTCTAAATGGGGTCTGAAAAAACTAGTTTAACACTTTATTCTATTTTTATCAATGATATAGAAGACAACTTTAAATAGCAACCCATAAAAGTTTGCAGGTGGCAGAAAAGCAGCAGGTACAGGAGATAATAAAGAAGACAAGTCACTGCTGCAGAACTATCTGACTTGCTTGGCAACATGAGGTCATTTTAATGTGGCAAGTTGTAAAAACCTACATGTACTCACAAAGAATGAAGGACATATTTATGGTTGGGGGACTGTACTGCATAAAGTAGTGATGATGAAAAGGACTCTTGGGGTGAAGGCAAGGTCAATGGGAGATAATCAGCTGAACAAGAGTTCCCAGTATGATGCTGCAACAAGATGAACAGAAATTTGATAACACAGTGCTCTTTGATCTATCAGGCAAAACTATAATAAGATCTATAGGCTAGAAGTTAAACCTTAGTAAATTCAGGGTGAAAAAGGAAACACGTTTTCAGTAATGAAAGTATATATATCTCTTCTAATGTATGTGGTTTTAAAATATTGCTTGGTGACTTGCTTTTTATTTTATTCTTTTTTTTTTTTTAAATAAAGAGGCAAAATGGGTGATTCAGGCATGGCTTATGTTACACGGAAGACCATACAAATTCATCTCATTCTGTTACTATTATTTCTGAATTTTACATGCACTTGGCCTTCATTCACACTTTTAGCAATAGTGAAACCAGTATCATTCTTGTCAGGTGACTCCAATTAATGCACCTTTGAATAACCACCATGGTTAATCACAAATGCTACGTTTTCCAACTTAGGTGGGGATTTGAAGTGTTATCAGTAGTGCTACAGGTGGCATCGCTCTAGCCATTCCTTGCTGTATAAATTGAAAACAGAAAAATAATTGAATTCATAAAAAATGTTAAGTCCTCTATATTTCCATTTAAAAGCTTAGCACAAGGTCTGGGGGACTTAGTTGACTTCTTTGGTCTGATTCTTTCTTTCAAGACCATCCCCAAGTGCTTGAAAAACATGTTGGTCCTGGGCACAACCCTGACAGTAGACTTTGTTCTGTCAAAGTGCTTTGCTCAGCTTAGAATTCACAAGCCTGTGCCATTTGCAGCAACAGACAACTCACTGTCTTGCCATCCAGACAGGAAATTCTGGAGAAGTTTGACTGGGAGTAGTTTTCCCCAGAAATGGTAGGATCTTGCCACTCTCTCAAAGAGTGACTGAGTCCCTGCTCTTCCTTAGTTCCTGGGAAATCACAGTGCCAGCCCTGTGTAAAAGACAGCAGCTCAAAAAGAGATCAGGTTTTCATCTAAAAATTTGAATCAAGATCCAAATTAGGCTTTTCAAGTAAGGAATAAAGTTTTAATCAGCCACAAGTACTCTAAGTGTTATTGAAAATCATGACCTATTTACCTTGTTAAAAACAAGAGACTGAAAGCATTTCAAAGTCATATTTAAGCCTCCTGCTGACATTGCTATTCTGAAATAGGGGGACTTTATTATGTTACTCAGACGAGTGTTAAGGGACATTACTGACATTCTCCATAGTATATAAAATTGGGGAAACAGCTAAAAATGTTTTGGTTACCTCTCAGACTTGCAAAGAGAAAGTATTAAAAGTTAACAATTAAATGAGTTGGAGTATTTTCTTATTAGAAAGAAAATTAAAGTTGCTCTCGACCTGCTATTTCAGCCTTCTATCTCAATATAGGGTGAGGGGAAATTAATTATTTCTCTGATATCTGGAATCAATTTTAATAGAAAAAGAAATAGAATGAAAGAAAATAAACAATTCTGAAATGGCAGTTAGAAATCAGGTGTGACATAGACACCAAAAAAGATTCTGGGGTCTAGCCATACCAGGTCTTCCTCTTGTACAAATGAAAGGTAATCCGCAATTATGGGCTCTAATTATTTAATGAAATGTTTATTTGTATTTCTAATTCTCTGGGTGAAATCCAATCTCCTGTACTCGTATGAGGCCAAAGTAAATGGGGGTCTATGCATTGGTTGTGTAAAGGGACTGGTGAGGTGAAATTCATCCTTCCCAATCTGAGGCTCATGACTACTCCGTGCCGCTCCAGTTCCCCGGCCAGCTGCTCTCATCTGTGCCTTTGCAATGCTTGGTTGGGAATGGCAGTTGCAATCTCTCCAGGTAGTTTATAAGGCTTGGAGCTGGTTTTGGTGTCCCATGAGTACAGTTTACAATTTCTCTAGCCCTTCCTTGACTGAATATCTATCTAGAGAAAGAAGTGCTTCATACTGCATAAGAGACTTAAAAAATTCAGAATGAGGACATTTTTCTGATTGCATCACAGGTGATGCCACTGGTGTGGGAACAGCTTGGAACATCCCTGGTCTTCAGGCATCAGACATAAGAGCAGAGACGTTCTACATTCACTCACAATGGAAAGGAAAAGAGACGTCTAAACAGAAAAGGTCTCTGAAATTTTTAATGTTAATTCCTTCTCTGTATGTGTGAAAGAGACAGAGACTTTATTTTAGTATAAATAAGCAGTCAGCATTTTGTTTAAGTCAGCATTTTGTTTTTGTAAATATTTGTGAGAGAGGAAAAAGAGAGACCAAATCTATTTGGGCCTGAATTTGGGTGCATGTGTGTTTATTAAAATTGCCAGAGTCAAGAAGAGCTGTGGAGATGAATGATGAAACTGAAAATTTCCATTCACACTTTCATGTAAGAGGAGATTTGGACAGAAACCAAACTCTAATACAAGTAAATTTTTGGTCCATTTTACTGTAAAATGTGCAAGAGTTAAGGCAACATTTTGGATGCTTTGGTGAATGTAGTGGCCTAAGTCAATCGTGCTATCAAGCCCGCAAATTGTGGGACATTCTTGTTATCTTGCACAGGTGAGACTTTCAGGCCAGTTACTGTTTCAGAGTCACTGAGCATTTCCTCTTAGACTTCAAATACCCCAAACAGGATGTGAATGATGCTGTGGGACTAAACAAGATCTTGTTTCAGTCCATGTGGAAGAGTCCTAAATACACACTATGAATGCTTTTGCAAATCTCTGACAACAATCTATACATTTATATTCTGCAACAAATAAAGTGCTTCTATCAGCCCATCAGAAAAAAATATTCAATTAGACCACTTATTTTAAAGGAGATTTAAATGTAAAGCTCTTAACATGGATACCCAAATCTTCAAAAAATCCTTCGCCTTTCTTTATTGGAAAGAGTGGAAGGGAAAAAAAAAGTGACTGAGTACTTTGAATGAAGACTTTGAGCAGGCCCTTCTTAGGGAAAGTTGTTTCTTACTGAAAGCCTTGGTGAGTGTCTAATTATTTCCTTTAGAGCCACTTTGAATTGAACCATAAGATTCCAATGTGTATTGAATTTAAATTCTACTTATGGACTCTGCTTCCTTTGATTCTGCATTTCTAGCAAGGGGAGCTCCTTACACCACATTAATCATAATATATGGAAGGGCTTCTGTGTTTGCTTCTGCAGTGCACTAAGTTGTCCCTGAAGATAAAAAAAAAATCCCCTTGGAAGAAAAATCTCATTCTAAATGAAGATTTAAATTGAAATTATTGGAGAAGTTAAGAGGAAAAGATATGCCCAGTAAAATTAGAACAAGCATTTAAATGGAAGAGGGTATCTTTAATTATTTTCTTCCTTGGCATTGCAGAAAATCCCATGATATGATAACTAAGGATACTTTGGGGGGTTAAGAGCCCAACAGCAGAAAAGCTAATGGGATTTTTTTTTTTTTCAGATAGAGGTTAAAGTGATGGTGCTGTAAGTAGGCTGTCAAACTATCTCAGCTCACCATCTGCTACATATTAATTTACAATAGAGAGATAGGTGAAGTGGGTGTTACTCTTCAGGAGCTATATAAATGTGTAACTTTCTCTCAATTAGTATTCATTTCAAATGAAGAATAAAATCCCAGGAAATTCAGACCAGAATACAAGCCAGGCAGAATTATATTTAAATGGTAATAGTATATCTGTAATACAGAGCTAGAGCTGCAGTGTATTGCCAAGAATAGAGTATAAAAGCCTAGGCTAAGCCATTTACCATTAATGTCATAAGATGTCTTTGTTTTGGATAGGTATGCAAAATGGAATAGAATAAATGTGTGTTTCCAGAAGGCTTTTAATTTTTTTTCCCTTTTATTTTATTGGATATAAGTTTTGTAGTTTTAGTTTGAAGGAAAATGTTTTTCCTTTAAAAGTATTAATTCCCTGTTCCACCAAATCAGATCAAGAAAAGGAAACAGCTACTTAAGAAAAATAAACTCTTTCTCCCATTCCTGTGTGAATCATATACTAGTTGAAGAGAAATAGAGGAGAACTCCTAGTTTTTGTGCATAGGAAGCCAGATGCTACTTGTAAAAGTGGGAACAGATTTACCTTTCTCACTGTAATGGCGACACAGAGCCCTATCCCATCTCTTGGATACGTGGACCTTCCTTCAGGCTAATTCCCTTCCTCTCTGAATGAGACTGAAAATCCTTTTCTTGATCTCAAAGGAAGCGGATCAAACACTGAGTGTGAAAATGAGGGCTGTGTACAGTTTATAACTCTGTTAGAGATACTCATTAAAATAAAATGAGATTCTTCTTTGGTAATTAAAAACTTTGGGTATAATAATATTTATAGAATAATGTGTTCCTTTAAATTCATAGATACTATTTTTCCTGGTCTCTTCAGCATTTACTGTAGCGTGAAATATTGGTTAACAATTAGTAGTGCTTAAGTGAAAATGCTGTTCAGGCTTAGGCTAATCATAGCAGACCTGGCCTTGTTTTATGTTGAAGAATCTCTTAAATCTTTATCCCAAGTTAGAAGCCCATTTATTTTCCTCATTCATTCAATGCCCAAAGAACATGTGAATTTCCCATCATGACAGGGTTTTTTTGTCTCACAACCTGAAGTTTCCCCAGACCTCCTCCTCTTCTTCCCTCATGAAAGAAAAATACCAAATTCAGGGAAAAGTAGAGCTATGCTCTGAAATAGCTTTAACTATTCTGTATCTCCTGTGCAAAGCCAGGGTGGTGACAGTGAGTGAGCAGCAGAAGGCAGGGGACATGGCTGTGACACTGGAGCATGGGGGTACAGTACTCCTGCAGAGCAGAGCTGCAATGGTGCAGTCCACCTCGGAGGCAAGTTTCTTTATAACACACAGCCATCTCCTGCTAAACGTCCAGAGCAAAGGTGGTGTGCTCAGCCGTAATTTAAAGGACCATGACATGAAGAAAGGGTTATGATGTTTAAGTTATAGGCCATCCAAATGTTATAGGCCCAAGCAAGTTCCTATTAGCAATAACTCAAGTCCACTGAGGAGATTTGACATTCAAAACTGATGAGCACTAATCCCTCGAGCCTGCTCCGACCCAGCCACACTCAGGCCACTTGGTAACCTGAGTGACCCAGGAGTCAAACCGTGATAACCCTCTTCAATTTAAAGAGCAGCTTCTCCCCATCTGTCTGAGTTCTGATTCTGCACAATAAATTTCCCAAAGAGCATAAAGACCCATCTAGTGTATATCAAATCAATATCATTGTGGCTTGCAGCGATATCTGAGGCTACAGTTCACAAAATAAACTAGGCCAGGGGCTGGATTTCTGCCCTTGGCAATCAATCAGACTCACTGGGTCATAGATTTTAGTGTAAATTAACACAGCAGAAACAATCACGCTCCCCAGATGATGATATAATACAGTATTTGCTTTTCTTTTTCCCCCCATTTCATTGCTCATGCTCGGCGGCTAAGCTGTACTGAACAAGAATAATAAAAAGCAATGATTAGAAAGGTGGTGGTAATCATAAAGCAGAACATTAATATTCTCCTGACAAATGTATATAAAATGCACATAAAATATATACACAATATTAAAAGGAAAAAGGAGAGGAGAAGTGGTGTTAAGTCACTGATGTTTCAAAGGTGGTATTTTTGCTTAAGAATTGTGGAAGTGATCTTGTAAATCAGTGTGAGTGGTTATCATTTTCTTTCATTACTGTATTTGAATCCAAAGATGCTAAATGCTCCGCTATTGTCTGCATCTACCACGTCCCCTACATGGTGTGGAGCATACTGACAAGTCCTTTCTCCACTTACAATTCGGGTTTCCCCAACGTTTGCCTGAGCATTGCCAACACTTTTCCCCAGAGGAGTTTTAATTTTTTCTGTTTAGTATGTCATTGTTATAGGAGAAGAGGCACCTGGTTTTTCCTGACACCCACCTTTATGCAAATCTCATCTTTTGAAATTTTCTCAGAATGTGCCACATATGAAAGCCTTGCAGGAATTACTATAATCTCTAATTATTCAATTGACATAAGACAGTGTATTGTATTTTCTGTCAGAACCTCAGGAAGAAATGTCAATATTTTCAGCATTAGCAGGACATTTTTTGAATTATAAACACCCATCTTCTAATCTTATTTTTTCTCAAGCATCTTCACAAAATATTTTACAGAAAAAAAATGTGATGCACATAAAGATGCCAGCTGGATGTTTAATTTAATGCAACAGAGAATTATGGTAAGCAACTCTTTCATTCTTTAAGTATTCAAACCTTTACATTACTGTTCAGATAGTGTAATTCTGGTCAGAATGTATTTATTTGCAAAATACCTAATTAGATTATACAAACAATATTTAGTTTTTATATAATAAAATACTAATCTGTGTACAAAAGCTACATGGTATGGATTAGAACTGTGTGAGAATAATAACTACCATGCAGGAGTGGTTTCTGTTGAATAGTCAGAATAATAAGATTTATCAAATAACAGTTATAAGCAGGAATTCATTTCTTAGATTAAATTTATCCACTATTTTCTGCCAGGGGCATAAAGAAACAGAAGCTTCAAAGGTAGCTCTCTTCTGAGATGATTGAAGGCAAACTGTACCTCCTTTAGTGACAAATCTACTGTTCTCTGACTAAAGAAAGGAGCTGGATTAAGAGTCTGCGGAAGGGGGAGAATCCCTTGTGTGTGCGTTGGTGTGTCCGGCTCAGGAAAGCTCTTAAGTAGTTGCTACAGGGTGGAACTGAGGTGGAACTGAGGAATCTGGCACCCCAACTATGCAATATGCATTCCCTTTCCTGTGCAATGGGGGTACAAGCTGGACTAGCAAAGTATAGTCATTAGAGGGCTGCAGAGTGTCCCTTCATGGTAATTGTGAAGGAACCCCCTTTCTCACTATCTCAGTGCTTATCTTATTTGGTGGGTGATTCCTGTGTGGCTGAGGACTTTGCCATGAAGGGAATAAAATTTTTGAGAAAGACTAAGTGAAATTTACCGGATTAGTGACAAATAACTGAATAGTTTGTCTGAGGTCAAACAATATTTTCCCCCTCAAATAAAACCTCAAAAGCAAAAAAACCCCACAAGCGACTCAGTCTATAGGCTGAAGAAGTATATTTTCTCTTTTCACAATAGTCCACCTATGAACAGCTGAGTTACAACCTCTTGCAAGTTATTATTTTGGTTTTTAAGTTTAGATTTCTCAGGAAAAGTCTGGTTGTGTGCTACTAGAACAACTGGTGTATTCTGACAGCAACTAGATTACCCATTTTTCTAAAAGCTGGTGTGGGCCAAGATTGCCTTGAGGTTGCAACCTTTATGTGTTTGTTCACAGTGATTCTATGTTTAAGTAGTTGAAATTAATTTCCTAATGTCCAAAATGTAGTGATTAGCTCTGAGTTCCATGGAAGTTACTGTTAAAATAAACTGCTGATTTTTTACTTCTTTAAAAAAAAAAAAAAACGAACTTATATGTAGAAAAATTTAGCTGAAAAGGTTCATAAGGCCCTAAGCTCCATCTCAGAAGGAAGAACACAGAAAATGTCTCAACAAATTTTGTTTGATCCTTTGTGAATCTGTATTATGCTATGGACCTTAATTGTGTTGTGGCAGGGTATTTTTCATGAGACTGCTTCTTTCAGAGTGCAGGCTGGATGCGCACAGGAGCAGAATTAAGATCTCACAGGGTACCATAAATCTCACCTTGCCCAACTTGCTCCTTGTGGAGTCTGCCACATAAGCATCATTCCTCTGACCTATTTTCAAGCACTTTAAAACAATAACTTTGTTGCCTCCCTATCTTTCCCTGCATTTTTTCTTCGTTTAGTGATGTATACATGAAACAGCTCTGGATCTTTGGAGTGCTGCAATGATAGTACCCCCTAAACAAGGAGCAAGTGCTATCTGTCAATATGCTGTGTTGTGCAGCACAGTAGGCCACACGAGAGGTCTGCATTACATCATTTGTGGACTTTCCAGGCTTGTAATGTCCTTTCAATGAACCTGAACTGAGTGTTGAGCTTATAACGAAAACTGAAACCCAGGGAGTTACTTGTGGTTTAGAATTTTTGCACAGCTTCAATATACACATACTGGGAGTCATTGCAATAGGATAAAGATGTGTTTCAGCCACTTGTGAGGTAGTAATGTTAATAGGTGAGAAATTTGCTTTCTAACATAAAAATTTTTCATTTCTCCATTTTAGAGGTTTTGTTTGTTTGTTTGTTTGTTTTTAAATGAACACTATACACTTGACACAGGGCATCTGTAATAATTTTTGCAGTTCTCCAGTTGTAGAAAAAAGGCATGGGTTGCAAACACTATACTTATAGATACTATTCTGTAGATGTGTTAGTGTATGATTCTCTGTGTTTGTCTGTATGCCTGTGTATAAAAATAATGAAATATTCGTTGGGCTAGAAGAAAGAGGGGAAAATTACAAATAAATCCTACAGTCCAGTGGTCAGGGTACTCCCCTGGAACGTGGGAGAATGCAGTCACAGTCCCTGCAGAGATGAATGTTAATTACGTACTGGAAGTAGAGCGCTTCCAGAGGGAGAAATTAAGTGGTAACTATTCACCAGCCCGTGGATTAAGGCACATTTGTGGGAGATTTGTGTTCAGCGCCAATTGGGATTCACTCGAAGGGTGAGCACTTCTAGGCAGTAAAAAGCTCATCTCCATGGTTTGAGACAGAAACTCTCCTCCTGACCACCAAGTTTTGACCTTGTAAGTGAGATGAGCACATCTTGCTTTTTAAGCCTGTGGTGTCTTGAGTTTAAGACTAACATTACAGCTCAGGTCTAGCAAGACTGTGACAGCTCTTTCTATGAAATTCTGGGGTCTGGTGCATTTCTCTGGTAGAAGCAGACATATAAGAAATGCAGATACCTACAACAAAAAGGAAGGTGGTGGTGGTGAGATAGCATGGAAGGAGGACAACAGGAGAATGGGAATCTGAATCTTGTATTTGCGTCTCCTAAAAAATAGATCTTTTTCTGTATTCACCCAAGGGAACATAGTGTTATTTTTTTCCCTTTCATTTCCGGTGTACGCTCCTAGCCCTGTCTTCTCCTCTGTTTTCCTTGCCACAATTAATCCATGCCTGACCTTGGAAGTTAATTGCTTTAAGGGCCATTTTCATGGAGCTCCCTTTGTGATGATGCTGCCTTGAAAGTCATTTGGTATAAGGCCATTCTTAGTTTTCAGTAGGCCTAAGAGCCTACTTTGCTTTTGCTGGCTCCAGGAAAGTCAAATGCCCGTCGAGAGGGGTCCCAACATCATGAGCCAAATGAGAAGCTGGGGGAAAGGGTGCACCAGGAAGCAATTATTATTTCTCCCACCTGCAGCTGCCATGTGTCAGGGTCCTTTTTTCCACACTCAAGTCCAAAAACTTTCTCTTCTAAACTGTTACTGTTTCTGTGTTTTGTGCTTCATTAGCAATTCTTGAGATCTCTCTCCAAGCCTTTCCTAACTGACTTCCAAATATAGCTATAGAGAAACTATATTTACATCTAATAACACATCTTGATAAATATGTAGAAGTTGCAGTCTTTAAAGACAAAAAGGTCATTCATCTTTTGTCTTAGATTTGTCATGCAAAGGAAAACTTTATAAATCCAGACTGAAGAGCTGAACAGGAAACACAATGGAAGTCCTCATATTTCTACCAAACTACCCAGGTATCTTTCCTGTTTGGATTTGTTTTTAAATTCACTTAAGTGTTTAAAATATTTAACTGATTAATGGAAAATAGTTTATCCAAATGATACTTTTTGTTTCCTTTTAATTAGGAAAAGTACTTCTCATATTACAAAAGAAAACAGTGCCAGACTGTTTAATGGCCAGTAGATCTTTAAATCTTGAGAGAAAACCTGGTGCTCTCAGATTTTATTCCTATTTTCAAAAATTTAGTTATATTCAGATAACTCAGATAATCTTTAGGAAGAAAAACAAATGCTATGTTTCTTACAAGACCCAAACATCCAATAAATCATTTGGGACTGAGGTAGTGAAAGCAATGCCAAACTGGGTTAATTTGGAGATTGGCCCCCGTAGCTAATTTGACAAATGGCACTGAAATTTAACTGGTATTTTTTTCTATGCATGCTATTTTTGTTTGGTGGCTGTAAGAGTTATTAGCATGACTTGTTTCCTTCATGTTACTGCTTTTCATAAAGTTAACTAGTAGAAATGGTGCCAAGAAAGAAAAAAAATATTCAATTGGTTCATGGTTTAAAGTAATAAAATGATACAGTATTAAAATGGCAACAATCCTGCCCTTACAAAATTAGCTGGTACAAAACTAGATTCGGTTACAAACTGTATGCAAAATATACAGCAATAAAGAGAAATGCATATTTGCCCATTGTTTTACTGAATGTCGTAAACAAAGCCAACTAAAATTCTGGGGAGTAATGCTCTGCTTGTTTTTCTAAGTAACACTAAGAAGCTGCTTAACTTAAATGGTATACCATGAGAAAATTATTTCTAATTATTTTAAGTAATATTTAGATCAATTCATAATAATCTTATTATCTTTCATGTTTATGTCAGTATTAGATTACTTTCATGTTTGTTTAAGCGCTTTTGCTTTTTAGAATGTTGGTTTCAAAGGCAAATTGAGCATAGTTAAAATAATCAATGTCCTTTGTGGTTTGAGCATATACATAGAACAACAAGAGTTGAAAGGAATCTAGTGCTTTCTTATACAAGCTATTAAGCTTTTACTGAAGAAAAATAGAATTATCTAGCTAATTATATCATGCATTATTGCTACCTGCATATAGTCAGTAACTTACAGTCTATTAAAGAAAACTATGGTGAAAGAGATATGCTGTGAGAAAGAATAGCAGCTGGGCAGCCTCAATCCCTGTACAGCATTGCTCAAAAAATGGTCTTTGTTGGCTCATGTGAATGACTGGGAGTAAACAACAGTGTGGTGCTGAAATTACTGGATTTCACCTGGGAAACTTCATACAGTTTTTTGCTCTGCCACAAACTTTCATTATGACCTTCAGCTGATTATTTCACTGTCTCTGAGCTCTAGTGTAGAGCTAAAAGGAGCCAAGGTCCTTCCTTTCTCATGTCCTTTGCCTACAGCTGGACTGTAGGAGACCTGTGGTGGGGGTTATACCTGTTCCTTTTGACGTGCTGGTGTAGTCCACAGCCTGGTAGGGCACCTGTCTTGGCTGCAGCCACTCTCCCAGGTTGTACAGTGAGTAATGATACTAATCCAACAGGCCGTCTGTACATGAAAGCACTCATTAGCTTCACTAAGATTTCCACTGGAGCCATAATTGCAGCAGTGAAGTGCTGACAATTTCTCAGCATGGGTCACCTTCTGAAATATTTAATGGGAGTGAAAAATACCTGAACTAATTGCAAGTGTCTTATTCTTTGTTGTTTTTTCTTCGCTTCATCCTCCTGTGCTTTGTGCCTTACTGTCATGAAAGGAAAATTAACATTTTGCAAGGACTCTGGGGGCTCCATTGCAAGAGAAGAAACAATAGGTGTAAAGGGTTGGCAACACTCTACAGGGTGCTCTCTGCTCCTGCTCTCCTCCTGAGAGAGGTGCCTGGGGTATGCTGTTGTTCCTGCTGGTTTATGCATCTAGGATTTTTACTGACAGAAGAAACCAAAGCATGGAAGGAGAAGGAATAAATTCATGTCCAGGGCACAGCTGATCTTTCCCCAGCTACAGAAATACAAAAACACTATATTTGGACTAGTGTGTTTTTTTAAAGGTCAGCCCACAGATTTTTGCTGCTTCTCCATCTCAAATGTGAGCAATGTATGTCCATTACAAGATACCAAACCATCATAACACCAAATCTCTGTGCACAGAGAGCATGCATGAGATAACACATTGATAAAAATATATTAACTGATCCTACTTAATTTTGAGATTATTTTGTTGTTTGTCTTTTGCAGTCGGAAGACACTTCAAATTGTTCTTTCCAAAATGGTAGCAGAATGTTTTGTTTTCTTAGAAGCCATCTTTTTAAGCTTCCTTAACATTTCAGCTGTCTTTGTATAAATCACTCAGAAAATATTTCTACTCTGATGAGAGCATAAAGCCTGCTTTGCAAGACCACAAGTTGGACTTGCTAAAAAATGACATTTCTCTTCTTAATACTAGAATGCGACATGCTATTGGTATTTGGCAAATTTTATTGGGTAATTGATCTATGTTCTGTGGTAATACCAGTTCCAGCCAGAATTCCAGACCATTTGGTAGCTGGAAATAAAGGCAAGGAGAATACTCACCTCAAGGATTTCAGTATGTTTCAACGAAGATAATTTTTGTGTTTGTATCCCATTTGCATCTTTTTGGTGAGCCCAGCTGTAAATTGATTTATGGAGTTCAATATTTCCAGAAGTACACTACATATTGACAAGTGCTGATACTGAGTTATTTAACAAATATTTGTCACCTTCTGTTTCTGATTCTTTCTCTGCTCAAGGGGACTTCTAATTCTCTGACTATTGACCAGTGACACTTCCTAGCACTATGCAAGAATGGTACAAACCCTCCACTTCCTTTTTAACAAGGGTGTTCATGTTTGTAAGAAAACTACTTGGTAACTGTACCTGTCATTAGCCAAAATGTCCAGGTCTGCATCAAAATCACTCCTTCAATATTCACATGTATTCATATCTCAGGTTTCAGGCCACACCACTGAAAAGAAAGAGGGAAGTTCCTAAAGTGCAGAAGATTCCCTCTTCTTTTGAGAAGAGCTCTGCAGAAAAGTACAGATATTAGATTCTGAATATTCCTGTTGAATTCTACATGGATTTATTCCTCACAAAGCTGGAAATAAGTGAAGCTGTTAATCTGTAATTAGTGAAGCCCAAAGGAAACCATGATGACCCAGGCATATATCAAAACAAATGAAAACTTGAAACGCTTAGCAGAAATAAACTACATGTAGAAGTCAACAACTGTACTTAGCTATGAAACTGCATCTGGAAATTCGTAAAGGAGAGGTTTTTGGAAATTGTAATTTCATCCTTTTTCCTGCAATGTATTGTAGGAAAGTTATAATTACCATGAACTACTCGTGCAAGATTATGAGGTGAGACAGAGGTGAAAAAAATAAATGAAACAACCTGAGGAGCAGAATTTTCAATAACCAGTCAGGCTAGAAACAGGTGGTTATTAATATAGAAGTCAGAATAAGTAAGTAAAAACTTTTTATCATAAAATATTTCTAATAGGCTAACATAGCAATCTGAAAATCAGAAAATACTGATTACTTTGTGATATCCAGCATGCAATTTGAACTATTTAGGAAAAAAAATGCAATCATACTTAACTTGATCTAGATGTTCTAAGGAAAAAACCTAGAGGGGAAAATATATACATATAGGAATCAAAAGAAAAACTAGATGTTTTCTGATAAAAAATATTATTTAACTACAGGCTTAGTAGCCAAAAGGCAATTGTGAATCAGGAAACAAAGAAAATAAATATTCTGTTAACTGGTTATTCTATATGATAAACAGAGGTGTAAAAGAGGTGAAATTTTACCTCTGACAGACTGCGACAGTGCGTTTGATTGAGTGAGCTTCAGTGGGACCAAGAATTTATGTCCCAAGGAGCACCAACCAGCAATGACATTCCTTAAGGAAAATTGTCTGTAGAAGAACAAAATTTTTAGGTCATGCCAGTTCTAATGATTTTGTTGCAAATATAGAAGTATTTACTCTCTCTTTCGAAGTTTATGTTCCTGGAGTCAGACGTTTTCCTGAGACCCTCATCCAACCGTTAAAAGAAAAAAAACAAGCAAAAAAAGGTTTACATGTTGAAAGTTTGTTTTTTTTTTTTACTTCAGTCTCATGAATTCTGAACACTTTCATTTGGCAATGAGGGAAGAATAAGAATTCAATAAAATGTTGCTTGAAAAAACAGAAGACTAAGAATTTAAGAAATGATTAGCATGTAATTTAATAATCAGCCTAATTCCAGACAAGACTAAATAAATGTTATATAATAAAGGAAAAAAGGAACACTTGCTTTCTTTCAAACACAAATTTTAAACGAGTGCAAGGAAATAATTTACTACTTTTATAATAAATTTTTGGGATTCACTTTTGCAGTACGTTTTATCCTAAATAAATACCATACTTACATGTATAATTATGATGCATAAAAGTATAAACAGTCATAAAATTATAATTTTACAAAGAATACTCTCTGGTATTGCATTAACTAAGGTAAAACTAGGAATGCTAGTCATACTTCAAAAATGAAATGTCCCATTAGCCTCAGAAAGAGTAAATTATTCTGTTGTGATAGAATTTGATAAGTATAGGTATTTTTTTTTTTGCATTAAATGCTGAGCATTTATCCCAGTTAACTTCAGTTGCTGAACTGTGTTATTCCTGTCTTCCATCAGTTGTTAAAGAAAAAAACACATTAGCAATGTTTCAGAGCATAGCATGTGTTAACTTGCACTGTGAAGGTGGTTTATTCCTCTCCACTGCCATAGGTCTGGATTTCCAGCTTAGAAGGTTTGACTAGAGGACCTCTTGATGTCTCTTCTAAGCTAACTTAACCTATGAATTGTTCTGTGTTCTTTAGTCACCTCAAATAAGAACCCAGAGGCTTTCTCCACATTAATGGTTTAGTTCAGCTTCTGAAATTTCTTTCTCAGAGTTCTCCCCATTCCTGTGCTTCAGTTCACGTTGGAACAGACAGCCTGGGTGATACAAAACTCTTCAGATGCACCCATGGGAGTGCACTTATACAGGATTACAGTTGCAACAGAGCACTCGGCCCACGGGGACCACACCAGACCTAGTCCAAATTAAAACACACTGGAAATACTTACAATGAGGATATCAGTCCTCAGTACCAACTACTGTGCTCTGCAGATCACCCTCCCCCCCCCCCATTGCTCTGTTACTTGTTAATGTGGAGACAGACAGGGCTGGCAGTAATGGATCCAAGCCTCCAGGCTCAGTGTGCGAATGAATCCACAAAATGCAGACCAAACATTATTATTATCTGGAAGTAAAGAAGATTCACTTCACTAGCAATTTAGAACTTCCAGTCTGTTTGCCCACAGAACAGGTCAAGCACCAAAATACTCAGTCATTTAACAGAGTTCATATGGGACAACAGAAATAATTTGGAAAAATTTTGCTACAGAATTCTGCAGTTTTTAAAAGATTAATTTTCCTTTTTTATTTCTTTTTCTTGGAAATGTTACACAGAGTCTGTACAACTATATAAATACTATAAGTATCAAGTCTAAATTTTCTTAACCTTCTAAAACAGACATTATTTATGCAGAGCATAGCCACAATCATTATGAAAAAAAATCAAATATTGACAGCATTTGAAATAAAAATGCGTCATATTGCCAGCAAGACTAATTGCTGTTTCTGATGAATCTCCTATTTTCAGAATGGCCTAATCTACACAAATAGATTACTAGAAATCACGCACAGTGCTAGTAAACATTTGAGATTGCAGGCATACAAGCCTCATTTGAAAAACTCCATTGTTAGTGTTGCTTTTCAAAAAGAAGCAGCAGTGCTGAACATCTTACTATTTCACCTCTAAAGTTACTGGACTGTGTCACAGTAAGAGCAATCAATATTGGTTAATAGGCCAGATCTGTGTTATTAGTATTCTTTACAACCTTGACATACTTCATTTTATGTACAGATTGCCTATGAAAACTTGGGCTTATATCTTGTCTAGACAATGCCTTACATGGCCATTCAAATTAATAATGTGCCAGAATTATCCTATGCTTAATGCAGCTGTGCTCTGTATTGACTCTGAAAATTAAATTTACTTCATGGTGCCTATTGACAGCTGGGTCTCAAGCATATTTAATGGATTTGAATGGAGTTTGGGCTATGGCTTATGCCTCCAAGCAAAATGTTAATAGCTAATAATTTTCATTAAAAGTGAGAGCGTTTATCTATAAATGTTGCATTTCTCAGTATATGAAGTCAGCATAAAAACAAGTTTAAGATCACCTTTCAGTTCACTCAAAGCACCCAGAAGGAATCAAGAGAAAATAAAAATAACCTGTTTGCTGTCTTTAAATGCAATTCGTTGGCTTATTAACAATGTATTTGCAAATATGTGTTAAGGGAATCCTATTCTAGTTGAGAAAAATAGCTTTAGTTCCAAGAAGGCAGAGACAATACCTCAAGTTGCATCTGAACATAATGAAAAACCTCATACATAATATATTTATTGACAGCCCTGGAAATTGAACTTCTTTATTTATTGACAGCCTGCACACAGCATAGGCAGTCAAGTTTCTCTTGCTGCTAAGCAAACATACTTTTTACCTGGACAGAAGAAACTACTTTTTCTGCAGGAACTACAATTTATTCACCATATCCAGTTGTTCCCTGGGCTCTCTGTGAAATGTCAGAAAGGGTTGTAAGCCAGTTTCAATTCTGCTGGTCACTTTCTGCTCTGGAATATGTTCTCAAGAGAAACAGAAACACATTTTAGTCACTACTAATATAAGATTGACTTCTGCTACTAAATCTACAGTTAGGCAGTTACACATCTAATTAGGTAAATAACCAACCAGCTTCCTGTTTATAATTAATATCAAAATTGATTGTTTTGGTTCTAGTAGCCACCAGGTAAGCAGGTAAAATTGGCAGTTTTTGCCTTCTCCCTCTCCCCTCCATGAGAATTTCTTCCCACAGATCCTTTGTAGTGTTACAGTGCAAATGAAAGTATTTGTTTGAGATAAAGGCTGCTTCCTGGCCTCCAGTCAGGATAGACCTCCATAGTGTCAGGATGAAGGGCTGCAGTACATTTTGCACAAGACTGTTTGCTAAACTTCGAAAATGGGCAGCTCAGGAGAGACTGCACTGGGCTTTAGCAGAAATCAAAACAGGCCTGAAATCCAGATGAAAGTGCTGCATGCTGTAGCAGGCACTGTGAAGTCCATTAGCCGATTCCCTGCCAGTTCACCTTACATGTAGCAAAACCGTTTCTATTTAGGACCTTCCCAAATGTGCTGTGTGCAGTAAAAACCATGGAAAAACGTGTATTTCTTTTTTTTGCTTGTTTTCTCTCTGCCTCCACAGACTCTTAACACATTCAAGATAAAAGGCTGTGGTAAGATTCAGTGGAAAGAAGAAAGTCTACATATTCTAGATGTAATACCTATACAGATATGTAACAGAGAAATATTAGACATGCACACACATATGTACACTCACACACACACACACAAATATATACACATATGCATGTGCATAAACTTACAGAACAATCCATAACCCAGAGAAATATAACAGAAAATGCATTAAAAACCAGAAAACAAACATGACACCTGGCTCAGCTTCCTAGGAATTGTCAGAACAACTGCAGTCTCTGATACGCATTGCAGGCAGCAATGAAACAGAAAAAAAAAACACAACCAAAAAACCAAAAAAATCCAAAACAAAAAACGAGTAGTAGTTTGATGTGGAAGAATGTTAAAAAGATTAATCAAAATTCAGGGTATATTATAGATAAAGATTAAGGATGGGCAGTGACATACAGGCCAACACACCACTGAGTTGCAATTAAAAAGAAAGCAAGAAAACATGATATTACCAGCTGACAGGTACTCCATAGAAGGGAAATCTTGTGTGATATTCCATGGTCTCAGAAGAGACATGTGATGTGAAGCACATGTACAAAGGCCTCACACAAAACCTTAATATAATTATTTTCTTCTTTAGATTGGTTCACCTTTAATTGAAAATGGCTTTTTGAAGATAAATTTCAAGAAAATTCTTTCTCTTAGACTTCCCACTGAATTCAGTCCCAATGAGAAAGAAATCTTGCCTCCTTACAGAAGGAAGTAATTTCGTACACCATGATTCTTTCAAATACCCCAAGATTTGAGAGATCCGATTGAATTTAAGAGCTTTTTAAGCCAGAATCTCATGAGCGAAGCCCCATTTCCTGATGACAAAGCTGACTACAATTGTCTTTCCTTCTACAGCATTTTTTCTGCAAGAAACCATGACAATAGTGTGCCTCTCTCTCTGAACAGTGCTTGGATTTGTCTTTTATTCTCTGACTTGTTTTGATTGCTGACAGTCCTGCTACGTATTTTGCCTTTCCAACAGTCTGCACAGATCCCAGCTTCATGCAGAAGTCTGAAGGGCACAAACCCTCACCTCTTTTGTACTGAGGAGCATTATTTGTAACCTGAAATATATGGCTCTTTCTTACATTAAACAAATTAAGAAACTATTGACGTCCATCTTATTGGAAAAGGAGAAACCTTTAACTCATGAAGACAAAAGTGAATTTCTTTCAAAACTCCAACTAAAACACTGGTTGGACAATATATTTTCATGCTGATAAAATGTTGATATTACTAATGATGTTTCTTGATGCCAAGAGTTTCTCTTCCTGTAACTCTAAGCAAACAAAAGAACAAAGATTGTTTCAGAAATGCTGTCAGAACTGTCCAAATTGTTCAGTTACAGTTTTTCTTTCTTCAGATAAAACCCAGGAAACTCAGCTAGTCCTCCCTAACACAAAAGAAAGTCACTATTTTTTCCCTTGTTATGCACTTACCTTTAGAAATGCATCAAACTTTTCAAAATTGTTGCCTTTAAATTTTTGCTGGTGCAGATGATGGATGAAGCACATCATTTAAAAGTGAAAATATGTCCCAAAAGAGTACTTTAATAGCGGATTCCTCCCCCTCACACACACACACAAAAATAATCAGCAGGTGTTTTCCTCCTTTCTTTTCTTGTTCGTTCCCTTCTCTCTTCTTTCTTTTATTTTGATGGGAAAAAACAAAACCAAAACAAAACAGAACAAAACAAAAACCAAAGAAAAAAAGCCGTGTACTCCTTTGGGGCTTACCTTGTGAGGGAGTGGTAAAGCAGGACTAGACTCTATAGATTTCACACATTTTAAATGACAGGATTTAGGATTCATATTTTTGGCTCATGGAAGTAAGCCTGGTTCCTAGATTTTGCACAGCAGCCATAGTGTGACACTCTGTGACTTGAAATTTCCATGACATGTATACTTTTTACAGTAGAGACAACTAAGACATTCCTTTTATGCTATTTTGTTCTTCCATAGATACAGAAAACAATAGCTACGAACTTTTAATTAATTTCTATAATACGCATCCTGATAACATCCACTCATGGACCATTTTTAATTTTGAAATAAAAGAAACTAAATAAAATAATTTCCTAATAGCTATAATAGACTCCTGCTAGAATACATAATCTAATGAACTACTGACAGCACTGAAAATTTCCCTAATTGTTAGCAGGTTTTTCTTCCCAATACAAACAAGTCACTAAACTATGAAAAATAGTAAATACATAAATCATGTGTATATTTTACCTGACACGAATTTCAATAGTTTGGGGAGAATGGATGATGCTGTATGAAGCAGCACTTCTGAAAAGCAGTGACTAGGACATGTGCTGGTAGTTTGGATTTTCTAATGAAGTGTGCTTTTATATCCCTTTAAATCCTCCTAAAAATTAAGTACATTGTTCATAATTTTACCTGCATTACTTTCAATCTCCAGACGGATTTTATTTGCATAAGAGTTCCCAGGAGGACTTTGCTATAAAGAAGCCTTGCCGAACACATTACAGAGCTAATCATTTCTTTAAACAGATATTTGTAAATAAAATAAAATATCTATACAATATGTCATATGTGAAAGGTCACCCATTCTGCACAATAGCAAAACTTTGCCTTAATTAATTATGAGGTGAACTGAGCCTCAATTCTTAACATAGTTAAGGAAGAATACTCCTGCCAAAAAGCACATTGTAAAAAAATATGAGGCTGAAAAACACTTTCCCTTCGCTCACTAGTGTAAGCCTGAAGTTTCTGCAAGCAAGGGAAGCTCTTTGAGTCAGCTCTCAAGGCTGCTTTGTAACACTACATGACAGGAAAGTGGCTATAAAAACTACAGAATTGACAATTATGTGATTTATTCGAACTTTTGAAATGGTTCCCCATCAGGAAGGAGAGCCTTCAAAGGTAGTAAGGCGACAAAATCAACAGGATTTAATCTCTAACTACTGGTAAGCTTCTAGAGTGAAGTTCAACACCATATTTGAGATACCTTTTTTCCAGTAGTACCTGTCGTAGCCTGCACAATTGTGAGATTTAGACCCTAACATTTAAATTGATACATACAGGAACAAAAGAATTGACAAAAAACCCCATGAGGTATCTCTCTTGATTATTTCCCACCCTGAAACTTCCTTTAAGAATCACTATCGTGGCTGCCATTTGGAACTACAGTCACATCCTGTAAGCAGGTTCACATGTGACTCTTGGTACCTCCAGGGACTTCCAGTAAATCCTATAAACTCTTCAGAGAGGCAGAATTACTCATGTGCATAATTATCTGAGGGACAGATAATTATCTATTACTAGTTTCCTTTAAAGCATTAATTTATAATAGTAACAGTGTATCCCTTTTAGTGGAATATTATTGCAATTGGCCTAATATGTGTTTTTTATCTTTTATCTGCTGAGGCCTGAGGGATAGAGGGAGGGAGGAAGGAGAGGGCAGAAAAACAGTAAACCGGTGACTGCTCTTATCTTTGACATGCTGTGAATAGACAGGATATTAGACTAATACCCACAAAATCACAGATAAATTATTATCTTGTCTTGATTACTACTGCCCTTTAACAGGCTTCTCTTTTTAGCCATCGACATTAGTTCTAATTTATTTGACACAAATTTTAAGGCCTTCTGCCAAGAGGAGAGGAAAAGCTTCATGAAAATGTTCTTAGCATAAATTTGGGACATCACTTGTAAAATGAGTTGATAAAAAGAAAGAAAGGTCTTTCTACTGAAACCAGAGGATCTCCCACCTTAAAGCAGTTCTGGTTTATATATTTTACCATGTATTTATAATAAAGACTTAACTCACCTTTGATGTGAACTTCCTAGCAAAAGCTGAGGCTTAGAGACTGTCTATATTATAAGCACTTAATCATAAAGTACAGGAGAGCACACTGCATACCTTCATATGATTTATTTCCTTACAGAATAACCTTTAGGAAAAAGAAGCCTTTCATTTTTTCTCTTGTGTTTCTGCACTAATTAATTTTCAAGAAAAGTCAACACTTTATTTCAGCTGCCAGGGAAATTATTTGCCTTGCAGTAGGAAAATGTATCACCGTATTATGATACTCACTAGCTACTGGCGATGTTCCTAGCAGCCTGGAATGTCTGTGAATAATGTTAGTGTTACTTTGTTATGTGTATTTTACAAAGCATTTTTTTAATATTTTTGGATCCATTTCTGCTGAGTGATATGTGCTATTCTTTCATGGTTATACAGGTTCAACTTATAAGCAGTTAATTTGGCTTGAGTTTTGTTTGCTTGGTTTTACCGTTTCGATACTTCTAATGTCGAGTACATAAAAAGCAAATGCATTAAAATGTATATTTTTATTACCAAGGGTCAATGGGTTAGGAGGAAGGTGTGTGCCCTGGATTTTCCAGTCCATCAGTGGATTTGCAGTAACAGAAGTTATTGTTTTCTTCTTCATTTTGGCTGGTTTCCACTTTATGTCATTCCTAAACAGTTTTGTGTGTAATGAAGCTATTGTTTAGTAACAGGAAGCCACGTTTTCCCCCCTGCCATAGCTTGTTTGAGCTCTGGTACCTGCAGTCTTTCTCATGTTCATGAAATTTCATCTTACAGTTTTCATTTGTCTTGGGAGAGACCCCAGCCACTCTTCTGCCCCAAACAGGGCTATCTTCAAGATTAGATCATGTTGGTCAGGGGCTTGTCCAGACAATCTTAACCATCTGAGGACTGTAGTTTTAGAAAAACAAAAGTGGGACCCCTTGGCAAGACACAGATTTAAAATACATAGTGTCCACTTCAAGGCAATTTATTGGTTACACAATTACCTCTGCATACCTATGGTTCTGTATAGGGCCAAGTCAATAGCAACAAGCACTTTAATTAATATTATCTGAATATTTCACAAATACTCGAAAGTAAAGATCTAGAAGAAAGAGAGTGAACATTATTAGTTGACTAAGAAGTCTTGAGTAGACTACTTGTCCTTTTTTAGGCATTCATTCAGAGGAAGCACTCATGAATACTCTCATCAAAGCAGTCTTTTCTCCAGAACTAATAAAATATATTTCTACTCTAGCCTTAATTCTGAAGAGACTCAGATGTCTGATTAAATTTAGGGACTGGGACTAGTTCCAATGAAATAATCCACCTGATAAAAATCCCTATGAAATTAAATGAAGAAAATAATTTTGAAACCCTCAAAAATAATTTCTACTTTTATTCATGGAACAGTTATCTGATTGAAAAATAACAGAAAAGTGGAGATATTAATTCTTGTTTTCTAAATTTTCTTTACATGTTCATTTACACATTTTAATCAGGCTTCTGATAAAAAGATCAAATTTAGGTATCCATAAAGCTGGTGAACCGAAATTTCCAGCCATCTAATTGGAAGCTATCTGTGCAGAAGGAGTAAAATTAACAGAAGGGTTGTTTAAAAAAAAAAAAAAAAACAGTTTAAGATTTAGCTCAAGGATATATGAGTAAGAAAGGCAATTTGCTCCAACTGTTAACAATAACATATTAACTTTGAGATATGTCACAGTTAACGACTGGAGTTTTCAAAGACGATTGTTTAACAACTTTGTGCAATAGGAAGCAAGACGGTTTGGAATAATATTATTTATTTGGATTAAATACTACATAAGAGAAATTTGCCTGAAGTAAAATTATGCTAAACAGAAAATAGAAGCTGAACTGTTTGACTTCAATAAATCTAAAGGTTGAACAGTCAAACCCTAACTGAAAAACACAGAGGAAACCTTCATCTGGTTCTTTGTTAGAGATTCCCTTTAGAAATTTGCCGGAACAGTCATAATAAGAGGTGTAATTAAGCAATCAGCCTTTTTAGAGATACATCTGTAATGGCAAACAATGAAGTGTCTTATTGTGGATCATACTTCATTCAATTTAAGAAAAACAACTGTAATTGTAAGTAAAGCTTATGGCACCATACCTCATGTTTGCACAGGTGTGACGTTTTATCAGACTGAAAGTTTTCTTTAACACAAGAACAGTTTAAAAATACCTTACGGCATTGCCGGAAGTAATTGAATGATTAACAAACAAGTGTATTCACCTGTTTAGAAACAGCTCTCCATTCTTTGTTTGCAGTGTTTGCACTCCATCACTTAAATCAAAGTGCTTTGCATATGGAGGTTATTTTAAGTCTTTTTGTACTCATCTGGCTGGTCAGGTTTTTTTTGTATTATGGACAAATCTACTGCCACTGGGACCCAAATATGTGCGTGGACCGTGAAGCCTACGGTGGAAGTAGACAGCCCACATTGTCTCCTTATGTATCAGTGTTTCTGGGTGGGGAGAAGTGTTCCTGTTGAAGCAACTGATGCTGATCCCACTCAGGGACCCAGGGAGAAGAAGGGAATAACAACTCAGGAGAGATTCCCAAACAGCTCTCCTCTGTGCTTGTTGGTGTGGGCCAAAACTAGTAAGAAGCTGTTTTAGGAGGGAAAGTGCTTGGCCATCATGCAGTCACTGTCACACCCCATTTCCAGCAGCACACAGCACCCACTTAATCCATAATATTCCATGCTTCCACACTCACCTTTCTGGTTCATGGTACACCTGGTAGAAGGAATACCTCACTAACATCCTTACATCTTGCTTATAATTGTGTATACCACCTCCTCTCCATTTGTCATCACGGAAATTCCCTGGACATTAACAACTCTGGTGGGAAAGCAATTGTATATTTTTTGGTGCCTCTGGCTCATGCTATAGAGCAGTTTTGTGTTTCTTTTCTCATCTGCAGTGGAAGAGCCTGGAGACATAAAAGGGCATCTAGAAAAATGGTCTTTAGCTATCTGTAATAGCAGCAGGGGAGCAGAGGACTATACTTTTGGAATCAATACTTAAGAGAATCTCTTTCAGTGGCCAGTGCTGAAGCCACATGGCTTGTTGTTTTAGTCTATGGTCACCATCCTTTTTAAAGGTAAAGTACAGTAATAGTGGCAATTATTGTAACTGTTCTTACATTGGGAAATTTTAATTTTTGCAGGATCCTTGCCTTGAGTTTGTTGGCAGTAAGTCAACTGCTCCACAAAGGTAATATAAGATATCCTAAAATGATATATGCAATATTTCCAGAAATAAAATGTGGGCCTCAATAGTTATAGTAGTTACAAAAAGAAAATATTACTAAATACTAAATAAGCACAACAGCATTATACATTCTTGATTTCCAGTGATTAAAAGTTGACCATACCTGATCTATGGCAATAAACTGAAATGTTTAAATCCCAAAGTAAACAATGGTATTTTTCTATTACCTTTATTTTATGTGCAAACTTTAGGCCAGATTCTCAGCTACCGTACTGTATCTCCTTTTCCCTCAAAATAGATTTACTGTTGATAGCATTTTATGACTGCTTCCTTAGTTAAAATTGTGTTTTCAGGGCTTTTTTTTACTTTATATTTTTTTTTTACTTATGGGGAGAAATAGTTGAAGATCATTCTGATATTTTGTTGCTTGTGCCTGATGGTCTTTTCTTCCATCTTTAAAAATATATTGTTTTAAATTTTAGTGAATTTCATGCCTTAAATATGATATTACCATTAGACAAAGAGTTAGCAAGGTAAATAACTCTCGTGTACTTATACACACATGCACACACCCACACACAGATATAAGTTCCAATCTATTACCACTTTGCTCTCTGACTACCGCTGCACCAAGCTTTGATCAGTTCCAAGAAGAGCTGCAAGTATAATGGGAAACAATGATACCCGTGGTAGGGTTGTGCATTTAAGGGACTCCTTTTATTTACATTACTTCTGAGCTGAAATGGTGAGGGAAAATTGTGAAGGTCTGGCTAAATTATTTAGCACTTTTCATTTTAAAACTATTTTCTGGTGATATTTTATCTGAGAGTCCATATCACAGATTAAGAACTAAATGAGCTACAAACATGAAACAAAACTGCTATTTTTGCCACAAATGATTTAAAAGAAAAATATTGGACATTCCCCTTGCCAATGATGAACTGACAGCTAAACCCTCAGTGTTAAAGACCAGCTCTATGTTGATCTTTTCAGAATCATTTCTGTGAACAACATGTGGTACATGGTTAAAGCTGACCATAAAAAAAGGAAATTAAATACATGACATTGCATTCCTTATGATATGTTGATTGCTAACTTGCACCTACTTGGGCAATTAAATCTGATAACAATCTTTCGCCTCCTCCTGAAAATTCCTGGAGCACCAGCCTGTTGACATGAATGATCTGAATCTATCATGTTGTAAGTGTGGCATCAACTCCTAATGTTTGAGTGAGACAAGAAAGGATCTAAGATATCCCTAGTTCAGCCTTTTTTTCCGTGTTCTCAACACAGCTTAAAGGAATGTAAGGAAACTTAGTGGAGCCCTGAATCTATCATGCACTCTGTATTCCTAAACTTGGAAAGTCTCTCTTGGTGGGAAAAGGAGGTGAGAAACTGGAAACTACCTACAAAAATGTTAATAAAATTGTGGAAAGAAATAATTTGTTGTGCATATGTTGTTGTATGTTCTTTTAAAATATTTTAATAACAACTAATTGGCCAGTTAAATTAATATGGGTATACTGAGCCAAAAAATTTCAGGCATGTGAAAATAAGCACTTTAACTACATCACGCTGAAATGAAGAAAGAGTTACTTGCTGCACACCACAAACTGTGAAAATGCCAACAGTAACAGAGAGTGTGCTTAAAAGGAACATGTATAAAGGATCATAAACAGTAATTTAAAAAATTTTTAGTCTACACTGTTCTATTTCAAGATTAGGTTAATTGAATGTGAAATGTTAGTTTAAGGGGAAGAAAAAGTGATAGATTAAGATTCACAAATCCTGAAGTAAGTGAGTTAAGGAACATTGGTATAACTGTAAAATAAATTTGACCCAAGAGCATGCAGATAATCATAAGCTCCTTTATCTTCTGGACCTTTGGGTTTAGTGCTTTATTTTTTATTTTACTGTCTGAAAAATAGATTTTAAAGATTTACATACTTACCACAGAACAATATCTTAAAAATGTCTGGATAAAATTATGACTTAGAGGAATTCAGTCATGATAGGCCTTGTATTGAAAAATATGCCATAACAAATTTTAATTCATAATTGTTATTGAATAGCAAAGACAGATTTAATTATCTCCATTATTGACCTGTTACAGGCAAGTACTCTATGTTATAAATCCACACATTATTGCCAAAGAGCAGGCTGAATGCATAAATTCTCTGCCAGTTCTCTCAGCACATCCTTTATGCCAGAAAACTTCTAAAGGAATAAAATATATCTATCTTCTTCCAGTTCACCTAGCTATAATGCAGACACAGATTTGTCAGGGTTGCAGGCCACAACAAAATAAAATTATTATTTGGGGATTCAAGTGGGTTAAATAAGTCAAAAACTGAAATATTGTATAAGCCTGATTAAAATTTCAGTGGTGATAAAGGGGTCTAGATTGGTTGTGGCGCTGGACATCAATTACACAGAAATCCTTCAGCAGATCTGCCATTCACACCCATCTGTTCCACAGTCATCTAAAGGAGTGATGACACTGTGTGAAAACAAGTAAAATGTGGGATTCTTTTTTTTTGCTGGAGGAAAGAAAAGGGGGCTATAATAGCAAAGATGACCTTGGTACAGGACATTTCCCAGGGAATTGATGACCGCCGTGGACCATCAACTCTCCTAGCTAGTCATTAATCCCCAGGAAATGCCCTGTGTCTGCCTTGTTATTGCTTAATTCAATTATTTGTGGTTGTGGCATATATTCTGTGAATATTTTATTGCTCAATCTGCTCTGCGTCTTACCTCTGCTCCTCTTAAAGTCCATCTCAGTTGTGCAGACCGGCTCAGCTCAAGAGCACCTCACATTTACCAGAAGAGACTATGGTTTGCACACTTCTTTGTGCCTGCTATTTCATTAAGGTATCATAGCTTGAATGGAGTAATAAAAATTGTACTCTTCTATTTATCATAGGAGTTTCATAAATTGTAATGTACGTGGAATCGGGTTTTATTGGCCATATACATTGCATATATACAATCACCATAACAAAACCAATTGATCCTACTACTTGAAATGGCATCATTATGCTAAGATTTTTAGGTTTGCTGGAATGGTAGGATGCTAAAATAAAGATAAGAAATGCGATGATGTGATTCCTTTTTCTTAGTTTGGGTTTTTCCTCCTGCCTTATATCAGTCAATTCTTGTTTCTAGTTCTAAGGATGCAGCACAACAAAGCATTTAAACATCAGCTTTGCTGTTTCCTCTTCAATCCTGTAACTAAATGTTTATTCCTGTCTTTATTTCTGGAATGGGACTGTTCTGTGGGGAACCAGAAAGAAAAGGGAGCTGGATTTTAAACTGCAGGAAAAAAAGGGCTAGTTTTAACCCCTACAATCCATTTCACCAAACAGCCCAGCTAGTTTTAAGCTCTGAAATCCATTTCACCAAGCAGCCTCACCAACAGTTGTACCAGCACAATGGAGGGTCTTGTCTGGAGGCAGGAAGGAGTGGTGAGGAGTAAGGACGGCTTAGCCAGCCTGCCACGGAAAGAAACACTCCTCCAATAACAGTCTGAGAGTTTTATTCTCTTCTACACTAAAGGCCTTCACAGTGCTTTGGCTGTGTGAAGGAGACATTAAACAAGTCTAAATACAATCTATGTTTATGTAACTACTAAAAATGGAGCATTAGGACATTTCTGAAGGAGTTGAAAAGCATAGGTGTACAAATGGACATTATTAGACAACATCTGATCACTCAGTCACAACGTGTGCACAGAGGTCCATGGGATCAGATGGGATGTGTGCAAGTGTTGAAAGAGTTGGCCAGTGTTGCTGTGAGAACACTGTGCCATCTTTTAAAGCTCATGGCAATCAAACAAAGTTAATAAGAACTGGAATAAAGTTAATGGGCACTGTAAGAAAGCTGACAAGTGCAATTAAAATACTGACTTATTTGAGCCAGTCTAGTGCCGGAACCAAATTGATACAGATGGAGCATGTGACATCTTAGGAGGGGCTGAGAGAACTGGATTTATTCAGTCTGGAGAAGAGGAAGCTAAAGGGAGACTATTACAGTTTGCAATGGAATTGATCAGAGCACGCTGATAAAAGAGCCAGAAAGTTCTCAGATGGGCATCATGACAGTCCAGAGGCCACAGATACAAGTTAAAACATGGGAAATTCTGGTTAGACATACAGAAGATTCTTTATTGTCGAGGGATTCAAATACTGGGGCATCCTGATCAGAGAAGTTGTGGAGTCTCCGTCCTTATGGGTCTTCAAGACTTGATGGGATAAGACCCTGAGCAACCTTTATCAAATTACACCTAAGCAGGGCTTGAACTGTATGACCTCAAGTTGTTCCTCTTGACTTAAATTATTCAATGAGTCTATGATTCCAAAGCCATATTTGAAGTAATGCAAGGACATTTCAAGCACAGCTACCTAAATGGTATGGATATAACTATGTAACATCACTGGAACTAGTGTATCTCTTTCCCTTTATTCACTAAGAGGCCGTCCCCAGGGAGAAAAATCTCAATGTATAACATTTCCACTAAGTGCTATGTTACCAACACTTTAACGTTCATGTTAATTTTAATATCTTTAAGAAAGCTACCCTTGTCTGTTTAGTACTTAATCATATTGCCTATAGTGGATTGGCATGTTGGCATGCCATATACTGTAAGACTGAAAAAGTAGTAATGTCTTATATTTGCACTTCTTAGCCTCCAAAATCATGAGATCCAAAGCAAGATTTTTGGAAATGTGATGGCAATTGTTTTTGCCTTTTTCTTGGTATCATTTTCACACAGAAAAACAGAAGTGATTTGCTAGGAAGTAACACTGTTTTACTTCAAGACTGAATAATATTAGAGCACCTAGCTTCCTTGAGGTCCTTTGAAATAGTGCCTAGCCTACATACTTTTTCCATATTTTATTGTTTTCTTGCTACAGGCAACCCTAGTGATGGTCTCTACTCCTGCCACCAACCTTTCATTTTCAGAAGAGTCAGTGAAGTACCTGCAAGTCCCATCAGAAATTTTGCAATCCCTGTGCAGGTTTATAGATTCAACCCTTATGTTTCTCTTAACTTTATGAGTGATGGATTCAAAAATGATTTTCTGACCCATTCCATTTGAGGCAACTAAAGAGACAAAAACCACAGGACTTCAGTTTTTCATTATTATCACTAAAGAGGCCAGGTATTTAAAGTATAGGATTGGAACTCAGAAGATTTATACCCTGGACCCAACTCTGCAATTTATTTGTATGTGTCTTCTTGCAACTCACTATGCATTACTCGGTTCCCTAGCTTGAAAAAATGGGGAAAAAAAGCATTGCTGATCCACTTTTAAGCTATAAACACTCTAGTAGTGATTTTTTCCAGTTTCTTAAATGTTTTTATTGTTTATAGACAACAAAAATGACGGATACACATATGAAAATACTTCTGTCAGAACCAGTTTGTGATTTGCCTTCTCAAAGTGTTTAAAAATAAACGTTAATGGCATGTGTAAGTCAGTATGAAGTTTTAGACACAGACAGACACATGACTGCCTGTACACACGCAAACGGAATAGTTCCTAAATTCTTAAATGCTGCACTCCTTTGATAGCATAACCATAGTTAATGTTGTGTCAGGGTTTCCACTATAAACCCTCTCTTTTATAACTAGGCAATAAAATTTTACCCCAGGCATGAAGTACCAGGTCTCAGCACAGCGGCTGACATTTTTATATGTACACGTTTTCACACACATAAAAAAAAAAAAATTAGTTTAGCTACTTTAGTACATGCAAGTATAACTAATATAAAAAAGTTTAAGGTACCTTTCTGTTGAAGATATATAATGCGCATACACACATATACACATATACTTTGTGTAACTCCAAACAGCTTGTCCTTGTTACTGAAAGAGTGCTAGAGAAAGACAATACAGAATCTTCAACTAGAAACATGCAATTGTTACTAATACCTAAAGAAAAAGATGTGTATGACCAGATATTTACTTGAAAGTTACTTTGTTCAAGTAAATATGAGCCTTCACACATGGCTCTACCCGCCATGCCACCAGCATTCCCCTCACCCCTGACATGATACACTTCATTAAACGCAGAAGTGCTTTGTTGCATTAGGGGTTTTAAAAGAAGTGGAAAGGTAGGTTCCTTGTACTTCCTATGAGAAATGAACATTGGCTTCCTCTGAAGAAAATGTAAATGGATTTGCTTAATTGGACTTAGGGCACTGGAGCAATTAATAATAGATTGTGTCATAGTAAGGGCTTTGTTTATATTTAAAACAATAAATTACAAGTATTAAGTTTATATTTATTCCAAGTTAAACTCATTTGTAATTGACATGTTACTTAGCCCAAGGCTTTTAAGATCTTTTAGTATAATTAAATTAATAGAGAATTATAGATCACTGCATGATAAACAAACAGCATGGACTTTAATTTGACAGATATGCAGAGAACAGGCCATGTAAGTCGATCATTATTATCGGTTTTACCTTCAGCAAAAATACAACTGAAATAGTAGCAAAGATTCAGTGCAAAGAATGGTGAATGTAGGGATGGTTTCTAAAAAAATTTCTTTTCTTTTTCTAATTTGATAGTTAAAAGAACATATTTATCAGTGTGAGGACATATTAGCCAGTGAAGCAAGATTTCCTATCCCACTACTCCATCATTGTCTTTCTTCTGTTCTCATGCCAAATATTTTGCATTACATTTTTGAAGAGGTCACACCATGCAAGGAATCACTAAGACTTTGGACACTGGATTTTCAAGGGATCCTTCTAGTCCTTTGTCCTCCCTCCCCCCAATAAGCTTAAGCATACCATTCCCAACAGACCGTTGTTGAAGCAGTTAATGAAGGCTCTAACAGCTGTCACAGAGAACAGTGATGAAGATCCCACACATGTCTTGGAAACTTATTTCAACATCTAAAAGTCCTGAGGTTTGATATATAACTAAAAATGCTTGGTAAATAAACTCTTTTTATTCCTGTTTACTGTGGCCATAGAGAAAAGAGAATTCTATTTCTCTTCCAGCTGTCTTTTAAGGCCAGCATGAGTCAAACACTCTCCCTGTTCTTTTCTGTGCATGGCATACATTAAAGAGCAGAATTCTCAGCCTGTCTGCGCAGGATCTGCTTTTCAGATCTCTGACTGTTCTCTTTTTCCTCCTGCAGAGTCTCCCACACTTCTGTCAAAATGCCCCACACAGGACTCCTCCTGAACGCTTACAAATACTGAGCAGAGCAGAAAGCTGTACCGTATGTTTGTTCGCTGTGCTCCTTTTAATCTTCCCAGGATAGTGCTTATCTTTTTCTCAACAGCATGACATTATTGACTTGTGTTCCACTTGTGATCCACTAATACCTTTAAATCCCTGTCTATTGGCCTCCTGCTCAACCAGTTTTTCTAGATCCTGAATTTGTTTGGCTGATTAGGCCTGTCTATCTGACTGTTTTACTTGTGCCTCTTGAACTGCATTTTGTTTTTCTTCAGACCATGCTTTCAATCTGTCAAGATCCTTTTGAAATGAAATCCCGTCCATCAGTATAATGCAGTGCTTTCCATCTCAGCATCACCTACAGATTTAATTACTACTCCCTTTTCGTTATTCAGGTCATTAACAAAAACAATAGTGCCAAATCCTGACAGTTATATGCAGAATCATAGTCAGTGCTTCCCAGTAAAAAATACTACTTATCAAAGATTTTCCTATTGGTTTTACACTATCCTAAAGTACACTTAATAAGAGACTGTTTTCTTGCAAATATATAATGAGATACAGTATAGCAGTTGAGATTTTACTAAGTCTAAAGTTAAGATATATATATGATATTTTCTTCTTCTACTCTTTCCATATTATGCTTCTTTGTCACAGAATAAAATTACATGTGCTAAACCGGATTTGTAGTTAAGTAACTCATGTTGACTGCTACTCATCTCCTTGGTTTCTTGCAGGTAAAGAGATTCATTTGTTATTCCAGGATGGGGTTTTTAAGTTGAACAGTCCATAACTCTCTACGTTTCTCCCCCCTTATTTTTAAGTTATGTACCATGTCTCTTTTTCCTATTTTCCATACCACGTATGGCCTTGCAGTTCCTCAAAACTGAATGCAACAACCCTAAAAGGGATATTTTGGATTCCTTAAATAAATCCCAAGACATTTCAGGACCAAATCTTAATTTTAATTAAAGCCAGTGTAATTCTCTGACCTATTCCTTCTGCATGCCTTCAGCTTCTAGGTTAATCTAATGAATCTTTTCAGTCCCACAGCTGACCTCCTTCCCCTCTACTACCATGGACATTGCAGTGTTCTCTCAACTTCTCTCTGAAACCCGTTAGAAGACCAGAAATCAGCGGTCTTTAAAACCTTTCTGCTGTAAGTGGAGTTTATGCTGTCAGTTTATAGTGTTAGAATGGATCTGATTTGGAACACTTTACCTTTGAAACTATTTGTTGCCACATTCTGTAGATCAAAAGGTATGATTTGCTGACTTATACATTCAGTGTTTGCCTTACACGTTTCCTCTGCTCCATGATAAAGCAAGGAATTCACAAATCTTTCTGATGATGTCTTTCTGCCCAAGAGTTAAAAATGTATGCTATTTTATCCTCTACCTCCTAAAGGGCATTTCTCCTTTCCAGCTTGTCTTACTTTTTGTAAATGAAAGCTATCATATTTCACATTAAGCTAAATTCCATTTCTTGTTTACCAGTTCTAATCTTGCATACCAATGCGTCTATGTGTAATTATATGGATATGTAAATATATGTATATTTTTAAATCTATATCTAGTTTTACATATATATGTTTAATAGCATATGTTTTTATATAAATTGTTCTGTAGTCGTCTTTTTCTTTTCTAAACCCTCTTTTGTACAGCTTGTCCCATGTTAATAACTCTTTACTATATCTTTGGATATCAGTCTAGTTGTGCTGAGGTCTTTATTATTTGCTGCGTGATGTGAGTACATTATTTTCTGAACTAATCGCAGACTTGAGAAAGTCTTCCGCTTTTCTGGTACTTTCTGTTCCAAGCAATGACCACTGAAGGAACAGAAAATGGCTTTCTGTGTTGTTGCTCTTTCTGTTTAGCTAATTGATTCCAAATAACAGAAATCATATCAATTTACGATTTTTTATCAGCTTAATTTGTCTGTATCTGTTCACTATGTCTTTTGTAGGGTTGGGTTTTTTTTACTCAGTAGGTGGCTAATTGAACACTTGTACTCAAACAAATCTTTGGGGAGCTCTTGACTGGTCATATTTTTTAAGTCAGACCTACTTAGATTTTATCAGTATTATTTATTATGTATGTATGTATATATTATATTACGATACAGACATCTGTGACTTAAAATGCTATTCCTATTTGATTTGGAACTAGGTATTTTAGTACCTTATTGATTTTTGTCACTGATATTTGTCATTGACTGTGGTATATTAAGGTCTTCCATTCTCAGGTGTTATGGCACCCTGAGTTTGAAATTTTTTGTATTAGAAAACTGACCTTTTTATTTGAGGGTGTTTGATCAAGTTTTTATATTGGAAGACTCTGAATGAGGAGATTACTTTAAATGCACGATCACTTTTTATTTGAACTTTACTGGGGGGGGAAAGAAGTGAAATGTTGGCATTACAATCTTCTTAATTTACTGTGAGAAGATGCTAATCACAAAGGTAAAATTTCTAGACTGTACCACTAAAAAATAACAGAACATATTTTTATGTCTCTAATTTAATGTGTAGTTGCAACGATAAAATTCTCTTATGAGATTAACAATACTGAAAGGAATGTGTGAATATTCATTTTCCTTAGTTTTGAAGCATTACTAGCAAAAGTGAAGAAAAAAAGACTTGGAAGTAAAGAGAGTTATCCTTGTAGATTTATCAGCTCCACTCATCATGTTGCACATCCATGTGCACTTTTAATTTTCTTATGCATTGTAGTTTCCTGCACATGAGGGTCTCTAAATAAGAGAATAAGCACCCCCCTCTGGGATACACTTCTGTCATTCCAGCATAGATTGTTGTCACATAAAATAATTTCTTTTAGTGAAATTCACAATGAAATTACAGATGAAATTAATTGCTTCATGTGTGCCGTAGACACCAGTGTTAATTAAATAACTTCTGAATAAAAAGAAATCTAACTTTTTTAAAAGACAGAGTCAATGATAGCAAGTTGCTTTTGTCATGTGCTCAGAAACAGTGAGTATTTTCACTTGCTCACTCCCAAAATTTTATTATTGCTTTACCTGCCATGCTTAAGTAACATTATTGAAATATACTCCAGACAATCCTTTGCTTTCAGATCAAGAGAGTTGATAACTGATATGAGCATCAGTCTAGAGAGTTTTTTTCTCATCATCACCTCTTTAAAGACAAGCATTAATTCCCTAGTATTTAATTTTCCAAACAGCCATACAATATATTGTTTGGCTAGCTAGCAATTTCCATCTCTTTTTGGCAGCTAAATCATTAGCTTTGTCTGGTATCTCTCACTGATATAGGCTTAAAAGCACCCTGTGGCTAATTTAGTTGCTAAATATGCATTTAGTGCTTGATTTTGGTCTCTCAAGTTTGAAAACTGTAATCTAAATGACTTTGCTAACCTCATCTTGTGATAACTGTTATCTTTCTGGCTTACTAGAATTAGACTAGGAAGGAAAAAACCTTTCAGATATTGCTGTGTGATAAAGACTGACCTGTCTTGACTCTCTAATTGTTACTGGCAACTACGTGTACACCAGTGTCATAACTGAAACTAGATTCTGAGGAAAAGTCTGGTCCCTTGAAAGATAATGAAAGTTTTGCCCTTTTTTATTTCTTGTGGATAACTACATCTCATACTGACCCTCTGAAATGGAGTTGTAGACATAGCTGTCTCCTTCAAAAAGTGGCCCAAGAGCATACACTGTGTCTTCATGCTCATGGTGATCTTGCTTGAAGCCAGGTTCTGACCTGCTGACATGCAGAGCATGGACTAAGTTTTTTTAAATGTCATTAACAGTATCAGGAATGTTGTCTTTTTACTATGTTGGCGTAACCTGAGAAATGCTGCATAACTTGCTTTAGGACATATGACTTAAAGAGCTGGTCATTATCCCCTCTCTGTTTGGTTCTCACTAAATTGTCTATAAAATTTTGATACAAGTAAGATGGGAAAAATGTGTCAGCTGTGAAGTTACACATCACTGTGTCCAAATGGAAAGACTTGCATTCATGCAAAATCCCATGTAAAACATTGCAGGATTACGGTAGACCACAGAAGTTAAGTAGTAAACTCTCATTCTTCCACTGAGATGTTGCTATATGCAATTTTTTACTGATATTTTCTCACTAATGTTTTTAATGGAAAGATATTTTTAAAGGCAAACAGAGAACAAACAAGATGATTTTTCAAAGTATTGCCAGTATGCTTCTGACTCCATCTTGCAGTAATTCAGTTTTCTAAATAATTCCAGTTGTACTTTTTGGAGCAAATCCCTGCAGAGAACAATGGGGTTGGTTGTTTTGTTGACTGCAATTGTTTTATATGTGGGTTGTTTCTCAAACCTCACTTTTGGGCAGGATAAGGAGTGGTTCAGAGAAGCCCCTCTAATGAATGGGTAACAGATGACTGTAAACCACAGGTATTAGACCTTTTCAACATGGAGCTTTAGTGACTCAAAATGTTGCAACAGAGACAGAAGAAAAACTGTGAACATATCCTAAAAGCTCAATGAATTAATTGTCTCAAATTAGGTAATTTGTGGCCAACCTCAGTTTGGATTTTTAACATATTTGGGAATGTGGGTGAGTTTGTAATGCAGAAATAACCAAACAATCTAATATCAAATGAACTTTTTGCAAAAGATATAATTGGTTGTGGGGCTTTTCAATAGCACAAAGTCTTAGGATATACAATGATGATTGCAACATTTTCAAGCTTTTAACAATCACTCCATGTAGCAAAAGGTACTTGGTAAAACAATAAAAAATAATTGAAGTAAGGAGGAACACATTGCAATAAAAGAGTTGCCTTAAATGCATTTGCTTCTATTCACAGCTGTGTTCAACTGATCCCTTTTGCTTGATTTTCATGCAGCATCTCCTGACTGCTGTAACAGTTCCTCACACGCTAAAGTATTTAATGAATTTCATGCAGTTCAGCATGATCACAGAAGAGCTAATCCAAACACAGTTCTAAGAAATAAGGTATTTTCTCTAGGAAAAGTCTTCATGCAAAATAAAATATAAATCATTATAGTCACTGCTACTGATTGACTATTTTAGTGGAAATCAAGTCATGCAGCAAAACATCCCTGGAATGCTACTCACACTTTGGTACTTTTTTGGCAACTTAAAATTAGCCAATTAGCTAGTTTCTACTGTGAAATCTTACTTCCCTGGCAAACATGTATATTTCTTTCTTCTAGAGTCAAAGGCAAATCTTAGATTAAAATATCTGAGATATTTGTTCCATTCTGTGCTTGTGGACGGAGGCAAGACAACCGCTAGAAGATCCACACAGTGCATTATGCTTTACCTGTCTTTCAGACCTCGAAAACCTCATGAGACGATCAATCCATAAAAATGTCATATCTTTTTAGCACATCTGTATGTGCAAAACTACTTATTTTCTTTTTTATGCATTAAATTCAGAAAATATTTAAATGAAGAATCACCTCAAAAATCAAGGAAATTTATTTTACAAATGTCAAAACACAATGTGGGACTTTACATTCTTTTCTTTCCTCTAAAGGTCCAATTTTCATCAAATAAACAACGAACCAAAGAAACCTTTCTCGGTACCTAACATCTAAGATTTGTGTCAATCACAGAAAGCTTTCCTATGGTTCTTTGCATGGAAGAAAGTACATCCTATCCTCTCCTAGCCTGATTAATGGAGTAACTAAAACATTCAAACATCTTAAGGAATTTGGACACCTAATCTCCAGTTATTTTAAGTCAACTGATACGTCCATGAGGGAACTTCCAGTTCCCTACATGGCCATAACTTACACATGATCCTTTCCATGTTTTTCTTGATTTCCTTTCCCTGTGAAAACAGAAAGACTAATACCTGGAGAAAACAGCAGGATTAGTGGTGCACTGTTTGAAAGGCTGCAGCACACTGCAAGTGTGTCTTTTTCGCTTTTCTCTGTTAGTGGCTAATAATTGGTCACTGACAGTTTCTGTCCCAGTCTCCATTCATCCAGCTGCTATTCTCATACCCGCTTCCCCTGGACTCTGAAGTGCACTGTAGCATCTGCAGATGGGCTATACAGTTTGTTCATCTAAAGAACTCCCCTAATATTCTTCACTGCAGATGGCAGAGTCACTTATTTTTGCAGACCTGGACTTTGTTTTTCGTCTTCTGCCTTCTCTTGTTTCAGTGTATCAGCGGTGACTTCTGGGACTCATGGTGTTATGGCTGCCATTCTCTCAAGTGGACCCGTTTCTCCCATTCCAGGACGTATCACTGATTAGCTCCATTGATTAGAAGCCCGTAGGCAGTTATGTATTCGCTTTAGTAACACAGTCACATCTTCTCTGATGCAGTTTCAAAGTTTGTGTACACAAAGGATATGAAGGCATCTCTTGGCTTTTGTTGATGAATACCTGGCAGGATGACCAAGCAGCACTGAGGGCTGTGTGTACCGTTTTGACTCACACATCAACATTTTTCATCCTGCTCTTGAGTGCCTTTTGAACATTAAAATTAGAGCAGTAACCAATGTTAGAACTTGAATTTCAAAGCAAATTAAAATTACCATCATAGTATCCTGTTGGATATCGAAGTGTCGATTTTTTTCCCGGGAATTAGAGAAGCTCACGATTTCCATCATAAGCTTGACTAGTGAATCACAAGCCAAATACTGTCATAGAGAATTCACATTTTGCTGTGCATAGCCACAATTTCTTTGCTGCAGTTGCAGCCATTCTCTTCACGAGGTAACAATAGGAAATACAATACCCATCCATGGGGAGTGAGTCCATAAAAAAAGTTTGGGGAACAGAGCACCATGAAGAGCACTTCACTAGGTGTCTGACTGGCAGCAGAACACAGTATTTGCCTCCTATTTCAGCCACTGCTCAGCTGGCCACTGCAGGGGCAAGGCATTTGGAAGTCTGTCTGTCTGTTGCTCCATCTGTGTTGCCTTGTGTGCTTATGTATAGGGATAGCATCCTAATTCTTGGCCTCTTCCTTTTTGTTCCATTCCTCCCTTCCTTCTCCTCCTCTGTTCCTTACCTCTTCACACAGCCATACAGACTCTTGCCTTACATGAATATTAAATCATTACCTTAAAATTATTTCCCTTTGGAATTAATGTTGTTAATTCTTACGTCCTGTAATTTACGATGAAATAATGCTCTAACTCGTGAATCTTTAAACAAAAGAGATATCGCTGCTCTGCAGAGAAGGACTGCAGAAGCAGAAATAGAAACTCCCCATCCTAAATCTTAATTAAAAATTTTATTTGTACAACGCAAAGTAATATTTCAGTAGTTCTCTATTTGTTCAGAATCTCTTTATACATGTTTTCACAGCAAATTACTTTGTATAACACAGGAGGATTTTGCTACAATTGTGACTAGACTAATTTCATTTTGGATAATCTTCATAATGTCTAAAACTTCAATCTCTCCCTGAAGAACAGAAGCAGCGGGAAAAAAGAGAAACTTCCCTCCCCTGTGGCTTATGGAGCTATTTACACTGGTCATATTAAGCACTGCAAATAATTTATTCGGTGAAATTAGCCCTTTCGGTTTAAGAGAACAGAAACCAAAACTTTCATGTCTATGGCCCTGTGTTTAGGACACTCTACCAGAAGGGAAGGACAGGATAAAAAGGTGCAAAGAGAGGTAAAAATGAGCACTGCACCATTTGGCAAAGCATTTGACAGAGAATGTACTGTTGGCAGATGTTACAGTCTGGATCTGTTACATATCAAGTAGTTTGTAGAGTCTGCATTCATACTAAGAACTCGTTTGATGGCTTAAGTAACACATTGTGTTCACTAATTAGGTAATGCAACCTTTACTAATTAATTCCACTTTCAGCTGAATTAAATAATTGCAATCAAAAGGAGCTTGACCAACATTTTAAAACCACTAAGCTATGCTGTGTCCAAGGACTGTAGGAAGGTTTCAGCTGTTTTCTGTTGTTAATTTCCAGATATCTGGCTGGAGGAACTATCAATTTCATGGTCTGTCCTGCTTTTAGCACAAGGCTGGATTAGGATCCTTGGAAGGTTCCTTCCAATCTGAATTATCCTATGATAATATGAGCTGGTAGTAGAATATTGTTCTATTAAAGTTACCATAGGATATGCTAATGATCTATTTTTATTTGAAGATAAATATATATATATATATTAACAATTGCTATCTTATGTTAATGCTCTTCTGACTGTTGACATATTTTGCAGCATTCATTAAAAATAGCTAAGAAAGTTGAACCCTTGATCAGAAGAATTATTTGCCTTTACAAGGATTCTTGTCCATACTGAGAATTTGTTAGAGGCCCACAACAAGGTCTAAAAATAATGAATTATATCGATCCTGTAGTTTTTGAAAGTAATCTCTGTTAATTATTTGAGGATTTAAATAGATTGTTAGGATATCAAGATTTTTGGAGGCTAGAAATAATCCTCTGGCATCCAAACACTGCAATATCATTTATTTTTAAATACACATAATTGAGGTCCTCATGAGAAGAACTCTGCCTACTGGGAATTTCTCAGTCTCTCTGAGACTGGTGACTAAACAAGATGTTTACTGAAAATTAAATCTGTGTCATAAAGCATCTTTTAGAAATGGTTTCAACATTGGCTTCTCCTGCCTATCTATTACTGATTACTTGGTTTAAGCAATTTTTGTCTTTGAGAGGGAACACAGATACTGTAATTTTAGTAAGAGTTCCAAAGCACTGCAGTTCTTTTCAAGCCCTCAAAGCTAGGTTTTTCTCTTTTTCTTTAGTTTTTACTTTCCAATCTAAAAAAGCTATTTATCTCTTCCTTTTCTTGTCTGGTTCATCTCTTCTGCAGTAGCTGCAGTGACTGGGCTGAAGTCAGAAGAATTTAGCTAACAGAGTTCAACAAGTTTATGGTGTTAACAACAGGAAACCACCACACTAATCTGCAGATTGCCTGCCTTCACATACAGGGCTATTCATGAATTCATACTGCTGTTTCCCTGCATTTCAGAACTTCCATTGTTTTATATGGGAGCTTGGAGGCTGGTTTAATTAAAGTGATCTGAATAGAAGTACAGTATGCCAGATGTACATTATAAATATAGAGCAGGTTATGTAATGGTAAACCATCAGGAAATATATGGGAATGGTTTGTGATAACTCATTGTTAACTAAATATAAATCCTAATTTATTTCACTGTTTTAAACTTGCTACTTTTTTTTTTTTTTAACTGGCACAAATGAATTTTCTTTGTATTTTTACTTTTTCCTATTTTTACTACAGCTATCCCATGGGGAATGTCTGCTTCAAATTAGTTCGTTCTGGTGAACAGGTACTATTCAGTGTGAATAAGAATTGTAGCATTTGGGCTGGATCCACAGAGAGACTAAAACAGGGTATGCTGTTGTTACTTCTGCCCACAACAGAGGTATTTTAAAGCCATGATTCAGCTGCCACCTAATTGGCACTAAGAGAGAGAGAAATTTATTTCAATATTTATATTCTCAGCATCTTCGAAGAATATAGCCTTTCTTCAAAATATCTACTTTTCATTTTGTTGAACTGTTCAACTCTGTTGTTCCATGATTCACCAATTAAGTATTGCCCCTCCTAATTTACCTCTGTGGCCAGATCTACAAAGCATTTTCAGCGTTCTTGTGACAGAAGAGGCAAAGATAGTGAAGTTCGCATTCTTACCTCTTTTTATCATCTTCTTTCATTGCTGAAGCCCCATACACACAGCACTGCATCTCCCTCTCACTTTCTCTTACTGAAATTCACTGAAATGGGGTGTGTGGAAGCCGCCATGCCTTGCATTTGGAGGAAGACTGCCTCTTCATCTCACATGCAAAAAGGTTCTTTGTGCAGCCCTGGTTCGGGGCATACAGCATCAGCTTTCGCTGGGTTCAAAGGCAGAATGAAGCGTATATTCTTCAGGTACTCGCATACTACCACATAAACAAAACTCAACCCAGAGAGCTAGTTACCACACAAGTCATGGTCACAGATACATGTTTCACATATGACTTACTTTTTTTGTTTTTGAAAGCCCAAGAGCAACTCATTAAATAGTCAACTGTTTTCAGGTTTTGAACTATGCTAATTCCTAAATTATTATACTTTTTGCATTTTCTTTTAGACTGTGCCACTTGACTAGAACAGAGGCTTTAAATGTTGAAATAACTTTTCATAAGCCACATTTTGTATCCAAAAGGAAATATTTCTGAAAAGAAACGTGGTCCTATGTATTCATTCAGTGCTTTTCCTGTCTTTTGACTAATTAACAATTTCACCTGATAGGCATTTTCAAAGTTCAGTGGGCAGGAGGTGTAGAGCAGACAAATCCCACTATTTGCTAATTAATTTCTCTCTTCTTAAGATTACTAACAGAAAAATCAATGGTCATCTAGCACATGTTCTTTATAACCTGCAGTGGTTTAGCATAATATGTTGAAAGATTACCCAAATGCTATTCACAAAGAGGAAAAGATATCAAATGGTCACTACAAGCAGAAAAGTAAAGAATAAAACAAATGTTTCTCCAAGTGTGGAATTTTCTTTCTGAAGAATTTACACTTCACAGCAAATATGCATCCTAGACTCCTGCAGAAAGGTCCCTAATTAAATCCTCCCTTTCAAGGAGTTCCTGCACTAGACAGAACATCTCAGAGAGTGGAAATGAGACTCCTTTAACTTCATCACCACAATTTAGCCTTTGATTCCACAGGTTGTATTGGGTGAAACTGGAATAAACTAGTGTAATATATCAGACTTGATTTGTCTAAATCCACAACAAGACTGGAAGGAACTCAAAATATGAGCCAATGCGTGTGTTTGGGAAGTGATTTTCAAGTTTCAGGTGTCTCTCTTCAGCATCACACATGCAATGCTGTTTATTGCAAGAGATTTTTATGAATGATTTTAAATACTTTTCTAGTTTTGGAAAACCATCTCGGGCTTCTGAAATTAGCCATAAAGCCTTGCATTTATTTGCACATGGTCTTCTGATAGTCCATATATTCAAATTGCTTAGAAACCTCAAAAAATCACTATGTCCTTTTTCACTTCTCTGAATCATTTCGATTGCAAGGAAAGAAATGTCCCCATCCCATTGTCTTCTAATAGATACGATTCCATTTATATTAAAGACTTCTATAAGGCATCGCTGTTCGCTTTGGTGTTCAAAAAGATAGAAATGTGTTGTTTTGGATAAACACATTTTCTGTCATTACTCCAGGCAGCTGTGAGGTGGGCTTGAGCAGCTCTGTCAAAACAACTATGGCAGCCAAATTCTCCAGGTCTTGACAAATGGGGAATGATGGTGAAGCCAGTCAGAGGACAGGCTATTTCAGCACGTTGCTGCTGCACACTGGAACCTCTGCCCATGCAGATACAAACCATCCATCACCAGTCTTTCCCAGCTTGATCTAACTTTGAAAATCTGCAGGTAGCACCACCTTCTGCCCACACTCCTGATTTTATTTAGGCAACTTGAACAGGTTTAAGTACAAACCACCTCCAGAGGCTGTTGGGATGTGCACATTGCAGTCATCAGCTCTGGGCTCACAGTGATGTTTCAGAGCTCTCTGGGAAGTCATTGATGCATTGCAAACCCTCTGGCAGCCCTCAATGGTTTATCCTCGCTTGCTCACATAGCTTTCGTGCCTGGCACTCAGTGAATATGCAGGACAAGGCAGAGTAGGAACCTGATCATGCTTACGAGGCAGGAGAAGAACATCACCTTGTGGTGATATATTTACTATTACTTTTAATTTGGTATTAATGTGTAGCATCACGCTGAAAACAAATCAGAGACTATCATTGATCCCTGCAACAAGACACATGGGTGGCTCTCAGTAGGAGGCCTTCAGGTGCTCTATGGTTATGCACCCGCCCAGGCAGTCTGTGAAGGCAGCATCTGTCTCAAACCTGTTAAGCTCATTCATGTCTTAGCTTAAATATTCTGCTGTAGCACATTAGTCCCTGATTTTCTTCAGGCTGGCAAGAAAGGGGAAGAGGGGGCAGGGGAGGGAAGGCAAGGAGGTGTTATCTAGAAACTGAGAATTGCCTCCTAGGTCCTAGAAGTAGCATGCAAAGGTGTTATGGTCCTACATGTTCATGTAAGATTCTTGTCTTGAAAACCAAAAAAAAAAAAAAAAGACAGCTACTTCCACAATTATTTCTCTTTTTTTTTTTTTTTAATAAGTCGGAATTGTGCTAAACCCTTCATCTGCACACAGCAAGAGAAAGCACAGTCCTAGAGCTGCTGAATACTCATGCTGCAAACAGTCACCAGAGATGGTGGAGTCCCTGACTTCAAAGTGCATTCTCTGCATTTTAGCGGGCAGACTTGAATTTCCATCCCAGGGGACTACTGTAGATAGTATTCCCTGCCTCACTGGGACTCTGCCATGTTACCTCAGTATTTCTACATCCACTGAGACCAAAGGAAAGGTGTTGACTACACAGCCTTGTAAACTCAATCACTCATCTGGAATGAGAGACACTTAGGCATTGAACCCTTGCTTTCCAGATGCTCATTGGAACTGAGTCTGCAATTCCTGCAGAAGACCCCAAATCTTGGCTAAAGCATTCACGTGATGGTTCATAGTCAAGTCTTTGCTTCTATCATTCCAGTCTACAGTGGTGCACAGGCTTCATTTGTTGCTAATATACAGTTTACTTAGGAAATGGAAAAAGGGAGATACATATCCAAAAGATTTGTCTTTCAACTACTTGTACTGGTCCTTTCTAGTACTAGAGACAGTACAGGAGGAAATGGCTTCAAATTGCCCCAGGGGATGTTTAGATTGGCTACTAGGAAAAATTTCATCTCTGGAAGGGTTATCAAGCATAAGAATGGGATGCCCAGTGATGTGTTTGAGTCACCATCCCAGAAGGTATCTAAACATGTAGATGCAGCACTTAGGAACTTGGCAGTGTTGGGCTAACAGTTGGATTCTACAGCCTTAAGGGCCCTTTCTAACCTCAGTCAATCTATGATTGTATTTTGTACTTAGAGAGCTTGGTGTTCAAGGTACTACAAGTTTTTGGAGAAATTTGCACTAGCAGCATTCTTATTTAACAGAAAAAAAACACCCCAAAATGAAGGAAGTGGTAGTAACACCCAGCACTGCCTACTAATCATATTTGCATAGTCTCATGCCTTACCTACAACCCAAACACACAGTCCACACAGATGGAGGGCAGCCTACGAGTGGTTCCCTGAGAGGATGATTAGTTTAAGTGTATATATCTAAAATACACTTGCTTTGGTTTAAGATCACAGTCTTATCACACATGTCATCATTTGAAATTGACAGATACACCACTCCTCTTAGAACCAAAAGCTTTGAATGTTAATTTGCCAAATTCCCACATCATCAGGAGGATGAAATTTAATCTCCACATGCATCAGAGTGGACTGAGCTGGGGATTTGATTTGGTAGGAGAATCCTGGACCTGTATTTTTTTGGCAGAAGGAAATGACAGTGTTTCAGTGTAACACTGTACTGTGCTTGTCCCTCGAAGGAGGGTTTGTATAGAGTGTTTCAGTAGCATAGGGTCATTTTTTAAACTCGGGGGGCATTGCTTTCTTTAGGGTCACAGCATCTAGCAACATGCCAGCCTCTCACACTCAGGAGCAAAAAGTTGGTAAAAGCCAGATATACAGTGGCTGGTGGATGCTGCAAAACTTGGGACAAGAAAAGAATGAGTTAGTGGGATACCAACATGGGTAAAAACCTCCTGCCTGAGAAACTAGTCAGCTGTCTGTGTGGAGCTGAATGCTGCAGATTTAAGTACAAGAAAAATGAGGGAGTGACTGCAAATGAAAAGAAGACAATTTTGGGGTCCATCATAGTAAACTGATGTCATGTTGAAGAGAAAAAATCCTGCAAAATTTGAGCAATTATTAACAGCTTTTAACAACCTCTAATAAGGTGAACTTTTAATAATTTTGCAAGGAGAAAAAAAAGAAGTCATTTTCATAAACTTTCCAGGGGAACGCTAATGTGGGTATTTAACCTGCGCCTAGTCAACTCTCCCTGCAGAAATTATCTTACCTCTTTGGGAAGTGAGCACTCCACAGTGGTAAATGACCATGCTATCTTTTTCCATAGTCCCATATGTGAAATAGCTACATTTTTCCCCATGATTAATGAGATAAGTTCAAATAAAGGTTATGTGTTTAAGTAAACCTCAGCAGCAGAGTTATGAGACACATATTTAATATTTTTTCATCAGAAGCGACATGCTGTTCTAATTTGCTGATTGCCAAATCATGTCATCCAGCTAAAGAGGGTTTTTTTTGTAGTTTGGGTCTACAGAGATGTCTTTTTGAAATAGAAAAACAGGAAAAAACTATCAGTATTAAGGAAAAAAAAAGATCTAAACTACAAAATGTGGTTATCAGACATTTCCAATAAATCACTCTATTAGATTAATAAATATGTTCTGAGACTGCCCATATCATTCTTATACGCAAGACCACAGTTAAATTAATAAATCTCCTACTGGTATAGATTTACTGCGTAAACAGGCAGCCAGCTAGAGAGGTTATACAATCCTCACCTTTTTGCTTCGTTGGGGAGAAAAAGTGCATGGGAAGAAACTTTTTACTTTTTCTTCTTGTTTCTCTCCTTTTTTCCTCTCTCGCATCAATAGATACAACCCAGTCACTGCAATCTTTTGAAAGGCTTGTCAAGTCATGACATTGGTTTGGACATCTTGCTACCAGCTGTAGAATGGATACAATTAAAATGTGATGGAAGTGATAAAACTTTCCCTATAGAGACTAGAGTGCAGCACAAAGGAATCAGCTGAGGGTTTTATGATAATAATTTTGCCTAATGCCTGCACTGCAACCTGAAAGGCTGAGCAGAGCTACTAGAGCAAGATATATATGAAGCTATAGAGCCGTGACACCACCAGGCCTGGTGAGGGCAAGGTGACCACAGCTCACCCAGCTGGGACATTCTCACTCCATGTGTTGTCTCTAACTACTGGGTTATTTCCAGAAGGATTTCAGTGGGATTTTCAAGGTTTATCTTTGCACCAGAACACAGGACAAATGTATTTGCGGTGCTGATTGCCCCATGCAATCCAGAATCAGTGCTTGAGGACAGGGAAGAAGGGTCTCTGAAGAGCATCCTAGTGCCACTCTGACAAAATATAAAGAGAGCTAAACTGCCTAGGGAGAACAGAAAAACTTGAAGCTAATAAGAAATTTTCAACCATGAGTCCCTTGGTTTTAACTGAAGAATACTTCCTTCCTCTTGCAGGAGTGATAAAAAGAGTGTTGTAAGAATACAAATGCTGCAATGACAGATCCAATTTTTCACATTTTAGAAAAGCTTTGAACTTCTGTTGTGTCTGCAACACAGATAAGGCCACAATTTCTTTGCTCTTACTCAAAATGTATAAAACAACCATGTGTCTACAGAGCACAGCAACAAAAATGGTCAGAGGGCTGTAACACCTCCTCCTATGAACAAAGGCTGAGTGGCTTGGGGCTGTTCAGCCTGGATAAGAGACGGCTCCTAGTGTCCCTTGTCACTGCCTACTCTCTTCTCATTGAATATGAAATCAGAAGAAAAACACCTAAAATATACTATACACAAGAGCTTAACTGGACAACAAGGCTATTGTTATGCATAAAGCTCTTATAACTTCTATAAAGAACAAGAATTATTACACAAACACAGGATTATGGATTAACTCAGGATGTGTGAAAATAATCATGCACTGATCTGTAATTTTCAAAATAAGAGAAAGCTACATTAGACTAATTTCTAGATAAAATCCTTTGTAGATTAAAAAAGAGCATGACTTGAAAATATCACATAAGCTACTGGAGTGATGAAATTCATCAAGTTTCAGAAAACTTCCCCATAAATTTGAAGAACCATTGTTCATACTGCTCTCTACTTCAAGTACATCTACATAGGAAGCATCACAGAGAAATAATCCTGTGTGATTACTGCAGTGAACGACTGAAGCTCACTGTGAGTGCAGATTTTTAATTTTATAGATTTTTAATTTTATAGATTTTTTAATTTTATCTCCAGAAAGATGATGAAATACTAAGTTCTTCATGTGCTTTATGAAAGAAGAAAGCAGTAAAAATCCAAGATTAGTCTCACTAACCAACTTGTTTTAGCATAAATAAAAGCACAAGTGTTCCGAAGGGATTCTGTGCTCAGTGTTAGAAAGCAGAAAGAACTTGCTATGACCCACGCATTAATTTACCCTTCTAGACATCTCTGTATTTTTGATAATAATATTACAGATTTCTCTTGTAATACACAGGCACATTTTAAGAGATAAATGTTCAAGAAATTTCACTTGAAACTTGATTGAGACATTTTAAAGGAAAGGAGAGAGGTTTAAACCACGAGGTTGGATTAATGTAAATTGATTTGTCCAAGGTTATTTGTTTAGATAATAGAGGTAATAGAAGGAAGGCCCTGGGTCTCACAGAAGTGAGGCTCTGAGACGTTCCATCCTGTCATCATGCTCAAAGCAGGTTCACAACAGGGCATACTCCATTTAGGCACAGAAAATTCAATTAGGATCATTCTGTGGACTCAGGCATCCCAGTGGGGACCAGGATAAGCAATATTCAGATTTCATTGTCTCACAACAATATATGCCAATGAAAAACATTTTCTGCCCTGCCTTGTGCTCCCCCTTGTGTTTTCCCAAGGTTCGGTCATCAGGTTTTCATATCAGGAAAAAAAAAGTTAATTCTTCTTTATGGTATATTTTATTAATTATATTTAAAATAATAAAATCTGACCATAATTAACTACTATAAACAGTGAAAAAATAATTTTCAAACCAACACAAAATTATGAATTTGGCATTTCACAATGACTAGAATTAAAAAACATACTACATATACAGAAACACAAAATAATTAAGGAAGAAACATATAATTAAGGAAGAAAACAAACAAACAGCAAACAAGAAACAACCAAACAATATTTAAATAGCTTCTGGGATCAGATTGTTGTTCTGTCAACTAAGTATGTATGTCAGCAACAAGCCCTTGAAAAAATCAAGCAGGAGATAGTTCCTGCTGTAGCCCTTGGACCAGTCCAGCGCTAAAATTTCAAAATAATGAATGAGACATTTAAAGTCAAAAGGTTGGCTAAAGCATTGATTAAACGTGAGACTGTGTTGGATCCGTCCTTTTGATTTTTAATGTCTTCTCACCCTCCACACCATGAATGTGCCACAGCTACAGAGGTGTCAAGCGTTCACAATGTAAGTAAGCTGGTTCTGGTTCATACACCAAGAGTTCTTATACCCCAATGACCAACTCCATCCAGCTTTTCTCCAACATAAGGATTGCTGACTAATCAGTCATTGCTCCTCAGCCACGCAAATACCAGTTTCTCATCCATAATTCTTTCTTACCACTGAACTGTTAGTGTTAGTGGAGGAGAGTCTGTACTTTTCCTGCAGCAGTTTTTGCTGGCTTCCTTTCCACAGTAGCAGCAAAGGTATTTTTTCAGAGCAACTGTCCCTGTAGAACTGAAATTCATGTGAATCCTTTTAGTGGCATGGCAGACTTCTGTGAAGACTTAAGATGCTATACTGGACAAAATAGATGAAAATTAAAAGCACAAAGGAAGAGAAGAAAGAGCTTGAGGGAAAATGTCCAAAAGACATAAAATTAGTAAACCCTATTTTAAAAACATCAGGAACAGGAAAGTTGCCAAAGCACCTGTAGGGCCAGTAAGTAACCAAATATAGAAGGAATGTTCAAAGAGATAAAGTCATAGTGGGAAAACTCAGCACATGTTTTCCATCTGTTTTCCCTGTGGAGAAGAATAGGAAGGATTCTCCAAAATACCCCCTTTTCTATACAGGACTTATCAGAGGATCTTGTTGATGCTGAACTTCTGGAAGAATATGGAACAAAAAAAAAAAACAAAACGAAAAAAAACAGGTTAAAAATTTCTTGTCAGTGTGACCTGATACATGCTGCAGAGTTAAACAAACTCAGGTCTGACGTCTTGCTTCCCAGAGTTATTGGAGTCCTTTACAAGAACAAGGATGATCACATGTCGCTACTCAGCCCTGGTGAGGCCACATCTGGAGTGCTGTGTCCAGTTCGGGGCTCCTCAGCACAAAAAAGACACGAAGCTACTGGAGAGGGTCCAGGAGAGGCCACAAAAATGATGAGGGGTGTGGAACAGCTCTTACGAGGAGAGACTGAGGGAGCTGGGGTGGTTCAGTCTGGATAATACTGAGAGGAGATCTCATTAATGCATATAAATATCTCAGAGGTGGGTGTCAAGAGGATGATGCCAGACTCTTTTTGGTGGTCTCCAGCAACAGGATGAGGAGCAATGGCCATAAACTAAAATACAAGAAGTTCTACCTCAACATGAGGGAGAACTTTTTTATGTTGAGGATGGCAGAGCACTGGAACAGGCTGCCCAAGGAGGTTGTGGAGTCTCCCTCTCTGGAGAAATTCCAAACCCACTTAAAAGCATTCCTATGTCACGTGCTCTAGATGACACTGCCTTGGCAGGGAGAGTGGACTAGATGATCTCCAGGGGTACCTTCCAAACCTAACAATTCAGTGATTCTGTGATAACCATAAGGAAATCTGGGAATATTGTCTCTCCAGATTGCAAATTATCTAAAAGATATCAATGAAATGAAACTGCTGCAATGTGAAGACCCCAATCCTCATAAGTAATGGGTTAAATAATAAGAAGCAGATAGTAGTAAGAATTAGATCGCTCAATAAAAATAACTCTATGCTTTCCTCATATGCATTGCTAGCAAGATTGTCGTTCAGTTATAAATAAAACAATTATTAAGATCAACCTCTAATACCCCCTATCTGTCTCAGCATTAACAGATCTCACTGTTTTTCAAAAAGTCATTGGTCTTACCTTAGACTTGTTTAGGTCCATTGATTTACCCTTGGGGAAGACTTACAAAAACCACCAATGTGCATTCTGCTCTGTAATTTAGGAGGTCACCTTAGTTAATTTGGAAGAAGCCTGTGCTTTCAATAAAAGTAGGAGCCTTCGCTATATAGGTTTCATTCCTGCAAGTTGGGTCAATACCTAAAGAGAACAGGGATGTAGAAGACAGATAATATTTTGTTTCTATTGGACCAGCTACCTGCATAGCAGACTTTAGCAGATAAAGAAAACACTTCTTGTCTATTGCATTTTAATTATCTGGGAACTGAGAACTGGTCAATATGTTCAGGCTGCAGCTTTCAATCCTTCCGCACACTTGTTCAATTTGCAAGTTTCTACTTACCTCTCCTCTTGTCCTCTGCTTTCATTTTGAAACTGCAGTCAAATTTTTTTTATGCACTTCTCTTGGTCTAGGAGTGCCAGCATTTGCAATCACAGAATCATAAAATCATTTAGGATGGAAAAGACCTTACTGTGTCCAGCTGTTAATCCAGCACTGCCAAATCCACCACTAAATCATGTCCCTCAGTGCCACATCTACACATCAGGAAAGAATTAAAACATGTGGGACACTGTTGTCATCGGCTTGAAAGGAGGAAATATACTGCCTATTATGTGTATAGGATCACCTTGATCAATGAATACAGAGGAAAATGGGGATATATTTGTTGGTTTACCTTGGTGTGGGAGGCTTTTTTTCTGCTAACTATTCATGGTTTTAATAAAGGACAAGGAAAAGAAAGTGTGGTTATCCACCCATTCCTTAAGTATTAGAAATTAGCTGGGGCTGAGAAGAAGGTAAAGCAGAGTGGACAACTCTACTTACATGTGTCATATGTAGAAAGGAAACTGGAAACTCTTCAGAATGAGATACTTAATTGCCTGACTGCTTTGTACTGTACTGCACAAATCTGGTGACCTAAGTGTGTTTGATGTCATAAATGGTCCCTCCCAAGCCTGCGTATCTTGAGTCTATGTATTTCCAAACATATTTGGTCCAAATCCAATGGCCATTTCAGATTCACTGGGAAAAGGTATTCTTCAAGATTCATATTTGTTCCAGATGAAGTATAAGAAATTCCATGTTTCATTGAAGGAAATTTAGTTTGAGAGTACCATTACAACAGTATTATTACTAGTGTGGGTTATGCAAGTAATGGCTGAGGAAAAATAATCAACCAGGTGATGCGTTGTCCTGAATATTTTCTGTGGTTTGAAGTTGTTTCACAGCTACATTTATGGTAGCGTAGCAAGCAGGAAAAGCTCACAAGTTATAAAAAATAAAAATAAAAATAAAAATAAAAATAAAAATAAAAATAAAAATAAAAATAAAAATAAAAATAAAAATAAAAATAAAAATATTTTTTATTTTATGTCAAACCAACTGAACATGTATGTCTCTTATCTGAAACAAACGAAAAAAAGGAACCAGAAAGTCTAGGTATGACACAAGCCAAAAACTTAGCTCAATAACTGGTTATTATTTTTCATTGTATTTCTTAGAAAATGAGCCTGTATGACTGCCTTCTTGTTTTGTACATCTGGCAAACAATTGTCCCTCCCCTTACAATAACTTTTGAACCCACTGACCAATTTCAGTCAAATGCAGCTTATATATTAAGGCCCAAAGGTTAAATTCCTCCAAATTTTATGGAAAGAGACAGCCAGATAAGGAAAATATGAACAATCTACAAAATTAATGTCACCACTAAAGGGAAAATTGCACTTGGAGAGGAAATGGTTTTTTAACACCACAAAATCCATTTCAGATAGAAATGGAGCATAAATGCATGATTGTTGACAAAAACTGAAGTTTATATCGAAAGTCATTTTATATATGATTTTGCATATTCTCATCAACATGAGATCCACCATGGTTTGCACCTAATTCAAGTTTTCATCCTGCATCATTTCTACAGTGAATATTATAATTATGTTGCATTTTTGCAATGAGGAACATTTTCATCTCCTAGACAAACCAGTAATACTCATTTTCCTAATTACAAATACCAGGATATGAAACAGAGAATTAGGACTTGACGTAGGTAACAGGAGCTCTGTATTCATTTCCTTTGATGAATAAATAATTGGTTATTTGATTAATAAATAATAATATTTTGTTACCATTTTTCTCAAACACATCATAAAAAAAAAAGACTTCTTGACATTGTTTTATTGGATATTACCTAACAACATTCTTTTGGGTTCAGGAAATATTTTTACCTAAATTTCTCAGCTGAAGAAAGTGGGCCATATGCAGTTTTAGAAATATATGTTACCTCCCTGGAAAGTCATCGATTCTGTACTGCAAGTTCCTATGCTTTTTCAGACACTGTGAACAAAAGAGGGAATGAAAGGAGGGATGCTCAAAATGTGAAGGTGTGGGGTTTTCTTTGTAATATATTTGCCCAGCCAGAGATTAAGCAATTGCTCCATTTTGTGACTGCAATTGAATCACGGCAGCGATTCTACTGATAAAAAATTTTCTTGCAAAGAATATTTATGTGCTTTATCCTTTTTTGGCCTTTTCAAAGTAACTGAGGCTTAGAGGGGAAGGTGCAGAGGAACAGTGTAGCCCGGATTATTTCCTCTGAGGTCCTAGAAGCCACAGTGAGTAAGCAACAGTAGTAAAGTTCCATCAGTGGAGATGTCTGCTCGTGTATCCACAGCTGGGACAGAGGACCTGTTCATGTTCCTCTGATGGGGCAAACAACAAAGAGGTTTCAGAATTTCTGCATTAAGCTGAATGTCAAATCTCAGATACCTTGTGGCACACGTGTTGAAACAAAACATTATTTGCAATTTCTTTGTCAAAAACCTCTGTCATCTGTAAGAAGAGATATTCCGCATCTCACTGTGCAGATAATTGAAATAGGGAAAAATAAACAAGAATCTCGTGTTCTGAAAGATTTAGTCAGGTCTGATAATGGACAGCACAAAAAGCTTAGCTTTCAAATAACCCAGCATCTATATTAATGTTGTTATTCGTCTTCCAAATGTACTGGATTATCATAAGTAAAATAAAACAAAAAACCCTCCACAAGCATTTTTATTAGACACAAGTTCTCCTTGGGTTGATACTTGTAAATTGGTTTATTAGTGAAATTACTTTGATAACACATCTTCTTGCAAGAAATGTTATTTTGGGGATTTTAGGAAAGGGCCTCAAATTAAAGACAAACATAGTAGCTCCTATTTGTGGAAGGAATCCTTTTGAGTGTCTTCTATTAAACGAGTACCATAAAAAAAGCAAACTTTTCATGTTCTACTGCTACTAAACATTTATAGTACTTCTCACATTATGATAACTCAAGTTCAGGGGATCTTTCATAAACAGGAGTCTGATAATGTCTTTCTCAAAAAGATAATTTTAGCATGCTACAAATGGTTTTATTAAAACTAATTAAAAAGATTTTCTGAGTATATTGTTTGCATTCTTCAACCTTGCTGTGACCCCCAGCACCTGTCCTACAATCCAGTTGTTGAATAAACTAGAAATTTTACTATGAGCTTAAACACAATGAAACCAACTTATGTAGCAAAAGCGACTTAAATTTTTAATTAAATTTGCTGTAAAAATTGGCACAAAAGGCAATAGTGCATCTTGCTGTTAGGGAAAGGAAAATAATAAACTGTAAAAGTGTTAGTAGGTTTCTAATATTATGTGTGCACTTCAAGCTGCTGCAATACCCAGCCTAATTTTAAGCAAACTGTTTCAACTATTGACTGAAATCAACCTCACAGCAACATCATGGGGTTTTGTGAAGGCTAATTTATTGTGCTTTACTTTTACTTTTCTGAAGTTTTGGGTACAAGATTAAAAAGAATATTGTATGCATGTGTATTTATATGTGCTACTGTGTATGAATGCCAGAAAACAATGCCTAGAATTAGAATTCTGCCTGAGAAAGCTTGCACAAAAGGTGTGTTTCCACAAAGGTAAATGTTCTGCCTAAGGATTTTTTTGGTTTATGTTGAAACTTTACAAGCTGTAACATGAAAATTTAGTATATGAAAAAAAACAAAAAATCTACAGAAATAGAAATGTATGTACATGGGATATGTTGTTGCTGCTCCCATTTGCATTCTGTGCAATGTAAAGGTCACTTTAGAATGGTGATGCCACACAATAATAGCCTTTAAAGACTAAATATATTCATCAGGGGTATGTCCTAACTTGATATATTTAAAGATATCTGAATGCCAGATTGTTTGAATAGCACATATTAAACTTGGATTTTAGAATCACTACCTGGGAGCAATGTAACTCTGTGTGTAATGTACAGAAAAACTTTCTGAATTTAGTCATTAACTGAGCTAAGAAAAACTGTCTTGATTTTTCAGTATTTCCACAGTAGCTATTCCAAAATGGCTGCCCATACAAGACTCAATGGCAATATTAATTCATTTATTATACCATTGAATTTAATTAATATTATAAAGGAATTATAGATGGCAAATTTAGAGAGTATATTTCTAGGTTTTGAGGTTTGGGGTTTTTTAAAGAATTTGACTAATATACAGTAAAAATTGTGTTGCAAATATACCAGAATTTAAGGAGTTGAAGGGACAGGAAGAAAACATACCGTGCTGCTGTGTTATTTAAATGCCTTGGTAATCAGAGAAAAAAATAGGAGAATACATTTCATCATTCCCAGTGATGCCAACTGTTCACTTGGAAGACTGAGGTATATTACACCTGGGACTAAAAACCTGGACCTACCAAAATCAATAAACAATTTACCAGAAAAACTGGCTCAAGTAAATAAAATTATGCTAAGTTATTTTGATGGAAACATATGCTTTCCTAGTAGTTGGCAGCATTTTGTAATACTATTTCAACAGAACGAACACATTTTGTAACTGCTGAAAGGCCTAATGCATCCTCTCCCTTCATCAGCCCCTTTCTTTTGCTTTCAGATCTGCCTACCAAGATTTTAAAGATCTGAGGCACACCCAGACATGGTTTTTGGAGCCAGAAACCATGGCATGAAACCTAGACACTAGAGGCTAAAAATAGGAAAAGAAATCATTATCGCATGATTATAGTGGAAGAGCTCACATTGCCACCAGAAAAATAATGCCCGTGTATTTGTCTTGCTTTCCTCCTGAGTTTGTCAGAGTAGCCTAAATACAAGGGGAAAAGTAAATCTAATTAGTATAAGCAAGTCTTGTTCTTGATACTTTGTTTACCCCCCCATCTGTCCCCGATTTTTTTTCTTTATTATTATTCATTTTTCTATTTAGATTAGACATTCTGGCAGAGGCAGTTTTTCGTCTAGGTTTGCACAATGTCTGGTAAATGTTGGGGAAGGGGAGAAGAAAATTTTGATGGCATTTTTTAGAGCAAAAATGTTAACAAAGTTGATATGTCTGCTCACAAGAAGAGGAATAAATCTTCCAAATGAGAGATCCCTTTCTTCCATATATTATTCCTAACCACACTTGCTTCCAAGTACAAAGCAAAGCTCATTTATGTTTTGCTGTTAACTCTCTACTTCCTACTACTTGAAATAATACTGACATGATACTATAATATAGGCTACTCTGCAGCTGTGAGATTGTGGAAAAAAAACCTGAAGAAAACAAGTAAAGGTGTGGATGTTGCCTAAAAAAAAAAAAAGAAGATTGAACCCTTTGGTTTCTTTTACTACCGCTAAACAGAGTTCTTCTGGCTCCAAAATTGTCACTCTCTGTGTCCACTGCAGCATCTTCTCAGACTATAGAATAATTTTCTTTGGAACACTTTAGAAATCTTTAAACCTGTTTTCTGAGGCCTTTTAAATGCTGGTAATTTCTCTGAATGATTGATATCCTCCTTCATTGCCCTGACTCAGGACAGAATACCTTTTCTTTCAGAACAGCAATCTTCCTAGAGAAAATATGTTCCTTCAAAACTGAGTTGTAAGTTGGAGCCACAGCCTTGCAAAATTCAGCTCAAAAGAATGCTTTGTATCCCAACACAGGCATGAGCAGGGTCCATGACAATGGATCCTCTCGAGGTCATTTATAGTCAGAAATGTTATTATATAATTATAGAGATGTTATTATGTAACTATAGCACCTTCTCCTCTCTTTTTAGCAGTTATTAATTATAGTTGAAGAAATTATCACTGTTTCATATTCATTCATATCCTACTGATTCTTTCTTTCTCATTTAATGTTATTTATCAGCTGGCCTTAGAAGAGATGACTCAAATTGCAGTATTGCACTAAAGAATTTGCTAAGTCAGAAGGGACACAACCCAAAGCTTGCACTTTTACATGTTTGCTTCAGTTTATAAGACTTAGTTTGAAACACTCCCTTTTAATTCCTGACAGACAAACTTGATATGACATTCACTGTAACATGATTAACGCTGGTGACATTTTCACAAAGTCATTTTTGGACTATATCTGTACTTTGTTTAAAAAAAAAATAAAGAACTGCAAGCAGGGGGACGTAGTATCTAGAAAAAATTTAAAGCATAGAAAACATAGTTAGAAAAATTTTGGGAAAAATTCCACGACCAAGAGAGAATACTTGTTCTGATCTATGTCTGTGTGTAAAGACAGAAGTTATGGAGATGAAAAAAAATGCTACACATTTTCTTGCTTTATTTTTTACAGTTTTGAATTCTCTAGCTAATAATAATATTGGATTTTCTTTCTCTCTCCTCCCTCCCTGCACTCCCTCCTCCCTTTCATCCCCTTCAACTATATTCAGGCTGCCTGATCAAAACAAATTACAGGACAGCCTTATAAATTAGTTACAGTAGACTAATGTCTAATGGTGACATGTCTGTTTTGCCATGGTGATGCTCATCCTCCAGAGGTAATGTCACCTAGGTTGTCAGACAAGCAACAGCATTTTCATTAATAATCCATGTGATGCTAATACAGGATGATTTGTGATGCCTTATGAAAAGTTTGGTTGGGTTTGATTGAGTTTCCCTCAAGATACTGTATACTTAACACTATGACCTGATCCGACTTGGTTGTTTCTAATTTCTGAAAAGGCTACTCTGAAATCCTGGGGTGTAACATGAAGACACTGTGTTACCAAGCACAGCTACTCTGGTAATACACACAAGACTGTAATATTTTGCATGTATCTCTGATTATATCAAAAATTCACGAGGGCATTAAAATACCTATAGATCTAAAAAATCTGGCTGACATTTTTCAAGCATGAATTTTTTGGGTAAGGAGGGAAAACAAAGGGAGCTGAATCTCTTCCCCGTGGTAACTATGGCCTCATGCAGTTTGCATGCTTCAGTTCACATGACACTGACCTGTCATTCAACTGCATAACCCTCTCACATCCCTCCTGCCCTACCTGAGCACAGCTGATCTGGACCAAATTTCACCTTTCAAAAATGCAAAGGTCCATGCTGGCATTAAACAGCAGCTAAAACTACAGACGGAAAATACTTTGTGATTAATGTAATGAGGCTATATACCTTATTTGTAGAATATCACCTCCTTTACAACTAATAAGGGCAAAAGGGCAAATACACAGTTGTAATATAAATGAGTCTCTAACTGGTTTGCAAATATGAGCCAGATGCTCATTATCATACTGGAAAAATCTCAGCATGCTCCCCTATTGATATATTGAGATAGACACTACCTTCACTTGTCTCAACACAACTAATTTTAATTTCTCTAGTTGATTGGCTGCTTCGGGTTAAGGACATCCTGGGCTCTCCATAAATGCTGTGGTTACTTCTCCACTTTCGTTAATAGGACATGTTTTGCCAAAGTCTTGACATATTTCCCAGGAAATTACAATGGCTTCACTGTTGTCACACAAAGTTGGCCAGTCCTGTGAAACAATGTGGTTCTTAAATTGAAATGAGTTTTAACTATAAGTGTAATGCTTAGAATTTCTTCAGCACTTTTCAGGATATGACGGCTGTGTGATATGGTTGAATATTTAGAACTGATACAAAGAAACTAACTGGATGCTTAAAAGCCACATCATGATTTCTTGAGAGACAGGTTGTGTGTGTGCATGGACATGAGAAGGTTCAGACAGCAACTGAGAGGAAAGAAAAAACGTGAAGAGAGAGGACAGAGAACAAAGTGCTTGGCTTAGGAGGAAGAATTTAGTACAGACCATCTTTACAAAAAGATGAAAACTAGGCATGCCTTCTCAAATTTTTTATATTCTCTGTTTTCTGCAATGTGGTTTATGATACAAACACTCTAATACTTGTCTATAGAAATCAAAGAGCTTATTGAAAAAATGTGAGAGCTCCAGCAAATATTGCATCCCCCTCACACTCTGATCAAAGCAACAATATAATGCCAGAATAAGACAACAATTCAATAATGAGACTAAGTCATAGAACGACATCCAAGGATGCAAGGTTCAGCTCAACTCTAATAAGAACAGAAAGGGAGTTTTAATATTGCTGCAATCTGATCTCTTGGACATGCAGTTTTCTGAGATAGTGGCGTACACATGTCACAGTGTTTCAGTTGTGCAATTGCAATTGTTCTCCTTAAACCCTTATGCTCCACAGCAACTTCACACTTGCAGCATCCAACTGCATACCTGGATAAATGGAGACTCTTCAGTAAAGTGTTGGTGAAATTTGTTCTCTGGGAAAATCAACGCTTCTTAGAGTTCACAGTTTTTCTCCCAAATTTTCCCCTCAAAAGCTTTGTGGAAACAAATTAAGCCATCTTGGTGAATAAAGAGGAATACAGTTTTCAAAATCTGATTGTATCATGCCTTCCCTCTGACATTATTAAGGTGCTACAAGAAAATTTATATGTCATATAGTAATTCTCAAGTTGATTCCTGCGAATCTCTGCTCTTCCTCAAACCTGAAGTACTACTTCATTAGACGATATCTACTTCAAAGTCAAGACTATTAGACTACTTTTCCTCTGGTGAGTTATCCTGAAGGATGAATGTGGATCTGTGAAGCAGCCTGTGCCTCCAGTCATCAGTGCGTATCTTGGAACTTTAGTCAGGACTTTTGTTTTCAGCCACAGTGAGAGAGGTATGCAAGTTGCTCAGGACAGGTTCCCGCATGACAAGCATCTTCTCTTTCCCAGCAGTGCAGAGGGGTTTCTCTAAAGCAACTTGCCTTGACTTAAGCAACATCTTATACTATCCCAGCTTATTCATATAAAGCCACTTACTCTTCTCAAAGGACACACTGGCACATCAGAAAAACAGCTGCTAAAGATTTTTCTTTGTCCGCTCTGGGCAAACAGTCACACAGGGTCTGGGTCTTTTACTTACTGGGCTGTTTTACAGCTGTAGACCCCTGCTCCTTCGAGGGGTTTTGAGACACCTTTAGAAGGGTCTGTGATCGATTTTTCATTAACTGAGCTTTCACAATAATGACTTTTCTCTTGACCTCCTAATTCAGTACAGCCTGTAAACAGCTTTTCCAGACATCATTTCCAGCTGGATACTTGTGGTTCAAGACATTTCAGCAAGCACATTGCCATAGTCCTTTTTTCATAAGACTTTTGCTAATATAAAGACCTTCTGAAACCAAAATTCTAGTTTTAATTACTTGAAGAGAAATTTTATGCACTAACTAAAGGCATCTTTAACAGCAGATGTGTCTTCTCTGTTCCAATAGGGATATTTAACTATAACAAAGGAAAACAATAGTTCCATAAATGTCACATCCTATGATGTTTTCAGGTAACCACCTTTAGGACAGCAACCATGACAATGTCAAGCAAGCTAAAAAGATCACTTCCCACATGTGGTGTCAGTGTCCTGAGGCCTTCCTGCACCCTGACTTATGCTCAAGTTCTTCCTGGCAGTTATATAGTGCTTTGAATAAGGGGCTGGAAGATGAAAGCAAGCAGTCACTATTTCTAAAGAAGAAAAAATGTATATCAACATCTGTATCTGAGCAACATAAGCAACAGAGCTCCACAAAGCAGCCATTAAGCCAAAGGACGCTCTTAGCTGCTGTTTCCTAGTCAATGATCATTGGCAATGGATTTTCTCTGTTCTCCCAATTTTATTTTTTTTAAAGAAAAGTCAGGTGTTAATGATGTTCTCAAAAAAAGTGTTCTCCCGCCCCTCATTAACACCTGTTAATGAGATGCATGTTTCAATATTAGATTTACTCTGCCAATTTCACCAGGGCTCTGTTTTTCCATGACACAACTTGAATACGTACCAGATGAACACTAAAACATTACTAATTTTTTCTTTTTTTTTTTTAAATTGGCTTCAAAACAGTCTGTTGTGCCAATTAATAAAGTACACTAGAAAGAATCAAAATAGCATCTTTCTGCACACCACTCGTATGACATATATGCAGACTGTTGCAGATCTTTTCTTCTCTACTTGGATATACTTTGGATGGGATGCTGTTTTCTAAGAGTTATCTTTTTTCAGACCTTCTCAGACTGAATTGAATATAAAGGAAGGCACTCAAATTATCCAAGCAGTTCATGTCCTTGGAAGAAACACAGCATGGAATTAAGGTACAGTTTACTCAGGAAGAGAATACTGGCTGTGTTTCACAGGAAAGTCTGCTTCAGTAAATTTTATTTCAGATGCCAAGGTTCGTTCTGTGTGCAATATGGCAGCGGATCTGCAGGAAGGGATGGAAAGTAGAGATGATCCAGCAAAGCGAATTTTTTGTTTCAAAACTCTTTGATTTTGGGAGGGATATAAAGAGTGTCAGATCAGTTTTTTAGCAGATCAATGCTTCAGAAAAAAATGTAGCTAAAATTTCTGAGCATCCCCATTCAGATTCCACTATCAGAGACATTAATTCTTGAATTTTATTGATGTTTTAGGTGTGCAGACAGATGACTGGATGTTTTCTGGCTTTGGAAGTGCAACCCCTGTATACTAGAAAGCCCAGAGTTTCATTACACTTTTCTGAGTGGCCCTAGAAACTGTTACATTTTTTCCTTAATCCTCTCCTTACACTTCTGTTTCAAAGTCTGCAAGATGGTTTCAGTGAGACAATTTCAGTGATCAAACACCCCTCAGTATTAATGTGGAATCGCTAGAATTATGTTAAGTGTGAAGGTAAATAAGATCCTATATTATACTACAAAACAAAATGTTGACAATAAAAGTCGACATTAAAAAATCCCAATATTTGTTAAACCATATCTTTTCCTAAATATAAACATGCTTCCATGTTAATATCCAGAAAAAAAGCTCTTTATGGTATTTTTTAAAGCTATCAAGCTATACTGCATCTTTTTGTAAGAAATCAAAACTGAAGATACATACTATACTTATTATTTACTTCCTGAGAGGAATAAAGCTCACACAGATTTGAAAATAGTTTGATAAAGATAAGGAAAAGAAATACTAGCTTTTTTTAACTGACTTTTTAGCAAATCAAATTGCATGCCTTGTATATGGGATATGACTGGATAAAATTGCTCCAGGCTTAAGTATTATTGTCATTTGAGAATGCAAACAATAGAAACCTATTTTCAGTCAGTTGTGAGCCTGCAGTTGTTTCAATGATGTAACCATACCTTCGATATTCATGAGTGAAGATAAGTACAGAACATTCCTAATCCTTCAGTGAAAAATACAATATCGCAGTCTGCCTCCCTGTTTCTGTTCATCCCTGCACAAACACAGACAGCTACTCCACAACTAAAAGAAGTACAGTCAATTGTCTTGTTATGCTTCTTTTGCATTACAGATGCATTAGAGCTCTGCTTAGGTTTCATAATTGAGTTATAGCAATCATCCACATATTAGATTCTAGGCTGAGCTTTGGCAAGACTAAATAATAGATTGAGAAATACAATTATTGCTTACCTACAGAATTCCTTTGCTTGGGAGGAAAAGCATATCTATCAGAAAAGTTGTTGTTTTTTTTCCTCAGGCCTATTCAATAAATAAACGTTACACCAGGATTCTTACACAGAGTATCTTTGAAATGGGTTTTGTATTGATTTTTATAACTACCCTGTTAGATGACGTTATCCCTTAGTGTGTCATGTTTAGATGGGTCCGCCCGGAGCAGGTCACTGAGGTGATAACTGTCATTTGGAGGGACAGAAAAGCAATCATAGCTTTTTCATTACTTACTGTTTTCCCCTGCAAGTGTAGGATCATTTGACATATTATGGTTTCTGTGATTTAAGCTGCATTTTGAAATTAAGTGCTAGAATATCAAGCTGTGGGTTCAGAAAAATAAACTTCATGTCAAAGGAACCACATGCCCTGTAGGTCATAACTAAGATCCAGGAGAAGTGACAGTCCTCAGCATTTAAGAAAAACCAAAACCAACCCCAAACACACACCCTCCAAAAAAATCGACCCGAAAGTAAATATGTTTTTGTAAGAGGCAAAAGGATCCAAAATTGTTAAAGTAGTTGCAGACTGCACTTCCCATGTAAATGAACAATTGAAAAACAATTTAAAACCTGAATCTCCTCATTTTCCATGCTGAAACAAAAGCATTGTAAAAATATCAGCAATTTCTTAAAGCATTTAGTATGCCAACAGCAGAAAAAAAAATACCAAAATATGTTTTTCACCAGCCTTCAAAACACTGGGGCACTTCCCTCAAAAGTGGCCAAGTTTCTAAGGCAAGTTTTATACCAATCCAAACTCATTCTAAACCAAATCTGTATTAATGCATAGTTGCCAACAGAAAATATAGTATGTCAGTTACTAAATTGTTTTGATATAGAACAAGGAAGGGTGTTATACTTTAGCTGAGCTTTCACAATTTTTAAAATTTAATCAAATACCAAATTAATAAACAGGTTATTTAACTAATAGACTACTCTTCTGTCTCAGATATGCAAACTGGTTTTTGATCTATTTTAAAAACAAGGCATAATGCCAAAGTGGCCCTTCCCCTGTTAATCTTGAACACTTACTGTGTAAGAACTGTTCATGTACTTATGGGATAAGCCCTTAAACTGTCACTTTTGGGGTTTTTTTTTCATTTATTCAGGTTCTTAATTTTTGAACAAAATCATACTTCGTTCACAAGTCTGTTCATGCTTCCCTCACATGAAACTTATTTTTACATCTCTCTGTCTGTAATTCTCTGGAAGCTCCTATAGTATTATAAAATTTCAGTATAGCAATGCTCATCTATTATATGGTCATTGGATAGAAGGTAAACCCTAACCTGGAAGCAAGGACTGGCAAAATGGTATTTTAAAAATGCTGGAGAGCCACAGGGCTGGAGCACTTCTCCTATGAAGACAGGCTGAGAGAGTTGGGGTTGCTCAGCCTGGAGAAGAGAAGGCTATGGGAGACCTCACTCTGGCCTGCCACGACTAGAACTAGAAATTCAGATCTAGTTGGTGGCTTCCCTGTCCATGGTAGGTGGTGTGGAACCAGAAAATCTTGAAGGACCCTTCCAATCCAAGCCATTCTATGATACCATGAAAATATCCTACATAGGTGCCAGGTTACAGGACTTGCTTTCTCTTGTCTTCTTTCTCACTCTTTGAACCCTGTGGACATGCAAGGTTTTGCCATGAGTGGGAACAGTTTTAAGGCCATTATCGTAGTCAGGTGGTTCAGGTACACTCTAAAGGGCAGAATGTCTTGGTCCAAATAGCTTGAGGCTGAGGAATCCATGCCACCACACACTGTGCAGAGGTTTTAACCATGAGGTTTTGTGCTTTACTATATTTTCAAGGAGTAAGTCTAATCTATTCCTCCAGAAGAAAGCTTAAAATTCTTTTCTATGATTCCAGAGTGGATAGGTTTCCCAGAGTCTGGAAAAAGACGGGCACGTTCTCAAGCATATCTGTCTATGCTAGTTCTCAGCAGCTCCTTCCTTAGCAGTCAATTTGGATTTCATGCTGAAAAGCTTAAACAAAGGTTAGTAAAATAAGCCACCATTCCCTTACCCCTCCACTTTCAACAAAGTAAGCTAAGTAACTAACAAAATAACTTCCTTGGGTTTTTTGTTTGGTTGGGTTTTCTTAAAAGTAGGCAACCATTACTTTGATATGTACTGAAGTGATTATGGACATTGTCTTCCCAAATAACAAATATTTGCAGTCTTGCAACTAAAATTAAAGCCTCTGACAGTTTCTGATTAACATTTTACATATGATTCCTTTAAGTAATACTTCTTTTGTGTTGCTATCTCAGATCCTGAAGAAAAAACTGACCATAAATTAAATCAATTATTTTTAGAATGTGCTCAGAAATTCTCTACTTACTTGGCCATAAAAATAAAAGGTGATCAAGTTACATACTTCTGTTTTTGCAATATATTTGAACTATGGTTGGATATTCGCACTATTTAAAAAAACTACAATATACAATATCTAAAGAATAGGTGTCGTGTGAAGTGGAAAATAGCCATTCAGCATATCTCAAAACCAAACACATTAAAAAAGAAGTTGGTGGGATTATTTCTAGTGAATAAATCTGGTCAGTGTATTAAGTAATTCTATCACTCATAAGAAAAAGCTGATCAGATTTATTGATGGCAGAGGGATTGGTTGATTAAAAATAATGGTGAGAATAGGCTGTTTATTCAGAGACATCCAGATCACATGGCACCATGGGTGTATTCAAGTAACGTGCATTTTAATATACATTTAATACATTCAGTATTCAGCCAGAGGCATGTTTTGAGAGAACTCAAAACCAGGTTTCTGATGGAGCGCTAGTCACAATCTTATTAATTATGAAATATTTTTCTTTCCTGTTCAGAGGGCAGTCTTAAATTTTACTATTTAGGATTTAAAAGAACCTTTGCATTTTTCTTTTTTTCATATTCGCAGAAAATTATATCACTGGAAGATATTCAAAACCAGTTGTTTTCATTTGGTTTTTTTCGTTGGTTTTCATATGCAAAGTCTTCTGGTTTCCCGATGTCATAAAATTCAAATTGCAGGCACACATTTTTCCCTTGGAAACAAATTAAATCATCGTAACATTGATCACTGCCATCATTCCCTGAGATTCTAGAGTAGTTTAAGAATCTAAGATTTTTCAAATTATTCAAATAAGTCTCACTAGAAATATCCACTGTTAATTATAAGGAATTAATAAAAGTTGTACACAATTCTTTCAACCATTAATAAGCTTCCTCCAAAGGGGAACTAAGAGAGTATTGTGAAGCAAACTTTATTGTCCCTACAGAAAGATACAACTGTGGGTTAACTGTCAAGGAAATATGACAATACTATCCTTTTTTCACTGACATTATATTTTGAAAACACAGAATATTAAATCAGGATACTATCAGTTATTCTTCCTTCCTTAAATTCAAGCCACAAAAGGTAGTGAAAATTGAGTGAAATTGACATTTTTTAACTTCTCAAGTCTCTTTCATAATAAAAAATTAGTTGGGATTTTTTTATTATTTTATTAAGAATACTTTCTTTTCTCCCTTACTGGGTCACAGACTTGCCAAATGACTTTACATTGTATCATCTTAAATATGCATTATTGCCTATCATGTCAACTTTCAGAGATATAATCCCAAAAATGTATTCAGGTTGTTTAAAATCCATACATATAATTCTGATAGAGAAATACTACAAGAATCTATTGTAAAAAAAATCCATTCAACCACAATATATTTATAACTTGTCACAGACTATTAATATGCATCATCCCAACAAAGACTCTCTTTGTTCCAAACTGAAGTGGAAGAACTGAGTGAAGCTGGGAGGATTCTTGATCCACAGGCTTCTGTTGTTCATTCTTAAGCCAGCATGGCTTCTTTTTCATGGATATACTTATTTACTTTGTCTTCTTTCAGGAATGTAAAAGGAGTTTAAAGTAGCTTTAGCTGGGCTGCAAGATTGGGTTAATAAGATTAAAGCAAATCTTTTCAATTCTTCAGTCATTTTTCCTTGGGTTTGACTCTGTGGTCTGAGGAAGCCTTTGAGCTTCAGCTGAAACAACTTTCACATTTCTCAAGATGTGAACTTCTTAATTAACCCCAATCTTCATTAATAGAAGGCAACTTCTAGAGAGCCATTTTATATTCGCCATAAAATTGTTGCAGCTACTTGGCAAGCCTTTTCTGTCTCCGTGTCGTAACTGACCGGATGACCCCGGTAAGTCCAGCTGTTTTCAAGGAAGAGGCCAGATAGCGAAAAAGCATCAGCACAATGTACTGACATGATTTCTAGGTGTTCCATATGCTGAGGTGGCACTACAGTTCTGGGAGCTTGGATCAAAGTTTAGGTCACTCATTTCTTCTTCCTCACATCCGCAGAGTGTCTGGTTTACTACCTAATTTACCCTTGTGTTAAGCATGTCACATTCTTTTCCCATTCTCTGTCAGAAAACACTCTAATTTTTTCACAAAAATAATATAAACCAACATTTCTGAAGAAAAGTCAAATATTTCATGGAAATTAAGTAGCTTTATATCCCGTTTGCCCAATATTGTCCAGCAGAAAAACTTACCAAAAAATCTGAGAAAAAAAAAGAATATTATAGAGTCATCATTATCTTTCTAAAAAATTTCTCTCACTATAATAGTGACATAACATTTCTGTGAGATCTTCTATTAAAACAGCATTATTTTACTCTTTCTAAGCTAGACAAGAATTTCCACAGGGGAATTTGGTTGAATACATGATTTTTTGTAATAAGAATGTTACATTTTAGAAAAAGAAAAAAAAGTGTTTTCTAGAAGTAAACACGATTCAGTGCACTTGATAGAATAGGATGAAATAAAACTGTTGGAAATTCAAGAGCAGTGATTCCAAACATCAATTTACACATCTATATTTAGCTTATGTTAGTTTTGTCAGGATTTGTGATCTATAATACCAATTTCTAAAAAGTGTAACTGTCTGCAAATGCAGGATACCAAATTTTTTAAATGGCTCCAGTGGAGTGATGTATCTGGGGAACTCCAGACCATTATATATGGCACTAAACCTGAGTAAACCTGTAGAAACTGTGACTAAAGTACAGAAACAATGGGTTCAAGGAAACATGTGATTCAGTGGGGAAGAAATAAACCAGTATTCATAGAGAACCACTGTGCTTACAGTTGATTAATAATCTCTGTAGGACTGAAGGTGAGGGTGATCTGGTTGAAATACTATATTTGGATTTTTACAAAGTTGTCTGCCACACCTCTTGTGGTCGGCTCTAAAACTAGTTAAAATTCTGAGGTGTGATGCAAACACCTAATTGCATATTATGGAGCAAAACCAATGACAAATTGTGATTCTGGAGAGGTAGGTCAATAATGCAGACTGGTAGGAACCTGCATTAGCATCTGCGGTGTTCAAAACAAGCTGTCATTACTAAGTTGTTCGAGGTTCTCAAGTTGGAATGCCTAGGTACATGGAAAGGCCTAGGAAAAATGTTAACCATTATTTAGGGGAAAATAAAGAGTTAGTTCAGGTGACATTCTGGTCCCAGAGAAGGTAAAACAGCACTGGGAGGGGGAGTGAGGAGGATCTGTGGCACAGTTTCTCTACAAACAAAGTCAAAGAGATAATAACTACCATATGAAAGAAAGATAACAGTCTAAAAATAGATTTATGAGAAAGTGATATAAAATCAGAAGCAGCCTGGGTGAATCAAAATACTGAATTTAAAGGAGTGATAACGTACCACTTAATGAACACAAACAGCAAAAGCAGAAATTCCTGGATATGTTCACAGAAAAAAAATCCAAAAAAGCACCATCTTTGACTCACCGAGTCCACATGCTGCTCACAACTAGGAGGGTGCACAGAGGGAATTATCACTGCTTCCCTAGGCATCTGCTGCTAGCCACCAATGAAGAAAGGAAATCAGGATAAGATGGACCCTTTCATCTGATCCACCATGGCAGCACTAATGTTTTTATTCAGGAGCCCCTGGCATTAGAGAGGCGAAACAATGTCAATTAGCTGATTAGCAGTATCTTGCAACAGGGAAAAGCAGATGCCCTTAAACTAAATTGCTTTATTTGGAATGCATACAGGACTGCAGCAGAAGTTCCCACAGAGATCCTGCAGACTGGCCAACTGCAGTCCTTCCCAGCACAGTTCCATGTCCATCTTGGGGGGTGTAAGGCGGGAGGGAAGGTTATTGCACATCTTTTTGATATACCCATCCAAGCTCACTGTAGGAGCACCTATTTTGTAAGCAAACCAACCATACAATCCTGGTATTACTTGTTTTTTTCTTTTAAGTAGCTGACACCAAACCCACAAGCTTTTTGAGATCAAGGCTGTCTGAAAATTTATACACGTGAAACAGACAAATGTCAGTGTCCTCCCCTATTACTTTGCTGGGTTTGGTTATGTCCTTCCATTATGGTCCTTGTAATAGTAAAAATGCTTTGACCCTACAGAAAGAGCCTCTATTAGAATCAGAATTGATACAGATTTCTTTATCAGTCAACAGGAACTAAAAGGAGACAGAAGGACTCTAATGACTTTAAAATACTTTTAAATGTATTTTGGTTCTCCAGGTGTAGTACCCTGAAATCATAAGGTTTCAGCCACTGTGAGGCATCATCAGAGATCAAAAGCAAAGTCTTTGGAGTGGTTTGTACTCTAATACTTTTGGATTTCTCTTGAGTGCAGTGTAGGCCTGAATTTCTTTGATTTAAGGATAGCTACGTTATCACTATAGTGTTTTATTACCATTAAATGGCACGTCCACTTTCAGCTGTTATTGGAGTTTTTCTTGTGTGGTAATATAGGGTCTGGTTATAGGACTTTAGCTAAGAGCCACTGTTTGTAATTCACAGAGCACTTTGAGATTTGCAAATAGGGTCTCATAATTCAGTTTAAAGAATAATAATGGAAGGCAATGGAATTAAATTATTAACATTACATATTCACTCAATTTCATTTCAACTGACTTTTCATCATGAACACTTTTCTTGACATATAAATATGAAGCTCTACGAAAGATGGAGCTTTTTTTGGTTGTCATGAGAGAATGAGAGTATTAAAAGGAAATTAGTCACCTGGATAAAAAACTTCAGCCAGTAACTGAGTAGTACTGCAGGCAAAAGCAGATAGTCCTCACAAGGACTGTGCAAAATAGACAACTCTAACCATCTGCATCTCGTTGCATTAGACATAATCCACTGAAAAGGGAAGTGAGGCATATTTTGTGGAGGCTATAAAAACCACACTATTTTGTGAAGATTACATTTCAGAGCTGAACACAATGGCTACTGAAGTTTTTATGTATGCCCAGTTTTGCCATAGTCTCCACAAATCCCCACCACAAATCATGGATCACAGAATCAACACACAGAAAAATACCTGTGTCCCAGAGATATTGCCACCTCATGGCCAGATCCAAAGAGAACTAGAGCTGATGAAGTAGAATATAGGTAAATTTAGTAGCCTATGTCCAAAACTGCAATTCTCAAACATGTGACTGTTCAGGAACATCTTCTTCACAGAAGAGAAAAATTTCCTGTTTATTACTCTGTTAGCTCTGTTCTCCTCTATAAGTGAAAACAACACTATGCTTTGGTATTCTGAAGAACACAGTGCTATACATAAAATATACAATTTGAAATGTTTTGTTCAGAAATAACTCTGAAATGTGTTAAGGTAAAATAGTTCTGGTAAATTAATATATTTTAGATGTCAGATACAGTTTATGAACTCTTTACAAGCCAAAATGGGGAAAAATGGAAACAGTTATTATTCGTTATGAATAATCCAACTCTTCCAACAACCAGTATTAGGCTATAATAGTTTAGGATAAGCAGTTGCCCTCTCGATAATAAATTTCTACTGATTACACATTCTATCTTATTAATTAAAATCTCTGGCATTCACTGCATCGAGACTGACTTTCCCTAAATTCACAAAAATATGGGCTACTCTGTTGCTGTACAACTTGTAGCTATATACCTGCCTGTGTTCATTCCTAACTTTAGCAAATATTTTAATTTATTATCCACTTTTATGCATGACACATTAATTATATATTCATTTTATTCTAATCAGCGCATTCACCTTATTTCAGTGTCTCTATATTTCAGTTTCTTTTCATCATATATTTGACTTGAGTAAACACTGGGTTTTTTATTCTTTGCCTTAAATAGTTTCACAGAAATGACACAAATTGACCAAAAGAATTTCTTCATTACATCTAGGTAATGGCTTGCAGAGCCTTTCTACAGTCTCCCAAAGGAGAGTCGCCATTCCAGAAGACCAGGTATGCTGGAGATGACATTTAGTAGTCTCTTTAGGAGACAGTTACCAGGTACCAGTCCCTGTGTTCAGAATTTCTGACCATATTCTCCAGCTGTCTGCTCACTTGTTTTCAGATTATATTTAACTCACTTAGAAGTCCCTCTCTTTTCCCAAACAAATTATTCTCCCAAGACATTCAGGGTAACAGAAATGCCAAGACATTTATGCAAATATGAATAGCATGAAGTATCACCTAGTTCAGTAAAACAGAGCACAAAAGAGAGGCCAGCTAAATTTCTCATAGCACACCCATCCTTAGCTGTTGTGGCAATGTGACACAGAGCATGCAGCACGATGGAGGAGCCAGTATTCCCCTCAGTCCTGCCAGTGGTAGAGAAAGACCTGAGGACTTTGTCAACTCTATGGGTCAACAATTGGTCCTATGAGTCAACCATGGGTCTGTGGTTGTAGAAGAGAAGAAGAAAAGGTTATGGGGGAGAACTCATCAAATTGTGCAAATGCCTGAGGGAAGGATGCAAATAAGACAGAGCCAGGCTCTTTTCCATGGTGCCTCGTACGATACCAGAAGCAATGGATTCACACCAAAACATAGAAAGTGCCATCTGATAACGAGGAAGAACTTTTTTAGTGTGAGGTTAACCAAGCACTGACACTGTATTTTGTCGTTACATTTTCTGATATGAGCACTTTGTAATTTGAGGGCACAGATGTATTTACAAAGCACCTTTTGGATAAAAGTTACTTTCCTTGTGGGTTTTTTTCACAGTGCTGAACTACTGGTTAAGAATGCTCAGGAGAGTTCACTGAGTCATACAACTCACCCACTTAGAAATATGTAGAAACATTTCTAGGACATTATCGAAAAATGGGGCCAGCACAATAATCTTCCCAAAGCTGTTTTTCAGTTCTGCTAGGAAGACGAAAAAGCTGCTGTCAAGCTCCATTTTATTTGATGTAGGATGCCAGTTTCAAGAAATATGCTGATTTTTACAACTAAATTAGATTACAACCATATTTAATGAAAAAGCAGGTCTCTACTGATGTTCCTAAAGCTTTTCTATTGCGTAAAGAATCAGTAGTGGCTCACACTGTTATCTGTAACAGAGTTTATGAACTGTAAGACACAAATAAGTTAATCATATCTCTGTTGCCTCAATAATATGAATTAATCAGGTGTTGAATGGATTGTGGAAATGAATTTATTCTACTGAAATCACATTATACGTTTGTATGGAAAAGAGTGGAAATCTACTTTTGAAGCCAAAAAGAAATTGAAATTTTAATAAAAATTGCACTGTGGCTTCATAGAATTGTTGGAGTTGGAAGGGACTTAAAGACCGTCTGATTCCAATTCTCCTGCCATGGACAGGTACACCTTCCACTACAGCAGGTTGCTCAAAGCACCATCCAACCTGGCCTTGAATGCTTTGGGGGATGAGGCATCTACAACTTCTTGGGGCAACCTGTTCCTGTGCCTCTTTACCATCTGAATAAAGAATTTATTCCTAATATCTAATCTAAACCTGCCATTACCCCTTGTCCTATCACTCCATGCCCTTGTAAAAAGTCCCTCTCTATCTTTCTTGTAGGCCCCCTATAGGTACTGCAAGGCTTTTGTAAGGTCTCTCCAGAGCCTTCTCTTCTCCAGGCTGAACAGCCCCAACTCTCTCAGCCTGTCTTCACAGGAGAGGTGCTCCAGCTCTGATCATCTTCCTGGCCCTTCTCTGGTTTTGCTCTGGCAGGTTTGTGTCCTGGGGCACCAGAACTGAATGCCGTGCTCCAGGTGGGGTCTCATGAGAGCAGAGCAGAGGGGGAGATCACCTCCCTCGCCCTGCTGGCCATGCTGTTTTTAGTGCAGCTCAGGTTATGGCTGGCTTTATGGGCTACAAGCGCACACTGCCAAGTCATGTTGATCACCAACACCCCCCAGTCCTTCTCGCCAGGGCTGTTCTCAATCCATTCTTCACCCAGCCTGTATCTGTGCTCGGGATTGCTCCAGCCCAGGTGCAGGACATTGCGTTTGGCCTTCTTGAACTTCATGAGGTTTGGACCCACCTCTCAAGCCTGTCAAGACCCCTCTGGGTGGCATCCCTTCCCTCCAGTGTGTCAACTGCGCCATACAGCTTGGTGACATTGACAAAATTGCTGAGGGTGCACTCAAGACCACTGTCCACGTCACTGACAGACGTTAAACCATACTGCTCCCAGTACTGACCCCTGAGGAAAGCCGCTTGTCACTGGTCTTCACTCGGACATTCAAGCCATTGCTTTGCAAAACTGCGAGTGTGACCATGCAGCCAATTCTTTATTCTCCAAGTGGTTCATCCATCAAATCCACGTCTCTAGTTTAGATACAGTGTTGTGTGGGACACTGTCAAATGCTTTGCTCGGGTCCAGGTAGATGACATCAGCCTGTCTTCCCTTAACCCCCAACATCATAAGCACATCATAGAAGGCCACCAGATTTGCCTGAGTGTGTTTTCCCAGGCAGACACCTCTGTTGTTCCCTGTGTAACTCTACCATGATTCTCCTTTGGAAAGAAGACACAGCGATGTTAATGAGAAAAGACCCCCTCCAGTAATGTTTCCAGTCTGGTCAGTCCAAAGGTCACAAGGTGTGCAGTTCATGGAGTGGTTGTCAGCCTCACAGTACCAATGCAGGCACAAGAGACACAACCCTTAACAACTGAAGTTGGTGACAAATAGGACAAAAGGGAGAATTCATTTACAAAAGTAAACATCTCACACTGCACACCTTATGAGGTGGTTTGACACACACTGAAACCCCCAGGATGCATCCCTGTATCCTTGTGCCCAGGGGCATGGTTTCAGCAGGCTGTCTTTGCGCAGAAATCGTGTTGAAGGAACACAGGAGGTTGAATCTGGATGATGTTAATTAATATTGCTTTTTATATACTTGTTTTATTTGTGTCAGACACTATGGTTTCCACTACAGTTTAGCTCAAGATTACTTCTGAAATATTTACTTTGTCTAAAAAGGAAAGTCTCACATGGGAACAAGCAAGTCGATGTGAGATGTACAGCTTTAAACCAGTTGAGAATCTGGCCCACAAAGAGTGTCCAAAACTAAAAGTGCCTCTTCTGATGCACCATTTTCCATTGCTGTCCATAATACTTTGTTTTCTGCATGGTTTTGTCATTATATATAGGCACAGGCACAGACGCACACAAACAACTGTGTGGATGAATTTCTGGTGGAATATCACACGCCTTTATCTTTGGTCCAAATCTCTGCTAGACCCAGTTGATTCTGAAATAAGTGCTTTCAGGAAACGTATTGGAATAACTTGAAGAACATTTCTTCTGTTTCTACTAATAAAGGAAAGGATTCAAGCCACATCTGTAATGTTGAATTTCGGGACAAGGTGTGCTTGTTCTACCAAGGATATGCCAATAATTCAAGGCAATCAGCAGGGTACATTACAGAGGAAAGTCTGAACCAACAAGCTGTACAAACAAAATAGCAATCAGAAGATTTAATGCATTTCTGATGTACATTTAAGGCATTGACACTGGGCCACAGATGTACATGTGTTGTGTTTTATCTTGTTGAGATATGGCTTGTGAGAACCTATTATAGCACATCATCACCCACAAGTACTGAGCACAGCAAAGGAAAAATTCCATCACACATTACTCCTGCAGATATATTAGAGAAACAAATTGTACTTGGAATTGAAAAGTCACAGGCTTATTCTGTCTTAATAAATTCCTGCCAAAAGGCTAAGTGTAAAACTAGAAATACTTCCCAAATGTTGTTACTGTATTATCATCTCTGACATCTCAAGGGCTGCTCAGGGATCATCTAGATATCATTTCAGAGTTCCCACAATAAATCTTGGTTTTTTAACCTTTTTTTAAATCTGCTCGGTTTTATGTAGTTCTTTTGAGTTTGCTGTACTTGAAATTTAGCATCTTCTTTACCAAAAGGCAAAGACAGTTTTATAACAAAAGCTCTGACACACTGGTGATGTGATGGTACCATGCACTTTTCAAAATCATAGATACACCTTCAAATCTTACTTTAAGTTTGCCAAAGGCATAGCCTGAAATTCTGTGATGCATCTAAAGCATTTTAACAGATCTCATTCTGCTCCTGTGCTGCCATCTTTATTCTAGATTGTACATTATATTTTGAATTTTTTATTCTGTTCTCAATACTTGCAAAGACTTTTGATTGTTTTCTATCACACACACCTTGTAACTCATCTAAATGTCACTGTTGTATATAACAATATTGTAAAGTTCTCCATTACATTTCTGTTTTCTTCTCTTATGTTTTCAATTTTTACCTCTCTTACTAAATACGTGAGGAGTTTATAATATACTGGTATGAGGAGGACAACATACGCTAGGAAAAAATGCACTGGGAAAGAGCATTTTTTAAAAAAATTATTCCAAAAAAAGCGGTCTTTCCTGTCAGGCAGGAAAAACATTTTGTCACATTTTATTTCTGCTACAACTAAACTAAAAAAAATCAAACTAAACCCAAACAACCCAAAAACCAACCAACCAAAAAAAGCCCATAAAAATGTGCAAAGTGTGCCTATGTCATCGATTTAATGACTCGCACGCTGAGTTCCTGCTTCTTTGACAGGCAACACTTCAGGAGTGCTGATACTTCCTGGGATTGGGCAATATGGTCCTTACCCAGTCAGCACCCAGGCCTGGCTGAAAACTTAGGTAGGCAGGTACAGGGATGCGACATCTTGCTCCGTTGTCTATCCCAGTCTTCCAACATCTTACATTCAAAACCACATTCATCCCGCCCTCCTCTGCACATGGTTCACTCTCAGCATCACTTAACTGAAAAGAAATGGGGAGTGATGGAAAGAAGGCCTGTAACTATCTCTGTTCCAGTATGAAGTTATATGAGTTCAGAAAGAAACTTAAGATTTTGTAACTGAGTCCCAACAAGAAAAAAGCCCTCTAGATCAAGAACCAACCTTGACAGGTGCTTCTATCTACCCCATGCAAGGCACAGGGTGGCCTTCTAGTGAGAAGACTGGGACATTCTGTCTATGCTTGTCTAGAGGAACCCACCAGGGCATTCCATGAACAGGGTTATGAACAGCAACTGGACAGAACTGGGCCTTGGTGTCTTCAATCCGTAAACCTAAGCCAAGTCATTCCAGGTCAGGTCAGTATCACACTGAGTCATGAATCCCAGCAATCATCAGTACAGCATGGCGTGATGGAAAAATAAACTGAAATTGTAAGAAAAAAGCATTATTAAATTTAATGCTTAATATGAAACAGGAAATTATGCATCCCTTGTGAGTAAAGTTTTCTCTCATGAAACATAGTTGTGGACTCTATCAGTATGCTTACTTTTTATGTTTATTACTTTTTTGCTCAAATAATTCAAGGTTCTCCGTGTTAAAAATAATAAATCATTTGTGGAAAAAAAATTGCTGCCAAGAAGTCCTATCACGTTATTCATACAGCAGGAGAAAAATGTAAATAGCAATGGTCACCTTGCTTTTCCTCAACGATGCATCTTTTATGATTCCATGCTTCCTTCCTAAAATGTTCCAGCACTTTTTTATAGAAAAATGTGGACGGCTCTAGATTTGCAATGTCATTCCTTCACAAGTGAGGCTTCATGACATAACTTTCTCACCAGTTCTTCACCTTCATCCTTGTCCATGTCCCCTTGCGTTCTTTTGGAGATGAGGAATTAGCAGGCTACTGTGAGTGCTTTGGGTAACAAGGATGCTTTATCAAGTATCTTGCTTTTTGGGAGGGTATCTTTCTTTCCTGTAAGTGTAAATTTTCTTACAGTTAAAGTTGATATGGCTACTGCTGAGCTTTATGTGAGTCCACATTTAGTGTTTCAAGGGGACACCAAACCTCCTCCAGCACATGTGCTTATCAGGCCAGTATGTAGTGACCAGGCATTTCTGTTTCAGCATTTTGCAAAACCAGAACAGCGGTTTGCAGTCACCTGTGTTCAGGCTCCTCCACACAGCACCTTTACATCAGCAATCAACAGGTAGGCCAGCAAAACACAGGTCTTGAAATAATGAAGCAGCAACTTGTCATTTCAGCTGTGATGGAAGTCAACAACTGTGGTGTGAGATACGAAAATATGCAGCAAAGAGTGGTGATCTTGTTTCCCTGGCATCTGAATAAGACAAAGAAGACAACTGGGTTTCACAGTTGCGCATCAGTGCCTCATAGTTGAAAACTCGTTAATGTTAACAGGCCCTGGTAAATGAATGAAAAGAAAATTGATCATTAAATGGTGCGATTAAATGTATGAACAAGACATCCAGATACCAGGAGCTTTCTATGTACTGAATGTAGCAGCCTTATAGGCAACAAGCTTACGATGTACACCTGCAGATCCCACTAAATTGTTTAGATTGCACACTTTACTGTAGGTCAGGGCTGTTAATCACCAGAACGCCCCAGGGCAGCCACATACAGCCTTATTTATGGGCAAATCAAGAAACCGAAATACTGAACCGTGCCTGATTAGCTGCACTAATATGCTACTTGTGGCTAATTTCTGAGCTGCTTAATTCGCAGGTGTTTGCCCCAGCCAATAAATCATGCTTTCTACCTCCTCTTTGCACTCATGACCTGCCATGCATATGTGGAGCCTGTTTAAGTGACAAGCAGGAAATAATTGATGGTGCATTAAATCACTCTGGTGTTTAGTGAACTGGCTCTCCTTTGAAACAGGCCTTGCTATGTTCCCACTCCCAGGCTCATTTCAGATGTTATTGTAACCCAAGTCTTCTGCGCCACTGCTCCCAACCTTTCAAAGGTACAATGTGTACATTTCCTCATTTTTATTTGTTTTACTTGTAGAGCACACGATTTGCATAAGCCATGGCTATTAAATTTTCCACAACAGTTAATCGCCAATGCGTCGAAACAGAACAAAATTGCCAGGACTGAGAAGTTGGAAAGGAACATACCAGGAGCCTTAGCAGCTCCAGCCCTGTGCTGCACAAGCAGCTGTCAGCTATCGGAGGTTCTCAGTCATGTTTTACATCAATCATCACAAAGTTGGTCACTCTGATTTCCTTCCTTCAGATGAGAAAAAGGGATCTGAAAGCGGAGCTCACAGAAACAATTAACTCCTACCTCATTCTAAGTCACAATGTAGCAGAGTCATGTTCTTTCCTGTATCCTGACACAAAACCACTAAGAAACTGCGAAATTTCCGAGCTTTAATTGAAAATGCTGTTGAGGGTATATCGAAAGGACCAAAATAGGAAAGACCCTATGTTTTCATCTCTCTTATGAATCATCCCATATTAACACGGGGTTGAGTGAAACAGTTTTTATTTTGGGGGAATTTCTGGTATTCAGATTGCATTGTAGCTGAGGTCACAGTTCATCAGGAAATTCTGGATGAATCACAAAAATCTCTTCTGTAGGGCTTATGGAGGACATCCTTCAGAGCAAAGGATAAGAGGCAAGACCTAACCACTTCTTTCTACTTTAAGGAGTCTTTTACCATTGTCCATGATAAAGTTCCTTAGCCTTCATTCTGACATCTGAATAGAATAATCTCGAAGTAAAGGATTTCAGCAAATAGGTAAAGATTCTGGGATTTGAACATTTTTACTGGCTGTCTATGACTTATGCTGAGTCCAAACAAGAATCGAAGCTAATGGGTAATGAGGTCTGCTTATTAATGTATCACACAAAGTTTAGCGGTAACCCGCAAACCACAGTGTTGCTAGAACCTTTGTGGTGATAGTCAAATTGGGGATTTCTTGAGCTATTCTTTCTAGGGGTACTTAAAAATGACAATATTAGCTTAGCAGAGTGTTACATTTTTTGATGTACGTTTACCTGGGAGGACTTCTTCTGTGACAACCAGCAGAAAAAGATTCCCCCTTCCATAACGAAGGCAGATAATTAAAAATATATTAAAAGAAACAGAAAAAAAAAAGAAAAAATGCCTACAGATGATACAAAAATTTTTAAAGAGCATGTATAAGCCATTCAAATTAACAGTGAATCACTCCTACCACCAAAAAAATATTTCTCACATGCTTCTATAGGAAACTGTACAGCTGAACTGAAAAAAAAAACAATAGTACTTCTAAAAAAAATGGGAATTATCCTCCTTATTCATAGCCAATGCAAAAAGTTTTTAAAAAGCAAAAATTGAGACAAATTACAGAAAAAAACCCCACATATTAAGGCACATAAAAATGGAAATAACTTTTTAAAAGCATGGGAAAAAAAGAAAAAAAAAATAACAAAACAAGAAACTGTTTGTTTGGGGTTTTTTCCAGGCTTGATATGTAATCTATGAAGTGAACAGAAGGTCAAAGTTTATAAAGAGAACTTAAATGCCCTATAGTAGCCACCCGTGAAGTTGCAATACTGAGTTACATGACCATTTAGCCTGACCTAGTATGGTAATTTCATGTTCTTATCTTCTGAGATTATAAAACTAAAGTTCTGCTGTCAGGGTGTACTTTCCTGCTCTTATACACTTTTCTTGAATGCCAAGAGAATATTTGTTAACTTCTGGGGAAGCTGTAAAGCCATGTTTTGCTATAGACTTGCAAAAGAGTTGGGTTATGATTGGGATTAGGAGTGGTTTTTAATAGATTTTTAAACTTCAAGGCCAGAAAGAGCCATTATGTTTGCTTAAAGTAATTTCCTTTGCTATCCAGTTATAGCATTTTTTCCTGAGTAGTTTCTGAATTGGAAGGAATTATTCTTTTCTATTAAAAAGGAGTTTGTTTAGATTTAGAGACTAGTAACTTAACCTGGATTATATTTTTATAATTTGGCACAGTTTTTGCAATTTTTAATGGTAATTAGGTTGTAAAAATAAAAACTATATTAGAGATATTTATCTCGAGCACCTTGATTTAAAGGACGTTATTAATACAAATATCTAACGTATAAAGGTAAGTCATCACATCTGACCTGAACACTTTAGGAGATCTTCTATATTAAATTATCATAAACCACCTAGTCAACCCCATTATGAAGAAACATACCTTTCAGTATAAGGGCATGACATTTTTATGCTATTTATTACTGAAAATTTAGGTTTGTTTTGATGTCTTGTTTGCTAAGGATCCTACTAGAGAAAAAACATAGTGCATGCAATTAATGTCATTTCAGTATAACAGACTGCAGTGTTTTGACTAAAAATATGTTTTTTCCTTTAAAATATCTTTTCTTGGAAGTGAATGTTTGGGGTCAGGGGTTTTTTGGGGGGGTTTATTTTAGTTAAAATTGATTTTTTATTTTTTTTCTGCATTACCTAAAAATTTCATAACCTTCTTATTAAATTTTTTATGTGTTTTCTCAGGGATTAGAAAACTGTTATTAAAACTAATTGTTAAATCAATTCAATTCAATCATGGATTTATTTAAAAAAGGTAACTCTTTGTATGACATGTTCAGTAGATAATTCAGGTAAATAACACTTGAATAAACAAGTGCTATAAATTTAAGCTTGATGATAGGTCACAAATAAATAATAATAAAACTGAAATGGGGAGTCAAGGAGTGAACAAATTTGTACAGAGCTTCAGTTCTTCGTTTATAACCTGTTGGAAGGGTATCCAGGAATAAATTACTTTGTGGTCAGCTGATGTCCATGGGAAAACACCAGCTGAATTTGGTATGGACAGGGATAGAAGATACACACACACACACACACACACACACACACACACATTATCAGTATTTCTATTCTGACTTGATATTCTGGGTATTTTAGGATTTTTTGTGCCAACCTAGAGAAATCATCAAGATGCTTAATGTTCATTGTCTCAGTTCTGTGTCCTTTTTTAAGTCCGGGACATTGCAAACATGATGCATTGGACACAAAAACTGTTTTCTGAAAACTAATCTTAACATTATTTTGTTGTCATTCTTGTAATTTTTGTGGTTCTTTAAAGAAAATTACAGAAATGTTCATTAAGATTTACACAAGGTGCCAATCAGGATAATGAAATAAAATCAGTTATTTTTGTTTGCATTTTCCTTTTCTTTCCCCACTCACTTTCTTTTATAATATAGATAAACCTGTGCCTCAGTCATGCTCACTTCCTGTTTAGCAGACACACAACAAACTCTGATGAAAGGATCATAATTGTGGATTTTCAGACCAATTTTTCACACCTCTGAAACAGTTTGAAAAATCAATCTGAAGGTTCTCTTTCAAAAAAAATCATTAAATAAAGTGAAAAATACTTAGAAGTTTCTTTAAACTGTCTTGATTTTTATGTGAGTTTCCTTTTACCAACATATTTTTCCTAGTTTGAACTTCAGTGAATTCAATAAAGAGACCTCCCTGAACTTTCAAGGCTGCAAAACAGTCACAGGGTGTTACAATAAATCCTACAAGTATGAGCTGAAAATAAAACAGGCTCCTAAGTCCTGGAGGGGTGTATTAAGATAAGGACTAACACTAGGCTGTGATAACTATTTGAATGTACACTAGTACTGCATTCTGAGAGAGTTTGCTGAAGTTTCTCTGCTTTTCTCAAAGTGATGAGGTAAGCAGAGAGTTAAGGTAGTTTGGGTTGCCTTAATTGCTCCTCTCCATAATCATGATGCTCTGAGTGTTTTAGAAATTGAAACTACCCCATCTCATTTTCGTGCTTTAAATTATTTCTGATTTTTGGGACTAACCCTGAAAATACACTCTAAAGACTTCTGTGCTAGAAATAACCAAAAGATATTTGGAGATTAACCCCATATTAACAAAGGTACTTATTATTATTGAATTTGGTGTTTGTTTGCTTCATTGTTCTTGAATTACTTTCTCAGTTGAAAACCCACTCTCTATTTCTTCACATTCTGGATCAACACCAAAGAAATAACGTATGACAATTCATAATAGGAAAATGGAAAGGTAAAATGCAACTTAGTAACCCAATCCAATTGTCATATTGCTGAAGTGTAAGCATGGGAGGTGGATATGGGAATGTCAAGAAGTGTGACTTCTGTATTTAAGAATTAAAGGTGTGCCAGACTTTACTGTCAGAATACACTTTCAGGAGGCAGCAATGAAAGTTTATATTACAAAGGTCACTCAGAGAAGAAGAATGTCACAAAGTTAAGTACATCCAGGGAAGATCAGATAATAAGGAATATCTTTTTCAACAGTAAAACGATGGATTGCAAGAATGGCAAAATAGAGCACATGGCAGATAGAAAGGGAAAGAGAGACAAGAAAAAATAAAATAGAAGGGTAATACAAGCGAAGCTGTAGAAATCATAAAAGAAACACTTGGAAACAAGAGTGAAACTTATTGAATAAACTAAAATTTATTCAGAACATTCAGATGGCAAGATTCAGAAAAATAACCAGCAGAGTGGCATCTCGGCTGATTGAAAGATGCTTGACGAATACATTTTAAAAAATTGTCATGTGTTTTCATATAGTACCATATGAATAATTTAACAGCAATGCCAAGACTTATGAAAAGAGTATTATCAGTGAAATTTTAATGCCTGAGACAAGAAATTGTGGGGGTTTAGGGTGACTGTACAGCTCTAATTTATAAAAACTTACAGCATTTAACAGGGACTTGAAAAGCCGGGACAAGATCTTTTTGGATTTCTATCATATTAAGAAAGATGAAAGCTTGATGAAGTTTGGAAATTCTGTGCTAGTTATCATTTAATACAATCTTTGGCAAACAGAATATATATAGTACTGTCAATGCCATATTTACACAGGATAGCAGTCGTAATTATTTTTCATTTAATATTTTTGCATCCTTTGTTAAGCTCATCATAAAGTTACCCTTTATACTGAAAAAGAAATTCTGTGATGTCATTAAAATGTTACCAACACAGTCACTATGAAGTGTTCATCATTTTGGCCTTGGAAAACCTATAAGGAAAAGCAAGTGCAGGCAGAATTGTTTTGGTTGCTTGCATTCTTGGTCTCAACATGAGACACAGTGTTCTGGTTTCCCATGGCATCTGTCGCACCTTGACTAAGAAACCCCCTGTGTTCACCGTCTTACACCTTCATACAGCACATCAAGAGGTTGTCAAAGAAGCACAAAGTAGACAGGATTCCACCACTTTACCTGTGCAGCCCTCAGCTGCAGGATTGCAACCATTCCATGCAGTAGCGGGAAGCTGTTGTGGAAATTTCCTGAGGGGACACAAGTGGGTGAGGTACAAAAATACACAGTGTCTGTTTTAAATGTATGATGCCACAATCATTTTACAACTTCATCTGCCTTAGTGTCTCCTATAGGGAGAAGACAGTAGGCTGAATTTCTATGGTTTCAATAAGTGTACAGACATGAAAATCTGATGCTCAGACACTAACCCAGTGATGCTGAAATCACGGATGGTGAGCACAATCATTCTCAAAAAAACCACTGCCATAAGGAACAAAATAATTTTAAGCAAAATGATTTCGACAATGCAAGTATATATTGTGACCAGAAGAGCACAGATTATGGATTCAACCCTTTAGGGCAGATGAGGCTAAGGGCAACCTTTCTGGTAAAATCTGTTTAGCTATCTGTTCCTTGCAAATATATCTAAAGACAGATAGCATACTACTCTAATAATGTGGTGTTTTCCCCTTTTTCTCTACCAATATTAAAAATTTGCTCAAAGCTAAAAAAAAAATCCTGCTAAAGTGCAAATAATCTTTGAGTCAACTGTTATTAATAAAAATCCCTATTTCCTCTTCCTCCACTGGTAAGCTAAAGAAATACTGTCTTCTCTACATGTCATTTCCTACCCACAATCATTTCTGAGCCTTCCAGTATTTTATTTTAATTATATGCTACAACATCTTTTATCTTGACTAATAGTTATTTCTTATCTATAGAAAGCACATATTTGATGAATACGGCTCGCTCTTAGAAAATATTCTAATCACTAAATTTGTGTAAGCAATATAAAACTTATATATACATCGAGACTGGTTATAAAGTCTGGCCATGTTCTGGACCGCGGAATTCCTTCAGGTACAGAAATACGAGCCTTGTACCAACCAAAAAAACCCCATCATGCTGTGGACATGGTGACTTCAAAATACTTGTAGGTGCTGGGGTCAAGTCATTACCCCTTAGAACTATAAGAATTGACAAAAAACCATCCAGAACAGTCTTTTCAGTTGGACCTCTCCTCAGGTCAGATTGACATTAGAGCAAGAAAAACTACAGAGAGGAGAAATATCCATGAATCCATGGCATAACCTCCAGGAATCTTCAGCTAGGAACAGCTGTATTTAAAATTCAGGTCCTTCTGGACTGGAACCCAAGCTATGCTGTTTACTCTGCAAAAACAATTGTGTAGCAGTAGAGATTGTACATGAGAGAGAAATTGATTAAGGCCTCTCAGCACTGAATAGCATGAAATCTCAGGCTGTTAATCTTGTTTGACCATCTGAGAGATTTTTATGGGTCAAAGTATTACCTGAAGATATGTCTTAAGCAAGTTCACTTAACCAAGAGAGATGAGTTGGGTTTTACTGCAAAGTTTTGACTTTTGCAATATATTTTTGTAATGCATTTTCAAAGAAAGTTTTTCATATGCATGCAGACCATTACACAGGTACATTAAGACCATAAAACAAAACAAGCAGGTTCCTTCTGTATTTTAATCTCTGCAGTGAAGAACAGTGGAAAATTTCTGTTTTCTGTTCTTCAGACTGCTGTATATTACAAATGATTACCAATAATCATTGTGGCTATTTTTCTCCTTCTTTTCATACTTTTTCAGTATATTGTGGCTGATTTTGAAAAAGCTCCTATTTCGAAACTGTAAACAGATGAAGACTCCTAATTAAAAAATAGATGCTTTATCAAAATGCTATACTTACATATTGCATTGCAGTGGTGTATGATCTTAAGAGTGGGACTGAGACTGATTATACAGCTTCTTTACATTCCCATGGATTCTTTTCATCAGTGTGGTATGAAAGGTCTCACAAAAACTGTAATTAGGCCTCAAGGCTTTTTTTCTTCTCTACTAGTAGTTCTCTGCTTTCAGAAATCATGATTGCCCTGATAAAATCTACAAGCCACCAATTTCCTCGGTCATCTGTTCCTACACCAGTCACAGGCCATAGGAAAGGAGGAACTTACAGGATCATCCCATCCATATATCGGCCGAGGACCACCTCTACTTTCTTCGTTCATAACAGAGACATATTCCAACTATTTTTGGAAACTCCTGTGACGGAGATCCCACAAATCTCCCTGTCAGAACCATGTACTTGTTACTTTCAGAGAAGGATTTATTTGTCTGTTTGTTTGTTTTAATGCAGAACAAGTACATTTTTTGCTGAAAAGAAGTTTATTCCGATCATCGGTATAAAAAAACATAGTTATGTCTCTCTTTCTCTAAGCTGAATAGCATTAAGCTAAATAGCATGATTTCAATCAACTTGTTCTAACAGGTCACATTTTCTAAGTCTCTGATCTTTTTCATCCTTCTACTAATTTGATCTTCCTCTTGTGAAAAGCATGGTATTAACAAACTGAACATGGTGTGTCAGCTTGGGCCATTCCAACACTGAGCAGGGTATAATCACAGAATCACAGAGTTGGAAGGGAACCACAAGGATCATCAAATCCCGTTCCTGGCCCTGCACAGGACCACCCCAAGAGTCACACCAGCTGCCTGAGAGTATTGTCCAAGTGATTCTTGAACTCTGTCATGCTTGGTGCTGTAGGTCACATGTTTTTTGGGGTATATTCTTAAAAGCCCATGGTGGTGGTTGTCCTTTTGTGATACAATTGGCAAGATTGACTCATTCTGGGGCCCATTGCAAGCCCACAAGATTCTCTGCTTCAGCCCTCCTGCCTAGTCAGCCTGCATTTGTTCTTGCAACTATTTATTCTTATCTAAATATAGTGCTCTGCTGATTCAGTGTCTTTATCTTCTCAATTTGTCAGAAACTCCTTTTCTACTCTAATCATGTCCACCTATGCATTTCATGCCTCAGCCCCTCTAACAGGTTCCTTAAGCATCTTTTCAAGTCCTTGGCCCAATTCTCTAGTGAAAAACTCAAATGAGGACAGATCTCTGTCAAGTCTCATTCACTGCATTCTTCCATTTTGAAAATGTACTGTTAATAAACTAGTAACAATTTGACTTAAACCACTTAAGCTTAATTTTAAGACCACAATGCAAAATGTGTTAGTGAAAGATGTTTATACTGTCAGCTTCTTCCTTTGCCTGTCATGTAATTGTTTTGATATAGGTATAATTTGCCCCTCACAACTCCCTGTTGGGTGTTCATTCCTTTCTGTTATCACTTAGATGTTAGCAGATTCTTTCACTATTAGGTGCATGTATTTTTTCTAAGAATGGAAGTTTCTGTAACTGCCTTGTATTTCCTACTTCTTCCTCCTTTTCTTGTTTATATGTGGAGATATTCTCTGCCATTTTCTCCTTCGTGGAACTTCCACAAGGTCTCAAAGAAAATGGCTTCTGGTCTGAAGCTGCTTCATCCAGATCTGTGATCATAATAGGGTGATTTTGCCCAGCTCACATGATTTACAGCACCTACAGAACAGCTCTTTCCCTATTGTAGACTGATTTTTCTTCTTTTTTACCATAAAACTGGTCAGTGTTGACTGTGTGATCACAGTCCATCCTTTTGGCAAAGACTGTAGCCTGCTGCTTTGTGGTACACTGCCATACTTTCCAGTAACCTTCATGCTACAGCACATCTGCAAGTAGTAAAAGCATAGAAAAGCAGCAGAGTGAGCTGTGACCAAACTATGAGAATATATTTAACTTACTATAATTGACAAGCACTTTGTTTTACCTTATTGTTTCTGAGTTTTGGCCTCATACATTTCTTACAGATAAAGGAAAGCTCTCTCCTTCTCCATCTCTTTCCATATGTCTGCCTTTCCCTTTAATTCTTGTTCTCTGTCTGTTGTTGTGAGTTACAGATCTTGCAGGATCTAACAAGATGAATGTTATAAAGTGAGAATGGGAAGCTCTGTGCTTTCACTGAACTAATCTCTACCCCAGTCTAAGGGGCTTATTCGCAGCTGAAAGTCCTGGCAGTCTAGAAATAAATGCCTCATAAAGAATTACTTAATTTAGTTAATAATGTTTGAATCAAGTCATTCTTCATTTTCCATAAAACTAGAATAGGCTAGAAGTAATTCAATTATTTTTTACAAGTACTAATGAATAAAGTAAATGTGTAATTTCCAATAAATTACATAGTTACTTGTGGTGTGAAAAATTGTGCACTCAAAACAAGTAAAAAATGTGTCACTTTTATTTTTATAGTATGTCCTTTAGAAGAGATATTAAAGCACTGTTTATTTTATCCCATGGTACTCTATAGAAAACTGTAGATTAATTTTGCCTCAGAGAAGCCATATAGAATTTCAACCCTGAAAAAAAAATGCCTTGGAGAGAATCATTCAGGTACCTTGTATGAATTCTTCAGTAATAAGAAATAGGTATTTATGCATTTCACATGTAGCCTGTATCTGTTGAGGAACATGTTCTTGCCCTGTTAAAGGAAAGATTTGGGGTTTTTTTCTAAGTCTTTTTGCCCCTTTTTAATTAAAATGCAAACTTATATATAATCCTGCCCTCTTGGAGAGTGTTTTTCTGTTTTGAAGCATATGGTTAGACTTGAGTTTCTCTGGGCAACAGGGAGGACAAAAGAGTCATGAATGGAAAATGAGTTTAAATACCCCTCATGCCATGCCATCCCTTCTCTTTTTCTCTCAAAGATCAAGAAAATCTGTATGTGGAAGTGACAAAGGAACTTCATATTTTCAACTATAAAAAGAGGCAACTTAGAACAGTACAGTGTTTATAAAAATGTAATTACTGTAAGCTGGAATCCCCCTTGGCATAACATGCAGGCACTGCCTACAAGTAATGCATCCACTGATTGTGCTGCTACATTGGGGCAGAAGGGGAAAATAAAGAGATTCACAAAATACATATCTCAGTAACCATAAATGAAGCAAATCCACTTTAGCTTTGCTGTGACCTCCAGGAAGCAGAGCATGAAGTGCTTTGATTTATCACAAAATTGGAGCTTGCATCTAGAAATGTAAGTGTGGGATCATTTACTTAAAAGCTGTAGTCATCACCATAATCTTTAAGGAGCCAGATCCTGAGGCAAATTGCTGATGTGCTGATGTACTAAGGCCTAGAAAGCCAGTCAGACTTCCAGGCTACTTTACAAATATGGCAGTATCGACAGGCTGTAAATTGGTTTCTTTGTGCATGCTGTCTAGCCGAATAACTCTTAAGGAAAGCGTGATAATAGCATAAGTCACCAAATGCATTTCACCAGGCCTCTGTGCAGATGTAACTCCTCAGGATAAAATAAACCAGCCATGCCAGTTTTGAAGACAAGGTGCTCTTACGTAGTTGTGAAATAAACCACCACCCGGCACAATACAATCTCCTCCTCTGGGGTCGGCTTCATCTACAGGACATGAAACCAGTATCTTCACAGGTGGCACTGGCTCCAGAGCAGGAGCAAACAGACGTGGACTTAGTGAAGAAACGTACTGACAACTAAGATAATCCAGGTAAATCAGTGCCACACATTCAGATATGCATAGAGGAAAAAGATCTCTGTGACCTGCAAGGTCTGTGTGCTTCTGGGCTGTGAAGGGGAACACAATCTTTGCCAGAATTTCTTGAGATGGAGTGTCCTTTTGGTCGGGGTGTTTTCGCTTCTGGTAGGAAGAAGTTTGAAAGTGACCCTCATTTCAGCTCCACAGACCAATGACCCATCACCTTTTTCCAAGTACTCTACTGCATTCTGTGTTTACAGCAAAATTACATAAACAGAGAACTGTTAGTAAAACATTAAGTAAATGCTGAAAGGTGTTAACTTTTTACAATGACTATCTAGTGTTGTCTTTTGAGTAATCTAAAGAGCAACAAACACAAAGCACACAGTCAACCAACTTTTAAAAAGGAAGAAGGATAACAGAACAATAAAATAATTTTTTAAATAAAATTGTTTAGGCCTTTTTTTTTTCCCATTAAGGTGATGCAGAACAGAATCGTCAAAAATAAACAATGTATGATGAATATGTGCACAGATATGTACTAAGAGTTCGCATAACAAGTGCTTCTTATTGTTAGAAATGCCTGGAGTACCTTATCTTCTCTGGTATGCTAATGACAAGGGCTGATTTCCAAAACGGTGTCCAGTGTAGGCTAGCTATTGGCAGATAGGAAAATATTTACATACATGAACATAACTGTGTGTGGTAATATACTTGCAAATTTATCTTACAGATGTCATTTTCAGACACGAAGACATGATGATCATTTTCTAGCTAGCTCTAATTAGTTGCTGCCCTAAAATGCTGTAACAGGTTCCCATAAACATATCTGAAAGCATTTTAGAAAGATATACCTCAATTTTTCAGTCAATGTAGAAATGTGATATTTCTGCTATTCATACTCCTCCTGAGATTTGTTTCCACAGCGCAGACTATACCTAGAATGATCTAGATTAGATTTTCTTTTTTGAATATCAGTGTTTTCCAAGTTTCCAGTTAACATTTTCTTTTAAATTTATTTTCCTGTGGGGAGAGAAAAGGAGATGCATGGCCATTTAAAATGTATTTTTGCAAAAAGTACGACAAAGTAAATCAAAATTGGATCATTCCACTACCCAAAATTAGAAGAGTGGCTTATATATCCTGTATCTATGGAAAAATATTATATCAACTGCTTAAAAGTTAATTCAAAAATTCCAGTAACTGAGCAAGGAAGAATCTGAACTAGCCAGTAAGAAATGGTGAGAACCATGATGCACCCAGTCCTGGGCAGAAAAAAGATGAGCCCTGGGTACTCAGCACAATGTTCCCAGCAACACCCTTCTGCCAATACAGTTCTCAGGCCCCATGCTACAAAGGCATGCACTCTCTTGCATTCTCTTTCTCTCAATGAGCAGATTTTTCATTCATGACTACTCTTGCTTCCCAGTTTCGACAAGAAAATGGAGAATCAGTCCTTTCCAGCCAGCCTCATGAAGCCTGTTGGTTACGCTGCATTCCTATATGATGAAAGCTTTGGGCTTGAACCCATTCAGACCAAGTCACCTTTTGGTTCACCTCAGTCAATTTTTTCTAAAGCTAAACCAAGGCAATTAAAACAGCTCTGAGCGATGTAGAAGAAACTCAGGCATCTAAACCAACATACTGAAATCTGTTCCTGAAGTAATTAATGTTAGATATTTATTTAAGTCTTGTAGTGTTAAGAAATCCTTTTACTATTTTTTTCATAATACTGTATTGATCCAAAACGTCCACTTTCAGTAACTGTATTTTCAGAAGACAAATGTTGTTTTCTGTCTTCATCACATTATGTTCATGGAGCATAATGTTTTTAGCATGTTATTATTTTTGTTGACTTGAAGATACAAAAACATATAAGTAGCATTTATATCAAGATTTGTGCAGATACAAATCATGGTAGGAGAAAGTATGTCTAGTATCAATGGAACTGTTTTAAACATTAGTAGGACTTCTTGACACACAGTTAAGCTTAGCTTATGAGGGCTTATGAAATCTGACAGATCTGAATTGGGAAATTGAACAAAATTTCTACTAGAATAAAGCCATTTTCTTGTGGAAATTGGCTTCATATATTTCTCACTTATTCCTTTTTAACTTGGTTTATTATTTTTTTATGTGAAACATTTGGGGGGAAAAAGGCGCTTTTTTACCTTATTACGGAGTTGAAAGACTTTGCAAATATTCCAATTTAAAAACTGTAATGAGTAATGCCAGAAAAAAGTTACTTGACCACAATTTCAACACACTTTTTCACCATTAGAAGCACACATGACTTTGGCATCTGTACTGGGGAACTTGGCTGGGGATATTTCGTGCAATTTGTGCAATTGTCTCAGAATATTTAGAACATTGTGTAAAAATTCAGAAAACTATGATGTTCTATTAAAAACTAAATAAGTGTTTCAGCCCACACGTGTAGTATGGAATTATGTGTGGAAGTAGTTTTCACATTGAAAACGTGCGTGAATTCTCTCTGATCATCCATATGGAATCTGAGCACCTCTGAATATGAGCAAATTGCATTTGTAGCCCTTGCACCGCTCAGGGCCATTAGCTGCACGAGGGTTGGAAAAAGAACCCTCCTAATTCTTCCTGTGAACCGGGAGCAGTATCTCACTTGTGCTGCTCCGTGCCCACCTCTGCCAATTTGGTGATGCAAATGGTCTGCTGATGGTGATTGAGTGGTAGCAGCAGGCTGAGGAAGCTGCTGTTATTTCTGGGGAAATAGCATCTAAAGTGGTGTGTTCAGGTCTGTCCCCAGTGCACGACAGATGGAGCTACCGAGAAGAGTCCAGAAAAGGGTCATGAAGATGCTGCAGGGACTACAATATCTCTCCTATGAGGAGAGGCTGAAAGAGCTGGAACTGTTCAGCTTAGGAAGAGAAGCTCAGAGGAATCTCACTGATGTACATAAACACCTGAAACACAGGTGCAAGGAGGAGGCATCCAGGCTCTTCAGTGGGGTTCAATGACAGGACCAGAGGCTACAGGTACAAACAGAAACACAGGAGGCTCTACCTCTGAGGGTGACCAACCACTGGCACAGGCTGCCCAGAGAGGTTACAGAGTCTCCATTCTTAGAGATATTCAAAAGCAGTCTGGACATGTCCCTAAATGAGCTGATGGGTTGGACTGGGTGGCATCCAACCTCAGCTATTCTGTGGTACTGTGAAATCAAGCACTTCAAGTCAGAAGTATGGATGTGTAAAAAAACCAAGCATTGTATGAACCTCTTCTGGACGCACCCAGGAGGCCATCAGGATACAACATGGGAGAGTTCATGGCCTTACTTCCCCCTCCCCTGAGGACTTTTCCTTACAAGGTTATGTGCTCATTCAGTGTTCCACTGAGTTCATATTTTTTAAAGTTCTTAACAAATGGTCATCCTGAAGACTTCTCTCCATTTTAGAAGGATGTCCCTTCCAAGTTCTCCAGCTCATTAATGTCCAACATTCATAATTTCTCTTCCCGAAGTCAGCATTCTCCCTGAAGGCTGATTTATGGTGAGAGTGTTCTTCAAGTTCTGCTCTCCAGTGATTGAGGTTCCATGTTTATGGAAAGAAAAAAATCTTTTGAGAGTCTCAGGGCACTGATATCTTGCATCTCAGCAAATTGCCATGGGGTAGAGCATTCTGGTGTTATCTGTTAATACCAGAAGGTGCAGTCTTATAGATTTTTATGTTAAGATGCAAAACAGTGGCACCCGGTGACTCCAGCTCCTTAAGGAGAAAGAATATTTTTGTACTGAGTCTGTTCCATTCCTGTATTCATCAAGTCACATTGCTGAGCAAGAACAGATCAGTTAATTTTTTGGCCCAGCTTGCTGAATAGCCATATTAATTGGAATTTTCCATGAAGGATTTATAGGGCACAGTTAAAATGAAATATACTTGCTAACACCTCTGCAGAGGAGATTATTATAGAAAATAGATGAGAAGTAACTGGGTTCCCTTTAGAAAACAAATGTAAATGTATACTCTGCACATTGCAAACCAGATAACATACATTGTTCAGAGTATAAATTACACAGGAAAAAAATAAGGAGAAGACAAGATCAAGATCTTAAATCTGAAAACTTCCAGTTGTCTTTTCCAGAAAAATAATAATGCGAAATATTTTTCTGCTTGTTTTTTCCCCCACAAACCAGCTACCTCTCAGCCACTGGGTGGTAAAGTTTCACTCTAAATAAAGCATTGATGGTATGGAAAAACAGCTGAAAAAACCCCAAATGACAGTCAGTTCTGAGTGTCAATCTACACATTTAATGAGAAACTCTGCTCAATTTAATGAATCCTGGTGCTTCAGTCTACCATCATTTTAAGTAGAACCTGCATACACAACTATGTAGTGTCAATTTGGGGTGTATATTCTGGCAGTACAATACACCTCTGAAGGCAGAACTTCATTTTCTGAACTATTAACCATATAAGCAATTGTTACTAATTTACTGCGAGAAACGTGTGTGAAAATGTATGTGCACATGATTGGCTTGTTGAGACAGCTTGAAAATGTTTAATCAAGGCTGAATAATTCTGTGTCTACAGTAGCAGTTAGATTGAAAACAATCAAAAGAAAAAAAATAGTACTATCACTTCACCAGCGTGTCAGGGGCGAAAGTCTAATTGGATTGCAGTTGAACATAAACTAACTTCACTGTGAAATGAGCAGTTGAAATTTGGGTAGGGGAAGGTCATTATTTGGAGCTTGACCTTTGATTCCTAAGTCTGATAAAACCTGAAAAGGAGGACCCTTCTTTGGTAAGTGTATTTCATATGCGTGAGGTGGGGGAAAGTGGGGGGTAGAGAAAGACAAAAAAAAAAAAGAAAAAACTCCTTGAAAGCTGCTATTTGACATCAGAACTAGGTGGCTGATTACAATGTCTTGGTCAGGACGGTTCACTCATTGTAAGTACGCAGATATAATACATCCAGTAACAAACGCTGACATTTATGCGTGCATTTATCAGCCAGAAGTGCCAGCGCAAACAAAATGCTCAGATTATTTTAGGAATCCCTCTAAAAGCCTGCTCTTGAAATTCTGCACAGAGATGCCGATTTTAACAATGGTACTTGAATGCTGGCTCTGAACACCGAACTCACACTCATTGCAGACAGCCACGAACAAGCCCAAACCTCGTTGCCTCTCCCGACGCTCCCTCGCACAATCCCATCCTCTCCCAGCTCTAGTGGACTGTAGCCCGGTTCCTCTCTGCGTGAGGCTGAGAACCGGCTCATGTAAATACAAGCTGGGGAATTTAGGTTGTGTCACGTAGCAAAAACAATGAGTGGAACAAATGAGCCGAGCAGCGCGGAGAGTTGGAAATCTCTAATTACCAGAGCCAGTCACAGGCAAACACTGAAGGAGGGGCGGACTATATGCACCTAGTGCCACTCAACCAGGGTGACAATAAATTCATGAAAGGTCAAAGAACTTTCCATATGTAGAACTTGCGGCGGGAGTGATGGGGGCTGTCACCCAGCCGGGGCTGCCAGGGCTGTGGCGATGCTGCCACCTGCCGATGTCTCACCCTCCTCGGAGATCCTTCTCCAGGCTCTGCTCTGCTTTTCCAGCCCCGTTCCTTCTGCAGGTAACTTACGCTGGATTCGCTCTCATCACCTGGCAGACTTTCCAGTGACTCATTTTGATTATAACACTTACTTAGGATCTACCTGGAGCAATCTGGCACTTTCTCTGCTGAGATCTCACTGTCCTGAATGCAGCTTCAACATCGCTTGCTGGAAAGGCAAACATAAATATTAGACAGCTACTACTTGCCTTTGTTAAATACAGCCTCCTTTTCTAAACAGAGCTTTCACTCATGGCATTTATATTGCTGTGGACTATGGTATACTTCTTGCCAATATGTCGTTTATTGCTTAGTTTTCGGATTGTGAGAAATGTTTTTCTTACAAAAATGCCTCTCCCATAAATACACAAAAACTTCCACATCCAGCTGTCTTAATAAAAGACTTCGTAATAGTAATAAGTCTTATTTATAAAATTTACACAAAGATGTATATAAATGCATACAAATGCATCCATAAACATCCAGAGGGAAATAGGATAAATAAAAGAATTTAAAAAAAATATATATATAATCTAATCATATTCGATACATATGGCCCCTCTCTGAATTCCTCCAGCTACTTTTTTTTGACAATTCATCTAGATTAAGTTAAAAAGCGCAGGTGTAGGAGGAACTTTGCAACAGCTTTCTCACTACAGGCTGTAAGGGACATTTCATTCTGCAGTGCCTCACTCAGGTCATTCCTGTGCTTTCACAGTTCCCTTGCATGGGTTGGTCCACATTGCCTGGTGGTCTCTTTGTGAAGAAGGCTCAGAAGCAAAGCTCTTTTCAAAGAATTGTTTGAACAGGGAAACGTCCAGTAGAACTTTCAAAATCAACTCCCCAGCTAAGTGTGTCCTGTGTGTGCTGCTCCTTCCCAGCACAAGCACACATGCACAGGCACACAGACACACACACTTTCAAGTAGCTGTTGAAGTGTCAAAAGGTGTTTTGGATTAACTACCTTGGTCTTTCTCCCTCAAAATTTTGGTTTTGTGTAATTATGTGTTTGAGACTGCTTAGGACAATGGTGTCCCAAGTTTCCATTTGGTTCTGTAGTGCAAATGTGTCTAAATTGTCGTGTTCTGATGCTGCACATGCCATCATCACACCTGCTTGTGCTGCAATTACAGCTAGGCCAGCACTCTCACACTGTACTTTCAGTTTGCAGCATCTGCAGGAGACAACTTATCTCCACATGCCCCAAGCCTTCAAAAAGCATTTGGACAACACTCTCAGGCACATGGTGTGATTCTTGGGGTGGTCCTGTGCAGGGCCAGGAGTTGGATGATCCTTGTGGGTCCCTTCCAACTCAGGACATTCTGTGATTCTCCAAGTGAAGGAAAGGCTCTTTCTAGCTGTGCAAAGGCACTCATAGGCTTGTGGTGACCACCGTGATCAAACTCCAGGGGAAGCATGTGGTAGTGGCATGTCCTCAGAGCAAAGCCACCAGCTCTCCCACGCTGTCAGCCCAGCACAAGCATAATTCTTGTGTATTTGTGCCTGATTAAGAACTCTGCACCTGAATTTTAATCATGAGAAAATCGTGTCCAGTAAACAGAAATAGACAGAGAGAGGGTGCCCTTGGGAGGACCTTCCATAGCAATTATTTGGCCTGAACCACTAAATTTCTTACATTATGTTTAATCATTATAGGACAGATAGACTAAGGGTAACAGTTCCAGAAGCAGACAAGCCCTGATGGTTAGCTAAGGTACCTAAGGCTGTGCATTTTACCAAACATTTGCATAATGATGCAGCTGTTTAAAAATTACATAACAGTACAATTAAAATGCCAGAATGGCACAGTGGAGCTGCTGCTTAGGTTAGCTGATCGTGGATCTCTCTGCCAGCTGCTTTCTTCTCTGAAACTGCTTGTCCACTTAAAATGTAAAGGCACTCTCTTCCAGTGGCTCCCACAGTTTTCACTCACATATAAAGTCTCTGGTGGGCTGCATGGTGTTTTCTCAAGGAAATATTTCATACCTATAACATACATTAGCACCCTAGGATTTGCTGTCAAAACAATACCAACATTTAAATGTCTCCTTTTTGTGGCCTAAATATTGTTCACAATTATATATTATAATGATAAATATATGCACACAGCAGTTTTCTTTCTTAAAAAAAAACAAACATAAACCCCACAAAATACCAATTATCTCAACCCCCTGCTAAGCTTCCAATATATATCCTAATTGTTTAATTGAACTCTGGGCCTGACTGTTAACATCAATGAAGGTGTTTTTCACTTCAGCTTCAGCACCACTACATATGATTTGAAATCTGCGTTTAAATACCATTAAACTTTGACATGCACAAGTGCTGAAGACAATGTTCATATTTTTTTTCTTCCTGAGAAAATTCTTTCTAGTCAAATATTGTAATTGAGCCATGAACAGCTGGCATGAGTCTTATCTGCTTTGACAATCACGATACCAAATGGAAATAACTTTCCTTGCCTCTGATTTTAAAGATTACAAAGGACTAGAAGTCCAGACTAGAAGTCCAGAACTTAATATTTCCTTGTTCAGATAAGAATGATTTTTGATATCCACCCTGAGTTTAATTTTGTGTTTGGGCCTTGTCCCAGTTCAGGACATGAAGTGTTGCTGGGAAGAATGTGAAAGGCAATGGAAGCCCACTCTAAGCTGAATTACAATGGCATTTCCCACTTCTGAAAATGAAAATGTAACAATGAGACTTTCAATTCTTGACCGCAAATGGCTGCAAGCCACTTATTTTTGACCACGGATATTTTCTAGGAAATAAATTAAAAATTAGAGGAAGGTAAGATGTCTTCTGTCTGTGTTTCAGAGAATTAAAGATACTGACCACTGAGAAGCTTGCCTCTCTTTAAATACTAGGCTTCCTGTTGTCTATTTAAAGTTATGCAAGACCAATTAAGAACAATAATGAACAATAATCTTTCAAGAAATTGCCAACTCGTGGAATTCAGTAACAAAAACCTGAAAAAACATAACAATTTTTTGTAAATAAACAATTGTTTTCAAAATGAAAAGCTCTTGATCTCCTCCCAATTTAATTTTGCCAAAAAGAACTTTGCTACCATGAATTCTGAGCTGCTGCCAAGATTATTGTAATGTGGAACTCCTCATTTAGTATTGAAATTCATGTTTTTTCTAGAGAAGTTGCAAATTGAATCAGAAACATTGTTTTACTTTGACTACCAAATGAATGCAGCTTCTATGATGTGCAAGAAACATCTTACAACAAGCATATGTCAAGCTGTCTTCAAGCAGATTTTCTTCAGGATAAAAAGATAAACTAGTTTTCACTTGCCAAAAAATGCATTGTTGTTTGAAAGAAGTAAATAAATTAAAATATATATATTGCATTTACAAAATATTCAGGAAAGGAGAATTCTTCCTCAGCAATAAGAAAATAAATTGGAAGTTCAAAAGCAACTTCCCCACTCAAAAAACACCCCCATCCCTTTATGTGTTGACTGACATGCCTTTAGCTTATTACTGGTGTTACACTATTTATTGGCTACTTGCAAAAATGACAAGGGGAATCAGTTACGTATAAGGAACCCTTTTTCCCGCTCTAACAGACTTGTAACTGTCCAAGGAGCTTCAGTTTCAGTAGAAAAAAAAAATGAAATAAATAGGCCTGAGGATTCCATTAGCAGGTAAGCAGACATTTCACAAGGAATACGTGGCTGCAGGTAGAGAGAAATACAGACAAAAAAAAAAAAGCATTTGCATTTCTTTAAATCCTGGAAAATAGAAACATTTTATAGCTATGTCATAACCACTGGAAAGTCACTCTCACACAATACTTTATAAGAGAAGGTTGTTATGCAGGGAGCTGTGAGTGGGTCAGTACATTTCTTTCCCAATGCCAATAGAACTCTTTCCTGAAGAAATGTACTCTGGTACATCCATGAGGAACAGATAAGAAATCTGTTATACCTTATATCGTAATAACTTTGAAATCGGGCACAGTTTCTTTCTTTCTTTCTACTTGCTACTTCTTTCTTGAAAGAAAGTTGTGGCAACTTATTTCCAAAGCCACACTTGGATCAGGAGACTGTGAGAGATGTATGTTGACTGCATAATAACATCTACTGTACGTAAATGGTAGGCATTTGTCAGCTGTTTGAGGTTTGGGACTGCTCATCTACTGCATTAGATAGAGGAGAAGGAACACCAGATCAACCAGGTTTTTTACATATCAGAATTCTCCAAAAATTTTATATTTGCTTGGGCTGAAAGCCAAGAGCATGGTCCCCTTTTCTTAAAAAAATCAAAATTCCTTTAATTTTTTTTTCCAAACATTATTACTTTAAACTGAAATCCAAAGAAGCAGGACAGCTACAGGGAACAGCAGCATGGCATTGTGCCATAGCTCCAATAAGGATAAGCACAATAAACAAAGTATTTTATTTTTCTGGACATTAGACTTAGATGCCATGAACATAAAATGAACAAGGTATGGTCCTCTAACACAAACTTATACTACACATAGACAAGAAAAGGTTTGCATGCACGTTTATTGCTCTGAACAGAGGAAAAAATTTATTAAGGGAGCTTGAATGCCATTTATTCGAACTGAACCATACCATTCCTGTGTGGACAGATTGATGATATGTCTATTAAAGAAACCAAATGCTACATCCAGTTGCAATTGCACCACTTAGTTGCTCATCTCTGATACATGTAAGATAATACCTTATGGGTGATATATGCACTGTTTAAAATAGGTTTAACATAGCTGCTACTGGAAACCAGATACAAAAAATCAAGAAACTGGATTAATTAGTTTGTTTTGCAGGAATTAAATGAGGGAAGAATCAGCTATGATCAAAAATGTTCTTGTTCTGCCAAAGACACTGTGATTCTATGCAGTGTTTAAAGTTTGTTCAATACTATGTAATGTAATAAAATGTTATGTAGCAATACAGATCTTGCTTCTACTTGAGGTGTTGTAAATCACTGTTGATTTCAGTGGAGGCAGGATCAGGTTCTTAGAAATGATAACAGGACAATTTTCAATTCTCTTACACATACCAAAGATAGTTGTCATCTTTGACAAAGGTGCAGAAATGGCAAGGAAATCTACTCATGTGCTTTGGACACTGGCTTTTCAGAGCAGAACAGGTATCAAACAGCAAAGCTTTACAAGCATATGCAAGAGTGGCATTATAGATGACTTCCCTGAACAAGGTCCAGCTTACTTGCAAGGCTTTTACTAAGCTTTTGAATTGTACAGAAAGAGTGTTAAAAATATTTTTAAACCTGTTGTATTATAGTAACTGGGTTTTAATTAAATTGAAAGTGTTCAATATCCCTGAAACAGTACTTTTTGTTGAGACGGAGTAGTCCATTAAACTGCTGTTTCAAATCACACTACCTGTCATTAAACAATCAGAGCATGTTTTCTCTTTCTTTTGACCTTGGCAATTAACATATAAACTTTCAAAGCGCTGAGCTCAGACCTCTGAAAAGAAATATGATATTGAACACAATTAGAGGCATAAAGATGAAGGAGACAAATAAAGGGTATCTAAATATAAAGAAATTTCCTAAAAACTCTTCCTAGAAATAAGACACTGTTATTAGAGAGTAGACAGTTTAAAGTGAAAAGACATCTGACATTTGCATTGATGCTGTAGTAGTGTAGCTCTGACTTGCAGTAGGTGTAATTAGAGCATTCAGTCTACAGAGGAAGAAAGACCTGTCACTCTGCAGCAAAGCCCCAAGCAAGGCAGGATAGCTAACAATGTCTTATCCTTAAATTACGCTTCTGATTTGAAAAAAAAATTTAAAAAAACAAGGTTTGAGGTGGATTGTGTAGTGTTAGTAACTAAACCTTTCCCCACTTCTCTGTTAATATTATTACAGCAAGTTATTACATATTTTTTGAAGCCCAGAGGACAGCTCAAGATTCATCTGCTTGAGTAAATGCACTGATAGGATTATTTTGGAAAAGCATGATGTAAGCAGACTCTTTCTAATAGAATGAAACCCCTCAAGGTACTCGTAATTAAATTGATTAATTTGGCTTTTGAAGGTGCACTATGTCATCTGATTTTGGAGGTAGACAAATATCCAAGAGATAGAATATCAGTGTCTTCTCATCCCTTCTTTATTTAGGGTTCACGTGCTACCAGCTAACATGGGAAACACCTCAGACAAAAGCTACTTTTCAGCCCTGCTGATTGAAAGGAATTGGAAATTTCAATTTTCTCCAGTCCTGGACAAGAAAGAAATTCCATGCATTGTAAATAGCTTCTAATGCTCTGAAATACATGAAATGCAAACAGTCCAATCCCTGTTCAACCTTGATTAGATCCCCTGCAAACCCCACTGTTCTTTAAAAATCCCGCTCATCTACTAACAGGAGTCTAGAAAAAAACAGATGAGTTTCTCATGTTTACACGGCCAGAGATAGAGTGGATGATACCTACAACAGTGCCTTCCTCTTTTCTTGCAACAATACTGGTCTTTTTGTCAACTCCCCACAGAGATCCACCGGCACTATTTTATCATTGCAGCGTTTGCCATGAGACAGAGAAGGGACAACTTAATGCTGTATCTTGGGGTGACTGTATGATGTTGTGTCCCCTATCCCTGCTCTATTCCCAGAAATTAACTTTGTGACTTTCTGTGCCTTTAAACTGAGCCTGAGAGGGGAGAGAGGAAAAAAAACCCAGCGAACTTTTCAAAGCAATTTTTTAAGGACACAGATACACTCCTCTGCTTCTGCTCTGGCAGCAATGGGGGAGGAAAACACCCTTGGTGCTTTTCAGCCCGCTTTTTGGCTCCTTTTCTCTGGAGTGATGGAGAGTTGAACTTTGTTTTCTTGGGACTTTGGTTTTTTTCCCTTCTTCTCTTCTGGAGCTACTTCTTTTTTGGTGGAACTTTCTGAGACTTGCGCTCCTTCAATTCACGCACTTGTGTTGCCAGAGCAGAAGTGGGTTGTCTTTCCCATCTCCTCATGTTTTCCCTAACCTGGTGGGGGAGGGGTGGTTGTAACCTTCCTTCTATCAGAGGATATTTTCCTCCAAATTTGGCCAAACCAGCACATGCTGTTTTCTGAAACACTGATCATAGAGACTTGACTGAGACCAAATGCTGGAGAGTTTTGTGAAGGGTAGCTGACTGCCAGATAATGGCCTCGTACCCACACCTAAAGCAAGCCATGGAGGTCTTGTCTTGCAGGGATTCCTAAATCTCCTCCATTTGGAAGGAGCAGTAGCTTTCCAGGGAAGTGAAAATCAATACTAAAAATTATTGACAGTTTCTGTTTCTAGGGATCCCCTTGGCTACAGTCACAATGAAAGAGAATTATTTTGGCTTCCCTTGCCAAGTTCAGGAAAATCTATAACTGAAATCTATGCCAGCAAATGAAATATAAGGCACATAAGCAAACCCAATGAAATATAAGAGAAAATAAGAGCTATTTGGCCAGTAAACAATTTAAGATTACCATGGAACAAGGCAAACTGGCTCTTCAAAGCCTTTCTCAATAGCTCTCCTGCTTCTGTTGAGTAGGCACTGCATTAAACTTGATCATCATTTGAACTACTTATGAATAATTGATTTAGGAATAACTTCACTGACAAAAATCTCACAGTTCAATTTGCTACGGTTTGTGGAACATATTTATATTCATTTATAACAATGCTAATCGACAGCAATCCAGACTTTGGAACCCTTAAAAAAATTAACTGAATGTTGCAAACTCAAATACTGTCGATCAACATAATTTAATAGAGTATCTTCCATAGATTACCTAAAAAAGATCAATCATAATCACAGGACCCTCAACCATTTCTATTCTCTTGTGGTTATTAAAATAGATGGGATTTTCCCGTATGTCTTAAAGATTAATGAATCAGATTTCTGGTAGATCAGAGTGAGATACTAAATTAGGAACAAGTAGTTCTCCAGAAGAACCCTCACCAGTTGCCTGTCTCCACATGTCATTTTCATCAATGGAATTCCATTGGAATATCTTTGTTAATCACAATAACAGAAGCATGTACCCAGGTTGCAGAATATTTTGCACTTTTAAGACTCACAGAGGAGAACTGGAAATATACTGCAAGATGGAAAAAATAGCCAATGACAATCCTAAGATGATACATGTTGTCTTAATAGAATATACTTTTTTATTTTGTTGTTGAAATTGATGACTGAATGTAACATAGTCAGACTTTTGCTGTAGCATTGGTTATGGACGTGCAGGTGGCTGAACAGAAAATGCATGTACCCTGCAGAGCTAGACAGCATCTGCAAGCATTCACCTGGAGAGATGAACTACATTTAATGCTCTGTAACAGCAAGAGAACATGGAGCTACTGCAATATCTCTGGGTTTCATGCATCTCTACATGACAGCACACCAAATATAGAGTATCTTTCCAGGTAATATAGTTTAAGTTTTTGTTGCCTTGATGTGTGTGCATGTGTGTCCCAAAGGAAATAATAAAAAATCCTTTTTTTTTATGTAAGAGTGCATATGCATTTGTTCTGTTGGACACGAGGACACTGAAAACAACAACCCACATGCAAATCCAGAATCAAAAGATAAGTAGGAGAAGGGTGACCAATACAAGAAATGGTAACAGCACATAATATTCTACACAGTCAAGGGCATAGGGTCAGCCTAGGGTACCTGAGCTGACAAAATACAGGGTACTGAGTCTTCTTTTACCACCTGAGTAAGAGATGTAATGTTCAGTGATAGCAATACTCTTCCTCCTCACAGACTCTTCACCTGATGATGAAAGTTGATCAGGCAGCTGATACAGACGACCTCTAGCCCTGAGCATAAATTCTGGCTACAAAAATATGACTGAAAAATTTCTTTCAATCAAAGAAGTAAATCTCCAAAGCGAACTTAATAGAAAAAAATCAACTTTGTTTCTACTTCTCTATTTCCATCCAGTCTGCTTTCCCAGACAATTTTTCAGGTTTCCTACAGGGCTTTATCACAAAAAACCAAAGTTTCAGAGCAGAATGAGCATTGATTTGAGATATAAAGGTACCAAGGAGATATTGGAATGTTGTTCTTCGTGTCCCTTTTAAGATATTACAGATCCCCTTGAGCTGAGGAAACTAGTGCTGAAACAGTCATAACAGTGATTTAAGAGGATCATCTTGAAAATGCCAGATTTATACTGATGGTGTGTTCTCTTCCTGTGAGGACTTTCACCTTTCCCTTTGGTGAAAAACCCTTTGGTTTGAAAAATAATCTAGCTTCTAGAACCACAACCTCCAAGAAAGACATGGCATGAAGCCATGTAAGTATTTATAGGATGCTTCTATCACATTTTCTACACACACAAAGAATGCCCACCGTGGCACCTACATATTCCCTTTCTTACTGCATCCTGTCAGCATTCTCATGATCTGGCAGTTGGGTCGAATTTGGTAGGACATCAAGGGATGCTGTCCCAGGAAGCCTTTCAGCTCTCTGTGGGTGGTTGTAAGAACAGTGCAGCACCAGTGTTGCCCCTACCTGACACCCTCCAGAGAAGAATCTTGGGGTGAGAACGAAAATAAGAGGTGCTCAAATGTGGCCCAAGCAGAAGAGAGGACAAACTCACTGGCAGGCAAGCATGTCCTAAAGCAGGCCTGAAGATACCACACAGAGAACACAAGCTCAAATTTTGCAGCCTCTCTCAACAGGCCCGTTCTTTACACGTGACTGAGGAAGCAAACCAGAATTGATACACACTGCAGATAAGAGGGAAATAAATTTTGTTCATCCATTTGCAGTTGTTCTTCATGCAAGTATACTTTGCTTCACAGTCACTCAGAGGTTTAATGTTATGTCACAATTTGCAAACTGGTAGGAGTTTCATGCTCTGTTTTGAGAAGGGGGAAAAGTAGAAATTAACAATTCAAGAAGTTATATGACTTTTGTTCAGGGAGTAATATGCACTTGCATGGAATACCAGGAGAAGACTTGGATTGTGGGTTTATCTGTCCCCTTTTATGGGTGACCTTGAAAATGCTTAGAGAACGCTATAGAGAAAAGCAATTACATTTTTGAAATTACACACCACTGTTCTCGTTCATCTTGATAAGCACTTTTAAGGAATCCAAAAAAGGCTAGAATATTGCTTTTATAAAAGTTGTAGAGGCCTTGGTTCTGCAGAGACAGTTTTAAAATAAATTTAGACGTACAAAGATGAATTTTTATTTCCTTTGTGTCGCTAAATTGCTACTTTTATGATTAAAAAAAAAAAAACCCTGCAGTCCTATACTGAGGCCTTTGGCAAAAAAAAAAAAAGTGTGTAAGATCTTTTTCTCCTTGGTCTGGAAAGATATGCAGCAGCTCAACCTGTGTTGTGCAGTCATCCCTACTGTGTCACAAGCATCTGCATTCATCCTTTTCTGTGCATTTATAAGTGTGATTGAAGTGTTGATAAGAAGCTGCATTTATAAAAACAGGACATTATGCAAACAATAGGCACAAGATCTTAGTTATTCCTGCTGGTTAAGCTCCCCTGTGTTCATTTAGGCATGATCTGTCCTCGTGTCTCTTTTAGTCTCATTATTATCTTGCCTTACCAATTAGGTAAGGCACTGAACGGCCTGTTATTCCAGCCTGGGAGGGCTGGGGGTCAGAAGAAGTCATGCTTAATGTTAAGTGGCTGTGAAACGTTAAAGCCTGTAAATTCATCAGGACAGTTGGCCTGGCCCACTGCAGGGCAAGGGGTGTAAGTACTTTTCTGCTTGAATTACGCATGGAGCAGCACTGGCTTTGAAATGCCAGGATCCACGCTGAGCTCAGTGAACGCTCCCCAAGTGCGTAGCTCCAGCCTCAGCTCTAATAGCAGGAGCAATAGGGGTTATTTTTGGAAGCTCTTGGCAGACAGATAGAAAAAGAAACTTCAAAAATCATTCTGCCTTTTTACTGAGGACCCCCTTAGGAGTACTACTGGGAAGAAGTCTGTCGACCTGCCACAGCTAATAGTCACTCAGCAACCCGGCGTAACCAGAGCTCCAGAATCAATGCGCTGCAGCTATTCAGTAGTACCACATCTGATGCTTGAAAGGATGGAAAATACGATATGTGACAGCTGCTTATGAGCGATAGTGATAGTGAACAAAAAGCCTAACGGGTGCTGGAATGTCCCCGCCCCGCACACAGAAAGGACGCGGAAGGGAATGATGACTTTTCCTAGCACTGCTGCACTCTTCAGCAGGCACCATCCTGCGTGCCAGATTGGCAACTCCAGCAGCTCAACAGCAATTATTCACATGCCACCTCTGAGGCAGTGGTTTGCTACTCACAATATCCCTGCTATATCATCTACCAGACTGCCGACTGCACATCAAGAGGTTTTTCATTTCTTGGACGAGAGAATAAGAGACCAACAGACAGAAAACAGAAAAGGGTCAAATCTCTTAGTCTACAATTTGTACAATGAAAGCAAGCAACTATTTGTAACCAATACAAACAAGGTTAAAATCTAAACGAGGCTAGTTAACTTTGGAAAGAAGGATTTTCTGATGCACCAAAAACTGTCCAGGGTTTGTTACTATGGTGTTTTCTACTGGCTTCATTGGGACCTCAGTTGCATATTCTCTTGGTCTGCTTGAACCTTAGCATCCAGCAATATTTAAATAATTTCTGGAATTATGGATTATATCTTGAAATATGATATTGTCTCATTTTGATTTAAAGTAAGAGATTTCTTTGGCAAAGGCAACTTTGCTTCTGTCTACTGTATGGCTTAGCACCTCAAACCTTTATGTCCAAATCTGAATGAATACTTATTGTTATACCTCATCTCCATGATCTTCACTCTTCATTGTGTGAGCATAACTAAGATTGGTATTTACAGAAAAAAATATTCACTTGTTCTGAGAGGAAAGCTTTTTTTTTTGACATAGCTGAAACTTTTTAAAATATGTCTCAAAACAGTTCTCATAAACTAATCACTTTGGCAAGCTTCTATAGAAAAAAGGTCTTCTGTACAAAGCAATAATGTTATTACTAGCATGCAGAATGATAGAACACCTCCCTAAAAAAAAAAAAACAAGGAGAAATTTCATCAGGAGAGAACCTAATTATTAAAGACATTATAAAAGTAAAGATGACTCTGAATTTGGTGTACAAAGATGAGTTTGATCAAAGGTTAGTTTAATCATTTGTCTATACAAGGAAGTGCTGCCCTGAGTTGTCAGTAGCTCTTCTTGACCTATTAAAAGTCCTAAGTGAATATTATTTTGTAAATCTCAATTGGAAAGACTCCCTTAATAATTCAGGTATGAGAAAAACTTGTTAATATATATTTTTACTAGTTATTTTTTCCTGCAAATAAATATTTTCTGTCATCATGTTCAATTTTTTTATACTGTAAGATTTTTTATCTTGCTTTAAGATAGATAAACTCCCTTTCAAATATTTATATACCACCAAGAAATATTTTCAAGACTGCCTCTGCTTGTGATTTTATCTTCACGCTAAGGGACTCAAAAGGTTAAGATTTTAATCCACTGCAAGGGATTTGCTGAATAAATATTTTGTTTGTAAGAGCTGGATTAGGACAACACACTAAACCTACTCCATCTAACTACAACACAACGAATCTTGTCAAGAAAATAAACTCTTCTGTTTATCCTTACTTATGCACAGAGCTATGAATAACTCTTATAACCAGCTAGTGATCCTGCCTATATTATCTTGTCTGTAAACATGCCCTGCATGCTGAAACAGCTGAAAGGAACATACAGGATTAGGAAAAATCACAGAAGCTGAAAACATGTTTTGACGCAACTGTGGGAGAAAAAAATCCTCTGCTCCAGGTGAAAAGCTTTATAGTCTGTCTCATCTCCCCTTATCCTCACATTGCCCAGAATTGCCTTACTTTGTCAAAGAGAAACTATGATTAAAAGCTCCTTAGAGTGACCCAACTTGAAGGAATACCTCCTTCTTTAATTTCTCTAAGAGATAAAACAGTATATAGGTGTCTGCTTTCAAATCATTGTTTTTCAAAAGGTGCCCTAGGAATGGTTAGAAAAAAAGTTTATACTGAGCAAAAACACACACCTCAAAAGATTTGTTAATCTGTAAACCACTGCTTAAACTTTGAGTTTCAACATTTGATTTTTAACCTAGGAGATCCCAAGCATGTCACAAACCTTATCAGAGATCCTGTTTATCATTAATGTATAAATTATTGGGCAGACTGTTTAAGGACAGCATCTAATATTAGCCTGCAGAGGAACAGCTCTTTAATAACATAAAGGAATTTTTCACTACAATTAACCCAGGGGGCCAAGAAGGCCAATAGCATCCTGGTCTGTATCAGGAATAGTGCGGCCAGCAGGTCTAGGAAAGTGATTCTCCCTCTGTACTTGGCACTTGTGAGGCCGCACCTTGAGCGCTGTGTCCAGTTCTGGGCACCTCATTTCAGGAAGGACATGAACGTGCTGAGAAAGGTCCATAGGAAGGTAACGAAGCTGGTGAAGGGTCTGGAGCACAAGTCCTGTGAGGAACAGCTGAGGGAGCTGGTGGTGTTTAACTTGGAGAAAAGGAGGGTTGGGGGGAACCTTATCACCCCCACCCCACAAAGAGGTTGTAGCCAGGTGAAGGTTGGCCTCTTCTCCCAGGCAACTAGTGACAGGATAGAAGGACATAGTCTTAAACTGCACCAGAGGAGGAAAACATGTAAGTAGCTAGGTGGAGAGCATGGACTTCAAAAATCTAAAAAATCAGTTTAGGGTTTTTTTCATGTTTTCTCCTCAGATTGAAAGGAATTCATTTGAGAAGTCCATGGAAAGTTGGAATTACAGCAATGAGAAAATATTTCAGATGTGAATCTGCACACCTTAATAATATACCTGTCCAGAAAGTTTCTACCTAAATGTGTAGAGAATTATTTCCTCTAATTGCTTTAAAAATTTAAAAAGTGAACTCTAAATTTTTCTAATTCTACCTTTGCACCTAAATTTTAAGCTGTTTTTTTCCTATGAAGACAAAGAACATACACTGCAACTCTCACCAGTTCTCCCTAACAAAATACATTTTGCCATTAGGTTTCCTTAGAATCAAATTCAGATAAAAAATGTTTTTACAATTTTTTTGCAATTTATAAATAAAACAAAACAAACCCGACAGTTCTTGTTGTTAATAAAGGCAGCAGCCTCACTCTGCCTTAGGAATTTCATAAGGCACCGCATGATACTAAATGAGTTTTTTAAGTATTCCTTTTGCATTTTACAGTTAGAGGTACGCAGATTTGTCTGGTAAACAAGTATATTTTACTATTTACACTTTATTTCCACTATAGAATGAAAAAGAATGTGTGACCAGCAGAACTAGGGAAAAGGACAATAAAATGATAATTTGGTGTAAAATTTGGGGCATTCCAGTCAGTTAATTTGCTTTTCTACAGGAGGTGTAGCTATCTGAATTTCCATAATATAAAACCGTTTACTCTTCCACAGAGTAGGAATTTATGGAAAAAACATCCCTGTGGCATGGTTTAAGGTCAACTATTACAGTAAAATATTCATTTTCATGATACATATGAAATAAACATTTAAATATAACACACCACCATTTCTTTCATCAGCAGTGGTAAAAAACAGCAAATAGTTGGTTCAGAGAGGAAGTTTTACAATTATTTGTCAGGATTTTTCATTGTCTGGTCGGAAACATCAACCACTTCTCTATGAGTAAAGATATAAAGAAGTGAACGCTGCTTACTATTCACGGATACTTCTATAAATAAAATTATAGCGTGGACTTATTCATAAAATAAAGAACACATTCACTCAAGATATGTCTTTGTTTTATTCTCTCAAATAGTTTCACAGAATCAGCAGCCTCTTCCCATTAAAAAAAGACCACTCTTAATAAAATGGGGAAAAAATTATACTAGTGATGAAAGACACACAGAGCTCATAAAAATGAATCACTACATATGCTGGCTAACAATGTGTCAATTTAAAACAACATAATTCCTAAAAGTTGTGTGGCATAAATAATTTCTTCCATGTGAACAGTGTTTATATGGATTTGTCAGTATTAGCAAGAGAAAACAAACAAATTTTAATATGTCATCCTAAAACTCACATGTTAGCACGCACTATCCAAAAACTGGAATCATAGCTAACAGCGATAAAAATGTTAATTTATTTCTAATCCTGTGAAAGTCTATTTTCTCTAATAGTTACGGAAATGGAAATGAAGTGGTGTCTAAAATGAACACACTGTATTTTGCTTCTTCAAAGCCCAAGAATTTCAACTGGGTACTTTTGGATATGTTGTCCAACATATTTTGTGCAAGACATATTTGGGACATAAAAAAATAAGCATCCTAAAGGGTATACAGTAACACACTGGATAAGGCCTTATAAATCAAAGTGTTCAAGACTTTTTAAGAATTGCAGATGTAGGATTCCCTCCCTTGGACCACATGACCTTTCACATATGTTTATGTACGTATTGTGCTTATTCTTCAGCATTCAGTGTATCTGCACTGGCAAGTAATCCATCTGGTGTTCACAAAAGAGGTATGGAGAAGACTTTCAGAGTGATGTCCTGCAACTTCTGTCTTCAGGAGACGTAGGATTTTCCCTCATCTTTCCCATCCATTATGAAAACTATATGAATCTGTGGACAGAGATGCTACAAATGTATTTCATGTTACTATCTGTCTACATATGCCCGTACCTTAAAATGGGGATTTTTTTTCCTTAAATGTATAACTCTTTCCTCCCTCTAGAAATTCTACTGCTCTTGTCTGAGGCAGTGGGCCCAATATTCATACTCAGTATCAAAACTGAGGAAAGTAATTTTCAATCTAAATAATAGAGGAACACTAATGAAATCACAGAATTGAAAAAAAAAAAATAAATGCATTACAGAGAAAAACAAATATCCACAAAATCCCCAAAACGTTTGCTGCCTAAAAGGTTATTGAACAGATTAACAGATTGCTGAATTACTTATGCTCTTCTATAGGCACATATACGTGCTTTAAATAGTGTACATAATGACTATATTCATTTATAATATGTCCATTGTGTCAAAATTTCCAGCTTCCTGAAATAAACCCACATTTTACTCTTGGAATGTTTCTTCTGGTGTCCTTCCTTAAAAATATTACACAAAAGACATGTGGCAATGCTCTGATTTAAGGCAGGCCAAGGCAGAAAGTTTCATGTTATCACTCCAAGAAAATGCGTTAAGAAACTTAGAACGTTTGCATGCACAGAATAATTCTTTTGGATCCCTTCACCTCATCTGTCTTTGGTGTCAGCCCAAGAGATGAAATGCATGTAACTGAGCAGCCATGTAATTCTGGCACCATTAAGAAGACTGCCCTCCCTTCTCTCTTCCAGACCTCCTGACAGTTGTTTCTAGCCTGCATTGTCTGATAAAGCCCAGAGTCTGAAGGCCTTCCTTGAAGATCATACTTACCATGAGGAAAGACAGACTTTTCCCAAGGGCTGGAAAAACAAGCCACGTAAGAAATGAGGACTGAAAAGCCACATTTGTGAAGGGTTCTATTACCTGAACAGGACTGCATTTTACTTGTGACCTTCACTTGGAACACCTCCGTGCTGCACCTTCCAACCGTGGCAGCACGTCAGCAGATTTCTGCATTGTTCTGAGCCAGCTGCCTACACCCTCACAAGACTGCAGTGGTGAATTAAGTCTAGTATCCGTGTTCCATTTGTGTGCAAAAACATCAAAGGCACAAATAAATTCCACTGCTTTTTTATGAAACACTTTGGAGCTGTGGCAATGGACAGGTATTGATGCACAACCAGAGGATTACTAGTTTCAACTGAAGTGCCAGTGCCAACTTTGTAAAAACACTGAGATGAAGGCAACGACTTGAGAGAGTGAACCTCACCCTAGACTTCAAAACATGCCACAATGCTGTTGTTTCTGGCAATCTGAAACAAGTCTCTTGTTTTCCTAGCATCCACATCTGCTCTCTAGTGTTGGAAACTCACAGTGGGGAGGAGGGTGGAGAAACAAACATCAGGCAAGGGGACTTTTTTTAAAAGGTACCAATTCCCTACCTATTTCCATGGCCTTCTGTTTCAGACTTTGAAAGTATACCGTGCTCCAATAATTTGGGAGTATTATTGCCTGCCTCAAGCCCAAATTGCTGCTTCAAAATGTGGAAGCCATTTCTGAATTTCCCCACAGCTTTCACCCTTGCCTAAAACTATTCTGTAACACTCACTAATGTTCTGGTTTCTTTGTCAAGGCAGATGCTTCTAAAGACAACCTGAACTACCTTATGCCAGAGGATGGAGATATATTAGCATTTCCAGGCCAAGACAATCAATTAATTGGTAATAACTACTAGAATTAATCAGCCTTGTCTATCCAGCTTCATTATTCAGAAACAAAGCACCAGCATGTCTTTTCTGCTGTCACTTCTGTTCATTTTTTCTATATATTTTGCTTAATCTTAGACGGCATCATCTTTGAATTTATTTAAAAGTCATGCCTCATATTACTTTTCAGTATCTCTGCTTTGCCCTGTATCCGCACAGCATATGGAAATTGGGTGCTCTGCTTGCTGGGCTGCATTTTCAGGAGGAGAAAGTGGAGGTGGGAGTGCTTATTAAGAGCACTGGGGTGATCCAGTGAGGGTATGGCTTCTACCTTTGCATGTACAGGGATGCTGAAAGTGTGACCATAGACTCTTAACTATTCCTTGTCAGCCCAAGAGCAAATATGTTTTTGCATAGGCCATCAGCAGCCACAGTCAGAGGCTTGGTAATATTATCATAAATGCTCAGGTGAAATCTGCGAGGGTTTAGGAGAAAATAAGATAGCTCTGCCTCAAGAACAGAAACATCCTTCAGTTAGAGGAGATTCTGGGCCTGTACAGTTTCAGCTTTGCTGTTGTTGTCTACTGCTGATTGTTTATCCACTTCCAGGATGGAAATGCAAATGCCATATCCACAAAGATGGACCAGTTGGTGACATTTCACAAATATTCTCAGCCAAAAGGGTTTTCTTATATGAATAAACTCTAAACATCTATATTGAACATAAACCTAGTTGCCCAAATTCAACTGTCCAGTCCTGACCTTCTCCTTCATGAGTTTTATTCTTCTAGATATTACTGTTGGAAGCCTTTCCATAATTTATAGCACGTTACACCACACTTTCTTTAGTTTTCAAAGCCAGGTCCTAAATAAAGACCAAAAAACACTTCAAACAACTTAATCCTTCCTAGAAAAGGCTGTTAGCATTCAAAGATGACATTACATCAAAGGCAAAGGTTAAACTCCAGAATGCATTCTTTGAATGAAGTAACAAAAGCTCTATTATAGCCTTTGATCACTTGAGCTCACCTGTAGGAAATGTTACACCTTTTTATTAAACTGTTGAATTGTCTTTGCTGTACAAGCTGGAGACATTCTTGACAGGCTTAAAAGTCGTTAACACCTCTGAGGAATGCTCAGCAGAGCCTATAATACTCTCTCGTGTCTATGCATGTTAGTACAGCAACTCTATAGTTTCCTAACAGCCCAGGCACTCTTTCCTTTTCTTATTTCTGTAACAAATTTATTGAAATGAGTGAAAAAGTAGTATATTGGCAAAATTATCCATGACACAGATGTGCACAGCAAAATATTTGACGCTATCAGGAAATGAAGACCCTATCACTAAATTAGCAAATGTATTGAAATACCATGAGAGGATTTTAAATAAATCACCACTTAACTACTGAAAAGAAAACCAAACAAATCTGCATTTTTAATTGGTGGCTGGGCAGTACATTCACCACTGTCCATTACCAACTGCTGTACACAGAGTCAATTTATTTTTCATTCAGATAGCCTGCATTCACATTCTCACACAAACTGACACACACATACCTGCCATGCTTTTCCTCCCTCTCTCAAGCATTAACTACTTGTATATAAATGTATATGCATACCACTGTGGACTATGAAAATAAAAATAAAGATCAACATTATATCTTTAACTTCTCTTCTTTTAAAGATTGCTGCACGTTTATTTAGTTTTAGAAGCACTGCCAAATATAAATGTCTCCTCTTGAAAGTAAATAAATAAATAAGCTTATAAGGATATTGTGACAATCCAGACTGCTGTTTAGTTCTAATATCTTTAACAACAAACAGCTGAAAACTATTTTCCCCCAGCCTCTGTGGATCCTTTTTTTTCCTCTTTTATTTCTTCTGTTCTTTTGCACAGCTCATGTCTTCATGCTTAAAGATTATTTTTAATAAGGACTAGCATTCCTACATGGATGCACCCTCTCAGACACACAGAGAACTAGGAGTTGATTCTGCATTTGTTCCCAAGTTGTGCTCTATATATATTACTTCTTACATATCACAAAGCTTTTGACTACTTCTAATACACTTCACACTTCAGGTTCTGAGACGTCTTCTGCTGAATACGCACTCACATACATGAAAGCTGACTTCCAGACCATCCCTGCATGCACATACAGAAAGAATGCTTACATAGAAAGGAATGCTATGAAACAGCTGAGAAACACAGGGCAAACAACTAACAAATATAAATGATGATACATTTTTAAAAAGGCATGTATCCTTCAAAAAAGGAAATGCACCTGCTGTCTGCGCTGTATCTGAAGCCTCCCACACAGCCTCATGCAATCAGCAAAAACTAAGTTTACGTCTTTCTTTCCCACTAGATCTATGATTTTCTTCAAGAACTTCTGACTTACTCATGCTTCTATTTAGAGATAACTATTCAGCGGAGGCTTGCAGTGAGCTTCTGGATCTTAATCCTGTTGTCTCGATTAGTCTCTCTAATGATTACACAGTTTGATTGCCTCAGAGGGAGGTGGAGAAGAATGGGGTAGAGTGAAGGGAGCAGTTTGTGTAGTCCCCATTAGCTCCTGATTACAGGAAAAACAAGATAGTGTCATGTTGTCTGAGTTCAGTGGGGAGGAAGGTAATGTGCCTCAGAATAATTCTGTACAATCAAGAGATTAGAAGGATTAAATGTAACCAAACCTTTCCTAAAACAGAAGTGATGAGCAATATGTTTTTAAGTGGTAAACACTGACTAATTTGTTGACTCATCTGTGAGGGTCTACCAACACAGTGAGAGCACTAGTGAGAATAAAGCAGCCGCCCATACCTGTTTCCATGCTGAATCACATGGAATGGGTTTAAGATTGCTGTGCCTATATGACTTTATTCACTGAAGATTTCTGTCCTTCTCCCTTTTCTAACTCAACTGAGCGATAAAAACTCAGTATTTTCTAAAACTATGAATTTTTCTGTACCTTTGGGTGACCAGAACAAATGAGTAAAAGCTACCTCACTTGGAAGAAATTTTCATCAGCAGTTTCTTCTTAGACATGAGTGATTTAGAGTTTGTATTTTTCATAAAATTTGAAAATGGCTTTCATAATAATTCAATCAGAAAAACAACAATATAAATTTATTTGCTAATTCCTTCTGAAAAATTATACAATACAAAAACAAACCTAGTAGACTTTTCATTTTTCTACTTTAGATCATTTCTTAAATCAACAATTAATGATTTTCTTATTTCATTTTATGAAAATAGCTCATTATTTGCAGTAACATATAGAAATTCTTCATCAAATGTCTTCAGTTTCTGGAGAACAATTTAATCTTTTCTGCAATCACAGTGCTGTCAGATGCAGAAAGCAATATTCACTCTGCACAGAAAAGTCCTTTTTAGTCCTCACAAGAACTCTACTGTGTGATAATATTCACAGCAGTGAAAACACAGGAGCATATCCACATGTATTTGCTCTTCAAAGCTTGTAGAAGGTGATGGATTAAACTGAGAACAGCAGCTCCTCCAAATGGAAAAAAACATAACCCATTCTCATCAAGAAAACATCAAGTCTGTGCTGCTTATTCATTTTTAAAAGTCATTTATCCCCTAATGTTAGCCTGTTCCTCCCTTCAAGGCACAACATTCAGAGGAGAGGAGTAACTGCAGTGAAGTATGAAAGCAACATGTCCCAGAATGACCTGGAAAGCAAGTGCAACTCCTTCCTATAGGTGCAGTAACACCAGAAGAGAGGAGGAGCTGTGGTCTGTCAGTTGCTTTCCTCACAACAGCAAAATAAAGGTGATAAATAAAACTTTGTAAGGAGTTCATGTAATTGGTTTAAGATTATATATCATGTCAAAAGAAATCAGTAAGGCAATCTCTGTAAGGAGAGAGACTATATTTTATGAGGTTAGACAGTGTAACTGGAAAATACAAATTTCTGAAGTCCTTTATCAGATGAAATGCAGGAGCTCTTGATTTCCAAAAATGTTTTAGTGCATGTAACTCCACTTCCAAACAACTCAAGGATCTAAAAACGAAAGTAACACCATAGGAAAACTGAAAGTTTACAGTTCGTGTAGACACATAGGCTAAAGCTCACAACAAACTGAGACACAGGCTGGAAAAAATTTTGAATTGCTCTTGGCTTCAGATACCTGGCCTTCAGTCACCAGGATGAGTCTCAGATTAGCTTTCCCAAATATGTTTAACTCATAAGCCCTGTGCTTATCACGGAATCATAGAATAGCCTGGGTTGGAAGTGACCTCTAAAGGTCATCTGGTTCCAACCCTCCTGCTGTGGGGCTCCTTTCACTGGACCAGGTTGCTCAAAGCCCCATCCAACCTGGCCTTGAACATTTCCAGGGATGAGGCATCCACATCTCCAATCAATCTGTTCCAGTGTTTCACCACCCTCACAGTAAAGAATTTCTTCATTATGTCAAATCTAAATCCATCTTTTTTCAGTTTAAAACCATTACCCCTTCTCCTTTTGCAACAGGCCCTACTACAAATTTTGTCTGCTTCTCTCTTCTAAGCCCCTTTAAGTACTGAAAGGCCACAATCAGGTCTTCCCTGAGCTTTCTCTCTGCCAGGCTGAACAATCCCAATTCCCTCAGCCTTTCTTTATGGAGTAAGAACATCTATCTACACAGACTTTCCAACAATGCCTAAACTGGACAGCTCTTAGCACCACTCTTTCCCCATCTGGAGTTAGAATCTGAGGTTCACTCAATTTGTAATAGAATATAAAAAGAGTAATGGTGGGGAAAGAGGTTTATTGACAATCACAGAAAAACTCACAGGACTGAGTTTTCCAAACACAGGCACCCATCTTGCTGGAAGCTCAGACTCATTAGGAAAAGTATAGGCAATAGCTGAATTACAGATCTGAAAGAACAGGTTAACACAGATGTTTTGACAAAAGATAAATAGCGATTTTCGAACAGTCACCCCAAAACTGGACTTTTTTCCAGATCACTTGTTCAGTAACCTTGGTAATCATTAAAGGAGTTTAGGGATTCTTTTGACACATTATTCATCACAAGCAGAAGCTAGAAAGTCAAAACACTAAAAAAAGAAGTTGGTTGCCCTAGGCATGTTTCAGCTTACTGTCAGCTCAGTCTGTTCTAGTGTTTCACTTGTAATAGCTCCCTTGCTGTACTTATGACTAATAACAATAAAATATTAACAAAATAGTTTTGCTTGGTGGCGACTCTAGAGACAGGAATGAAAGATGTTGTTGTGTCCTCTGTTTTGTTTCTAGCCTGACAAGTAGTTTTGTTCCCATTGCTACTGTAGCCCTTTGATGCCAAAGGGATCAGCGGCAGCAGTACTGCTGTGTTCATCGCTGGTCTAAGAATAAACAACCTGATATGCTCTCCTCACCTTAGAGCTAATTTTTTTCATTTAGTGCCTCTTCCTTCTCAGATAGAACTTTCTAATACCCTCCAACTTCCTCTAGCTTTTCCCACTTCCTCCCAGATGTTGCTAAAAGTCGTGGTGATGCTTTTCGTCCTTGAGCTGCTTTGCTGCCCGTGTTGAGCTCCCTTTCATCTCTTCCAGCTCCTTCTGCACTCATTCAGCCTCCAGCTGCAGACCTTAGAGCTGCTCCAATTCCCAGAGCCTCCAGAGTGATGCTTTCTTCAAAAACCAACCCTCTCCCACGCTGCACTGCAGCGATGGATGGGAAAGGTTTGCCAGTTCCCAGAAGACTCTCCCATAAAATCACCTCAAAATACCCAACAGATTAAATTTGAATTTTTTTTTACAATATATTTTTATTTCACTGTTATTACTGCTTGTTTTTAAACATGCCTACAGGCCCCAGGCAAGGCTGGGCACTACCCATAGGAATAAACAGCCCTCAATGCACTTTGCTATATAAACTTAATCAGACCAAAGATAAGGGAAACAAATTCTATAATTCTTATTATTTCTTTTCACTCCGAAGTACAGCTGAATTTGTGCAAAACCTGTGGCAACTGCAGCAAAAGTGTTTAGGCTGTACTATGAACTTGATACTCTGTATGCTGAATTCAGTTTTTATCGTTTTCAGGGGTTTTTGCAAAACCTTCATGTGGTTCTAGGACTTACAGAATTATGTTCTATTTGTTCCAGCACGAGTGCCTTATGAAGGCGTCTGTTAAGGGTTTCTCAAACATCTCATTCAAACTAAACTCTGAAGAAAATTTAGTTTCTTTAAACCAATTAAGGTCTAGGTTTTTAATCCCTTGGGTGCTGTCACATGAATGTACAATTTTATGTGCAAGCTAGGATGGATTCTTAGAATAAGAACAAATAAAATTTAAGAGAAGAACAAGAGATAAGATAAGATAAGATAAGATAAGATAAGATAAGATAAGATTGAAAAAGTCAGGCACTAACCAATAATATCAAGGTTGACTTATGCATTGTCTGTGTAGTTTGTAGCCTGTAATTCAAACCAAATGATGCCTTTAAAATATGTTTTGCAAACAGTGTGACAAGATTGGCAAATACTTGTGGTCTCAAAGAGATTCCCTTTTGTCCTCATGTTGGGATTCTCACTTCTTTGTGGTGTACCCACAGTTTGTCCCCTCAGACTCTTTTATTCTGATGCCTTTTTAATGCTAACACCAGTCAACTCCAGATTGCAATATCCCTTGGCATTGTAGTGGTAATATGATTCACATTACCACTGGCACTTTATCTCCTGATAATTGCATAATTAACTTACTGTGTAATCACCATTGTTCCCAGCAACTTGTTACATGATTGCCGCCTCATTTCCACAAAGCAGCACATCTCGGTTTTGACATGGTCAAACCATGTGATGTTTGGAGACTTGTGAACTTCATGATTTCTGGAGGCTTGAAAGCTGGTTTGTCGTAGCTCAGATGTGGAAGCTGAGTCAACTCGAGGGGGGCCATCATACTTATATGGGCAACAGCAATCTCTCTGGAACCTCCATACCAGAATATTTCAGTGACTAACTTAGAAATTCTCAAAAATAAATACATTCTAGATGCATGGAAAATTCTATCAGTTAGGAAAATTTCAACACAAACAGATATGCTAAGCACTGCGTACATCACAGTATGCTGGGGGGTTTATTTTTCTGGGTGTCTTTTTTATATACTACAGTCTCTACACTTTTCCACATTGTCTGTTCTTTGCTTCTGTTTTCAACCCAATTATTTTTCTTAAGGTTGCTACTCCATTTCTCTAAGCCCTTGCACTTCATTCGCTTACTGAGAAGAATTTTTAAACAAGATTTTCAAGGCATTTCAAGAAGAGGCAAATATGGTCTTCTTATTCCATAGTCTTGCACAAAAACCAGGAAAAAATTGTCCCCAGTGACTCACTACAAACATGGCACCTTTTAAATGCTGATTGTTATCTTCATTTTTCTTATGCACAGGTGGATTGCTCATTTTTGTTCCACCTCTGTTCAGTTTTGGTAAATACTAAAAAGAATCAGGAGTTCCTTGCAGTTCAAACTGACAAATTTTCTCCAAATCTTTGGATTGTACAAGCATTTAATAACCTACAATCAGACCAGACACTGACATAAATGAGGATTATGTCTGCAGATCAGTAGCAGAAGCAGAGTGGGACAGACCTATTGGGCGATCTGGGAGTTAATCAGTGGGGTCTGATCCAGCATGTGACACACTCTTTGCTTCAATTTCTTAGGCTGGAGGCCAGGAACACCTATTCTAAAACATCCTTTTGAACTTCCCTGAGAATGCCAAACATATTACACTGTATATGACCACATTATTGTTATATACAAATAGTTGGAATTGAGCCTGGATTCAGATGAGACCAAAACCACTTTTTCTATTGAAGACTTCTCCAGTGAGACAGGCCAGAAGGGTGATGTTCACTATTGTTTAAATATCTGCCAAACTGCAGCTTTAATATTAATGGCTTATTCAGGTCATGCCATTTCTGAACGGGTTTTTTTGTATCATCCTCTATGATATTTATGCTAATGGCCAAATGCTTTCAATGAACTTAATTTCCAGCTTCAGTGAAATAACTTCTACACATCTAATTTAAAAAGTAGAACACTTAATTTAAACAGAATATACATAAAAGGTTTTTTTCTCTTTTGCCTTATATTGCTATTGTTAAGCCTGAATCAGATATGAAATCTAAGCTTGTTACTGGGAAAAATACATTCACATTCAAAGTTTAATGTTACTCAGCTCTCCATGCAATCACTGCAATAACACTTTATCTCCCTATTATGAGTGTCCTTGACAGAATGTTCGCAGAGCTAATCATTCACAGAAAAAAATTAGAAATGAGGGCAAGAGGATATGTACATATTTTTATATATGTGTGTATACAAGTATATATGGTCTTGGAGCTGATTTTTTTCTGCTCTGGACATTTGCAACTTCTTACTGAAGTCAAAAGACTTCATATAAGTCACTATAATCTAAGCAGGGAAATAAGAGCTTCATGATTCTGTCATGTTTATAAATTCTTTCAATTACATAAATAGTTTTGAAATTCTTAAAACAATAACCATTGTTGTATATTGATTCATTACCCTTTTGAAGAAAATGTTGCTGTCAAATATAACCCTACTCAGTGGTTATTATGGTGAAATCATATACCCAAACAACAAAAACCTTCAGAAAGGTATGGTATGATTCCGTTCAACTATTTTCAGTTGCTGGCCAAATACACATTCTGGTGCAACTTCTTTTTTAACCTCCTAATGCAACCTAACACTGCGGATTGGAGTCTATCTCCTCAAAACTGCAGCTTACAGGATACCTTTGTGGTGCATTAATCTTTTAACCCCTTGAGGCATACTGAACATCAATTACAGAGTGCTGTTGCCCAGAGGTGAGATATGTGAGCTGGAGCTAAAGACAGACTACAGCAGCGGCATCTTACACACAGATCATGAGCAATCCATCTTCTTCAGGGTGTGGGGGCAGAACAACTTTGGAAAGCCATCAAGCCGTAATACTGTATTTGAGTGTATTTGCGGCTAAAACTAACTTGTCACACAAGGAAGAGCTCGCAAATCATCCTGACCCTCCTGATCCCGCGCAATCTGCTGCTGAGGAGCACAGGCTGTTAAAGAGCCTCACAAGGTCCACACAAAAGAAGCAAAAGGGGACTCTTATAACTACCCTGGACTTCTCAGAGCATCCAGTTTAGGAGGAGGATGGATAGTAAATACCACCACCAAAATTGAGAGTTTTCATTGGCATTGCTTAAAGACAAGACGGGTGCACTTTGATAAAAAAAGGGGAAAATCAGCTCAAAAAACACGATATGAACCCCCTGCTACTGAGATTTCCCAGCAGCTACAAATACTAAAAAGTGGGGTTTTCCTACATAATAAAGCTCCCATAGAAATTACTATATGCCTGCTCTCAATTTCCTTTCAGGCACTAAGTTTGTTCTTAATGTGTTTGTCACATTAAGATAGTAACAGTTTTTATTGCTTTAGGAAGTATAAATCTAAAATATACAGAGTGGTTTTGAGCTTCAGCTTGCTTAAGGATAGATGGGACTGGTACCACCACTTGTTAGGTCATCCAGTACTGGATGTTATAGGCCTAGATGCCTGTGTCATGAGTACATGTACACCTTTTGTGAGCAGCTACCTACAGCTTCATCAAGGCTTGCCTGGGTGCTATGACATGCTGCTATCTATTCAAAAACTCACCAAAGCAGCTGGCTCAAGAAACTTCTAAAACACTGATTAAAGGATGCATTGACTGACTAAGGATAACTGTATATTGAATAATTGACGTGTTAGAGGATGATAGAGGCATGTTCCAAAGATTTTCAATGAGTCATCCTGGGGCTGAAGAAAGGGAATGAGTAGCCAGGAACCAACAGTGGGGTCAGGCTCCAAAAGGAAGAGTTTCTTACTTTTTTATTGTGCCTTTATTTCTATTTGGAAGAATAGCATGGAAGTAAAGGAAGTCTGCATTTGTCTGTGTTCAAAACCGTACAAATCTTGATACCTATTGCACAGCTAATGAACTATCAAAATCAGTGCACATTACTGGATAATTTCTTTCTTTGGAAATACTGAGTGTACCTCTTCCTGTGGCAATTTTTTCTTGAGGTTGGTATTTACTGCCTTCTCAATAACTTCTGTGACTTTCTTCTCTAAAATTATTATTATTAATTCATGCTTCACCTGACATTGCTATTTACTGTGTTTCAAGAATAATTCCCATTTTAGAGATATCCTTTAATGTAAGAAGTGATCTATTCTGGCTAAATGTGTAAAGGCATGAATATTTCTCTAGAAATCAGATAGAGAAGCCGCTACTGTAAAAGTCTATTAACTCCTGCAGTTTGTCTGACTGCTGTCTGTGACATCCTTAAGTCAGTCAAGGCTGTCTGCTCCTGCTCACAGTCACCAACACCCTTCACAGACGCAGGCTTTTAGAAAGCAAAGCAGTTTCCATTGGTCTGTGGACCTGCCCAAAGTTCCTCAGTAGCACAGGCACAACTGAGTTTGTCAGCTTTAAGATAAGGAACAAATAACTTACTTTTTTTTCGTACATAGGGTAGTAAGATTCATTTTTTTACTTCAGCAGAGCAGGTGCCATTTTCTACTCATGCCCAGGCTCTGCTTAAAGATAGCTACAGCTATCTCTATTGGCCTACCATTTCTACTCTTGCCTTCACTTGCAGCACTATCAGTATTTTAAATACCTGAAAAAAAGCATGAAATATTTAGGAATTTGCTTGAACTGTATAACCAAAGAATTAAATGCAGTAAATAAAACGCTCACTTTAGTAAAGTCAAACATTGCACAGATTATACCACTTCCTAGAATTAGTATGTTGCAGCTGCAGAAGCTTGCTGTGATGGTAAAATAACTTTACACAATCACAGCCTTTATTCAAGGGGGAGAAAGACTGGATTGAAGTTGGGTATTTTGCGCACAGATAAACAGACTTGAACCTGGCAGCAGAAGTGCTGGGCTTGCTGAATTTCTGGAGTCACTGATTTTAGTAGGGCTAGAGTCTCATTCTCTCTTTTTTTTTTTTTTTTTTTTTAAGTATTGGAGGGCTTGGCAGCATCTTTCATTAATGAAGCAGTAAGGGAGAGTCTTAGCTCCGTTAGATCTTTAACTTCTAGATAGATAAAGCTGATCTAAAATAGGCTCCCTCTAGGGTTAATGGATGCAGATAGACATCTCCAGAGGGTGTTTTATCCCACCTAGTTTTGATGTATACCAAAGAAGAACTGCCCTCAGGAGATGCATGTTTCTCTCTGCTGATTATAGAGAAAATATAAATGACTACTGCATTTAGGTGTCTAGCTTTCAGATAGACAACTTTACATTAAACAAATACCACTCTGAATAGAGATTTAGACATAGGTATTTAATAAAATCTTGTGATCTGACTTCCAAAATGAAAATAAAAATGCAGAATAAAGAAATTATGCACTAAAACTGCTGTATAGATGCATGTAAAGAAGATAATGGGTCTCTCCCAACACCATTAAACTTTCCATAACATTCTAGATAATTCTTATTTCTTTGATTGGTCTCAATAAAGTAGTTCTATGTTATATTATCTATAAAGCCACACAACTAGAGTAATATTCATTGCCTTCATACATGGACACTTACATACCACCTCCTGTGTGTGGCTCTCAGAATGTCTTACAAACATTAATGAATTTAATTTCCCTGTGAGCAAAATAGTTTTATTGTGTTTCCTATACAGCTGTTGAAACCACAGCAGCAAACGAGATAGATTCTAGAGCTGGAGAATTACAAAGTTTTGTTTACTGCTCAACTTATGAAATAAAACACTTGAAAGTTGCTTTCTGGAGGAAATTATTCTTGGCAGCAGTGCCAAAATTACAACCGTCTCTCATTTTTGTGCAACCTGTGATTGGCAATTTTCGTATAACAGAAGATGAAAATCAAACATGCTGAGATATTTAAAATCTTGTCAAATGAATAAATATATTTCTAAGGCAGTTTGGAGGAAATTTTGAAGCTTGATATATGACATAGTCCTTTCCATCATAGTACACTGTATATAGTATGGTGAGTGTATATCATAAAACTAGTTGGGAAAAATGTATCACCATTACTTTTGAAATGCTTACCCCTTAAACACAGTGTTTGTTGTGAATTAGAATAAAAATAAAATTTATTATTGGAATATTTTAAAAAATATTGTACCTGTACTTATGGAAAAATTGTATTTGATTTCATATGTCAAAAAACCCCTTATAGCTGTATACTATTAGGTAATCATATATTCTATATATTATACAGTGTGCATGTTGACAAATATATATGCAGATGAAGAGAGGTTCAGAGGAAAAAGCCAGTAACATTGGAGACCATGTTAAAATTTTTAGAAGATTGTGGTTTATTATTTTTGATCATTGAGAAATGTTTTTAATAAATTTTTACAAGCATATAACTCGCTGTGGGAAGAACAATTCCACAACTATTTCATAACTTTTTTCTTGACATATCACTAGTGCTTTGTATTTTGAAAAAGAAAATTAATCACAATAATATTGACTAGGCTGGAATATTTTATTTATTGAATGAAAACATCAGATCGTTCTGTCACTTACTAGTGCAATACTTTAGCATTTTTGATCATTAAAAGGATCATTCTCTAATTTATGAAAGCAAGTGACAAGGCTTTTTCATATGTATTCCTTATATAGATATATCTATCTAAATGCACACCTATATGTACATCCATATACCTGCCTGAACACAGAAATTGCAAGGACTTTGTAGTATGTTTTATACACTCAATTATTGATAAAGAGAACACAACATCACTTCCATTATCTACTCTGACTGTCCGAACATTCCCATCATTAGGAACAAATTAGCTGTTCTCTCTCCTTAAAAAAGCATTACAGGACTTGCTTCTAAAGGTTCCCTGTGGTCCAGAGAGAAATCTGTGGGCCTCCAGAGATCACTGCAAACTTTTTGGAGCCATCCATCTCAGTAGTAAATTAGCTGATACACCAGCTTCTGCCAAAATAAAAGTGTTGAGCCTGTTTGTAGATAGTGTACCCGGTTCCCATTTCCAAGAAGAAATTGGACCTAGAAATTATTTCTGGATAATTTTGCTTAGCATCTCTGCTGCCTCACCTCACTCTGCCCAAAATACCTCGCTCAGGTTTTTTAAGGTGGGGTTTCTCCCCTGTGAGAGGCAGACAGTTCACGGGGGGCTGCTCTTTCTCTGGATGTGAGAGTTCTTGCCTTCCAGTTTATGGGAGAGGAACAGGTCACACTGGCTGAAGACTCACAACAAAGAGCACTGGGTGTCTGAAGCATGCAAGGAGTTACAATACAGGACATTTCTCCCTCTCAAGTTAGCAGTCCGTTGCAGCCACAGGGCTTTTCTCAGCAGATGAGCTTACCTGCCTTAGCACTGCTTTTGGATCTTGGTGCCAGAAATACATAGAGAAGTATCTACTAATTATCTGATAAATGTGTTTGTTCATGTCTGAAGTGCAGCTTATCTAATTGCCAGTGCCCTTCCTATTTTCCTCTAAGGGGTGGGTTTAGCTGAGAATTCTCCCAAAGAGCTTGCTTTTCATGTGAGTAATTATGTGCTTTGCTTGTTTCGAAGGGATATTAGCTCATCTGCCAATGGCAGCAAAGGAAAAAAAATAATCTCAAGGAGATTCAGATCTAAAATAATACAGAAGCAAAGAATTTTGGATTTGTGGCTTTAGACCTCATTAAAATTAACATAAAGCTATCAGTGAGGCTTGCTAGAAAGTACTAGAAGATCAGTGTTACTGAAAATGCTGTCTTAAGGGCATAAACTTGTAAGGCCAGGTCACTAATCAGTTTCATACTTGGGAGCCAGGAGATAGGAAAGTTAATAAAAACAATCAAATGAACAAGAAAAAAACAGGGGTTATTAAGAGTGTAAACTCTTGCAAGCTCTTGCAAACTTTGCAAATCTCTTGGCAACCACTTATACTTCTGAAACTCCCACTACTTTCTGGGTACTAGCAACTTCAAGGCCCAAATGTCCCTTTCTTTATGTTTTGCAAATCTTCAGGAGCTACTATCAACCTGCAAAAGCCAGAAAATGGTTTAGCTCCTTGCTACGTCTACTGGGCTTAGAACAACAGGAGAAGGATTCAATCCATTTCATAGGATATATAAGCATTAACTTGCCTGGAATATGGTTCAGCTTATTTAGTAGAGTAGAAAGCATTAATCTGGATAATAATGCTAACTTGTAATGTATATTACATACAATTTAAAATAATGTTTGCATTTCTCATTAGAACAATCATGTGACTGAAGGAGAATGTTAATACAGTTAGTTATATAGGTTCATTTGAACATAACCTTCCATCTTGAATATTATTCTGATCCAGGTAGATATTACCCTTTCTGTCAGTTCATATAACACAGCCCCATCTCAGCAAAATACAGCATAATTTCCCTGAATAAAAAAACAGCGAGACTTGTAACATCCACAGAAGACAAGCAATTATAGGAGATCAATGCATTGTTATTTTATTTATCAGGTCACCCTAAGATTTCTCACACATGCAGAGAGAAAAATGGATGAAATATAAGTGAAACAAAAGTATGGCAGTGTCCAACACATCTTAACAGAAAAGAAGTAAATCTCTGTTTCTCAGCAGACTAGACTCATGAAAACTCTCAAGTATCCTAATCTGACTATAAGTTTACCCTTCTTACACCTTATCATCCTTCTTATGATTTTTTCTTCTGAATGCATTGTGACGGACATTGTTGTCTGTAATCCCCACCAAAGTGGGAAAATCAATTAAATAATTATCCATTGTTACAAGCATGGCAAAGAGCTGCTATTCCTATACGAATATATTTTCAGCAAGACAGTGCAATTTGATGTGTCACTCTTGTTTGGAAGATGTGCAAATTAACCATGCAAGTACAGTATTCCTGGCTGAGTGGAAATATCTGCATCTATATTATTTTGATACCTTATCTGTATCACAGCAGATGTCTCAGAGCAGCTTTCCATGCAAGCACTGTCTTGTAAGAGGGGAGCCCAATACTGAAACACCGAGAGGTTCCATCTCACAGGGCTCAGACCTTCAGTGATAATTGTAACTTCTCCAGGTCTTCAAGCTTTTGAAGAAAAAAAAAAGGTGGAGACAAAGACATCCTGAGTAAAATAGACTACTGGACTGTTACTGCTAATAACTTTTGTCCCAGTTGCACACTCCTTTCCAAAACGAGATAGGAAGAAAGCCAGATGATTTGTGGCTGAAGCACTATGGAGAAAAGTAAAAGCAATGCTGCAACCATTCCTTTGGTGCTTCCACAAACAACTACAGGGAAGTATGAGGATTCAATGGAAAGATGGCGGAGAGAGATGTTCAAAGTTCCCTGATACTGTTATGAAACAAGCAAACTCCTGCAAAGTACTTTTTGCTTTACTGCGAATCTGAAAAAAAAAAACAAACCCTAAACCAAAGACTGCCAAGTAGCCTGAAGGAAAATGATACAAAAGATCTCTTCCCTCTTCTCTTCTAACCTACTCCACTTCCTGCCTCCTTTCTCACTCTACTGCTTTCCCTCCAGCTAATCATCCCTGAAAAACAAAACAAAAGAAAATAAGGCTTTGTCATACTGAGGAGCTGGAATGACCCTAAATACTACCACCAAGAGGATGCCCTACACTTCTTGCCATTATCTGTCTTGTCTTCTGTACTAAGGTCATACCTTCTTTAAGTAGGGAATTACATTTATTCCACAGTGTCTAAAACAGCCTCAGGTTTTCCTGGTTCCTCTTACTATATCAAACAACAAATAACAACTAGAAAAAACACCAAACTGTATGATAAATAAAATTGTGAAGCAACACACTTAACTTCTTTCAGCTGAAATGTTTGTCTTCACCCAATATAGTTTGGGAGGGACAATGAAGAAAAGGTGAAATATCTGGTATGATTCCCCCTCACTCCTAAGTGCAGTTATTTACTGTGTACTTACACTATTTAAGTGAACTGACCAGCACCTGGTCAAGAACTTTTACCCTCTACCAAGATCATCTAAATAAGAGCAATTTTTAATATGAAAAAAATGGGATTCAAGAAACAGATAAACCCACAAATTAATTTTACCCCAAATCCTGTAATAATTGACATCCTGATTTCCTCTCAAAATTTCAGCACTTTAAGCAAAAGAATTACCCAAAAGGCAAGTTTTCTTATACATATAAAGTGTCTGCAGATTCTTGTTGATGTTATTTTGTGAGTTGTGAAGCAATACAGAATTTGAGTCAGTGATGCCTGAGACTTGGTTCAAAAGGGCTGACATTTTTTTACTTATTTACCAAGACCTGTTTTTATTTACATTAGAAGATTTTTTCGTGTGTAAATTCAATATGCTGCTTGTTTTGTAAGTCAGTGACTTTGTTGATTCTCTGTCTCAGTCATTCATTAACCATTTAACAGCTGAAGTAAACACTCATTGCCGTGACATTTCGGGTGGGATTCTTTTGTGGGTTTCGATTTAGGAGTCTATATTTAGTGAATGAGCATCTAAGATTCTGTCAGTGGAGACAGATGTCTCAAATGAGTTGTCTAAACACAGGCATCTAGAGCTGTTTGGGCTGTCTGAGATGATTGTAAGGCAGATATGACACAGGTCCTATGGGAAGGTTAAGTCTCTCTGGGATGGCAGCAAAAAGCAGGTTGGGACACATCAGCTTGTCTGCAATGACAAGAGAGGCCTTTTTTAGGCAAATGAATTAAACCTCAAATCAGTGCACTGAAGAAGAACCCTTCAGTAGATATCTACTTTTGGTCAACTGACTTGACTCCAGTGATTAGATCAAGGACTTTCTTGCCCTCAGTCCACCCTTGGTGGTGGAGAGCCTTCCAAATTAAAGAGAATTTACAGCAAGTTTACATCACTGGTCCACTACAAAACACTTACATTTTGTGACAGAAACCCAGTGGGTAAAAATGCAAGATTCCAGCAGGGATTGTTCATAACAATTCTCTCACTTTCAGAAATTGCTGAAATCTTGACAGCAAAGCAAGATGTCACATGATATTCAATTATTAGATTATTAGAAGACATGGAGCAATTCTTATAGCAATGCTATGTAGCTAGAAAAAGGATGAAATTTTCCCTGCTTCTTTCTGAAAAGCTGGAACATAAACTGATTGGTGTATTGAGACTGATGTCCAGTCATGTCACTTGAAGCTTACATGGCATTCTGACTGACTCTTATCATTCAGATTATCAAATCACCACAACCCACTGTCATGAATGAAAAAAGAATGATACTTTGGCTGACCAACAATGGCCACCTAAGTTGCAGTTATTTAAAAAATAATAATTTAAAAACCCTTGTGCAGATAAGTATCTAAACTTTACTGAATTCTAATAACATTTGGGTGTCTAAATACCCAAAACTACTTTAAAAATCCGTGTATAAGAGTGTATAACTCCCTTGCAGTTGCACTGACTGTTGAAGACAGATATAAGTACATATTGCACTATCCAGCACCAACACCAGAACCAGCCTAGACATGGCATCCTAAAGGTTGTTTGCAATTGATTTCCTGAGTTTCTCACGTAGGCTTTGAGCCTGCAATGCTCAAGGCAACTGAAGTCATGTTACCTAGACTAATTGAATGAGTTGATGGCACAGTTAGTCTAACATATGTATAGTACACTCTTAAATTTCAGTAACAAGTTTCAACTCATAAACCTTAACGTTTTTAAAACAGTAAGTACCAGAGATGCAAATACAGTCAGTTAAATTATTTCACCATAGCAATACAAAAAACCATAACTTAGAGTGTCCATGCTTTAAAAAGTTGTTTGAAGCCAGGGGCTTTTCCTGTGATGGTAATTTACAGTGCCATATGAATCTGTCAACTTCTCTAGATTTAAATTTACATTTGTGAGTTTTAACTTGAGAATTCTCTGATTTAACATAGATTTAGACTTTACAACACCTAACACGCTTTTTATATAGCCTCAAAAATATGTTATAAGCTATTTTGAATATTAAAGGTACCTAAGTTTCTCATCACTGAATTCAATAAAAACTTTGTTATCCAAATAAAAGAAATCAGAATTAGATTCTCAGTGAATACTTAATGGATGGCACTAATAGGGGTAGTTGTGAACAAACACTACTTGGGAAAACAGTTTTCAAGTCAGTTAAATGCGTATTCAGTTAAATCATAGTTTCAAATTTCTGAGTTACATTCATTACTTTCATTCAGCCCATAGAAGATACAGTTCCCATTAGACCTTCCAGTCTGACTGCCAAAGTATTCAAGAGCTCAGAAAAGCAGCCATAGTTCATTCTGGTATGGGATTTGGACATGTTTGCCTTTTTAAAGTAATTTTGACTCTATTACTTCATTTCTTGTTACATCCTGTCTTAAAATCATTGCTTTAGCCACTGTAAACATGAGCATGTAACAACTTTATTGTAAATTCTGTTCTGATTAACAATCATCCAGCCCATATTTCATTGAAATAATCTGCATTTGTGAGAAACACGTTAAAGGCCAAACAATCCTGAGCTGCAGTTATTTTAATAGCACGTCTCAACGCAGTTACTTTGTTGTTTTCAATGCGAGGAAGAAAATTAGGTTATCACTTCATAAATTTCACATCTATTTTTACAGCAGATTTTGAAGTTGGATCCCAGTCTATTGTAATATATATGGATTGAATTTCAAATACGTCGATAAACTTACCAAGAATATGCACGTGCTGCAATACAAGTTTAGCTCCTTTGTGCTGCAATACAAGTTTGGCTCCTTTGACTGGACCTAAAAGCTTAATCCTGTACACAATGCTGGACTGTACATGCAATACTTCCATGATCTTTCTCTTTTCTGCTGCCTTCAAAGTAGATCTTCCTTACCACTGCAAAAAGACACTTCCATATTCACACACAGACAAACACAGACACACATAGTTACCCCTTCTCTTTTCTCTATACTTTCTCTTTCCTTGAACCCCTCTTCCCATCCCTATAACTAGTGCTCCCTTCTAAGGAAAAGTTCAAAGACTGAGAGGTTTAGTACTATTTGGATAAGCATGAAATCTTGTTGCTTATCCCAATTACACAAAACCTCTAAGTCTTTTGAACTTTTTCTTTAGAAGGGAGCACACAAAATTTTATGCTTATTCAGGACACCTGGGTTTTCAAACCTGAGCTGGAATTTTATGAGGACGGTCTCTCTCCTATGGTTTAGTAGAGGTACTAGAGTGAATACAGAAATAAGAGAAAATCCTCCTGTCTCATCTTCTCTTTCTGTAAGATGAAACAGATTAAATTACTTATCCATCACAAGAAAGCTGTCAGGGTTTTTAATTCACAACCTATTGCATATGCATTACTTTTCAGAATGAACATGATATGTTGTTACCTCTTAATGTATTTCAGCACCAGAAGTTCCAGATTGAACAGTGCAGAAAAAAAGGAAAACAGTGTGAGGAGCCTTTTTTTTGTTTATATTAACAGTAGGAAAACTGTATCTAAATTTGTCAGCATTTAGGCTTGCATATATTTCATACATTCCATTTTTCTTATGATTTAAGTTTTGGCATCACAAAATGACATTCAAATTTCCCTTTATCACTTTCCAGGTTAAATAAAATCCTTGAGATTATGATTTTGCCTTTTAGTCTTGAACCTGATCTCCTGCTCCTTAGCAATAACATCTATAGACTAGCTGAGCACTTCAGCCTATGTTTTCTTTTCTGTAGTTACCGCTGTTGGCAAAAGCATGATTTTGAGGATTACATTAGAGAATATTACTGCAAGGCATGTTCAAATGGTCGGAGTATTGCCCCACAAGAAGGGAGTGACAGCGACAGCAAGGTGTCTGCCCTTCTGGTGGTTCCTGCAACAGGTTTCTTAGCTGGGTTTCTTCCCATGTCCCTGGTTAATAGAGTACCCCCAGAAATATTTATGTTTCATACCAGTGGTTCTTAGAGAGTGCAGCAGACTCACAGTAAAATAATGAAAGTGGCATTATTTAACATTAAATGTCATAACACTTGACAGGTTCACGTAAATGAGGAGCATACTAGGCAAAAAAAAAAAAAATTCTTCTTTTTCTTTAAAGAGAATTCAGGACTAAAACAACAACTGATCCAGGCTGGAATCCACAAACACGGTGCCTGTGACACACATAGACACAAATTAGCTTCTCTTGGTCTCTCTGCTTTTTCGATCAAGAAAGGGTAGTTCTCCTATTTTGATATGAATTGCATAATTCTCAGAAAAACCTTCTCTATTTTACCCTTTCTTCGGCTGTTAGGAAGACAGAAGGAAGAGACAGAGGGGAAGGAGGGGGAGGGAGTGAGAGTGGTGAGGGCTGGGCTGAGTGGCAGCACAGAAGAGGACCAGCAGTTCGGGTCCCCACCTTCCCTCCCTCTCTGTCAGAAACACAGCAGAGGTGCTTTCAGACCTAAATGGAGAAAGTCAGTGTGTTCCTCCCCTGTTGTCACAGCAAACAGAGCAGGTCCTCCTGATGTGGCTTTCAGCTTTCTCATCTTCTTTCCTTGTCAGAAGGTTGCCATCGTTTAGAAAGGTACACAGCATTTTGAAAGGATGAGGGTATAAGACACAATTCAGTCCTTTACAAAGGAGAGACAGAGAAGGGGAAGGGGAAGAGGAAAAAGAAAGTGTCAAGTGCTACAGAGTGACTGGACGAGGACAATGTGCACAAACAAAAATAGCGAATTGATTGAACTCTTGTTCCTCTGAAGCAGGGGCAGAAAGAAATCATACATGACAAATACGGCCAGAGCAAAGCAGGAGGAGAAAAATGTAGTTTATGACCATGTGTGAAGGCAAAGGATTACATGACACCAGCAAGGGGAAGGTCAACCCCCCCAAAAAAGCACTAGTTCTACAATTTAATACTGACATGGAAAGCTTTGTCTTTGCTATTAACTGCATTTTAGCTGCATATATTTACAGTAACAGCAACAAAGGCTGCTTATATATTGTACTACCAAAGCCTGAAAAGGTGGGGTTTTTCCTTTTTAGCTTTTCTCTTAAACTTCATGCCAGCAAATCCCCTCAAATAATCAGGTTGCCCACATCTTTTCCCTGCACAAAAAATGTCCTTGTATGTAGGATTTGCAGCTTTTCTCCTATTCTATTCCAAGACAGGTTTCACCTCTAACGTTTATTATTTTTGTTTTGTTGTTTTTACTGTTTTAAGCCTTTTTCCTGTTGTTGTTTAATGCATCTAATTCACAAAACAAAGAAAAACCAATTTTCCTTAACATTTTCTCATTTTTGCTCTTCCTGGATGACAGCAAACACCATTATAATTCCTGAAAACAGGACTATAAAGCCCTGGCACTACTGAAACCAGTCAATTTGTTAATTGCTGAGAGGAACTTCACTTAATGTGACAATGGCTGCCCTCAATCAAGAGTTTCAAAAGAGTTTTGTTCCTAAATGGCTGTTATGCAAAGGACATTACCTGACTCAGAAATTACAGCAGGATGTTGGCAAGCTCTAAGTTCTCTGGGCAGGACTTCAGCAGTCCAGCTAGATTCTTTTCTACACTGTCAGCATCTACTTGGCCATAACCCAATCCCATTTATCCTGGAACAGCCATGACCTGTCTGGACAAAAGGGAAGAAAGTAGTGAGCTAACAGCTCTAAGTTCATGTTGCTCCATAAATTGCTCTAGTCTGTCCTGAACATGACTTGAATCAATTATGTGAAGCATGTGGACAGAAAGCCCACAGTACTGAGCAAGTGTACAACACCCCACAGATCTAAGAATTAAAGAAAAAAGTTCTAGTATAGGCATTCAAAATATATTCACAGCTATTTAACTGCTGAAGTTGAAATAACTAGTAAGTTTAAGAGATGCTATGAGATGGCTGTATTAATTAAGAAAACTTCAACTATTATCATATAAATGGTTTACAATAAAAAATATGTGATATTATGACCTAAAAAAGTTAGTGGGAGAATATGAATGCAACCCATCATACATAGGTATTTAAATCTGAAAGCAGATCTCATAATACTCATTGGAGAGTTACAGGTATTCCATCATTTTTACCCATTTTATGTAACTCATGAGAGCAGACAGAGAAAGTTACTACTGATTATAATGGAAGTACAGAATCTTAATCCACATAATCAAACTTAATTAAAGACTAAGAAGTAATGCATATGAACAGATGTGTAATTTTGGCCTTCCCTGATCTCTAAGTTAGTCATCACACTTCTTTATCATCACCAGAATGTGTACTTTCATCAAGTTTTAATAAGGCTAGCTGGCTTTCAAAAGAGAAGTTTTAATAAAAAAGGTTATTCAAATAATAACAATTGTGCATAATCTGGATTAGTAATTTTTTTATCCAGGTTAAGTGTGCCCCACACTTGGTTTTGGTTCTTTTGAAATAAGAGGTTTACACAAAAAATGAGTTTGCTTGGTTCAATATCTCTTATTTTCTGACATGTTTTCACTCTTGTCCATGATTCAAAGGCCAATAATATCCAAACAGGCACTACAGTGATAGACCTCTCTCTATTCAGTAGCTGTAGAAATCTTTAGACAAAAATTTTTGCCATAAGCTTCTTACATTGAAACTCTGAGCTACTGGAGAAATTAAATCTTACACTTTGGATCATTTTATATCACATTTTTCATCATTACTCATGTGTCATCTCTTACCTCTCCCTACCAAAACCATTACATTGTGCTTTAAACAAAATCAGCTCCTTCAAGCTGAGAATGACAGCCAGTCAGTGCATAGCACATTTCATGATAAGTCAAGAAAACTTTGTAAAAGACACCCAGATTCCAGTTTTTTACAAAATGAGGTTTATAATGAGGTTGTAATCTTCAAGCAGAGCTGTGCAGGATCTCAGTCTATGAGGCTTTATCCTAAAACTCATACTGAGAATTTCAAAACAAATTTGAAAAGTCTGCAGAATTAAAGGTCTGTAAACTGACATGCAATGGATATGCTTAGCCTACATCAAATATATGTCAGCAATAAGGACTGCCACTCAAGAAAGAAATTTTGCTGGACGTTGCAGGTTGTCATCTTTAAGGCTGCAGTTCTGATGCAGACAGCTCATCTATTATGCTCCACAAGTCTTCAGTTTGTGGATATCTTAGTACAGAACTATCCAATTAATTGCTTGAAGCTGTAGTAATGTTATGCATGACAAGCAGGAAAATTGCCCTGATTAGGCAAAAGTGCAGAGTCAGACCTCAGAACAATGTGGTTGTATTTCCTTGTGAATACGCAGGACAGAAAAACTACGACAGCTCTTTTTTTTGAGTGGATGTGAAATAAGTACTTGATGCTTTCATTAAAAATCAAGTAAATAGCATTTTTATATCATCACTGTCACAGAGGGCCACCAGACCCCTTTTACTGAAGCAGAGACATCTGTCTTTGAATGGCATGCTTGGAACAACATTTCCTCTTTCCATTGGAACATCAACAGAAATTCTCTCTACTGGAAGTACATGAAGAGAAGCAAGCACACCTCAGCTAGAATCACTGCACATATTTTGCCATTTCTTTCTCTCCTACTCCTAAGAATATTTAATCTTTTCCTAGGAATCCCTCCAAATATGTTTGTAGCAGAGACACAGCACTCTGATCACTTCAAGAGAGCACAAATTTTGGTCCATCTGAAAAAAGGGCATTAAAACTGAAACAAGTGAATAATTAAATTTTATAGAAAGAGAAATAAAGCTAAATCAGCAGTGTTCTACCTTAAGACAAAAAAACAGAGGAAGATCAGACTTTCCATAAGCCAAAAATAACAGAGGCAAATAAGATATCTTGTGTTCTAGTTTCACAAGTAACAGGTTCTAGCAGCGAGGCAGAGGTCAATCTGGAACCAAAAAAAAGGTTAAAATAAGAAATTAGTAAACAGAATAGAAGAGAAATATCATTAATAACTGATTAATCTCAGAAATCGTTAGGAAAAATTAACATGCAAGCAATTAAATGCAGCTCCATACATTTTGGAAATTCTTTGAGGTAAAGGACATTGACCTCAGGCCATGAAATTAGCAGGGAAATTGCCTAAACAAGCTGAAATGTCTTAGTTAAAGCAGTAACATTCAGGATTATGGTAGTCATTTTTCACAGTCTGAGTAAACAAATCATTTATTTATATTATATTAAGCTGTATCTCATAGTTACATAGGAATAGGCCACAGTTTGAATAGGAATACACCACGAGTGTCAATGTATGCATGTACGATAAAAACATGCAGTTGCACGCTTACGTCTCTCCGGAACACAGACCTGTATGATAAACAATATATATATGTAAAACACTATACACATTAACAGTATATAAACAAGAAATACAGAGAACATGAGAAATAACACGACCTAACCTTGAAGTTGTATATGCCCTTAGTAGGAGGTTACACCAGACAGTTTCCAAAGTTCCCTTCCAACCTTAACTGTTCCCTAGTTTTAAGGTGGGGTTTTTTTATATAAACTACAAGCAAATATCTTGCCTTGTGAAGCACCTTGTGGTTCCCCAGTAGAGATCAGTTTAGGGAAGCAGTAGCTGAGGCAAGTTGGTGTGACAGGGTCCCACTTGATCTTATAGTTGTGGAGCTGATGGCAGCAATGGTTTTCCCAACACCCAGAGGCCAAAGCTTGAATCCAAACAGCCTTCTGTCTTCTGCCCTACTACAGATTTCTTAGATACAATGGTTTACATAAATATTAACTTTTGCTATCACTGTAGAACAAAACAGTCTGAAAGGATAAAAAAAAAAAGAGTTAAATTGCAGACATGAGGTGAAGCTCTTGAGAAATATAATGCAAATGAGACATACCTAAAAGTTCATATGCAGAGTGTTGGAGTTACAAAACAGTTTACAGACATGAGCAAGAAAAATGTTTTTTCTGGAAAATTTTGAAAAAAGCAGGAGAAATCAGAATATAGATAGAAATGATAACAGCCATAGCACTTAGAGAGAATTACAAAAATTAAAGATAATAAATGGAAAGAACTGGAAACAGATCTCAAAAAACCCCACCCTTCAGTGTATTTAAGTTTGAGTTTTAAATAATTGTTCAGTTACCAGTTTATTATGAAGTGCTGGAAATTTTGGAGACTATACACCAGGGTTTTCAAAGAAGTGGTAACGAGAACTAAATAGCACATTGCTTCTCATCTGTGCGATAAACAGCCACACAACTCCATTCATGCTGAGAGAAACTAAGTGAAGGGCTGGGTTTGCATTAAATATTTGGTCTGTAACTATATGTGATCCCCCTATTGATCACTTTCCCCTTTCCCTGTGATAAGCAACACTCCAGGTGGACACACAAGAGCTGTCAGAAGTGGCATGCAGAGAACAGGCACGTCTCTTGCTAGAGGCCTCTGTTAGGACCAAAAGCAGCTCAGAAACACTGAAGAGAGCCGAACGCGGGTAATCCTGACCCTCTGCTGAAGTCACATTAACTAGTTTTGGGTTTGCAAGACAGAGGATGAGATAGCACCAAGACAGCTAGCCTGGGGACAGGCTTCAGGTTATTAAGACAGCTACGGGGTTAGCCAGGAGGGATACAAACTTCGGTGAATTTTCCTGAGGGGAAGGGGGAAAATGGGAGTTAAGACCAACCAAGCAGCGTGCCTGGTAGCAACAGTTATACGATGGCAGCCTTCAGCTAGCCAGAGGCGTCCATGAAAACTGCACAGAATCAGTTCTGAAATCCAACAGTAATGTCCATTTGTTGTAGAAATTAATTCCCCAAAGAAGAGAGCAAAGGAAAAAAAATCAAACATAGCAAATTTTTCTGACATTACAAAATGCAGTGCAAGTCTATAACCTTCTCAATATACTATCTCTGTTAAAGTAAGGACTTCATTTCTGATGACAGTCAAATCCCCAAATATTAGTACCATGAAGCATTATTAGATATTGAACCACTGAAAAAATACTGTAGCAGAATAAATAGCAATGCTGTTCTATTTCTTTGAACTAGATTTTTGAAACAAAGGGTGAGTCTTTCTGTAAACTACACAGGTGTGACAGAGAAGCAGTATGACTGAATCATGGAATAAAATGTTTCTCTATCAAATACATTAAACCAATTAATGCAGATGAATAGGTACCGCTCACTTGCTTCCCAGTAGCATTGGCTTGCAAATTATTTGCAAGAGGATGGTAAATTCTCTCTTTGGTATAGATCCAGCAAAACCACTGCCAGATCACACCCCCTGGGAAATGTGGGACTTGGCATGGGATTTGGCACAAGACTTTACAGATGTCAGCTTTCCTGTAAAAACACCAGGTCTGTTGTCATGAAAACATCAGTTATAAGTAATTTCTTTTCTTAATATTACTAGCCAATACAAATAGAGAGGGGACGTCAGTCATGTGCAGCCATGCACTCGGAATTCGATTTTTGTAACAGAATTGCCCAGAATAGAAATAAGAATTTTGGATTTTGAAACGGATGTCCATATCTTGGATCAGTACATGTTGTATTTAAAAGTATCTCTGCCCTGCACTTCAGAATGCCTGTCATTATGAAGTAACTGACAATTAGCAAACAGCATGAGCTAGGTATTCATGTGTAATTCAGAATTGCTGGGGTGCCACCCCATTTCTTTTTCTTTAAAGAAATTTGTATCAAAGTTATGATTTTTTTTTAATTAATGTTTCTCAATAATATAAATAACTACAGAAAAGTTAGGATTTTATCAAGATAGTCATGGCAATAAATTCAGCAGTCTGTGATGTTATTTTACTAGTTATTTTGCCAGTCTGGCATGCAATGAGTTGCACTATAATTTTACTGAATCACTACAGCTAAGCTCCTGGCATTACCAAAATTTTAAATGGTTAATTAGTAATTCATTTTAATATAGTACTTAATCTCTGGGAAAGCAGGGAATACCTGCTCCAGGAAAATGCAAGTCACCTTTTGGAAGATGGCTATTAAGTCTGAGGAGCCAGAACAAAGTTTTGGGCTGAATGGACTTCTTATTCCACACAGCACTCCAATAGATCTTGATCACTTCTGTACCTATCAACCTGCCAGGACATAAACATTCAGCCCTCTGAGTCACACATTATATTTGCACTGGGATCTCCTCTTGACAGTGACAGCAATTACACCTGCATCTTAAGAAAAACACACTGCTGAAGATCACAGAATTTTTCAAATCATCATCTTTCTAAAATTCCCTTTTTAGAAACAAAATTTATTTGACTATATATTTTTGTGTTTAGCCTTTGAGTAGAGCAGTTATCCAGGAAGAAGGACACAGAACAAATCTCAGAAGTAAAAGCTTCAGTATGGGACCAGTGTCAAAGTAGGTCAATTTTTAGGACTAACAGCCTTGACAGTGTCCCTTTAATATGTTGATCTGTTTCTGTAAAGCACATTAAGAAAAGTTTAGCGTGAAAGAGGCTACAAATGTGTTTGATATGATATGGCAATAAGTGTACATTTTGAGCATACTAAAGCTGCCAAAGTACATTTTAAACTGCTTTTCTTTACTAGCTAAGGGTCCAGTTCATTGAAAAATAAAATCCAGATTTCTGTACACTAGAAGCTGCAGAAAATCTGGTTTTCTGTAACTTCTGTAACCCACTGTATATATTTTCAAGGTGGAATCTACATCTTTCTTTGAGAGATTATGGATATTATTTGTCCCTTTGAACCCCTGAGAAACCTCAAGTTGAGATTGGGAAGTTGTCCGTACAGAGCTAGGCAAAATCAATTGTCTTGAGAATTTAAAAGTTATGAGTACTTTGTTTTCAAGAACACTTCTGATTCACCTCATTTGTTGATTTATGTTACTTCTGATTTGCTTCTTAAGTCCCTTATACACACGCAAATCTATTTGATGAAAATTTGATGCTGTAAGACATATACATCTACATCATATTTACAGGTAATGATAAGGAAAACACACTTGATATAGAAGAGTGAGAACTTCTATCCAAAGAGAACTCACTAGTTATTCTTGTTTTCTGTTTTGATTAACACAGACATTAAATCAGTGGTTAATGCATACAGAAAATGTCTTGTACAGATAGTTCAGGAAGTTGTCCCTCTGTAAAAAAGGATAAAGTTTAAAAGTCTCAGATTTTATAATGAACCCTTCCCAAATAAACTCAGTGAGGAAAATCCCCTATGCTTGGTTCATAAGAGAAGCAATTACTGATGTTTTATGTTTACATCATTCTGACGTCTTCATTATTCCCACGGCTGCCCACTATGAAAATAAGCTGGAAGTATATTCAGTAGTTTTGTTTTACTGCTTTACTTTTAAATGTTACCCGGTAGTTTTCACCACTTTGGTATCACTTGCAGTAAAGGATACAGTCATCACAAGCTCTGTTTCAACATCTTTTATTACGTTGCCTGACACATCTGAAAAAGCAGACAGGTTTTCAAGCACACAAGCCCTTCTTCAGGCCTGCAAAGGGAAACGGCCAAGCTTTAACAATCACACAAGTTTTACACACATACAAGCCTGTAACGTGAACACAAAAAAACAAATGAATCTGAATAGCACTGTGTTGTAACCATCTTCAAGAAGATATCTGGAGTTGCTTCCAAAATATTTTTAGAAGTGTAAACACTTAAGGAAAGGCATTAAAACATGTGGCAAAGTAATCTACTCTTAGAAGAGGCTTAAAAAACTAAAATTCCATCACTAAGCAACTACTAAGGCTAAATAAAACGAAGACTGACATTCTACAAAATATCAAAGAATGAAAAGACATAAAATATACATTAATACAAAAATATATTTTCAAGGAATATACGCACAACTGTTAATTAATGGCAAATGAGGATCAAATAATTTTCTTGTGCAGAGCCACATCTACCAAAGTGTAAAACATGACTCATTGTGCAACATCAATATAAAAACAGTCAGATCAACAGCAGGCACTTGTTATCTTCAAGCAAATGAACTCCCAAGACTTCAACCATAATTTCCTTATACCAGCTTTGATTTATGGCAACATAGTGTTCCCTTTGAAATGGAGGGGGGGAGATATTCCACAGTTTCATAGTTTTATGATAGAGTTTAATCTCTTTGTACTCATTCTCAGCACAAGTGGGTAGAAAGCAGACAATATTTTAGCTGTCAACAACTAATGTTTAATTTTTTCCTCCTAAAATTATAACAATTAGAAATGTATCGCTGCACTGTTTATCTTTCCCTGAAATATGCCTCCTACATTTGGCACAACTCTTACATTGCTGTCCTGATGCAATCTGAAAAAAATCATACTTTGAAGAAAATAATTTTTTTAAAAAGATGGTTCTTACAGTAGCTTCCAAACCAATCTACACACCGAGCAACCCTCTGAAATTCTTCTTATCTGCAGAAACAATGGTGGCTGGGCTAGTTTTCACAAATTCTCATTTTACAATACCTCTCCTTCTTTCAAGATTCTTTTCTCTTGTAGAAGTAAGTTTTACCTAGCCTTTTTTCCTTTATATACTTTTCTTGGTTTTCCACATTTATTTGTTTTGGATGGCACATCCACTATTTCATTGCTCCTTTCTTCAGATACAATGTATATAAAGAAACTTTTGGTTTAGAATGATCAACTGGGAATACAAATTATTAAAGAGAGTTATTTCTCTAGAATTTCTTCAGCAACATCTTAATTAGCAACAAAGGCAAAGAACGGGTAAGTCAAAATTTTGTGCTGCAGGACATCTGAAAACAGCTGCCTGATCACCTGATATTTTTTTTCATATCAGACACTAGAGCACGAAAATATTATCAGAACAAAATTCTTCACTACTCTGCTTCAATCCAGATAAGCAGAAAAACATGTACCTCATCCTTGAAACAAATATCCGTCTGCACTGAAACAAAAATCTTTCTGCACTGAATAGACAAGATGATATGATATGATATGATATGATATGATATGATATGATATGATATGATATGATACGATATGAAGCACTTATAAGCAACAAGTGTTTAAGTTTTGGGGTCTTTTTGTTAAACATTGCCTAGATGCATCTCATAAAACAAAACAAAACAAATAGCTCTGAATCAAAATTATGAAGTAGTGCTCTCAGCCACTGCTGGCATATAAGAGTCAGTCCTGAAGCTGGGAGTGCAGAGAAAGAAATTACAAAGCTACAGCAACAGTCTGCTGCATACACCTCTTTCTTATATCTTTGCTGAAGCGCAGCCAAGCCAAAATCATCCATCAGCCCTGCCCACCCAGAGAGCCCAGCTGTGCACATGGCTGTGTCCAAAGACTGGCGAACTGCAGTCACAACAGACTCAGAGAGGCGGGAGAGACTGTTTGAATGGATGCTACATCCTGACAAAGCCTGCCAAAGCTGAAACACAGCGACTGCTCCTGCAACGCTGACAGGCAGCCTTCGAGTCAGCTGAGAGGAGGAAGCCATAGCCAAGAGTTGTTTAACTAGCAATGCCAAGGAGGTATCTGAAGTACCTCTACTTTCCTTTTCTTTGGTAGCAGCCACATACTGGTGGAAGTAGAGCTTTGTGCAGACATTAGTAAAAGAGTTACAGAGGTGCAAATTGCTGAGGTACTCAGGGAGGCCTCTCAGTTCAGCATCAGGGCAGCCTTGCTCTAGGGACCACACATCTCATCCCCTTACACAGGAAATTCCATGTTCACAGTTTGAAGATTAAGTGCAAAACCAACAAGTCTTGTTGGATAAACCCTCTGTGCTGAAATCATGTGAATTGGTGCAAAACCAGCTTTGTACATTTGGCAGCCAGGAGCCACAAGTAAAAACTCCTAAGTGCATCTAGCCAAATATTGCCAATTAAGTGACAATCACCAAAACTTTAAAAGAACCTTTTTCTTCTGTTTCTGCGAACCATCTTTTAAGTATTAATTTCACCATTCATTTGGTATGAAGGTAACCCATTCACAAAACTTAGAGTAAATAGGGAATAGCAGATCGGAGCAGACTGGAGAGACTACGTGCACTATGTACGCATTTGCTATCTGCTACCCAAATCCCATACAAGAGACAGGAAAAAAATGTGTTTCTTGCATAATATTGCACGTTTCTCCCCTAAAAGCATATAACTGAGCCTGGGCAAACAGGAAAAGCAATCCATTCTTAAGGGCACTGCATTGCAGGGTTTCAAGTGCAGAAAAAACAGCATCATGTGAAAAGCAAGTTCCTAAAAGGTAGTGCTATCTCAGAACACAATACTTAATATTTGAGAACACAGAAGTACAAATAGGAGAAAAGAGCAGGGTGGCCATGTAACAGCCTTCAATGAAATAAAAACAATAAATCACAGTGAATGACAGCAGCAGCAAAGGTGTGGAATATTCAAGACTAAGAATGAAAGAAATCCTCCACTGAAAGAAAATCTTTCCCAAATTTATATGAAGACAAAGTATTTAGGATTAGACAAGATGAGAGATCAAAAGGCTGAAATTATGTTTGTTTAACTGGGTTTATGAAAGGGTATATCAAGAGGTGAGCTGCACAAACAAATTAAGTTCATGTAGTTTTGACATATCCAACAAAGGGTAGTGAAAACCACAACTACCACCGGGAAACAGCAGTGGGTAACCAGCTCCAGCGAGGGAGTGGTTCAGGAGATGAGAAAGATGATACAGATCACTTGACAAAAAGGGATTGAGAAGAGCAAAGCCTTGAAGTGTTGTATCTTCTGATAACTCAGATTTCAGCCTTGTCATGGTATGCTACAATCAAAATGCAGGTAACAACATGACAGAAACAGAAAGGAAGCCTGAGGTTATTTTCACTTAAGACAGGGGAGTTGCCGTGTAAATTGCTGAGAACTATTTGGCCTCCAGAACTTACCTGGCCTCCTTTCACTCCAGGAGTGAACAAGACAAATCAGGCTCCCACCAGGTGTCTGGAAGTACCTGCTGGAGTTGAGGCTGCAAATATTTGGTAATTTCTTGTTTTCACAACACTGTTACTGCTTGAACCCCTCTCCACCCCACCCTGGCATTTCACACTGACCCTCTCTGCAGGTGATGCTCTACTTATCCAAAAAAAAATATTTTTTTCCTAGGATAAAACCCCTTCAGCCTATCTCCCCAGTTACTGGTCAAGAGTGCTGCTGAAGAGACCCCAGTGTGTGCTAAATTCTACACTTACTCCAACTACTTCATGCACTATGGGTTTAAGAATACCACTGTATTAGTAATAATTAAGAATTTAACAATACCACTGCCCAGTAATAGTACAAAACATTATAGTTAAAAGTTTACAGACATTTCCAAGTGCAGATTGATTCAGCTGGCAGTTCCTAATATTTTTAGTGATCTCAGATGAAATTATTCTAGCTATTAAGTGATCTTTTTGCATGGTTTTACAGCAAACTCTTTCAATTTATTTTTACACGCATATTTAGGTGCACATAATCACATGTTCATTTAGCTGCTCTGAGGTCCAAAATGCTAATTTTGAGTTTAATTCTTTAATTGTGCTTTTTAAAAACTTATAACTGCTTAACTTCCAGACAAAACAAAATTAAGAATTATTTTAATCCATAATATAATATAATATATACCATTCGGTTTAAATATTACAATTTGATTCACAGAAGGAGAACTAAATTTATTGAAAAACATGTCAAAAAATAATGCTGCCATTTATGTAGCTGATTTAGTACAAAACATTCTGAAATAATTTCATAGCTTTAAGTGCATGCACTTCAATTTTCTTCCATTTTGTATATTCTGTAGCTATAATCAAGGCTTATCAAAGTTAGCACTGAACAAAAAAATAAGTCTGTCCTTACAACACTTTTATAGACTAACAGTAATTTGAGGACTGCAATTAGCTAAGTTTATGGTCTTGCTTTAATTTATTCCTTTAATTGCAATCAGCACAATCTCAATCTGAAGTATAACACCTAAAATAAGACTTTGGAAAAGCTGCAGATGGTAAGGACAGGAAAGAAAAGGATAAAACAAAGATTTTCATTATTCTTTTCATCAAAATCTAATTTTTGAAATGGTTTGGGGTTTTATCTGGTCCATATCTCTCTCCAGATGTAAATTCTTCTATTTCAAAGATACTTTTTCAATTTGTGTTGTAGCAAAACAAAAGCAGTTGAGTTTTCTCCTTTCTGGTGTTTTTGGTATTTTCATTTCAAGGAAGTGATTCAAGTGGTCTAACCTTTCACCTCTGCCTAAATCAAGATTCTCCATACCCAAAAATTCAACATATTCTCATCCTGAATCGTGCTTACAAGAGGCACAAAAGGCCCAGTTCGGTCTGACAAAAATTAGAAGCACAAAGCGCAAATTAAAACAAACAAACAAACAAAAGCATGGCTACAAAGTTGTCCTATAATATGTATGAGGCATAGCACCTGTAACCTACTAAAGTTTATGATATTTTGAGTAGTTTAACAGCTTACCATATGTTTTGCTTTTTTTGGCTGTTGAACCAAACAACATATAATTGGCCAGAATTATGTCTGGACCAATTTTATGATGCCTTTAAATTTTTCATTCATCTTTCTTTTTCTACATTTGGTATGTAATAAAAATGTCGGCAGTCTTTCCCACAGTTCAACATAACAATGCTTCAGGATTGCTACAGAAAACACTTTTATAAGCTGAGATCATGGAGATGTCTGCAACACTACTGTCTGTGTTATCACACAGCCATTAATTATTAAAAATGCCCTGAAAACTGTAACCCTACTTTGAGCTTCTGGATATTTTATTAATACTTTCAGTGGAAATTAGACAATTATCTTTATTACTTTAATATCAGAATTTGCAACTGATATTTTCCAATAAAAGTACATCCTTTAGCTTTGAAGAAAGGAGGCTAGAGGCGGGGTGAAGGGAGATATAATGATATGTATTTACTGCTTTCATTCCATAAGACAAGACAGAAAATTTCTGGTAGGAAAAGCAGCACTTCATATGAAAATGAAAAAGACAGAAGTAAAACCCGAGAATCAGAAAAACTCTTTCTTTCTGCTCGAAACATGATACAGGAGTTATCTATCAGCAGTATGAAATATCTGATGTCTTAAGACCTCCATTTTATATTTACATTATGAGATTTCAACTTTACCCTTGGAAATTATTTACACTTTTTAAAATGAAATACAACTGAAAATCCTTTTGTTTCACAATAGCCTCTAGGGGTTATAATTAATCCTGGAATTGCAGTAGCAGATGGAAACAGGTATGGAAAAACTATTAATTGTCAGTGATACAGTTTCACCGCTCAGGAGAACTGCAAGAAATCGCACTAAAAGTTCTAGAGAAGAGTTGCAGGATTTTTTTCTCCTCTGGTATTTGTTGGACTCTTAAACAATTATTTTGATTATTTTTTCCTTCTCAGATTTCCTATAATTATTTGCTATATGAGTAAGATCACTAAATAGTAAATTATTTTTTCATCAGCCATATGGTCACCTCAGAGATTTAGGAATCTAGTTTAGGCCCCATGTGTGCCAGTAAGAATTTACTGGCAATGTCAAGAACTCCACTCTATACAGAAGCGGACACGTAGCAGAGGAAATCTAAATCTGAGGTGACACAGTGCCACAGACTGTTTGTGTGTGGATCCCATCTGAGATACTCAAATTCTGCCCTGGGTCATATATATAAGGTCTGACATATTATGGAAAAGCAGAAATTCACAACTTGGTTGATGTAAGGAAAGGAGGGAACTTCTAATTCATATTAAAATTTACACCAATGTGAAATGGTCAGCAGAAAAAAAAATGCCTTTCACATAGCTATGCTTCCATGTCTTGGTATAAAGAAGTTAATTATATAACACTAAATGCCAGAAGGAGAATTTACTTTAAAAATCTCTGAGGTGGCAAATTTGAAATCAGAGCTCACCAAGTTACAGCATCTTGAGACTAATCACAAAAACTTTCTTCTAAAATCAGGACCCAGCTATGACAAACTATACTACAGGCAAGTTTGAAGTCAAAAGGTTGGGTGATTACCTGACATCACTAAGCTAGAAATTATATCTGAAATGCTGGATTTGAAGGAAGTGGTTAGGAATGATCTCTTGAAAAAAACTCATCAGCACCTTTTCTCTACCTGATCAGGTTTGCAAATAAGGATGTAGATTTTATGCAAACCTGTTCATTTTGGAAAATTCTCCACTTGTTTCTGGTCTCTATTAGAAGCTAGAGATTAAACAGTTTTTAGACTGCTCATGATTGCTCTCACTGATTCTGGGCTAGACTGAAAATGTGAAGTAAAACATAAGAAATAAGGTTTTGCTCTACTAGAGTCAATAAGAAAATAGGCTTTAGTTTATTCCAAGTATTTCATAAATGTGCAAAAAGATGTCTCAAAAAAAAAACCAAACAAAGATAAACAAACAAACAAAGAAAAAACTTAAAATGTCACCATTTCTCCATTTTATTTCACTGAAACACTGGGAAATGTGTACTAGATTTTTTTGTTCTTTCAAATTTTAGAAATTCAGGAAAGAATTGGTATAAAAACCACTTTCTCATTTTAGGTAGCATTCATAAGTTTAAATGAAAGACCCATTACACTCACTGAGTAATATCCCACAATGAAATGTATCAGGCAAGATAGTAATGGCAAAATTACAACTGGCTGGAATTTACAGTGGTACATTTTAGAGCACTAAATATAAGAAGGAGACCTTTCCTAAATTTTTTGCACGTGCTCTCAATTTTCATGAAATGTTTATCAAACAGGTGACCAAATCTGGGGAGTGGAGTCACTATATTCATGTCATTAGTACAGTCACTACTAGTATAGCAATAGCAATAGCGGTAGCAATAGTATAGTCACTACTAGCAGTACAGAACAATTAAAGTTTATTTCAGTAGGGTTATCATGGTCACCTGCAAAGTGAAGCTATAAGGTTTTCAATTTTAGATGTGGCTGACCACAGATTGACTTTTACATGAACTACTTGTCATCACATATCACACTTAAGGAAAAAAAAAAAGAAATGAAACCAGAAGTAGGTTTCTATCTCCTTTTCAAAACTTTAAAAACAAAAATATATTCATGCTATGTGCATGCTGACAGCTGAAACATCAACCGTCAAGAAACAGTAAACAAAGGAAAAGCAGAATATGTTCACTTAAGTTTGGACCAGCTCTAGACCTGCGGTAATTTAAATGCACTGTCAAAATTGGTAGGGAGACCCTACTTCAAAAAGCAGGAAAACAAAGAGAAATACCAAAATGACAAGGCCATAGGTGAAACTCAAGGTGCTTTTTACATGAAGGTTCAGAAATGCTGCACTGAAGTGCGCTGATCTGGGAGCCGACGTTATTGCTCTTGTGTATGAACCACCACCCTGGTGAAATGCCCTTGTAATTGCATGTGCTAATTCAGTTAGTTGGGCACCGAGTTTCAGACAAAACAGTGTCAAGCTGGGAAGAGCAACCTGCAACACTTTTTCCATTCATGAAGGAGCATACCGGAAAAGGGTAAAGTCCTTTGTCTCTATGTAGTTTGGAAATTATAATAAAGACATCATCAGACTTTCTGACATCATAACAACCCTAGATGATGTATTTTAACAATGCAACTTACAACCATCTGTTGCTTGCTCTTTCCTAACCATTTTATGATTGCATATCCCATGCCCTGCGTGTGAATCTCCAACCTAAGCCAACAAATTACTGATTCCATGATCACATGTGATTCCATCTCTCACATACTCTGTTCAGGACTTTCTTGTTCCAGAGGAGTACTAGCTGTGTATGCTGAAAATAGGTATGTGCAAGAGAACTTGTCTGACTTAAATTCCATCTGAATGCTTGGTATCTAGTCAGAAACAGTATTCTACACTCTCTCACATGACAGTGGTAGATTTACCCCAGGTATCTTTGATCCTTTCCTGAAACAAATCACGCTCTATCTCCTGATTACAGAAGGAGCTTAATAAACTTGAAGTTGACATAGGATCTAAAGTGTGTTAGATAAGTCCCACCTATGCAGGGTTCCGTTTTCTTACTCAAATTCTGGATCTTGTTCAAGGCTGTTGCACAGGAGATTTGGTATCCTGAGCATGATGCTCCAGGGCTTCTATGTCAAACTCTTTGAGAAGAGAAGAAAGAGGAACAGAAGTACTTCCTTCATTCACGCCATAGATACAAATAAACACAAGGGCAGATGATCTTATCATTTTAACAAGCGAGAACAAACCTCAGCTATGCTAGAGCAACTGAGAAAAACCCAATCTTTCCTTTTGATACAGAAATAAGCTTCAGGCAAATTGAAATTCTTGAGATTGTTCTCACTGACGAAAAGTTTTTCAAGATCTGTAAAACGCTCCAATGAGGTAGATGCTGGACGGACGATGCCAGCTCCAGATCTCTGAAAGGGGAACATAACATCTAACCTCAAACAAGATGCATCTGTGTTGCACTTGTGTTGTACCAGCTCTCACAAAACAGAATGAAAACAAAGCCTTGCTTTGCTTTCTCTTTGGATGCTATGGTTGTTGCACCTCTTTCATGTTGAAGAATCTGTGCACTGTATTTAGTATGTAAGTACACTGTAAATTTCCTATTTGTTAATTTAAACTTACTATTTAATTACAATTAAAAAGAAATCAAAAAGAAATATGTCAAACTTAGGGCAAAAGACATTTTAATGAGCTTTTAGTAATCAATCATTAATTGATATTCATCCTTGAATTGAAAGTACAAAGACAAGTAGATGGAACTATGTCACCCACGGATCCAAGAACAACTGTCACACTGTTTTCTTTTTTCTCTGTATTCAGCCAGAGAAGTTACATTAGAAAAGAGAAAAAAAAAAATTGTAGTAAGCAGACCATAAAATTTATCCTCTTTTAATGAGTATGAAAACTGCACAATGAAAAGCAGTCACATACAAATATATTTAGGAGCAATGGAATGCTACTAAATGTTGTATTTCAATGCACTAGGTGGTAACAAATGCAACACTGCTATAAAGGTGTCCTTTTGTAACAGAAAGATTATCAATAACTTTCAAGCCTTATATCTACCCTCCTGAGATCTGAGAAAATAAACTACACTACTCTTGATTCCTATTGCTTTACTCTCACTTTCTACTAACTGAGTTAACAGTAAGTTTATCTTCTCAGTTTTGTTTCCATTTACAGTGATAACCTCTAAGTCACCCATAGTTTTGAAAAATTCATTACCTTACAGCCTCAGACATCCAGAAACACTTGCACAACTCATCAGACCTCCAATGCTAAAATCCTAAAAAACCTGTGCCTTCATCAGTGAGTGAGATATTCTCAAGCCAGGATGAGAAATGACAAGCCAGGAAACTATATGCAAAGGCATATCTTCAAGCAACAGTCACCCAAGTAAGGGCTGGACAGCTAAGTGCTGGGCCTATTTTTTCACAAAAATCAAGGAAGAAATACAATTTCATAAACAAATAAGCTGATCATCAAAGCAGGTTGGAAGCAATTTCTGGAAAAGCAATTCCTCTCTTCTTTGGGACTTCACTTAGGCTCCAATTTTTCGTTACAAATTCTTACAAATAGAGGTGTGAATTTCTAATGGGAAAGCTGAGTACTCATCCAGAGCATGCCAGGATTCATGCCAAAAGCAAATGCATAAGAAAATACAACTGACAGAGCACGAGCTCTTGCACATCTCTCTTGGTTTTATTTCATCTCTAATGCTGCACATAGTTCAACTTTGGTTGGGTTACTACAGGACAGGAGGAGAGGTGGGAGAAAAATAAACTATCTTTCATGGTTTAAGAGCTGGCTGCATTCCTCTTCCCTTTCTTATTTCTCTCAATATACCTTACCCTCTTCAAAGATATAATTCTCTAATCTATCTACTTTAAATGGACCACTGCACAGCATGTACTTGTCTCCCTCCTCTGCCTGGGACCTACTTTTGTTCCTTTACTCTGTCTAGTCTCTGTGTCTAGGAGGCCTGATAAGGCATCACTCTGAGCTGACTGGACACAAAAAGTCAGATGCAGAAGCTGGGTATCCATTAGCAGAGCCCTGAGCCTCACTTGGTGAGTCCCATGAGAAACTAATGGCTCCTGGCTTGTGTCCACCCGGGCAGATACTTCAGCTCCACCTCAGTCTACAATATCCTGTGCATCAGCTGCTCTTGGACAGCCTGTTAAGCTGATATTGGCACCTATGATATGTCTGTTGAGAAATCCATGATCAGCAGTAAATGCATCAGATCAACCACCTTATTGTTTAGCAGTGCTTTGATGTATGAAGAATAAAATGTAGATAAAGGATTTGAAAGTGAGAGCTTACATGCCACTCTACTGTAATGCAAGCCTTTATATTTTTACAGTGGCCAGAACAAGCTACTCCAGGTGACTCAGACCTATTTCCTCCACAAAACTTCCCCCACCATAAACTGCTGCAGCCTCACTGATCACCAGACCTTAAAGTCTAAGATCTAACCTCAGAAATAAGTCTCTTCCTGGACTAGAGTAGAGCTGGCAGTTCAGTCAACCTGTTAATGTCATCGAAGAGCAGCCCAGCTTGAACAACTGTTTCCCTCTAAGCAAAACAGTTGTTTCCTCAGTTGGTGTCTCTGCTGATGCCAGTGGATAGAGGTAAAGAGCAAAGGTAAAGACTAAAATGCCCTCCTGAGCCATCAGCAGACAATCTGACTGACAGGAAATATGGCCATCCCACCTTCCCTTTCATTTTTATCTTCCTGACAAACCTTCCTGTTGAAAGGGAACCAGTGTTTTACACACCGACTGAACCACACAGAGCAGGTGCTCTGATGCAGCTCTGTCCCAGTGCTACTTGGAGCTAAAAGCTGTGACTGCCTTGTGTCTCAGCACTGGTTCCCTCATTTCCCAACTAGGGTTTAGGTGAGTCGATGCCTAAAACAGGGTTCTGAGCCTACCTGTCAATGTCATGATTAACACTAGTAGTAGAAATGGATTTTGGTAAGAGAATTGCCCTGCTCTATGCTATAATTAACTTCACATGTAAATTGTATTTATGGCCTAAGCTCTTAGCTGATCAACTATGTTCAAGTATTTTAATGCTCCTGAGGAGCATGAGCTGGTCTGGTGGCTTCAGCTACCATCCAAACTGACAGCAAGTTGTTGTAGAACAACAAGAAAGTCAGAAAAAACTCACTAAGGTAACACTGTAAGCACTTCAGCTACACATCAAAGCGACCATCTCATATCTCAAATTAACACTGAATTTCCATATCCATCAAATTTTACCAGGTGCTGCTTCATGAAAGGGATTTTACTCTGGTGGGGAAAGTGGGGGAGGGAATGCCTACAACTTGCCAAGTCTTCGCATGGTCTAAAAACCCTAAAGAAAAAGGTGAGACATTACAAAAGAACAGAAAAAACACACTAGTCCATTATCACCTATGATCAGCGCACTGTGCACTGCTGATCCAGCTTGATGCTTGAAGCCAACAGCAACGTGCTTTGCCCATTACAGAGGCCCGGACAGGATGACTCGTTAGGGGTGGGGTTATCACAGAATAATCACACCCTTGGGTATTGGATACACAACCACATCTCAAGTCTTGTAACACCCCAGAGGTGTGATTATCTGCTGTCATGCTTTAATTCTTAATTAAAACAAGAGCTGCAGCTCAGATAAGATCTGTGAGAGGATTATGGTCATTCTTGGTTAGACAAGGAGGAACGTGTATCTTTGGAATTAAAATTCAGGTGCTTGGGTGAACTCTGCAATGCTGAGCTGTGCTTGAATCCACCTCGTCTTAGTTTTCCCTTTGATATGATTTAACCAGGAGGTAGCACACACAAAAAGCTGCAGTTTCCAGGAACCAAACACTGAATAACACAATAAAGTGCACAGAGCTGCCAGCATTCAAGCATTTTTGCACTTTAATCTCTTCTTAGCATTTTAACTTAAATAAAACTCTAAGTGTGTTTCTAATGATGCTAGAAGACTAATTCTTGTTACATAACATTAATACAAGTCACAGCAGCCATAAAAACACTGGAGGAATGTCTTGACGAAATGCGTACTAAACTACTCAACTTGCACATATGAAGATGGATATGCAGCCTGGGGAAAAAATGAATATAAAGCACTTCTGTGATTTTTTTTAAAAAATCTTATTTTTAACAAATATTAACCCAACTTAAGGTCTCTTTTAAAGGTTACATTTGCATTTACAAAGAACTTTCAAGCAATTTAACTACAATGAATTTTAACAAGGCGCTTCCTGTTCTCACTGCTTGCGTATTTTTAAATTTTATGAGACTCTTCTGGCACAGTTTTGTAGCCGTTAAGATGAAAGCCTGGATGCATGCATACTTGAAAAGTGGAGGAGGAGGAAAAAGAAGAATAAAAAGAAGAAAGGAAAATAATCAATTTGGTATCAAATTTATTCCAAAGCCGAAAAGTGCATTTTTTTCTGATTGTGAAAGAAGACATGCAGGGAGGTCAAAGGTCAAGCAAAGAGGAGACAGTATTGTGTAGGAACTGTCACGCATCACCACCTATTTTGACATGCACAGGGCCGTTTGTTGTCTGTCGAACATGCAAATTAAGTGCCTGCTGTCATAGCTAGCCGATATCTGAAAGTGGAAAATGAGACCACCTGTAACCAGTGAATGGAGTGATGGACAAGCATTCAGAGCTCGTCATTTCCAACGCCATTCACACCACCTCCGAATTGCATATGACATGTAAAAATCTTTTCTTAATATTCACAACCGGGAAGTTTGGGGAATTATGGAGGCTTCAACTGCTGCATCTAATGGGTTCTCCAAGCAGACAGCTGTGACTGTGAGCTGGCTTGATAATTAGGTGTCCAGGAAGATTTTATGCTATGAATCAGTTAAAAGGGAGAAAAGAAAAAGAAAATAATGGCAAGCAAAACTCGCTGGAATGGAAATTATATTAACCCTTGCATGTCTTCCTCGGCACTTGGCTTTTCCAGCTCCTGTGAAGCAAGATTCGCAGAAACCATACACATAATAATTTGTCTCTGAGCAGCACTGTCTTCCTACTCAGAAAAATTGCACTCCACCTCTGTTTGATGCTTTGTTTTCCTGAAGAGAACTTAGAAGCATTAAATCAAAATATGCCAATCCCTCTTCTATTTGAAAGCAAAGGCAAGGCTTTATTTGAATTTCTAGTTAATATGGTGCAGAGGATTTTAAGAAACAGATTCATTGTCCTAAATTCATGTCCTGTCATGTGCCTGTATATATGAAAATCAAATAGTTTAGCTAGCTCTTCTGTAAAGCTTTGCATGTTATCCCTACTTTTGTATGCATATCTGTCTTTGTGCATGGGATGCCATAAACGCTGCAGGCAGTGTAATGCCAAGAAAAAAATGTGATCTTCCTGATTCTCACTTCTGCTTGATAAATAAATAAAGCTGCTCCAAAACACTTAGGACGGGAGAGTTTAGATGTGCCCAGATGCACAATAAGCTCACAAAACCTGTTATTTTATTCAAGGCCTAACTAATTAATGCTAGTGTTCATTCCTAAATAAAAAATTAAGCTCTTCAGTTTTCAACTTCTGTGCCACATTCTGAAAGCCGTTCTGGCTATGTTTCCAGACATAAAGAACACATGCATATGGTACAGTCAGAATACAGGAGGATTATTCAACAGAAAAAACAGAATTCAGCTATGGAGTATTATCCACTAGTACTTCCCAATATAACTAGAGTATTTGGGGAGGCTGTCTGAAGTCCTGCTATACAAAGATTGCAGTCCTGCTCCATACTCCTCACAAGTGAAGCCAGGCACTCAGAACAGAAGCAGGCTAGTTACTAGTATATTAAACAAGCTTTTATGAGTCAGGGCACAGAAAACCTGTATTTCAACTGGGTTGGGGTTTTTTTAAAGCTTTTTTATTTCTATTGTGCTAAATTGTAAACCACAGTAGCTGTTCCAGCATTGCCACAACCTGCATTCACTGCTGCTCTGGTTTAGGTCTCCAGTGATTCTGTTTTCCTTCCTGTGGAAGTGAGAGTTTAGAAAAGCTGAAAAAACACCTGCTGTCTCCTCTGGATCAGAGAGGGAATATTAGAAAATGAAGGAATGAAAAAAAGTAGTGAATAGATCCTCCGGAGAAAAGGAGCAGAAAAAAGACACTTATTTTAGAACTGCACGTTTTCTTGGAAACACTACTTCTCTTAAGGTTCCATATCCTCTATGAAGAAACAAAAAAGTTTAAGTATCTCAAAGACTCCTGTTTTCCAGACACAAGCCAGCAGGCTCCATTTGATGATTTACATCTCCGAGACAGCTGGTAAACAACATTCAGGAGAGCCTGAATCAGACACCATTCAGCCAGTACTACACCGCTGGGCACAGCTGAGAAGTGTGCAAGGGCATACCTAAACACGAGACTGAAATACTATCACTCTGTTCCTTTGTTTCTCCCACATGTTAGCTCTCTCCTGGGCAGACAGATGTGAAAAAGGCAAAAAAACCGGCACGCTGTCTGTTTTGTCCTCCACACTTGCTTCAGAGAGTCAGCTTTTTTCTCTGCGCTTGAAATCAAGATCCACACAGGACTTGAAGACAGGAAGTGCAAGAGTGGCATCTTAGTAATCATGTTCTAATCTACACAGAATAGAAAATCGAAATCACTGGCAGTTAAAACCATCCAGTGTGTGGACTTCCATAGAATAAAGGGTTTGGCCACAAAGTCGGATTAAAGATTTCCTCTTCAAAACACCTTCTCATTACTATCCATGTGCAACACACCCACATGCCCCAGCAGTGCCTTTGCAACTGCTAGACTGTCAGTGCGAACAGGATTGAAAATATCCCTCGTCTTTCAGCACATTCCAGCCTTTTATCTTTTTTAACTCTATATAAAATGGGAGAATAGCTCACTGAGTTTCTAATATGTCCCTGAGCCAGCTCACTTCCTGCAACATCTGTGCTGACACAAGCAGGAAGGCAGCACTCTGCCATGCCAAACCAACACCCTGAAGCTACAAGCAGGACTTAAACTAGCATTGCTGATGAAGGACTTTGTAGCAGGGACCTACAACCAGGGCCACAGGGTTTATCTGCCTACTGGGTAGCTAGGTTGGAGTCTGAGAACTTGGGCTCCACATCTCAGAATGGCCTTAGGCTGTCAGTTCACCTCCAGCAGCTCAGGTACACCAGAGCCCTGGTGCATGATTGCTTCTGGAGGATAACATAGATAGTCACCAAAACCAACAATTTTATTTATATGTATTTTATTTTGTTGATATTATAGGATTTAAAACAAGCTTAGTTTGCTACATCTGGACTATTAAAATGTGACTCTACCACCTTCAACATCTGCCAATGTATTTCTCAAGATGGCTTGCTCTAAATTTCAAGACCTAATAATTTTCAGAGGTCAAAAACAGGCTGTCGGGTAATATGAGGTTGTTACATCCATTACACAGAAAGTTAGAGAGGGATCAAGGTCATCAGAAAGTTCTTATAAAGGCTGAGGAGAAAAATGGCCATCATGCCTTTAGGTCAAACCAAGGAAGGACTTGGTCAGTTGTACCACACTGTCATGAGACTACTAAGTTTAATTCAGGCTGGACTTTTTAATCAGCCAGCATATTTCCTAGATTTCATTTTCATTGAAAATATTTCAAGCAGGTCACAAGGTGGTACTAAAGGCTGTCCCAGCACAAGTCTGAGTAGCAGGGACATGAGAGAGTTTAAAGAGAAACCTGTTTTTTAGCACATTAGCAGGAACATGAAACAATCATGTTTGAAATGTCCGCCTGCAGTACTTTAGGCCATGTGTTGCCAGTCCTTCCTTGCAGTAAGCAACATACAAAGCAGAACACTTGATTTGCCTGTCAGCACAAGTAACAGTGGCAGAGTACTTGTGGAAGAAAGATCTCATGACCAAAATTTTATCAGTGTTCCATTCTCTGTGGTAAATCACACTCTTTGGAAAAGATCCAGGAAAACAGTCCATGGGGTAAGGTGTTACATTGCCAGCCTTTTTTTGACTTAGACATGCCCAGGGTGATGCAAGCCACCAAATACTCATCACTTCTGAAAATTCATCTACTACTTGCATTCCTTCAATAGGTATTTTGCCACCTAATGTAAAATTTGTGTTTCCACAGATCTGCTAGTGGAGGTTTTACTTGTTTTTCCTAATCTTTTTCATGTGCCTACCTTGAACAGTAATCCTGTTGGTAGCAACACAATCCAAGGACCCAGAAGTTCTCTTTATTCTGGAGAGACTTACACACTGAGCAGACATATAAGGCCCCTCACTTCTGTACGATTTTTTTAATAGAAATCTGCTTATTCTATAAAAAGAATCTGTCACTGAGAAGCAGTGTGACTGAAAAGGCACAGTAGCTGACAAACTAAACTTTATCAAACTAGGTTCAGCTTTGAATTAATCAAGCCAATAGTTCTTTCTATATGAATTAAATTTGCCCAAATGCAAGAGCCATTTACCATGCAAGCACAAGTCCATTTGCCCCTAAAGTTAAAAGCTAAGTGTGACTTTAAAATGGTGTAGGTACGCTGAATTTTCCCTCTTCACCAGGCAAATTTTTACCCTAATTAAAAAAATAAAAAAATAAAAATTCTCAAAACATTTCCAATAAAATTTCAAGTTACATTAACTGCAGAGTATATTGTTATTAATATATGTTTAACCATTTTCTGTATTATGGAAAATTAGTTGTACAGGAAAAACACTTTGCATGCTTTGGTACACACAGTAATTAAAACATTCAGTTAGGCTTAATATTTAAAAGCAGCACCATAACATTTTATCCCTGTATTGCTATGCACATGGTACTTCTTTTTCTGATTATACTCTTCACTTTCCAAGTTAATATACCGAAGCTTTCTACAAAAGAATTTGCAACAATAGATTGTGATGATAATAAGGAAAAAGAAAAGTATAAACATGTCTTTCCACTCACTTTCTAGATAAGCTTCATTTTCCATATCATTTTTTAATTGATGGTTTTATAAGTATTTTTCCATGCGACTTTATCCAGCTATTTTAGAAATACCCTCTTACCCTCATCTCTTACTACAGGTTTCTGAAATACATACAAGGGCAAGTTAGAAGAGAACACAGCATGACTCTAAAACGTGCTATCAGAGGAAGAAAACAGCAACAAACCAAATAGCACACAATGAAACAAGCGAGCACCACGCATTGTGATGAAGTCCTCAAACTGGAGTTTTATGATGGCAGCTTAAAGTTTCTTACATGCCCTTGTGTTGCAGCGCAGAATAAGGCAGGGACAGCTGCACCAATTCTCCACAATTAGTCAAGGTCAGACAGTGGAAAGGGAGGACACTCACTATTTGTCAAGAGAACAATGGCAGGAGGCTCAGCCTTTCTCCGCCAGGAATGACTGTTCGCTACACACATTCAATCCGTGGCAAAATTATGCCTGGCCCTTTTTCTGTAGAGTAGAGAGGGGCAACCTTTCCAGACAATCGAAGTGTAAGAGCTAACAAGGCAGAGCAACAGCACAAAAACGAGCTTGTTTTAAGTACTGAAAGCATATGTTCTTGACACAAATTAATGTTTTGACACTAGCAGAGACAAAGGTATTAATTTCTACAAGCTTTCAGTAAAAAATACTAAACCCACTAAAACCTGTTCCTTCATACTATTATTGGGGTTGCAAGTTTAAAAAAAAAAACAAAAACATTCTGACAAGTTACCAGCAATTATTTGGCTTACTCTGAGAGGTTTTGTGTGTTTCAGTTTTTTTAAACATGTATTTTTCATAAACCTAGAAACATATTCAGAAAAAGAGTTAAATTTTGGGCAAAGGCACTTCCCTCAATATTGGTAGGCAACCAGAGATGCAAAACAAGAAAAACAATTCAAAGTATCTGCCATTAGCAGGAGGAACAAAAAGAGAAAAACAAAACATTTTTAACAAGATTTTGTTTCCCTGTTTAATTAGGTGCACTCAGAGCTGTATTTTGAGTTTCGTTATGACACAGCACAAATACAGAAAAGACAAAAAGTAGTTATAAATAATGGATATGAATGAGTAGTTTTGGTACAGAACTCTCACAGTACTGCACTGGAATAAATGGATTTAATTGTGTAGATTCTGTCACTTGAGTGAACAAGTGTGGGGATGCAGAATGGGCTGAAATTATTATGTGAAACCTTATGGAGACCTCCTTTTTAAACAGCACACTATACGTTTAGATATATTAAAATTATTCATATTCACTGAAAACAGTATTTAAGCAAGGTTATGGCAGTTCTGAATGCTAACATGCATTTAAGGTTTTGTCATATTTGCATTCATCAAAGGCAAACAATTTTTAGATACTTAAGGCAAGAATTCTTACAACTAAGGAGTTTGAAAGCATTACTTAAAGTACATGTAATTAAAAAACATCAAAGAGCAAATATTCTGTTTCTGGACACCACCTGAAAACTAGATCGCATTAGCTTTGGAAGAAAGGAATTTCTCCTTCAGGTAGTTTTTGCAGCTACTAAGGTGCAGAAGCCACACCTGCAGTTGCACTCTGCCATAAAAGAGGGAAACATGGGAATCTATGAACCATTCTTCAAATCCTTCCTCCCCAGTCAGAGGAATAAGGTCAACAGACCTCTTCCTCTGTCACTGTCCTGCAACACATCAGGATGTTTGAAAACATCTCTTTTTTTAATGGTCACCATCTGTTTGGTGTTTTTTTACTCCAAAATACTTTTCCCCTGTGACCTGAAGCAGCATCGGCCCTGCAGTTAAGGAGCCATCTGCCCCAGCAGAAAAACTGATTCTGGAAAGATTCAATAAGAGGAGGAAACAGGAAAGATTTTACCTTGAGTTAACTTCACATTCCAAATATTCTACTAGCATAATAAATCTCTACTGAACCATATCTGAAAAACAGGTTTTTAATATATTAACTTTAGAACATCCCTTTTCACCTGGAGCAATTGAGAGAAATTCTGTAAATTAGCACAAATTTAGTTCTTCGTATATCTAATAAAGACTGAGATTTCGCTGTAGGAGCTGTGCCTGTTAATTGAGACAAGAAATTGGTGCACTACCTTCTAATTCTAAATCCTTAATGGCACTGGGCTATTGCATTGTTTACAAAGCAAAGCATCCTTGACTGGTTTCTTTATCACATTTCTGATGTCAACTGAATAAATTAGAGCAGGAAAATGTCAGAGTACAATGTACCTTTTCAAGCCATTTGGCTTAGTGAAGCAGGATAGATTCAGGCAAAATTACCTCTTTTCCAGTCTGGTGGCTTTGCAGGAAGTTTTCTTCATGTTTAGCAGTCCCTTCCCATCCTCTCCTTCTTTAGAAAGCAGTTCTGGGAGGCAAATGACATTTGTAAATAGCAGTAACCATTTAGGTCACTTTCAAGCTGCTTGCCATACACCTCCACAGGTACAGGTACTACTTCCTGTGATGAGAATTTAAACCTGAAATTCGTTCATTCTAATCTTCCTTTCCCCTGATCCAAAGCAGAAGCTCTGCACCATCCTCCCCTCAGCGGCTCTCATCTATTCACTAGAAGATGAGGACAGGCCCCATGTGTGGAAATAGTGCTGATCAATGGAAAATAGTCAATGTCATCTAACACTGAACAAGGAAGTGATTAGAAAAAGGAAGACATAATTTCTTAAGTTATTCCAGTCTTTTCACTGAATCTATCATAAATCAAACAGACCAAAAGCCCCGCTTGGGAATTACTGGATCTGAGAAAGAACTTATTCAAATGAATTCATCTAGCTAAGGGCAACTGTTATTTAACTGCATATTTTGAATTTTTCAGTATGAAAAACTATATATTTCTATTCCACACTGAGTTTTCACATATTTGGATGGCTGAATTTTGAAACCTCAGAGCACATTAGGAAATAATTTTTTGTGGCATTATTGAGAGGGTTTTTTCCCAAATGTGTCTACTGCTGTATCTGGTATTAGTATCTGACTAGTTTGAAAATTTTTGCACATAGCCCAGAAATGGATAAGTATTGCTTGAAACTTTTATCAGGTATAAACTAGGAAAGTGAGAGCATTTTACATGAAAGTTTCACCCACAGGGAATAAAAGAATAATAAAACCTGTATTAAGGCTGAATATCTAGTAGCTAACAAGATATTTTTACATTATTTTAAAGTCACTATGTCACCTTTTCTCCAAACATTATTAAAATCCAACTAGAAATGTTTCAAATTAAAGCAAAATCTTTTAATCTTATTCTTTCTGAACACTGTGGCTTTAGAATGTTCCAAAAATATCTATTCAAATATACATATTCCTCACAAAGAGTTAGTAAATGCTTCTTACATGATAGAAAACTGTCAAAAATTCCTCAGTTCATTAGCATAGTTTAATGATAGACATGCATTCTGCTTGAAACTAGGTCTAAATTTGATGGATATCCAGTTTATCCACATAGTAAATAAGAGTACAGCAGCACCAGGTAGTTTATAAAACAGAAGTCACCAGTGGTAAATAAAATGCTATAAACAACATTCAGAACAGTATCCGACCTGTCATTTCGATAGTACATTTACGCATTTGACAGGGACTGTCTTTCCCTAAAGAGGTTAATAGAGTCACACTTATGTATCACCAAAGTTGAACTGATCTATACAGACTGTCAGGAGAAGGGCAGATGGATAGGTAAATTAGAAAATACTAAAATAACTTTCTCACTGCTATAATAATGAGGGAAAAGAGGAAGAACTAGGACTCTGAAAATCATTAACTCCCTTCTGATATCGTTCATTGTGTACTAACTTAGGTCCCTATCAATCCAGAGAGCCTGAAATACAGGAAAGTCACCTGAAAAGACCCAGGCAAATTATAAATGGATGCACAGTTATACTCCAAACACACTCTAAATGCACATTTCTATGAACTGTAAATATCACTGATTGCCAAATTCATTCATTTTAAATTCTATGCCATAATGAAAAACCTCTGACATAAATTGGCCTGGAAAAGGGCAAATTAATCTAATATCAAGGCACTATGGACAGATCAAATAAAACATCTTCATTTCAAACTAATAAATCTATGTTTAGCTTAACAATATTCATTACTAAGAGAAAATACTTGTGCAGGCAAAAGGCAGTTCACACAAAATTTACATCATAAAACAAATTATCATTGGAAGAATTAGTGTTCTTTAATGATGCCAAGAGTGTTCATATAAAATCCAGAAAGTAAAATCTAGATATTCTCTGAAATTTGATATGAATCAAGATCAGAAATTCCACTGTGAGCCACTCCAATTATAGACAACACTGCAACAGTTACAGTATTGTTACGTAATTACACTGTACAGTTACGTAGTGTAAAGCTGAAATTAAACTTTTATTTTCATAATTCAATTCCTGAGCATGTATTACTGGACATTAGCAGGAATTTCTGCTACTATAAATCCTATGTTTTGCAGAAACACACTTAATAATTTCACTCTTATCTATTAGTTGCCTCGAATACTTGCCAGAAAAGAAGAACATAAAATAGGTGCATCCATAAACGTATCTAATTTAAAATTCAATAGCTTAAAAAAAAGAGTTTTGAATCTGCATTTACAGACTACTGCTTCCAACATCTGCTAAAACCAATGACTAAGATAAGACCTCAAGTTTTGGGATTTGATAAAGGGCCTTGACTTTCAGAGGACAAGTGCTCGCCACTTTCTGAATCATTAAGTAGAAAATTAAGGGCTGTGTTCCTCCATCCTGGCAGAACCATACCATATGATTTAGGTGATGAGTCACTGAGCTGGAATTTCAATGATCAAATATTCACAATGAGATCCTTGAGAATGAGCTACAGACCAAGACCAAGAATTAACCACAGAAGTTATCGGGTGAATAGTTTTGAATAACAAGCACATGTGAGAGTCCTTGCTTATACAATCTGTGAAGAAAGAAAAAAACAATTGTGGAATAAATTATAAAATTAAAATTATATATCTGTCTTCAAAACATATTTCCTACATTATAGTGAACTGTAACCCTGACTATAAAGGGACCGCCCTTTGTATTTTTAAGTGCAAAGTTTTCACAATAGCCATGCACAGCAAGAATAAATGTCTGAATGGAAGTGATGGTGGAAGTTTGTTGCCGAAAAAAAAAATATATTGCTTCTTTGATTAAAGGTCAGACCTACAGTAGCAATGCAAACACACACAGTCTGGGCATAGATGAGAAGTATTTCATAAATCTAGCAGAAGTGAAAGCTGTCACTAGTTTCTTTTTATGAGCTTGTTTGATGAGAGTAGCCTGAGGTACCAATTAAAGGGAGTTACTTTATAGCATTATTAGTGCAAAGTGTGTTCAAAGGTGAGCCTATTTGTCATGCCTGATTAGCACCGAGTATGGGAAAAAATTAAAATGGTAACAAACCAAGTTAAAAAGATCCAGTCAAATGTACTTGACTTTAACTTCTTCAAACACAAACTCTAGTTGCTCAGAGCTTTATTTTCTTTTGTGCAATTTTTGTAATTAGTGATTCAGAACAAAATTTCCTACCAACCCACTGGTACCATGACAGATATTAATACTATAGTGCAGCTAATTTTACTGAGTATTTGCGTAGGAGGCTTTGATTTACTGGACTTTCTAAGCATGCTGTTATTTCTCATTCTAAGCCACTTGACTGATTCTCTTACCAGCCCTCGACTGAAAAAAGAAAGACCATATAAACCAAAATTTTCAGCAATTATCTTAAGTGACAACTAGGAGTGCTAACCACACTTTGCACAAATCTCAAAATTTCCTAGAAAAATTACAAGGCTCTTGCAATCTCTTCTAGAGAGTCTAGAACAACATTTTTCATGGCACAGTCAGGAAACCACATGAAACTTTGACACCAGAGCTCCTATAAAGATAACCTTTTCCTAGATTATAATAGTCAGTGGGGCTTTCCCATTTCCCTGCTTCCTTAACTAGAGAAGTTTTATTAACAATGCCCCAAAATTCCTGACTTTGAAATCTGAAATTAACCAAAAGGCATTGATTTCAATAATCTTCCCCTTTATTAACAATCCCTAAATCTTTCTTCTCATTCTAGTATGGAATCAAAGAAAAAGTTACAATCAAACTAAATCACATTTTAGAAAGCTTATGGGGATAAGATGTACCTGTTGATTTATATACTAACCCTCATTTTTTTTTATTATTAAGTGCAATCTAAAAAAAAAATGTGTTAAAACATCGCCCTTTACTAGTGATATCTAGACTTTAAACTGTGAAATCAACTTCTCTTGCCCTCTGTCCTTAATAGGACTCAACAGAAGCCAATAAAAAACCAGCATCTAACCTTCATATCTATCTCCCTTCCTCCACAATATTAAAAACAAGTTTTCATTTTATTGCGAACCCTAAATATGTGCCTACATTGTAGAATTCAGTAAGGTGAATGGCATTTCTGAGACAGTGATATTCTACCTGAAATGATGTGCTTGAACCTAGTCCAACATTAAAACACTGGTTGTATCTGATTCATCTTAATTAATCAGGAGGATGCAGATACAGCATATGCATGTCATGTACCAAGAATCTGCTCTCAATTGGTGTGCAATGCACACTCCCCTGCAGATGTGCAGACCAAGCACACAAAGCATACAACTGGCTGGCACCCCCTTTATTGAGGGATCTCAACAAATTGAGATTTTTTGAATTACATTTTGTGCCTGCCCGATAATTAACATTGAAAAGTTTGTTTTCTACTTCTACACCCTTCTAAAAATGCACAAGGTGTTACTGTTTTCATTAAAACTACTACAAAAACAGACTCCTGCCACTGAACTGCATATGCAGCTCATGTTCTTTCACAGTTTCCAAGGGAAGAAATTACGGCATGACACAAATCAGATTCTCAGCCAAGTTTTTTTCCCTAAAAAACTTCTGGACATTAAATGTGCTCTTAAATATTCACTTTGGCTGCCCAAAACTAAAATGAGTTGGGCTTCCTGTTTAAGACAAGAGAATTTCATTCAACTGCATTTAAAAAAAAAAAATCAGAAGCCAAATAAACAAAACTCCAGTCATCAAAAAGAAACGTTTCTCTCTTGACAGAGAATAAATAAGCAATGTTTATTTTAGATTTAGCAAGTCCAACCACATTTCTTAAATGTATACCTATGCATTTTCATGGGAGCTTTTCCTAAGTGTCTGACAGTCATTAGACAAGTAAACCTGCAGCAACTTCCTTCTCTCTTTCCTTGCCCTTTCGTTGTCATGAATAAGCTGATGTGATACTTTTAAAAGTAGCATAATTTCTGATCTTTGTCCCTTGTTTATGTCTCTTCTTTACCTTATTTATATGTTCAGTACTATCCATTTGTCTTCCAACTTTCCAATACAGAAGTTAACAACTTCTGCCTTTATACTAAAAATATGGAAGTCAGAAGAATAGCTGAGAAAAAAAAACACTTTTCAGCTTCAGCACATTAATCACAAATGACTTTCAGCTCCAGTGTGGGTGTGAGTCTTGAAGTATTTCTTATTCTAATAATAAGCACTTCTTATTCTAATAAGAAAGAGAAAATGAAATACCGACAAAAACTTGGGGGCCAGGTGAAGACAATGTACAGACAAGAAAAAATTAGTAAGGAATTGTGGGAAGCCTATAAAATACCAAGTAAATGTTATGGAATTTCACCACTTAATTAGGTCAGGGCATGAACGCATGATTATGAAAAACAGGTAATTAAAGTATCTTGTAGAAAGTTATCTCTTCTAATAGACAGGTCAACCAAAAAGGCAATACAGTAGTAGGAGGGAATCCCACCTAAGTAATCTTATTAATTAATACCAGTGGTAAAAAATTCTTTCTTTCCTAAAAAGATTGGATTACAACAGCCAAAAACTTCAAAGACCAAGAGAAGCAGAAAATTGAGAGCAGCAGCAAAGTAATTTCTCATTTTCCTTCAAAGTCTTCCTCTTATTATTGTTTGTGGAAGATTGACTATTGACCAGCTACTTCACAGAAAATCAAACTAAGGAAATTAATATCTCATTATGGCCTGAAACTGTGGAATTTGTTGGCATTCTTGCAGGAAGAAGTCAAGCTATGGTCTGTCTCTGGCTATTACCAGCTCTTCCTTCAATGCTTGACACTTCTGCTACACTTTTACAGCATTTTACCCCATCACCAAGTCTCCAATACTCTGACATTAGCATTTTCTTCCAGTGACTAAAAATTTATCGTTTTAGTAAAATATGTGAGTGTGTTGCACCAGCACCAGAATAGCATCCTTTACAAATCTTGGTATATATCTTGGTACAGCAAAAATATTCTCCATTGGAAACATGTATCAAGAGAGAAAATAAAATCCAAAGAATGAAAAGCAGATTGAGATAGAAGTTCTTGCAGAAATACTGAAGTAGCTTGTCGAAAAAAAAGAATTCAGACTTTCAAGGAGATCAATAGCAACCAAAAGGGTTGACACACATTAAGTGTGAAAATGTTGGAATGAGGTTAGTCTTTTAGGGACTGGGCAATATTTTGACCTTTCTGCCTAACCTAAATAAATACTCTTGTATTATTCCCCTGTCCAGAAGATGCTCTGAACATTTGTTGTTCTGTGCTACACTAGAGCATGAATTCTTTTCCAGGGTCAATTACCTGTAGAGCTGGAAGGGACTTTTCTCCCCCTTCACTGTCTGTGTTGAGGTCAGGACAGGTTAGAAGCATCAGGCACCATCTACTGCTCAAGTCAGGGTACACAGAAGTGTGAAAAAGTGTGAGCTGTGGTGAACACTGAGCATCATTGCCTACATCAGTGTAACATTTCTTGATCAATAGCAAGCATCACAACCAGCATTAAGAGTTTGTAGAGAAGGAATTATCGCCATTATCATCTGACTTACAGGACTACGCAGTACAGAATAATACTGTGATCATTTGGAGGTATCTTGACTCATCAGTTCCCTAATATTACTGATACATTTGGAATTGATGATATCCCAGTCACTCGTGTTATTTGCTCAAAATGTGCAAGAAGGTGCCAGAGAAACAAATATTTTAGTAATATTCCCACTGTGTTGTGGACTGGATACCCAGGGAAAAATGATTACAGAATTCTGAGTGCATCACTTGCAGATTTCCCAGCACACAAAGAAACTTGATTTCAAACTCAGCAACATTTTCTGTATTCCAAAATCTGTGTACATTGCCACCCACATGCCAGCATAGAGGAAGGACTAATGCAGACTGCATACTTTAAAAAAAAAGTTCTTCTGAAGTCTTAAGTATAAGACACACTGAAGCAATATGAATTACTATTCCCCTTCTTACACACTCTGTTTAACCACATAAAGGGACAATCAACTAAACAATGTCACTTAACTATGAAACATTTCACTGCCCTAGGGAGTCAGTCTACTCAAAAATAATTCCCAGACACCTAGCTCTCCGTCCATGATCCCTTCATCTGTGTTTCTGCACTTCAAAAAGCCAAAACTTCTCTGATGATTTATCTTAAAATGCTAAATTGAAGCACTTGGGAATTAGCATAAGATAAAACTCCACACTCTTATCTTGAAATTTAAAAAAAAAAAAAGTTACCACCCAAAATTTACCCCAGCAATGACTGCTGGCGTTACAACACAGAAAAGAACGGACAGCTAATTTTGGACTTGCTGTTGTTATGCTCATTTCTTTCAGATATTTTCAGTTCTAGAAGACCTACCTCTTTCTTATCAGTTGCAAAATATCTCAAAATTCTTGCTTAATGCCTGCTAACACCCACTTTGAACTCTTTTATCTTTTTTTTTCCCCACCAGACTTTGTTTTCCACGTTTAGATTTACCAGTCTCAAAGACTGAAGAGACATTTCTCTTCATGGAGAAATCAAGAGATATAAAACATAAAGGTAGCTCAAAATCATCTGTGAACTTTCACTAGGGTTTTTTTGCTTGTTTTTTTTTAATCTAAAAGGAAGGCTTCTGAATATATTCTAATCTTACAAGATTATCCAACAGAATTTCACCAGGAAGCCCTTAATATGCTTTCTGCAATGTTGATAGTCAAGGTGACAGAAGTCGTGCTTAATTTATTGTGCAGTAGTTGACCCTAGTCAATATATTTATGACTTCTGTTGAACTGCAATTCAAATTTAATTGTTCCCATCATATTGCAAACTCTGTTTGTATACTAAATGGTAGCGAACTATAACTCTCAGATAAAGGGATGTATTTAGAAGCAGTCTTATTGCTAAGAACATGTAATGTCTTCTGAAACCTACTTAATTAACTCGGAAAATGTTTTCAGACATTGAAGAATATAATTGGCAACCTCATCTCACCTGGTGAAAGTCCAGAATCTTTAGGAAAAACAAAGAACTATTTTACAACAAAACATTAGACCATCTTCTGTCCTTTACAGCACAGGTTTATAGAGGAAAACACAGAAGAATCCCGACTTTCCATTGCTGCATAAGCCACTTTGCTGTTTAAAAGCTGGGACATTGAGTAATATTTTAACCAAAAAAATATTCAAACGTTTTCAAGTGTATTCAGAAAATAACTCATTTTTTAGTAAGGACAATTTTTACACTGCCATAAAATGATAGTTATCTGTATGTATTTAAATAAAAACAATAGTGAATGTAGCACAATGGAAGAGCCATTTAACCTGTGAATTGCAAGGTTATTTTTGTGGCTGTGTCCTGTCTAACCACTACAGCACATGATTTATGGTCTCCAGCAGAGCTTCATCATCATTGTTCTCACCTTTATTTCCATCATAGTTAATTAAAGGGAAGGTCATTGTCACCTTATGTTTTAAACCTTCTTAACATAATATATCACCCTGGGTACGCTTTAATAAGGGGAACTGTGAAGGAATGCTGTTATAGGAAAAAAACTTTAGAGCATAATCTATCCTGTTAACAATTACAACTTAGACTTACACATAATGAAAGTTAATAAGCAGACAGAATGAAGGCTACATCTTGATACTCATTCAAATCTTGATTAATTGGCTGTGTGATCTCATGGAATAAACAGTAGTATGCCTTTCTTGACTTCAGGCATATGTCTGAAGAGTGAGTTTCTAAAGCAAAGATCTTCCCTTGAAATAATTTTAGCATACAAAACAGTGTGCCAGTGGGAAATAAAAAAAAAGAAGCGACAAAAAAGCAAAGCACATATTTTAAATATTACCAAAGAAACCTCTTTTGATGTTAGATGTACAAAATAAACCACCATTAAATTGAAGATTGGCTCAGACAGATTACAAAGTATTCAGACAATGAAGACAATGGGTCTAAATACAGTTTCAGTAGGTGTTAACATTTTTAAAATCCCTAAGGGAAAAATTCAAACTGACTTATAATTATCTCCTAAAGAAAATCAACTCTCAAAAACACACAGATCTAGGGGGGGAAATAATTTAAATATATATTTAAATATTAACTCCAGAAGAGCTCAAAAAATCTTCTGTGCTTAATATACATTAAACATTTTTTTAACTGGTATGCTCTTCATATAATTGGCCAAAATGTGGGCCAAACATAGACGGAACATGGATTTCCACAGCACTACTGCACTAGTTAGCTACAGACAGACACAGAAAAACTGAATGCTGACCACTTCATGGCTTCCCAAACTTATGTTCGTTCTAGAAGACAAAGTTGATTTTTATTACAGTATTAGTGGATTGTATTACAAGCCCTACAAGAGCCAACGCACAAAAGTATGGTCCTTGTCATTTGTGTGTATAGTGCCTCCTGTCCTCATGTTGTAAACACAGCAGACTTCTGTAGACGCTGAAAAGCTTTAGCTGAGAAATTTTCCAGCTTTCTGTAGCATTTTGTGAGAGCTCTGTGTTTCTCACAGAAACTATGAAAAACATTGCTACAGGTTCTGTAAACTAACTTTATCTTGCACCTGCTGTTATTCAGCAGCAGGGTTGTTATGGTATACTGAAGAAAATATTTTCAAATGAGTGTTTTGTAGCCTCCACCAATCATTCTAGGAGGTGGATGATCAGTGACTAATGACCTTATGTCATGCTGGCGACCCAAGTTAGATAAACCGATTTATAATTAATTAGTGTTATTGCTCCTAAATTTAGACTTTGTGTCGTTATTCTTCGCGCCGTTCGTGGTGCAGACAGTGACAGACTTCAACTTGCCTTTATGGACACAACTTGCCTAGCAGAAGGCAAGTTCACACCTCAGCCAGCTGGGCTGTTCAGGTAAATCATGGACCACAGAGCCAATCTGTCTACTAATAGCTAAAAATTTGGATCCAGGCATGAAAGCCTTATCAGCTTACCTGGAATTGCTAATTTTGTCTTCCTTACTATACAAGCCAGAACTTCTCCATCAGTGGAGAAAGCAACTTGTCTATATGGGATCAAAACTATACTGATCCAGGACCTCCTCATCATGGCGGCAGTGCTTTCAGTGCTGCCTCCAGTATGCATCTCTGATGTGCTAATATGCTTTTAGATGGTGGTTCTAAGATTTGAACAGTGCCTCAGTGGTTTGAGGAGTCAGAAAAAAAAATCCTGGTTGATCTGAAAGAGACATTTTTATCAATCCTTTCCAATGACTTAGTTGGAAACATCAGAAGAAGAACAGCTAACAAATGGCCACTTGGACAACTTGTCTTTTACACCAGCAATACTTTCGAAAGTACATCTCTCCAGACCCCAGAAATAGGATATTAATATTCTCTGGAGACAATATAAGTACATGATCTCCCTATTTGTCCTGACTTGTCTTCTGGCAGCATTATTGAAAGCCCTAGATGTCTGAGATACAGACCTGTGAGAAGTTCCATGGAAAAGTCACAGAGCAGGTAAAGACAGTACGAAAGAAGGGGGCCATACACTCAGCACCACACTGAGAAAATTGTGGCACTTCAAGACAAACATATTAGCATATTCATGCAACAACAAACTCCTGCATGCACATGTAGTACATTACTGTGTAATTGTGTGGGAGGGTGGGTTAAATAATGTACGCTGTATTCAGTCAATGCAGAAGTAGCATTCACTCTTAATACTCTGATGCAAAATTTCTCTTAAACACCAACGACTAATTTTGGCTAATAGCATAAATAATTTAATACAACAATGCTGATCTTTACATCACATCCTGTGATTATACATAGTCAGCATTTCAGATTCAGCATTCTTCTTTCTACAGAACAGCCAAAAAGCAAAGCAGGGAAGTGAGCAGGGATGAATTCAGCTCTTATGAATTCACCTCATAACCAGCTGTTTGACTCAGTCTGCTGTGAAGCTCTCCGTCATGTTTATTACAACAGTTCATTTTGCTTCAGGAGAGAAGTATGCCACAAAGCCTAAAAACAATGTTAATACTTTAAAAAGAAAAATGCAACAAAGGAGACCTCTCACCATATACATTCATAAAAGGAAGAACACTGGCCACAAAACGTAGCCTACACTACATTTGAACTGCTGGAAACCTGAAAAAAACAGCCAGATGTTTTAGTTCATGTTCCAGGCCTTCCAATTGTATTTCATTCTGGTCTGTTGCTGTACAAAATGAGATGTTTAGCTAAAGAATATCTTTTGCATAAACGGTGTATTCCTTTAGCTCAAGACATGAGGAGACATCTTAAATTTTGAGGCCTTAACATTTCTCTCTTGATACTGCCCTTAGACTTCTTAAACACTTAGGTGAGTCAAAAAAAATGAAAAAAAATCATGGCCTTGATGCCAAAATACCACTGAAAACACTGTATTTCTATTACACATTTGGCAAGCCTTCTGACCTCCCATTAAGGAAGGTGCGTGCAACTCACTGTGCCAACTCTGACTGACATACAAAGATAAACCTGGCCCCCGCTTCAGAAGCTCCTGCTGACTAACATGTTGTATAGAACTTACAACTTCTTATCAAATCTGAACTAATTAACTAATTACTAGCTGCATGAAGCTTCTTGGCTCTTCATCCACACATCAAAGATCCATAATTAATACAACCTTCAGAGTTCCTAATAGCTTTGCACCCCTCTTTGGGCAAAATATTCACTGTTCCTGCATTTTCAGGGGTTCTCCATTACCCTCTTTTCCTCCTCAGGCTTGGCTTAGCATCAACGGGAAAGAAAGAAAAGATGACCTATATTTGCTTTGTGCAATGACCTGCACTACCTGTCCCTTCCACAAAAGCTGAGAAACTGGAGGTGTCAGGCAGTCAGACGAAGGGTCTTTCTAGGCATGGAGGCTGCTGCTTCTCTCTTCTAATGGTACCTGCAGGAGAGTCCAAAAGCAAAGTTACACAACATGTCAACTCTGACAGACATCCTAGCAGCTGAGAGACGTTCTGTTAGCAAACACAGAGAAGTCCCGCCTCTGAAGGAGGGACAGTCTTACGAGAAGCAGCTGTGGGATCTGGGGTTCTTTAGCCTAGAGAAAAGGAGGCTCAGGGGAGACCTTATTGTTCTCTACAACTACCTAAAAGGAGGGTGTAGTCAGATGGGTGTCAGTCTCTTCTCACAGGTAACGAGTGACAGGATGAGAGGAAATAGCCTCAGTTGTGCTAGGAGAGGTTTAGATTGGATATTAGGAAATATTTCTTCATGGAAAGTGTTGTTCAATCATTGAAAGAGGCTGCCCAGGGAAGTGGTGGAGTCACAGTCCCTAGGTGTGTTCAGAATACATGTGGATATAGCAGCTGAGAACATGGTTTAGTGGTGGACATGATGATGATGATGGTGGTTGGAGTCGATAATCTTAGAGGTGTTTTCCAATCTTAATGATCCTAGGATTCTACACAGGCATGTAAATTCTTGTCTTCAGCTCATCTGAATTTTGTCAACATGGAGTTGTTCTCATGTGGTAAAAAAAATGTCTCCTTTAAAAGCAGCTTTGAACAAGTTTACAAGATTCACTGCCTATACACTTGACAAAATTTTAGTACCTCCACTAATCTGCAATATCCAATCAACCCTGACATTGATTATCCAGTAACAGCTCCAGCTTGTCTTCACAATAACTCTTGCATGGTTTCTCAACACAAAATATGTAAATGAGAGAGATGTCTGAAAAATGAACACTTGGGATCCCCCTCATACTGCAACTGTCCTCTACTCAGGTGAGCAATCCCCTTGGTATCACCTCTCTCCTGACACATGGCAATAATTCCAGCTGCATTATGAGACTCTTTAGAAAGGAACAAGCAATCAATAATGTAGTAAGGCAGCAGCCTGAGCCTTTAGAAGCAGCAGAGAGGAGGCTTTCTTAACACCTCTTCCAAATTCCATGGCACCATCCAAGTCTCCTTTTCCTCCTCCAGAAATTAGACAACAACTAAATATTGGCTTCCCTCAAGAAAGACCTTCTGTTCAGGTGGTCATCAGCAGCAAGAATGAGATAAAATACAAATGGTAAGAAAGGTGAGTCCTAATGTGCCCTAATTTATAGTGGAGAAAAGCATGAGCTTTTTGGCCTCAGGGACTTGGAGTCTTTACTTGACACTGGTATTTAAAGTGACAGATGATTACCCAGAGATGGAAATAATGTGACATTAAAATATTCCCCAAGATATACAACATTTGATACCCTAGCTCAAGAAACCTACTCCAAAATAATAATAATAATAATAATAATAATAATAATAATAATAATAATAATAATAATAACAATAATAATAATATAATTCAGGCTAGCTTGAGGGGGCAGCATGGAAAGTCTGGCTAAGTAAAGTTTGTGAAATGACCCTATGTCTAAGAGCAAGATCTGTTCTTAATTCCTAACAAAGCCATTTAAGGGTTGGGCAGAAATCAGTAATGAGACTCGCATGGGAATCACAGCAAATGAACTTTACTTACTGACATGCCTACATACCCCTGCTACAAAAGATCTCATGATCAATACTGTATCAGTAGCTGTATATCAGTCCACAGAGACCCAATCTAACTTTATAAATACCAATACAGTCTCAATTAATAACCAAAAAAAAGCACACTCACAACTCACTGATGACTTTCATAAGCTTTGCACCCCTAAAAATTATGGTAGTTTTCTTCCCCCAGCCTCTCACCCTGAAAGCACACCTTTATCTATTTCCTCTCAAGACTTAGGAAATTCATACTGTTTGAAAGTACAGCCAGAGTTCTTCAACACAGACAAAATATCACCTGTCAAAAAGCTTCCACATTTTCTATATATTTATGGTTTAAAATATGACAACAATGCCACCTATTAATAGTCTGAGGCTGTATTTACATAACTCTTTAATTTATCCTGATTGTTAGCTTACAGAAATCTAGCTGGTCTCACAGTTGCCTGCCAGTTCAGTGTGCCCCTCTCCAATGTGACTGATTTGTTGAAGACAAAAAGTTAAAAATTGTGAAACAAGTTCAATTCTCAGCATTACACAATGGGGTTAGAGAATAGCTAGCAATAAAAAATATATACATTTCAAGCACTGTTTACTATTTATATCTTTATAAATCATGTATAGCATCCTGCTCTATTCATATTTTTACAGCATAAATTACGTAGGTGACAAGTTGTGACAGTCATACAAAATCTGATTTTATGACATTTTTCCACTTGCTGTCTTTGGTATTAAAAAAATCAGGTTAATGTCATTCTGCTTCATATTTATAGTTCCTATAGAATGACATGGAAAAATTTCAGAGTAGGTTAGTCATATTGATATGCATTTGTTTTCCTACATAAGTGAGATTGCTTACATATAAAATCAGTAATGTATAATACTGTAATCCATGTCTCAGCAAGCCAGCACTATTTATACTAATTCATATAAAAATCTTGTATACTAAGAAATGTCTATAAATATTCCCTTTGGGATTTCTAAATTCACCTGCCTCTTTCAAAATTATTCCTGTTTCTCTAGTGACTCTGAAGAGAAAACACTGAAAATGTAATGGCCTATTTCTCCTCCCCTCAAAGCAACCATCATTGTGACTTACTTTGGTGAGAGTAGGACTACATAAAACCTTTCTAAGTGGATGTAATTTACAAATCAATTTACTAATCAGTTAACATTTTTTTTCTGACTTCCCTGACAAAATCCACCCTCCTGTTAAAAAAAAAAAAAAGGGAACACCAAAAAACAACATTAGTTGTCTCATATACTAGAAAACATAGACTATTTCTTACGCTGCCAACACATCCATAATAGCAAATCCAGGCACAAACTAAAGAAACACTGAGTTTTATTACTTACATTATGGCAAGAAACACACCTAGTAGATTCTTCAAATTATGGCATGAAGTTATAGAGAAAGTGATGATGTAGTTGTCTGGCAAACCTGAACAGCTTTCTTGTTCTGAGCACAAAATTGGAAAGAAAACTATTTCAGGGTCTATCAGAGTTAGTAAACAAAAGACAAGAACTCCTTAGAAAAAATAAATACCATTAGATTTGCTTTTCACACTGCACTTGTTTAGCACAGATGATGATTGACCAAAATTTCAGTTATCACACAATAGGATGTCCCTGGACATACTAAAAAGGAAACATGCAATTACTTGCAACTTTTTTGCCTTTTTTTAGAAATATTATTATTATTATTATTATTATTATTATTATTATTATTATTATTATTTTATTTGGCTGATTTGAGGCTTGTTTCCTTCTGGCTTAGTTTTAGGAAGATTTATGAATATTAGGGTGGGTTGCTTATTGTTTGCTTTTCCAGTTTTTAATATTGCCAGTCCATAATGCACATTACCCCGCATAATGCATGATACTCCCTGTCTGGAAACCAATTCCTGTTCCTTTTGCCCTGTGAAAAGAAACAAAATTTCAGGATTCTGTGCTAACGGGGTTTTAAGACTGATTGTCCAAAATAGGGTAGGTGAGAGGAACTCAGGACATACACCTCCAAAGGATCTGTAGCAGAGGCAAAATAGAAACAAATAAACCCTTTTCACTAGCAGAAGGTTATAGAATCATTTCAGAATTAAAATATTGATCAGATTTAATTTTTTTTTTATTTAGCTCACTAAATATAGTACACTTTTTCTGAGGTTCTTGGACTTTTTTTTTTAACTGTTAGTTCCTAAAATATAACTTACTATTTTGATAGATCTGAAATACTGCCCAGCACTGCAGTAACATTTTTATCTTTATACCAATACATTGTTTAAACTCATCTGCACACATCTTTTCCACTTCAATTTTTGTCATAAAGCCATCAGGCTGTTTTTGAGGCCAACGCGATATTTCTTAAATACCTGCATGAAGGCAAAGCTCATTGCTTAACAAATGCTACCAACCTTTTGCTAAACAAATCATTTACTTTTTTGTAAAAATTGCAATGCATTTCTTGCGTCTCTCATTTTCTTCTGCCAAAGAGCACTCTGATGGCATGCTCTAAGGGAGCTTGCAAAGGCACAGGCAAACATGCAAAAACTACTCCAAAGTAGTTGATGGGAGGCCAAAAGACCTCTTAACAAATCTATGCTGCTTTACTGTAAGCTTTTCAATATGTCTTAGCAAAGAACTCTTTTTTTAATCTTTCAACAGGTTATTTCTACCCTTTCATTCCAGCCAATGGTATTCCAGCCCTCCCAGCATGTTTTCCAGAGAATATGCCGGATCATATCTTACAGCACACATCACTGTGTTTATTAGAAGACAGTCCCTATTAAGTAAGTAAGTACCTGGGAAGAAATGCATTAAGTAAATGCGAACGAAACTAGTAATGACTATGCAACACGTTAATCTGAAAGAACTACTATCAATATCTCATGTTAATTCTGTCTCAGAGGAGCACCTTCTTGTATGACTACCATATGCTTTTATCCTTTAAAAATGTCGACTCTCTCTAGCACCTATTAGAAGGATTTCTCCCAGGCGTTGTGATCATGTTTCAAACCACTTATACTCTTGGACAGCCAAGGGACTGCATTTGCTCTATCAGAAACCTAATGCTGAATACTCAGTACTTCAATGTGTCAAATTCATGTGTGAGCATGAATTAAAAAGCACCAGGCAGTGAACTAGCAAAACTTCAATGAAAACACTCAGCACTGCTCCTATCTAATACATGTATCTCTGTCAAGTTGCCATATTTCATTGGTTCAACGCAACATCACGTGTCACGAAATCCAAAACATACTGCATTGGCTCTATAAATATTTCATCTTCATGATCTTTAAATAAGACTTAAGTAAAAATTAGAAATTTATATTTCAATTATGTCAGCTTAGAAAATGGAATTTGAACAACACTGGATTTTTTTTTTCTTTACTTGAAATCTGTTAGGAATTTATTTTCTATTTCCAGGAAGAACATAAGAAAAAGAATACAAGAGAACCTCCATAATTAAAACTGTTGTATTTTGAGATGCATAACCAAGCTCAAGCATTATGTAAATATGTGGATACTCCCCTCAAATTCTTGCTGTATTACGCGCACCTCATGCATGGTGTTTCCTAGAGTTTTCCTTTCTCTTTCATTGAGCACTACATAGTTTCCTATCCCAGTCCAAGCACAAAAGGAATGAGTCAACCAAAATTTCCTTTTTCTCTTTACTGTGCAACTGCTTCACTCACGTCCCCTTTCGTGTTGGTCGTAGACATCAACCTTTCAGGCCTGGGGTGAGACTTCTGGCAGAAAGGAATACACATGGCAGAAAGAGCCTCTCCCCCACTCCACACGGAGGGCATGAAATTCAGGTAGTCAGCAAGAGTTTTGTCTGCCAGGCCAGGATTTCACAGCATGTCCATAGTTGAATGACAGACACAAAAGAACTTGAAAAGTGCTACGCTCTTAAGATAGATGTCACGGCTGACACTTATGACATGGAGTTGTCAGCTGGGAGCAGAAATACATTCACTGCCTAAATATTATTCCCTCTCTCCACCCCGGGGCTGGTACCGCCCAGCTTTCAAATAACTGCAGGCCAAGATTTGGTGCTTAAGCAACAGTTCATGAAAACCCTTATCTTCAGATAATTCATTCCTGTCCATGGATCACCTCTTCAAGTTTTGTGAGCTCTAGGCTAAAATTACAAGTTTGGAGCATGCTTTGTCAAGCTTGTGCTGATCAAGGCAACTGACAACATAATTGTTTTATCAAGATGAGTATCTATTTGATGTTCTTTTAAGATTCTGCCCAGCTGGACTGCTAAGCAGAAATTTATGAGGTTTTAGAACAGATGTAACCAGGTTTACAGCTATGGGGATCCTTTTCGTCCTCCAGATGTACATGTACTCATGTACAAGAGTCTCATATTTAGTTTCATCTTTCTCTCTCCTTCTTCCCCCCTGCCTACCCATTTCTTTAGCTGATAATGCCATGGACATTTTAATTAATCCACAAAATGCCTAAAATAATTTAATATCTCTACAGCAGTGAGGGAACTAAAAAAAAAATAGTACTTTAAAACACTTTCAGGCCTACTATATATTGTTTCAGCCCATAGTTATCCCCTAAAGGCGCTAGCGAGTTGCATAATCTTAACATCTACCAGTATGCAGAATGCATGAAAGGAAAGCAGTAATTTATATCCCTAAAACTAAATACAGACTATTTAAACAAGTATTAGGTAAAGTGTATTTCACTTATGGCAATATTATGAAGTCCAGAACGGCAATTTATGATGCACAAAGAAGTGTGCAACTCAATGCTATACTTTTAATAAAGATATCTGAATAATTTTCTCTATGTAATGACTGCAGTCAGCCCAGATGCAGAGGAAGTTAAAATCACGTTGCCATTAATTTTTTATATATGAATTTAAAATACTTTACCAAGAGAATCCCTTGGAGGAACATTTAAAATAATTGCATGCCTTCATTACTTAGTAGCAATTCAGAATGATCGTTCTCTAGTACAGGCTCTGAAAGAACTTTTATGAAGTTAGGATGAAAGCTTTAAATTCATCACATGTACAACATTCACTGAAGTTTAATGCGATTAAAGGAAATTATTTAAAGTTATATGAATAATCCAGTATTATATATATTTATCTTCTGCATGATTCTCTTCCAGAAAAGCAAAAGAAAGATGATCATGGTTGGAAGATCTGTAGGATGGGTTTGATGACTGAGCTTTGGTTGCATCATCTTTGTCTGAGATATAAAGGATTAGTCTTTAACCAACTAGTTTACCATCCAGCAATCAATGGGTGATAACTACATAAAGAAATCACTCAGTGTAAGATTCAGACACTCCATACAAAACTCTAGCTTATCAAGGTAGACTTCCAGTTAACTAAATACACATGTATTCTGTGATAATACTAAATCCTAATAATAATGGTAGTACTAAATAATGATAATTTAAAAATATTAAAGTAATTATTTCTTTATTTAAACAAATTCACTTAAAGTATCTGCACTCAAATATTGACACTTTCATTCTTAAACTCTTGCATTCCTTCCCCATAACTTTTTCCAGAAATAAGAGATAATTGACTCTGGACATTGTTGAAGTATTGGACTGACTGAAGTATTGGACTGACTCTGGGCACTGCTGAAGTATGTTGAAATATTTCATATCTGGTGGGATAAATTTTACGTTACTAAGGTCAAGAGTTCTTTCTAAAGCTTTTAACACTAGAAGAAACATATCAGGGAGTTCAACTGTAGCTGTTCTGAACAAAATGAGAAACAGTAATTTTGAAAGAAAAGCAGGATTATCCTACGTCTGAGACCAAATCCTGGACAGAGGTTTTAATCCTAATTTAGCAGTACTCTACACCTTGAAAGATACCTTCAAGAAATTTTGACAGCATCCGAACTGAAACCAGGAAAGGTGCTCTTCCAATGCGGGAAGCAACGACTAGCAAAGACACGGGGATATAGTCAGATGAAATAATCACAAGGTAGTCACCAAGTTCTGTCTCCACAAAAATCAAAGGAGACTTGTTCAATCTTTTTTCTTTGTCTGATTTTTGCTTGTTGAGATGTTTTTTCTTATTTTTTTAAAGAGCAATAACAAATAATTTACCTCATTATCTCCGCTGAAATTTTTCTTTATCTCAATTAAACTCCTGCTCTCCTTCAGTCTTATATTTTTCTCACCCAAGACTCTGCCATTTCAGGTGCTTGAGTCTTCCAGAGATGCCTCTTCTCATTACTGGAGAATCTCTTTGAGTGACAAAAGAGGATTTTACAGCCCAAACTCCCCACACATGAGAACCAGAATTCTATACTCCCTGAGCTCCCACAAATAAGAGATCTTCATCTGTGTGCTGAAGGGTAAAGACAACTGTAATGAAAAAATTTGCAATGTGAATCATTACTCCCTCATCTCTTAACAAAAATAGATTTTGCTCTGGTTTTGTAAAGAAAGAAAATAAATAATTTAATGAAATTTTATACTTAAATGTGGAGGTTTCCATTTCAAACTTCTTTCTTTTTTAATATTCTTTTAAATAAAATGTCAAGTCGTGATATTGTCTGAAAAAAAAATTTAAAAAACAATTAGTTGAACTCTGAATAAGTTTCAAACACACTTTTACAGTGAATTTAGTAGGAATGCATGATGCTTAAGCCTGAGCAGGATATGGTCAATTTCAAATGTCTCCTGTACCATCTTGATAATTTAATTCCAATAATGACAAAACTATTGTATGCATCTATATTCAAACACAAGATAAAATGAATATTTGGATATTCAGCTTTGTTCTTCGACTCCTGTGCAAACCTCTTATTTATTTTTTGTGTATAACCTTTATGCATAAAAGGAATATATTGATTATTTTTTTCTGAGAGCTTAAATCTGATTTCAGAATTAGCCTGAATCAAATATTCTCTTTTGACGTTTTATTTAAATTTCCATCAATAGACATTTTAGAAGAAAACCTAAGTATAGAGATCTTACTCTGTTTTCTCTCCAGCACCAGGATAAATCAAAACAAACAAACAAAAAAAAGACTAGATGGCAATACAAAAAAAGGTAGGATTTCTATAAGACCTCATCTTGCAGCTATAAATGGAAAAAACATATGAACATCTTCAATGAAGCTGAAGTTTAATATTACTATCCAAATTCCATTTTATCCCACTGTCACTGCCACCAAAGGAGGGGTTTTATGTTGGAGATAATATGATACTGCAGTATAAGCCCTCCTCAGATTTCAAACAGGTCAACTTGTCAAAGCTTTTTAAGGGAGCCAATTACATTAATTTTCCACAGCAGAGAAATACATATTTCATTTCCATCTCCCACTAGAGATGGGGCCCAGGGATTCTGTTTCGAAAGGCTCTTATCACTAAGTAACATTCGTACCCCCAAAGGAACCTTTGGCAGTCACTGGTCCATTGATATAATTGAGCAAGGTATGAGCTGTCTGACACTGCCATGGCATTGCTCAATAGCACTGTGCACTAAGCACTCGGAACAATGAAGCTTCAGCAGACGGCCGCATTGTCAATAAATTTCAATTACACTAATTGCCAAGAGTTCAATGAGTGCACTTTCAAAGGGGAGGGGGAAGGACGGATGGAAGATTAAAAAAGAGCCTGTGTCTACTAGAGCTAAAGAATAGGATGCAATAAATAAACTGCAGCTTCTAATGGGGGCATTAATGTATTTTTTTTAACATGGCTTAACAAGATTTTACAAGCTGTACCAGTTTCAGGGATCCTGTTTTACATTTCTTTCTTACTGTCTCCAAACAACCTATACAGAGACTCAATTATGTGGCATTTATCTTTCAGGGAAGAATCATTTTCTTAGGTTTTTATGTTGCTTGTGTTCTGCTCAGGATGGATAATGCATTTGAAAGCAGAATGCTACAATGTCAATTCCATGAGCAAATGAGGCTGCTCACTGAACAATCATATAGCAACCAAATGCACCACCTTACTGGAGTGATACAGTCACATATTCTAAATTACTTAGGGATACTTACATATACACATGTGTATTCACTCCAATCACTATTAGTATTAGGCACACAGCAATGCACACAGTATAGACACAAGCAATTGATATACTTAACTCTTCAACACAGATTATTTCCTGCAGTATCTGAGCTTGCATAAAAATATTCTTGTCTATTCTGAGCTAAATCTGGGAACACTCTGTTTGGCTTATAGGGGCCAGGACCCCAAACAAAGTATTTCCTAATATGTGGAGTTCTGGTTTGGTTTTTAATACAGCTTTCTGTGTTAAGGGGGGCTCAAACTAAAAGGCATTTTGCTTAGTATTTTCAAAACTCTATAGAAATTCTAAGTGAGTAAGTTAAATGTTTAAATCAGTAACTAGATGATAAAACCTTAGAGTGAAAACTTAGAGAACCATTAACAGTTCCTGCTTCTGTAAGAAATGTATGTACAAATGGACTGAAAAACTGCTTACCCAGTATCCAAAAGTAACCTAAGGAGGTCTACGGCACAATCTTCTGCTCAAAGCAGGGCCAGCTCTGAGGTCAGAACAAGTTACTCAGGACATTACACAGTTGAATTTTAGAAAGGCCAAGGATACAGTGTGTCCACCCTCCCTAAGCAACTTGTTCCAATGCTTGGCTGAACTAATAGGGAAAAAGATTGTCCTTACACATGCTTGGACTCTCTCATGTTTCAGCTTGCATTTGGTGCCTCTTGTCTTCCCACCATCCTCCCACCAATCTTCCTGAGAAAGTCCTTGTTCTAAATACTGTTTAATGGCATAGATAGAGTGCAACTGCTCTAACAAACACACAACCCAAACAGGTAATTGATATCACCACAGCTAAGTATGGCAATATCAAGAAAAGGATTTGAAAGTGGGCCTCCTCCGGGCCAGTCTAGTGGCTCTACTGGCATCGAAAAAAATCTCTCAGCTTTAAAAGGCCATACATAGAACTACAGAAAGTTTTAGTGTAGCCCAAATTTGAAATCTCGAAGAACTCTGCAGAAGAGAATGACGGCTTCAAAATCAGTCTGGGAAAAAAACCAGAGTTGTAGTATAATATTTTTTCAAGATTTGTTTCTTTAATAAGAAACTGGAGGACTTAATAAAGTCTGACAAAATTAGTTTGACAAAATTAGGTCTTCAGCATCTCAGCACACCACTGAGAGGGTTGACAATAATGACTAAAGCTGTAATGGGCTCGATAAGACACCAGAAGAATTTACAGCACACTAGCTCAAGGCACAAAATTTAGAAACAGTCACTTACCTACACAGGAGATTTTTAACAATTTAGTTGAGAAACATGAGCAGATAACCTCAGTTTTCTGGGTAAAAGGGACGAATACTTTCTAGCAAGAGAGAAGGAAATGGGGGAATGCAGTGGGTTGACCAAAACCACTACAGGAAACAAGTCTAAGACTCAATTGCCTCCTCTGCTTCATTATGTTTATGATTTGATAGACATCTAAAGTTTAACCCCTTTTTTACACCTCAGAGGGACCAGATCAAGACTTGCCTGTGGCAAATGAAGGAAAACTAAGGAAGGACTGAGAACAGGACTTAAACCTCCCAGAGGCAGTATTACCCAGTCATAGCATGCAGAGATTTCTGCGGCTGGGATGATAAGTAACGCAAGCCCGCCCGAGAAACACCACAGCGTCTCAGCGTAGGAAAGGGGCTCCTCGCTGATATCACAGCTAGTAACACTACATGTGCAGGCTAGAGGTGAATGAGGTATGGCTAAGGATGAATGCCAGAGGTGATTGGGGGAAATCTCCTGGACAACTATGGAATTGAATCAATAATTGATATTTCTTTCCACCTTGCAAAGCAAGCCTTACACAGCAGAAATAATAAATGACATTTAAGAACTATTTCCAGCAATTTGTGAAGATTCTGAGACACCCAAAAAATGATCCCAGATATCACAATGTGTCTAATTTAAAGCTGTGCTGCTACAAAGGTGTGGGCTCTTTTTCACAATTTACTGCAAATATTAAAACCCACTTTGATGCATTAGGCTTTTCTCTAATCTAAAGAAATCAGATTTATGAGTAGTCACTATCAGATTCCTCTTTCTCATCCATTTAACCCATCACATTTCCAACAGCTAATGTGGAAGTGAAATTCATTGTGAAAATTCTAAGGAGTCTTCTTAAAAATCAGTGCATGTAAAAAGGAAAAATGGCCAAGTGGTTTTCCACCCAAAAAGGTGAGTAGTGCTGTGTGCTTCCCACACTGCACACCTCTGTTCAGTCTTACTTCATTTTGCTGCTTATTTAAGGCAAGGTGTTGTAGCCAAAGGACACAAAGTTTGTTTTTCATACAGCTCACGAAATACCTTGTTCAGGTTGAGAATTCTTTGTCGGGCATTTTTGTTAACTGTAGCATTTCCTTAGCAATTTCATAAGTCTAGAGCAAAGTAGCGACTTCAAGAGTTTTGAAGTGAAACACAGCAGACTGTTTCGTTTCAGCTGCATTAGATGTCCTGATCACAGAACATTTTTGTTTAGTTATGACAATATTAATTATAACAAAAACAAAAACCACCACATTTACATTAAAAAAAAAAAAACAACTGCCCATAAAGAGGTTTTCCAATTTATTTTGCACAAATATTTTAGATGCCAAAATTAAAAAATCAGCCCAAGTATGTCACTATCTTGCAGCTGTCCCAAGACTACCATAAAAAAGTAGAGAGGCTAGTTAAAACTGTTAGTTCATCTGGGCATTTATACTCTGCTAATCAAACCAAAGGACTTATTCAGAGATTTAAAATCAGGAGAAACACTGATCCTGTACTTCAACTTCCTGTATAAGAGAAGCTCTACAATGTCACAGAAGCATTTCTGAGGCAAGACTGGTAACTTGTGGTTAGATGGAAGCTGTTTTTAATAAAATATCTGACCTTAATCTAAAAACGTAGTGATTAATATTCCATCACAGTTATTGGTATTTGCTGGTGTTTCATTTTACTTAAAACTATATATGCAGTTTCCATTGCTGCCCTTACCCATATACATTGTTCTACCTTTTGGAATTTGTTAAGATTTTGTCTAAGAATTTTAAAAAACCAGTAGAAATATATTTATACAAATCAAAATAAGACAAAGGTACTCTGTGCACCATTGATATGAAAATACACCCTGAAACAAAAACCTTAACATTAATGTGAAGCCCAATTTTAATGTCAACTAGCATATGCGTTTCCTGTTTTCCATAGGTTATTTTGTTTATGGGTTACAGGAAGCTAATGGAACATTCTATATGAAATAGATAAATCACACATGAATTAAATTAACACATATATAACACAATCAATTTTATATTTATTAAAATAATTATGGAAAGCTATACATCCACTGGAAAATGTTTTTCTAAGATCAAATTACACCGTGAGGAACTCCACTGGCAAAACAATTTATGAATTAAGCCTGTGGTACATAACAAGTCAGGAAAAATCTCATTTTACCTCAGAAATGAAGATGTTCCCTAGTGTAAAAGAAGAAAGAAAGTTTGCTTGTGGAGTATAATATATACTGAATAATGGACTGAATATATAATATATAAAATTATTTCATTTTTCTGATTTTGGAACATGTGTCATCAAAAAATAAGGAATGGTTAATGGCATCTAGACTACAATTCAAGGTTTTTTTCAATAAAGAGAAAATTATTCTTTTTTTGATGTTATTTCATCATAACAGCATAGTATGGTTTACATAAAAAAAAAGTGGTTGTGTGTTTTCTGAGCTAAATGAAGTAAACTAATTGGAACAAAATAAATTTAAGCCTAAATCATTATAACTTTGGATTACTAACTTTTCAACTTGATTTGTTTATTAATGTTATCTTTACTATCAATTTTTTTTTTGTTCTACTGTACTGTATTCTTCAAATTACAAAAAATGAAGAACACATTTTCCTGATTCAGTCCCACTTTTGTAAGAGACCCATGGAGACTAAGTGAGGTTGTTAAATGATTCCTGATGTCTAAGAATAATTTTTTTGCTTCCTTACATTTACACGATATAGTACTACTTCCAGGATAATAGAACATAGCTATATGCAACTTTCTGCATGATCCCACAACATTTTAAGTCGCTTTTGTTTTCCACAGACATAAATTAATTTTATAGTATTTACTACATATCCAGATTGGAATGAAAGCTCTCTTCAGAACTTATGCCTTTTAAAAAAATCTCATAAGTGTCGTTGAAAACTCTGGGAATCTATGAGACCAGTCTCCTGTCCAAGCATACTAGAGAAGTATGATATATTAAACCTGACAGGATGATGTTCATTAATCTTTGAAATGCAGTCTGGACACTGGTAATTCCAAGAGGCATTACATTAAAATGAAAAGCCCCCTTATGGCAAATGAAGGTGGTTTTTTGTTTCCTGTCATCATCCATTTGTAACTGCCAATAGCCGCTAGTTAAATCAATGCACCTGATAAATATTGCTTGACTGTGGAAATCTAGAGAATCATCATTTCTTAGCACTGGGTATTTATCTTGTTTTCTTATTGCATTTATTTTTCAGCAGTTCTGTACTCTGAAAACCTGTTCATACCATTTGGCTTTTCGGCAATTAACATTGGCCTAAGGGCAAACTGAGAGAAGGAGATGGTTTTAGACCAAAGCATATACTACAACTGTTGCTTTACCACACTTCCTTACAGAGGTTTTTTGGGCAGAATTTCACATGTCCTGATGTTTTTATTAAACATCTACCTCCCTCAGATCTATGGTAACATTTGGAAGACTTTGAAACAGAAAAGCTCTATTTCCCATCCAACTCAGGAAAAATAAAACTAATACCATCTCTAAAACGTGACTCTAGAAATTGATTTATACCCCAGAAGTAAGTGAAGACTGGATCCAGGCAATGATTTACCCCTCCCTCATCTTTAAACCATTACAAAATTCAAGAGAGACAGAGCAAAAATCTTTCACTGTTTCCTGTTTAATCTTTTAGCTGCAAGTCACACATTTAGCTACAAGTCACACAAGTATTTATAAAGGAAATACATAAAAGTGGGTGGAGGCAAAATACTTGTATACTTGACACAGTCTTTAAAAATGTCACTTGTTTGTTGAGTTTGCCTACAGTATACAAAATATGAAGTGCAAATTTAAGGCTTATTTGTATTTATTTACCCTAAATATTTCTGTCTCTTGTTTTTAAAAGGGCAGTATTTTTCAGAAGTGCCCATTTACTTTGATTGTTCCATTATTTTACATGTCTAGCCTGTGATCCATACGTTTGGGCAATCCAAGATTTATGATCACCAAATACTGATACATATTTTTGTACTTTTCTTTAGGGGTAAGATTCCCAAACTATTAAAATGCTGCCTTCAGTGAGTTGCAGAAACACCTATAAGAAGTTAAATTTGCATAAGGAGCAATAAGAAGCTATTCAGTTTAACAAAAGAAAGAAGCTCTTTCCAGGGATTTATTGATGTTTTTTGGCCTGATAGGCAATGAAGTAGAGACAGCAGTGCCTTGAGTGGTATTCTGAAGCATAGAGTCAGGAGTCTTTTCTTCAGAAATTCCCTTTTTGATCTTGACCGAGCTAAGCTGAAGACCCGCTCCCCATCTTTACAATGGGCCAACAATTCCATCCTGCAAAGCAGAAGTAGCATGTATATATGATGTTATATAAAATGACACATACAGCTAGCAGCCTTAAGAGCTGTGAAAATACCAATATAACACCTAAACCAGATAATATATCAAGGGGAAGTTATTTCACAAGTATGTTATTTGGAAAAAAAAGAAGTAAAGTCCACATTACAAATTTGCTAATAGTTTTGGTCTATAGTTGATTATATCCAGTTGCTAAATCAGTCTTTTCTCCCAAGACAGAAGATTCATTAAAAATTCATTTTGTCTCATTAGCTGGACATGTTTCTATTTTGAGTTATACTCTTACCGGAGTTTTTTATAGATGGATTTCACTCAGAATTTTTACAAACATCTGTAACAAAAGCTTGATCCAGCAAAGCACTTAATTCATGCTTAACTTGAACCATGAAAAGAAAGTCACTGAATTCAGTCCAGCTGGCTACGTATTTATGGTTACACCCATGTAGGCACCTGTGGCCTGTCAGCTGAAGCCACAAATTTGCAATGTCGTCCTGTGCTTCCATATATTTACACCACATCATGGAGAAGGTTACTCTAATGGCTGAAGAGCCAAGAAAAAATCTTTCAGCACACGCAGTATGGTTTTCCTGAAGACAAAAAGCAGGGAAAGGAGGGCATGGATACAACACTGCTGCCTGGCAGCACACAAATATGAAAAGAGAAGCAGTCAGAGGATTGTCGATGCTCTGTGTCGCACTCTCCATGTGACAAACACAATATTAATGCAGACATCATGCACAACAGCCACAAAAAGAGCTACTGAAAAAAATCCTACCACACTTAGAAAGACGAGACAGGAAGCACTGATGTATTTTGTCAGAAATAACTAACATAAATAGCTAATACATATATAAATTCTTCCACTCCAATTTCGCATCATCTTTTAATATCATTTGGCGAAGTCTTACACTTTCATCATCACTGCCATTTAGTGGGCTTTATCACAGCAATGGTCATCGTCAGGATGATTTCTGCAGTGCGTGTTAAGGTCTGGCTTCAGTAAAAACAAGACAAACTTACTCCATCCCTGTAGACGCTGAAAAGCTTTAGCAGAGAAATTTTCCAGCTTTCCGCAGCATTTTGTGGGAGTTCTGTCTTTCCCATTCAAGTTATTCAAAACAATGTTATAGTTTTGTAAACTTCTTGCACCTGCAGGTTGTTTTGCAGGATTGTTATGTTTCTAACTAGAAAAACATTCAGAGATGGGTGTCTTAGAATTTGGCTAATACCCTCAAGCGGTGGATGGCCAAAGGACCAATTACCTTATGCCATTTAACACATTTTTGTGAACTAACATATAAAAGCCTTTGGAAAAATTATTAAATCGCTTCCATTTATCCCTCAGCCTGGACTCTGTGTCGTTTCTCTACCCGTCCTCGGTGCAGACAACGACACATCCCTACCTCAGCCTGCAGGAACTGAAGAACAATTCAATTCCTCAACAGCCAGCTTTAGTGGAGGTGGCTTTAGACACCAAGCCCCAGCTGCTTGGCATCCACTATCTTTCTCACATCCTCATTTCCAGTTAGGAATAGCTTGCACTCATGTTTGACAATATATATTTCACATTTGGTAATTATTCTTCATCACATTATCATAATGTACCATGTCCTAAGGGCAACAGCCCTTTGAGACTCAGTTCTCTTGGCCTCTCCCATTAATACAGGCCTACTGGCTGTTTTACATGATTGAGGTTTGACTCACAGAAATACAAATAACATAAATTTAGGCCACTGGCTTTTTAATCTCCCCTTGGCTCCCCAGCAAGGCAGATGACAATATTCTAATCTGTTTTCCATTATAATTAAGGCTCTCATTTAGTTTATGGTTTCATAATTGAAGCACCACCCCTCAAGAAAAATCACAGGTTCTTTTCCACTTCACAGGAAAATCAGGGAAATTCTGCATCTAGCAGAAGGGGCAATAGGCAGTAACAGAAAAGATATTTATATAGAAAAAAGGGGATGTTCAAAAAGGTTCACATTTTTAAGGTGATAAAAAGCATGTCCACACAGCACAACTGAGAACATGCTAGAGAGCACTAAGCAAGCTCCAAATTTCTTTGCATCTGGTGCAATAAACGGAAGCACTGCTCCATAAGCATATGAGCAGAATTAGCATGCCTCACTGTGCAAGCTGTTTTGTCCTACTGACAGGGTCATCCACAGCCAACTCATCTGACACCAGCAATGGGTAACCCATGCCATGCCCCATGACATGATTTAAGCCTTCTCATCACAGTAAAAATAGCTCCAGATTTGAAATAGAGTTTCCCTTAGCTTGAACCTTTCCAAGAAGGTTAAATCTTCATGTTGACTTTGGAGAGCTTTTTATGTTTGTTGGCTTGCACTAGTGGGATGTAGCCAGTTGGATCTCCTTACAGCAAGGAAATATGAACAGGGGCTCTCAGCTGAGAAAGGTGAGAAGTAGAAATAGGCCAAATGCTGGACTACCCATCCCATACAGAAAAAGCTTGGGTTTGTTCTCAATAAGATGTTTTAGTTTTTAACAATACCAGAAGCCTGAAGTGTGTGTTTGTTCTTTCTGCTCTGAGTCATTAATGCTATTTCAAAACGGGAAAATTTCAACTAGACTATTATCCACCTAAACATGCAGTGTTGATTAAAAAGGACACATATAGAAAATGCTTACTTTTCATTAGTCACAAAGAGGATAACTTAGGCTCTCAAGGAAGAATAAAGTGGAAAACCAGAATTTTTTCCCACCAAATCCAGAAAAATCAGGGGAGGAAAACTTGAAGCAGAAACAGCAAAGTGGCGCAGAGACAATCTGGCACTTACATCAGGAGCAATGAGGACAGGACTGAGCTGTAGAACAGTAGTTAGGATTATTGTATGTGCCAAAAAACATCATCTGTCAGCATGGGAAAACCAGGCATGATAACAGCAGTGTGAACAATGAAGTGAGGTTAAAGGACTTCCAGTTCTTTCAGGATGCTCAGAGCTCCTGGACTCCACAAGGGCCAGGATCACAGAGCTGTTGGAAGGTTATATTCAAAACAAGTGTTTGCCAAAAGAAGTACTATTGTATTGGCATCTCGCGGGGCATTTCTGACCTGCATTTTCCAAAGTAGCTATGCTTTTTCCAAGCTGCTGGAGTATGCTCAAAGCTGGTGTGTAGTGAAGCCGATGTTATTGAAGCCGACGGGTGGGCTGGCCTCTCTGAGGGAACGCAGAGACGCACATCTTTATTAAAATAAGCCAGCCTCTGTTATCACAAGGTTGCTCCACGAGTCAGAGCATGGTCCCAGCAAAGACAATGATAACAGGGTACTCTAGGCCCCTTCAAACACTATCTTTACAAACCAGGATACAAGTAGCATTAAACAGTAGCTAACTGCTGTTTACTGTCAGACACACATTTTAACATCTAACATCTACACACCATATGTCACTTTCTACATCTCCACTCTCCCACATATTTTAAGTTCAAAAGAGCTGTCATTCCTTATCTAACCTTTGGTTTTGGGGAAGTGGTTCCATATTATTTTCCCTTTGGTTCTCAGAGATATCAGTTTTAGGTATTATTCCAACGATATATAAAAATAATTAAGAAAAGATGTTGCAAGAAAGTTATTTTAAGTTGCTTCCAGAGAAGGGGTTAAAACCAACTTCACTTCAACTACAGCAGTGTTGACGAGCAGTCAAAGAACTACACTATGAGATGATTATGACTTCACATCCAGGGGAGAAATTTTTACAGGAATTACATGAGAGATTTACTCTCTGACATATGGATGATATAAGAGAGAATGCACATAGCACTAAGAGTGTTCAAGGGAAATATGGGATACCTGTACCTACTGCACAATATCTGTCATCCAATGATGCCCACTGATAGAATGGCTCCAAAACTTCTCTGCAGAAATAGTGTTTAATGTTTTTATTATTATTATTCTGACAAGAGCAATAAATGTCTCAACTTTTCAAACAGTAAATTAAACTAGCTGTTAACAAAGGTTCAAATTGAAATTATGTCACAGACAGGAGAAACAAAAAAAGTTTGGCATTCTTCTACCACCTTCTTTTTTTTCCTATTCAAAATAAAATAAATAAAAAGAAAATTGGGTAGTTTTACTCATTTTCTTAATTGTTATTCTTCAATATCCTAAAACTGCAAGAGGTTCTGAAATTGCAGATTAGTAAAAGGAAGAGACTGAACCACACATATTATCAATTTCAATGCAAGGAGAAAGATAGGGATGAGAAAAAAATATGTTAGGCCTGCATCATTTCGATGTGGCTATTTTATCAGTATACAGCGCTTTCCACAAATGGAAAAAATCAGGTAAAAGTTGCTCCATCTTATATCATGTTAAAGGTAAAAACTGTGAAGTTGCTTCTATTTTGGTAATATCATTCTGCCACTTTTCAACACTATCTACTGAGAGGTTATCTGGCTTCATCAAACAGCTGAAAGACTTAGGAAGAGAAGACAGGTTTGAACAGGGTTTCTCAAAAGCAGTAAAATATTTCCAAAGACTATTTACATCAATGAAATAATGCTTACTGTTTAAGCCATAGCAGAAGAGGCTGCAAGTCAGTCTGCATAACCCTAAAATCTTACCACCAACTACTAACTGAGTATTTGACTCAGTTTTAATAGTGCTTAAAGGTCACATATCTCAGTGAAACAGTGAACAGATTGAAATTTTTTGCAAGAAAGACTGCAATGCCTGAATTTACCACTGAGCAAAATGGATTTAAAAGTGAAACTAATTCAAATTTTACTAATTCTGCCACTGTAAAACAGATAAAGTTTGTTAATATACAAATTCATTCCCAAATAGCATCTATAAAAGCACTTAGGCAAATTGATAAAATTATGTTATGCACATTAATCAGTTTGATTAAAATTAAAAGAAGGTATCATATTTATGTTTAAACTAGAATCATTGTGCCTTTGGGAAGAAGAAAACTAAAAATAAAATAGGACTAAGCTAACAGTGGTTAATGCTGTGTTTCTGAGCCATAAAGTCTTAAAGCAGATGAGACAAAAAAAGCAGACTGAAGACCTGGACAGTTTAGATATGTACACATGCTTCAGAATACACAGAATGCTACAGTATCTGAGGATCTCATGTCATAGGGATGCATTGTTATCTGCCATTCATGAAAAGCCTAATTAGCACAATTATCTTCTGCATTAGGTGTGATACCTTTAGAATTAATTCACATCACACAGTGGATGTCAACACTCCAAAGTCTCATGAATTCCAGGAAACAGAAAACTTACCTGGTCAATACTAACGTACTTTGTTATATGACTGAATAAAAATGTGATGCAAATCAATGGTTGCACCATTGTTTAACTCTTGAGTGGAATTTCAAAAACTCCTTATGATTCTGCAGCCAAAATCATGCTCAGGTCTTACTGACACATGGGCCAAATGAGGCCCTTGAAATACAGGAGTCCTAATACTTAAGAAATAAACACTAAACTTAAAGGTCAATTTAAAAAATCTAGTCAGGAATTATTGCAAAACACTCTTAAAGAGAGAAGACACAAAAGTAAAGGATTGCTGGCAAATGAAGTAGCAATAAAAATTAAATTCATTTTATGATAGAATTAGGCCCATAGACACAGAATTCTGACAGATAATTCTGTAGTCAGAACAACTGAATTAATCCAATATAAAGATAGATGTGAAATTTTTTAGAACATTCTCTTGATACAGGGTTTTGAAGCTGTACTTGTCTGCCTTTAAGACACTGAGAAGAAAATGAAAAACTGGAGACTACTCAAAGCTACATTCTTCTAAGTGCCTGGGCTGGACACAGACACCATTTAGATAACTAAGTTATATATAACTGGAGAAATAGAGGAAAAGACTGAGGAACTCCCCTCTGTTTGGATTCCATGTTAGTGGTTTCTCAGAAGCTGCGTGGTGCCCATTAACTCACACAACTTCTTCATGGCGATGATTTCAAGCACACATTGCGCGACCAGAAACATGAGCCTGGCCTAGTACAAAATCATGAGGCAAATAAACAGAAGACAGAGCCCACTGTGGTGGAAATCAGACCCACACAGAGGCAATGAATGCTAAATCCAGATATGACCGCAGGACTTGCCATTCTGACTCAAACTTGACACCCACTGGGCCTAATACAGCGTCTCCAGCAGCAGCCAGCACCAGATGCTTTGGTGAAAGATACAAGATCCCCACAGATGCAGGATTATCTGTCTCCCTCGAAGGTCTCATCCTAATCCCTTTAGTTATAGATTCCCTTAAATCCTGATGCATGAGGGTTTTCATCCCTTCAAATACTCTTTTTTAGCATTACTATCATAACTCTGGATATTCTTGTTATCCATACAAATGCCCCTTCCCTCTTTGATGCTTGCAAAATTCTTGATTTCATCTTCATCCAGAGTAAATGAGTTCTACAGTTTATACAGGAACCTTTTGGGAAGTGTTTCTTTATTCTTAAGAGTTGGGAGAAACTGTAGTCTCATGATCTTTTTTCTTTGCTCAGTGCCTCTTTTTTTCTTTTTTTTTTCTCTTTCAACCACACATTTTATCACTCATCTGAGTCTTCAGGTAAACAATCACTTCAGATACATTTATGTCACTAGCCTTTCTCTCTACTTTTATCTGAGCCTGTCCAATTTTGCAGTATTTTTTTCCAGGATGGACCTTCTATTAATACCTAATAAATTTTATAGAACACCACACTTCTGGCTGATACAATGACTTTGTATGTGATTACTTTCATTTTTTTTTTTCTGTATTTCTTCAAAAGGAATGTACCTCACAGTTAGCAAGTCTGACTGAGTCCATGAAATTCCTTAAGGCTCCTCTGGACTTGATTAACAAGTAACCTACAAAGAGGTTATCTACCAATAATGTGGTGTTGCTGCCTCATTTCTCCTTCCTCTTTCCAGATAACTAATAAATACATTACACAACAGCAGACCTAGTACAGAAACTTGTGGCTATTAACCTTTTGCCATGATGAAAATGGACCATTTGTTTCCGCTTTGTCTCCTGCCTCTCAGCTACTTTTTGATCCATGATATTACATTGCCTCATGGCTACTTGGCTTCTTTTAGAGGAGATAGTATCAATCCACAACCTTCAAAAAACCATGCATGACTAGCCTCAAAATCACACGATAGCTCACAAATCATGGCATATTAAGACATAATAACAATTCTGTTTCTATTGGTGTCCGATTTCCGAGCTAGCCTGATTCATGATCAAGAACTTTAACTCCTGAGCTTCTAGGCTGTGATTTTTTAGAAAATTTCTTTTTTACAAAAATTTCTCATCCCATTTCTTGACTACCGTAATGAAGAATTTTAAAGGAAGAAAATCAGGCAATATGGGCCTCAGGAAAAACCCTCAAGAGCTAGAAATGCTGAATAGTCTTTCTTCTGAGACTCTGCCAGAAGTCTTGTGAAAGATACACTTAACATCCCCTCTATTCATTTGCTAACGTTCTCAAAGAATTTTAAGACAGTAGCCAGACAAAGTTTGCTTTGCATAACTACATGATTAGCTATAGATTATTGTCTTCCAACTCTTCTTTCTATTTCAGAGTTACTCCAGCTAAGTTTTATCAGCAAGCAGTCCCTCAGAGCTCCTCTGGAACCTTTTTAAAAGATACGGTCAGAATTTCTACCCTGTCATCATCTGACTGGTTAGCCCATTTTAAGCAACTTGTTGGTTTTGTTAGAAATTCAGCTGAGTCATACTTAAAACACCTTCAAAACTCTTGGATATATACCGTTTGGACATGGTCACTTACTTCTTTGGAAAATTTTACTCGTTTACCACACTTTTCTAAATTGTAGGTTCAAAAAACAGCCTCCAGTTTAATCAGTGAAACACTGAGAGAAAATAAGTGTAAATGATCAAATGTTCTGTTTTAAAGGATACATGAATTACAATCATAATGGTCAAGAAAAAGACAGGTTTCATACCAGCCTAATATCTTGCTACCATACCTTCATGAAACAGATAGTTTTACAGCACAGCTTACAAAAAGTATACACTCTTTGGAAAGTTCCACATACATTTGTGTTTTAAAATGTAAATCGTGAGGGCTTCACTTCTGCTCAGTTGTCACTGTTCTATTCCTTTGAATCCTGTGTAGTTGAGGGAATGTGAGAGAAGCTTGGAGAACATGCAAGTCCCTCTAAGAAATGGTCGCACTTAAGGTTTGAAAAATTTTAGAGAATCAGTGGGATCACAGGATATAATTTAAGATGGTCTGCATGATTTTGTTACCTGCAGCACCTAAAAGAAGTAGCAAAAAAGTTCTGCGTGGACCATTGCTAGTTGCTAGCAACTAGGAAGACAAAGACACGAGGAAAGTAGACCAAGATTTCAAGGAGTTAAAAACAAGAAAGGTAAATAAACAGACCCTTTCAGAAAGAGTATATGATGTAGAGAAGGAAATATGGTTCCTCTGTCAAATCACTACTAAAAATTCTAGCAAGAAGTTGGGAAACATATCTCACTTGTTTCAGTAAATAGATAAAAATATTTTGTGTGACTAAGTGCAAAGTTAAAGGTTTATCTGGTACTACAGCACTTGTTTCACCATATATTTTATATGTGGGTTCCAGAAACTTGAAGTTTCACAGTATTGGAAAAGTGGAATTTTTTAAAAAAGAAAAGCAATTCTATTCTCTGTGCACTATGAAATGGCAGACTGTATAAGTTGTACTTACCTAAGCTCACAAATCAAAAGGAAATTCTGCTGCTTCCAACTTCACGTTTCATCAAAAACCTCCCCTAAACTGGTAATTCCAGCTGCAACTATTGTGAAGTATAAGAGAGTACACAGGCCAAATCCTTCCATCTTTGTAAATCTCCTGAATTTGTATTGTATGTTTTTATATTGTTAGCATGATCCGACAAGGTCACCATTCAATGCCATACATGATGCTGCTGCACCATTTTGGGAATGAATTGCTTACTTCTCCTGCATCTGGAAAACACACCTCATGGGAAATATTGGTTTACATATAATTTTAAAGCAAAAGCTGATTTCCAATAAAGACTGTAATTGCAAAGATATAAATTTATTCTCAAATACCAGACAGCACTTAAAATTTTCGGATATTTCTGGCACAATAGTTATATTACAGTGCCATCCACTGACTCTCTCCTGCAAGTACGTGCACTGACATACACAGCTGCCGTTTTACATTGAGTTGGCTTAATTCCCACTGAAGGGCCAACTATCCCCAGACAGATATATTCCCAATTCATTTCCTTCTGCAATGATAACTGTGAAATTTACCCAGCTCACAAAGGAAGAGAAATAATTTCTGTAATAGCCTTAATGGGTTTTTAGAGACTTTGGCTAGCAGCCAAGAGAGACTTAGACATGGCTTTGCAGGCAGCATGAATACAGAGGTTATTTTCCTATGTGTGTGTCTGTGTGCATGTGTGTTGTGTGCATGGTTTCATTGTGAGATACGTTTCAGGCAAAAAAAAAAGTATTAATTGAACCCCATCAGCACTGATGTGCCCACCAATAGTTTTTCCTCACTGACATCAAGGGATATGAATGAAAACTAATTGCGCTTCAAAGAAAAGGCAAATCACAAGTCTGTTGTAGGATTAGGTTTTTCTTTAATTAAGATTGTTGAAATAAACAGCAAGAGAGCTGTTATGGACTTCTTCATGTATACTTTAGTTCCAGTTTTTCTATTGAAATGTGAGACTATCATGTTATTACAAAAGAAGATCAAAGAAAAGAATACACTAGAAAAGCCTGAAAAGCTTTCAAAATAAAAAAAAACCAGCCAAAATATTAAGCTTTACTTAACTAAAATTCAGTGAAATAGTCCACTCAAATATGTTCTCAAGATTTCAGTTACAAAGAGTTCAATAATAACCCCTTGCAATTAGAATTTCCTAGTATGTGCCTTACTCATACTCTCCTTCAAACAGAAGTAGAGCATTTAAAGACTGATTTTAGAAGAAATAATTTTGACAATTCAGAGATCGCTACACTTAACACAGTAAGCCACATTTTCTCACTTTTTGTTGAAAAACACATGATCACTGACTAGCACACTGCACGCCAGCAAGAGCGGATGTGTCCACACACCAGCACAAACACACTGCAGAGGCTCTGCAGAGCTTTAAAAATCCTACAGAGGAGGATCTGGTTTTGTAACAATTCCCATACTTGGTCACCGAGGGTCACTGAGGGTGAGTGAGCCATCAAGAGCTTCAAATTAAAAGCAGGTTAGGAAGAAAGGAGCCTGAGGAGTACAAGGACAGTCCAGCTGGTTCGACTGTTTAGTGGCAGTTCTGCACCCCACACGCATCCCTGTTCTCACAGAGACTAAGGGGGTCACGAAGCATGACGTTCTGTATTCCAGCATGCCTGCAATGCACACAGTGTGAACAGAGCTTTAAAAAGCCTCCTCTGTGGCAGACAGACTGTCACTGCCACCAGATGGATTTAAAGTCGTTTAGCCACAACCGCGTTTTTAGAAGTTGATGCCCACAAAACAGGCAGAAGAAACGAGCCAAACTTAATGCACGTCCTCAAATTATCTGCCATAAATACCAGACCTGGCCATACAGATGGTCAGGGAGGAAATCGTGATTTGCAGCACGATCAGCAAATGTGTGTCCTGCATGACTTGCCAGTCTCTCAGCCCTCTCTATCTTTTAATCTTTAGCCCCTTTCCTATTCTGCTGTTGACAATCATCTCTGACACACACACTCATGTTTCCTAGTCCTACCTACACTGGCAGTGGAGCCACAGCTGTGTTGCCTCCGCTCTGTGAGCTGGCTGCCCTCCCACGTATGAACTTCTACCAGCCAGGCAGATGGGGAGCCAGGAGCCATCCATCAGACAAGGCCTGTAGAGCTTCACAAGCACCAACCACTATCGTGCCACTATTGCCATTCAGTACCTGACAATCGCTTGGCTGTATGACATTATCTGCTACTGCTCCTCTCTGTGAGTAATTAAAGAACACACCCAAGCAGCTCGTCAGCCACAAAGTACTAGAGATTTGCACAGTCTGTGATCTTTGGGTACAGATCAGGAAATCTACATATCTATTACCATTATATCAAAGGGGTTTAGCACACTGATACTGATGCAGTGCCTATATGAAGAAGTTTAATAATGGTTTAATAATAATTAAATTTATTAAATTTATAATAAATTTAATAATTTATTATAATTTAATAAATAATCCTTTACTTTATGAAAGCTGGAAAAATTCCTCAAGGGCCAAAAAAAAAAAAAGAAGTTGCAACAGAGAAGCTGTCCCAAGGAAGCTGGGCTCTGGTTAGCATTGCAAATAAAACCCTCCTTCTTGGGACTCAGGTTAGTTCAACGATATCTGACTGCAGGGTCCAACTACGCTGAAAGTCACTTACATGAAAACAAGAAAGTGGTAAGGCACAAAGCCATAATATTTGAAGGAGAAGGGAAGAGGAAATCTTTGCTAACAAAGACAAGGGTCATGAAGACTGCATTTGTGCCTGAATCCTGAGATGCCGCCTTTTAAATTATTCCTTTTATTGTTACAGGAGTAGATTGGTTTTATTTCAACTAAACTTCATCTTTTCAACCATCCTGAATTATTTGCTCTCAAAATAAGTGAGCTGTTTTCCACAATATCATTGGAAGCATAGACTAATTTTGTCCTCACAGAAAACAGAAGTCCAAATTCGCTGATTTTGCTTTAAACAAAAATTCTTTCTCAGACCTCTAGTCTCAGCATAGAAGAGATTAAATGATGATTTAAGTTCAACCCTCTTGAGACAAGTACTTAAAGGTGTTTGAACATTTCTTCTTTATCCCTTTTCTAAGAGCTATAGGGCTAAAAGAATTTTCTTCCTCAAAGACCACTGAGGTCTGACAGAGATAATATCAAAAATTTGCTGGATTTTAGGACTCACGAAAGTTGGAGACTGAGTATATGCCCTAGAAGCATACCATATAGATGCATCTCTGGAGGCAAAATTGACACAAGTCTACAGTAATAACATTTTTATATTTAATATTTTTCCCAGCACCTGGAATCCCATCTTTTGTTTTCCCTGCTTTTTCCAATATCCATTAATGTCTTTTGCTACAGCTCCTACAGCGTATGTATATCAACTGACCAACACATTACAGTTATCTTTTAGGGAGAGGAAACTCGAAATACCTTTAGAATAGTCACTAAGCACAACATACACTTTACACAGCCTAATGTGTCAGAACTGTAAAATACATGGCTGTGATTGGAACATTCGCTCTATTTCAGGTCCATAACCTTTAATGTCGCATGCCCAGTACTGCTTATCATTCAAAACTACTGCAAACTTCCCAGGTCTAGCCCGGCCAGATGAAAATCTGGTGCCCACAAGTACATGCAAACTGTCATTTGAAAGAAGCTCTCTGCTCGACTCCACAGTCACCATCTATCCAGGTAGCAACCCCAGACATGAAGCCCTAGGCAAAGCAGAAGGCCATGCTCTAAAACATGCAGAAGCCTATTTCCCTAAGGACTCTGGAAAGCTTTGTGTGGTTAATATGCTGCCAGGCATACCCAGGCAAGGTTTTCCTCAGCTGCTTGCAATGCCCAGGAGGTGGACAGAGTGCAGAACACATCATGTCACAAACACTTTTGTGGCCACTTATCAGGAAAGCCATATAGATTTAACCAACAAATCCTAACCTTAAATTTAACCAACTAAAACCCCATTCAAACTTTTCTTAATGCTTTGGGCTGGTTTTCTGTTGACTGTAAGATCACTACTTCACCAACTAGGCTGTGTTCTGATTACGTTTCCTTACCTAAATTGCCCATGTTGCATTACTGTTTTGGTTCTACTTGCATAAAACACAATAGCGATGTGTATTTATACCTCTTCCAAAGAGACAGTGGAGAGATCAAACCCACACACTTTCAAATTTATGTCATTGTCTCCACATCATGCAGGTAGGACAGTTCCTCATTTTTCATTCCAATTTCTCAAATAAATTCATCCACCTTGTTTACAGATTGTAGTTATACTCACTACCTACATGGAAATAGGCATGCACTGACCTGCAATACTGCATTCTCCAGCTACTTTTATTATAGTCACAGAAATGGTTTTTCTGGCATCATAGGAAAACTTTAGACCTTTCCTGTTTTGAGCTTGCTTCAGAATTATGCAAGTCCTCTATTAGGATCTCTACCAACATTATTTCTCCTTGAACCTAAAATTCCAACATCATATTTTATCCTATTTAATTCAGCAGGTGATTCAAATCTGTGTTTGATAAGTGTTTCAAATGTGACCAAATGAAACATTATATGCACATTGTTTTTGCAGCAAGCCCCATAAAAGACTACGACACAGAAGTATACTCTAGATTCATGTGACATACTCAGACCTTCACTTCTGTGTGTCAGTATGTGGGTCCGATGTGCCCAATGGCCAAATACCCATCCAGCTTCTCATTCACACCTGCTCCCCAGCTGGGCAAGGTGTGAAAATAGGATCAGAAATTTCCCTGTCAGGATAAAGAGAATCAAAAAGAGATTCAGGTAGGAAGAAACAAAGACTTCACCTGTCCTCCCCGCTTTCTCCCGCACAGCATGAAGTTCTGCACTCCAGACTCCTCTACCACCTCCCCTGGAGCAGCACAGGAGGGAATGGGAGAAGTGTGTGTTCAGTACACAGCAGTTCCTCTCTGCCCCCCCCTTCCCCCTCACACTGTTCCACTGCTCCGTCATGGACTGCAGTCCTTCAGGAACCTGCCTGTATGACATTTTTTCACGCTTTCTTATCCAGGTTTTCCCCAAGGTGCCACCACCTTGGCTGCAGGGCCCAGTCATGCCCTGTGGTGGAGCTATAGGGGCTGGCTGGAATGGGCTGTGTCCAGCCACTCATCACAGAGGCCCCTGCAGCATCTGGGCACCTGCACCTGGTAGTCAAAAAGATCAGAATCTACATATATTAAGGCCAGAAGGGACCAAAAAAAGGGTCAGTCTAACACAAAGTATTACATTTTACTCAGATATGCCCTGGTCTGACTAGAAGCTTACATTTATCAGGACAAGAGAAAACAGCCTAAAGTTGCGCCTGTGGAGCTTTAGGTTGGATATTAGGAAAAATTTCTTTACAGAAAGGGTGCTTTGGAAGCACTGGAATAGGCTGCCCAGGGAAGTGGTGGCATCATCATCCCTGGAATGCGGTGCCTCAGCCTCACCAGCACTGCTGATACACTGCTTTGGGCATCCTAAAGTTCTTATAACATTCAGTCCCCATTTTCTTAGTATTACTTATATTTCACCACATCTCTGACAGCACAACAGTGGTCACTATTTTCTCAGCTGTCACCAATTTTATTGTTTTTTCACTAGATTTGAACAACTGAAATAAAGCTTTCTAGGTGAAGGTCTGTCACCTACATGTTTCTAATCTCCTACTTTCCAGGCAGTGTTTGCCTCAGTTCAGCAGTCACCTCCTTTAGGGCTTTTGCCTCTAATAGTCCATTCTTTTTTCCCCTGTAGAGATTATAGGTCCATGAATAGTAAAAAGTATCATTTTCTATATGCTCATTTGTTTAGCTTTTAATTCTTTACCAATGACTATTCTGATGGGCACTAAGAAGTTGAAAAGAAAAAGAAACCTTAAAATTCCTCTCTATAATATTGGTATCTACCGAGCTAGGGAGAAGAAATTCATCAGAGCATTTACCCAATAACATTCACTCACTATTTTGTTTCTTTCAGCAAGTATACAGTAAACAGAAATAGCTACGGTAAAGGAATCAATAACAGCTTTATTTAAGAGAAGTAAAAAGCCTAGCCAGCAGTAAAATAAGCAAGTTGTCCCTTACTAAACAAAGTCCCACAATGTCACAAAATCTGGCCATAAAGCACCACAAGAACTGGACACAGAATTAGACCCACCTGCACCAGCACCCAAGGCAGCACTCAGAAGAGAATCCTCCTCCCCACAGCAAGGATGCAGAATTAAGGAACCCACACCCTAAATGCAGGGTTAATGCAGCAAAAGCTCTAATACAACACTCAGGACTGCTGAATAAAGCAGCTTGAGGTGTGGAGCCCTTTATCTACTCTTCCTTGCAGGGATGTCTTTCCCTGTAGCCCTGAACTCCTAACATGCACCAACCTCATAGTTACCCTCTGGAGCTCTACAGCAATCTCTTATCATCCCCATAACCTGAAGTTCAGCTGCATTTCTACCCTCCTTTCACACAAATCCCACATTACTAAAATGCACCTCGCCTCCAGCCATCCCAGCCTGCATCACCCCATAGCCCAGATACCTCTCCCAGCTGCACAACAAGATTTTTCTCAGGGAAATACACAACCTGCCCTCTGCCTAGAGAGATTTCCTGATCCCAAACAGAACCGGCAGCTCAGCCACAGGCTTGTTAACAGAATAGAGCACATGGTGTGTATTCAGTGAGCAAAAGAAATATTTCAACCATTCATCACACTGTTCTTCACTGAATTCTAAAATAATAGTTAGAAAGTGTGATTCCAGGTCAAGGTTTGGATACAGCCAGCCAGCCTGTGGGGGCTGAATGTTAAGAAACTCTGTTATACTTTGGAGAGCATTAGGTCACCATGGTGGGCAAGGCAGACAACAGCTAATATAAAGTACACTTGAATAAACTTTACATGGGGGTTTGGGAAGTATCCATTGACAGAATAGCATCAGTCCAATATGCAGTGTTTTAGAAATTCCACTTTGTATCTTTTATTTGTGTGCTATCATATTTTTTCTGCTGTTTCTTTTAATGTGGTTGCCCTGGTTCATGCCTTAATTTATTGTTGTCCTTTTCTTTCATGTTTTTTGTTGTTTTATTGTGGGTTTGAGTTTGGGGCTTTTTTGGTGAGGTGGGGATTTTTTTTTGGTTTTGGGGTTTTTTGGAGTACCTCCTCCACTTTTTGGGTACCACATTTTTCTGGCTCTCACCTCTTACATGCCCCAACACAGAAGTGGTGTTGCCACTCCTGTGAGCAGCACCCTCTTCAACTCACTCCACAGACAGAGGAAAGGAATCAGCTTCATATTAGAGGAAGATGCACTTAGTTAGAAGGATTCATATTTTTTAATACAGAGAGCAAAACCTAGGATGATTTACTAGTAAGTTTTACCTCTTCTACGTTGAAATAATCCTTAACGTTATTACAAAGCACTGCAAAGTCAGAACTGAATGTCATCAGTAGGAAATAAAGGCACAGAATATTTAAATTACTCCAATTTACAAATCAGAATAACGAAAAAAGCAGTTAATGGTTTTCTAAGGCATTTAGATTAGATTGAGTCGTTGGCTATCATGTTAGTACGTTGCAGTATGGCCACTGTCGTGGTACATAGGACACAGCCAAAATGGAGAAAAGTAGATTTGAGATGAAGAGGCTTGGCCTTTATTATTCCTCACCCCAAATTCCATCTAAAATATTAGGCATACAGTTGTATGTTTCTGGGGTAGTTCATACAGTAGTTAGCTCTGATGATGAGCTCTTTATTCTATTACTAAATCACAATATCTCAATTGTGTTCCATTATTATATTGAAATATTATAGCATTGTTAAGGCTCAAGTGACTACAAGAGACACAAAAATATGCTCTACTGTACATAGCATGAAAACTAATTGGCCTCCAGATATAGAAAAGTGGAAATGTACTGTAGATAATTAGGTCAGTCTTGAGGGTCTCCTAGGCCTGCCTTTGACCCATAATGTTTCTAACTCATGGATGCAGTTAAACTGTTATAGTCCAGAGGGAGTACAGATTTAAAGGTCTTTGCTTGTCATATCGTTTGATATTTTCTCAGTTAATTAAAAAAAAACAGAGATCAAAACTTGTAGGAATGAGGATTTAAATTATATATTCATTTTGGTATTCTAGCTGAGCCTAACAATATGGTTTTGCAGCTCAGAAGAAATACTATTTGTAATATATTTTCATGGTTAACAGTATATGCAATGCTATGGGGTTTCAACAAACACTAATGCATTTGTAATTCCATTTTTAATTAATTTGTGAAATAAATATATTTCTCAAATCCTCAACACCTCACTTCACCTCTCTGCTCAACCCACTCACCAGTGCAAGCTCATTTAAAGAAATCTGAAGGCTATAATTCCGTAAAATGTGACTGATTTCTCCCTGCCTTTTTTAATAAGAAAGTACAATAAAACTCTTAATTTGATTCCATGATTATCTAAAATCTAATACACTGCAAACCTACTACCATGAGCAATAAGGAGCATGTCTCTTAGTGTTTTGTGCAACTGAGGAATGCACCCAAGTAACTGTGTTTTCATTTGTGTTGTGCAGCAGTCTCAGAGAGTCTATCTGGAAGAAATTAAACTAGAAAGTGCTCACTCCCCAGTAGCACACCTAATGCATACCAGATGAAACTGGGCATTTGGACCGTGGAATCATACCAGAACCAGCCAAAAGTAAACCCCGTGGAAACAGGTACAGTAGGGATGTCAGGTGTGCCTGTAGGTCCAGTTTCTGATTACAGATCATTTTGACATGCTTCAGCTTTAACTATGTAATTTCACAAGGTTAAAGCAGTAGAGTGTTGTACATAACAGGACAGCCTGGGCAAATGGAGCCCAGCAAGGCACAGAGCCATGCCCAAGTAGCCTAGTTCCCAGATGTGTTTTATTATTTCTATTTTATATTATATTTTAAATCTAGTTTCCTCAGTCATGTCCACAACCTCTGACCATAGAAGTAGTTCAAATGGACTGTGCAGGGTTACTTGAACACACCAAGTGCAGTCAGCCCCTTGCCAGATATTGGGCAGGATGAATCTGCAGAGTAGGAAGTGAAACATAAATCCTGGACTTCTGAATTGAATAAAAGCACAGGACTGATTAGTCAAGCAATCACAATCTGAACTGGCTTGGATTAATTAAACCTTCTGCTGCTCTGAAAGCAGCAGTTTACCTAATGCCCTGATGTTTTGGAGTGAATGAAGCTCAAAGCTTTGTGTTTCAGGGCTAAATCACGTAAATCCTATTTCATACCCACTCACCCAAACACTCTTCCACACCATGCTTGTTTCATTTTCTCAGATCATATACACTTGCCTGTCAACAAGGCCAGTATTAAACCTGCTCATTCACACTATTTCAGTCCCTCTAAATCTCATGGTCTATGCTTTCTCACTCTTTGCAGCATGACCTAACTCTTCCACAACCATAACACTGTTTTTTAAGAGCTTGAAGTCAGTCCCATGAGAAGTCTGGACCTGAACAACTAGAGCTGCCCTTGGTTTTCAAAAGTCATTAAGAATGCAACAACTTCCACGGTCTTCTTGGAGCTGCTGGATAGATGACAGAAGTCCTGAATCTCCTGAAGGACACAGCCAGGTTACCAAGGAAAAAAGATCAGAGAACAAAACGTGTACTAAGCATTACACTAAATAGCCAAAACAACCACTTATCTGTGGATTCAGCTGTCCTGCAAACTCAATTTTCAGAAAATATTAATGGTATGTGAACCACTGCAAAATATTCACTATTTCCAAGTTCACTGTATTAGCAAGACACACTAAATAACTGGGTTTCACATTGGTCTTGTGAACTAGAGCTTCCATGGCCGGTCAGCTGAAAGTCTTAAAAATAGAACTGGTCAGGTAGTCTTTGCCAGACGTATTATTCAAAGAGTACTGCTGTTACTCATCAAAATTGTTCTTCAGCAAACAGCTTTTAGCAGCATTTGACCAATTGTGTAGCTGGCTGAATATTATTCACTGAATAAATTAATTCATGTATAATAGCAATATTTGCTGAATAATTTATTTGAGGAATATTCTTTTCAAGTCTTTGACAGGCTCCATTAAATTCCAATAAAATCTAAGACATCACCTAATTAAAAATAATTAAAAGTCTGTTTACAAAAATTTGCCTTATTCTTTGGTACATGCTTTATGGCATTTGACTAACTCTCCAGTACCCAGATAAAGTTATAACTGGATAACCTGTGCAGGAAAGTAGATTCAGACTGCTCAAAGCTTTAAACTTGTATTTTCGCTATTTACACATCAAGACATGTAAAATATATTCTTCTCACGGAGGCCACCCCTATAGCCCACTTCCACTACCAAAACCTGGGCACAAAAAATAGATACATCCTATTCTTTCCTACATGTGGCATGCAGAATAGCTCAAGACATTTCAACAGAGGAGATGTCTGTTGGCATGTCTCACTAGAGTGAGAGAGGGATAATGGACACCAGGCATGGTGATGGGTCTAGGTACGACACGGCTTCGTAGCCAGTTGTTATATATAATAATTTCTACCTAAAACAAAAGTCACATATCTTAAAACTTGTGGAACTGTAAATATGTCTGCGAAGAAAATATTGTTCCTTTACAGACAGAATACTTTTTCTGAGCAACGTGTTCTGTGTTGTTTTTTTTCAGCCTTCAGACGTCTCTACTAGATATGCTAATATCACTGCAGAGCAGATATGCCTCAAGTGAGATTCTGCCCCAAGAGGAGGACAAAGCATGCAGAACGCCCAAAGTTTAAGAGGGAAATCTACAGCTGCATTTCTGATGGAAATGCGATCTCTACATCTTTTTTGGGCTATGTCTCAAAAATATAATCTTTCCCACTAGCAGCATCTGATGTTAATTGGAAGTACCAAAATACTGAGTTGGACTGAACCTTCTGGGAAGTATCTTGATTTCGACCTAAGTTTATTTATTGACTTTCCTTTCCACATATGTTTATGCTGATACTTACCTCCCCAAAACCACTTTCTGTTTTGTCTAAATGTTACACCAGTGAAAATAAGTTCCAAGATTTGTTTACTGACTATTTGCTTGAAATACTAATCACTTGTTAAATGTGATTTCAAATTTCTTGCATGGCTTGAAGCATAAATGTTACCTATATTTTGCACACCTTGTAGGAATCTTGCTAAACAATCTTGCTAAACACATCTTGTACTCCATTCTAGGCTCTTATTTAAAATCTGGTCTAAGCTGATCTCTGTAACTGTACACAAAATGTAACACGCATCATGATTGTTTGCAGCATCATCCTGCTGCTCACAGGATTCTGAGCTGCCCATTGATGCAGAAGAAGCAGTGGCCAGCTTTTATTATATATCTGCATTGCTCCATTCATTAGAAACCCTTTTCCTGATACTGTCTCTTTACTGATGAGCACTTGACGTGTCTCCTGGTCATCTGCCAACCAGTCTTCTTCCCATTATTGCTGCCAGAACAACAGGACTTTCAGGAACAGACTTTATTTAAATCCTGTAGCCTTTACCTCCCACTTCTCTTTTGTTTTAGTGGGCATTTTGTCTCCCTGAAGCATCCATTCAGAATTTGGTCTCCCAGTGGTTAATCTCATTACAGATAATCCCATGTACTGAAAATCCTTCCAATAGGATAATCTTGTGAACAGCTTCCCTCTGCTGCCTTCCCACCATTTTTTCAGGGCTGAAATATTTTGATCTATTAAATAAATGGATCTCACCTACATATAACAGTTTTCCCCTTAGACTAATTGGTTGGTACTGAAGTACTAATCTCACACTTTGCATTCAGTCCTGTTTCTTTACTGGGCAAAAAAGAACCAGGATGATGTTTTGGTCACTCACCACTGACATATATGAAAGAACTGCAAGATGGCCAACTAGATTCCCACTCAAAGACTGGGGACAAAAGGAGGCACAGGCTTCTGAACAATATTATTACTCAGTTTATTAATACCTGTCCATTATGTGTGGAATATGGAGATGGCAATTACTATTATAATTTCATTGGAAATTAATTACATATAAATCTAAATATCATCTTTCAACTAATATGTACAAGAGTATATTAATTTATACTTGCATCTGTATGTGTACATACTGTACAAATAATGTTTAAATCATAACTTCAAGACATTCAATTCAGTATTGTACCTGTAAAGTTTAAGCGATACCTGCTTAATGCAGTTCCATGCAAATAGGGGCTGTAAATCAATTCGTAAAACTTTTGTCATGTATAAGTGAAATAAAATTTAAATTTAAACAGTCTCTACAGAATCCATGTTTATCAAATTTCTGTATTCGTAGCAATCCTGTTTACTCAAGGAAATATTATTCTTACTGTTGTATTAGAGTGAACAAAAATTCCACAGGTTTTAAGTAATTAACATACTCAAGATTTAAAGATTGAAATGTTGTTTCCTAACACAACACTTCTGCAGCTGTATGCATGCTCTACTAAGCATCTCATTACAATATTCCTGACAAGCACTCTATACCCAGTTCTTTTCATACCGAGCCTTTGAGAACGCTTGACTTTTTTTCCAAAAGGAGACTGGATAAGGTAAGGATAGCTTTGTTTGCCAAATCAAAAAGTGGAGTCAGATATTTGAGATCAATTGTATACTATTAAATGGAGACACGTTACATTTTTCCTAATTTATCTTTTAACATACGCTGAAAAATAATTAGTATTCAGGCATCAGATATGAATCCACCATTCCAATTTTTCCATCTTCAGAGAACTGAAAAATCTAGTTTCTTCCGACATTTGATAGCTAACTTTTAATAGCTGGAAAGTAATCAAGAATCTGTCAACCTCATAAAGCTACTCTTAGGGTGATATAGCTCAACACTTCCATATATTTTAAGTTAGGGAAACTAAATACTTCCAGCAACCAGAAAACTTGTTGCCATATAGTGTAATTGAAAACTTCTGTTTCCTACATGATCAAATGATCACAAATCTATCATATACTTTGTTGCATTATGCAGCATATGAGCTAAGTAATTAGCTAGAAGCAAATCTTTTCCATTATTTATCATGAACTGTTTTCCTCCCCAAATTAGCAGTAGCACAGTAGGCACTAAATAATGAAAAGCTGCCAAGAAACTCCTCTAATTCACTTAAACTTATTACATTACCAAATATTTCTAATGAAATTTGATTGCTGTCAAAAAAAAAAAAAAAGGAAAGAGGTGGATTATTCTTATGCGTTTTCGGAAACAATACATATTTCAATTGTTTTGAAGTATTAGCAGCAATACAGAAACATTCACATTTCAACCAAGCTAATTATTGTTTTCCCATCTGAAAATAGAACTGGCATTTTGCTGACAATATACAGATTTTTCTCTGTCTTAAACATACCTTTAGAGCACTCACTAAGCAGTAGTAATACTTAAATTCTGCATAGGACTGACTGGTAGCATACATTTCATGGTTTTCTTAGTAGCAAAATTGTTTCAACAATTGTGTCCTTTAATTATATAAAAATTACTTTTATTACTTATATTTGCATTCTTTTTCTGCATCTGGCAGTCTTTCATGAAGAACTAAACTATTACTCAATCATTGTAAACTTTGACATGAAATATACTTTGTTCATCTTTGTGGATAATGCAGCATTTCTTCTCAAAAATAATCAAGCAAAAAGTAGTTTATACTTTCTGACTGCTTCATGCAGAACAATTATCAGAAACGTTTGATCTTTCTGTATTTTGGATTATCTGTAGTCCTTGAGTTATTTTTGTTCAAAGAAGTCTTCTTTTGTTTTTGGAGGAAGACTGATGCAATGTTTCTTTTAAATTTACTGTCAAAGTTATGATATGTTCACATCTCATTTACCAATCAAAGCACCTAAATAACACTTAGGCTCAGCTTCATATCAATTATCACACAATATCATATACAGTGTACTGAACTAATCATTCAAAGTACCGTGTCCCATACAACCAACATGACAAATATAAATAAATATAATAAAATCATCTTTAAATACCCGGCACACTGACTACACAGCAACCCCTCTACAAATACATTTTAAATGTAACTTTCTGAATGTCAATGCTAGTAGTGTTTATAGCTTCACAATTTTTTTTAACTTAGGATTCTGTTTTTTAAAAAGTCAGTGCAAGTATAAAGTATGTTAAGCCTATGAGTGTATAGTACTCCTATTTGAGAAGCCTTGATCTTAGACCACTTGGGCTGAGAATATAAAACAGCCTTCAGAGCAGCAGCTCAGTATGAGTCATTCTGATATCCCTCTGATGGGGTGAATACTAATAATACATCTGTCTGTTTGTTGTGCTGAGATTTTTTTTCCCCCTCACTCAGACAAGGGAGGGAAAGCTTTATGCTTCTCTCCTCATATAAATGAGTCCATATCTCGCTTGAAGGAAGTTTTCCACCACAGTTCTCTGAAAATTTCAGCTGGGCCTTACTGTAAGCTCAGAAAAAGATGACTTATTTTCCCAGTTCAACATCACAGCTCAGAATCTCCTCTCTACAGGAGAGAGGTACAATAGAGTGAAGCTACATACAGGCTGGCAAAGTCAAATAAAACTCTGGTAAGTCCCTTGACCCTTAAAGTGCAGTCGGAGACCTTTTCCCTTCTCATAATACTCATGCAATCTTTGCCATAAAATACTTATGCAAACAGTAAACATCCACATTTCACACGGCCATTAGTCACAAAGGCTTCTTCCTTGCACAGCTCTACCCTGCTGTGGTGCAAGAGAGGGGGAGAAAAGAGCTAACAATTACAGTCTCTGGTCTGTAGCTCCGTGATTTCTGTTTCAGGTATGCTGTTAAATGATTACAAAGAAACTTAATTATTTCGGTGTTTTTTAACTGCTGGAAACATATTTCTGGTGTTTCTATCAAGTGCTGCTTTTGGGACCTTTCAGGTCTACCTGAAAAACAGCGCCAGTACTGGCCAGCTGCTCAGAGGGAAGCACTTTTCAGACCACACTTTTGCACTTAGGTACCCAAGCCTTATTTTCTGGTATCTGCGTAAGTACAGGAACTTCTGCTACTTCAAGGCAAGCGTTTTGCAAAAATAGTCATAGCTTGTGCAGCTCGACTATTACACTTCAGTGGAGAATTGCATCCATTTGTGGTTAATGGATAAGTGACTGAATAAACAGCCACTAACAACGGTTTATTTTACCACTAACTAATATTCTTAATTCTCTCTCCTTTCCAAAAGACCATGTTAGCTTGCTCCCATCCCTCTCTAGGAAGTCATTCACAATTAAGCTCCTGGTGACTCTGTGTGTCATGTCAGCTGCTCAAAACACTGTAAGGAAGATAGATAGAATAACTGAAAATCTAGCTGGCTCTAACTTTTCACAGCATTGTTCATTACATTAGCACTAATAAACATCTGTAATCTACTTCATTATTTCCTTTTCAAAAGGACATGTGACCAGAATCCATCTCTAATCCAAGCTGAATATAACTTTGCTTTCATTAACAAGATGTCAGGCAGTCTTAATTTTGTATGATTTCTGTGTAAGAAAACATATGCTGTCACAGCATTTGCCAAAAAGGAAGAGAGATATCTGCAGGGACATATAATTAATGTAGTAACTAATAGTCACCACAAAGAATAATATTACCAAATAAAATAATCTATTAGCTCATAAAGAATATTTTTAATGAGCTACATTGAAAGAATTACAATGAAAGGTTATGAAGGAGCAAAAGTAGCTATACATCTTCTAATATTTGTGCTTCTTCTTAAACATCTATTTTTCTTTTTGGAGTTTCTCATTCCCTTAGGTACAGCATGAACTTAAAAGCAACCTAAATTTTTCACAGGATTTTTAGAGTATATGATGGATCAATAATTTGTTGGTTTGTTTATGAAATATGCCAACTTACTGGGACAGAGTCATTTTTAAGAGGAAAGAAAGATCAATATATATGTGCACAGATTTATGGGTGTTTTTGTTGCAATCAAAATAAGTCTTTTTGTTTAAAGAACTCTAAGAGGCAAGCTTGGCTTTCCTTTTTCATCTGTGCATTGGCTTGAGCAGGCCACTTTAATATTAAATGCTGATAAATACTGCTTGTGAATCTTTCAGTCTGTTAAAATCCCTTTGGAGTTTAATTTGAGTAAGTTCTAAAAACACAAGCAGCAAACCTATTAAGACTTTTTAAACATGATGATGACTACAATGTGTTCACTTCTTTAAATACGTGAAATGTTTGCCTTGACCTATGGATCCTATCCACTGCGGTACTTTTTCTTCCCTCAGGTTACCTGGATAGAAGTTTCTCACGAGAAAAAACCAACACTAGATGGATGGAACAAGGGTTTGGACCCCCCATTTCCTAGCTGTATCCCCCACACAGGGCCACAGCATTTTCTTTTCTCTTGCAGCAGCAATGCAAGTGTGACACCTGACTTGTGTTAGTTTTCAATGTCCTCGGTACCCTGTACACTCTAAAATCATAATATTAAATTTACCTATTACCTGCTAGTTTTAATGTCAAAGCTGAAGACACAGAAGCATCATGAGCACCAGTGAAAGGGTCCAAAGACAGGTTGGAAGGGGGTTTAAGAAACCTGATCTAGTGGGTGGCATCCCTTACCATGGCAGGGGGCTTGGAACTGGATGATATTTAAGGTCCTGTCAAAATCAAGCCATTCTATGACTCTCTAAGTCCCTTGGGGTTTCAATGACCCTAACACTCTTCTCTAATTGCTTTCCTACCAGCCATGAACATAGGTACCCATCTTCTGATGGCACACAGGACTTTTGCAGCCACTCTTCACACATCAGCCAGAATTTCAAACTAGGTGCATCTCAGCCTACCTAACCCATAGGGTTCACTTTGATTATTTTTGTATTCTCAGATGCCATACAAAACAAAAATGGTAAGAGGGTGATAGTGCTGTATATACAATATCTAACTTTTACCTGGCAGATACAGCATTCATCTCTCAGAGAGGTAAGAATAGTCAGTCTTCCTCTTCTTGGGCAGGCCAGGTCATAATTCTGTAAAATAATCCTAAGAAGAGGGACATCATCTCCTTTCTAAAACGCTGAGCAAATCTTTTCTATATGCAGCCTAAGGACTAGATCCTGCATCTCCTAGGTAGTCTACTGTAAAATGAACCTAAAAGTGATGTGAGTTTTGACACCTGTTTACCATGAAAATATCCAGAATCCTTCAAACTCACACTGGCCACTTAGCAGCTGTTATCTCACATGCACAAACAGGCATGATGCATGCCCAAACTGAATGAGGCATGTTTAACCTTTCTGTATGTTCGTCAAGAGGGGACCAAATTGAAATATAAAAATGGAGCTCACTGTAGTCAGTTATTCCCTGAATCCTAGTCACTGCATAGCCTCTCACTGAACACAACAGATCTGAGATCCAGACTTTTTATGTCACAGTACATTCGCTTGTGTTGCTGCTGGTGTGGATGCAGTCTTGATTTACCGAAAAAAAATCAGAATAAATTGGCCACTACCTCCCTTAGCAGATGTATTCCACTCATGACAGGAAAGGTCTATCTTTCAAATCAGAGTAAAGACTGTAATCAAAGACACTCTTGTTTCTTCCCCATTTTACACCTAAAGGATGAAGATGAAGATATATTATTATATACAGATTATATACTAATGGAAATAAAATACATATTAGAAGAAAATTAACTATTTTATTTACTGGATTGCTAACTGCACTTAAGTGATAAACTTTTTTGTTTGAAATTGTCATTAAGGAATGGAATGCAGTACTCTTTGGTAAAAAAAAAATACAGTTGCATTTTTTCCATTCTTGATGCGGGTTAATTTTTTGCATACTTTGTCCATAATTACAGTGTAATTCCATAAACTTTGCTTAGAAAACAAGAGACCACGAAATTGATTTTTACTGCTTGAGCAACTAAGCTAGTCTATTGATCTCTCAATTCTTTGTGTGATTTCAGATAGCTTCCTTAAAATATACTAGAACAGTCCAGGGTTTCCTGTGGGAAGAGGATAACATGATGCAAGTCACCTGCTAAACACAGTTCATTCAAATGTTTACCAAATTCTGTTTTCTTCCTCAATGAATACTTTCTCTTTCCTGTTTTCCCTCTTTACCTCTCCCTGCTTTCCAGAGATATCCAAGGCATCATTAAAGAAGCAAAAAAGAGAAATCAAGGAAAAAAAACCCAAGATTACCTTGTTAAGAAAAATTCAAATAGGCTACTAAAACAAGAAGAAATAGCAAATAATATATTTAAAATATTTTTTTAAAGATGCTATTATTAAAATTTTGATTGTAATGTGTCTCAGTCAGAACTGAGAAGTGGAACTGCCTCCCCTTCTTTAGTATGCCAAAGGTTCCCCAAAATAGCCATTTAAACAAAGTAATTGATTAGCTTCCGTATGTTTTTATTCTTAGAATTTAAAAAAATGTGCAAATTATTCAGGAAATTTATTTTTCATTGCTTTAATCTACAATTTTATTACATTATCAGCAAAATGATTGGAAAATCATAAAATAAAAAAAAAAAAAGCTTTCAAGGCTCTGCAGAGTTGCCTGTAACTTTACAAAAGTTACCAGAGGAAATTCACCTTTCTTGTCTTGTTCTGACTCTTTGGCTGTCATGGGTAAAATTCTTAGGTGCTGTCCTACCGATTAAAAAAAAAGGCATCAAACCACAACATTCAGTTCTGTCAGGGCTGTCAGAAAGGTGGAGAAAATTACCCAAGAGTTCTGTCTGTTCTTTGAATAAAATCACGTTTATTTCCTTCATTTATATTTTTATTTCTTTCAATGTTCCTGTCCAGTTCTAAACATAATTCATTCTTGGGTTTTTTCTACCAGTGTTGTTTTTATTACCTAATTTTTAAATGAATTCAATACAACTTAAGGAGATTACATGCCACTAATAAGTACATTGGATGCCTCTGACTACACAAGTGATGGTCAACTTCAGTGGATAATTTACATATATTTATTGTTCTCTACATCAACATGCCATGCTAATTGCTAAATATTAATAATTACTAGTTTTATTATGAGTTATGTTTCTGTTAAGTGTCTTAACTTACAGTGAGCTAAGCAAAGTGTGAAACTGTAAAATAGACTTTAAAAAATAATATTGAATTAATAAATAATAATTAATATTCCTCTCTTTTGTACTTTACAGTTTAATTCACAAACTTACTTAGAGGTAATAAAAAAGTCTATATCACCCCAGAAAGTCTATGATGCTGTGCTAAATATTGTGTTTATTTATCCTGTAAGTCCTTAGATAAATTCTGTCTGTTCAATTTGAGCTAATTAAGAACATACACAGTCAAAGAACACATTAGACCTCAAAAATGTCCAGTTGATTAATGAATCAAAATTAGTACACTGTTTGCAGTAGTCTGTATTAGAAATAATATGTTTGCATTTATTTAATGCAGGACTCTCCAATATGTAAATGGATCTAATCTATCAGTCTTTGAACTCTTCATTATTTTTTATCTGTCTCTGTTACTTGTAGACAAAAATACTTCAAGAAGATTGTGTGGTCTTTAGTATAGCAATGCCTGCTTTTCCAAGTTTCTACAATATGAAAAAATAATTCCTAGTAATAATAAAAATCATCATCATCATCATCATCACCATCATCATCTAATCTCATCTCATCATGCAGGTGCTGTTTTAGGAATTTCGCTATAACATAAAGTGCCCAAAGTAATGACGAGGTGTTACCTGTCTTTGAACTTTCAATACGAAAACTAGAAATTACTTCTTGAAGATGCTAATTTATGGATTTCATTAGGTTTTGTTGAGCTGAGTAGGACACTCTTAGTTTTGTTTTCCAATTTGCTGGGAAAGATATTCCATTGACTGAGTAGCTGTTGACTGTGCTTAATGTTAGAATTTCTGAAACAATGACTATTTTTGTTAAAACCCTTGGAGATCAGATTACATCTCACCTTGTAAGTCCCAAAGGAATGAAATTCATTACCATTGTGATCCCATTCTTTGTGCATGTTGACAATGTCTTGAGAAAAAAAAAACAGAGTGATTGAAAAGACCACACAAAACAATTTCAAAATGCTTTAGGCACAAACTATGTGAGTGACAACTACAAATTTAAGTGCTGTAATTCTTTGATTAATAGAAAGAAAGTGATTTAGATTATTTTGATAACAGCCTTTAGGAAAAAAAATGACACTTAAAGGACTATAGAAATTTGAGGTTTGAATTACTTGCCTAAAATGTGTTTTTAAAAATAACCTGTCACCTATATTTTGGAGGGAGAAGAAAAAAGCCAAGTTATTGGCTTTTTACAAAGTAAACTACCTACTGTATACTCCAGAAGTGACACTTACATTTTTTTTTACCATATCCAAAACTTCAAGAACTTGAAACATGTAATAGCCTATTACAGAGCCAGAGTATGGACATGATAAGAAAGCAAATTCAGAATTTACTTCTAGCTCACTAAAAAGAGCAAAGCTATGGTCTCTTCAAAAAATACTTCCATACAAAGACTCCTCATTATTAATAGCAGTTTTGAAGACTGGCTACACAGATCAATAATGCATAATCATCAAGTGCCAATACCCTAAGATGAAATAAAATTACCTGTTTTAACAAGTGCATTTGAAGCCCAAATCTGCTCTAAAGTTCTACTTGTGTGACATAAAGGAAACCAATTGCACTCATTTAGGTGGTCAAATAATGAATTAGGTACCTCACTGAAACTTCATGTTTTACTGTTATTAAATTCTTCACAACGAAAAACCTGGAATTTCTCAGTGCTTTTAAACAACACCTTTTGCATAACTCAGTATCCCCTCAGGAAGGAGAAGCCCAGGAACTCCATAGATTTGTAAAGAAACCCAACATGCCATTTCCCACTATTCATAAACCTCTGAAACAGATTTGCATCCTCCATGTTCCTCTTCTTCACTGAAGGTGAGCCTCCAGAATTACTCTGTCTCTCACTTTGCTATATCTGTGGCCTGATTTTGTGTAAAAAGCTAAAGGAAAGTGAAAGGTCCCAAAAAAGAGCATGTTAGTCCTGTGTCACTTGCTTCCCTCTCTGATAATCCAAAAGATCCTTGCTTAGACTAAGTTTCAGCTGTTAGACCAATCACTCAGTGCTGACACCACGTGATGTTCCTTCATAGGAAGCAAAAGTCAGCATTTTCTTAAGTTGTCATTCTCTCATTTTTGTAACCACCTTCACATTGGTTTGAGCCTTCAGTTCATTATTCAAGAAATTAATTTGATCTTACCCAAACAAGATTTCTTTTTTAGTACATCTTCAGAAAACTCTTTAATGAGATCAATCAAATAGATATTTGCATATTACACAGCTTTTAAACAAACACAAAATTTACACTTTTTTTTTCAGCTCTCTTGGTGCAAATAAGTACCTATAAATTAGGGGATTTGCAGATAGCCCTAACAATGAGTTCAGCCTAAAGTATTATCTATTTTGTATCTCATAATGATTTTCTTTATAGTAACTGCAAAATCAGATGAAAATTTATAGCATGAGTCATTACTGAAGGACTTAAGAAACAAAGTTCACCCAGGCAGTAAAACTGCAGATTTGACAGGTCCCCCCTGAGTCAAACAGGAAGAATGGTAAATTTACCTTTGTGAAGGCATTTTAAAAACCATTTTTCTCTCTTCAACCCCCTCAGAGGAAAAGACACACATAGCAGGAACATTCACATAGCACATGTATTGTGAGCATTTGAGATTGTCCACTGTGAAAAGGATACTTAGTTCTTAGCATAGGAGCAATGGTTCTTTGAATAACTCAGGTTAGAAGAGACTTCAAGAGGTCTCAAGTCCAACCTTCTACACTCTATGTTGAACTTCAAAACAGAACAGAGTAGTTCAGTTGGAAGGGAAGTACAACTATCCCTTAGTCCATCTGCACCCTACTCCACTTTATCACTGCCTTTCTCTAGATGGGTTCTACAAGTGCTGAACAGCTGGGAATAATAAACAATCAAATTTTGCTGCAGTGTGCATGAACCTGAAGCTATTTCAGTTAAACCCACAGAAGTTCTTCTGATTTATTTCAGGAGACGAAAAAATGAAGACAAATTTGTTTAGAAATTTATATCCATTGTCAGATGATGTCAGTTTTGTGCCAAAAGACTACTTGTTAGTACCTAGAAGCTTAGAACTCTAAAACCCAAAAAGTCTTTCCTGAAACTCTGAAAGAGGCATAGATAAGTGGCAGTAAAGGTCCCATAAAATAGACCACATAAGCTTAAGGTCTTTTGAGAACTCTTTCAATCCACCAAAGTCCTTAAATAAAAAGAGGCCTGCTGTGGAGGCCATGCTGCCCTCAAAGAGAGCCCGGTGTAGAGAGCAACTTGTTACTTGTTTATGTTAACTTTGATAAAGGCCTTTTGTTCTCTCGGGAAGATGCATGTCAGGGAAATGACCACAGCTATAAGCACCAGGTGCGAATGTTTTTCCTTTATCTCCCAGAACGCTGGGAGATGGCACGTTTGTGTGAGTGGCTGATAACGGGCAGAGAAGTCTGTCCTGCCAAGTGTTTGGGGGTATAGTTGTTTTGTCTTTCCCTCTGCACGTTCCCAAAACTTTCTTAAAACTTTCCCATGGTAGAAACATATAAATACTGAAGTGTGTGTAATAAAGTTGGATCGTGCTAGAAGAAGCAGTGGTCTCTGGTTTTTTTTCCAAGCTGCTGCATAAAACATCATCTTTAATGAAGAATTTTTCACCAGCTGTTTTAAACTTTATGGACAAGAAATGGTAAATCCACAAAAGAAAACTGAATCAATAAAAGCCTCTGACATTAATGACAAGTGGAGCAGTTGCAGTTGCTTCAAATGCAGCTTTGGAAGATCTGTGGTTTCATTTGGAGGCAACTCAGGCCTCATCTTTTCCATCCCTCCCTAAACGCTTAAAAGATGATCAAATTAGAATTTTTGCCCAGAGACTTTGCAGATGTACTGGCAGTGTAATTTGGGTCATCGCAGAGTAGCTTAGGTATGAAGGGGTCATGGGAGGCCATTCAGTCGAACATATGGCTCAAGGCATGCTTAACATCAAAGCTAGATCAGATTGCCTAGGGCCTTGTCCAAGCACATTTTGAAGCTCTCTGAGAATGGGCATTTCACAACCTGTCCGGACAAACTGTTCCAGTGCACTAATGCAGTAACGGTACTAGAAAAACTAGAAGCCAAAGGAAGTGTCTGACAGACACTGGGGCACTAAGGATTTCCTTTCCTTCCAGCAGTAAGTGAGGCAGGGCTCCATGTCATGTAGGACTGCTTAGACAGAGGGCTCCCAAGAAGTGGGCTACACACAGGAGCAGAGACTTCCACAAAGATTGAAGAGTACAAGGTTCTTCAACCACATGCGATTCCTGGCCACATGAGAATCTAAGACTTTTACTGGTGGCTGAGCCTGCCCTTGTCTGAAGGGGTAGAATAAGTGTCGGTGATACCAAAAAATTGACCTGGAATATTAGAAACTGGCTTATGCTGTTATTGCAGGAAACAAGAACAGGGTGGAGAGGAGCTGAAAAGCTGGAAACAGCCCCAGGTTCCCTTCAACTTTCTGTATGCTACCAAATGATGATGTAAAAATAGGTGAAAACAAATTACTCGCACTGCTAACACTAAAGAAAGTATGTTGCTTTCAGTAAGATGTTGCACAACTGAAGTTCTGAACACAGACTTGATGTCAGTCATAAGACTTTCTGTTTTGGAGGAGAAGGGGCTTCATAGTAGATAATTGTCTCTTAATAACAATGCAGTTCTTCATGTATAAGCAGCTCCATGACTCCGACACATACTTAGCTTTCTCCATGTTCTTCCTTGTACTGCCCTTCAATCACTCCCTAAACAACTTCCTTTGCATCTCTTTTTGAATGATTCATCTCCTACTAAAATTAACTGTGGAACTGACATGGTAGGACCTGCTATGACCAGCTTACTCCATTTATGCTCTACATTATTTTCAACTAGTCTATTTAGATTGTCAACTCTGGGTTTGTACAGGGCTTAGCAAAATGGGGATCAATACTTGGCTGACCCTTAACCACTGTAATAATAAATATGATTAATAACAATGTCAGGATTTTTTTTTCAGTCTAAGAACACTACCAGAAACACATTCATTGAGGAAAGATGAAAACCACCATGGTTACCACTGCTCTATTCTCTCCTTTCCACCTGTTATTCAGATCCAGATTCACAAAGCTAAATAGACAGTCATTCTGCCTCAAACTTTGCTCACTTTTTTCACTGTATGAAAGATAAGCCCCTGCTACTATACAGAGAGCAATAGTTCATTCAGTCTTCAATATCTGATATCCTTTACTTTCCAAAGTTACCTTTGGATCATTAAAGAATTTTATCAGCTAGACCTTTTGCACTCTGATAGTCATCAAGAGAAGAAGGGATGCTCCAATGTCTGCACACGGATAAGGAAGTCCTGCTCAGAAAAAATAAATTAACAAATTTTGCCTTATTTAACACATTCATTTTTGTTGAACTATAGTCTGTCTCAGAGCATGATCAATTAAAATTATTGCTTTCCATGCAAAACAAGATCATTATGATGTTCTACCACCTTCCCATTCTGTATTTAGCTGGCCATAGTCTATTGTGCTCGTTATAAAATTACCTTATAAGCATTCATAGGCAAGAGTATTTATAACGTTATACAGAGCCTAGCACTTCTTAATCAGAACACTTTTATTGTAAGTACTATCAATAACTTATAAGAGGGGGAAATAACATTAATATTTTTATATTTAACTAATTTTAATTTTTCTGTTTGAAAATGTGATGTTCAGGGACTGACAAATGCTCCTTCAGGGTAAAAATGAGTCAAAATCACATAATCCCTTCTACCTTTTTGAGCAGAGGTGATGCAAATTAGCAATTTTTGATCTATGGACATCTCTTTTCTGCAATTAGGTACAATCACTGCCATGGCAAGCAGTTACTATCACCAGATGCAATTTCTTGTGCAGACGTTCATATTAAAATCAGAAATGCAAGCAGTAGCCCCTATATCCAAGACTGAATACATGTGGCAAAAGCAGCTACTTAAGAATAATTGTGTTAGCTCCTTATGATAATTTTGCTAGAAAGGTTTTTGCATAGGGAAGGGAAAAATGTATCAGAGACACTTGCTTTTTGCCATCCATAGCTAAGTGCATTTTCACCTCTCTTCTCTATACCCTGATATGCTTATGATGTATTCCAAAATAGTCCAACAGCTCACAAATTGATAGATAGCAATTCTTCCCATGAAAATTACTGTGACAAAGGAGTGATGCAGGCAGGGACTTAAGAAATACATACATTCTAAACACAGTAAGTGTGCACGGGGTGGGGGATGCAGAGGCAAGAGACAGATCATCCTTATCTACTGGAGATGTTGGGTTTTTTTACTGGCTGTTTTTACAGCAGCTGAGATCTTTTAAAATCATCCTTCACCAATCAATTCACACCGAGCTCTATCTCTTGTCACTATGCTGTTTTTCTGTCCTTCCCTCTGGATGGTCTTGCTGACCTTGATTCAGTGGACAAAGATGATGAGGATGAAAACATAACTATTCAGACAGAGAGCAAAAGCACTCAGACAAAAAGAATTACACTGGATATTAAGGCCCACAGGTGAGGCGGCTGAGTCTAACAGTGTATCATGTTCAGAAAGGACTCAGGGGCTGAAAAGGCAGCACCTTCTCCAGCAGGTGATCCTAATGATTAGGCTGTATATCTAGAAAAGAAAAATCAGGGCCTATGGTGACTGGGAGAACTAACAATCAGTACGATGTTAAAGCTAATATACTAGAAGTTGAGTGTCTGAGAGAGGAAAGAACTTTTAGCCAAACTGCTTAAGTTTTGATTTTGTTTCTGCAAGAATTATTACCTGTAGCAATATTGACTTAACTCAAAAAAAGAGTTTCACACATTTCACACATTTTAGTACAAGAATACTTACATTAAATATGGGTAATGTTTTCCATTTTTGATCACTCTGTATTAAAAAGTAAAAACAAAAAATCTTTAAATACAACAGTCCTTCAAAGCACGTCAACAAGAACTGGAAAGAGAAAGTAACCCATTTTTAAGTGTTGTGTAAGATTGCAGAAAATCTAAATGTATCCTCTGTCATGGTCAGACAGGCAATCAAAAAAAATATCCCCTCAAAAAGGCCAAAACTTGATAGCAGATTATTTATACTAATGTCTCTGTGCAACATATTTAAGCAGATTCTTAAAACATGAAGTAGTCCCTCCAGTTTCATTTGATCTATCCATGTAATCAATATTGTCATACTAAGTATTTATTTTATGAAGTGAACTGTACTTACAAAGAAGAAACACAGTGCTGTTGTGACAGTGAGAAGCAGCAAGACCTGTTCTGGATGTTCTGACCAGGACTGGTAACATGCTTGCTGCACGATGTCTTCTCACAGAGCTTTACAGTTACTCATTTCTATGAGTGCCACAAAGAAAGGAATGCTGAATCCTCGCTCTCCACATAATTTTCTCTGCTTTACTGTAAAAGTGACTAATATGGGGTTAGAGAGAGGAAGACAGCCATATACCAACAGAATGCAAGGATTTTATTCTACATTGCCTTTGCAATTGTGGCTTAGTGGCAGATGCTTACCTTAGCTTCCAGACGTGCCTATCTTAAGATTCTGAGAATACTCTGGCCTCCAGAAAGTTTGCAAGCTAGAAAGCAGGACCCAATTCTGATGCATACAGCACTTATGCTAACAATATTCTCCTTTCAAGTGTAAGGTAGAAGATTCCTGACAACGCAGTTTTAGTAGAGTCAATCAGTCCACAGATGGCAAAATATTACCACAGTATTCCTAGCATGAATTCCCCAGGAATACACAGGACTCTGAGTCAAACTGTGCTGCCGTTTGGTAAGGGCCAACTCTGCCCAGCTCTGCCAAGCAGAAAAGGCAAAGTGTAAAATGACATTGTCTAGACAGAGCAGGTATCATTGCCTAGGAGGGCTTCTATTTCTCATGTTGTCAACATAAGCTCTAAATTCAGTGATAAATAGAGAGATGGATATCAAGCCTGAGGAAAGGCAACTAATAATGATTCCATATTAGCTGTTAGAAAAATTCATTCAAGACACAAGATCCTGGATCCTGTAGCACTGCAGAGTCTTTCAGGCTTCATAAAAACACAGATTCAAGGTTTTAATTAGCACTGTGACAGTTTCGAAACTTCTGTCAATCAATCTTTGAGGAAAAAAAAAATACTTGTCAAGTTTGCATGCCCAGGGAGAGTTAAATTGAAATTAAAGTGAATTTTAAAAGACGGGAAATAATTAGGGCATCAGGAAAAAGAATTCAGAGACAAAGAAAGCTGTAAGAGGAGACGTATGTTACTAATTACGCTTTTTATTTTTATCATTAACCCTCATTTCAGCCCCAGCTCACTTTTAATAAAAATAATGAATGATTATACAAGTAGTGTTATACTGCCCAATATTTGGTTATGCAGATTTCCCACTTCATGTGCACACATACAAGCATGCCCAAATGACCAAGTATGTGCTCATCAGAAATGCAGTAGAACGGTCTACACTACGTGAATGAGACTCCCAAACCCATATGCACAGTTTATTAGCATATTCACTAAGCCCAGTTTCAAGTGCAAAAGCAAAGTTGTGCATTCCCTAAAGTCAGCTCGAGAAGATTACAGAGGATGTTCACACAGAACAAAAGGGTATCAGCATCAAACACTCCCATTCTTCAGTCAGTGCAGCCCCAGCGCAAAAGCTCAAATCTGGAAGGATTGTAAACCTTAGCTTGTGAAAGACAACTGTGGGAAAAACTTAGGATTAATGTGAGACAGGCACCCAAAACAGTGAGCTAAGAGAGTCTACACAGAGCAAAAGCAATGAGGGAGTGAAACATGGAGGAAAACCTGACATTTTGTTCTGAACAGACAGCTAGGTGAAGGGAATGCATGAGAAACCCTCACTGGAGAAGACAAGCAAGACTTTATTTCACTAAAGGAGAAATGGTAATGATTTTCATAGCTCCTGAAGCTACTGCATCCACATAAACACCTATATGGGAGTGAGGAGACGTGCACACATGGTTTATAGATAGAAACATTTACAAAACATACCAAATGTGATATATAACTATATACTAAAACCCCTCTATCTACACGGTCAGTAAAGAGATGCAGTGTCACTTACACTTTTTAAAACAAGTAGCTGTTCTTGGTGCATGCCTGAAATGTCTGAATTGCTGTAAGACAAAGATTCTGATGCTGTTGTCTTTGCAGAGAGGTCTAAGAAACAGAACTAAATTACATACCCAGTGAATAGGAATGATATCTGTAACTGCTGTGGTTGTCCTCAAACATGGTTACTACCCTTTGTCTGACTCACTAAGCAAAAGGAGCAGCCTTCTGCAATGCTTTGTGAACCTGACAATTAAGCAGCAAGACAGGAGTAGGAAAACTCGTCTCCCAGCTAGCAAAGCTGTTCAATTCCCAGGCATTGTCTTACTTTATAAGCCCTGCCTCCATCATTAAAGAAATATGTGAGGTCACTTCAAAGTTTCACAAACTGCTAATACTTCAAATTGCCAAGATAAATAGATTTCCATGACTCCTACTTGCCTTTATGCATGTACTCTTCTCCAGCTGGCAAATATACAGTATCTGAAAATATATTACAAACCAAAATGATATTCACTATTTATCTTAGCCCTGTGAATTGAGGCTGTATTTGCTGATACTTCTAATTCATGCCCTGTGAGAAGTGTGTTTCTAAAATACATCCTTTAGTGTCTAACAGTGTTTTAACATCCTAACATCCTAACATCCTTTCGTGTTTTAACAGACATGTCACTGCAAACAAGCACAGACAAATACTGTGACACTTGAGTTCTTCATTAGAACAAATACTGATCTATACAGTTTTTCTTTTGTGTATAGAGAGTAAAGCATCAGATAGCTTCAGAAAGTCAATTAAAAAGAGAGATGGTGCATCTTAATCACAGGGCTTTTCCTATCTGTTTTTTCCAGTAGTTACTTAAAACCACTAACTTGAAATCAGTCACACGCTGTCTTCAGAAGTTCACTCAATCAAAGGACCAAGCTCTGAGCAATCAAAGATCTTAAATCACTGGAGCGCCCAACATCAGCCACAGGAGGATTAAAAATCCAGTAGCCAGAACTCAATTCTTCGATCTAGCGAGCACCAGCGCATTATGAGAAGTCCCTAAAGCCCTAGATCACAGCCCAGCCTTTGCCTACTGTGGAGTTAAGTGGAAACCATCTTTAATTCCTTAGGAGATCCTATCTTGCCAGATGAAAATAGATATTGGCCTCTGTGTGTAGGATGATTAGAAGAATGGAAGAGGATTAAACAAGATGCAAGGGGAAAGGCTCAGAGTGGCTCATTTACATGGTATTAATGCTGACAGATAGGTGTTAACAGAACAGAGCAACCTAAAGGCAAAACTGTATCTGAATTAAAGCTGTATTTATTTACTCAAGTTATAAAGGGATTAAGTCCTGTTTATTTTACCACATCCAGCACTGTTTTATCTATTAAGCACTTTGATGCTTACTCAATTGCTCTGTGTCATGCATTGCACAGCTGTTTAGGGATGTGTTTATCTTTATTTAAAACAGAAGCTTTTAAATGTTTCAAACATAAAATATATATGCTAATGGCAAGTTAAACATACACGGATGTCTTCTTGTCTCCCAAAATGGAGACATTTTTAAAACAGACAATGGGAAAAGTAAAAAGCACATTTATAAATACTTTGTAGATTGCTGACAGGAAGAACTAGGTACAGGAGAGTATGTGTCACACATAAAGGCAGTGCCACCGACAAAAAAAATCATTGTATTTTGATTAATTTCTAATGATTCAAAAAGCTTTAATTAGGCAGGAAAATGATTTAGCAAAAAATCCATCCTACTCAATATACCAGTCAACCTGGTACTCAGTGAGTTTTCTCAAAAGAGAGTTTAACACCTCATAAGGTAGCTACCATTTCACTCTGAGTGAAGCCCTGTAGCAGCTGCTCACAGGTGACCCAGTTCTCAGGGGACACAGAAACTTTCCCTCCTCTGACAGTAACACCAGAAAATCAGTTATTTGTAAAACCCAGCCACAGTGCTGCTTGGCTAATCTTAAACCCTTAGATGCCTCATTTACCATTCCAAGTTTGCTCATGATACTTATTATCTTCTGGGAACTGAAAAACTAATTGTATCTCTTAGCTTTGCCCATCCCTGCTTGTGCTCCAGCAGACCTGCTCCCTCCTCCTCTCTTTCTTCTCTTCCTGCTCATTGTGATAATGACACTTTGCAAATATTTGCGCTCTACTCCAGATCTTGCCAACCCATTTTGCACAAAGTATGGTGAGAGAAGTGAGAAGAGAGGAGAGGATGAAGATGGCCAGAGGAATAGAGAATCTTTCAGAGCTTGATTTTTCAGACCTACTGGTGCTCAGTGCTGTTATGTGTTTGCCTAGGTTCATGTTCTCCAAAAGAGAGTATTTACAAAGCCATAGGACTCACTCAAGTGCAATCACACTCTTGATAATCCTGTCAGTAACATCAAAAGGTTTGCTTTCTGATGATACATTTTCTGGTTCCTGCTGGGACAGAACTGACGTGCTGAGGCTGGGAGAATGGGCTTCTGCATGTTTCTTTTCAGCAGAGGAAAAAAGAGCAAGTAAAAGATAATGGAAAATAAATTCTGTCCCAAATTGTACAAGAAATAGCAACATGCTTCTACAAGCTGAATACTCAGCTTCCTGAAAAACCACAGCTAATAATGAGCCCTTTCCAGGTGAAATAGAGGCAAAGCTAAGTACTTAGTAGGAAAAGCTTTCAAGTACTGCGGGGAAACATTAGTATTAAGGCATCTCAATGTTCTTTGTGGAAGGCTTATTATTCATAGGAAGGCATCAGTGCCATGATGGACAGTAAAATCTGTACAAACACTTATGAAGCCAAGTCAAATTCCCCAGAAACTTTATGATCAAATGGGGAAGAAAAACAATAAGCAAGCAAGCAAGCAAACACCACCCACCCTCACTCCACCCTGAAAAACAACAAACAGAAAAATGGATTTCAGACATAAGTAATAGAATCTGTCCTGCCTTGAGAAAGCACCTGGAAACCTTCCTGCCCTGTAGGCCAAGGAACCCCTTGTAAAAGGGACGAGCAGCGTATCTGTACATAGATTCATATCTCCATGTTTGTTGCAATTAGCTCCTCCTCCCAGTCACCTGAGCTGTCCCCGGTTCTCTCAACAAGCTCCTCAACCATCCCAAGCTCTTTGTGCAGTAATGTTCTCGACCCTGCCTGCAGTTGAAGCATGACCTACTTACAGTTCATTTTGAAAGACAGTGTGACCCTGGCATTGTTGAAGACTTTTTTCTCGGTAGTGCAGTTCCTTGTAGTCTCCTACATGATCAGACTCTGCCATTAATACTTTAGATGTGAATACTGGCCCTGTTACATCAGGTACACTATCATGCACAAAGGAAACAAGATTGAAGTAAACAAGATTTCCAGGCATTAAATAATAATAAAAGAACCCAGAGACTTTAACTAGTCTGTTTATAGAGCTTCAATGCCTCTTAAAATAAATAGGTCATTGTTGATAAAAGACTGGGCTCCAATCTTCTCCTTCTGTATTTTCAAAATGCTTTCCAGCATTCAAGCACAATATAAAGAAAACCCACAGGCCTATCTCTTCATGCTTCTCTAGCCCTAGTATTGATATTAATGCCAACAAAATTAGTAATTTGACAATTAGTTTTCCACTTACCTGAAAAGACATGAAAGGCAGAAAGAAAGTAGTTTAACTAGATTATAATGTGGCTGTGACAAGTCAGGTTCCTGTCATGTTACAGCCTTCCAACTTTAACATTTTCATGTCTGCTTGGCAGGTTATTAAAATAAATGAGGGTGTGTTGGACTGCTGTTGCACTTTTCTCTAATGGGAGTTCAGGAATTTGCAAGCCGCTACTGTAAATTGACCGATCGTGAAGTCTGAAAGAAGTTGGCTAAAGTGGACAATTAGGAGCATTTCTCCACAGCTGAGTGAAATACTCCTTGTTATTTTAATAATTCAGGCACAGGCTAATTTTCAGAGCCTGAGTTTGTCAAGATAATGTGCCTTGTGCTTGTCTGCTTGTCATTTTTAACTCAATCCCACATGTTACAGGTGCAGTCTAGCTTACAAAACAGGCAAATCACTCACAGTGGAATTTGCATATGGAATATAGATATATTGTACTTAGTAAAAAACAGTCCAAGAAGTCAACAGATAGCTGTGATAAGAATGAAAATGATGGTAAAAACTTTTGATGTTTGATAGCTGCTGTATCCCTCTTTATGCTGATATAATTAAAGGTTTTATTTGGCACTGTGCATACACAAACATGTATAATGTAAAGCATCATGTAGATTTCTTCGTAAAGAGAGATGGTAAGGCCACAGGAATCCCATGTGGCATGCAGATGTCCTGGGTAGACTCAGTTACCTTTTTCGGCTTAAAACGTCTCAATGTTAATAAATGTGGAACATGCAGGGAATAGTTACTTCCTTCAGCTGAGAGGGTGAGATCTTTATAAAAGATGAAGCAGTTTCAACATACATTATTATACCCAGTTTCTGGAGGCAATGGCCACACTACTGAACCAGAATTTTGAAACCTCTGATTATCTTTTCTCTTCTATGTCACTTAGAAGTTGCTTCTTCTCTGCGAATGGCATTATCATCACGCATTTTCCTCTCATTTTCTCAAGCTTGATTTCTGACCATGCAGAAGTAAGTGTTCAGGTTCAAACTGGTTGAGAAATTCTCTAACTTCCTGCAGGCTTCCCCTGTCGATCTAAGCCCCAGCATTGAGCCAGGAGAACTCATTCCAAGACAAACCAATTACAAACTTAGAGCGGATGCATTTCTAGGGCAGCTTCTTGAAGGTCAGCTCAGACCAACCGAATACCAGCTTATACTTAAAGCTTATACCATTCTCACCAGGAACTATACCATCCTAAGGAACACCTTCACACTGCAGCAGCTTTGGGGAAGGCACTGTGTACCTTCCCTTGTGTTCCTTGCCAGCTTCATAACCCCAGAAGCCCATTAGGAGGACTGTCATGAATGGACACCCAGGGAGAAAACACTACTTAGCAGAGTGCAGTTATGATGTTTACACAGAAGATAAAGAATTTCAAATTATCTGTGAAGGCTGGGCAATAGGTGCCTCTCAGTCTTCTCCACCATAAGATACACCTACATACAGGCAAATGCATGTATGTGCCTATGTATCTGTTTACGTATTTATGAATATATGATTCTGTATTTGTATATACATACATTTATCTCTTTTAAGATGTAGAAAAATTCAATTCATTACTGCTTTTTTATCATCCAGCTTTCTCCCTCAAGGTTATGCAAAAGAAGACAACACAACATACCACCTTGAACTCATCAGTCAAAAGAGTTACGATTACACCTGATCTTTGGTGCTGCCATCACCTCCCTATATTCCAGCAGCAATGGAGCAATACCACCATCTCCTTCTATGAAACAAAACTGAAGGCAATTTTATTAATTGGATTGAGAGATGGAGGATATGGGTCCCCAGTGGCAACAAAGAAGAGTCCATTAAAACTTCTAAGACTTTGAAAGGTATGGTGGAGATTGTGCTTACACTTAACAGTGATGTGGAATGAATTCTTAGAATACTGCACCATGAGAGTTACTGGTTTTTGGCCATTCCTAGATACACCCTAAAACACCAAGAGAAATCTGAATTCCAATATTTGCATGCAAACCAGGCTATCCATGTGCAAATATGAGCATTCATCATATATTATTCATTTCTGATTGCATTTTGAAAGTTTCAGTCGCTCGGTCAGGGAGAAAACTCAGTCCTCGGCAGCTGAGGTGGCCACTCACTCAGCATGAGAAATGAACAGCACGGAGTGAACAGCTGAAGCAAATGGTTCAACAGTTCACTCTCCACAACTATTCATACAAAATTGTTCATGTAACAAAGCGTACCATAAACAAGGGACTTGCACTCTGCAAGTTGCTCATCTTCACACATGAGGAGCAACACGCTTTATGTCAGACCTAAGACATTGCTAAATTACGAAACAGTGGAGATTAGGATTTTAAGTGTATGCACACTATCACTTTCCAAGAATTTAACTTCAGAAGCTTCAGAAAGGGAATCGTTGCTGCTGCATCTGGACTTGAGAGAGGAAAACGTCAACATATGAGCCTAAGTCTATTCTCCAGGAACTTGATATCTCTGCAAAGAAACAACAAGCAGTAAGGGTAGCCAGAAAAACTCATCTCTGGTCAAGTAGAGCATGAAACCCAAAGAGCAAGAATCAGAATCAACACCAAAGTCAGACCTCAGCTCAGAAGGTGTCAGTAGGGAATAAACCAAAGCTAACAAATCACAGTATTACTGAGCTGGCAAAAGAAATGGCTACAGTCTCACCCTCACAGCTATCATCCTATGGTACTTCAAGATGAAAAACTTAAAATCTTTCCAGGAAAGGTAACAAAACGAGCAGAAGAAATACGTAATTTGGTGACTTTACTCCTCCTGCAAAAGAACAGTGTCTCAACAAGTTACTGATGACTATTTACTCATTTATTTTCCCTTCTCTCCAGCAGATTTTAGCAGAAAGCTTCTTTTCTATATGTTTTCCATCCCCACCTGCTCCTCTCTGAGAAGGACTGCATTTCTGATTGTGTTTCAAGCTTATACTGATGTAAATATGATAGTTGTGTTGCTTTATATCAGGTTTCAGGATGAAGAGGCGTGATATCAATTCTGGTAGTACACATTCTATGCCTTTTCAGGACTAAATAATATATAGCAAATTACTTCTGAAAAAGATTGAAGCATCTCATTTACTTGTGTTTCAAAACATTAAAAAAAAAAAAAGAAGTAAAAGAAGTCATTTTTGTTAAAGACAGGCAATTTAATCCAATGTGTATCAACAATACAAATTAAGTACTTGATTTAAATGTCAAGAACATTACATCTGACATTTTGAAGTTGTAACAACAGAAAATATGGTGCATGTTTGGTATAAAAAACATTTTAGTGGCCAAGGGGAAGAAGGGAATGGCCATTATCAACAAATGAGACCAAAAACTAACCATAAACAATTCCACAATTATTAGAGGTTAAGGAACATAATCACAAATTATAGTGTTTGCATAATTGCTTGTGTGCCTACCGTTGAGCAAACCTGAGTTTGTGTCTTTGACACTAGAGGGAAGATCCTAAAATGTATCAATTTGCAGATGTTACTTTACAGACGTAGGGAACACTGGCCTCTATGAATGCAGATATTCCCCATATTTACATACAGAGGTAATATCTTAACACAGATGCAGTGAAGGCCCTTTTATAAACTTATTTATAAAATTAACTTAAACTCAATTTTAAAAATACATATATTAAAATATTTTCATGTAGAACTGATTTTGAAACCATATATGTAAATTCTTACGTGTTGCATGTCTGGTTAATACCTGCTTTTCAGAAACAAACAATTGTTAATGTCTGCATTTTATTACAAAGATGTAGATTCAGAACCCTGAATTTTAAGAACGACAGAGCAACTACATTTCCTCTTTTTATTCAGTATAATTACTGAACAAGCCTATTTTCTGGTTAATTTTTAAAGTGTCATCAGATATTCAATAAAAAGAGACTGAAACTCTCCTAAAGAAAAGAAGATCTGACACCTCCTTTTAACAGGAAAACTCTAATTCTTTCCAGTATTCATTTATGGGTCTATATAGAGAAAAACGTAAATCCAAGCCCACTTTATTCTGAGTTGCTACACATAATGAAACCTGAAATATTTCAGAGAGAATAAGCATTTGACATTTATAGACATATTTTAATATAAAACACATAGCATGACTCACCTTGTACATTTGTAACAGAAATGTTAAAGATAATTATCAGACGGGTTAAAGAAGCTTTGATATTTCTAAATCTCCTATAGAACTCCAACCTGTCAAGATACGTATGTGGACAAAAAGCATGACAAAAGCTTAATGACTTTTGGAAGTCATTATTTATTATTAAAAATAATACTATCTGACATAACCAGTGTATGTTCATCAAATATATATAGCACTTGAAGCAACTTTGTGATATAAAGGTTACATTCCTCAGTGTCTGAGATTTCATTTACCTCAGTCCATTGCAAAGATGTTTGTCTAACACCTAAAAAGTGAGCCAGTGGAAAATGTAGAAATATGCTAAAACGTATTTTCATATATTTCCCCCCAGACTTCAAGGTGACTGCAACTTGGTTTGGAACTGACCATTTACTCTTTGAACATACAAAAAAGAATGGTTATATCATATTATATTATACCATGATATACATGGATGATAATATTATTAGTATTATTATACATTTATATAACTATACAAAATATACATAATATTGCATAATAAAATTAAAAAGAAGCTTTCTACCACTAACTCTTCTTTTACTGCCTTTTCCCCTTCAGGAAGCTCTTACAGAGAAACCTGTCCTTTACAGAAAAACTGTAGTGGCTAGTTCCAATAACTTGGACAGCTAAATAAATATTTACAATATCAGAACCTACAGTAGAAACTCATTTGCATGGACCTAGGTGGCCTCATATGGATTACCAATTTTTGCAATTAGTGTGTAAATAAACAAACAGGATTAAAAAAGTCAAGGATACGGCATCACAGAGGGTACTTTGTTCCTTTATTTTGACAAGTGCAGTGTTGTTTAAATTGTGAAGAATAATGCTACCAATCGATTTATAATCGATATAATCTATTAAGTATGTTGGATGAAAAGAACATACTTTAAAAATACACCTGCCAGGATACAACAGGGAGAAAAGTTCAAAAAGAAATTTGATATCTGTCTTTTCAAGTGAGTTTGAACTTTTTTCCTTCCATTTCATTGAAAAATTTCAATATATGTTTTAGTTTCAATAAACCACAAAGTTTTTTTTTTCCAGTTACCAGTTTCTGAGGCAAAATAATTTCTTTTTTTAAATTTCACACTTCCACATGCTTTTTCCTTACTTTACTCTTTTTCTGGTGTTAAGGGTATCGACTTAGTTGTGTAATGTCTGGCAAAGCAGATTCTCCATGCTTTGGCTTACTCACCTACAAAAACTGTGCAACATGCTGATTGTGCAGAATTAGTATGATGTTTAATCAATCTTCACAGAAGCACTCAGCTTCAGAATCCTAGTAGCACATATGTAGGAAGCACCAACACATTTGACTCCTATGTTTGCAGCATCAACAGAGTTGTAAAAAAGGAGTGAAGTTCCACTTTCTAAATGCTGAAATTATTAATGAGTCATGCTTTTCGCATTTCAGAGACAGAACATTTCTTCAGGTCAGAGCTGCCATTTTGCTAATGCAGCACTGAGTATACTGGAAGTGTATTAAGGTATAAATGCAGCTCTGTAGTAGTTCTCCTGAGACTGAAAGATTGTCAGAATTTTTACATTGTGTTCCATTATATTTTTCTCCAGTATGCAAAAAATGCTAATGCTTAGGAACAGGACTTGCTATATGTCATCAAACGGTCTTTTAACTGTCTTTAAATGCTGTTCTGAACTGTTTCCTATGACCAATATTTTTATCAGATAGCAAATACAGCAGCTGCTTAAATAACTGTTAAAGATTATTTATTATCATTATTTCACAGAAGTTCCCAAAACATATCAAATGCTAGCTAAACTTTATAGCAAGATGTCCCCATCCTCAACTCCCCCCATACACACCCGCGCCCACGTGATGAGAAAAAGCATTCAGAGATGTTCCTAGTTCATCACCTCGGAAAATCATGGGACAATCAATCAGGCTACACTCTTGCAGCTGGAGGTCACAACTGGAAAGTTTGTAACACTGTACTGCTTCAAAGATGTGACAGCAGTTGTAGTGCAGATGCTTAAGAAGTAAAACAACACTTTTCTCCCTATTAATGTTGTTTCTACCTGCTGAAATGCATCTCTTTAAATAGATGTTGGTTAATAACATTTTAAATTAATGTGTTCTGTTGGTCATTAAGGAACAGATTGAAAACCGAAGTAGCTGTGCCTAATTGAGTAACTATTACTACCCCAGTAATGGGATGTGTGAAGCATTTTATTGGCTTTCTTTGCAGATTGTTGATTTAAATGGATGGCATAGCAATAAACCAGTTTGAGTTAATCAGCTGAACAAAACTGTAGAAAGACAATGTAAGGATCATTTTAATGCTAACCCGGAAAACTACAGCGTTTGTAAAATATAATAATTAATAATTAATAGAGTTGATGAGAAACTAATTTCTGAAAAATGGAACATCTCCCTAAAGCTACTCATGGGTAAAAGTCCCTGAATTTCTTCAGCATAATGGCCCAAAAAGGTCTCATACTCGAATGAGAAAGACTGAACTATAGCAAAGGAAGCTGGCATTTTTCAGCCTTCATAACTGCAGTGAAAGCAACTGAAAAGGCTACATACAAGGCAGCAGTCCCAAAGGGTTAAACTTTGAGTTGTAAAAACATGGGAAGGTGCTTTGTGTGCTTTCAGAATTAATTAGAAATTTTATTACCATGTACCCAAAGTTTCCGTTTCTCATGGACCCTTAACAAAAAAATGTGCTTTCAAATTACCAGTACTAAATAGTATTTTTTGTACATGCTTTCTCAAATGTGAACAGACTTTTGGGGGTTTGATATTCTTTTTTTTTCTTTTTTCCAGCAGTTAGAAATAAATAGTATATATCTTAAAGGACCAGGACCCTGGCCCTACCATAATTATTCAAATTCATCTGCAGCGTGACCAGTTCCATGAAGGTTTTAAAAATTCTGGATGTCCAACTTCTGTTTGGAACTGAAGGGCAGTGGAGGGAAGACTCTTGTCTCGGTATTAACATCTGAGTAAATAGATCATCACCTAAACATTCACAGTGTTGGATGCCCATTGTGATCCATTTTTCAGGAACAATTACCTATGTGTCCATCAGAAGCTATAACTCCAAGGACTACTGGAGATGTTCCCAAACAGCACTTCTACATCAGAGTTTATGAGAAACAAGTGGAAAAGTACATATTTTTAACATGCAACCTTTTGAGGCTGCAAATTCTTCTTGAGGTTTATTCACCTTGTGACCACCATAGCAATGTCTTGTCTATAACAACTGTTCAACAAGTCAGTGGAAAAATACTGATAGTAATTTGTTCCCAAATTCTTGCCTCACATTTGTTCAGTTTTAAACTGGAAATCTCTTTAAAGTTCATAGTATTGTAAGCCAATTACTCAAACCTGTAGAGTACAAAGGACTACAATCTGTAAACATGGTTTCTAGGGTAACATATGGGGATCTCAAGGGGAACACATCATTACACAAATACACTGTAATCAGTAGGACCAAACAGAAGTAATGGGCAGCTGAATCTCAGTCAAGTTTAATAATGGTCTGGATTTTAGGCTAAATAAAATCACTATATTCTGAACAGCTTTTACCCTGATTCCATGGACATGTGTTTGAGTTCCTATGCAGAGCCACTCTCTTCAAATCATGTACAAACCTTGGACTGATAGCTAACACTGCCACAGGATGAAATTTGCCATACCTAGGATAATTTAAACAAAATAGGCCACGACTCACACATCAGCAGTTTTGATGTTTCACAGATCTATACCAGAGAACAAGAAAAAGCTTTAATGAAATTATGGACACAACAAATATCACATCTCTTCAGAATCTCTAGGTAACATCTTAATAGCAGGGACTGTAGTATTACATGGTTTATAAAATTCTGCTTAGAGGAACAGAGACAGCAAGAAAGCTGGCTTATATTTTTGCATACATTTACAAAGTGGAAGAAGCAGCACCTCTGTTAAGTTACAGACATGAAAGATACTTATATACAGGTTTTTAAAGGATGACATATTACAGACATTTGCAGAAATATCCCCTGAGGCACTTAACCCAACAGAATGAGGACTGTAAGACTTAAAATCCCTTGTCCTGAGCCTTCTCAAGGTCAGTGAAATGTTTAAAAAAAACTATAACATGAGAAGAAAGAGAAGAGCAAGTAAGCCATATGCTGCACTTATCTGTCTTGTCAGCCTCCTCTGAACCAGCAGGCAGAACAGCCATGAACCAGCACAAACTCAGAATGCCACAGAGATGCAGATGTCTGTGAAATGTGTTCTTCTTAAACATCTGTCTGGACAAACACATCAGGAAGGCTTCTCATCTCACCAGCCTTTTGCCAGTCTGACACTGAAAAGTCGTCATTTCCACGAAAATGCCATCCCTTCCTCAGAAATGTATCCAAAGTCTCTGTGAGGCCAGAGAGGTCCTTACTCTTTACAAGCATATTGTTTATATCACAGAACTGGACGATGTTTTTGCTGTAATTTGATATGCTTCTTTGCTGACATACTGGAAATGTATGAAAGCATTATTCCTCTTTCCCAGCTGGAAACTACTTCTTATTGGGAGCATTTTTTATTATTACCAGCAAGAAAGGCAAAAACTGGGTGAATCATTACTACACACAGCAGGCAGGCTTTTTCCATAAGCCCAGTGGCAGCTATTTTTTTGTTCAGGGATCACTCAAATGTCTTCATTAAAGATTTCTTAAGTTTTTAGAATTATTGTCCTCAACCTCTTAAAAAAAAAAAAAAAAAAGGTGGTTTTACTGCCATTATGGAGAAAGAAGAAAAAAGAGTCTGTTGCTCCTTCCTTTTCCGGCAAAGAGAACTCTGGAAAACTTGGCTCTTCCAGATTTAACAGCACTCTAAGAGAACATGCCTTTCAATTTATAATGTTGACATTCTTGCACAATACTCCACAACTGCATTAAAAATCATCCTGTCTTTAGATACGAAATAAAAATCTCTCATTTCCCTGCTTACATTGTGGCATGAGATCAACCTGGGTATTTGCATTCATGAGGGTACAGGTACCTTAGTAATAAACAGTTTGCAGAGCAAAAGCTCCTGCTCTTTAAGAAGCAATCTATAGCAGCCAACACCTAAATAGCCAGAGAAGATTCATAATGAATCTTGCCTAACACTACATCACATAGGTGACGCCAAATAAAAGTAAACCTTCATTTATAAATTTAAAACTACTCTTATCCTGTGTTCATGTCCCTTTTTTGCTATTCCACAAGTTGCAGAGTGAAAAAAAGAATCTGCTGTTTTGAACCCTTGGATCTCATTCGAGCCTGTACAGAAATGTAGCTATTTTTGATGTTGAAATACTTTCTGGCATCAGTGCTTGTTCACAGCTAACTACCAAATGCTGCCAGAATTTCTCCCTCTCTCCCCCATGCAGTATTTGACAACACAAAATGCTACTCATCCAGACATGAAAACCATATATGGACGCAGCCTTCAAACAAGTGCTGAGTACTCCAAATCTTCTTTCAGATCCAGCTGCTATATACATCTGTCTGTAAGTACCAGCTAAAGCTTATTTACGCTTTGTCAGCAAGCAGACTTTCTGTTCCAGGCTTCCTCAATACCCATATTATTAGTCCACTGAATGCTGAATTATCAGAGGATAAGCAGGATGCAAAGCTGCTCTGGTTGCTTACTGAAGGGAAGAGGTGGAGAAATAGCAGAAAATCAGAAAATTCAACAACTGCACACGTAGTTGGCTTCTCCTCTGAAAAACATCAAAACCAAAGGAGAGAGGAAAGATTAATTCCTTCACCAGGAATCTTCTTTTCAGTTCCCCTAAAGGGAGCATGGTTTACCTCTTCATAACATCAGCCATTTCCAAAAGTCAAATACAATTCTTATCAAGGACCAAACACCATAAACACACACAGAAAACCCCCAAAATAAACAAACAAACAAAAAACCCAAATAAACAAAAACCAAAAACCCTGGCAGAAATAATTTAGATGAGACATATTTCAGGAATTTAGCACCATTTTGGACTTCTGCAGATAGAGCTCCTTGCCTCTTCTTCCTTGCTATCTCAGGCTCAATATGGATGCTGTGCTTCCGCTACCTCAAGAATGTGCTGGAAATGGTTTCTTGGAATTAGTACCTTATCCTTGCTGCCTCAGACAGGGGGAGTTCAGAAAACTGCCACATTATCTCTCACTGTCTGGTGAGAAACTGGCTTCTCTGTTGAGTAATCAGTGCCCTGCAACATTCAGGAGTCACTGAGATCTCTAAATCACTCATTTTTGAGAACTTGGAGAGATTGGTTGAGTAGCAGAAGAGAAACAGTACCTAAAAGGAAGGAAAATAGGGGGAGCTACAAAATGGCCTTATTTCAAGACCCTAGGACTATCTATTCAGCAATCAGCATTTAAACATATAAAAGACAAAGAATTTGCCAACACACCAAGAACCTACAGCATAGTTCAAACTACTTATCTTCCTTGACAGCATAACTGGCATAATGGAAAGACAGAAGCAGCAGACGTGATACACTCATTTTTTAAAAAAATTTGATATTTTCCTTCATGACAGTCTTGTAAGAGGACTAGCAAAGGCAGTGGAGATCAACTCACAACAGAGTGAGCACTTATTCGATAGAAAATGTGCATATTAGGAATATAAAAGTTAGATTGGGAATACATTTCAATTTGAATAGAATATGAATTTGTCTTTGCTCAAACTCTTTTCAACACAATAATTTAAAATTTGAATGTCAGAGAAAACCAAATTATCAGTTCGCAGACGTCACTGATCTGAAAGCCTCCCACCAGAGACAGAAGTGATATCAAAATGATCCTAATATGCTGGAAAGACACTCCATAGGCAAATGCAAAGAACTGTGGCCTGAAGAAGTGAAGTGCATAATAGGATATAAATAACTGAATAGCTAGGGCATACAGGACCATAAATTGACAGACTTAACCTGGTGACGTTGCTGTTGTGAAAGGAACATCTTTCAGAGCATATACTGTTACAACTGTCATATATATGACCAAAGTGATAAAGATCATTCTACTCTGTGTTCAGTCAGCTTGGCTGGAACAGAGCAGCCACTTCCCAGAACCATACTTCAAGAAATCAGAGAAATAAGATAAATTCTCAGGAGAAGAATAGTGGTAGGTTTAGGAAACAAGGCCTGTGGAGACAGGTGGAAGGAATTATTGTTCAGCCTTGGAAAAAAAATACTGAGGAGAATCTCTGACACCATTTCAAGATTTGTAGTAAAACATAACCTTATCAATACTCTCTCATATTCAGTGAGAGGGAAACAAAAAGTAATCACCTTCAACGGTATCATGGAATCATAGAATGGCTCAAATTGGAAGTGACCTCAAAGAGATTTTGTTCCAATCCGCCTGCCACAGGCAGCTATGTCACCCACTAGACCACCCACTAAGCCCCATCCAACCTGATCTTTAACACTTCCAGGGATAGGGGCATCCACTCACCACCTCTCTGGGCAACCTGTTCCAGTGCATCACCACTCTCTGAGTAAAGAATTTCTTCCTAATACCTAATTTAAATATCTCCTATTTTAGTTTAATACAGTGCCCCCTTCGCCCATGTAAAAGTTGCTCTGCTGGTAGTAGAAGAGACTCAGGTTAGCTTTCAGGCAAAATTTTAAGAACTGTTCTACACTGGAGAGGCTGCAGAATCTCAGTCATGAAAGCTTTTGCAAAGAATGTTCCATGGGTATCTGTAAGGGCGGAGTTAGGGATATTCACCTATGGACGGAAAGGCACTACCTGGCCTTTCTGAAATCCAAAGGCCAGGCTCCACGGTGCTTGACTTAGGGCTCAAGAAGGTCCAAAGTGATCAACAGGGAGAAGTAAAAGCTGGTTTCTCCATAAAGGAAGGGGAGCCAGAGAGCAAGGCAGACAGCAAGGGCACAGACCTGCAGTACCTAAAAAGGAACAGCAAAGCAGGTCTAGCAGCAACAAGATTTCAAACTAATGGACAGGTCTCCAATACTGAGGCAGGCCCACAGCCAAAACAGGGAGTTAAATGCACAAATTAATGTCTGGCTCAATGGGATATGTGGCCATAGCTGCAATCAGGGTCAGGTAGCAGCAAAGAGGAAGGGTCTGAGTTTAAAAACAGCACTCAAGCAAAATGGAAACAAACCCCAGCAAGACTTCTCATAGCTCCTCCTCAGTCTTCCTCGCAGCAGTTAGACCTAAGGCCACACTGCTGCACTGCCTTTAAACCCAGGCTGCCAAACACACAGAGCGGAACAGATGCACTTGGAGACCTGACAAATACATAGAAAGTGACACGGAAACCAGTGCAGCACTCCTTTACCTTTCTTCAGTAGGCACCTTCTACTGTTTTTGTGGTTTTAAGAAATATTATCCTCAAATTAGTAGTCTGGCATAGATTAACATTTTTAGTTGCTCCTTGAGGAGTGCTAGTAGAATTCCAGGGTGAACCTACTGAATCAGCATAGTCATATAAAATCCTGGCATATGCATGGATAGTATTAATATACTAAAAGTATTGTCTTCTTGGAATGAATACATACAGGTAGAAAATGCACATACATACAGGTAGAAAATTATAGCAGATGAATATAAATGTTCCGATTGATTATAGTAATTGCAATGGTTTTAAATGTTAATATTGTTTTAGTAAGATACATTTTGATAAACAAGTCAATTGCAAATGCATTCTGTAACTGTAGCACCATTATTAAAATCAGGAGAGGTTTGCAAGTGTTTTTATTGATAGAATAATTGAAATTACTTGGAAGCATGCCATCTGTTGAATAAAAATCACAATGTAAAAGTAATTAAAATTGTATTAATAATTAGTAGCAATGCACCAAGTATTTCCTTTTAGAAAAACTTCAGTATTTCAAAGCTACACTATTGCAGGAGTGGCACACCTGGATTCCATCTGGGGATCAACTATATCCCTTTATAGTAGATATTTCACCTGACCTTCTAATCTAAAGCTTGTGCTTGCTACTTTACAGTCAGCTTTATTTCAAGCCAACTTGTCAAACACATGGGTCACGTTTTCCAAATGCCAGCAAAAATCTGAAGTACGATCACCCAGAATGCCTTATCTTCAGGAAAGCAATAGGTGGGGTCAGTCTCTTCTGTTAAGAAAACAGAAATAAGTGTTCAACATGACAAGCCTCAGATCTCTGAGACTCGGCTAGCCATGCAAAGCTTCGCTTATCAGAACACACAATCCCCCGTCAGCTTGGATTCCTCTCTCCTTCTGAACTAAAAACCTATCTGCTAGCCTGAAGTACCACACAGGGCCTGGGCTTCCACACAAAACTACTCCAAAAAAAGGAGCTGTTCCCTAGGCCTGTCATGCTCCTACAGCACAATACTTTGGTCAAGTCTCAGTGAAAAAGTCAGAGGTGGCTGGTGATAGACTGGTGAGAAAAACAAATGGCAACTCCAGTACCAATTATTGGTATAACTATATGCAAGTTCCAGTGCTGCTGAAATCAGTGGGCAAAGATCCAGAAGATTTTAGTTTTAAGATGGTGTCATCTTTTAATCTTTATAATAAATGGGAGAAGTTCTCCACTGTGTTTAATTCAAGTGTTGCAAATTTAATGTGTTATCTGTGGATAAGACTGTGATTTTCAGAGCTAATCTAGGTAGGTGATGGAGATGATGCTGCTTTTGCATTTGCATTCTATCTGTCCATCATTAATCTTTACATGAACTGGCACATATATGAGGAATTGTGCTGCCTGTGGTAACTGCTATCAAATCATCCAATACACATAATATATGCAACTGAATCCTTTTAATATTCCATCATAGAGTGTATAATTTGATGGGTTAAGTCAGTTTAATGGATGCTTAAAATTATGGAGTTTTCCAAATTATACTGACTTGGGATGCTGTAAGAATGTCTCAAAAATTACTCCTAGAGTTTGCTGATAAAACAAACAGATTATTAAGTGCTGTGTTAATCAATCACATTAAGATTCCTCCAACTCACCAGAGCCCAGAGCAGTTTTTGGTACTTTGGCATATTTCTATAAAAAGGCCTTTTTATTATTAACTAAGACCAGTGAGCGACTGAAAAAAAAGGCTCAGAGTTGTGAGATCACAGTTTGTCAGGCAACAATATCTGGAGACAAATCTGTGAGCTAACCAAATCACAGAATAAGCTGAGTTGGAAGGGACCCAGAAGGATTATCAAGTTCAACTCCTGGCCTTGCACAGGACCATCCCCAAGAAAGGACAAATGAGGAATTTCTCCTTTGGATATGAAATAGGGTAGCATTTGATATATTAAACAATTCTCATATTTTTCTCAATCTATGGCTTTCTAAATCACGCTCCCTCAAAAAAGGTGTTGAAGTTTTTCATGTTGAAGTTTTTCCTTCTAGACCCTGGACTCCAGTTTTTCTCCTCTTATTTTCATAAAAACTTACTGAAGTGTTACCTCTGGTTCTTTTTGTTTAAAAAGAGACATGCAAGATACTTTTATTTCATGAAAGTTACAAGCAGGTAAGAAGTTAACAATTAATAGTATGTTTTTCATACTAGTAGTGCCAATTATATGCTGTTTAAGCTTATCATCTAATTGCATGGTAGTGCTGGCTTCAGAGATGGCATGACATTAAGTCAGACTTGTGCTGCATATCCCAGCAGTGGAATATTCAATTATTTGTTCTGACTCATGTAATTCCCTGTATTCCAAGCTTGTTAATGTCATTACAGGGCTGAAATAAAGTGATTACTCTAAATGAGTATTTATCCGATAGGTAATGCAATTCCTGCCTCCTCCGGCTGACAACAGATGATTGCAAGTGTTCTCTTCTACTCCCTCACCTGCACTTCCCCCTCCTTCCCCTGTCAAGGAGGAAACCATAACATTGTGGTGCTCTGTGAAATACTGTCAGATGGCGTAAAATACATATAATAAAATAAAAAGAAGCGCAACCTTCCCCAGCAGAGTTAAAGCTAATGACCACTGCTTCCACTCCCAGTCAGTGATGACAGGTTGAACTAACTGATAATGGCATGCCTGCTGTTGAGCTGGCCACTTATGTTATTTCTCTTGACATGGTTCTGGGGAAGGCCTAATTTTTTTGACATTTGACCATGCAAATTTGAGTCCTGATACATTATTCTGCATTTACATCCTCCCAGTGTTGCTGTTTAAAATGTGCTACAAGCTCCTTGAGCTCAGCTAATAAAGGCCACAGAATGAAAGAAAGTTAAATATGAATGTAAGAGGAGACCTAAATGAAGGGCTAGCTTGTACATCTCAGAGATGACCTTCTGGAAATGAGCAAGTGGAAAATCCTTTTTAAAGCAAATGGTAAGAAGTGTAACACCAATTTTTTTTCCTTCAAAATTTTTTTTAAAGATTCTAAAATATTCACAAAAAGGAAAACATTAAGTTTTACATAGACATTTCTTCAGTCAGCAATTCAGCTGAGTGTATTTTAAGCCTAAGTTCCATTAATGACTCTTAGTAATACACCTTTCCCAAAGAGCCAGAAATTCATAGTGCTTCATTAAATATAAGGAAAAAATACGGCCTGCTCTCTCTCTCTTTCTTTCCACTTGCTCTTAAATTTTTCACATTGTTGAAGTCCAAATGTATTACCTGTGAGCAAACCCAACTTTTTTCCATCTCTTATAATTAATTTGTATAAATTTACTGCTTACGAACAGCAGTAGCTTGACAGCTCTGAAAAAAACATCTCCTTTAGCTACAGAGAGAGTGCAGATTGGGCCTGTGCATCCCCTGCTAAGGCTTTTACATCAAACCTGAATGCATCATATGCAGGGAGAGGTCAGCATTGCATGGACCATTTATACTTCTTTAAGTCAGAGAAGTTGTGGTGAAACTTCCAATCCCAGGTCCTTCTCTGTTATTTTCTCTCTTTCTTATTGACTGTTTACCACAACAAACCTCTCAGTGCATAAGCCAATATAGAAATATTTCTGGCTTGCATGTTCTGCCTCACTCTCACATAAAAACTCCAGTAATGAGATGGCTGCAAGATTATTTTGCATCCAGACTCCAGTGTCTGCCATGCAGTGAGCACAAGAAATATATCAGACTTCCCCTAGTCAATCACTCCAGAAAATAATGCATTTTATAAAGAGCACAAATCAGAATCTCTAAAAAACAAACAAAACAGAAATCTACTATAAACAAGAAAACTTCAACCACTGTGCAATCTGGACCTCCAAGTCAGACATCATTTCTAAAGCTACTTACTGTAGCTTGTTTTTAACTGTACTCATTTATACTCTCCTTACTTTCCCTGCAAGTTCATCTGATTTCATGTTTGCCAGTGACTTACTACTCTGCAACATGAAATGTAAGACACAGTCTGTGTGATCTCAGTATGTTTCAGCTAGAAAACTTGAAGATGTTAATATTGCACTCTATCTTGTTCCAACTACATTATACTGTTATACTATATTGTTAGCAGTTTGGGATATTGTGTTATACAGAAAGCAAAGTAACACCAAAGGGCTGGGTTTATTTTCTTTTTATTTCTTATATCTGCTGGTATCAAGACTTGGGTTTAAAATCCTTATTTAATACATATTAAATGGGTACCTTAAATCTAGGTCAGACTGTCCAACAGTTGAAAAAGATCTTATCAGTCACAAACCACGCAAATATGAAGGCACTTTCTCCAGTTTTCAAAGAAGTGTTTCTTTTGCAAGACCAACACCAGCAAAAACTTGATCAGTCATCTTGTATGCACACTGGGGTCAAGGAACATGACTTTTTTCCTTACCTACTCTAAATGGATGGCTCCTCCAGAAGACTCCGTCAATTTGCAAGGATTACCTGATTGCTAATCCTCAGTATCTTTCCTTCTCACCTGGTCCACAAGGAATAGCTCTCCATGTTAAGGAAGCCATTTAACCTATCTTTTCCCAAGATGAATTTAGAGCCACTTACCATCCTCATCTCCTGTCTCTGGCTTACATGGACAACAGGGAAATGCCCTCCCTTGCCATGTGGAAAAGGAGAGGGCTAGCAGGCAAGTGCCCAAACCTACATCAAAAAAAGGAATACAGAAGTCCAAATATCTGTCTGCATATGCTCATTTTTACCAGAGAATCCCTGCTTCTCCTGTGATACCTGCTGTGTTTAAAGTGTGTTTTCAAGATACCTGGAATAAACCAGTTTTTTTCTTTCCTTCATCTTTAAAGAAACCTAACTAAAAATAAGTGGTGGATTTGTAGCACTGTACTGACCAGAATTTGCACATCATTTAACAGAATCAAACCAAACTAAAAACCAAACTGGACAGTGCATTCATTGTGCTAGACAGTGTTGTAAGTGAAAATCAAGGGAGGATGCTAACAAACAGCCAATAAACTAACTCAGAAATCAATTAGATTTCTACCTGAAAGACACCATCTGAGAAAATACCAGTATCTGTAGTTGGTCAGAAAGCAGCAGTAATAGCACCCAATACCTTAAAAAAATCCTGTACCTTTTTCTGTTTGTACATCTGTATAAAATATCTACATACACCTATTTGTTCTCTTCCTGCTTGTTGTAAAGCACTCCAATCCTGTCAAAGTGCCCCAGCCAAGTTATCTTCAGCTACCCTTATCAAGGTCACTAAAATGTAAGCTGTGCTAAATCAAAAGAAAAGACGCTAGAAAACGAAATAACAAGACAGAAAAAAAAGTAGATAAAGAAAGACTGTACCATCCTAGACTAGAACCAATCAAGTTCTCTAAAACGTGCATGCAAAGCACGTAGACAACATAAAGAAACCAATCAAGCCATGCATGACCACGTAAACTACAGCTGCAAAAATGCATTAAAATAGTGCAATGTAAACAATAAACGAGCTTTTACAAAATCATATTAATTTGTTGTTCAAGAGTCCCGTTCTCCCACACCTGCTGAAGCATGAATCATCTTGAAAATCCCCCCACCTCAAGCGCTGTTTCAGCCCAGAGCAGCTGAGGCTGCAGGGGAAGCCATGAGAAACTGCTGGCTATGCAACATCTTCTCACGAGTTACCTCACTTAAACTACGGAGGTTACAATGTAAGGCACATACTCCAAATTAAATAGCATCTCCCTCTGCAATTCTTTAATTCCACGAGGACTGATACCTGAGATACAATTTGAACATCCACGTCATATACTCATGTGACAGCTTTAAAAATGACAGTGTGGGCATGTGAAGTCCCAAATTTGCTTTGTAATTTCCCTTTGAAAACTCAACAGACACCTGAGATATTTGCTGTGGTAAAGTGAAATCACATTTTAGCACTGTATTTCCCTGGAGGGAAAAATCATGAACATCCCAGAATTCACCACCAGTCTGGTTTTGTAACCCAGTAACACAATAGCCATGAATCCAGTAATACAGAAAATAAAAGATTTGAAGCAAACAGACACCAGTTTTTCAAAGAACTGTGGTACAGTTTTTAAACACTGCAAAGAGTGTTAGTCTGGGGGAAAACAGTTCCAAAGGCACAGTGGCATGAGTAGAAACTAGAAGAGAGAAAAAGGACCCAGGCCAAAACTATAACCACCTTCAAGATCATGTTTCCTCTCCTTTTACTTTTGGAAAAAATTCCACTGAGTGCAGATGCTGCTCAGTAATTATTTACTTAGAAAGGTTGATGTCCAGCAATGTAAGCTCAAGGGTTTCTAGGCCTACCCAAGCTGTCTCCATTTCACTTCCAACGTTTCTCATCTAAGCACTTTCCAGGGAAATGAACAACTAAAATAAACGATAAGATATGACAATGAGATAGGATCATATAAACTCCTTAGAAGAGAGTAAAAACATGGGAGTTGCTATTTTGCTTCAAATACATAAAGTCTCTTCTCAGGGTCAGATTATTACACCTCTCCTACACCAAAAAAAGAAGAGTTAGAACCTGAAAATACCTTACAGTCCCAATCTAATTTTTATAGCTTGTAACAGCACTGCATAAATTGCATGGGCTGTCAAAGATTAAAATTAGCCTATTTCTACAGAAAATTACTTTAAATATTAGCATTTTCCTGTTTATATCTCGGCAAATAACCCAAATTTTGTAGCCATATTGAATAAGAGCTACTTACTACACAATTTATCAGCTTTTTTCAAGTGAATGCGATTTTAAAGAGAGCAATGCAAATATTTAAGTATTAGATACACGTACATATATACTGCCCTCTGCAGAATGAAATTAAACCATCTGGGATGCTTTCAAGAGTACGTTAATAAGATATATACAATAGATTTAGAAACATTCAACTGTGATCTAAGTACTCACATAACTCGAAGCATACATTTAATTTTTTCCTAAGTTAGGACCATGTTTTATGGAATATCCATTCAGATGTTCCCATTGTAATTGAAAAGTATTTAGCCAGTGGCTGCATTTTTAAAAACACATCCCGAATTACTGACCAGCTATGAAATCATCAATAAATCTCTCAAACTGGAACTTCTAATGATAAGTAGAATTTCAGGGCTGTTACAAGGATTTTAAATAAACTCACAAAACTCAGAGATAAGTGAGCAGTAAAGCTTGGTTGGGTTATCAATAATAAAATCAGAATAACAAGTTCAGTTAATGCCTAAAAAGAGATAACTGGTCTATGCAGAGCAAGCAGGTAGATCCCTTCCAAAGACCATTACTTCTTAAAATCCCATCTCTTTACAAGATTAACACAGGATTAATATCAGTGCAGCCGTATTTTTGTCACTTTAGCTAACCACAAATATTCTGCTTCTACATGACATTACCTTAATGCTAGCTAAGTATAACTTGCCATGCTCTGGGGTTATTTGCTGCTGCAATTTTAGCTTGCGCTCATACTTTGTCCTGAGCAATAAATAAAAAAAATCCTACACGACTAAAATAACTTTTTCCAGAGCCATTTTGATCTTGCCTGTCCCTACTTGCAATTTCTGCTACCTTTGCAGTTTCTGTTATTAATACATATATATATATAACCTCGATTAAGCAATAGAGTTAGGCCACAGGCTTTCTGCTCTATTAGGCCCTCTGCTTTCTTAGACTACAGTCTTTATGCTCAGGTTACAGAGTGATGTGGATTTTCCATTTTTCAGAGGATATATAAAGTAGCATTTAATTAATTTGGAGAGAAGAAGGAACAGCAACATACAATGCCAAACTAACTCTAAAGCACAAAAAAATGTTTAGAACCCAGCCTGAACCAGCAGAGAGCAAATTAACAGCCAGAAGCTCGGCAGTAAAGACCAGATAACTCATCTGAAAGAGCAAGAATACATTCCCAACAGAGAGGTTACAGTGACACAAAGTGGAAAGGATATGGCAACATGGAAAAGTGAATAAACTCACAGAGATATCTGCTCAAAATACACTCACTGGTTGTTGCTTTTAAAAAGAAAAATCTACATCAAAGTAAGAGAAAGACCAAGGGCTGCAAGTGCCCTGAAACACAGCTCAGCACTGCAAAAGGAAATACTCTCCTGGATTATCCATCAAACATTCTGCCCAGTTCTCCCTGACCTTGTCCTGGGAAAGGTTGGCCCTGGCAAGTCACACACTGCTTGCTACTTGAATCAATTCATTTACTGCTGCTCATTTACTCTCACTACCAGCCATAAACACAAACAGGAAGCAGTATGTATTGAAAGCAACGTGAAAGGAGATGGGGAGGCAAACTGGAGTGGGAAGTGGGAAAGAGGAAAGCTTAAACAGTGAAGCACGTGCTCCAGATAACTTCAGGCAACTCAACAGTAGCTGCAATAAAGTATTACCAACACTCCAGACAATCCAGCTTTCCTGTAAAAGGACATCCTGATACAGAAGTCCTAACTAACTCTTAGCAAACCTAAAAAGCACCGGTGCTGTTTCTATGTAGGAATTGAATGACTGGACTCCCTAGGAGAGGAAGCATGGGAGACAGCAATGCAATGCAGAATGTGCCACAGGCAGAGAATATTTCACAATGTCGTCAAGAAGCAACTGGACCAAACACAGCCTGATCTCAATACAATGTGTTATCAACAATTATGACTGCCTTTTTTGACTAGAGGCTGTCAGTCACTCTTCCTGTGTGATGATCTGCTAACCTCCTGTGTACACGCCACGTGCCTGATCTACCCCAGATACAATGCCTTGTCTGACTTGGAGCAGTTCCCACAGGAAACAAGGGATTTGGACATTTCTCCTGGACTACAGAGCAGAGGCAGTACACTTGAACTACTTGCCAAATGCCCAGAACTCAGTCATAAATGGCTGCTGCGTGCATGTGTGGCAACCTGTATTTACTGCTCAGGTGCAGAGGAGACATTCTGGGCACACGGTGTAAGCTCAGTGAATCCAAAGTGTGTCAGATTTGCTGCACACACAGAGCCTGCATGCTTGGCAAGACTGGCATGTCCTGCTTGTCAGAGTCACTGCATGTGCCCAGCATTGTATAAATGGGTGCTAAGCTGCTGGGCAACTGAAGTCCATTTGCAGGGTCACCATCTGTACATAAAACTGACTTGAGGGCAGCAGTAGGACAGCCCTTTGGACATAGCACAAACCTACCTGTGAATCCCACCACACTCCTGATCCAACAGCCCTGCCAAAATGATCATGGAGCTGTAGAGAGTAGCAGGTGTCATTGCAGGAAACAAAGTGACTTCCCTATAAATAAAAATAGGGATGGAGTACTTGTGAAAGGAAATGTCAAATTTCTACCCTCTTTCTTTCAGTTTCATGAAACTGCTTGAGTACATGATGGGTAGATCTCCTTAGTTTTGCTAAGGATATCAAATCTGCAGAAATGTTATGTCACTCTTGACCTACCAGTTGAAAATGACAAGGCAACAAGCACAAGAGAGAGAGTTTAGTCATAAATAACCTGGCCCAAATGAGTTGGTCCATTTATAGGAATCAGTGCTATGCAGAGAGACTGTCCTGAAAAAGGTGCACTTTCATTAATCCAGCATAGCCTTCTGCATAGACCAACTGCCTCTTTATGGAGCTAATTAGAGCAGAGCACATCCAGACACTCTCCTTATCTTGCCAGCTGCTCCACTGAGATGCAGAACACACTTGTGTCCTCTCAGTCAGCCACAAGACAATCGCATGAATGTCTGCTATGAAAAATTCATTGTTAATACTCACTCCGTAGCTGGCAAGCTATCATTTGTTACCAGCCTCATGGAGTGACTTCAAAAGATGATGAAAATGTCCTTGCAAAACGGAGAATCTGGCTGCACATTTAAATATGACAAACACAAAGGTGGATGTATTAACCAGACCTTTTCATGGAGACAAAAGCAGAACAAGCATCAGGGAAATGAAGCTGGCATCCAGTCTACCCAGCTGATAGCAGTGATGCTAGATGAGTCAGTTCAGACACTTTACCAGGGCATTCACATGAATCAGGAAAAAAAAAATAGTTAAGGAATACAAAGTTCTTTCTTATGTGTAACAACTTCTCAACAAGTGCTTCTGGAGTGTGAAAGTGCACCTGTCCTGTGGGGGGGGGGGGGAATTATGAATTCTGCCTTCATTAAACAGCTGCTGGAATTTTCTCAGAACTGGCCTTCATATTTGGTTACACTTCTGGAAAATTATTCTATTTATATACAGTGGAAGAGGTATAACTCACTTTGGTTTCCGTTTAACTCCCAACTTCCATTTGAAAGTTGTCCTTCTGTTAACATCAGTATTGGTTTGTGTTGTTTCAGAAGTCAGATTCTGACCATTTCATGGCTTTGCTGTAGTGGTCTGTTGTGGTTTAGGAATGTTATTCTCCAATTTAGTACTCCCACCAAAACCAGTGCTGCTGCCCCTCCCCTGTGGTGCACTTGAGAGGGGAGTTGGAGGCACAAAAGGCAGAGAACAATGTGCTAAGAACAATTTACTGGAAACAATGAGAAAAGAAAACTAACAGTAACAGCAACAATATTAGTAACAAAAGTGTGCAGAAGAGTGATTCATGTGCCATAATGCTCACTGTGGAGCCCGCAATTCCAGCCACGCCACTCTGACAGCAAGAGAGCCTTTCCTTCCAGAAGGAGAGACCCTTCCCCTTGTGCCCCAAAACGAGGTACAGAATAACTTCTGGGTCCTAGCCATGCCCTCTCCTGGCTACTGCAAAATTAACCCTGTCCTGGCCAGAACCAGGACATGGTCATACTGGAGAAAACTGTTTTTTCTAAGTAATAAAACTGTAAAGCACAGCAGCATTTTAAGATATTAAACCTTACACTTAAATATTGGGTTTGAACCTTGTAAAATCTTTGGATAGCACAAAAATTTTGAAAGCATTTTTTTTTTAATTCTCTCCTTGCAATGCTATCTTTTGATAACTTTGATTCAGCCTAATCTTGACAAAATTAAGCCTTTTTTTTTTTTGTCTTTTTACCCAAAAGGAGCTGGAATCTGTTCTGTAGCCTCATTTGCTACATCTGGAGCTACTACCGGGCTTTTGATCAGACCAAGCCTTACAGATGGAAAAGTTCTACTTTAAAATTCCTCACGTGCTTGGAGATGTCAATAAAGTTCTTTTAAAGTGTCAGAAACGATTGCTCTGTTTGTAGTTTTGCTAATACCAGCTACAACGGTATTGTCTCCAGCCAGAAGAAGGTGTAAAGAAACAATCAAATGAGCCCTTCTCATTCCCCTATCCACTCAGACACTAAACTGCACACAAACACCTTGACACAGAAAGAGATGCACACATGCCCACACAAGCCACTCTGCTTCTTTGGAAAGAATATATTAAAGTATTGGCCCTGTGGAATAATGAAGGAAGTATGCAAATACAGCATTCTATTCTTTCAAGAAAAGCTTTAAAAATGCACGTACTCCACTCCCCCTAAATTACAGTAGAAGATGGGTCATAATAGCTAATGTAGTAGGCAAGAAGGGAGAATGGAGCACAATTCCCTAAACTCGATAAAATAAGCAATTACTCTTGTTATCTGAATGGCTCTGTCAGTGGAGAAGTTGTCTGTGTCATAACAGAACCTAACAAAGGCTGTTGCCTTTAAGCATCAAAGGCTTTGGCCTTATTATCTTTCTAAGATGTGCATGTATAATAAGTTTTCCCAACAAATGGCAAGGAAGCATCTCTGGCAAAATATAAAATGGTGATAAACTATGTCCAAATGATTAATTCACAGAAATTCTCCATCACACTGCAGCTACATGTGCCTGTCTCTTCTGTTATGCCCTTGGAGATTTTCATACTAAACGTATGTGCATATTTTTCATGGCCACTGATATTTGAATTGCAGCCTGCTCCCATGCAGAACATAAAACACTTCAAACTGCATAATGCTGACTAAATTATAAGTTCTCCAGTGGCCTGAGGTAGCAAGGGCCATAATAATGAGTGTGCTTAAGTGGTTTGTGTAGATTTTTTTCCCCTTTAATTTTAATGCCCTGACTTGCTGCTGCCTTTTCTAAAGCTAGGGATTGTCTCATACAATCATAACAACAGGGAAATAGAAACTGCATTATGCTTTGAAAAAATGTGGGATGCAAAGCAGAAGCTCTCCTCATCAAGCACAGTGATAGCCAATTCAGCTCTGTCGGTCACATGGAACAGAAAATGCTTTGGTGACTTTGTCAATACTTGTAATTATATTTGGGCTGTTCCATGTATAAAGTCACATTTACTGGATAGAAAGCCACAAACCTTTCCAATCACATTCATATTGCACATGTAAAAAAAGAAAAATACACATGTGAAATCTGATTTGATTAAAAAGATAATGAAACTGGGTAAATGAAGCCTGTAAAAATACTGAGAATTGTACTTATGGCATTACAATAGGTCAAAGCGGACATCTGTATGAGCTGCAACACTGAGTGATTTTGCAATGTTTTCAATGTTCTGGTATTGGTTATTTTTCTTGGGTTTACTCAAAAGACAAATGGATGAAAATGCTTACACTGCAGCAATGCTCACTTCCATGGTAATTGGAAAAATATACACAAACTGTGCTAATATCCATGGATGTTTACAGTCAGGCAGATAAAAAGAGCCTGGGCACATGTTAACTGTTTCTATCAACTTCCCCCACCTCTAAACAGAGACCATTTTTGGCCAGCACATCGAGGAGCAAGGAGCTATTGACTTCAAAAGTCAATGCAAAGGAAGACAGGCTCCTCGGAAAATCCTTTTCATGTGCCCTCTTTTGTTCCACAATGTTTTGGGAAGTTCATTTCTACACTCCCTGCTCTACAGGATTGAGGCAGATGTTTAAACTCACTTCTCACAGGATTCAGACTGATCCCCATCTGCATCTAACCACTTCATCTAGCCTAAGGTCTGAGGACTTCTCTGCAGATGACTGCAAACTTATGCAGCTCAAGTTCTCCTGTATCAATTTGGCTACTGTGACGGTTTGGCCAAAATCTAGTAATATATTTTTTGAGAGAAAACCAGGTTACAACCACCCTTCTCTCCACAGGGTTCGGGAAAAAAGGAAATTTTTCCTCGAAGGAAAGTGAAAGAGAGAAAAACTATTTATTTTAACAAACACACCGGAAAAGGATAATGATGCTAAATAACGAAATGAAATCTCTCGCTATAGAGAGAAACCTGGGAAGATTTCAGAGTCCTTCTGTAGGTGTGGTCTTTCCCCTCTTCGGAGCTGGTCGGTGAGGGCGTGGGCCCACCCCCCGGGCCTCGGGAGAAAATTTTCTTGATGTGTTCTGATGTTGTTGAAACAGTTCAGAAGAGAAGAAGGGAAAAAACTAAAGTTCCAGGAAACAAAGTTCAGCTTTCTGTCTCACACTAAGAGGGAAAAAAAAAACCTAGCTGGTTGAAGGAAAGCGAGCAGGGTGCTCTCTCTCCGCTACCCGCAGCCAGAGAACGCAGAGGAGTGTAATCTCTGTGCCTTTGAGAAGCTGCTTTGAAAAGTTCGTTTGTTTTTTTTTCTCAAGCTCAGTTTAAAGGCACAGAAAAGGCACAATATTACTTTTGGGGCATAGAGCATGATAGGGGATACACATGATAGAGTCATTCTAAGACATTTCACCCTTTATCACATATCATTGGCTCAATGCTTAAATTAATATATTTTAACTTTACACACACACACATTAATACATATATACAGCTATGTACAAACAGTGACAGTGACACTCAGCGAGCAGTGGTGTACAGGCATTTCACATTAACACATGGTTTTCACTCAACAATTAGATCTCCCTACACAACGTGTTGTGTACACGTACACAACGCGTTGTTCTATTTCTTTGCATTACTCACTATGTGCAACTAGGTCCTTGAGCAAAGACAACCCCACGGATGGGTTTGTCTGTACTCGAGGCAGAATTAACTTAAACAGTTTTTCTTAACAGTCCCTTGACATGCACTACTGGAACTTTATCTCTATCTACTGTATGCAGGGATTCAGATTGGGCTGGACTAACTTTATTGGTGGAACTCTGAGTGTTGACTAACCAGGTCGCCTTTGCTAGATGCTGTTCTTAATTTTTGAAAGTTCTCTCACCTAGTGCTTTTAAAGTGGTTTTTAACAATCTACTGCACTGTTCTACTTTCTCAGCTGCTGGTGCATGGTAAGGGATGTGGTACACCCATTCAATGCGATGTTTCCTAGCCCAGGTGTTGATAAGGCTGTTTTTGAAATGAGTCCTATTGTCAGACTTAATTCTCTTGGGGGTACCATGTTTTTAAAGGACTTGCTTTTCAAGGCCCAGGATGGTGTTCCGGGCAGTAGCATGAGGCACAGGGTACGTCTCCAACCATCCAGTGGTGGCTTCTACCATTGTGAGCACATAACGCTTGCTTTGGCGTGTTTGAGGCAGTGTGATGTAATCAATCTGCCAGGCCTCCCCATACTTGTATTTGGACCACCGCCCACCATACCGTAGGGGTTTCACTCGCTTGGCCTGCTTGATTGCAGCACATGTCTCACAATCATGGATCACCTGGGAGATACTGTCTATGGTTAGATCCACCCCTCGGTCTCGTGCCCACTTATAGGTGGCATCTCTGCCTTGATGGCCTGAGGCATCATGGGCCCACCGAGCTAGGAACAACTTTCCTTTGTGTTTCTAATTTAAATTTATTTGTGACACTTTTATCTTTGTAGCTTGATCTACTTGTTTGTTGTTTTGGTGTTTTTTATTAGCTCTACTCTTGGGGACATGAGTATTTACATGGCGGACTTTCACAAGCAGCTTTTTTACTCAGGCAGTGATGTCTTTCTACTCTTCAGCAGCCCAGACTAGTTTTCTTCTACACTGCTAATTAGCTTTTTCTCACTTTTCTAGCCATCCCCACAGAGCATTGGCTACTATTTATGAATCAGTGTAGAGGTAGAGCTTTGGCCACTTTTCTGTTTCAGCAATGTTTAGGGCTAGTTGAACAGCTTTGAGTTCGGCAAGTTGGCTCGATCTACTTTTTCTTTTAGTAGCTTTTGCAACTTGTTGTGTGGGACTCCATACAGCTGCTTTCTACTTTTGTTTCATCTCTACAATGTGACAAGAACTATCTGTGAAAAGAGCGTAGCATGTGTTTTCTGCTGGCAGTTGGTTGTGTGGTGGAGCTTCTTTAGCACGTGTCACTTGTTCTTGTTTGCCACTGAGACTAAAGTTTTCACTTTTAGGCTAATTTGTGATTATTTTTAAAATCTCAGGGCGATTTAGTTTTTTGATACAGGCATGCTGTGTGATGAGAGCAATTTATTTACTCCATGTGGCATTGGTGGCATGGTGGGTAGAGGGAACCTTTGCTTTGAACATCTACCTCAGCACTGGTAGCCGTGGTGCTAGGAGGAGTTGTGCTTCAGTGCCAATGACTTCTGAGGCAGCTTGGATTCTTCTATAGGCGGCTAAGATTTCTTTTTTTGTGCGAGTATAGTTGACTTTAGACCTTCTATAGCTTCGACTCTAGAATCTTAGTGGTCGACTTCGAGTTTCACCAGACACTTTCTGCTAAAGGCTCCAGGACAGACCATGGTTCCCGGTTGCAGAGTAGAGCACGTTCTTCACTTCTGGTCCTGTCCTGACTGGGCCAAGGGCTACTGCATGGGCAATTTCTTGCTTGATTTGGGTAAAGGCTTGTTGCTGTTTAGGGCTCCAATGGAAATTGTTCTTCTTGTGGGTAACCATGTAAAGAGGACTCACAATCTGGCTGTATTCAGGAACATGCATTCTTCAAAAGCCTATTACACTTAGGAAAGCTTGTGTTTCCTTTTTGTTGGTCGGTGGAGACATAGCGGTGATCTTATTGACAACTTCGGTAGGAATCTGGCATTTTGCCATTTTACTCTTAGGAACTGGATTTCTCGAGCAGGTCCCTTGACTTTGCTCTTCTTGATGGCAAAACTGGCTTCCAGGAGAATCTGGATGATTTTCTCTCTTTTTTTGAACATTTCTGCTGTGGTGTTCTCTCACACAATGATGTCATCAATGTACTGCAGATGTTCTGGAGCCTCATCCTTTTCTAGTGCAGTCTGGATTAGTCTATGGCAAATTGTAGGACTGTGCTTCCACCCCTGGGGCAGTCGGTTCCAGGTGTATTGCACACCTCTCCAGGTGAAGGCAAACTGAGGCCTGCACTCTGCTGCCAGAGGAATGGAGAAGAAGGCGTTGGCAATGTCAATGGTGGCATACCACTTCGCTGCCTTGGACTCCAGCTCATACTGGAGCTCTAACATGTCTGGCACGGCAGCGCTCAGCGGTGGAGTCACTTCATTCAAGCCACGATAGTCCACTGTCAATCTCTGTTCTCCTTCAGATTTGTGCACAGGCCAGATGGGACTGTTGAAGGGTGAGTGGGTTTTGCTAATCACCCCTTGGCTCTCCAAGTCACGGATCATCTTGTGGATGGGAATCACAGCATCTCGAGTTGTCCGGTACTGTCGGCGATGCACTGTCGAGGTAGCAATTGGTACTCTTTGTTCTTCCTTTTTTAGAAGGCCTACTGCAGATGGGTTCTCTGATAGTCCAGGCAAGGTGTTCAATTGCCTAATGCCCTCTGTCTCCACAGCAGCTATTCCAAAAACCCACTTGAGTCCCTTTGGGTCTCTGAAACACCCACCTTGGAGGAAGTCTATGCCTAAAATGCACGGGGCCTCTGGGCCAGTCACAATGAAATGTTTCTTTCACTCATTTCCAGTCAGGCTCACCTCAGCTTCCACTAGGGTCAAATTTTGTGATCTACCTGTTACACCAGTAATAGAAACAGATTCTACCCCTACATGTTGCAATGGGATTATTGTGCACTGCGCACCAGTGTCAACCAGAGCATCATATTTTTGTGGTTCTGATGTACTAGGTCAACGAATCCACAGTCTAAAAAATATGATTTTCTCTGGCCTCTACCTGGTTAGAGGCAGGGCCCCTTTAATTTTGGTTATTCTTCTTTTTCTGGGCATTCATCGTGGAGGTTCTTTCGAGGGGATCAGACATGTCACCATTTTTTCTATCATTTCCGGCAGATTGGCTACAGGCAACTGGAGCTACTTTCTTTTTAATAAAATTTCTTTTTTGAGACTTGTACTCCTTTAATTCACACACTCGTGGTGCCAGAACAGAAGTGGCCTGTCTACCCCACTTCTTCGTGTCTTTTCTACTGTCACACAGGAATTTCCACAGCTCACTTCGTGGGATGTACTTTCTCTCTAGGGAACGTCTTCATTGGGTATCAGAATTTCTGATCTGTACTGCCGAGATTTGGAGAAAGCCCGCTTTGATCTCTTTTTTGAGGTCTTGGTAATTCTTCTCCGTCTTATCTTCCAATTTCTGCACACGTGTTTCCACAGCTGCGATTTTCGCATGTGTTGGGCCATGCACGGAGTCTGCATATGCTCAGAGCTTCATTGCCATATCTTGCACGGTCTCATTTGCATTGTAATCTGGTTTCATCAGTGCTAAAGCAGACTTATATTCTGCTGGCCCAAGCTGTATGAGCTTCCGCCACATGAAGGGACCAACTGTGGCCTGGTCTGGACTCTTTAATTCTGGGTTATCTGTGAAGACAACTTCTACTACTATTAGTTCTCTCAGGCATTGAATCCCTTGTTCAATGGTCTTCTACTCGGTTTGTTGCATACAGAGATCATCTGCACACAGATATCTATCTCTTACACCACTCAAGAGCCGTCTCCAGACACTGGCAGAGTAAGCCCCCCTTATCATCTTTTGGTTGATAGCTGGATCACGTGACAGGGATCCTAAATGCCTCGCTTCAGCGCCATCCAGCATTACATTATCACTTGCAGCATCTCAAATACGGACCATCCAACTTATTATGGATTTATTAGACCATTGGGTGTAGTTCTTTCTTAGGCTGTGAAGGTCCTTTATGGACATGGACTCAGTAATGGTTTTTGTGCTTGAGTCAGTTGGTGGTTTTGAGGTTCCTTCCCCTGCATCACCATCATCATCTTTCACTGGGCAATCAGTTTTGGTTGTGTGCTTTTTCCTCATGACAGGAGCACCTGTCAATGGCTTAGGCTCTCCCTCTGGTTTGGCTGCAGCCTGAGTGACTGGGGTGTCTGCTGGTTTATCTTCTTGCCTCTCTACTTTTACTTGCTGCTCTACAGTGCCTAGCAATGTGCGATAGGCGTATGCCAAGGCCCAGCATATTGCAATGAGCTGTTTCTCATTAGAATTGTCATTGTATTTCTTTTTCAGATATTCCCCACCTCAGCTGGTTTCTGAATTTGTTCAGGGGGGTAATTGCAAATTATCGGGTCAGAGAATTTCTTCAGGATTTGGCCCATATCCTTCCATTCTTCATCCCACTCAGGATTTTTCACTTTTGGGACAGGTGTCTCCTCTGGAAATCTGAGCCCTCATTCTAGACAAGCTGCAAACCATACAGAGGAAGACTACCAGATTAAATACTAGGAGGGTGGTCTCTTTAACATCTAGAGGAAACTGAACCTTCTTAAAAGATAATGTATTAAATTTAAAGGGGAGGGAGATGAAAGGCTGGGAAATCTTATCTCTTCTTCTTTTAACAAACTGAGTGCAATTACCATTAAACTCTCAAAACAGGCTACTGAAACTAGGACTGGGGTTAGGATGAAGAAATGACCTATCATACACACTTTGAACAACTGCCTGTACCTCTGCTGACTTCTTATAAATCATTATCACTGAGCAAAGCAAAATAGAAATCTGGATTCGTGCCCCTGCTCTGTAAAAGTGTCTTATCAGCCACAGGATCAGACCAAGTTGTGGATAGGCAAACAGGCCTAGGGACGAAAAAACCACCAGTACTTTAAACAAGCCTTGGGACCAAAAGAACATGAGTATATCCAGCCAGAGAGACATTATGAACTCAACTAACATGGTAACTACTTTACCCCAACACAAAGTAGTTGAATTTAAATCAAGAAGTAATTAGTACAGGTTTTTTCACTTTCTTTTGAATCCTGCCGACTACGCCAATAAGTATTTGTGCCGGTTTGGCCAAAATCTAGTAATATATTTTTTGAGAGAAAACTAGGTTACAACCACCCTTCTCTCCACAGGGTTCAGGAAAAAAGGAAATTTTTCCTCAAAGGAAAGTGAAAGAGAGAAAAACTATTTATTTTAACAAACACACCGGAAAAGGATAATGATGCTAAATAACGAAATGAAATCTCTCGCTATAGAGAGAAACCTGGGAAGATTTCAGAGTCCTTCTGTAGGTGTGGTCTTTCCCCTCTTCGGAGCTGGTCGGTGAGGGCATGCGCCCACCCCCCGGGCCTCGGGGAGAAAATTTTCTTGATGTGTTCTGATGTTGTTGAAACAGTTCAGAAGAGAAGAAGGGAAAAAACTAAAGTTCCAGGAAACAAAGTTCAGCTTTCTGTCTCACGCTAAGAGGGAAAAAAAAAACCTAGCTGGTTGAAGGAAAGCGAGCAGGGTGCTCTCTCTCCGCTACCCGCAGCTAGAGAACGCAGAGGAGTGTAATCTCTGTGCCTTTGAGAAGCTGCTTTGAAAAGTTCGTTTGGTTTTTTTTTCTCAAGCTCAGTTTAAAGGCACAGAAAAGGCACAATATTACTTTTTGGGCATAGAGCATGATAGGGGATACACATGATAGAGTCACTCTAAGACAGCTACACAAATCTTCCTCTGGCAACAGTCCCTGGACCTCTTCCTCACTGTGAAAACACAGAGTAAAATACTTTGGCAAGCAGTATCTAGACTTAAATGGAAGGACTGAACATGATGGACTTCTGCCCTATCTCCAGATTGCTCCAGAATCCTCATGTGGAACTCCTGGGTCAGTAAGAGGTAAGGGTGGCTCTGTTGGTGTAGCAGAAAAAGATCAGCAGTGGCTCTGCCAACTCTCTACAACAGGTAAGAACTCCTGAAGCAACATCAAGACCTCCCAGGAAGTATTGCCTCTTCTCTTCAGCCTCTCTTACACATCTTGCATATCCTCTTTCCATAACAGAGAAATAAATACATCTTTCATGCGGCTGTTTAATTCCCCATCATTTTGGATACTGTTCAGCCATTTTACTTACTCAAAGTGAGTCCAAAGTGAGAAATGAAACTACTTGTTAGTTGTCAGAGAGTACAACCCTACTTGTTGGAGTGTCTTGACCTTGTGCAGCTCTTTTCCTCACTTTCATTTTATACTTTGTGATTCAGGCACTGGGTTGCAAATATAGATTAGATTTATTTATTTATTTGTTTGTTCGGTCTGTCTTCATCCCCAAAATAAAATCATGGTTAATTCACTGAGTCACAGCTTGGCTGAGGCTGGAAGGGGCCTCTGGAGGTCATCTGGTCCAAACCCCTGCTCAAGCAGGGCCACCTAAAACTAGCTGCCCACTACCATGTTAAGATGACTGTTGAGTATCTGCAAGGATGGAGACTCCACAACCATTTGGTTCTGTCTTCTTTGCACCTTCCTTTCAAATATTTTTATGTGCTGACAAAATCCCCTTAGTCGTCCTTTGCTAGACTCTCTCCAGTTTTCATCCTGGCTTACTTTCTGTTCAACCTATATTCCATCACCTTCTCCATGACAATCTTGTGGGAGACAGCATCAAAAGCCTTACAGAAACTGAGGCAAACAATATCCACTACCTCATCCACCACAGCAGTCATTTCATGATAGAAGGTTATCAAGTGGTCAAGCATAACTCCCTGGGGTGATGACTTGTCCTTTACATGCCTGGAAATTGTTTCCAGGATTAGCTGCTGCATCACATTCAAAGGGATTGAGGTGAGGCTGTAATTGGCCTGTAGTTCCTGGGGTCCTCCTTCTTGCCCTTTCTGGAGACAAAATGACACTCGCTTTCCTGCAGTCCTCAGACACTTCTAGTGACTATGTCATTCAAAGATTATCAAGAGTGGCTTCTCGATGATGCCAGTTCCCTCAGTTCTGATTGGTGCATGCCACCAGAGCCCATGGACTTACATATGTCCAGTTTGATTAATTATTTTCTAACTTGATCCTCTTCCATTGAGGGTAAGACTTCCTTGCTCCAGCCTTCCCCCTTGGTCACTCAGCCCTCAGATTTCCGAAGGTAGGTCTTTCTGATAAAGACTGAGGTGAAGATGGCATTCAGTAGCTCAGCCTCTCCCACGTCATGTGTCATCAGGGCTCTTGCCCCATTCAGCAGCAGGCACATCTTTTCCCTAGTCTTCCTTTGCTAATTAGGTACTGCGAGAAGTCTTCTTGCTACCTTTAACATCCTCCCCTATATTCAATTCTAGATGGATTTTGGCTTTCCTAACATCATCTCTGCATGTTCAGACAGTGTCTCTCCTTTTTATGTCTGAGTTTTGCCATGAACTCCTTGTTAACTCATGTAATCATCCTGATATTTTTGCCTGACTTCCTGCTTGTTGCAATAGACGGTTCTTGACCTTGGAGGAGGTAATCCTTGCATATCAAAGAGCTTTCTTGGGCCCCTTTTCCATTCAGGGCCTTATTCCATGGGAGTCTGCCTGAACAGAACCCTGCAAGGCCAAAGTCTGCTCTCCTGATGTCCAGGGTCACGATCTTGCTTTTTTGCCCTACTTCCTCTTCTCAGGATTCTGACCTCCACCATCTCATGGCCACTGCAGCCAAGGCTGATTTCAACCTTCACATCCTCAACCTTTCTCATTTGTAATTATGAGGTCCAGCAGAACACCTGTCCCTACTCAATCCTATATCATTTGGGTCACTAAATACTGTCCAGGATCCTCCAAGATGTGTTGTTCCTTTGGAAGATATAAGGTGAGTGAAGTTTCCCCAGGAGAACCACAGCCTGCAACATGAGGCTTCTTCTGTCTACAGAAAACCTTTTCCATTTGCTCTTCCTGCTTATGCTACCTGTAGTTTACACCTACTACAACATCACCCAGTACTCAGTAACTGATATCCAAAAGCTCTCAGCTGGCTCACAGCCCATTCCCTAGGCAGAGCTCTATACACTCCAGCTGTTAATATTAAACAAGGTCCCAAAAGCCCAGTAAACAGGAAGATGTTTGGTGTCTGAGCACTTATTTTGACTATGAGCATACACTGCTACCCATCAGTAATGACATATATAATTATTCACCATTGTTGTACAGGGTATACCACCAAAAATGGGCATGGTTTACTCAGAATACTTGGTTTGACTTCAAGGGGCATCAGGTAAATTTCGTATCTCCTGAAATATCTGTCTGCATATTTGGTTACCTTAAGGTACCTGAATAACAGAATTTCCAATCATCCATTTAGTTTGGGTAACTTCTGCATTGTATAATCTGCTCAATGCATTGCTTTTACTGGCAAAATTAAGTCAGGCATGTATTTTAACACATGAAAAGTGAACAGGGATGCTGATTCATCAACCTGAATTCATGTGACAGAGATTCTTCAGATGCAAAGGCCCTAATATTACTGTATTCAGGTACATGAAGACTCTTGCTTGCCAAAAAAATAAACGGGCAGTGAACTGGCTTCAATCTCTTTCTTTTTCTCTTTCTCTGGCATAACTTGTCCAACATTTTAAAGTGCAAGCACCTGCAGCACTTTAGTCTTCCTCAAGTCAAATGTGCTTCACTCAGGGCAAGTGGACAGCTAACCTTTAAAGAGGCTTTTTAAGGAAAGTTTCAATTTAAATTTGCATCCTTAGTCAGAGAGCAGTGTGCTGAGGACTCATCTGTGGCTTCAAGCAGATTTTAATTTAAAACTAAAAATACTACTACAAGAATAGCCAACTTTACTGATGGTGTGATGTGTAGGTATCCTGTATAACACTCTCCTGAGGCAGACATTCCAGCTCCTAAAGCTGAATAAAATGTTTTCTTTGTCATACCAAACCTTGCCTATCCTCAGAGGTTTTTCAGAGAAAGTTTGAAAATAAAGGTGTGTTTTAGGAACTCTCATTTACAAAACAGTATGTAAAATAGTCAGGTTTCAGTACCTTTTAATGAGCAGGTGAGCTTTGTTTAGTCCTGCCTTCAGAAGTGGAATATTTATATCACCTTCCTCAGTAAAACAATGCATCACTTACCTCTTGGGCATTCACACGTGAATCTTGTCAAGATCTACTGCCGAGTTCCCAAGTGTCATTTTTAGGATGAAAGATTCCTAGAGAAGCATCTCACAAACAAACTTTCAAGAGTTGATTGATGTTTGAGGCACCTTGCTCTGAGTAAGACATTGTAGTTTGTTCAAATTAGTTTACAAGATTTCTCAGGTCAGCTCATTAAAAACACAAATGCTGAATGCTAATAACTTATGGAAGTAAGGTGCTTTTTATCCCTTTGGAGCACACCCTGTGTTCCCTAGCACTCTTAGGATTGAATATGTGATAAAAGTTGAATTTAAAAAAGAGAAGGTTTCCACACAGTACTTCAAAAGATAATTTAAGTCATGTCTTTAATATTCTACCTGAACTTTGTTTTAAACATGCACATTTTCAATCCCACAGAACTACATAAGTTTTGAGCACTTATCTCCTCCAGGTAAACTACATGTTCCTTTTCTAAATCCAAACCTAATGATCATAATTATTCTTCAGATAAAAGTTCATAAAAGAACAGAAACATATTTTTCAAGCAAAATGCTGCACAAAGTGGTAAAACTGAAAGGCTTATTTAACAAGGCCCTGTTTGTGTGGCTCAGCCTCCTCGTTAAAGGATTCCCTTTCCCTGTAAGAAACAAATTCACCTTTCGTCCCAAAACCATCCCTAATGAAACACTTATCAAGAGCAGGAAACAAGCTGATAACTTGGTAATGTGGCCACCTGTCAGTTGGGCACTGGTCCAGTGTTACTGATTTCACAGGGGCTGAAGAAAAAGCTGTAGTAGAAGCTGTAGGCCACAGAAATCAGCTTGCAGTAACTTTCAGGTGTAACTGACATAGGATTAATAGATCCAATGTCCCAGATTACGTAGTTTGCTTATGGTGCAAAATCCTAACTCTCCCCATCTCAGAACATCATATCTCTTTGCAAACTGAAACAAACTGCAGACACATAGTTCCCCTTTCTTAAATTACCCTTGCTTTGATGTCATTCATGGCATGACTTTAAGACTGCATAAATAAAACACATGCCTGAACGTTAACCAAGCACTGAGCAGAAATATGAGTATGAACTGGTTCCACTCACAACTCTTAAGTAAATGTAAGCATTGTAAGACTTACTTTCTAGCTTCTGTGTAACACCCAGTGAAACCCCTGGCCTGGGTCTGTGAGGAATTACCTAGAGTCAAATGGAAGAGACAAAAGATGGATACTTAAATCAACTCCTTGCAGATGCCCAAGTAGTTAGGCACCTCATTCTGCTTGGGTTTACAGTAATGCCTCCCAAATGTTACAATTACCTAACAGCTCTCCAATTTTTAACTTAAAGCCAGTCAGACCACTTCTCTGTCCCACATCTTGTCACCAACTGAACAAGTGTATTAGCTATGGCTCTTGTGGTTCAAGAGATGCCATTATCACTATAAAATTTTCATATGAGCATAATTAAGCACTTTCCAGAGCAGTTTGGCCCACCTTAAGGAGCCATTGCTAAAAGACAGGAAAAAGAATAACCGCCAATTACCCAAATATTCTATTGTCAGAATCATATAGAGCATTTGCTCTTTAGGTTGTTTAATTCAGTTTGGAGACTGCACCCTTCTGGTGATGAAGACAGGTCACAGAGCTTTAGTGATGAAAATGAGCACCTTCAATCCCCTTAATTTATAAAGTATTTAAATCTTTGTACTTCTGCAAGAGCTGTCACTTGCATTATTTGTCCTTCTCTCTTTAATGGATAGTTGTAGTTCCCCTACGTTGATCTGAAATCTGACACATTCTTTTCTAATTAAGGACATCTAATGGGAAAGTTACACTTTCCCATGATGCCTACTACAATAAATCCTTCTAATTATTAATGTATCTAGGCAAGTGACATCTCATTATTTTGGGTGACTTCACAAAACCATTTGACAGGGAATAATGATGACTCAACGCCAAACCTAAATTTGGAAGAATTTAAGTAGATCAGAGATTTTTCACGACCATAAATATTTTTGATTCAGATGGTTTAAACTAATAAATACTCAGACTGAAGGGTTCAGAACAGTTGTACTTCTTCCCACTGTAACGGGAATGCCGACTGCAATAGAGAACAACACTGGCGTGTTTTGAAGCGTGCCTGTGAATATGCTCCTCCTGTCACAGTTCCATTTCTTAATCTTTCCACACCTTATTTCTACAGCAAATACACAGCATAATGACTGGAGCAGAGAACGCACAAGAGCAATTTTAGATAATACTTAAAACTTGATTTGGCATTCACTCAGCAGTATTATTTTGTGGGTTCTCCTTTCCTGTATGTAAGCAGGGGAAGGCTTGGATCCCTGTGTCTGTTCAGAGTTCACCCAGCTATCCCGTGGAGCTGTCAGAGCATCAGCCTACACTGAGCAATTGTGTTACGTGGGGGAGAGACTGCCAGAAAACGCTCCGAGGGCGGCATTAGCTGTGCCAGTGCAGGTGGGTTCCTCAGCCTCCCTCTCCCAGTAAACTCTGCTCAGGGCACAGCAAAAACAAGGCCTTGCAGATGCTTTAGGAGCCTCTCTCACCACCCAAGCCACAGTGACATGTTCCCAGCCTCTTCCCGGTCCTTGGGGCACAGCCTTCGGCCGCACCACTGCCCCCCTCAATTTCGGAGACCCAGAGCGTTCAAACCGCCCGTGGCGCTGGGGACGAGGCCTTCGCCCCTGCTGGGAAACGCGGGGGCGAGGCGAGGCAAAGCGAGGGGGAGAGCCCATTAGCTCCACAGCAGCTCGCTGAGGACAGGGCCATGCCGACGCCGGCCACCCTCAGCCATCCCAGGGCAGCTCCCGCCCCGCCCGGGCCCGCTGTCCCTCATTCCCGAGGTCCCTGCTGGCGGCGGCCAACGCCGAGCCGGCAGCGCCCCCTGGCGGGCGGCCGCCGCCATGGCGGCCCTGCCTGCGCGGCCCGGCTGGGCCCTGGCGCGGCGGGGCGGCCGCGGCGCTGAGGGGCGGCCCCGGCAATCTCCCCGCGTCTGTGACCATTGTTATCAGGGTGCTGCAGCGCGCCTCGGCTGAGGGCACGGCAATTTCTGGGATTGTCGATAGCCATGAATAATGCAAGGCGCTGCCGCAGAGGCTGAGGAGTCCGCGATAAGGGTATCGAGAGATCAGCGGAGGCTCCAACTTTTTGAAAGTGGGGAGTGTTAAACTCGATTCCCGGCGCCCGGTCCGCCTGCATCAGCCGGTCCTCGCGTAGCAGTTCGCATCCTGGAATGCTCTGTGCACCTCTCCGGTCCCGGGAGGATGCTGGAGGATGCAGAGTCCAGCAGCTGGCCTCAGGTGGTCCAGTGCTCCGGTCCGGCTCCCTGCTCAAGCAAGGCAGGGTCAGCTCAGAGGTACGAACTGTCTGTCCAGGGCTTCATCCCCTCAGGTCTCGAAATCCTGCAAGACTGGGAGATGCACAGCCCTACGGACAACCTGTTGCACTGCTTGGCTGTCTTTGTGGGGAAAAGCATCACTGATAGGCACTCTTGTTTCAAGACTGTGACAATTAACTCCTGTCCTCCTACCCTGCAGCGCTGAGAAGAGCCTGACTCCATCTTCTTGACAGCTTCCTTACAGGAATCAGAAGGCTGCTGTCTTCACTAGCTGCATAGCTATCAGACGGTCCCATGTAGGCCTCTTTTCCCCATGCTGAACAAACCCCATTCCCTCAGCCTCTCCTAACAGGGCAAGAGCTCCAGTGTTCAATTATTTTAATGCCCTTGCTAGACTCATTCTAGTTTATCCATGGCTTTCCGGCACGGTGAATTCTCAGACTGGATGCAGTGGGGCCTAACAAATGGTGACCAGAGGTGATTGTCTCCTCTCGTTCCGTGGCTGGTATAGCACAGGATGCTCTTGGCCTTCTTTGCAGACAGTCTGTGCTCCTATCTTATGTCCACCAAGGCCCCCAAATCCTTTTCCACAGAGCTGCTCCCCCACCACTCTGCCTGTATTTCTCCTCAGGGTTCTTCCTTCCCTGGTGAGGGACTTGACGTTTGTCCCTGCTGAATTTTGTAGTTTCTGCTGCATAACCCACTGAGGTACTATTACTACTATTATCTAAGCTTGACCATCCGAACAATTTTTTATCTGTCTAGTTATCCACTCATCCAAACTGTGGTATCTCACCTTGGATATAAGAATACTGTGAGACAGGGTGTTAAAAGTTTTTCACAAGTCAAGGTGCTGCCCTTGCATCCACGAATTCAGACATTTGTCACAGAAGGCAAATCAGACTGTCATATCAGACTAGTCAAGCAGTTGGCAAACTCATGCTGACTCTTGCAACTTTCACCATGAATCCCAGGAAGGAGCACGATCCAAAGCCTGGGGATGGTGGTGTTCCAATCTGGGCACCAACACACTTGTGAATGTTTTTGTAGTGTTTTTACCTTCTCATTTCAACGCCTAGAGAATATCAAGAATGTCAAAGAGCAGTTTGCCACTGATGACAATGTTAACTGTTCTTGGAGCTTTCTGTTGACAGTGTTGTTGGCTACATAACCAGCTAAGGATGAAACATTACCAGCTGTCTATTGGTAAAGGGAAACTCTGGCAGAAAAGTGATTTATTCAACATCACACAATGTGTCTGTTGTCAAGCAGGAGCAGAACTCAGGATGTACTCCCTTCTGGTCTCATACTCATCCCCAAATGCATCACATGACAACTAATGCCAAGAACATACTTTTCCATTCAAACTTTCGAGACAAATAAATACTTCTTCCATCCAGTGACCTCAGCTTAAGGTTTCATTGCATTATAAATATACATGTCTAACATGTATAACAAAAAAGCAACACAATGGTGAAGTGAATTAGCTGGATTGCAACATGCACTTGGCTCTGATAATAAGCACTTACAGGGAACATGAGCTCATTGGGGACTTAAAAAACCTAGGATGACAGACTGAAAAAAGCAGGTACATGAACTGAGACAGCAAAGCTGGCAAAAATATTGTTGTTGGAAATGGAAAGTAAATATTTATTTTATATTTTTATGGGAAATTTATAGGTGTGTGTGTTTTTATTTTGATTTAAAAAATACTACATTTTAACATAAATATAACTATATAGCTCTCATTCATGTTTTAAAACCTTCTGTGCAACTTTTAATTTTAAAATGCAAAAAGCATACGACAGTGTCTTTCTCCTCTTATTCCTTTCCTGAATCATCCTTGTTTCACCTAGGAAATCATTGCTGTGTCTTTGTCAGATGTCTTCTTAAAGGTACAAAACAAAGCATCTAGGTTTTCTGTATGTGTGTAAGTAAACTAAAAGGAATCCAGTGTAACATGGGGAGCCAGACACAGAAGGTGAAAACAGTATAGTATGGATTTCCATCCTATCATCAGCTCTGCCTTCTGTGTTTGCTAGTTGTTTGGCACATTCTGCTTGTGAAATGGCTGTGCATGTTCTAATGTTGTATGTTGTCTCCAGGAGAGAAATGAGGAGTTTCTTATGCTGTGCTTATGCACAGTTCTCCCAAATTAATTTAAAATATTCACATGTACAAAATAGCTAACATATGAGAAGGCTATTGCTAATTTCCATACAATAAACAGGCTAAATCATTTGCTTAGTTTTGTTGATATATCCAACCAAGTCAGGGTTTTCTGCTGGGGTTTTTTTGGTAGTTTTCTTTCGTCTTCTTTGTCCCCTCATCTCTAGAAATGAACTGCTCTTTGTGTTGCTTTGATCCAACAGAAAAGAAAGGCATTATAAAACGAGTCCATTAATAACATTTGTAATATTTATCAAATAACTATTCATCAGATCAGAGAGTGGCAGGACCTTCCAAGGTGTTAAACAATGGCATAATACCAACAGGGAGGTGAGCCACCAACAATATTAAAAAAATATCTAAAGCAACACGACAAACACACTCTGCAGCTCCTTGTCTAAGAACATACCTATGGTCTCCTTGCACACACACTGTGTTTGCAAAGAAATTATGCAACCAGACATGGTGGGTGGGATACTCCATTTCTAGATTATTTTAGCCCAGATTCTTTTGCAGTTCCCTGCACTTAAATCCCGAGTGGCTTGGATGTGGTAGTTACATGAGTACAAATCAGGCCAGTATTTGGCTCTTTAGTTCAATACTTGTTTACTGAAAGGTAAAAAGGGACATTTCTTTTTTTTATTACAACTTCTCAGCAAGCATTTCGCCACAAGGAGAAAACCATTATTATGTTTAAGTAGTGCTATCACAAACCCCAGCACATTCAGGAGCTGTCATGGGGCACTGCCTAATCTGAGAACACCACTGTCCTCTAAACTGAGCAACAAATTGACACTACTAATGTTAGAAGTCAGTATCTTTGTCTGATCATCAAAGTTTACATTTCAGGATACTTCAGAAGGTACACCTCTCCTCACACAGAGGAAATAAGGAAAAGCTTGGTTGCAAGTAATTATTGCTGTGCAGAAAACAGTACCTGGAGCAATTGGCTTCCCTGGGAGTTGGATCCAGGTCTGCTGTCTGGCTGGCTGAATCATAGGACTAGTCAGCATGACTTCACAGTCTGCAATTTGGGTAAAACACAGGAAACCACCTGTGGCTACGCTAAGGAGAGGCATTCTATTATTGCAGGATTTGCTATCTGTTTCTGAATCTAATAGCTTGTTTCCTAACTGTGCACTGATTTGAATGTATTTGTTTTATTGCACTTGTCAGTGTGATGAATGCCAAGAGTGAAGTTAATGTTGGGCTAGGAAATACAGGGTATTGCAGTCTTCAGTATGTACTAGGTCCTTTTCCTCAGAATACTCAAAGCCTACCACAGTCTCAGCATTTTAAAAGACCCTTGCCCACTTCATGATGATGCTGGATTTGCTTGAATGCTGGTAACACAAAAAATTGGTTTGGCAAATTTTAGCTGCAACCTGTTCACTGTCTTTGCCCAAAGAACAGGAAGGAAAACAGCAAAGTTTATGTATCGCTGTGTAGGCTAAGAAGCAACACAGCATGCCCAGAGAATGGTAACCATGAATGCTATTGCTGTGCAATGAAAATGATGGGATGCTTGGAATAGAGATGACAAAACACTATGAAATTCACTGTAGGAGGATGTCTATAAACCACCAAGGGACTAGCATAGGTGTAGTATGCATAACACCCATGGTATTGTCTGAAGGGCATATGTAGATGACAAAACATTCTTCCATGGCATTCCAAGAGATGTTGTATGGTACAGACAAGCCCATGGGACATGATGGGAGTACTGAGGGAGCTGTCTGGTGTCATTGCAAACCTGCTTCAATTATCATTAAAAGATTGTGGTGACTGGCCAAGGTTTCTGCAGAATGTGAGAAAGCATGTCATCCCTATCTTCAAAAATGGCACAAAAGAGGATTCAGGGAACTGGACCTTATCAGTCTCACCTTGACTTTGGGGAATGTGATGGAGAAAATAACCCTGAAAATAATTTCCAGTTATTTTAAGATGGTGTTTGGGAGTAGTCAGCACAGATTTACTTGTCACTGGACAAGGGGAGACCAATGGACAGGGTCCCAGACAACCAGGTCTAGGTGGTCTGCTTCAGCAGGGGGGCATTGGACAAAATGTAGTTCAAAGGTTCCTTCCAGCCTCAGCCATTCTGTGATTCTGTAAAATGCATCTGTGGCATTGCTAAGGACTACAGTTTGTGTGTGTGCTTGACACATACACCAAATAAGCAATTAAAATGCATGACAGGAGATAAACACTACCATGTTTTCGGAGCATCTATAAACTGGAGCTCTGTTTATTATTCCGTGGCCCAAGCAGCTGGAAAAGTGGATCTCTGCATACACCACTTAATTACCAGCACAGAGAATGGTACTGTTTGCTCTAAGTAAAGGTATATGAGCAACCGATTTTGAACTACGTCTGTGATTAACAGTAAGTGCTTTGGAGTCCTGAGCTGCTGAATTAAGTGAATCCCAGGGCATTCAATATTAATTCTGACTATTCAAAAAAAAAAACTAAAAGAGAGGCAGATCCTGGAAAGAAAACCAGAAATCCCAATCTAGTAGCTGTGCTTCTATCTCTAGCATTTACTCAATTTGTTTTCCTTTTATTCATTCTTCCCATTCTTAGGAAATAATGGTGGCAGAGAGTGACTTGGAAAAAACATATATGGACAAATCTGTGGAGAACAGTTGAAATCAGGCCCCTTGTCATCAAATCTATTCCACTTTGCTGGCTGCTGGCTGTGCAATGGTTTTGTTCCACAACTCAGAAATTTTGTAACAGGAAATCTCTGCACTGGCTAATTGGAGGCCACCAATTCTGTGGGGTAACAAATCACTTAGGCTTATTAAAGACAAGAACTCACAGCCACGTATCAAGTGTATATATGAGTGCATAATATTTTTAGGTTATTTATAAGGAAGTGTCTTGAATGGGCCTGTTTTCCAACGCTCACCTAAACCTGTTTATCACCTTCAAGAACCCTGCTCCAGTACAGCAAGACCCCTCTGCTAACAGCCCTGATATCACACTCCTCTTAAGATCAGACAGACCTATTTTGAGAGTGTTGTACATACTTAAAAATAAAAACTCAGAAAAGTAAGAGACCAATTAAAATGCTATAGAAGCAATGCTGGGAATATGGCAATCATACTTCAAAAATCTGTTTGCTGTTGTTTTTATGACTGCGTGTTAACTCCATTAAGTTTTAATGCACGCTGGAATGCTATGAATGACAAGTGGCAAAAATAGCTTTGAACAAATTCCTTGCTGTGACACTTTAAGGAGGACATTGCATTAACAGTTTATTTCAATAATACAAACTTCTGAGAGACTGGAAATTAAGTGTTCCAAATGAGCTTTAAATATAGCACAAGAAGTTTCGGCTTTAATGGACAAAGCCTGTTCCCACTAAATGTACCATTGTACTGCCAAGAGGGCTTTGAAATAAAATAAAGTGGCAAGTTCAAGGCTATTAGTGTCAGAGTCAGACAAGCCAAGCAATTGTAAATTAAGCTGATCTCGGTATTAAAGGAATCTCTTTGCATGAACTCTTATGTTCCCCTTCACTCTGGAAACCAAAGTTGTTCCCTTGAGAAGGTACCTGGCTTCTGAGGCATTTGCTGAAGCATGAGAAATACTATAGATGACTGCTTGAATAATTTCCAGCTAACAAAGTATCCTTATTTAAAATCTGATCTTCATTAATGCTCAAAGTGCAGAAAAAGAAAATTAAATTCAAAGAAACTTATAAAAGCTTCTTGTAAAATAACAGTACTCCTCAGCAAAGTCTTAGGGTTAATAACTACAGATTAGTCAAGTCTGTAACGCTAGACTGAATCATAACAAGAACTGGTTTTTGTAGCATTTCCTTCTTTGGTAAAACCCAGAAGATATCACTTTTTATTATGAGGTAAGCAAAGTCTGCTGACAAAGATTTTTCATTTAAACTGAGAAGGAGGACCCAGAAAATGAACAGCAAATGGGAACAAAAAAAAAGTTTTCACACCTTTGAAAGTCTGTGACAAATCAGGACAAGTCAATGAAATTACAGTCTCCATCTCTGAATGGTCTCTTTGTCCAAGTGGCTGCAGGGAACAACCTGATCATAACCCTCATGTAGTGTCATGTCTGGCACCCCTTCTGGGTGCTTTGGATGCCTTAGGGCCTGGCAAATGCCAGTAGAGGTCTGGACAATTGAATCAAACTTCTGGTCTAGGGCAGTGAGATACTGGGTTTTGAGGCCCCGGTGATGGTACCGACCGGACCTCTGCTGCCTATGGCAAAGTTTAAAGAGCAGCCCGTGCCAGCCCTGACACACAGACACACAATACAGGACTCTGTCTCAAACTTACCGCCACTCAAAGGCAGAAAAAGCAGCCATGGTAAACAACCTGTTTCGTTTCTCCACTTATGATGGCAGCTGAATCAGGCCAAAGAAACAGACCTTTCAAACTATGTGCAGCAGAAGATACAAAAGGTTCCCAAACTCTAAAACCCTGTCTTTTTGTTCCTGTGTTAATAAAGCCGACTCTTCACATAGTGGGACTTGTTGATGGGACAGTCTGAGAAACCCTTTCTTGTGTCAACACAAAGAGCCTATATGCCAGCAGGTCTCCTTTGACAGTGCTGCATTCCATTTAAATATCTTTTCTACTTGTTCTTTGATGCACTTGGGCTAAGATTCCCAAATTTACTGCACTATTTATCCTCAGTTACTATGTAGCTTAGGGATTGCTTAATAAATCTATCAGCTAGAGAAATTAAAGCCTAACTCTTCCCTATCCTAGACTGATGTCTTATGGGGCCACAGTCCATGAATCTTGAATTGTTTTCTTCACAGTGAGACAGATTCATCCAGAAGAGTGAAGCATGCCCCTACCTTGCCTTATAGCCCTGAGGTTACTACAGTCTTCTGGGCAGTAGCATACATGAATTTGAACCCTCTTAGATTGTAGAGAAAATGCCTCTCTCAACCTTGCAAAATGTTTTCTGCACTGAACTGGTTAATGTCTTACTGAAAAGGGCCTGGAAAAAACCCCTGAACACCCACATCTCAATCTATTGCAAGTGAGTACTTCTGTCAAACAGTAAGGGTCAAAAGCATCAATGTTACTGTTTTCTACTGTTAATAAGAACCTCCAATTGTTTCTCTGCTGCATTTTGAGATCCTTTAACCAAAACTGTCCACGTTTCTTCAGGAAAGGACAAGGCCATTAGCTTAATGCTATACGGTTTGCACCCAACACTTCAGTAGATCTCTCCTGCCATATATATTATCTTTAGTAGCAGCTCTTGAAAACTGTGAAAGCAGAAACTATGTATTTTTACGCTAAAGCTGAAATTAATTCTGAAGCAGAATTCTGCATAAGGAGCGGTTTTCTTCAGCCTAAGACACATCAGAAACAAAAAGTGTCACTCTAAATGTTTATAGTCTTATGAATTTGGTGACATAAAAAATGCAACAAAAATATTTTGCACATGGCTCCACCAATTACACCTGCAATGTTATTAGCATGACCAGCAATGACCTCAGGGTGCTAACAGGCTCTGATTGCTCTTACCAGCTCATAACCACTGTTTTTCCTGCAATACCCCTCTGCAACCTCTTCTCCTCTTCCTCCTGGGGATTTAAGCTGCCAGTATTTGAACTCAGCTCTGACACAGCACAACTGCGTAACCTACTGCAGCTTGGCCACTCTGCTGTTTGCTGCCTGCATCCTGGAGTGGTACCTCAGATGGCCAAACCAATGAAGCCATCCCAGAACCAGCTGGCACACCCAGCTGACATATCCAGACACCTGCAGGACAGCAGGACTCCACCACTTTCACTGGTGCTATTATTTTTATCACTGCACCCAACTTCTATCCCTAATTCTGCAAAACTCCAAAACCAGTACAGTGAGGAGCATGCTGAAATGTAAAATCTTTAGTTAAGTACTGAGAGCATTCACGTAATTGGAGCTCCAAGATCTTCTTGCCTTTACCTGCAGTACTTGAGGCTTCAGAAAGATAAATACAGTGTCAGAGGCTTCTGATGTCTTGTATTTTAATTCCTGATGATTTGCATTTTAACTGCTTAACAAAAAAATGGTATTTACTAAGCAGAAAATTATTTCTACCTGTAATTACTGTAACTTTAATTTCAAAATTGCTACAAAATCAAGTTATAAAAATGAATTTTTAAGGATATGCTAGTGTTACAGTTCAAAAACACAGCCAATACCAGGTAAAAGGTTTTATTCTCAAAAAAAAGTCAGCAATATAAAATATTTTAACATTCTGTTTAAATATTGGTGACAGATTATGCATTTCCTCAAATAAAGTGCTGTTTTTACAAATAGGTATTTCATTTTTACTTTTACTGCTGTTCTAACCTCATAATACTGAATAGATAAAGTATATTTTGGTTAACGAAGAATGCAGCATTACTTCTTTTTATTTCTTCCTATGAAACCATTACATTTTCAATCTGGACTCCTTTATCTGTATCCAATCAACAGAGGCATATTCAGTGTACGTATTTCCCCATGAAGAAGGTGTCACAATTTGTGGTGGTCTTCTTGCCTTCTTCTGTGCTTTTGTTGCTCTTGACTGTGCCCATGTAGGTCTCCCATGGTTCTTCATCTACAGGCAAGAGTGGAATGAAACATCCATCTTCTTGCATGTTTATCGATTCTTCCTGCTCTTCTTTGTTCTTCTTAAATCCAGACCACTGATGCCTTGAACAATTCAACACTTAGGCTGAACTACAAAAGTAATCTCTCTTTGACTTCTTGTGGGTTTTGTATTTTAAGCACGTTACTGCAGAAAATCCTATGTCAGTGTAGTCAGGACTAACCTTTCTAATTTGCATTTGTACACTTGGATTTACTTAGTCAGATGCCAAACTTCGCCATAAGAAAAAAAAGATTTTGTTCCAGTAGCTACCTTTTAGAAGAAACGGCTTCTTGTGGTTTTGAAGAGCAGCCAGGTGCTGTAAGAGGGAAAAAAAAAGTCTGAAAAACTGCAACCAGCAAGACTCACAGCTGTAAACAAGAGAGTAATTCCACAACTACTGGAAACAGACCCACATTTCCCAATGTAATTGTTATACCAGAATCTAACAATTTGATCCTGTAATTAATTTTACTCATCTTAAGCCGTCTCCTGTATGGAGAAGGTATAAAAAGTCAAACTCATGTGTGAAAAGGTCACCTACTGCCACAAAGTGTCAAGTATCCCTCTTTTCTCAATGTGCACTTTTCCAGCAAGTGATTACCTGAATCTTGTATGATTTTGATATGCAAGTCTATATTGATTTTGCTCCTATTTTTACTTCTCACTCTTCAATCTCTAACTCCCTCCTTTGGATAATTTCCACTTGATATTTTTGACTCTGAATCCAAAAGTGAAAAGTAAATATACAAACAACTCTGTATCTGCAGACATATATGTACCTATCAATATATACAACATACTATAATACGTAAAGAGAAACCAGAAGACCAGAATTTCCACTAACTACAGACTGAATGGCATCATATTCTTTTTCCATCATAGGCATAGCTACTCTTCATTTAAACTTTTGTCTGGAGAATATGCAGTTTATTCTTTTGATATCTATGTCCTGCCTTCGTTCATTGCCCCTACCAGATGTCTGGATTTTCTCTTTATTTCCCACCTATCAGAAGTGTTGTTTAGATGGTGGAGATTGCACTCATTTGATTGGGTGCATGAATCTTGACACAGCCTCCCAAAATAAACTAAACAATTAGTCCTGGCAATTGGGCATTCAGAAAGTCCTATTTTCTTTTTTACCAGAATCATGTAAGCAAAAGGGTCACCTCAAACGACAAAGAGAAACTTTTCCTGGGGTAATAGAATTTGTTAAGTCCCATTCTCTCAGAAAGCTGGACTTTACGCTGCCACTTGCTGTTTCACTGAAGTTGGAGGTCAGACAAAGGAGAAGCATTTTGTTCCTCAGAGCAGTCATTTTGCCTCATGCCTCCATGGGCTGGTCATCTGCTCTAAATGTCGAAGCAGCACAGTAATTCTGTGTTTGCTGGACACATTCGCTGGGCTATAAAGAAGCAGTATCTGCCTAGTAGTTTCTCTTATCAAGGACAGGGTGCATTGTCAATTTTCCATGCTGTAATGGTAGCCAAACTACCAAAGTGCCAAAATTCACCAAAACGTTCACTCTTGGAATTAATAATTTCATCAGAATTTTCTAAAGGTGACCAATTAATTTCCATTAAAAGAGAGCTGAAGGCAACACTCCCCACGCGTACTGTTTGCCTATTCAGAGTTCATGGTGCCTCCAAACCTAACGGCTTACAGGGCCAGTAACCTCTGAATTATTTACACTGCTCTGCCTTATGCAGGTCAGGAAAGGACTGGAGCACGGAATTCCCACAGCCTAACCTAGTGCCCCTGGCATGGGGTGGGGAGGAAGCAGTCTCAGTACTTCTGACAGAAATCAAATGTTTGTCGAAGCCTGTTGTTTTCTGATATGCAGAATCATCTCACTTCCAGCCCCGGGGATGATTCAGCAACTGATGTACAAAAGAAACTTTCTCCCAACTGTGAGCTTTACTATAACTGGAATAGCTCATCTGCCAAAACCCAACAAACCCTCAACTTTTCTACAAGTTCTTTAGTATAACAGGGAGCTCAGGAGTAATGATCTCAGCAGGAGGTGCTCAACCAGAAGCTACGAGAAGTCAGCAAATGATTTTGAACTGCCAAAAAAAAAAATCCAGAAGAAACTGCAGCGTGTTCCCTAAAGAAGCCTGTTGGGTGAAATTAGTTGCACCATCAATCCTCTACTTCTGATGGTCTTACTTTTTTTTATTCTGCCTCTCCTTGTTTTCCTTCTAGTGTATTCCCTAGAAGGGTGAATGTAGATAATCACTGCAGTGCTCCTTCCCTATAAACACTCATCTGGATGCACTTCTATTTCTGCCGCCTGCTATCTCATACCAGCAACAACAACTGACCCAGTGGTAGCAGGGGAGCGACTGAGCCTGGGCAGTGGGGACTGGAGCATTTTGGGCGGAACTAGATCTAGGGGGAGACTGGAGCTATAGATGGGGAAGGGTGTAGAACATTTGCAGACAACGTGATAATAATCAGTCGACAGACCTCCCAGAATTATAAACTACATTTCCAGAAAGTAAAGATTAAATTTCTTTCCCCCTGCTTTTTCATTTCTGATTCTTATGGATATACCTGGATTGTATTTCACTTTCTTCTTTACACCCCTACAGGCTGCAAACTTCGTAAAAGCAGAGATACACTGACAGCCACTCTAGTTTAGGTACTGAGCTTTTAAAATGACTCAAAGTATTCACAAAATCACAGGTAGTATGGAAAACAGTGAAACCAACGCAGCTGGAAGAGCAGAATGTTTTCATTACCCTGTGAGCTACACCTAGCTTTCTAAAAGGGCAGATCATGATGTGGCTTTCTTGCTAATGGTGTCCAGACAGGCTCCTATGAAGAGCTGTGGAGAAACGAGATGTTACAGACCATACAAGAAGCATAAAAATTTCACATATTACTTTTCAAATGCACTCACAGGAGGCAGCCAGTTACAGATGCCATGATGTAAATCAATGATTAGACTGTAATGAGCTAGAGAAGTAAGTTCACATCAGAAAAAACTAATTTTATTTACCATGGAAAAACTTGGGAAGGATTCAATTTCAGAAGCCTTCTTTAGGTGGGAGTCCAAGACATCTTAACCTGAAGTACTAGCAGAAAAGAATACGAAACGAATACACAAAGCAGGTAATAGCAAATTTCTAAGCCAGATGTCCTAGAGAAGCACAAGGATCAAGCAGCTGCACTGCTGTGCACAGAGCACAGGGTGTTGTTTAAATTGTCATATAACTGAGATGTGATAACAGTGATGCAAATCTTTTTAACGGTTCAAGATGAAATGCAGGGAAACAGAGACCAGTGAGATGGACAGTAATACCAACCAGCTTAGCAAAAACTGTAACAAAGAATCTGAAGTTTTGTGGAAAACAATCAAAAAGAGATTTGAGAAGTCTTGCCTCACCAACCTACTAGAATTCCTTGAAGGTGCCAACAGTCTTGTAGATAAAAGATGTCCATTTGATGCCTGGATTTTGACAAGGCATTTCACAAGGTCCAAGGTTAGCTCTTAAGATAATAAGGAACCCACAGGGTAAAAAGAAAATTTCTTGTGTGGATAAATAATCTGTTAGGGAGGCAGAGGACAGAAGGTTGCAGTAAACAGTGATTTTTTCCATAGTAGAGAGATTCACCACTAGTATTTCATAGGGATCTGCATGAGGATATTCAGGACATGAACAGTATATTCAATATATGATTCTGAGAGGGCATATAGAGTGAAGGGACAAACCTTCCTAAGTTATCCACATAAATAAAAAGAAAGGTAAACAGAAGACTGGCAAAAGGACTTCATGTGACATCTGTGCCCAAACAATAGGACAGCAGACAAAATTTGGTGAAGATAAATATGAAATAATATGAAGTAAGGCAAATGGAAAAGAACATGTATGTGTGTTTACATAAAATTAAAGGCTGTGAGCTCAAACTCAGTAGGTTTGCTGGGTTGTAAGACGTAATTCCAATTAATGCCAATTCAGTCTTCAATTATAGTCAACACAGCAAAGTACTAGAAATAACTAGGAAAGGGCAAGAGAATGGAAAGCAGAGAACACAACTGAGAAACAGACATTACTCTGTCATGTAAATCCATAATACGCCTACATTTTGAACACTGTATGCTAGGCTGGTATCCCCACGTCTGAAAAGGTAATATCAGAAAAGAAAAAAACTATGGTATAGGGAATGACAAAGCAGTCTACAAGCCTTCCACTTGGAAAAAAACATGAATGGAGAAGAGTATCTCAGTGATCTGTAAAATCATCAATGGCATGGAGGCGGTGAAGACGAAACAACTGCTCACTGTATCTTCTGAAGAAGTCAGGACATGGCAAGTTCTCAGCAAATGAAAGCAAGAAGCTCTTCACATGAGTGTCAGATGAGACTGGATGAAAAAGTTGAACACAACTGTATGGACCTTGGATCTGACTTGGTACAGCTGCTCTTATGCTCTAAAATTTTAGACATTCCTGGAAATTACTTCAGGTTCCACAGACTGCATAAGGGTTCCACTGCTACTTTTTACAATAAAAAGCAGCTTACCTGGTGCAGAAACTTTTATCTATGTGTTCTCTTCCTCTTCTCTGTTAGTGCTTCTGTTTCTGTTTCACAGCAAAATCTGCCTCATGGAGCTCTCACACACAAAAACCCAAAAGCTAGATCTCTGATGCAGCCTTCTTGCAGCATCTTGTCAAAAGCTCAACAGGAGCAACTGCTGCCTCCATTCTTACAAAAGGATGTTGTCCCCAACTCTGTGCCACCATTCTTTTCCTTTGATGTCTTCAAGACACTTAAGGTCAGCAAGTTGCTTGCAGGTACGTTATGCCTCTATGCTTCTTTGGTTCTTGAGTAATTCCAGTTCTCTGCACCATGCAATCAAATCCCAAATAGCTTCTGCTCACCTAGTAGTACCTAAACAAGAGGCTCTTCAGCTCTGGGATGTTACCAAGAGACATCCAGAAGTTCCCACACATGCTGACTACGCTGAGAATGGAAAGTTGCACAATGCATACAGGGACACCTGATACTGGCTTTCAGCCAAGCAGACTACACAGAATACTGGAAATAGCCCATATTCACTAACTAGCCCAGCAATTCCCAGTTTTCCCCAAGACATCAGCAGGTAAACAGTTAGCACCTGCTTTCACATAGCTAGTGAAATGCGGCTGACTGAGACTGGAACAACTGGGACTAGCTCATTATAAAGGTTTCCTAAAGCATACAATACCTGAATTATTTAACATCGCTCCTAAACAAATGAAATTATCTTGTGAGTGGATGAAAGCAGCAAAATAAACAATTGAAGACGAAGCACTTTTAACATGGTGAACTTCTCAAGGCTAGTCAATGGCTTTTGTTGTTTCTACTAAAACATGGATACAGAAGTACACATGTGAATAGGTTATGCCCCATTCCTTAATCTGGAGTAACAGATGAGTATCTGCCTTTGTTTCAGGTGGCTGTCAGGACACAGATTTGCAATTTTCATATCAGAGAGTGTAGGAAATGAATTCATTAATTACAGGTCAGCAACACCTTCCTGTATGTTTTGGTTACAGACAGTGCATTTTAAAAGGCAGTTTCTCCAGCTTGGCTAGCACACAACACTGGTGCTTGGAATACATGTATTCCAAAGAATCCAACTATAGATAATATAAAAACACCACCTATGCAAAATAACTAAATGCATACATACATGAACACATAATTAACATAGCTGCCTAAACTGTTATGCTAAATTGTAAATCTTGAATATATTTATTCTACCTGATCATACTAAAGTGTGTCCTATAAAGAGCATGCAAAAGAGTATAAAGAGTATGTATCATACAGGAACACCTCCCATTGATGCTACGTTGTACATACAGACACTATAGACAGTATATTGTATACTCTGGTTTGCTATACTTACATCCATTTTCTGTGTTTAGTAATGTAAAACAAAAATCTTATGCTTATTTCAGATAGTACTGAGGGGTGTATAAACATCTTACAGGTACCTCTACTTTTCATGTTGAAATCTTCTCTACAGCCTCAGCAAGAGACATCCATCATTAACCAGGAAAGCAGCTAACTGGCTTGTCACATTCTGTCTTCCAGCCAAGTATTACATAAAATATCCACACATTTAGATATTAGGAAGACTTTTTTCACCTAAAGAGTGATTAGACATTGGAATGGACTGCCCAGGGAGGTGGTGGAGTCACCATCCCTAGAGGTGTTTAAGGAAAGACTGGACGTGGCACTCAGTGCCATGGTCTAGCTGTCATGGTGGTGTTTGGTTATAGGCTGGACTCTGATCTCAGAAGTCTTTTCCAACCTAACTGATTTTGTGATTCTGTGATTCAACCAGTAATTCATTTTTCAATTAATTTCAGGTGCTACTTACATTGGGAATGACCTGGCGGTCGTGTGTTACTAACGCTACTCTCAAAGGAAGAGTGGAAGTTGTGTATGGTTTCCTGTAAAATCTGTCTCTCTCGACCCTGTAAAAGAACAGTAAAATAAAATAAGGTATTCTTAAATTTCTGTTTACAAAATGAATTTATTAAGAATTCACAACATGTGTAAATAATGTGTGTCTATGTTCAGTATACTATTAGAAACAATAACAAATCCTCACCTCACAGATACATATCGAAAACCTTGTAGTAATCTTTTCCTGACACTACCAGACAACAATAGAAACATTTTTGTTACTTTCTTCCTATCTTTATTGCATATCTTAGCATGGAGCATCATCCACCTCCCCTTATTTTTAGCCTCATCACTACTGTTGATCTTAACTTAGGGAAATTGTCTGTGTTTTGTTTGTCTGAGCTTCCACTATTAGAGAGCGAATGACCTCAAATCTAAAAAAGCTGCTGAGAAGCTTCAGCAGGCCTAATCAAAGATATGTTCCAGTACAAACTCCGTCTGACAAGAGCACTGTTAACTGTACACATCTTAGCAAATCTGTTTATATTGATATAAAACTCAAAGGCAATAAAAGTGTAAGAAATGAGAGAAGCACTATTTACCTGATTACAGAGGAATCAAAACCTTTTATGTTAACCAAAGGACACCTATCCTCTTATACTGCATTCTCTAGCTGGACTATTGCAGCCAGATGATTCTTTTTAGCACCACTGAAATCAATATTCAGAAACTGCAACATTGCTCCTGTTTACAAACAGCTTCTTCACTGGACTAGGAAAGAGTAATTGAAAGAGAACAGGAAGTACCACAAAGGAAGATTTTTCACTAATCAAATACATGAAACACTTTGTTTGGAAAAAATTAATTTAGTTTTTCTAACTAACATCTGCAACTGAATTTCAAAATGTATGTTGAATTAATTATATAAACAAGCCTTGAAATAATTTACTAAGTACAGTACTTCAAAATGTACCTTTCCTGCATTCAGTTCAGAAATAGCTGCCAAAATTTGCTGTCTTGATCCATCAGTTTTAATACCCAGCTCTTTCAGATCACCATCAGTAAGTGTAAGAAAAGCTTCCATATCCACCTGCATATTAAAAAAAAAAAAAAGAAGAAATAAAAGAAAAAAAATATAAGAAAAATTTACCTATGCAAAGAATCATTACTACAGGTTAAAAGTGGTTTGTTGGGTTTTTTTAATCATATAGACTTACTGTAAATATTGTGCAATAAGTATTTTTAAGGAATTACCAGCACCAAATAGTACACATTTTACCACTCTGTTTTAAGGCTTCTAATCTGCTGTTAATCATTCAATGAATCGTGATAGTACATCTAAAATATCAATGGATTTTTAGTTTTTTCCCCATCAATTTCTATTAATACAGAATATATACTCTCCACAGAAATTCCTCTGCCTACAGTAGCAGCTACTCGATTATGCCTAAGGTTACTCTCTTTTCTTTTCTTCACCCTTTCCCCCTAAGTACTTTTGGAATTTCAGAATATTGTGTTTACTTTTCCGGTGTCTCCTGAGAAAAACCTAGGTTTTGTTTATATATCGGTTTTTATTAACAACGTATCCATAAGGCTGTGATAAGAGTAAATATCTAAAACTTTTCATATTGATATAACCTACACACACAAAGCATATTAATTCCTACACAATGCTCCCTTGCCTATCATGCAGGGGAACAATAATAACCCAATATATTGTGATGCAGCTAAATTGTCCAGACTTGTGCTGAATCCTGAACTCTGTAGCAATGTCAACTTAGTGCATGTCCATTCACTACCCTTTGCTTTGACCAAATAAACACACAATATTTGCTCACATCTGATCCTGCCTTTAACACTGTAATGAATTAATTTTACTTATTTTCAGCAACATTTCCTTTCATCGCATCCTTCAGCAAGTCAATGTCACTGGTCTCATCTACCAGGATGCCTACATTCCCCAATTTAGTTCTCCTGTTGCTTATGCAGAGTGGATAAAGAAGATAAAGCAGCCATCTCAGTGACTCCCACCCTGCTGCTCTCCGTCTGCAAATGAGGTTCCAGCTGTGATTCCAGGTATGATACAGTATGTCCTATAAACTGTTTAGCCACATTGGATACAGACATATATAGAAAAAGCAGAGTGTAAAAACAGAGAGGAAAAAAAGCCCCATCTATATAAAAGGTGCAGGTTAAGTGTAAAAAGGTCTTCTATTTGCAGTATCCTGGAGAATGCCATAAATATCACTTGATCCATGTTTCAAGGTCCTCTCTGCAACCAGGAATGGTTGTAGTACTTGAAATCTCAGATCACAAATCTGATGCAACATGCATTATACTCTACTTCCATTAAAACAGCAAAAAAAAAAAGATCATTTAGAAGAGACATACCTCCTGTTCCTCAAATATAGGCTGATATTTCTCAAGTGACAATTTTTTAAGGATGCCAGTCAGCTCATCTGTAATAATAGAAAAAAAAAAAAGAAATCAACCCCATGGACTAGAAAAGATTTTCATGATCTCAGCATTATGAACTGAAAATATATATTAAAACCTGTATTTTCCATAGTCATATATGGTAACAAAAAACCAGCCACATTTATTCTCCATCAGAAATTGAAATATTGGCTTACTCTGTATTGCCCTTTCTACCTCATTAAAAGGATCTTACAAAACCAAACCAGTAAGAACAACCTAAGCACTTCAATGCCTAAAATGCAGGTGCTTGGCCCCAGATGGCTGACCCAGATTGTGCAGGTTACACAGCAAAACTCCTGAAGCAGGCAAGGAACTGAATGGCATATTTCTATGTCATCATCCAGGAAGGTAAAGTGTAGAGCAAGCAACCACACACCTGCTCATTCAAAACACCGATCTTTCTGAACCCTCTTCTCCTCATGTGCCCGACATCCAGGCATCTTGAACACAGATAGCTGAAGTCCAGCTAAGATGAAAACTGAAGTTTTACAAGCTCACCTTGCAAATCTAAGAGCACTTAATTTTGTCTTTCCTCTTAAATTCTAAGGAAATTAAATGTTGCAGGACCTGATAGTGACTTTCCTCAAACATCTAAAATGTGATTAGTTAAAAAGCATAAATGCACTTTCAGAATAATCTGACATTACCTCTCTTAATTACACATTACCTCTCTCAGTTAAAGTTTTATTACTTTGCTACTTAGTCACGAGTAACTATCTGTTTTTTCCCCTTAAGTAGCTAAGTGGTCAGTTAAACTAAGAAGTCAGAGTCAAAATGAAGAACATGAATTATTACACTATAAAATGAAACTATATTTAATATTCTGCATATAAACTCACTTTCATTTTAAAGACATCACTAGTCCATTACCAAATATACTTTGCTTTCATTTATTTAATTTCTTTATCTTTTGACTTTCCCTTTCATCATCAGTAGCAACATGAAAGAGAATCTCTCACTCTAAGCTTCTCAAAAGACATCAAATACCTCAAGATAAACACACTTTTGTGTACTATTTTGGAAGACTTCTTCTTCACATAGAAGAGTCCACAGACAACCGGAGAGAAAAATTCTAGTTGAGTCTTATTTTCTGCTAGGGTTTTGTTGGGTTTTTTTTTACCTTAAGTACAACTAACTTGGTATGCCTAACATGATTTGCAAAAGTTGACAGGGTCTCAGGCTAAAAGCCCTAGTACCCTGATGTTAATCCATGGGAAAAGGTAACCAGTTTTAAAAATGTATCATGGGAACTTCTCCACATTGTCTGATGAAAAATATCATCTTAGAGAGAGAAAACAGGATGCACATTAGAAGACCTTAGATATATTATTAACGTTTTTTTTCTTTTAGGGTGTTAGTTACCCTTGCATTTTTCATCATGCTGGTGTGCTTAGACTGTAGGCAATAACATGGGAAGAAACTTTCAGGGTCTCTGAGCTCAGAGTCTTATTGCCATAAACAACTGTAACACCGAACACCTTTCAGACACACAGAGACTGCTTTCAAGTGCAGGCCCTTTATGTTTTCTCTTCCTCTACCCCTCTTCCAGTTCCTGTATTATTACACTAAGGTTGAACAAAACCCGAAACCTCTCACTTTTACAACTCTTGCTTAACATGTTTGTCCTTTGCTTTATCACTCTCATTTGCTCTAAACTTACCTTGTCTCCTTACCCACATCCCTCGAGCAAGCTACAGTTCTTGGAGCTCTTACTGCTTTTGCTTTTTACTCCTATTTAGCACCTCCTTTTATATTAGTCTGTAGTAGTAAGGTAAGATTACCTTTCTCCAAGTTTTCAGAGCCTTCTTTCACTCTCACATGATTTCGTCTTTCATGATTCTCTACATCACTGGCTCTCAGAATAGGGCCAAGCTGTTGATGGTCCACCAAGTGGTTGCCTAAAAAGAAACAAAGAACACCTCTGAACCCTGCTGCCTATTGTTCCTTCACAGTAACAGTCAATGCAAATCAATTTTCTTATTCATTTAAGTTCACTTGAAAAAGAAAAGTTAACACTGCAGACCTTCTGTACTTATTCTTCTGATTACTGCTTGGCATATCAGCATTTGTACTGCTACTGCTGAATCAAATCAGAGTCAGAGAAGCCCTTGAGTTAAAGGAACGCTTAACTACAAAAGCTTACAAACACAATGAACCCAGAGCTACTTGAGCTTCTGACAAACAACCTGTTCTCTGCTACAAGGGAACTCACAGTATCCTGGCATTAGTGTGCAGTCACAAAACCCAGCTTCACTGGGTGAGATGAGAGCAGCTGACGGCTTGGGGAATTCACCTCATTATCCAACAGTGAGTTCTCTTCCTTTTATGTATCTCTAAATCGACAATTCTTATGTTATCAAGACATCATTACAAAATGGCACTAAATGTGAAAGGATTTGCTCCAGCAGTCACTAGAATATGTTACAGCTAAGCCATGAGAAGGGGACAGAAAGAGGGTAAAATATCACCTGTCTTCAGTGTCAAATGGAGTTACAGTGTTAATGGACAAAGCTGGCATAAGTGAAAACAAACCAAAATCAATAGAGACGATTTCAGAAAAAAAAAAAAATAGTACAAAGCGCCTTCATTTCTTATTTAAAAGGATCTGAGTCAAGTTATTTTCTTCACTTTTTTTGAGATATTTACAAGAGAAAACAAAGTTCTTGATATCCTGTTTCCAATGCAGTAAAATGACTTTTTAGAAGTTGTAATTTAGACTTAAAAGTCTAGTTTAAAAGTTATTAATCTTACTGGAAAAGTAATAACATTATCATTCTTTGCAGTAATCACGCAAGGGCATGGACTCCACACACAAGATGGGAAAAGTGCAAAGCCTTTATTGCGCACCCCGAATTCCCCTAAATACCAGCACCTAACAGGATATCACATCATATAAACAGGAAAGATGTTCACCACAGTGTTCCCCAATCACCTGGGGTATTGCACAGATATTACCTATTATGGTAGCAGGTAAACAATACCCTATAAAGTCACAAACTACAATTATCACTTCTCACAGGTCCAACACTGTCCACAAACCCATAATCCTCTCTCAGCCCATCCCCGGTGACCTGGATGCACTCCCAGGGTCACCTCCGGGCCCAGGAAAGAGGCTCCCTCTCCGGCCCTCAGGGCCCATCTCTCTTCCAGCACATAGTGCACCCCAACATTCTTTCTTATGACTTTAGTTAAAAAGAGGTTGTAATGTTATTTTGGTGATTTAGAAAAATAAATGTACTACAGCTCTTAATCAACTTAATGTAGCTATAACTTGCTATGAATAAAAAATGTATCTTTGTAGTGATGTGCTTCCCTGCATTTACTAAAACACCAAAAAAAATTCTAGTTTTGTACTCTCAGCAAAGGGTGAAAAAGAGGACTTAAGCCATGAAGGGGGAAAAGGAAGGAGGCCATGTAAGGTGGCCTACTGACATGTGCTATGCTAGCTTTGAGACGATACCAGTCTCTCTGTAAATGGAAAGAATCACAGGTTTTGGGAGAGAAAAAGGCAGTTATTGCAGGAACGCCAATCTCACTGTAAGAAACACCGTAATGTATTTTCTAGAAAGAAAAGAAACCTCATTCTCATGCAGATACACACACAGAGTCCAGTACAGGCACAGCTTTAAACACGTAGTGCTCTTGATGAATGAACGTCCTGTAATCACAGTGAGCTACTCACCATCCTCCGTAATAGTACCGCTGCTGGAGCCGTTGCTCTTGGCGTGTCTGTGAGAAGAAGAGACAGAAGACTCTGTGGTTTGAACCTTAGGAGATGGGGAAGGCGACGGGGAAGGTGTGAGAGTTGGTGATGTGCTTTTAGACGTAGATGAAGTCCCAGATGGAGGTCTTTTGTTCATCTCCAGTTTTTGCTGCAGTTAATGATACAATCATTTCAGTTAAAAAATAATCAAAGAAGTGCTTACCTATATATGATGCCTCACTATTACTTAAGTTGCCTATCATTTCTGCAGAGCATGTAGTCACAACTAGAAGTTTCTGCTTGATGTATATTGAAATAATTGGAGCAATAGTGATTATATCCCAGATGTCTTGTCTCCTCGAATTCATCAAGAAAAAATACATTTATTAAGGCTGTAATTTTGTAATAAGAAAATTACTTCTTGTAAAGCAATACTGCCCACAAGCACTACATTATTCTTTTTCTAAAAGGACTGTTGTGGCTTAAGTCCAACTGGCAACTATGCACCACACAGCCTCTCACTGACCTCCTCACCTCCCATGGAATGGGCAAGAGAAGCAAAAGTAAAACTTGCAGTTGAGATAAAAACAGTTTAGTAACAGAAACAAAGTAAATTACTTGGACTCTGAAAATAGGGATTTTCATTCAGAGAGTTCATTAAATAAATAAAGTCTCAATTAGAGATTGTCAAAGCATATGAGATGCTAATTTAAAGTAGCACTTCATGCTGGGTTAACCAGAAACACGTAGCAAGCATAAACTAAGTTTTGGGCGCATTAAACCCCTTGCTGCACAGGAATGGAAGTTTCCAGCCAATCCTCAAATTTATTATTACCTAACAGGAGTCAAGTGATTTATTAAAAATTTTGCAAATATATAACACATTTGGAGGCATGGAAAACAGGAAAACACATGAGTTAAAATGGGGAATAAGAATATACGTGTGTACACATATCATCAGTCTTTTCCAAAAGCAGTCAATGCACCTCATCTCCTAAATTCTTAGGTCTAAATATGTATTTTGATGTCTCCACTGTATGACCCAAAAAGAAGGTGATTTTTTCCTGGATTCCTGCATTCAGAGTTTAACTCTAAATACCTTTTGTCACTCAGGCTACTACAACAAACTGATAAAAAAGTTGATCTGGGTAACAATACAAGAAGTGAGAATGACAGTGGTTCCCATCTTTACAATTTTGCTTCTGTGCTGTGGCATAAATGGAACTTTTCTAGTTAATTAAAGAGATGCGGACTTATAAGATAAAACTTATTTGAATGGTAACATTCTTCCATTACTCTATCCCATGTCAGAATATAATACTTCCTTAGCCCTGCGCTGAATTGACTAGAAGTAATGTAGCATGATACAAACCTGAGAGGTCTCTGAAGAGCATCATGCACTCATTTCAACTTTCTGTCCCAAATTTCCATCTAAATCGTTATTGGCCATTTGTGTTTCAGAATGGTCTTCCCTCCCTAGCACACAGTCTGCATCCATTTAAATTACATCATCCTGAAAAATGTTACTCATATTTTTCTTTTCCTTTCTTTAAAGCTTGCACTATCTCACCCCTTTAGCAAAATTGATCAGTGCAATATCGCTGCATTTTTAGATCAGCTATTTCCAAGTTTAGACAGCACGATCCTAATGGGAGGACACATGCCATTCCTCAATGGATATAGACATTAAATTTCCAGCATTTATATTGCTGATTACAGCAACAAAGTAGACTGCTAGCTTTTGCAGCCAGTGTGGATCCATATTTGATTGTGTTCTCCCAACAGAAATCTCCAAATATCACCTCAGCTGAGTGATACATGAACATCTGTAGTGAGATCCACACTATGACATGTTTTGTTACTGGTGGACAGAATGAAACTCTTCTAGACATCTAAGCAAAGAGCACTGAAAAAGCTGTTGCCTTTCCAAAACAGTGGCATAAATGTTGTTTAAAAATCTTTTGTTCAACAGTATGATGAACAGCCTTTCCAGAAGATGATCTGCAGCACATTGCACTTCACTACTCTTTTATCCCCTAACATATCCCACTGTGAGTGGAAACAGTAGTTAAACTTCTCAGTGGCAGCACTGTTGCAACAAAAGGCTGCTGGATCTGCAGCCCAAAGCTCACAGGCACAGGTATTATCTCTTGGCGGGCTGATTAACATAACTGAGAAAAATGAAACTTTTGGGGGGCACACAAGGAGCTCTTCTGAAATTATTTCCAAGCTAAAAACAAGCTGAGAGGACATGCTGAGAGTTTAATTAAAACATACTGGTCAGACCACCTCTGAAAGAAAAAGCATTTGGTAGCTGCACTGCAGAGAGACTTTAATGAGAGGACAGGATGATAAAGGGGTTTTGTCTACAGGAAAAAGAGACAGATCATTTATAACTCAGGGAGCAGTTACATGGGATAGAAAGGGAGGAAAGATTATCATATGCCAAAGAATTGATATGAATCCTTAGGCTTTGGTGGTCCAGCTGAGTTAGAAATTTTAGCTCCCAGTCTCATCTTTGAAAAGCAACCAGTAGTCCCTCCACAATCAGGACTGACAGGTCAGAGATAAAGTGACTATTCATGGAAACTCTTTCAGCACTGGTAGTTGCACCTTTTCCTGATTTTTGTCCTCCAGAAATTTCCATTAATTTTCTGAACAACTTCGCAATTTTATTTATCATTTTCATGTACTGACTAAATACAAACACTGTGTACTGTTGCCATATAAGACATCACAGAATGACACTGCAGAAGTATTAAGTTTATACTCTGGTCATTTTAGCTTCCTCAGGCAAAATTTCAACAAGCTCACTGAAAGTTGCAAAGAAAACAAAATAAAACGAGCCGCTTGGAGATTACATAAGCAAAAGTTGCAGAAATTTTGCTCTTGCTCACATATTCTAACATTTGCAGAACACCAGGCATTAGAACATAAACCCCAAATTATGTGTTTTCTTTCTCTTGCTCTCTGAAATACAATGTTTCCCTGTGTAAATAAAACCATCAATTTCTCAACAGTGTATCACATCTGCTGTTACGATGCTGCTTTCTAACGTGTGTCTCTGCAGATCTTCAAGATTTAAAATCTTACCCTTTGTTGTACAAAGTAGTTAAGAACTTCAAAGTACATGCACAGAAATGTGCAGGTCATGAGGGTAAAGCTATCCATTCCAGGGAACTGACAGGTAAGTCAGCACAGATAGTACAGCCTGGGCAGCAAAACCCAACCTGCTCTTTAAAAATAACACCTAGTGGAGCAGACTGGATACATGCATGTTGTTGTGGTCAGCATCTCCTGGTACAAATTATGTCATGCTCTGCATTCAGGTTGAGCCTTTGAAGGGAAACTAGACAGAGAAACTAACTATACCACTTTAGAGTAAAATCCAGGAATAACTAACATAAAACACTGGATCTGGACCATAGAAAGAAATAATGAGAAACCATAACAGTGCAGATCTACCCTAAGATCAAGCATTACATTTACTGTTTTTTAACACAGAGTGAAATTAATATTAAAGTAAAATCATGTTTTATTATTAGGTTTCATCTTCTGTGGACTTGCACTTAAAAGTAAGGTTTGTAGAGCTGAGAAGTTTCCACTAATGTAACAAGCGTTCATTCATTTTTGGCTGTGTAATGCTGTGCACCAACCACCCATAACTGAGATATGACCTATTAAAATTAGCCAATCTGGAAGTGCAAAATTTTACATTTTCTGTTACCTTTACAACATGCCCATTGCCAACAATTTGAGCACACTGCAAATCCGACAGAGTAGATGAAGGAGTTGACTGGACTGGACTGTGCTGCTGGCTGGGTTTCTGTTCAGGTAAGCCTGCTGCTTTTCTTCTTTGGGCTGCAATCTGAGACAAAACATTATCTGCACTGCCACCTAAAACAAAAAATAGAATAAACCCAGTAAAGGAAACCATAATTTTGAAATGTTTGTTAACTCTCAAACATTCACTTTCATTTAAAAACTGACTGGATGAAGCAAAAGACAATTGTAAGGTTCAGTTCTGTCCAGCAGCTTCCAGAAAAAATACGAAAAATCAATTGCAGAAGAGAGAAGCCAGCCCTGTCTATACACACACACAGCTGACACCCTTACATACAGCTTTCATGAGCCACTTCACCATATTGCCTTCAACAACTACCAGGTACAATGCTTGCAGCTTTGGTTTTAATTGAAAACCAAACTGGTTTAATTGATTTTAATTTTAAACAAAAAGTAAGCAACATGTGTAGGAGTCAGCTCTATGACATGCATGGTGCAATGACATGGGGTGGACCCAGTAAAATCTGCATGGGATGGGCTGACCACTGACACTTCTGTAACAGATGTGAGGCTTTTCTTCCCTCAGGTAGATGTTCGAAGTCCAATCCCGTGCCACTAAATTTACAGAAGCTTTGCTTCTACAGTGGTAGGAGTGCTCAGAAAAGGTTCAATATCTTCTACCATCATCACAAACACTAATTTTTTACCTGAATCAGACACAAATTACTTTCTTATTAAAAATGGTACCTGATCTGTTATGCAGTTCTCCTCCATGCCTGTTAATTCCTGCGATGTTATTGGACCCACCAGAAGAATGGGGAGAATGGTTGAAGTTATTGGAATTTGAAGGAGATGCTGGTCTTCTTGCAAATGTTGGTAATTTGACTGGTCTAGTACCTTTGCTAACAGACGTCTGGAAAACAAAATGAAAAATAATTTTGTTCTTTCTTGACTGAAAAAAATAAGGAGCAAACTTCAACTGCTATTTTATTTATCCCAAGTTCTGAAACTTTCACTGAAGAACAAAAGGGATATCAGAAAGAATCTTATTTACATATACATATATACTGAACATATATATATATGTATATATACATATATATACACTGAATATACTTATTCAATGAAAGAAATCACACCATATTAAGCCATTAATTCTTCTTAATCTTTGGCCAACACAAATGAACATATATGATGCATCTGAGATACGATATACACAGTATTATGAGCAGTGGGGAAGAAAAAAAAATTATCACGTAAAATTTCTTTCCTGCAGAATCCTGGCTTTGTGTCTCCCATCCTACAAAACAGCTACCACCAACTTCTCATCCACCATCTCTATTTCTTACAAACTAAACTGCAAGAAGTGACATAAACTTTCTCTCCACCAGTTGCATTTTTATATTCCCTGCAATCTAAACAGCTAGCTGCACCACTTTATTGAGTTTTATTAACTGAGGCACTACTGATCTAGCTACACACTATCCAAATCCTCAGCCACATCCTCCTTCATTTCTTTCGCTTCTACACCATTGGCCACTGACAGCCATCTGACATATGAGCTTTTGCAGCTCAGCTTTTTCATGTTTCTTATCCTGTTGCTCAAATCACTTCTTCCAACTCTGACTTGCTGTTTCTCCTCTCCTTCCTATACCCTCAGCAAGACCCTTCTTTCCTCATAGAAGGACTGATGGCTAGTCCTCCTCTACTTTCCCTCCTCCTCACTTTATACACATGCCAATTATCCAGTTATGTTATTACAACCATCTTTTTTGGGATGAGAAACACTTACCTTCCTGTTACGTCACTTCCCTGCTAATACTCTGCCTTATTCCACCTAAACCACCTCTACCAGTATTAAGCTAACTTCCACTTAGAAAAAAGAAAAGAGAAAAAAATTCCTCCTAAATGTCTTCATTGCCCCATTTCTGGAGCTGACACTGAAACACAGTTCTGGACTAGTCTTCTACAGTTAGCGGAGTAAGCACTTCTCCTTTGTCTCCAACTACAAAAGAAAAGGCTGTCAAGGTTGTTTTATTTCCTGTCCCAAGACAAATCATCTATTTTTCTTTTGGTTTGCATTTTCACTGAAAACATTGTAGAATCAGGCAAGCTCCTTCTACTAAAAACAGAAATAATTGAGACTTTTTACAGCTTTAAAGTAGTTCCAATTGAAGGCTATGTGCCTTCAAGCCCACTTGATCACTACTTGCTACAATTTTATCTGTTGTTAATCTTTCAGAATATTATGTCTGTATATTGGTCTTACTGGTATTTCTTCCCTCCTGCTCAGTTCCTAAAAATTGAGCAATTTTTATTCTTCTTTTTCTGTCCCTGGTCTTCCAAATCAGAGAAGCTTCCACCACACTCTTGGTGATTCCAGTTAACAGCAAACCCCCCACCCCCCCAGCAAAACAAACAAACAAACAAAAAACCCCCAACAAAACAAAAAAAATCAACCAAACAAAACAAAATTCCCCCAAACCCCCCAAAAGCCAAACCAAACCAAAGAAAAAGTTGTTTCATTTCATACAAAACCTTTGCTCCTTTATGTTCCTTCCATACAGATGTGCATTCTTCCTAAGCAGCACTGCTTAAAAGGCCAAGCCATTGCTGAGACAGTGGGTTAAAAGTAATTTCTAATCAGAAACAAAGTGGCTCACCAGTCAGCAGGGCCTGGCATAACACAGTATTTTTGTACACATTTAGTTTGCTTACTATATCAGAGTTCCCACTGCTGTTAAAATCGTGCTTGATTGCTCTCTGTGGCCAGGCAGTTCTCATCTGTTCAGATTTGCCATCTTTGCTGAGTCTTGTTCGGTCAGAACTCCAAAGCTCAAAGCTTGAGGGTGGTAAGAAAGGTGGTATCACTGCTTTCAGCTTATCACTGGGCAGCCTGGTGAATGGAGCACTACTCCTCAGCTGAGAGAGGGAAACAAAGAAAATGAGGAAAAAAGATTCACTTCTTAAGAAAGATTACTGGGAGCTGGTGATGTAGTTTCAAAATTTTAAGTTAAGCAAAAAGATGAAAGCATAAGCATTTTTAAACAGAAAGGAAATAAGACACCAAAGTACTACTTGAGGAGAAGTGTAACACAGTAACAGAGAGAAACCAATGAACACTGTGGCACCCGTCAGTATTATGCTTATTCATTTGATACAACGAATATGGTTCATGAAGTGGCAAAAACTATCTCTTCCTTTATCGGGCTAAAAATATTGCTCAAGTTGACTTTAACAAGAATGTTAAAAATCAATTTCCAAAGAAATAACAATGTAGTCCTCTCTGTATTCCCAGATGTTTCCAGGATGCCTGGAAACAGAGAACAACTGTGTGTTCCTGCTGTATGCATACTGCAGAAAACCACCACAACTGATTTTGCTCCCTGGAGTTCTATCAGCCAGTCATATCAAAAGTTCTTACAAAAGAACTCAAATTTCTTACAAAAGAACATAAAGATAATAACCAGCCAAATTTAATGACATCACCAGTGACTAAGCTGCAGGGAAATATAAAGCTACAGCATAACAAAAGAAGCAATAGCATAACACAAATACACATTCCAAACTAAATACTTCATGGTTGCCTCTACCAGTAATTTCACACCTCCATTGTACCATGTTCCATCCATGTTTTCCTCACTTCATACTGCTTCTCAGCAACTAAGCAGCAGTTGCATCAATTTTACTGTTTCACTGCTGATCAAACAAAGGTGTGGGTAACTCTTGAAAGAAGTCAGTACAGCTTCCATAACACACTGCTTTTAGTACTCTCCAGAGCTAAGTTCTCTCTAAGAACTACTGGTGGGTGTACCAAAGCCTGTCAGTTCCAGTCTAGTGACTGTAAACAAGCTCTTTTTCTAGAGGTGACTTGGACAGGAGGTAAAAACGGTAAAAATTATGGGAGCTACACGACCCTCTGAATTAGGCTGAAGACACCAAGAACACTGCAACATACCATGGTTGTCAATAATTCATCGTCCTTTCCCCCTTTTGCAGTGTTTGCACCTGAAAAATACATAAATGATGTTTTATTGTTTACATGCTTCTACTTTTGCTTCCAAGGATAGCTCATTGTTTTTAAACAACCAACAGCTTTACCCTCAGTAAGCACACAGCATGAAGATTTCCAGTGACACGGTCAAGCACCTCAACTAAAATTAAGTCAAGTCTTACTTTGCATCACAGACTGTGAGGGATTTTCATGGAGAGCTGTACAACTTCAGTAGATGTGCTTTACAAGTTGGGCTTTTCCCATTTCTCTTTCCTCTCAGAAGTATTTATTTATTTGTTTAAATAAATTGGTTTTCATTACATAAATTAGTTTATGGAAGATACTAACACTTTTCAGTGACCTGTCCAATTTAATGGTGTTTACTAAAGAACAGTAACATGGTTACATTAGCATTTTCCTGCTTAAATGATGCTGCACTCAGCATGATCAACACTGAGTATAAACATCTCTCTTTCTACAAATACATTATGTGTTTTTTTCACTTATATTAAGCTAAAGCAGAACTAAACCAATAAATCAGAAATAGTATCATCTTGAGTACCCCACAAGAGCTCATTTCCCGTAAGACAACTGCCTTTACCACCAGCTTTGTTATTTGTGTTCCAAGCTGTAGCAGCATCAAGGTTTCCAGAGGTGTCCGTATCACTCTGTGAGGCCACTTTTATAGTGGAATTTAATGACGGTTCAGGCTCATCCGGAAAAGGCGCAAACTGACTGGAAGGAAATCCATGGCGCAATGTCTGAGTCAACTTCAGCTTGCGGAATCGATTGGACATCCTGCTCCACCAGGACTAGACAGATAAGAAGACAAAACAATTTAGTTCCAACTAAAAGAAAAAAAAGAGGAAACGAAATGTGTAATTAAGTAATCCTTCCAGCAGCGATAATTCTGTCAAGGAATTTTTGAAATAAACTAAAAAGCAATATTAAAGTGGTTTGCAGTTACCAACAGAATCCTTCACCATGATTTGTATGTGTTATATTAATCTCTTCCCTTATTTTTCACCTGGCAAATATTTTAAAATGTTTTTCCACAGTATCTAGAAGGCCAAAGTAGATAGAAGTATTAAGGCAATTTGAATAGGGAATTATTGCAGCTACACAGCAAATATTTAATTTTCCCATTAACTTCCAATTTCACCATCAATTCTTACACTCTCTGGATTCAATGAGTGGCATCTCTATTTTCTGCTTTTTAGAGGTGTGCATATGAGCTTATCTGATCTGCATCAAAGCTTCTCCTCAAGATTTTCAAAATCAGTGGCGAACTGGAAGAGTTCTGATAGTATTCCTGTCAAACTAAAGATCCACAATCCATAGAGTGCTGCTACAGAGATAATTTAAACCAGACTGGAAAGACTATAAACTGAAAAAGAGCAAGGTAAGGAAATAGCAGCTGTGAAAACAACAGACCTTAGGGCTATGTACCTACAACCTCCATCCATACAGATATCACATATGTGGAAACTGTTACACAAAAGGACTATCTTTGCTCAAAATACAATTTATTCAAATATTCACAGACTTGCACATTTTTGCAGGCAGACAGTGCAAGTTGCTTCAAGTCTTTAGCAAGACATTTCTCTAGACTATACTAAACCTATGCCATTTGCACTAAAAATTATGTGGCTTCTAGGTAAATCAGATTATAAGTACCTTCTGATTATTTCTTAGTAAAGTTTCTCCTTCCCTTTCTGGAACACTTTTTTATAAAAGTCATGTTAAAGTGACAACACTTCATCAAAGCAGCTTTAGGTGATAGCAAACCCAGGTAACAATCCCTTCTCACAATACATATTCTGCTCTCTTCTTGGCATTTAATATTTTTCAACTACTCACTGATGCATGTCTTAGCAACTGTCTTATGGTAGAAGTAATATAAACTGTAAACTTATCCTCTGCATATTAATCCTTGTAGCAGAAGACCATTAAAACCATTTCAAATCTGCACAGAGCATTTGTAATGTATTGAGTTCTCAGACTTCTGTATCTCTTTGGTGTCACAACTAATAAAGTTTACATTACTTTCAGCAACAAAGATCTGATGAAAAAAGGCAAGAGAGACAAATAGCTCTGAGAAAGCAATAAAACCCACAGTTCAGCATTTATTCACCTTCCAAAAGAACAGGAAGTTCATCTAGTTTTAACACAGAGGACAACGAGCTTACAAAAGACAGTGCTTGTACTTCTTGGTTTTGGTCACTGAAGCCACCTTGCTTCTGTAAGAAAGATCACTTCTAACTGCCCATCATCTCTGTTACTCCTCCTCACAGTGCTTCTGCTTCCTTAATATATGGTCACACCACCAACTACCCCGAAATGGAGTAAGTACAGCCACTATGTTCCCAGACAAAAAACTACTGCTCTCTGGCAAGAAAGTAATGACGCTGGAGAGGTTCATCTTGTCTTCTGGTGTTCACAGTATGATGGTCTGATCTCTAGAGCTTTTAGTTTGCTATTGCAGGAGGTTGCAGCCTCTCCATATACCCCTACCACACCACACATGTACAAAAGCTGTAAGAAAGGGCTTTAAATAGACTGAAGCAGTCAAGTAACAAAACTGTATTTCTGGTTAGAAATAGTGTCTATCAAAAGGCTGAAATCTAGTAGCAGTGCGAGAAGGCAACAGTATCAAAGAACTAGAAAAATGGTGTTGCCATTTCAGAAATACCATAGACATTTTTAACAATGATAGGAATTAAAGAGTAAAGGGGAGTACTGGAAATCTCTGCCCTCAAACAATTTTAAACTAGAATAGAAACTGAATGTGATAATTCACATTGCTCTAATACTGACATTGAGAGTGTAACTTGCTGAAGAAGAACAGGTAGAAAGAAAAAAGAGGAAATAAAATTTTTGCATATGGAAAAGGAACAACTTTGGTTTTGAGGCGGTTGGGAGGAAAGGGTTAAAATCAAAGAGGAGGAGGAGGGAAGGCTTTCTGCTCAAAGTGACCTTTCAGCTGGGAATGCTAAAAATGTAGGTGTGGAAAACTCCATTTATTATGCCTACTGTTGTTGATCTTCTGCCTGTTTAGTGAAGTCGAATTTCTGTGTAGAGGTAACACACTCACAGACATTCAGGAAGCCTTTTGTTACAGGATGAGCTAAGAAAACTGGAGCCTGGGTCCCTGTGTGTCACTGGCACCCAGCCTTGTTGTTTAGGTAACAAAATAAATCTACTCCTTGCATTTTAGCTGTGGTTTGGTAGTTGCCTTGGTTACCCATGTGTGTTGATTCACACAGAGGCCATGAAATGGTGAGAAACAATGCAGTTAACAGTTCTTGTGTGACAGAGGTGAAGAATGAGATCATGAATATCCACTACATTATCAGCAGGTAAAGGAACAAGGGCCCATATTGTGCGTAAATTAAAAATAAAAGAAACACATCATAAAATAAAAAGTCTACTAGTTAATGACAAAAGTGATCAAAGAGCTGAGACTGAAAAGTGTTTACTGTTTTTAAACTTCAAAAGCAGCCTACCTGTGATCAGGCATTTTAGTATGAATACCATTAACAGGATGAAGGCAGGAATGTATGTGCATTTGCTTAACAGAGTAAGAGTATTTAAATGAGTTTATACAAATTAAAACCAGACAATATTGATTAAAATTACCCCAGATTAATTATAGGCAACATGACCTCTGAACAAATATTGATTATCTTCAGTAAAAGTTAAAGAGTATGGAAGAAGTTATAGACATCAGGCAAAAGGCAAATATTCAATCACTGAAAAAGGAAAATCTGAAAATTTACTGATCAAAATGCTTAACATGAAAAGGCATAACTGAAAAAACTTCATATGTCATCACAGCTTGTAAGACACAGCCGGCATAGGCTTGTTGAAAATAAATTCTACCAAATGAATCTCTTTTTGACAGAGTAACCAGTCAAGTGAGCAGAAGGGAGGAAAACTTGTAATGCAGCTTGACTTTAATAAAGCTTTTATTGCTATTTCATGTAGCATTCATCAAACAATTGAGAAAAATATGGTTCAAGTAAAATTAATAAAGGGAAAAGATCACAGCCAAAAAATGAGACAAATTGCGAATGATTTGATCTCAAATTGGGAGAACATACTTTGTGCAGTAGGTTTGGGAATGTTCACGAACAACTGCAACAATGAAACATAACATGTTTTTTACAGCCTATGGAAGACATCCATCTAAACAGTCTCATAAGCACCCTTAACACTCTAAATTTAAACACTGCCAAATCGACATTATTCAGCAGAGGTCAAGCTGGCACGCAAGAAGAAGAAATCAAGCGTATTGATATAGGAGAGGAAGTAAGTAGCAAAGCAGGTGTACTAAAGAAAAAAAATTCAGTCACAACATAGCAGAAACTAAGTACAGATGCACAGTGTTACTGCTAATGCTGGAAAAAAAGTGAATTTCACTGATAACAGGAAACACATCTGTGACATAGCTTTTGTATGCTACTATGTGATACTGAGACCATAGTTAGAATCTCATCACTCATTTTAGAACCCTCATCTTGACAGATAACATACAAACTAGAAATAGTAAAAAGTTTAGGAAACAAAACCTACAAACAAGAAATTCTGCATTGATCAATTTTGTTTAGACTAGAAAAAATAAGACTGAATATTTTAGTTCTCTAAGTATTTATACAGTTCTTATAAAAATGAAGGTGACCACTGAACAAGAATCAATCAACTTAATGTACAACAAAAGAGATACAGGTTAAATCAGGGGGAAAAAAATTCTGACTCCAAAAAGCAACAAGTAGTGGAATTGGGTGCTGATGGAGACCATGGGATGAGGGGATCTTCTTCACCACAGTGAAAGAAGAGAGAACCAAATGTCAGTCAAAGATGTTCTTGGCATGTTTATTCAGCCCCCACATGTAAAGGCAAGTTAGCCTCATGAATGCCCTCTCACTTTCACATTTCCATGATCCTGCAGACCCCACATTCAGACATTTGCACTGATCTAGACAGAAAAATGCTGTACTGGCAGAGTCGCCAGTAGCTTTTGTTTACAGCTCAGCTCACCACAGAGCAGTTGTCCACATGGAAACACTGTTGCTACAAAACCCAGGAGAGGTTCTTCTCTCCAGCCCTTTCTTCACATGCTGGCCCAAAGAGACATAACTGTTATGGCATTGCCCTCCACCCAGAAAATCTGAAAACACCATTTTTTACCCTCTTTAAGTTTTTGTAAGAAAAGTAAGATATGTAACATACTCATGGTCAGACAGGCTGATTAAAAGAGCATTAAGCAGTGATGCAAGAATGGACTATATTGGTTTCCAGATTATATTTATTATATAACTATACAGAACACAATTTCTGCTGAATAAATGCTTGATTATGACTAGTAAGTGCTGTAATATTTTGCAGTTTTGAGACTAAATACTTATACATTCCAGAATATTAAATTTGTGTCAATACTTGTGTATATATCCTTATCACTGGCAAATCTTTTTTATTTCATCTTACTATCTTTTATGACCCTAATTCAAGCCTTTGTGTCATAACACTGCAGTCCAATCCACTGTTGATCTGTATTCCATAAAGCCAAAAGCTAATCTGAACATTTCCCATCTAAATAAAATAGGTCCATCTAAATTGATAATGAAGTTGTATCATATTGAATAATAGCATAATCATATGAAAACAACCACATGCTCCTTCATAGTTAAAACTGCAAAACGGATCTGGGCAGAACTTTAAATGGTCTTTAAAACTTATGTCAAAAATAGCCTGGAAATTAACATGTCTGTTTTCAAGATCCTAGTAATATTTATACATAAAGGACGACAACATAGACTCCAGGAAATTCTGAGGTACACCATAATTAAAGATTATTCACCTAAATAAGCTGATGCCTGGAAATAGGCAACAACAACAGCAACAACAACAAAACTAACTCTTTTTCCTACTCTTTTGCAACCAGACAGTGTAAATCGCAGTATCTTTAAGTGGCATACTCTTGTTCTAACTCCATGTTGTTTCCTACTGGACCACCATCAGTTTTGAGCTAAGGATACAGCATGCCAGAAGACATGTAAGCCTGAAGTGCACACTCCTCCACTACTCTTCATATTAAAATCTCTACTATGATCCTTTTAATTTTCAGTGCCAATAGCCTGTTTCCATTTACGGCTATAAAGGAGCCTACCCTCTGTCCAGATTTAAAAGCAAGATCACAAAGGAAATTGAGTTCCAAACTTATGAACATGGTACCTTCCACTTAATCATGAGATCTATTTCCAGGCACTGAAATGCTTCAATGCAAACTCTTCCCATTGCCTTGACATCTGACAAAAAGGAAGATGGACATGTGCTACGCTCCACAAAACCAGAATGCACTGCTAACAAGGAATTCAGACAACAAACCCAGTTACATATTAGATCCAAAATACTTCTTAGCAATTTCTTTCTCTGCTTACACATTACAGGAATTAATAAGTTTTTATCAAGAATGAATATATTTACCTTTAGGCCTCCCTTGTCATCTGGCAACATTGGGACATTTAAGGATTGCCTACTTCTGGAACAAGGCAGAGATGATCTGTTGTTCAGTTTATTCTTGTCTTTATCTACTTGCATGCATGCTGATGCCAATAACCTTACAAGCTCTGTGTCTAAAAGGAAGCAAATTAAGACAATGTTTGGTCTGTTTTGCTTTCCCAACTTACAACCGATACACTGGCACTTTCCCTGTAAATCCCATATAAGTAGCAATTGATCTACCTCTCAAACACAAAGCAGATGAACCCCCAAACCTTCTTTCTTTCTTGACCTATTTTCCCATGCCTTCTCCCCATATTGTGGGCTGCAGTCTTATCACCTCTCTAAAGGTATTTATCAATATAAATAAGCATGCAGTAGGAATCAGTCATGTGTGACCAAGTGAACTGCCTCCTCTGGCACTTTGTACAAGTTAAGAACAATATTGTGATGCTCCCTTTTCTCACCTGACACAGAAGAGAGTAGAGAAAAATTAATATTCTTTCTTTCTTCAAGCGTAGGTTGCAGAAAAGAAGTTCGAAAGTAAATCCCAAAGAGAAAGAAGATGTTCAGCCTGGATAATGAAGGGACAGAAAAGATGTGGTAAGAGATGGACAAAAAAGAATTAAGAAATAAAGTAAGAGGAAGAAAAAAGGCACAAGCATGACAGGAGACAGGAAAGAAAAAAAAAAAAACCTCTATAAATCTGCATTTTGTACAGCAGCCAGGTAGGATTTTCAGAAGGGGAGACAGAACTAACCAAGAGAGAAAGAAGTAACAAGACAAACTATTCTGTCACAGAAGTTAGTTCTAAAATAGTTCACTATATTTATTGTCTAAAATGTTGTACTACTAGTGATCTACTTTTGACAAGGAAAAGAATCTGCTAGTACGCAAAACCACCATAATCTGTAAATTCAGAGACTCCATTAGCAGTAAGGGTTTTGGCTTCAGATAAATCAATTCAAGTACCAAGGACGGTTAAGAATAACAAATAATGTATGCTAAACAAACTACAACAAAAACTAAATGTGTTTCATTCAAGCCTCCCCAAAACATGCTGCCTTGTTCTACAGCACTTCCATACAAACAAACTGAACCCTGAGGTGTGATTTATTCTCAGCCTTTACAGAACTAGTGGGAGGTTCAGCCAGGAGTTCCCTCGTTTTGTTCTGACTGTGCTCTTTATCCTGTCCCTTTGCTGCTCTTTACCAAGGGGCAATTTCTAGCTCCAGCTCATAGCTCTGTGCTAATGACACTACAGAATACCAGTGCTCCCACAATCAAATGCCACTCAGCTGGCTCTGGTAACACAAACGGCACAGTTTTCAGAAACAAAGGCAAGAGGAATGCACAAAATCTGTTATCCCATAAACTCGTCTAACCAATTAACTCAAACCCCACCATTTTCACACACTGTCCTTTCTTGGTCCAGTCCAGCCTGGACAGCAGAGGACACTGCCCAGCAACTTCAATGTATTTTCTAGATTGGAAAGAATGTGTATTTGTTTATGCTGTACATTTCTCCAGAGCATTTTGTAATAGCATACCTGGATCATTCAGCAGCATTATCAGGTCAAAAGCTGTGTATCCATTTCTTGCACGACGGTTAACATCAGCTCCTTGATTTAACAAATACTTCACAACATTTTTGTTTCTTTAAGGGAAGAAAAAAAGGCATTGATCATGTTAAAGGACAAGTAAATGAAGAAAGAAGCCCCCAATACTCCATTTTCAACCTTTTATAACATTGCTCCTCAATCAGAGATCAGTTTTACACATTCTACAGCTAACCTAGTGTAATATTTGTTCACAAGCTCTTCAGAAGCTCCCACAAGTCCATTGTCAGTCACTGTTTACTCACTACGAAGTACATTAATCAACATGCAGAAAGTCAGCCTTAAAAGCCTAATTTGAATAGTCAGTTTCTTAGGCTGATCTGCAATACGTTGCTAAACACCTTCCCAATGAAAGCCATTAATGCCTAGGGCAGTAAAGCCGATGGAATGACAAAGGTCAGTTCAATAGTCATCATATGCCATCACTAATACTTCAAATGTAACCTCATTCTCACAACTTGCACATTAAGAAATTGCATACAAAAAAGCCAAATTGACTGAAGATAATTTAAAAACTTCAAACAGTACTTCACTTAATTACAGCTATAAATTATATAATTGAGAAGGCACATTATCACTTCCTTGAGGCGTTTAAAATGCAAAAACAATCAGCATTAAATGTCAACCAACACAAACACCTTCCAACAAAAGCTCCTCAAAGCTAGCTGCACAAAAGACACTCATAATTCCGTTCCAGTCAGCCCCTCTCCCCTCTGATACACCTGAGTAAATAAGCAGGACTTGCCTTGTGATTTAAAAACAGTACTTGATTCAGGCTATGGAATAACTGAACAGACAACAAAGCTAGGGAACATATTTAATACAAAACTCTTGAGCAGCAACTGGTCTTGTATAAAAACAAACTCTGACATGCACCAGCAACACAGAGAAAAAACATTCTCAAGCACCAACAGGTAACTACAAATACTAATAATGAAGCTGACAAATGGATCTCAACATCTCCACTCCAGAGCACCACTTCTTATCATCCAGATAACATTTTCACTCCTGAATTTACTCCACACAAAATCAGCCTAAAATGGAGGATTGTTACTCCTCTCTTCTAACAGAAGTTCTGCTTATCCTCACCAGAGCTCCTCTGCATACTTCCTATTACTTTTCTCCTCTTCTTTAAAACTATCATCCCTCCATCCTATTTTCCAGTACTACACCTTGAAGACATGTAGAGAGACAATTTTTTAGTGTCTCTGGCTCACAGAGACCTTGTGTGCTCCCTCCTTCAAGCCCAAGACCCTTCACACTATTGGTGGTCCTGAGGAAGGGTTAGCTGAGGTTCTGTGGAGGCCAAAGATTTACAGATGTTATGAAAATTTGCAACTCTCCAAGCTAAGAAAAAGGCTCGGATGCAAAGTATCGAATAACAAGGATAAGTATTTATTTATGCACATGAGGTGTTCCAGCCACACTGGGGCACTCTGAATGTGGCTTTACACACAGGGCTGTTGTACACTTCAAGTGTATTACTAACACTGGTACTATGATCACTCATCATAGCAAAACTTAGCACAGCAACTGTATTTCTGCAGCATTCTTGCTGCTCATCTATTGATCCAGATGTCCCTGGAGTCAGTCTTGCTGTCATTACTTACCTATGACACAAGACAGCACTGAGAGGGTTTCATAGATGGCTGTGATGCTGGCAGTACCTTGGATGACTAGGGGTATCTTTTATCCTTCATGGATAGTACTAAGTTTCCCTTATTTCCAGGGCTGGGTCGTCCTTCTGGTCTTTTTGCTGAGCTGGTGTCCTTTAGTTAGCTTTACTTAAGCTTGAACAATACGAAAGACTCCTAAAATTTCACTACCTCAAACACTGAGCATATTAACAAAATTAATAAACCAAGTTTCATACTATGAAGACTGACTGATATATTAGAGAAGGGAATTTTCATAACCCAGTCCTCCATTAAACTGATCAGCCAGTATCTGAACACATGCAGGACTCAGCTTTGTGTGTGCTTCTACAGACAAGAGAAGTACCTGAGTGTGGTGGCCGGTTGGCCAGTGGTACAAGAGACAGAGACAGCTCTTGGTAAGAGAGTCTCTGGTGCCAAAGACTTATGGGTCATGGTAAGGGAAAGCAGCCTCTCCTGGGACGCCTTGTTCGGTTATGGTAATGTACCCCAGTTCTTATTCCCCGGTTGGCTCCTAGAGTTAGCCACACCCCTGTACTTAAGATGCAGCTGTCACTTGCCCGGGGGGGTATTTGCCTCTGCACCCTTCGACAGCGTAGAAGCAATAAATGCTGCTGCCGGAACGCACACAAGTACCCTTTCTGACTCTTTGCTACCGACCATAATACTGAAACTGCCCGTGCGTCTGGGGGGGCACGCGGGACCCCACGGAGCTGGGCAGGGACAGTATTACCTGACTACTAGCAAGGGGACATGCCAGCAGCCCTGCACATCACTTTGTGCTGGCTGCTTCTATTCCAGCTGGGTGCTGGGTGACTGCTGCTATGTGAAACAGCTGCACCAGAAGAACTGATCTTTGTGCACTTCTGTGGAATGTCTGTCACTACTATCAATAAATGTCCCAAGAACTACTTCAGAAAAGTTTCACAAGGCAATGACAACTTGACCTCCTATTTTTCCTCTTTGTTGCACTTGCATAGTCCAATGAGATCTGCTGACTAAAAATGACAGCTGGAGCAGAATACCTGCATTTATACAATGAATGCATTACCAGGCAGTGAAGTGAACCTTCACCTTGCTGAGGGCTCATCTACAACAATGGAGAAAAGTTCACCTTCCTAAACTGAATATCCTATATTCAGACAGGGTTAAGCATATGATAGATATCACATGTGAAGTACCACTCAGGCCAGTTTGTGGGGTCTGACTCCTAAGCATCTACTTACATTTATGAACGAGCTTTACAGAAAATGACAATTATTTTGGTTGCATTTCCAAAAACTCCATGAAAACTAAAGGCTGAATACGGGAACATAGGAATGGTTTTAAGACTGGAAAATAGGGCACATGGAAGGGTGATTGTCTTGAACTTTCACAACTTCATGTAGGCTTACAACCCTGACAGGAGGGGTGATAGTATCTTTCACAATACTGAAAAACATCATAGGATGGAAGCTGAAATCTGCACGAAGGCTCCTGGGGATTGCCTGGAGCACTGTGTCCCCAGTACTTACTGAGCTTGCTTCAGGTTCCCAAATGCTCCACTCATTCTGAAGTCCAAACATCCCAGAATCACAGAATAAGCTGAGTTAGAAGGGCCCCACAAGGATCATTGAATCCAACTGCTGGCCCTGCACAGCACCTTCCCCAAGAGTCACACCATGTCCCTGAGTGCTTTGTTCCAACACTCCTTGAACTCTGTCAGGCTTGGTGCTGTGACCACTTCCCTGGGAAGCTCGTTCCAGTGCCCAACCACCCTCTGAGGGAAGAATCTTTTTCTAATATCCAACCTAAACCTCCCCAGATACAACTTCAGGCCATTCCCTCAGGTCCTGTCACTGGTCACCACAGAGAAGAGATCAGTGCCTGCCCCTCCTCTTCACCTTATGAGGAAGTTGTAGATTGCAATGAGGTCTCCCCTCAGTCTCCTCCAGGCTGAACAGGCCAAGTGACCTCAGCCACTCCTCACACAGCTTCCCCTCAAGGGCCTCCACCATCTTTGTTGCCCTCCTTTGGACATTCTCTAATAGTCTAATGTCTTTCTTATACTGTGGTGATCAAAATGTGATTCACATCTGCTCCAAAAAGCTGAGGGCAGTGCAAGAGTCATGAAAAACTGAGGTCACGAGTCTCTCAGTTTCTTGTAAGACCTCTCTGCTTCTAGAGTCAGTATCAAAAAGGGTTTTTTCTATTGGGATGTAAGAAAAATCGAACTGCTTTACTGCTAGACACAAAGAGAGCACATATCTTACCCATGGTACGTGGCCTGCATTAGAGCTGTCCAGCCATGAACATTATCCTGTTTATCAATATCAGCCTTTTTCTCAACAAGGAGCTGAACAATGGGCAGCTGTCCAGTTACAGCCACAATCATTAAAGGAGATGCACCGTCAACATTGGTAATATTAACCTGACTTGGATCTTCATCAACGATCTCTTTAACCAGCTGAAAGTCTCCTGCAAAACAGTGATAAAACATAACCTAAATGAGCAAGAGAGAACTGCTTAGCCACTGAATTACTAGGTATTTTGATTTGCTGACATTGGTCTGCATTTAGTGGAACTAAAACAGAATAAAATAAAGTAGTAGAGCAACTGTAACACTAAAGTTAAGTATCTGTATTGGTATTTCCTCTTTTAGTTAATTAGTACATCTTTTCAGCCTACTTAAAATTGCAGTTAGGGTTATTTTCCTTATTTTCTCTACCTATACACTAAAGATGCATTACAAGAATTATTTTCTGAAATGAATGACTAAGGAAGGCTATATGAACTGCAGTGCATCCTGCATGTGAAGACACAAATAGGAAATATCTCCATTAAATTGCCATAAGATGATGTCGTGCAAGGAAAATTGATGATGCTGAGGCACCATGATTTGTCCTTCAAAGATCCCTGTTCCATTTCCACAGGCTGAAATCACAGAATCAACAATTTTAGAATCAAAGTACAAAGGCACTCTAAGAGGTGGTGGAGGCCATCCCTTGCCCTAAGCAGGTAGAACAATGCTCTGTCTCACACTGACCCATAAGTTCCTCTTACAAAGGTAGTTCATTGATTCTAAAAACCTTTACTGATGGAATTCCACGACCTCCCAAGGAGTCAGTCTATTCCAGTGCTCAACTTTCTTATACTCAGAATGATTTTTTTTTCTGCCTCCAGTATTTAAACTACACCTCCAATACAAAACTTCCCTACTCCTCGCTCAGGAGTAAATCATCATTAGTCATCTTTCCAGTTCTTTAAAAGTTAATCTAATTTTCATGTTTCCACATAAAGGAGCTGGTTGTCACTTGAGTTCTTGTCTAGATTAGGAAAAGCAGTATGAAATGTGCTACTGAACATTACTTTAACAAGGTTGTGGTTTTTTTTCTAAATCTTGATGTAGGACTGCTTTCAAAAAATATATGAGGTAGTCAGGATTACCTTAAACAGAGCTTAAGCTCACCCACCTACTGTATTTTTTTTTATGTCCTATGGCACGCAAAAGCAGGGAAGAAGACAAAGGAAGAAAAGATCTCTGCGACTGTGTGTACCACCACAGGAACATGGACAAGAACAAGCAAATCATCAACTGCCATGCAAAGGGAAAAATTCTCACCTTTAAAAAAACCCTTCAGATGGTAAACTTCTTCATGGCAGTTGGAAAGTCCGCCAGAATTCCAGACAAACCCTGCAGGCACTTGAATGCACTCACTGAAACTCACACCCACCAACGCCACTCAGCTAATTTCTTGGAACGGGAATGATAGAAAAGCACAGAACTACTTTTTGCATCTTCCAATTTGGTAAAAGACAGCAGGTGGCTTTTACCAGACCCAGAGCACAGACTTTGGTAAACAGAAAACCTGGAACTTACAGAGACTCCAGAATTTACTTTGAACCCTGGACACTCCTTAACCCAGTGAGTTGCTTTTTTAACAGTGCTGCCATCCACAGCCAAGTAAAAAAACCCAAACCCAGTGTGCTGACCAGTATTCATTTGGCCCCTCCCATGATACTTCTTCTGACCCAGCACTAACATTTGGTAATCTCAAAAATCCAAGGGGTACAAGAAGGACACATGATCAGTCTAAAAATCTAACATACCTGAGGCTTTCCCAGGAAGACGTTTTGGTAGATCACATGTGAAGAGTGGGAACAGAAAAATCGTGTTTCCCATGCTAGCAAACAGACATGTACTGAAGCTAGAAAAACTAGATAGGGTTGAAGAATCATGGCAGTACTTACCCAGTTTCAAAGCATGAAAGACATCAGGTTGCCTCTTTTCTGTATCTGAAAGAAATATAAACATTTCTACTAGCAATCAAAAAATAAAGCAATAATTCCTAGTAAAATTTTTATAGGAAAAACTATTAAAAACTTAAAGTACTATAAAACATATGTTTAGATATACCTTTAATGAGAACAAAGAAAGTACTGACAACTTCTTTATTACCTTTGGGAAGAATGACTCACCTGTATGGTTCTCTGTGCAAAGCTAGAAACTATAATAAGGCACCAGCACAGGCTTTTCAATTTCCATTCTCCATCAGGAAACTGTACTTGGAAACTCTTTTGTTTCCTGCCTGGAAGTCTAAAATATCCACTAAAGAACCACAGTACAGGTTCTGTGGTCTGGTAAAATCCTCAGTACAACAGTGAACACTCAAATATTATGGGATCATTTTGAAAGGTGACTCAAAAGGAGTTTTACAAGTGGCTCCAGTTTTATTTCCTCTTGAGTATTTCCAGGTTAATTTGCAAAGGTCACAAAAATAATAGTGTCAATTTAACTACACAGCTTGCTACTTGTGAATTAATATCCTTCAGCACCCAGATAACCGTCCATAGTAAGAACTGTAATTATTACAAATGGTAATATTTTGACTGAAGAATCATTTTTGACATGGCTTAACAGTGCTTTGAAACTTCTGACACTATATAAGATGAGAAAAAATAGTGATGTATTTTTCACCTTCCACTCAGGCCAGAAAAATCTATCGTCCTCTATCTTCCAAATTATTATGGATACTGTAGAATCAATGGGGTAACAAGATTTTATCGAAAACAAGGAGACACTGAGAGATTTCATGAGCCAAATTCTGTCATTTTTATGAAATACAGAAAAGGTTAAAGTTCACAGCTTGACTCCAAAGGAAGTTATCTTAATATGGTGAACAAAAGCAATTGCTGAAAAGCCCAAAACACTCCAAGAAACTCTTATTTTAAGACCAGGAAAGAGAGTGATGGGTCCTATATTTTCTCCTGATTCAGAAACTACTCTTATAGAAGGAACTGTGTGTATGAGGTCACCACTGGAAAATAGATTTCTAAAGACAAGTCTAGGAAAGGACCAGGCTCCATACTTGCCACACAAAAACCCTGGAAGAGAGGCAGCTTCAGGGAGCAAGAGACCATAAGAAGATGCCAGAAGGAAAGACTGCCATCTGGGAAAGCCTACGTAAGGACAGGGACAGAAGGCAGGCAACACCCAAGCCATTCCAGGTAGTTCTGAATTTGCTACCTGAGAACAGCCATAGAAGAGAGCTGCTTTCTCCTGGGAGGCAATTTGCCCCATCTACGGCAATGGATAAGAAGAAAAGTTCCTTTTTGCCTGTCTTCCATATGACAGAAATTATCTTTCTTCTTTACAGGATATTCAAGACTCCAGCACTAGGAGGAGGCTAAAGTATAGTCAAAAACCAGCGGAAAAATTTATGTGGAAGAGTAACATTTTTACTCCCCTCTCTGCCCAAATGAGTTACTACCCTCCTGCTGATGGAAATTCCCCCTCAGCAGAGGTGACAAATATTAACCTGCTTTAAAGCAAGTCCAGTATCCTCTTTTAAACAGAGTCCTTCAATACTTTAAGTCATATGACCACAGAAGGTTTTGAAGACTCATGAGGCCAACTCTGCCTGCACGTACATCCTGTATATGTAAATATGTGGGCACTAGTCAATTCCATGGATCTCTGATTCTGTCTACTGTAACCAATTGATGTCTGCTCCTCAAGAGACCGGTCATGAGCAAATATCTACAGTGAATCAGTTCTGCCTGGCAGTGCGGCTGTATGAAAGCTCTAGAGTTCCAACTTAACGTGTAAGTCAATATCTGAGTTAACGCCTTCTCTACAGCAGAAACAGACGTCCGATTTTTGTCCTCACATCTTCAGATACAAGGGAAACTTGACCTGCAGGAATGACACCAAATGTAGACAACAAGTTCAGGGACTGTGGACATGTCCGCATGGCAGTGCAATATAGACATAAATAGGTAAGATTTAAGGAAGTCTGTATGGGTATCACAAGTGGCATAGAGCCCAAAGTGGACTATCCTACCCTGCAGACTTTCTGCCACCATGGCTGGATGGGTGATAGTACCTGCAAAAGGATCTTTCTAGAGCAAGCCACATGCTTATATTTTATAGCAAGCAGTCCAAAGCTGTAAAATCCAGAGGCAGCTCTTCCAAACTCTCTTGTTAAGCACTTCCCAGTGCTGGTTTGCATAAATTTCTTGAACAGTGTCCCGAAAATAGCCACATACAGACAGGAATCTTATCCTGCTAACATGGAAAAAATCTTCTCAAGTTGGGCACTCGTACCCCAGCTGAAGTACGTGTACCTACTCCAACATTTTCAAAATCCAGCTGCAAATTACAAAGAACATCATACACATACAAAATAAGCTTCTCAATTTCTAAACACACAATCAGAACTGCAAGAAAGGGAAACAAAAACATAACATTCCATACCTGCCTGAGGTCTGATTGTTGTGAGAGATTCCAAATAGTCCTTCATGTCTTTGTGTTTGAAGCCAACAGAGATGTCAAAAGGTGTTTTATGTAGTACATTCAAGTGATCAGGATTGGCACCTTTCTCCATGAGCTGCTGTGCCAAGCTCACCTTTCCACTAACGGCTGCCAGCATTAAAGGACTCCAGCCCATCGTCTTTACAGTGTAGTTACAATCAGCTCCCCAGTCCAATAACAGATGTACCACTGCCTCATGTCCATGCTGAGCAGCTGCCATCAGTGGAGTGATATCGGGAAGGTCGTCTCTGCTGCTGTTCAGTACATTTGTGCTAAAATGGTCATAATTGTCCACAAAAGCTCCAGATTCCAGCAACAATTTCACCATGCTGACATGGCCACCTCTGGACGCCATTGTGAGGACACTGGCTCCTAACTTGTTCTGCGCATTGAGATCAGCACCATTCTCCAGCAAGATGTGGGCCACGCTTAGATGTCCAAACCTTGGGAGAAAGAGAGTAGAGGAGATTTAACACCTTGGATTGCAAAAACCAACATACTCTGAACCCAGAAAACTTTGTTACCAAATTGGCCTATTGACTAATACATACACTATTGAGGGATCATACACACATCACTGAATGTGACAATGGCACCGCGCTGGAGGAGAGCAATCATCAGCTGAGGACTGTAAATTAAACCATTCCACGTGTACCAGTGACCATGCTCATAAAGCAGGCACCTATTGAAGAGGATGGTCTGGCCAAAGCGGCAAAGTGCCAGCCTCATTTTCTGCTGCATGGCACCAACTCATAACTTCAATGAACCAGAGAGTCACTTTCATCCTCTTATTTCTAGAGCTGTATCATGTTAAAGGATCAAAGCCAGTTTGTTTCCAGGCATCTTAATTAAGTACCCTCATTACTACTGAACAACAGGAATAAAAACTGCAAACAGTGCTAACTAAGGGGAAAAAAAAGACCATTTTATGAACTGGATAGTCAGTCTTTTATACTTGTATTATCCCTTGTTTTCCCGTTGTGAACCACCAATGAACTCCAACAATGGAAGAAGACTCAGTGAATATAGACACGTGCCCATGAAGCTCCAAGAAGAACATGGTGAGTGGCCACCACTGTTGCAAAGTTAGCTGAACTGCCCTCAACACCAAGGGGCCTAGAGATGATCTTTAAGGGAAATGGCTCTGCTAGCAGAGTGGGACAACTGGCCACGTGAATGGCCTCCCCGAAAACAATCAATGGAAAGCATTCTGCTCCTCGGTGGGACAGGCCAGCAGGGGGGAAGTGTCTACACAGTTCAGCCCAACACTGAGCACCAAAACCGAGCAACCAGAAAAACTAGTTTTAAGAAACCAAGATGCTTGAGTTGGCTTAGAGACACATATTCTTTCCTGATAATTGGGGATACCCAGAGTGTAAGTTGACACAAGCAGGCAGCCAGAACAACCACAAACTCACTCGGATAGAATGCAAAGAATAAATTTCTATGTTACCTTGTGAACCTGGGGATCCCCAAAGCAACACACAGGCAGAGACACACAAGTGGAGAAGCAGGCATCATTACCAGTTCATGTTAAAGGATCACTGGCCTGCAGTTCACACAGGCTTATAAAGAATTATTCCCGGCTGCAAGGCCAGTTGAATGATTTACAATTCTCATCGACAGTCTTGTGGTTTTTAATCCATTCCTTCCAACACCCAGCATTGTGATGATGAGCATACAAGGACTGGTAATGGGTGTGCCATGGTGTCTTGTGATTCGACTTTGTTGCAGTTGCTATGTCAGGCTTGTGCTATCATTTTGGGAGACTGCTGTATTACTAGGCTAAATTAAAACTCTGTGTAATACCAAATATCTTCCAATAAGGAAACCTGGCACTAAATCCTCCTTGTGTGGAATATCTACACGAACTTAGTCAGAGTACTGAACTCTGACACCAGTTTTACCAGCAACCCAGTTTTGGTATCACTTGACTATCAGAGGCTCTGGCAGTTTGTCAGTAAGCAAAAGACAATCATGCAAGCCATACACCCAACCAGTCAGTTATCACTGAGAAAACGGAAACCCTTTACTGTTCCCCAGCTGAAGAACACCACATTTTAGTAAATGTAATACCTTGTCAAGATGTGTGCCTCGTGCTCTTGTTGTGGGCATCATGCACTACTATATGCTTGTGCACACTGTGCTTAGCACAACCCAACTCTGACACTGAAAACAGCCTTTGTACACTACAGCAAAGCAAACGTTAGTCGAGGAAACCCCAAAGAATGCTACTAACCACTTAAAGCAAGTGACCCAGAGTCCCTAGTTTCCTTCCAGAAAGTACACAGTTGCAGGAGGAAGCCTCTGGGGCCTGTGCACTCCATAGGCCTACCCTGGTAGCCTTCACTGCATCACCTCAGTAGAGTCTGCACCCCTGCACACAGTTAATTTTATGCATACACGCTACCTCCTGTCCAATTTCGATAGGGCTAATCACAGCCAGAAAATTAAACATCTACATAAGTCTGAGGCCTACCTTTGATCAAACACTGTATTTCCTTTCTAGTCATCCATTACAAAGAAAAGAGAAACATGCTCTTCTACTTTATGCTTTCTCCACAGATTTCAACAATATATACAGTACTTTGCAAATGTCAGCCAGTGATTTCTTGAAATCAGTGAGAGAGTTATAGTCATCCAACTTTATTGTTTTTAGGGAATGAGTGTATGGTTTTCATTAAGGAGAAAAAAAAAAACCTAAGACTGTTTCTGCAACATTTTTTATTTTTTTTTAGACCTTCATAAAATAACAAAATTGTTGAACCTTGTCTTCCTTGTTCTTACTGGGAAACCAGCTGTGTGACTCATTCTTTGGGAACTTTCTATGGCCATTAGTTGAAAAGAGAAATGTTGACTTTGAAACAGATTCTTTTCTTCCAAGTATTTTAATGTTATGAAATTTAAAAAAAAAAAAAAAGACCAAAACAACAAAAAACATTTCTTCTCTCAATTAAGCATTCAGTTGTTATAGGACAGCAATGCCCTCCAACCCTGCAAAACACGCCTGTGAGCCCAAGGTGTGCTTGCAGGAATAAAGACAAGCACCAACACCAGCATTAGCAACATGGGAACCTCCCAGTGCCCAGCAGTGGGTGACGCAAAGCACAGCATCACTGATCCAGAAAACAACCCAGTTTTGTCATTAAAAAACCTCAGCAATGATTTTCCATATCCTCCAGCAAGCCACATAAGAAAACATGGGAAAGCCAAGTGAAATTAATTGTTTCTGTTCGCTTCAGTATGCTTTACGTCAGACGTGAGTTTTCAACAAGTAGGTAAGACACACATACATGAAAAAAACAAAACCAGAAAACCCACGGAAAATTAAGTACGGCTACGTGCGTATACCTATTGTCACAGAGGGGAGCAGTGTTTCATGTTCATATTATCTCCAATTTTGCACTGGCTTAACCAAGAAATAGAGTGCACTGCTTCAAACGCCACATTCTTAATACGAAAAGGTAATTCCTCATGCCCCAGCATAGCACTTAGCCAACTCTACACTCGACAGCCCCTCCTCACCCATCCCCAGGGACGGGAACAGGTGACCACTCGGATCCCTCCGGGACAACTCCGGGACCCACCGGCGACGACCGACCGCGGCCTTCAACATGGCGCCGGCCCTCTCGCCCACGCTGATTCTCCCGGAGCTCCCCGGCGCTCCCGGGCGCCCTCCCTCGGTCCGGCGACCGCGGTTCGGAGAACGAGGGAGGTGAGCGCCCGTGGCTGCCCGGGGGCGGGGAAGGCTGAGTCTCGGCGGCCCTCCCTCCCTTCCTTCCCCGCCCCGCGGCTGCCGCCGACTAGGCCGCTGCCCCGCAGCGAAGCGGGATGGCGGCCAGAGACGCCCCCCCTCCACCGCGGCCCTGATCCCTCCCTCCCTCTCTCCCGTACCTGGCCGCTTGCATGAGGGGGCTCCATCCGTAGTGGTTCCTGCTCTGCACGGAGGCGCCCTTCCGCAGCAGGAACCGCACCAGCTGCTCGTGGCCCCCCGCCGCGGCGAACTGCAGCCCCGTGTTGCCGGCCTCGTCCGTGCAGTCCACGGGCACGGGGGAGGTCGGCGGGGACGACGCTTCGCCGCGGGGCTCCGCCGCCGCCTCCTCGGGGCCGCATGAGGAGGAGGAGGGGGCCGCCGGGTCGGCGGAGCCCCCGCCACCGGACAGCCCCAAGAGGCGTCGGGCGGTCTCGCAATCGCCCTGCTCGCAGGCGCGGAGGAAGAGCTGGACCTGGGGGGGCACCCCGCACTCCCCCATGGGCAGCGCTGCCGGGCCCCGAGCGGCTCGGCCGCCCGCGACCGCCGCCGCCGGCTCGGCGGCTGCCGGGCAGGCAGCGGGGAGGAGGGGACTCGGCTGGCGGGAGGAGGCCGGCCCAGGGCGGCCGCAGCGCCCCGGCCCCTCTCGCACGGCGCGAAGGGGGAGCCGGGCTGGGCCGCGCTCCGCGGAGCCGGCGAGGGTTATCCCAGCCTGGGCCGGGGGTCTCGGCGCCTCTCCTGCCCCGCTGGCAGCCCCAGCGGTGCCCCCACGGCTCCTGCCCCCTTCTGCAGGGCACTTCTGCCCGCTGCGCTGCAGCCGTTTTCCGCGCCGTCACTGACTGTCACACAATTGAAGTGTCTCCCTTTACGTGTCTTTCTGCCCGGGGTCATGGCAGCAGGCCTTCGCTGTGGGGCTTATTCCCGCTCACCTGATACAACAACCCCTTTTTCTGGCTTCACAACGTGACTTATTACAGCCTGACGCGGTCCCTCCGTCAGCCTCACTCCGCTTACATGATACTTCAGCCTTTGCTTGCACCATCCTACTTTGTATTTCCTTTAGCTCCAAAGTGGTCTCTTCCTTCAGTGAGATACAGGATTCGAAGTTCGGTCTTTTCCCCTACAAACACCCATTTCCCACCTCCTGATAGCACAGATTGGTCTTTCAGTTTAAAATCTTTGAGCATAAAATGTGGATTTCCTGTATGTCTTCTCTTCAGTTTCAGCCCCTCATGAAATCCTGAAATCTTTTCTAGGTTAAACTGATTTACAACATCTAAAGCAAGGCGAAAAAGAAAAGAAAAATCTTGAACTTTGTCACTCAAGAATATCACGTTGTGTCTTTGTAAGTTCAGACAGGTAATTTTCTATGAAAATCAGTGACTTCAATGGCAGGACAGGGCACTTGTTACAGGGTGGAGGGTTTGGGGATAAGGGGACTAGGAAAACTTACAAGGAGTATAGTAAAACTACCAAGTGCCTCTAAAATGTAGCAATCCCCTGGTTTTAGGCAGTGGCATCCTTATCTTCCAAGTTATACAGCTTTTTGGCTCTGATACACTGCAAAGGCAGCTTGCCAGACCATCAAAGGGCCAAACAAGTTACACTTGAAGAAAGCCTACAGCAAACAAGAGTCTTGGCTGCAGTTAGGGACACTCTTCCTTTGGGAAAGTACCATTCACAGCAAAGACAAAATCTGCATATTTATCATTACAGAAGTAATAGAACAATTTCCTGGACAGGGCACATATTCAGTGATACTTCCTTCATTATAGATACCATGTGTTAACTCATGTACAATATTTAAATATGTACTGTATACACTTATGTTAAAAAAATTTCCTTAAGCGTAAAGAAGCTTACAGTGGCCATCATCAGAGTGAAGATGCATGGCTAGGGAGTATTTTAGTCCAGCCAATACAGCCATCCTTACATTACAACAGTATGAGGAGCTTGCCATTGTGAATAAAGCTGGATGGTGCAATTCACTCCCGGTAAGATTTCAGAGCCTGGAAGAAGGAAATGGCAAGAGTGATTAATGCAATACATTATTCATGATTGAAGAAAACTGGGTCATACTTACCATATCAAAGTGTATGCTCGGATATAGTCAAATTAGTGACAGGATCACTCCAGTTTATCTTTGAGATAAGCTACTGAACATGTTGATCCTACAAATTTATGTTATGTAGCTGATGATTATGCTATCAATTTCTACTAATGGCTTGAAACTCCAGACAAAGATATCATGAATGTAATTAGGAACCTAACAGCAAAAGATGCAACACTTTTTAAAAGAAGGTTATAAGACATAGGAAATATTTGCTGGGGTTTAAAAAATGACAGGGGAAATTATTTGTCCTGAATTCTGCTGCTGTCATCTGATGGTCATTACTATCTTCAGTCAGCATCCTAGGCATTTATTCTGGTGTGATCACTCAGGGATTTCTGTCACTGACTGAGAACGAAGGCAAGGAAAAATAATCAAATTTCTTCTGAAATTAATAAACTGCTATGGAATATTCTCCTGCATGATGCAGTACCAAGCTCTTTGGAAAATACAGGACTTGATTTCTTCACCAATGAAAGAACAACCTAAGCCTTTCAAACTGTTCATTAGGGTAAGATAATGGAGAAAACTTAGGTTGGAAGATAAGATGGAACAAAACAAAAACAAGATTCTCAAGTGTAGATTGTGTGTTAATTGTTTAGAAGATTTGTCCAAACTGCATCTTCTTTGTCCAGTCAGTGAAAAATGCATTGCTTTTGACAAGAAATTCCTTCACATCAGTTCTGTGCTAATTTGTATAGGTCAATGTTAGATTGTGCCAAGGTTAAAATAATTCTAAATGACAGAAAAAACCCTAATGAATTAAGAAATTACTTTGAATAAAGAAGATGAGAAAAGTGCAAGGAACAGAAGAGGCCCACCAAAAAATGCAGAACAGATAAGGCAAGAGTAAACATGTGAAAGTCAACATTTGTGGAACTTTTTTAAGTCTCCACTGTTAATGATCTCAAAACACCAGCAAGGAGATATAAGCTTTATTGATGATACTCATCATACAATGTGACACAAAAGAAATAAACTTAGAGTCATTGTTCTACAAGACTCACAACTCATCATTTGCCAAACAAAGCCTAGGAAACCATTAGAGATGTAATGTACCTGTGGAACTAGTAAAGTAAGTATAATATGGCAAATGTGCAATGATGTAGAACTACAAATTGGCCAGGTAACGTGACAAAAAATTCTGTTGTTCTTACAGTAGTAATATGATGTGATATATTTGGACACATACCATGACACATGAGCAAATTTCTACCTCATGTATAATTCAGGATCATGTAATATGGAAGACTCTGAAATTGCCGTCATAATCAAAAGCATCTCAGAAATGTAAGAATGCAAATAGTCAAGCAATCTGTTCCAAAGAAATCCATAAAACTAGAAATAGCTGACTCACTCATCATCTTCATTACCAAAGTCTGGGGATGGTGGCATCTCAAATCCCCAAGTATGATGGCATTTTTTCATGGCAATTTAGGAGGTAAAAGGCTTATTTTCTACTGTAAAGTCTTACTGATGTGAATCACAAGAAAGTCATACTTCTGAGGAAAAGAAAACTGAAATTTTTAGTATGTCTTTTTTGTGAAGACACTTATCTCTGCCTTAATGAAAAGGCAGACACATATATTAGAAATGCCGTCACAGAAAAGAAAATGCTCCCCCACTATAACTGGGGTCATGTGTGTCAACTGTGGTCCTTTCAGGCATAGAAACAGAAACAACCTTGAAAAAATTACTAAAAACCAAATGGTAGTAAGTGGCTACAATGTAGGATGACAAAGATTAATTTCACAACATAGTATCTGCTTGACTTCTTGGTTCAGAATTTTACTCACGGTCTTCACTTTGTGAACTACAACCAGCTGCTATAACTTTATGAGGAATTTACTTCGTTTATATGTTTCAGAATATGTCCTAATTTTGACAACCTTTAAAAAAGTATTTGCAACTCAATATTTTAATTCACTGTGTCTGCACAAGACTGTATGAAAAATCAGTCAGGTTTCTAGCATAACGTACCTTTATTAACACATCACATCTTACCATACTTGTGGGCAGAACTGCAGTTTTGTTCCAATACTTTCTAACAGCTAAGCTTCCTGGCCTTGGTTTCCTTTATGTACGTTATCTCTTCCACTGCCTGCAGTTTATGCTTGCTATTTTGCTTAAGAGAAAAATTATATGCAAGGAATACATACCAACAGCAAGCAAATATATTGACTGATGATTTTGACATGCATATTCTGTCTGTCTTTGAGCTGTCCTGGCTTGTGTGTGACCTTTTGAGCAAGGCATTTTGTGTGTGTGTGTGTATTATATATGTGTACACATTCACATGTACATGTACGTGGCTGACCGCTTGACCACTCGGAGGCCAAGCAGGCGACTTGCTTCAGGTGTCTCGGTGGCAAGACAGCCTGCAGCTTGGCAGTGCGATGGAAGCTCCTGGAGGAGCAGTCTGCTTTCAGGCTCTCTGTGGAGCTGGCAGCAGTCAGTGGAAACAGGAGCGATCGGTGGAGGCAAAGGAGGAAAGAGGGACTCTTTGTAGCAACAACCCAAGTCTTTATTCCCCACCCCGAGGGTCCAGAACACACAAAAACCACGCATGAACAGCTGCAAAACAGCCCAGAAGAGCAGTTATATAGCCTTTTATATGTTAAGTGAAGGGGCGGAACAAGGGGATAAACCAATGAGAGAATGATAAACAGTGACAGGTACCCAATAACAGGAGCTTTGAGGAGGGATTAATTTGAACGGTCCAATGGGGATTACAGGGAAACAGAACTTTCTAGAGACTAATTGAATAAACATGAAGGTAGGGTGGTACAAGGGCGGAGATATAACTTAGGACTGACAACTCGGGGGTGTGGTCTGTTCTTCGGAGACGCCTTCAGGCTCGCCCTTAGACCCATTGTCTTGGGCAGGAAAATCAACCCGCTGAATGTCCTCGTTGATGTGAAACCCGAAGGTGGGTTGGGCCACCGCCACACATGTACACATACACGCGTTACAGAGATCTCCAAACTGGTACAGCTGAGGTCTTGCCCAAGCAATCCACCGAATGCCGCCTCGTTTTATTGACCTGTCCCTAGGAGAATTGCACACCATTCATCAGCCTGATAGAAGATCCCTGAAACAGGCGACAGTTTCTATCTCACTCATGCAGTCTGTGTTTTTAATCTGTTTTATTTTTAGGGTTCTTCCTCCCATCTCTATTCCTCAATCTCTCTGCCTCTGCACTATGCACCCAGCTTCCGTCTTGACCCAAACCCTGTAAAACAGGGTTCCTGCTGAAGCACCAAGGACCCTTTGGCACAGGGGAAGCAGGGTGTGGCTCATTCCGTGTTTTGCACGTGCTGTGCAGCTGTCTCAAAGTGAGTTTCAATGCAAACACATTAAAAAAAATCCTTGGCACTGGTAGTACAATGGGCTGAATAATAATATTTTAAAAATATTTGTGCTAACAAAGGACAGAAAGAGCAGCCAAGGTGAGAACTGGGGGGGTGATGCAGGGCAGTGCTATTTTATGCACAGTTAAAACAATGGTGAACAATGTCACCGTAGCTCCAAAGCTATCTCCAAAGTGGGTATGTTTTATAACTTCGATGAATCCTCTTCTCCTTAAGCAAATATCCTACTATGTCCAAAGGGTTTATACATGATGATTCCTATCATGTTCTTCTGATAACTTTTTTTTTTGAATATGTAAGTGTTGACTGTTTCTAAAAGTAGGAACTTTATTCTGAAATACATTATTTGATACTTTATTTTTACTCCAAAAGTATGAATTTAGGAAGCTGTTTAACTTATTAAAAATGCAGTCTTTATCAGCTGTTACTTCTTCCCACTCCATTTCCATTTTAGATTTTTCCTTTGTTTTGGCTGAAATCACAGCTCTAACAAAAGAAAAAAGGGAAAACTTTGAATGAGGTAAATTTTAGATCTTTTGCAAAATTTAATAGCTCATTTTTTTCTGTAATGTATGTGTCATCACTAAAAATAAGAATACCTTTTAATAACTATACACGTGTCAAATAGTTCATCTTATCTTACCTCTTTAGGTGTTCCCTATATGTAAACCTATTCCTTCAATAAGCTCTTTTATTTTAGGTGGACTAAATATTACCTGCAATTCAAATATACTTCAGAGAGCAATAGATACACCCTTAATTTCAGCTATTACATTCATTATAATGTGAATTCTTATGCACAATTACATATTGTTGTGGTTAGTCTTCTTCTCTTAGTGCTTTTTGAAAGGTTTAGTTAATATTTTGAATACTTTTTGAGGTGAAAAAAAATTTCCTTTTTTAAAAATAAACTTTCAAATGTAGTAATTATTCCACCAATCTTCTGTTTTAATTTGGACAACTAAGGGCACAATAGAACTTTCTATATAAGTAATTAGAGTTTTTATATTACTTGTTTGGTCACTCTACTTATCTATGGCTGAAACTCCTGAAGCAACTGAAATGATAACTCACTAAACACTAAAAAATCATAACAATTTTTTTTAACTTCCATTGTTATTAAACCTGAAAGAAACAAGATAACTTCTTAAAAGGAACTTTTCCATGAAAATGTTACTACAAGTTTTATGGTTAGTAGTAAACTCATTCACTTGCCTTATTAATTGTAGATTTTTTTTTTCCTCTGGGGCTTATTTGTATGTTCAGAGAAAATTATTTACACCTTAAGTATTTCAGCTCAGAAAGTTCAGTCTTCCCATCACATTTACATCTCAAAAACTTTTTAAAAGGTTTGAGAAAACACGTCTTTGCCTTCATATTCTTTACGTCTTGTACAAACTTCTTTGTGAATGCAAATAATTGATTCTTAATGATTCTTACATTAACCTCATTACTGTACTTTCTCTTGATGAATTTCTTCTGGTTTATGTGTTTGGACATCATCCCCAGGGAACTACTAATGTTTACTAGCATTACTTTCAATTCCCGCTGTGATGGTGATCACACAAAGTCTTCACCCATTACTTTGCTGTAACAGCATTATTACAGCTGAGAGCAGTTCGGTCACATTCAGTTCTCTGTTTCCTATTTTTTTTGTTTCAGAACTTTTTTTAGTCATGTGACCATGTTCTTGTGCTTCTTCCATATTGTTCTAATACTTAAAATACTTAAATAAAATACAGATTCTTCTAATATTTAAGGACCTCTGCAGCAGAACTCTGTTTTATTTTGGTTTGTTTCACTCTTCTTAATTAACTCTTAGTGCCACATTTTGCTCTTTACCTCTACATTTTGCTCTTTACCTCTTTCAGGTAACATCTTTTGGGAGTCCAGGAGGATCTCTTCTCCTTTGATTAATTCCAGGAATAGGCTTCCTTTATTCAGAAATGATGGTGAGCAAGGAGACAAAGCAAACACTGGGCAAGCAATCACTGGTGCCACCTGACTCTTCAGACCCAAAGCTTGCTAGACACAGCTTCCTTTATATGCAATGTAAATTCTCATGTCCAACATCCTGGTATTTACTAGTTGTCTACAAGACATATTGAAACTAGATTTTATGCATGTATAATTACTTGTGATAGCTAGCTGTATAGCTGAATAAGAAATAATCTGTCTGTATGCACATTCACCTGCAAATCCACCTAAATTATTTGACTTATACTAGCTTGCCAGAATCAGAATCAGTTATTGGTTTTCAGCACCCTTCTGTCCAGAGAATGGCCTCCGCAGTAGCAGAGTCTGTGTTATCACACACAATATCTATTATCATGTAAAATCAGAAAGAGTTCACAGCTGTATACTCTGACCCTGTTAGTGATGAATTTTTTCCCTTCCTTAGTTTCATTCACTCCTCAGCAGTGCTGGTGAGCACCGCCCAGTGCTGTGTACTGGGCTGAAGTTCTCTCTCTGGGGATGACTGAACTCATCTGCTGGGTGGATCTTGACAGGCCTCCAACAGCAGAGGATGTTGCAGTGAACAGTCTCTTTGTAAAATGCATGGAGCAAATGACACCTCAAAACCGGTTCCAGCTCCTTACTGAATGTGAGAGAGAAACTGTATCCAGTTATGTTGCATTTACATTAAAGTATTTCAAACGCAAAATCAGGAATTCTCGCGTCATCTCACAGCCTCCAGATCACAAGTGTAGACAGATGGGGCTGCATCCTGTTAGGGCCTGAAGTAAAAAAAGCAGTAAGGCTATGCTGTTGAGTATGAAGCAAATCTGAAAGTTTTGACTAGTGCTACTGTTGTTTTTTCCCCCCATAATTCTGTCAAGCCATACAATGGACTGTCCATTATCTGGATAATAAACTTGGGATATTCACTAGTCTTCTGGATTTCCCTCTATGAGGCCACATTGGTTGACTTCTTTTTTCAACCAAGAACACTCTTTTCTTCATCAAAAAAGCTTGTCGTTAATGCATACAAGCTTCTTAGCCCATGTTCCGCTCTACTTCTGAAACAAATGCTATTCTAGAGGCAGCAGAATGGATGAAGCCTGGTTTCCTATCAATTTGTTTCCTTCGACCCCTAAGCTCTTCCTAGTCCCTCGTCGGAAATAACCTCCCTTGCTGTCCTGCAGCTCTGGATATTTCTGTCCGTAGGCAGCAAGCCTTGGGGCTGTCCCAGTCACTTCCAATGGCCGAAGCACCTTGCTCCGGCCCTGGCGGCTCTGTGCCAGCCGAGCTTTGCCTTGCTGGAGGGTGCCCCTGCATTTCTGCTATGCAGCTACCGGTGCTTATGAAAGTCCCTCAAGCTTCAGGGCGATCAGATCACCTTTCCCTTGAAGGGTGACTGCAGGTGTGCGAAGGGAACGTGCCTTCCTCCCTCCTCCCCACATCCCAGCTGTGTGTGACCCGGCAGAACCGGGATGGCCTCCACTCCCTCCCTGCCCCGGCATGGGTCAGAACCAGTGCTGGTTCCACCGGTTCCGTCCCCAGGGAGAATGCGGAGTAAGCTGGAGCCGTATGCGTTCCCTGGGGTGCTGGAACCCTCGGGGTTCCAAGCAGCCTTTCGACCTCCGGGAAACCGAGGGCCATAGTTCTCGGGGAGGTGGCTGGCGGGCGGCAGGGGCTCAGCACCCCTGGGGGACAAGCGAGGCGGGTTCCCTCCGGGGCTACCACTCCCCGCCCCGCGGCAGCGCCCGTGCCCGGTTCTTCCGCGCCGCGCCCCTCCGGGCTGGCCCGCGGCGGGGCGGGGAGGAGGGAGGAGTCGGCGGCGGAGGAGCCGGGCGGGCTTCCTGGCCGGGCAGCGCTGGCGGCGGGCGGGTGTCGCGGCGTGGGCAGGTCCGTGAGAACTTCGCCGAGTCTGCCCGGGGCGGAGGCGCGCCCGTGTCCGTGAGAGGGCAGCCGCCGCCCGCTCGGCATGGCCGGCCGCCTCGGCCGCGGGATTTGCTGGGGCAAGCGGGGCCGGGGCTGCCGGGGCGAGGGCGCGTTGCTCGCCCTGGGGCTGCTGGCCGCCCTCGGCGTCCTCGTGTGGCGGCACGGCCCGCCGCCCCGCCACGCCGCCCGCCCCGCCGCCCGCCGCGCCCCGCCGCCGTCCCCCGACACCGAGCTGCTGCGGCGGCCGGTGTACGCGAAGCCGGCGCTGGACCCGGGGGCGCTGGGGGAGCTGGGCCGGGCGGTGCGGCTGGAGCTGAGCCCGGCCGAGAAGCGCCGCCAGGAGGAGAGCATCCGCCGGCACCAGATCAACATCTACCTGAGCGACCGCATCTCGCTGCACCGCCGCCTGCCCGAGCGCTGGAACCCGCTGTGAGTACGGCCGAGGGCAGGTGGGGCCGGGGCAGAGGAGCCTGCCGCTGCTGGGGCTCACAGAGCCGCTCCGCCAAACTGGGGTGTCTGCTGGCAGCGGTCAGCGCGGGGTAGTCGTGTCTCTCTCGAGTACCTCTCGCTCAGGAGAGTGGAGGCTCTTTTGGAAACTTTCCCATCCCAAATGCTCTTGGATTACAGCGTTCGCTCTCAGAGTTAAGTCTATTAGTGACCTTGCCTGGCTGCCGCACCTACTCAAGGCAGCACAAAGTCGCGTGTTGGTGGTGCATATGCGGGTTGTTTTCCCCCGTAGCCCTGGTAATGTGGTTTCAGTCCTCAAGCAACGGCGCGCTGCCGTGTTTCTCCTGCTGCTGTCCCCTCCTGCTGCTGCCGCTGTCCCATGGGTAAGTCACCGTGGGCAGCGGCATACTTTTTCAGTCACTCCCAGCTTTACAAATGTTACGGTTCCCAGACTTCAGCTGTGCATTGTATTCAAATGTATTAAGACACACAGTTTGAAGGAGGTTGTTTTATAAGCACTTTTACCAGGAGTGAGCTAGAAATGGTGCTCTCAGAGGTGTGTAATGGTATTCTGAAGTGCGAGTGTGCTTGATCCAGAATCCGTAGTTGCTGAGACAAGTTACATTTACAAATTACATTTGCAGTTTGACACCAGTGACAGATGATGGCATAGGCAATTGTGAACGAAGGATTAGATAGTGTTTGTTGAGGTGGCTCTAGTTTACAGGCAATGGTTCAGTGCAACTGTGAAGCCAGCGTGGCACAACAGGTCTGACTGTTCTGCCCTTACACAAACACTCAGTGTGACACCGTCTTGGCCTCTTCTGTGAGTGAGCTGCCGGCTGGTGAGAGGAACGGGATAGCCAATTACTGGTATGTGCTAGCCACCACAGGGGATGGAGCCATGACTGCTACTGATTCCTCACAGCCCTCACTTCTATTGCACCTGAGCTTGGCTTCAGCTGGTTTGTTTCATTGCAACAGGTTTGCACGATATGGTAGCAAAGAGCTGTGGAAAAAGCAGGGATCTGGCTCTCCCATGCATTCACTTCATGCTGATGTGTCCTGCCCAGTATTTCACCAACTCTAGTTGCAAGTGCTGAATCTAAAACATGACTCTTACGATACCTTTCAAAAAGTTGCAGTGCAAATGCAAGGCCTTCTCATCATAAGTTTAAGCCTGACACTAGGCTTGTTTTGTTCAGTTATTACTCCCCTCTTATAAGCAGTCTGTAGACCATAGGTCAAAAATTACCATTTCAGTTTCATTTCCATGGGAAGAATTAAATCATTTCAATGAGTTATTTTGGACTTCTGCCATTTGTCTATGACAGGATGTTAGAAGAAATGGAAGGTCACAGTTGTTGAACAGGGGACATTATAGATGCATGTGGGTGACTGTTCTAGAAATGAAAATAATTTGAATAGGTGGATAGATTTTGCTACAACGGCAGACTCTTTTTGATTTGAAAATATGGATGCTGAATGATGACATATATTTTGGATGACAAAATATATCCAAACCAAAAGGATCACAAAGCATCAGTGACATAATCTCAGAGATAATTGCCTTCTGAAGCTGGAGCTGTATTGTACTGTTGTATCTGCTGGCAGGTGCTGCATGCCTTTGTGCACAGTTAAATCTAAATTATAGCAAAAATGTCACAGAACATCTCTCCAACTTACACAGCAAATGTAAAAAAAAAACTTTACCAAAGGCGGTTTTGCAATGAAGTATTAACTCCTTTCAAGAAGGAAGACCATGTAAGAGATTGAAGTTAAAAAAAAAAATTGGAAAAGGTATCACCAAACCCACAGCAATAGAAAATTCATTGCACTTTGTTCCAAGATTAGAGGCTATACAGTTTGAAATCTCAAGTCTAGGGAAAATTTTACTTTTTATTTTTTTAATTTTAAGATGGGCAATGCTTGACTTTTAATGAACATTTTGGTGATGCGTGAGGCTACAATGATAGGAAATAAGTAGTAATGGTAGATGGCAACTAGGCTTCAGCTGTCCACCAAAATGATGCAAAGGCTAAAAGTTAGGTGTGATCAGTGAAACAAGTTTTGTACCCGAAGACCAGAAGGTGACAAATGCACCATTTTTTTAGTGGAGTCCCAGCGGAGAACCAGAGAAGTGTGTGCTGGCGAGCCTTGGATCTTTTCCAGGCATGTTATTTACAAACTGTGGGAAGGGAAAGAATTAGTAACAGATGGGTAGGTGTGATCTATTGAGAAAGTCAACAAGGCTTTTGTCGAGGATGACGTGTCTCACAAACCTCTTTGAGTTCTTTGAAGGTTGTAATTATACGGATAAAGAGGTGTGTTGTTACTTGATGAGTTCCTTAAACAACTGTGAAATAAGGTGGAAATTCCTTGCATTTATAAATAACTGAGTAGAAGCTGTGAAGCGTTGGTTTTGGGCAGGTTTTTTTGTTTCTGTGGTTTTTTTGTTTGTTTGTTTTGTTTATTGTTTGTTTTAAGGAGTGGAGAATCACTGATAAAGTCCCACAGAAATCTGTGTTGGACTCAATTCTGTTCAACTTACAGCATGGCCTTCATAAAGAAGTGACTAATTTACAGGTCTTCAGCCTGAAAGACAGGTGGGCTGCTGGACGTGTACCTCCTCCAGGGCTGCTGCAATACATGGTTGATTGCATGCAAGTGGATAAAACAAATTCTGCCACCTCCCTGTTCCAAAAATCCATTTACTGTAAAGCACAAGGAAGTCCATCCACTAGAAAATTTAAATCAGATATTCAGGAGGTATTGACAGGTGCTATGTTTGGAGGCTCTATTCTGGGCTATGGGCTTTTGGTCTGTTTCAGCATATTCTTGTGTATGTGGAGGCAAGTCTGGAAATTTTAGATACCAATAAAATAGGAGAATAAAAGAAAGGGAAAGAGAGACGACATTATCACCACCTGGACGCCCCACTGCTCCTTTTAACGTTAATGTCCTCCCACACTGATCACTGAACCCACTCTCTGTGTGTGAATTGGTGAAAACATTTGAATCCAGTGAAAACTGGAGTTTTGCTAGTAAGGTACAGAGTATCTGAACCAGTAAGCTGTTAAATGTGATACACAGAATGATTGCACAAGGTGTTGCTGTATCAGAAACTGATGCCAAAAATCTTTTCCTACTGCTGCACATTGTATGTCATGGACCTGCCATGGGAACAGAAGTGTGGCAGGTATTTGCTAATATCTATGCCTGGTGATACTGTGCAGGAAGAGAAGAATAGTTTGGCTGAGATTACTCTCTCAAATAATGTACTGATTGATGATATTTGACTGTGAATCCAGGAAGTTTCAAGTTTAGGTCCTACTCCTACTCATATATTCCAGACAGTGAAAATATTCAGAAAGTCTTTATTCTTTCTTGTTCCTACCTGTAACATGCTTTTTGTGATGACTGCTCCTGTTTCTATTGACCCACAGACCCAAAGAAGTCAACAACTACTATTGTTTCCTTAAACAGTTTCTACTTCCCTTAACTGAGCTTGTTATCAGCAACTTGTAATGTGTTTCATTGCCTAGTAATTCTTTAGTTTTATTGAAAGTGTACATATAAACAAATAAACATCATGTATAAACAATCTATAAAAATGTCCATTTGGCAGAACCTCATGGATAAGAATGTAAGTTACTAAATGATGATACATTTTTTACAAGGCTCGAAGTGAATTAAGCCATAGGGTCAGAGAAGGATAGAGGTTGGAAGGAAACTTTGGTGTGTCTAGTCCAACCTCCAAATCTCCAAGGATGGAGATTCAACAGCCTTTGAACACCTCTTTCAAGGCTACATCACTGCCACAATGATTTTGTTTTCTTTTTTTTTCCCTGATAATAATCTTGTCTGGATGGCCCCGCTTGTCTTCCCAACATCTACCCTTCATTTCTTGAGTTTGAACTCTTAAAGGGAGCAACAAGTACAGGAGGTTTAAAACCAGCAAGTGTCCTCTGTCCAGCCTTGACTAATTGAGGGCTCTATTGGGGCTGATGCCCTGTAAGTGGGTGTGATGAGCTCTGGGCCATGGGGTTTGGCTGCTGCTGCTCTGCCTTCCTCCCTCTGCAACAACATGTCTGCATCGTGTCCCACAATGTGCTTGTTGTGTGCTTCTTTACAGGACTGTAGGGCTAGGCAGACAACTGATACATTCTCTTAGCCTTTTGCAGCTTATTACAATGTGTAAGAAATATACTTCCAGTTTTTCTAATTGGGTTCTTTTAGATTAAGGGCTATTTTCAAGCATTGTTCCTGATTTTAGACATTCTACCTTCTTTTTTTTTTTTTTTTTTCTTTCTGTCTTACAGTAGGGATGCATTGCTCCCTTTTTTTGGGATGTTTTCTGTAAAATCACACAAGGTGCCTTTTGGCTGACTCTTGGTACTAAAGGAACAAGTCAGGAATAGGCACTTTTGTGCCAACTCAGCATGTCATGTTGTCGCTTTCATGGTAGAAGCCTGATTTAGCCCTTGGGGCTCATTTTACTTGTGATCACAAGGAAATGGATTTTTAATTCTTTCCTGTCTTTCCTAAGTAGCCACAAAAGCCTCCAAAATATTGAATGTGGTCTGCATAATATTTTTCAGCTTAAAAGGTTTTTTCAGCTTTAGAGGTTTATTCTTTAATTCTAGGTAATTTTTGGTGTTTTGGAGAGAGAGATTCTTTATATAAATGTTTTGTATATGTATGATTTTATGCATATGTTTAAATATCTGTGTATATCTTTAAGTGCGTTTGTATAGATAGCTAGATATACACAAATGCTTAAATTCCTCTGTCACCATCATTTATGCCTATAATATTATTTATTTTGGAGGACTATTATGTTTGACTTAAGCAAAACAATATTGTGCTAAGATTTTTCTGCCCTTCAAAACTGTTTTTCCTGTTTGTTCCCATATTTGCATTTGATTCTCTCAGAGTCTTGCTTTCTTCTATGGTTTGTTTTGTTTTCTGGGATGTAAATACTAAATTATACCAGGATGTTCATTTGATGGCATCTGCTAGCAAGTGCCCAGAATAAGCCTTGACACTAGGTTTTGGTTCTTTTTCTACTCCAAAAATCACAGCTACTCCTGCCAGGAGTTTTAACCTGACCCTGTTCCGGGAAAAGGCACAGCAGCTGAGTGTTTCCTCCTCAGCCCACGGTGACTGTCTGACTTCACCCAGGAGCTTCTCTTGCATCTCTTACCTAAAGGTGAAACTGCAGTGACTTTTTTTTTTTGCAGCACATATAGGAAATAGAGCTCTTTGAAGAGGTGAGCTGCAGCAGCTCAACTTTTCTGGCACATCCCTTCCCTGTATACATGCACCTGATGGTGCACCTTATGCCCAGAGCTGGCTTTGGCAGGGGTATTCCCATGCTTTGCCTCTGATCAGGAGAAATAGCACATCACTTCTTACGAGCAAAGACTTTACATTAAACACTTAAAGGTGTATTTGGTGTAGCAGTTTTGTAACACTGTGATCACTTGTTTGGTGTTGGGATTTTTTGGTTTGATTTCTGAGCTTTTCTGAAATAGGTAATTGGTTACTAGTAACTATATTAGTCATAATATCTCTTAGTCATTACTTTAGTGTTAGTTGGCAGTATTTCTTGTATATATAAACACGCTTTAGACCTTCAAAGCAGTGTTTCTCTAGGACATTTCATTCTTTCCTCGTACAGTAAGTGTAGTAAAAATAATTCTTCACTATAGTTGGGGTTTTGTTTGTTTTTAATAAGAAGGCTTGCATTTTATAGCAGTACAAAATGAAGCCATGCTTCCACTATTACTTTGATATTTAGCATATATTGCTATTTTTGTTTCCTGTCTTCTGTAAAAATGTGTCACTTTTCTTTGTCATTATGCTTTTAGCAATCCCCAGCAAATATTTTCCAGAAGAGCTCACGTGATTATTTTTTAACCGTTTTTCTTTCCAGCTTCTGGTAGACTTCCTGAACTTCCTGTGACATCTAGATTAGTGCTTGGTTTTGGCTGATTTAATTTTAAAATTGACGAAGTTACCAGGTCTGTGATTCATAGTAAGCAAAAATTGATTTTTGTTTTCTTTATTCAAAAACTGCTTTTACTGTAAGCACTTATCTATAAGGATCAGGTGCATTCACACCTTACTTATAGTGATGGATACAACAGCTTCTTTCCATTATTGCTTTGCAAAATATTTTTTCTTGTCCTGACACTCAAGTAAGTTTTTGAATGTAGGTGTAGGAAGTAGTATGTCTCTGGCAAAGGTTAAGTGTATCTCACTATGTTGGAAGAAAATTAAAAACATTTGAGCAAAATGTAACCACTGTTTCAACTCAGCAAAATAAAATAAAAGTCAAGTGAGTTTTCCCATTGTCAGGTGAAGAATTTCCTTCTCATCTGCACATCCAGAATCTGGGTCAGGTAGGAACTTCCGTAGCCTTTCTCTAACAATTTGGAATTAGGAGGCTCTATGGATTTCCTAAATTTGTGGATTTTAGGATACAGATTTAGTCAATTCTCATACTTGGTCTTTCTAGACATTTTTTCTTAATGTATTTTTAATCTGTCTTAAACAGATCTGCTTTCTGTGCCTGCCTCCTCCCCGCCCCCCAACTTCTTAACAAATATTTTCTTCTGTTTCAGACTTACTGTCTTTCTTCCTTGCTTCTCACAATGTTTGTATACGAGGCAGTGCAGCCCTTTATTATCTGAAATCTTAGGACAGCTTTTGTCCCTCTGTCTTGTCAAGAATGATTGGGAGAATCATTCTACAGAACATGAAGTAAACTGTTTCAAAACCTAGCCAGCCTCTGTTTCCAGAGACTTGATCATATCACAGTGTTGTAGACTGTGCAGGGGTGCTCTCTCTAATATGGTTTGTTTCAGCAGATATAATTTAGGGAGCTTTTAGCCAGCCTGGTGGGCTGGGACAGGCAGTGGGGAAGTGTAGGCCAGCATGCTGAACTCACCTGCTAGAGTCTTCCAGCCTTGCCCTGAATAATTCTGTCATTATGGCAGTTATCAGCAACTTGCTGCTATCTGCTTTGCTAATCACACCAAGACACACCTTCTGTAAACATCAATGCCTTTTGCTGCAATAGCTGAACATGTGGCCTGTGTAGGTGTGTAAAACCAGGTGGAGCCTCTCCAGGCTCAGATAAAACTTCTTTCCTTTTTTTCTTTTTCTTTTTTTTTAAAAAAGAGAAAATCCCTGATCTGACAGTTGGTTCAAGGTAGTCTTATGTGGGAAAATAAATTTGTCAGGAAAAGCTAGGTAGTGTTTGGAGTAGATAGGAATAATGTGGTTTATCATATCCTTTAATTCCGCTGGAAATGTTGCACTTCTGTATCCCAGGCTTTGGGTGGTGTTGCTTTTGGCTCGCGTGCTGGATTTCATCCATAAGTTGCTCTCCCACAGAGAGGGGTGAGGAGTGGCTGTTCAACTATATATTCAGCCTGGAGTAAGGGACATGGACTTGGTAACTGTGTGGGGTGGCTTAGAAACCAGTGCTGCCACCTGTGTCATGCTGCAGGGCTTGGGATGCTTGTGGAGGGATGTGCAGAACCCCAAGCTGCTGCTTGGGCAAAGGTAGAAAATGGGGTAGAAGATCCCAGTACATCTGTGTCCTCTGCTGTTGCTTTGGGAAGGTGGGAGAAGGAGGTGTTTTCTCTTGGGTGAAGATACCTGGCAGATTCCAAAGCGCACATTGCTGCCTCTGCAGTTTATGGAGTGGGCATGAAGATGGTGAAACTAGATTGATATGCTGCCATTCATCCCCATCAACCTAATTGACTTACAGCTACAAAATGCCACTTTTGAGCACACCGCTTACTGAAGGAGCAGTTTAGGTTGGTCTTTTAACTGTTCGAATTAGGAAGAGGAAAGGAGGTTGTCTGGTGAGCCAGCATGTCTACGGCCCATCATAACAAGCCCGGCCAACGTGGTTCCTAGCCCACCATGTGAAAGCCAGCCTGAAGCAGAACCCTGGCAGTGTTTTCCAGATGACACTGTGATGGGGTGTATATGTCACGTACTGTAGTCACATAAATCAAGTTGAATCAGCTCCAGCAGTGACACGTGCTGTTTTGCACTTCTTGAGAGAAGCTACGCAATCCTGAACTTGCCTCGGGCATTCACATTGAAACTTCAAAACCGAAACTTACATAGTATACCTTCAGAAAGCATTAAATAATTTATGAGCAGTTTGTGTTCTTAACAAATCTTTGAAAAATCTCAGAACACTTCATATTTTTTTCTTAAAATATGAGTAACAGTGCATATAGAAGATCAAATTTGGAGATTAAAAGCCTGTTTTCCCTTTCTGTATTGTTGTGGTGAAAGCCTTAAGTAAGAGCATGTCAGCAACCATTCCTAATTAACTCATGGCAGTCTGCCCAGTGTGCACACATTCATGCTCTCTCTCCCTGTGTATAGATACACATCTCTTAGAGAAACAGCTCCTTACAAAGAAATAAATTGAGTGATTACATTAATTGACACAAATGTTCTTGAAAACAACCCATTTAATTTTGTTTAGGCATTTCCTGAGTGATGTCTCCTTAGTTTCTAATAAATAACCTATTGTAAAACTTGCTAACAGAAGACTGTGTAGTGTAGTAGATTCCAAGGTTAATTTATTAAACTTGTCAGCTCTATGCTCTCGGTTAGACTGAGACTTAAAAATGCAGTGTAAAAAAAAGGTAAAACCAAAAACCCACAGGAATTTGGATGTACGATGATACACTTTTACATGTCTGGCTTCAGTTTGCATTTTGTGGACTTAAATGTTTGAGTAGATGCTGTAGTGAAACATCGAGGAAGGGTGGTACATAGTGAACGTGGTTTTGTGTTCAGGTACATACTGGCATTATTTTCTGTTTCTTCCCATCTAGAGATTTAAAGTTATGGATAAACACATTTACAATTCTAGAATATAGCTGTTGTCTTAGTGTAAATTGATAAGAAATGCCAGAAGACAAAGCTTTTGTTTGTTCTATGCCTGTCTTATGCCACAGTGATCAAGCAGGAGGTCCCTGGAACACCCACCCAGTGTGGCAGAAAGTGCCTGAGGGAAATGAAGGGTGATGCAGAAGCAGGCTGCTGCTGCAGCATTGTAGTGTCCCAGCCTTCTCCTTGGAAGGTGGTTGGGGCAGTCCTGGCCTTGTTTTCTCTGGGTGTCACTCCACTGTGTGAAAGGCTTCTGCTTGTGCATTTTCTAGGGAATCTGCAGAGAGCAGGAGTGACCAGAGGACAGAGACTGAGCAGGTATCACTCCTTTGCATTGCTATACCTGTTGTGATTATTATTCATTATTTACCAGTGTTTGTCATTGAAATCTGAGCCCTATTTAAAACTTTATGCATTTATTTTGTTGACTCTAAAAGGCTTCTTGGATGTGCTGGCAACAGGTTTTTCCTCGGTGATTGATCCTGGTATCTGATAACTGTCTCCAATATCAGGTTGACTAGAGATATGGGTACTTCTCTGAAGAAAATGAACCCACTCGACATTCACACATTTTTAATTTAAGTCGTTGTTTATTTTAAAATAGATATAATTATTACAAAATAGTAAAGTTCCTGTGATTTACTAAGATGGTGAGTAGTGAAAGAATACATTGGACTTCTAATGTGTCTACATTTACTGTCCATGCTTGGAAATGTCACAGTTACAGGCAACTAATTTCCTCATGTCTGTGTTATGTTTTTACCAACCATTTGGTTGTGATGATGCCTAGGTTCAAAGTGATGTATCACAGCCAGTGGTAGGGACTATAGGTAGTTTCCTGTAGTCATTTAACTTTACTCATAGAAAAGTTAAGCAACTGTTCCGTGGTCAAACCTCTATAGACAAGATGGAGGTGGGGACCCACTGAAGTCTCTTGGGCTGTGCTGGGTCAATGTCTTAAGGAGGGTAAGGTGAGTTGCCTTCTGGATCTGTCTTTGTGGACCTGCAGAGTCCAGATGATCAGCTCAAAGGTGACATGTAGTTTTTAGGATGAATAACGTGAGATGCAGTTAATCGTGTCTTAACGTGATCCTCTCTATTGGAAAGGACGGTATTATGAGTTTGAGTGTGACACTAAAGAGCGCCCTAGTCAGAAGCCAAAAGCAGGTTGAAGTATAGTATGCATAAATATACATTCCCAGGATCTGCAAAAACTTATTTTGGGACTGCTGTCACCAGTTGCTGTCATTTTAATGGCATACTGTAATTGATATGCATTTGTTTTTCTGAATAATCCAAAGTAGGAGTGAAATGATTCACTTGGAAAGTAGGAGCTGGGATACTTGGCTGACACATGGAGAATAAAAGTACAGCTTGAAGTTTGCAAACGTGAATACAGAAGATGGTCTGCTAAAGCGTTTCTGTGGTAAACAGGAGCTGAGAAATGGAAAAGATGAGTTATCACCACTAGGCTTTAAATCAGGTTTTGTACTCGTAGTGGGTTTTTTGAAGCTTTTATGTCTTGTAAAGGGTAATGTTTAGTGTCCATGTGCATGCCACTTAATTATTATTCAGCAACACTTCCAAGCATTCCCATTTCAGGGTTTCGTTAATTTTTTAAAGATTTTCTTACGCTGTAATTTTTCCTGGGTTTAAATGCTTTGGGTTTGTAATCTCTGGAATGGGATTAATTTTTGAAGTTCAGCAAAACTCTTTCATTACAGAAAGATAAGGAAAAGTGTGCTTCACTTTAGCAACACTCTTTGAGACTACTAACAGTTAAGACCTTCTAGCAATTTAGCAAGAAATATGTGTCTTGGAAATAATTTCTGAGATAAACATGCTAATCTGCACAGAAGTTGAATAACAGGGTTTTTTCCTGGTTTTTTTTGGTTTTTTAATAAGGTTATTGGGGCCCCACTCAGGCCAGGGTGGCTGTGCTGTCCAGCAGCCTGCCCTGCTACCATGGCGGGTCACTTCTCTGCACTCCCGTGCTGCCTTCCACAACGGAGCTGGTAAATTAAACCCATTTTTTAGTGCTGGCATCTTTCTTGACTTCAGAAACCTAAGAAACGTGTGCTCTGGTATGTCCTGAAGTAGGCTGACCTTTTCCTGCAGCGTGGGGTGTGCTCAAGGAAGGAGGCAGCAGTGCGCAGTGAATCACAAACAGTGTGGGGATTGCCTTGCTCTGTGCCAAATTATATTTCCTATCTCCAGCATGTAATTTTCAGGCAAATCTGTTGAAGTCTTTAATCTATAATTAGACTTACAAGCTTCTTTAGACCTTTGGGGTTTCCTTTTTTTAAATAATGGAATACAGCATTATTATTCCATGGATCTTCCTGACATATATTTCAATGAATGCTTTCCTGGTGGTTTTTTTTTTTAAATTTATTTATATTTTCCTTCAGTTTTCTAAAATGGATATATAGAGATCCTATTTCCATCAAGAAATGAACTCAAAATTACCTGGTACAAGTGACTGATATATGGTGATTTTTTTTCCTGGCAGTACTGAGCAAAAATGTTTTTCAGTAGGCTAAAGTAAATATGTATTTCTAAAATTGGATTCATACAGTAGATTTTTCTGCATTAAAAATAAAAAAGTTAATTAAAATGTCACTCGTCACTCCTTTTCATTTTTTATGTGTCAGTACATGAATGTCTGGCTAAATAAATCAATTCTGTCACCAGGTGTTGATGTGAGACAGTTCCCTCTGTGAAGGCCCCTCAGGACAAGTTACAGCCTGGAGGGACAGGCACTTTTGTACTTTGGTAGATAAGTGTGCGTGTATGTGTACCTACCTATGTATGTGTGTCTGTATGCATGGGTGTTGTTGCATGTGTTCCTTTCATGTTTGGGAAGCAGCCTTCTGGGTGCCTCCTTTGCCCAAGTGTCATTTGTCCTCGTTGCTTCCTCATTTCCACATATTGATCACAGAAGTACTCTATAGACTTTTTGTTTTCCTTGTAAGAATTTTAATGTTAGGTATGATCAGATTCAGATTTTTTTTTTCTTTCTGTACAACAGATCTTAATAGATACTGCCTAATCTTTAAAGAAGCCTGCAAGTATTTTTTAATTGCAGACACAGCAGCCTTCAATAGTTTGTAAAAACATTCTCAATGTGCTATAGGTAAACAGTTTGCTTTCAATGTCATTTTCTTAGTCTTTTGGGGAATTTTTGTGCCCTTAAATTGACCTAAGGGATTTTGCTGTCGCATTTTCTACTGATCAGTTTTGTTTTCCCTTTTCAGCTCCCCACAGAATATGTTTTGGAGGACTTGCTGTTCTGTTTTGGTAGGAGGGATGTCCTACCTGCTTTGGTATCTGTTGTGACTTAGCAGTGTACAGAAGTTGAAGTCTCTCCTTCTGCCCCTTACAAGCCTCGGTGACTCCAAGCAATAAAAACTGCTAATATGGAATGCTCTAAGCAAAGAGGAGAAATTGTAATAAATGCCATCATTATTTTGAAAGTGTTCTAGACCAGGGGATTCTTTTAAGAATTTATACATTTGGCTCAGCTATAAGTTTCTTGGCATCCTTATGTTCATTTAGGGAAGTTCATATATGTATTTATAGGAGATACGTTCTGGAGCTTAATCCAAAGGTTTGCAAACTTTCTGGCTTTCTATAGAGCCAAAGCCATGCATTTCTATATCTGGTTTAGGTTTTTGTGGATTTTAATATTAGATTTTGCCAGTTGTGTGTTCCCTCCAAGTTCTGCTTCAGTGTACATACATTTCAGTTTTGTTGCTGGTTGTTTGGTTTGGTTTTTTTTTCTCTTTATATGTTGCTGTTCCTTCACAGTTATATTTTTACTGTCTAGCACTTGTTCTGTTTTCCAAAGCACAAGTTATCAGTAGTTTGTTACTGTTTTTACTGCACTTAGTTTTTACATTTCCTTTATTTTTTTTTCTGTAATCTGAAGCACGTTTTGGCCATTGCTTGTTCTTTTATTTGAAATTGTGCAAAGACAGCTACTGCAGCTACACCAGCCCAGAATACATCCTATTATTTTTATTTTTAGACATTTTGGTAGTTTTCAGAATTTTATTCATAATGCTTCTGTGGAAATGGAACCTCTGGAAGAGTAACTTCCTAATGTGTTCTCATACAATTTTGCACACACATGCAGTTCTCTTAAGATCCTTTCTGTGTTCTTGCTTACAGTTAGTAACTAGCATACAAATGGATTTGAGAATTGTTTCCTGAAAATTAATAAATGCTTTTGCACTTGTACTAAATGTTATCCCCCCTTTACAGATGCAGAGAGATGAAATATGATTATTATAGCCTGCCGAAAACCTCTGTTGTAATAGCTTTTTATAACGAGGCTTGGTCAACGCTTCTGCGAACTGTTCACAGTGTTCTTGAGACATCTCCGGATATACTTTTGGAAGAAGTTATCCTTGTAGATGATTACAGTGACAAAGGTAGGAAGAATAAGTCTAAATAATATTGACTGTTGATGGGTTTTTTGGTCAGTCACTTCATAGGAGAAAAAGCTATGCTGTTCAGGTCACATACCAGAAAACTGTACAACAAAGGCATCTCACTGGAAAATAGTTTTTCTTGTAGTGTGCCAATGAAAAATTTGGCTTCTGGACCAAATTTAGTTTAGAATGGGGAAGCACATTTGCTGTGTTGTAACACGAATGCTTGCATGTATATATAACTACAGTCTGATCAGAGCACTTCAGGTTTCCTGAATTGAGCAAGTTTCGATTGCACCAATGCTCCCCTGGTGTCTCATATAATGACGCTGACCTAGTTCTTTGGTCTTGTTTGAATAGCGGGACATAAAGGCAGTGCTGGCATTTTCCACCGCACATGAATTGTGTTAAGAATAAAACTTTTACACAGAAAGTTTTAAGTAGCACTTGAGAAGCATTTATGAATTGGAGATGAATTAGAGAGGCAAATGTGAAGCGTTCGATATCTTAAAAGTAACTGTGATTTGTGTCCATCCAAGTTCTGTGCTTTTTTCATGTCCTTTCTAAACATGTATAGCAGAATTGGAGTTCAAAATGTGTTCAGAATCTTCAGGGCACTGCCATGAGTAATATGCTACTGAGGAGAGAGCTTCCTATAGCATGACATAAACAAATCATTTCAGGTTTCATTATTCCCTCTTTTTTTTTTTTTTTGTTGGTTACAGAACATTTAAAGGAGACTTTGGAAAACTACGTGGCTGGCCTACGCAAGGTGCGTCTTATCCGCGCAAATAAGCGAGAGGGGCTGGTTCGAGCCCGGCTGCTGGGGGCGTCTGTGGCGAAAGGAGACATCCTAACGTTCCTGGACTGCCACTGTGAGTGCCACGAGGGCTGGCTGGAGCCGCTGCTGGCAAGGTGAGCTTGTGCTCTGGGCTGGTCTTCTCTCCGACTGGAGAAGAAGGGGTGAGACAGCTTGGCCCACTTTTGCAGTGGAAAAATGACTCATGGTTTACCAAAGGTTACTGCCGTCTGGTCCCTGAGGCACTGCAAGTGTTTGTCTCCTGGCTGTGGGGAAGCAAATGGAAGTGTGAAAGATCAGGACATGGGTTTTTTGCCTTTTTTTTTTTTGCTCCTGAGGACCAAGCTGCTCTTTTTCTTTAGACAATGGAAAGTTTTGGTTTTCAGGAAGACAAGTCCACACCCCCAGCTTTGAAATTACCTTGGTAAATGAGACTACTTCTGTCAGCCTGGGTGGTGGATGAGCAGAAGGTCAGGAAAGATGTGTGCCTCTGCAAGGCAACGTTTATGTAAGCAGACTGGAATACAAGTCAATAAACTCCATCTTCTTAGTCCTGAGCAAATCCACCTTTCCAGACTGGTTCTGATATAAAGCATCATGGTGTAGGATAGGGAAGAGTTAATGTTATGACAACACTGACTCTTGCTTGGAAACCATCTATCCTGGGACACTATACTTTATGCCTGTGTAGTCTCTTGTCTGTACTGCAGATCCGTGAGGCTGTTCAGAAAACTTCTGTTGATTAAAAGCAAGCAAACAAACAACAAAAACCCAAGGAACCTTCTCAAAACTCTAACAAAAACCCTCAAGAAACCAGAATACTAGCCCTCTGTTACAGCTGAGAATATTTATTATATTCTTGAAGCCTCACCCGTGTGTAGCCAGCAGCCATGCCTGCACAATTCCTGCTATGGGTTCAGTCCCTGGTACCTCACCACAGCACCTGTGCTCCTGCATCATGTCATGAGGCTTTTGCCCCTTCTTCTAACAGCTCATGTCTTTACCCCCTTGGATGCCATTAGCAGATACTGATAGATACAGGACCTGAATCAGGCCTCCTAAATATTGTATGTAGAAAAACAGCTCTCTTTAAAACATAATCAAAAGAAAAAAAATCTTTCCTCAAGGCCAGTGGTTTGATTTGGATCCTGTTAAGATTCCCACCAGGTACTGTAGACTACAGAAAAGGATCAGAAAAAACAGCCCTATACAAACTGGAGAGAGACTTCCAAAAGCACATAGTGTCTTTATCTGTGCAAGGCTTCCTGATTCCTAGTGGGACTTGTGTTCTCAAATTCCCCATGTCTCTTTGAAATTTTATCTAGACTACAATTTCAGTTTTTGGTTTTCTTAAATTGTCATACTTACCTTGTTTCTAAATTTCACACTGAGTGTATTCCAGGTAACTATGATAGCGTGAAGAAAGGAAAAGGGATAAACATCAAATCATAAGCGTGGCTTTACCAACTGTCCCCTAAAGAAACTGGGGAGACGATTCTGTGATTTCTTCACTTCTTTAGAGCACCACTAGATGGCAATCTTGAGGAAGGATTGGGATTTTTTTAAAGGTAATAATCACCACCTGTAAAAAGTTAGCCCTCTCTTGGAATTCCTGCCGTTCTTGCTGCAGATGCAGACGCACATCTCTAAGGGGGTTTTTCTGCAGCATATCTGACTCAAATGTATGGCAGCAATACAACAGTGTTAGCATTTTGCAGTGCAAATGTAGTTGTATTTGTAAGCTGCCTGTGCATTGTACCATCTAGTTAATTCTTAACTTACAGAAAAGGTGATAGCTTTTCACTTTCTTCATTCCTTTCATAATTGAAGTTATATGCCAGCTACCTAATTTTTACTTATTTACCTACTTGTTACAGGAGGGGCAAAATATTTTTACTTTTTATTGTTTGGGTTTTTTTTTCCCCTCTGCGTGTATGTATCATTTTCATTGCTTTGTACAATGAGGATTTGTACAAAGTTTTATGCAAGTGAGACAGGAGATAGCAATATTTGTGTAAGCCCTTTTGTGTGCTCTACCAAACAAGCTCTCAATGGGAGATCATAAAGAAGAAAACAGCTGTTTCACATATTCCCTCCAGCAACAAGAAACCATTTCATAGTTAAGGCAGTCTTTCTCAGCTCAGACAATACTTCTGTGGAACTGCTGCTGTTCTCTGCTGCATTTAACCATCACAAGCTCCTCTAATTTTCAGAGTATGAGCCCTTGGTCAGCCTACAGGTTTTAAGTTTAATAATCCCATGAGGAATGAGCTCCCTTTGAAGGACAGATGTGCTTCATCGTTTACTTGTTTTACAATATAATGTGTTCAGTTTTCCTTCACCTCTGAAATACACAAATAGAAGATGCAAGGCTGAAGTGCATACCTGCATCTTTAAGTCAAACAAGTTACTTCATTTCACTGAACTATCACTAGGTGTCTAACATTAGAACAGGGAAGGTGATAAATAGGGATTTAAAAGAAAGACCTTGGCTTGAGCTTGTGTGCTTGACGTTGCTCCTAGTACTGAGGAAGGCCATTCTAGAAGGTGAGGAGAAGGCTAAGAATCCCACTGCCTTCTGTAATGACAAATCCTTTTGGAAAGGAATCCTGAAAACCCTTTCATGGTATTGAGAAATGGGAGGAAGGGGTTTATCTCCTTGTAGAAGTAGATCTGCAAGAAATGTCATCAGCTCTGATGCATTCTTAGTATGATAAAGATCTTGACTATCTTTAGATCACCCTTGGTGATAGGAATGTCATTCTGCAGTGCTATCTTGTTTCTCCTTTTCACCTCCTATGTTGCCAGGGTTTCTGGAAGCCTCCTTCAGGTATGTTTCATTGTTGGAGGTCTAATTCCCATGTTGCAGGTTTGTTTTTTTCGGAGTTCAGGGCTTCTTTTTGAGTTACTGTTATAGTACTCAGTACATTTGCAGATGATCAGAGTTTCAAGAACAGCCATGACTTCAAGGGCCAAGAGGCTGGTTAGTTTATTATTTATCATTGCAGAACAATGCAATCAAATTGCTCTCTTAAAAACAGTTACCTGTACAAAAGAAAATAGACAGTTTTTGTTGACAAAGTGGTGCTGGCTATGGCAGCCAAGCCAGATGCTGAATGTATGGCTCTAGCCTTTGGGCATGCCTTGCTTCCACAGTCCAGGAAGGTTGATGCTTGCCAGGTGCCTACAGCGGAGTCCATCCTGAGATATCCTGATGATCCCCAGTAGGAAAATGGGGGTTATTCTTGTATTTCTTGTATCATTTCCTTGTATTGCAGCATGAATTGAAAAGGAGCAAAACTTCATGTTTGGTATCTGTAAACATTCTTTTTTCTTGTCACTTCTAGTTTTTTACTTTTAGAGAAGTTTCTAATGGAAGTCACCCTTTTGTTTTAAAAACGTACCAGGATTGCTGAAGAAGAAACAGCTGTCGTCTGCCCTGTTATTGATGTTATTGACTGGAATACATTTGAGTACTTGGGAAATGCTGGTGAGCCACAGATTGGTGGATTTGATTGGAGGCTGGTCTTTACTTGGCATAGTACCCCTGAAAGAGAACAAAAACGGAGGAAGTCCAAGACCGACGTGATCAGGTTAATTTTTGTGCATCCTGTGAAACTATGAATGTGTTTTTGATTTCACCTGAAAATGCCAGGTGCTGAAAGATATTAGGGAAATGGACATATTACTGAAAATTATGTATTTTGTTTAGTTCCCCATTTTTTTCAAAATAACTCCTGCTTTCCATGCTCTTGGAAAAAATATTGCTTTAAAAGCTGAAATTCCTGTGTCATCTTCCATATGGACAACTTATTGCAAAGTAGTCTTTTGGCTCTGCTAGGCAAACTCTTACAGATGCTTATCAGCACATGGAAAGAGTGTAACTGATTAACTAATACTGGAGGATGTCCTCTGTGCAAAGCGAAGAGCTTCGTGTTGTAAAAAATGTATCATGGGCAACGATGAAAAGGGAAAAAAATCACTAATCTGATTAAGAAGGTAAAAGTAGTTTTGGAGATTTTTTTTTTTTCTGTGCTGTAATGATAGTTGTAGTTCACTGTGCTATTTTCAAAGGTGAACCATTTTGCCAGTTCTTTACTGGGGTGAAACAATACACCTGCTATCCACCACGGTTTCTTTGAAGGGCTAACTCGCAGAGCTCAGGCCGATGTCTTCATTATGGGTTTTAGTTTTGTTTTATTTTAAGACAAGATGCCATCAATTGGTATTATTTGTCACTCAAAGTTGTATTTTTAGGAGAGGTAAGATAATAGAACAAACAAGGCATGTGGAAAATGGGAATGGTAGACAAGATCCTGATAGCTGAGCATCTGCCATGTTCAACCTATCCCCATCTGCTATGGAAGTTGCTGTATTTCAGCAGTTTATTGTAGTAAATTGACCTGTTTGGCATTTTTAATGCTGTGATTTTGTTTGTACTTGTATCTGTTATCGTATAGACCACAAAAAATACGGAATTATTAATTTTTCTCAGTCTTTTCTAGGTTGCTTGTCATGATAATAATACTCAGTATTTCACAAATATTAATGAACTTATCCTCAACTGAGTGAACTTTCTTTTAAATGGGAAAAGCAAGGTAGTAATTTAATCTTTCTCAGCATGTATTAGTCCACATCCTCCTTAAAAAAAAAAATTCCAAATAGAGTAAGTATTTTTAAAACATTTCATTCAAATATGGTGCTTTTTTTTCTTCATGATAAGAAGAATTGTCTTTGACATGCCAAGAAGAAAATGATGAGGGATAAAGTTTCATGGTAGCTTGAGGACTGTGAGCTCGACAAGTGTCTGGAGAAAGCAGCAGTGCTGGGAGTGGTGTCACCAACAGCTGGGTTTGGAAAGACGAGATCTGGAGGGAAACAAGGACTTGACTGGTTATGGAGTTTGTTATTTTTCCTTTTGTCTTGTCTTGTCTCATCTCATTCCATTCTTTGAAACAACATATGACAGTGTGAGACAGTGTTGCTTCGAAAAGATATCTGGTAAAATTAGTTTTGACAGATTAAGAGTAATTGATCACTGCATCTCACATTTGTTTATATTTACCTCAACAGCAATTTAGTAAAATTCACAAAATGTCAGCTGAACTTAGTTCTAATCAGCATTATATACTTGGCACTTTAAAGAGAGTCACCCTAAGATTGTAAACAATTAGGAACAATATTGAACAAGTACAAATTTATGCATGTGTGCACACTCTGCCCTACTGAAAGTACGTCCCTTAAGTGCACTGTCACCCTGGACCTTGTGATCTTCAATGAGGAACCAGTTATGACTCCTGATTTTACTTCTTTTTTTTTTTTCCCCAAACTTAGTAAAAAATTTAAGAACATACAGAGGGGTAGATTTTCTTAGAAAGAAAACAAATCTCTTTAGGGGCTATATTTACTTAATAATTGATGTCTGAGAGTTTTTTCAATTGATATTAGTGGGATCAAGAATGTTGTTTTTAATTACTAAAGCACAAGAATTTCTTTAATTATTACCTAAGTGAAATAGATAAGGATACAGCACTTAGAATTTCAGAACCAACTAATACAGCTCTGCCACAATGTTCTGTTATGTGAAGAGGCTCTTCATTTACACACAAAGACACTGCAATAGGAAAAATTTACTTTAACACAATATTTTTACATTCTGGTGCTTGTTTCAGATACAGTTTTTTAATTACAAAATTAAATTCAAATGGGCTCATAATAATTGATAAATTTCTGACTGTTACTTTGTATCCAGAAAAGACTGAGAAAATAGAAAATAAAAATATATTATATTTTTTTATCTGTTGCATTGTTTTAATATTTTTTCTTTTTATTCAGTTCAGAGTTACTATTCTCTTTTATAGGTCTCCAACCATGGCAGGTGGATTATTTTCTGTGAGCAAGAAGTATTTTGATTATCTTGGTTCTTATGACACAGGAATGGAAGTCTGGGGAGGAGAAAACCTTGAATTCTCATTTAGGGTAGGTGGCTTAATTGAAAGTTTCTTTTCCTCAGAATACAACAAGTTCCTATTTCTTTCCTCATGCCTTTTTACTTAATGAGGTAGCTGCAATGTAAGCAAGTGTTAAGAAGGGAGTATTTTGGAAGGTGTTTATATGAATCTTGTTCTTACACTTCAGGATAGCTGTATTTTTCTTCCAAATAGCCATTTTAAAGCAATTTTTAAAAACATGTCTTTGTTTTGAGCTCTAGTGTAAAATGTAAAGAGGGATGTGATGCTAGTGGGTGAAGCTTACATCCCGCAGCTTGAAAGAGGTCATTGGGAAGAAGATTTATAGTTCTTTGATGTGACTCAGAGTTCTTGCTGTGGTTGATGGAGTGAGCAGTTCCCAGTGGGGCAGAAGGCAGCCTGTGTACTAATTTTGAGGCTTTATTCTGTTTCACCTGAGAAAAAGTTTGTATAAAGGTTATAAAAGGTGGGAGAGAAGACCCCCAGTAACTGTAGAGCTGTACCCCACAGGAGGCTGGACCAAGTGCTCAGGTGTGAGGCAGATAGCTGTAAGAAAAGGATTTACAGCAGGGAAAGAGAGGAGACACAGGACAGTCCAGAGTGGTTATCAAAGCAGTGTTGTCCTCCTCAGCTCAGCTGTGACCAGTGCTGTGGCTGATTCCCACTGAGCACTGGCTGCCTATGGTTTGCCACATATCACACCTAGTTCATTGAAGCAATCCAGTGGTGACGTAAGAGGGAAGCTGTAGGGCTGCTTTTGGCTTTCAGGGAGTCACAACCTATTCTCCTGGCTTTCCCGTGTCTGTTCTGCCCGTCATGTGTTATATTTGATGGTTGTGTTTGCATTTCTGTGAGTCATTAAATTGTGGTACAGGAGGGTTTTTGGTTTTTTTTTTACCAGGTGACAATGATTTCAGGGATAAATAGCATTTTAATGTTACAAAACCACTTTCTTGAGAAAGGAGGCATCAGCAGACTGTCTCTCTTAATATCTGTGTGTTAACTAGAGAAGCATTGAATCTTCCTAGCTGTTGTTCTGGTCTCCTGCTGCCTGCAGTGCAGAAATCATAGAAAAGACGGTATAGAAATAAGGAACAAAAATTATTAGAATGATAACAAGCACATGCCTAGAGTTGATATGGTTCCTCTCTGGGGGGAGATTTCTCAGCTGGAAATGCTGTTTGATATGAGTTCATGACCACCTCCGTTTTCACTTAGGGAAAAGTTTCTGGCATGTAAGCCCAAACACAGCCTTCTTAGTAGTCTTGGTCTAGTTCAGCAGGCCTCCACCTGAAGCGCAAAGAAGCTGATGCACCTCCCTCAGCCCTGTGACCCTCTGAAACAGAAGTCTTTGGTTCCAGTGTATCCAGAACTGCAACTCCTTGTAGAAAACCTCTAATATGGCACACTTAGCATGCAGTTCTTGGCTTTCTGCTCTTCGTGTCTTGCTTTTGGGGAGACCAAGGCTTGCAGACAGCCTGACCCCTTCCCTTTGACGCAGAGTGCCCCAGTACCAGCTGCTGCTTTAGACCCAGCCTTTCATTGCCATTGACCTCTATGAAGCTCTGGCAGCCAGTCTCGTTTTTTATGTCACTGGTTCCCCTGAGCCAGGTCTCCATGGGGTGCAGCAGCATGTATGAGCAGCGCCTTTACTCCTTCAGCATGCAGGACTGTGGTCTCCTCATGGGACAGAGGAAGCATCACAGGCAGCCTAGCACACAGGAGAGGCATAAAGGGAGCCACAGAGTCCCCAGGAGGCAGCACACAAGCACACTACCGTGCCCTGCAGGGGCTAAGCCAGCACGTGGGTGCAGGTGGATCAAGCAACTCCTGGGAGATAAATGATTTAACAGGACAGGCTGTGCGATGGCCAACAAATATGCCTGGCCATGGCAATTTTCCTAGTGCAGATTGCCAGTAGCATCTGGGCATTTGTACACAACATGCTTTGCTCTGTTTGATTTGGAGCCCTTGTACTTGTGCTCTGTGTGGTGAGGATTTTTGTGGAAGAGAGCAGAGTGCTACGATGTTGTTTAACTGTTCTTTCGGCTGCCCACAGTGTTCCAAGAGGTCGGAAGGGATAAATCATTGTTAATGTTGTTCTTTTGTTTTCTAGACATGTCAGACCTGAAAATTAGGAGCAGAGCTACTCAAAACCACTGTAAATTAATTTATTGTTGTTCCCATCTCTGAAAACACCACTCTCTCCCAATGACATGAAAAGACTTGTCTTCAAGCCTCTTCTTTCTTGCACTTTGATTATTCTGAACTGAAGAAATTCTCTGTGGTTTTGGGAGGTGCAACAAGGACAAAGCTTTCGCTAAAAGCATGATGACTAAGAGAGATGGAGGCTACGTGCTGAATGCAGAATCAAGTCAATGTACCTTGATTTTGGATTGCTTAATGCTATTTGGCTGGATAAAATTTCACTTCATGGGCATAATGGGCATTGAAATTCCTCTTTCCGAGGGATTCAAAACATGCTCTTTCATCTTCTCCCTCTTGTACTCAGAGCAAAGGGAACCTGGTTGCAGCTTCCCTCCCCTCTCTGCTCGTGGTCCTGCAAGTGGCACTGCAATGTAAGTTTGTTTCTGGACCAAGGCTTAATATGCCTGTGGTCTGTCCTTCAGCCCACCACGTGCGAAAAGGCCTTTCTTCTCAGAAATGTTATTGCCCATGAGCCTGGATGATATGCCTCAGAACACTTGGGGTCTTCTCTTTTCCAATATTTTTGTATTGTTTGTTTTTGTCTGGATCTGGAACTCTGTCTTGTGCTCAGAGCAGCCAGGATGGGTCCATGTGTCTGGAGTGCCTCTCCACCTGGCCAGCTTCCAGCAGATTGTGCATGAGCACCACAGTGGGGGCTCAGCCACAAGTCATCAAGAAAAATTGTAGCAGAGAGAGCAGCAGAAACATAGGGTTTTCCACATTTTGCCCTTTTTTAGGATGTGGCATCCTTTTTATGTTTTTTATTTCTTCCAGATAGTCTTAAAATGTTAGCATGAGCTGGTAGAGCTTTTATTCTTTAGCATTCATTGACCCAGCACTAGGTCAATTGTCCAGAGACCTGGCAGGGTTGGCGATCCCAAGGCGAGATCTGAACATTTTCTGTAGGTTTTCATAATGCCACCATCTGTCTCTGAAAACAAAAGAAAACATGCCAATAGTCTGCATGCATCAAGATGAAAGTGAAAGTAAAAAAAGGAATGTCACCTTGTTTTCTTATTGAAGGAAAAATGAGTGCTTTTATAATGAGAGCTGTGAGTTAGCCAGACCTAGTAAAGAAACAGATCTGCATGTACGTGAGCTTGCAAAATATACATGAAACCTAATGTGCTTTTCTGTTACAGAAGGTTGAACTAGTTTTATGGAAAATCTTCTGCAGAGCCACTTATTTAGCATTTAGTAATCAACTTTAGTTTCTCTATTAAATTCCTTGCTTTATTTTATGGCTGTTCATTTGTACCTGATTTTATATGGAGGTAATAATGTTTTCCATTAAAATGAAAGCGAATCAACCTTTTGAGAATTTTTTTAGCTGAAATATGTTTAATTTTCTTTTGTAATAGGAAGAGAAGAAAATTTTTGTACTGTTTTTATGGAATACATAGTATTTAATGAGCATTGCTTAGCAGCCTACAGTTATTTTTTAGAGAGCTTTAATTATTAGAAATTCAGCTGTTATGGAATTCTCCTTTTGTCATCAGTTTAACAGAGGTATGGTCAGTTTGTTTCATTCCTTTGAAATCAGACTTTATCATGGAAGAGCTGAAGCATGTGCTTCCTTCTTAACTACATTTTTATTTCAGTAATCTTTGTCATCTGTTCCTAGTATCTTATTTAAAAGTAGATTGATCTAAACACTTAGGATCAATTAAAAATTCTTATGTGGAATATAACATTGGAAATTGTTAAACTAATAAACTTATGGCTCTTAATATTTGCTGAAAAATCTTGAATGGTAAATTGCAGCTTTAAAAAAGTAATCTTGAACATAGAAATAATAATTATGAAAAATATTGTTTTGAAACAAATCTCAAAAAAGGAGGTTTTAAAGTGAAAGTGGATAGTTGATTTCATGCCTAAGAAAATATGCAAATTGTTTAGATCAGTACAGAATTCTAGGTTTCTTGTATAATTCCTTTAATCATCTTTGTTCAAATGGCAAATAATACTGCTTCCCTGAAAAGCAGCAAAAAAGAAGAGAGAAACCTCACATGAGAAACAAAAAATGAAAATTTTAAATCAAGGAAGTAACAATTATCCAGTACTCCCTATAGTTGAATAATGAATTACCTATATCTTTCAGGAAACTCTCTGTTTTAAAGTTAAACTTATGTATTAGAGTGCTTACACTTTGGTAATTAAACACAGTATTGTGCCATGCATAAAGTCCGATGTTGTTATCCAAAACCAAATCAATGGAGATGACACTCATTGATTTCCAAATTTAGAAATTTGAGAGAAATTCTAAGTAACTTTAAAAAAAGCCCTAAGAGGTAGCAGTCTAAAACCAAATCCTATCTTGAGTGAGCTGAAAGCCTTCATCTTTTTAGATCCCTAAAAGTCCCGGAGAGAGAGGTGGGAAAAGTCCCCTCACTGATCTTTTGACACTTAGCAACAGAGCTTTTATTTGCTGCCTCATAGCTTTCACTCCTGCTGTGTTCATGTGAATAGCATGTAATTAAAAATGTATGTCTTATACTAGAAGGTTATCAGGGAGCAAACCTCTACCCCTTAAGCCTATCCCAGCTAATTTCCGATGTCTTCCATTTACAAAGGAATGATGAGCTGCCACTTATGCACGGTTGAATACATGAGCAGAATTCTAAATCTTTTATGGAAAGTCTATCAGAGCCATTGGTGACAGCCTCAAATTAGTTCAAGTACAGCAACATGTCCCACCTTCTTCCCATCTGGTTAAATTTCAGAAACCTTGTTTCAGGCACCCTCCAGAAACAGGGCGTCGGCCATGTTGTGGTCACACACAATATTGACTAGGAAATGCCTGGCTGTGCTTTCCTTTCAGGTAATCAGACTTGCGATCAGAACGGGTGACGGGAAAGTGGCTCTGTAGATGAACTGCCAAAAGTCTTTGGTTTTCAGAGGAGAAGAGTGCCATTACAAAAATGTGCACAGAGTGCTGAGGCTAATGGATCCACTTGGTGGTTGTTTCTGGATTTTATCTTATGGGCTGTACATTTCCCGACCTGGGGAGCCAGAGAGGCCGGAGGATGAGCACAAGGGCAGAGTGATGGTTGGCAGGGTTCTGCCAATTCCACATTCAGGTTCAAGTACTTCTTGGCATCAAGCAGGAATATCGGTTTAGATAGGGGAGGTTGTTTCATTGTTGTTGGTTGGACCACCATAAGTTAATAGAAGTGTTTTGCTTTTTCTTTTCATGTGTTGGGTCTGGGGTACCTTTCCCAGCTTTCCAGTGGAAAAGATTAGTGTTATTTTATCACCAGGCACCTATGCCTCCCTTCTAGATTGGTGAATGTAGAAATGGGAACACGACTGACTGTTCTTCAGTGATATAACAAGTGTACCTGTTTTGTCAAGTCAGCTTTCCAGTAGAATATATAGATATATAGATCTATAGATTTCTGGTAAGAATTAGTTATCAGCTATTGGTTTCTTTCCGAGATAGCTATTTACATGGTTAATTTGAAAAAGAAACATGCTCCTCTTTTCTCTCCTCTTTTCTCTCCTCTTTTCTCTCCTCTTTTCTCTTTATTTTTTATTTTTATTTTTTTGTTTTCTTTTTTCTTTTTTTCTCTTATTTGAACAATGCCTGCATAACTTATATTGTAGACCACATCTTATAATGTGAAAATAAAACTAAGAAAGGAAATTGCTCTCCAGATAAAACCAGAGATGTTGTTATCTCCTTGTGAATTCAGAGCTAATTACTAAGAGCACCAAGGATGTAATTTTATCCAGTTTAGTCATCAAATGAGACACAAAATTATTGTATGTGTTACTTCTAGTATGATGTATTCTTGAGACGGTGTTATTCTTACACAGGCTTATTGTTACTATATCTTCGAGCTTGCAAAGACTCACATTAATGATGCACACAATGTCAATTCTTTGCTCAGATATGGCAGTGTGGAGGAAGTCTTGAGATCCATCCTTGCTCCCATGTAGGTCACGTTTTCCCCAAGCAAGCTCCGTACTCACGGTCCAAAGCTTTGGCAAACAGTGTGCGTGCAGCAGAAGTGTGGATGGATGAATATAAACAGCTTTATTACCACCGAAACCCACACGCTCGCCTGGTGAGTTCAACTCCATTGTTCCTGAAATTTCAGTAGAATTTGTTTTCGACCTACTAACTATGGATTTAGTTAATATATAACATGAAGCGCTTTTTATGTTTATTTCTTATTTCTTCTGAAACTTTTTCCCAGGCATAGAATAAGTGTATGATTTTTAATTCCTTGGAAAAAATTAGAAATTCTGTAAGAGTACAAAGTGGCCCAATCTATGTCAATATTAATTGAATGAATGAATGAAAGAATAACGTGAAGTGAGGTGATCATAGCAAGGAGGAGTTGTTTTTCTGTGAAATGCCTGATACAGGATTCTCTCAAAAAGAATTACAGACACACAATTAGTGAATGCAAATCAACAAGTTTCAGTGGATAGTAGAACAGCATGGTAACAATGTTTAGCAAAATTACCTGTCTTGTGATAATTGTAAAACTTTGGACTGATATAAAATAAAATAGATTTTTCTGTTTGATTTACTGCTGCACCATGTTTAGTTAAAAAAAAACCCAAACCAAAACCAAAATCAATATTGAAAAGAGTAAATTAATTAAAATCAGTCATGGGAACTCAGATGAAAATGTTCCTAATAAAATGTTTCAAGTATCAGTTCTGTTGGTTTTGGAGGTTCTTTTAAGTTAATGTCTTTATTTGCCTTGAAATGAAAATACAAGATCATTTGTTTGCAGAATTTTTCAGGAGATTGTTACTGTGGAAATTGAGTACATCAAAACAGTAAAGCAGTGTGCAAATTCGTAACTTGGATGTATTCATCGTGAGGGGCCTGAAGGCTGGAAGACGGTAACACTGCAATGTCCTCACAGTGTCTAGAAAGGAATTAAATGAACCTCTGGCACAAGGTCCAAAATTCAGGCCCCAAAGAAATCATTGTCTGCTGTTGCTTGTTTCTGGAAGTGCCTGATCTCTCCGGCATGATCTCTCTGCATGGAAAGTTTTCTAAACACTGCCTTTCTGGTTCTGTGTCTGGGGTGGGCTGCTGGGCACCTGTCTCTGGCTGTACTGGATCAGAGCCAAGGGACCAGTGTGGGGCACAGGGCGTCCCCAGCTCATCTGAATGGCCAACCTCAATAGACACACCAGGGGAAAACTGCTCTTGAAAACATGAGGCTTTTAAAAGATACGCTGGAGGATGCTGGAGAAGATGAATTTGGTTAGCTTTCATCTTGTGTTTCTGTGGATTAAATTTGGTAATTAGATTATTGTAGTCCACACATTTGTAATAATTGGTTTACTTTAACATCATAAACGACATATAGGTTTTATTATCAGAGTCTGACTTGGAGAGAAATATGGGATTCACCCATAGGCAACGCCAGGCTGATTCCAGCTTGTCATACAAAAAAAGAGCAATAAACACTGACGATTCTTCTTGTAAAGTGCTGGGCATCTTATCTGTGTAATGACAGAGCTTTAACTTTAAAGGATATTTGTTTGTTAGTATGGGAAGTTTCATGTATTGGCTTACTGTAACACAGTGGATGTAAGCTGAAACTCATGCAGGTTTTTTTTTTCCCCGTATCAAAGCTGCTGCTGCTGAACTTTGGTTTCCATAATACTCTGTGCACCACTTGTTGCAGCAGTTGAGTTCAGACCTTTTTACTTCATCAAACCCAAATATTCAGTTCTGTAGCATAACAGGAAAATGATTGATGCTGCAAAAATTGGTTCCGTGAAGTTTCGCTTCAAGATTAACGTTCAGACCTCAGAGCTAATATGTCATGCTGTTTGTTTATTCAAGCAGGCATCTCTGCCTCTGCTTTACATCTGCTTTGTGTTTTCAGTGGTATTTCCACAGCTTTGAGAAATGCAAATACATTTGTGGTTTGATGTAAGAGTGCGTCAAGTGACCTGTAAAAATCTGGGGGCTGCTAACGCTGTCTCATGCCTGACTATCTGAAGTCCCTCATCAATACAAAGAGAGGCTTTTGAAGACAGACATAAAAAGATGTGAACTCTGCTCCAATCCATAGACAGGGAAAAGTCTGCAGTGAAAGCTTTTCTCTAGAAGTTTGAGATTTCATACACCCCACCCCTCAAAAGGACGAAGTTCAAAGGATGCATTAGCAGATTTTACGAATTTCATCACTTAAGTGTAAAACTGTACAGGTAATTTGCAAATGGATGGTGGTATAATTTAAAATCCTCAAGATTCATCCACTGCTTTTGATATTTTCAATCATCTAGCTAAAGGAAGTTTTATTTTCCAGTATGCCTTCTCAGTCTCCAGCAATCTGTATTCAAGGGCTTCCTCACTTGCAGATTCAGGGAGTTTTCTCAGACAAACTGTCTTTAGAATATTTTAAAGTTCTACTTGCACAGTTCCAATTCTTTTTTGTCAACATTTAACAAATGTAAGGATAATGAAATCAAATCCAGCACCCAAACATGGTGATTTTTCCTGGCTAGAAGTCCTACTCATCACTGTAGCATACGGTTCCTAATAATGTATACAGATAATTTAAAAGAGAGCATCTGTTCTGGATCGGGTTTTTTTATCTGTTTTTAAATATTTTTTTTCTTCTTTTTTTCTTTTTTTTTTTTTTTTTCAGGAACCATATGGAGATGTGACAGAAAGGAGACTTCTACGAGAGAAGCTGAAATGTAAGGACTTCAGATGGTTCTTGGAGAACGTATATCCAGAACTTCACGTACCTGAGGACAGACCAGGCTTCTTTGGAATGGTACGTGGCTGCTGATGCTGAGAAGGGGGCCTACTTGCAGTTCTCTGAGCTCTCCTACTAGTTTTTGTGACAAAATTAGTTTGGGATTTTGGTAGAATTCAGTTAAAATTGGTAGACTTTAAAATGTGGTTTCCATCAGAATCTTTATTTAAGAGAATTCTCTTTATGAAGGAGTTCTGTGACAGAGTAGGAGAACAGGTAGTGTTGCCAGGAATTACTTCTTCTAAGTGACATCTTGGGACTGTTAAAGGCAGCAAAGGATGAGGTTTTTATTTCTTGAAACATTGCATAACAAAAAAAGAGAACAGTAAAGTGTTTTATTTTAGTTGTTGAAAAGAAAAAGAGTGTGCTTTGACATGTGTTTGTACATTTTATCTGATGAAAACAATGATGCTCTGGTGATGGGAAAAAGAGCTGGTGCTAAATGCTTCCAGATCATAGGGGATTCTGTATATCAAAACCAACATTTTAATTTTTAATCTGGAGGTCACTTCAGACCCGCAAGGGTTCACAGGCAATGGGTTCAATACCAGAATCCTCTTCTCTTCTTAAGAGTTGACAGCTCTTTATGCTTCTTGCAGCTTACAAATAAATATAAACTATAGCTCCATGTCTATCCATAGCTCCATTACTGTAATCTCATTTGGAAGGGATGAAGGCACAGATGTTGCAGCAAATACCTGTTTCCTCTGAAAAATCACCAGATACCTGCTGCATGTTAGGAACACAAAACTGCGCCTTTCCACCAGGCAAAGATGTATCAAATACCTTCCTGATTACCAATGCCACATTGACTTAAAAGTACTTTTGCTGGTAACTCGATCGCTCTGCAGATCCATCTCAGCTGCATTCCCACACTGCTGCATCACATCCAGCCCTTGTTTTGCTGCTGTCTGCCCTTCAGTTACTCAGCCTCTGCCAAATCTCCTTCAGGAATGGGAAAAAAATCTGATCTCTGTGGACATACAAAACATTCAGGAAACAAGTCTCCCCACAGTGTGCCCTAACAGCTTTGTAACTTATTGAATGAAAAAGTTCCTAGTGGGGAAATGCTGTGGTTTACCCTGGGGAGCTGTATTTCCCCTGGGGAGCTGTGGGAGTTCCCACAGGGAGTGCAGCAGCTGTCAGAAAAACCCTTAGGAGCCTCTGGGAGAATCGCCACCCTCCTCCATTTGTCTTGGAGCTCGCAGGAGAGGCGGTGTCTGTGTGATCACTGGCGTGGAAGGTATTACCCACCATTATCCAGTACCTTGAACAAACCCTGGTACAACATTGGTTCAGTTTTTGCTCTTTTGTGCTGGATTTCTACTGACAAGGTCTGAGACAGTTGAAGCAGTAAGATATTGTAAGACTTACCTTCCAGGAGCATTTCAGGAATTTTATCCTCCCCTCCACCCCCATCCTTCCCCCTCCAAACGAAAGGGTTAGACTGGTGCCAGTGATAGTGCTTCAGCCTCCTGGGGAAGAGAAGGGATTTGTGCAGTTTCTTTTATGATTTAATTGTCATTCTCAGGCAAGGGGTTGACAGTACCTAGAAATAATAACTCTTGTTCAGAGCTGCTTGAGGTATCTAGAGTGTAATTTAGGTGTGCTCTATATATTTCTCTAAAAACAATTCATAAATGCTGTCATCTAGTCGTGAGCATAATGAGAATACACCGCTTTTTGGGGGGAGGAAGAACTTAAAATGTGATTGAAATACAGTTGTACTCTGAGAAACTGAGAGTGCAGAAATGACACCTACTGATTCAGCTGATTTGTGGATATTGAGTCCCATCTGCTAGCTTCAATGAATCACTGATGGTGTTCTTTACTCCCGCCTTAGCTGTGTAGTTCTTTTCTGGTCCACAAAAATACTGTGTTTAAAAGTGTCAGCTTTGGTAACAGCTCAACTTAGTGTGAGGTTATTTAATTGTTCAAAGAGAATATGGGGATTTTTACCTCCCTTAAAAGTCTTTTTACTTTTGAACTGAAGTTGAAAATATTTCTAAGATTACCCATATGTCAGCCATGTGTTATTCAAACAGAGTCAAGAATTATCGAGCAGCATTCGGTGCTGTGGACTAACAAGCAGACTCTTGTGCTAAATTTTTTTTCTTGATACATAGATAAAAATATCCATAATACCCTTGATTGTCTAAAAAGTTAGCTGCCTAAAACTTTACTTAAACATACTGAATTATGAACCTTTTTGCCTGAGATATGATTGCATTCCTGCAAACTGCCTGAGACCTAGAAATGAGATAAATATCTTGTTGCTTCTTCTTGGCCTTCGTGCAGCTTTGGAACTTTGTGGGACATGAACCTTTTGACTTGAATAATTTCTTTGCAGGGGCAGGAGGGAGTGAAGCTGGTAGGCACTCAGTGGGTTAAAATAATAGTATGTCAGCACTTCTGGAAAGGCTGATAATACCTTTTAGAGCACTGATGTCTCTTTTTCTGGCACAGCACCTGGTTTGGCCATCCTTGAGCATGTACTTACTGGCAGAGTGTATACCTGTGCTTTCGTAGGTGTGGAATTGTAACAACACTTGAGCCCCAGCTCTGCACAGATTGCCCCCCTAGACAGCGCAGACTAGGTCAGCTTGCAAATCCTAACTACCTTGGGAAGGGATGGTGTGGGCATCTTTAGGAAGAGCTTTGAGCCAGCTGGTGTGCTCAGTATTAGTCAGTCTGGTGACACTGCTGCATTGTGCAGCTGGATGAAGGCAGAGGAAATGGGCAGCTCTGTGATCTTTTCATGTTATTGGTGACTGTGGAAAGGCATGGCTGCAAATCAAGGGAATAGTCAGGGCTCTTCTCTCCTCTAAGGTATATATTAGGTATTGCTGGCATTGAGGTGCATATCTGAGGATAAAGAGTATGGTCAGTCAGTGAATTTGGCTTTGAACTTGGCATCAAGATTGCTTTTAAAAAAGAGTGATGACACAAAAATCAGGATTTTGCTCTAATTTTCTGTAAGTTTGATAACTTGGCTGTGAGACCATAATATGTTCTGACACCGTAAGTTTTTCTTTGTTCTTCTCAGATTCTCGCTGATATTTCTTCCAGCTGAATGTGAAGCAGCTGAGCTGATAGATGTCTATTGCGACTTTCTATCCAGTTGCTCTTTCTGCCATCTATCTGTAAAGGCATCTGTCACTGACTGAATCAGCTGGGAAATCAAAAACTTGAATTTTTCTTTATACAGCTTCCTTCTCCATTTTCCTCCATGACCATCTCATCTTCATTTCCAAGTGCTCAGTCATAATTTTCTTTTAATTTAGACTAGATATAACTTTAAAAAAATGGGAAGGAAGATTTTAAACTGTGCCTTTAAAACTATGAAGGATTTTGTTTTGCTGCATCATGAAAGAACATTATTTAAATTATCTAAAGAACATATGATATATATGGTCAGGCTTGCAGAAGAAGAGAGCTATGTGGTTTAAATTACATAATCAAAGATATTATTGCATGTCTGGTGTTCCAAGTTCTCAGAGGTGTTGGGGTCCCTTCTCTAGGATATACCTCTAAAACTGCATTATAATCCAATTTGTAGAGCTGCCACTTGAGATTGAATTGGTAGCCAAGATTAGGACTGACTAGATCTGGAGATCTTATGCCCATCACAGGAAAATTTGCACCACTTGGTTGGCTGTACAGCTTCTGAAAGCTTGGGAGAGGCTTTTTAAAAGGAAGTGGGAGAAATCAAGTGTTTGATAGTAATCTCAAGTGAACATACCATTGTTTGAACCACATTCTTATACGTTTTTGAGCCTCCCAGGGAGATCTGGGCTTGCTGGGATGAGCCAAGGAATCCAACAGCAGTGTGTCATCGCTGGTTCCTTCAGAGGATTTTAGTCATCAGTGTTGTATGCCTTTTCAGCATTGCCCTTAAGAAGTTAACAGGTGATATGAAAATAGCATTCACTCAGTAGAATCATTCCCTCTGACTGCTCGAATTACCTTTGAGGTAAAAGGTTGTTTGATCAGTACTAGTGAAGCTGTTTGGCTTGCTGCAAATTCATATCTTACTGCATCCCACAGTATCATCTGTCCGTATCACAGTATCATCTGTCCATATCACTAATAGATCAGCACCACTGCCACACTGGAAGAATAAAGAGGATTCTGATCTGTTTCGTGGATGTAGAGAAAGGTTGGCAGTGCTCCACTGGCCGTATTTATCAACTAATGTAATGAAGTTTTAATGTCAAAAATCTGTTGTTGATGGTTTGTTTACAATGGACTTTATCTTAAAAAAAATGCAAACCCAAACTAAGAATTATTCATAGAATGCCATCTGTATTGTGTAGTTATATGCAAGAGTCCAGATATTAGGGAACAACAGATTTAAATTTCTCCAAGCAGTAATGGATAAGGTCTAAGGTGAATATCTCAGTAGTTGCTGTTTATTACCTGTCTCAGCCTCCAAACAGTGGTAACTAAATGGCATGTAGAGTAACACCAGCAATGTTTCAAAAGGAGACACATGCTGTAGAAAGACGCAGCCAATAGTCCTGCATGGGTAGAATGTTGTAGATCTGATGTATTTCAACGGCAAGGTGATCAACATTTTTTCTTGCTTCTGTTTCTCTAATGCAGCACTCTGCAAAAGAACTAAGGTAAGTCGCAGAGAAAATTTTGTTCTTATTGCATGACTTGTTTATGGTGGATGTGGGAATAAACATAGCTTCAGAAATGAGTGGATGATCGCTGTTTTGATAGAGCTGTTGCACGTAAAAGAAACTTTAAACTGTGTATTCTCATTTAACAAGAGAGAAATATTTCGCAATTTCTCTCGTACTTTGTTTCTCCCTTAGAACAGAGGGTAGGTTTGTGTTTTTGCTTGTTTTGGTTTTTTTTAATAAATGGTGCTGCAGCCAGATTTTCAAATCCTTCTGTGTCATTTCAGATCAGGTAATTTAAAAGCTTTGAATATACTATTCCCACTAATTAGGTCTTGAATACCTATTGGGCTTCCTGATGTAGTGTAGATAGGCATTATCTACCAATGTCTGACAAAATAGAAGAACCATGTCAAAATATGGATCATGTATGTGTAGGAGGATGTCGGCGCATATCACAAGCATTTATGCATGAAAGAGAAAAAGGAGAGAACATACATGGTAACACCATGGAGTACTGCCTCATGTTCAAACCATCTGAAATGAAGCTTAAGTTTAGTAAGCTTTTACACAGCTTTTGTTGTGTGTGTTTGGGCATTGAGTAACATGCATAGGAGAGTTACTGCAGTTCTGGTGGTGCACGGCATTTTCAAATAGATTACTTGAAGTTTCAGGCCCCAAATGGGAGCTCACACTTGAGCACGTGCCGGGGCTGATGGCAAAGAGCAGTAGTGAAGGCATTGGGTTGCCTGGAAGGGCACCATGGATAAGGGCTTTGCTGCCCTTGGAGCCAGTAGACAGACAGGCAGAGTCATACGTTATTAAACGTACTAATGGGATACCCTCTGGTCCTGAAGACAGCTGCTGACAACAACAATTGTAGAGATAAAATTACCATTTTATGTGGTTATGACTTTTAAGTTGATGTCTCCTGATGTAGAATGTAGAAACATGAGAAGCTTATTGTTTGGTTTATGTAGTTCCATGGCAGTGTTAAAAATAGTCTGTGTAAGACGCTTCTCTTTCCTGTTTTCTAAGTGTAATTCTTGCCTTCCATTAGAAAGTAAACAAAATGTTTTCCATTGACTGTTCAAGGAGGGTTACAGTGGTCTAATGTGGGAGTGAGCACAAAGCAGTGGAAAGGTGTTGGGTAGCACTAAAAGTAGAAGTTGGCAAAGCAAACATAGATAGAACACAAGTATTTAATTTTCCAACTTGTGTGGTTTGCTCTGTGGTGGGTTTTGGCCCTGCAGGGTTCGTCTTGTTTGTTTGGTTTTAGCCTCCTGCAATCCCTATGTGTCTGCTCATTTTCCACATTAAGAACTCAGGATACGATTAGCATGACTAGGGAAGAGCAGTGAAATTACACCTTGCTGAACTAACTCTTCTGAGATTTACTCTGCTTGTTCTTTTTGTCTGTGGTATAATTACACTCAGTAACAGGGGCATTCAGCTTCTTGTTTACAGAACCTATTCTGCTCTGTGTAATTTCAAATTTGGTTACGTGGCTAATACCAGGAATCAGTGGTTGTTATGTCATTGTGTATTTTCAGTTACTTTTGCCTCCTGAATACTTAAATGCAAATCCTTGTTAACTAGCCTGCTGTTTTTAAAATTAGCTAACTTAATATTTTAAAATTTCATCTAAAAGTTATGCACCTCTTCTGTCAGAGATCAGCAACATGAGTAAAGAGCATTTAATACCACACCTAGTGTCTCTTTCTAAAGATACATTTTGCCGACTTTCATGATTTCTGATCCTAAAATCTGTCTTCTTGTTCTGCCTCAAGAGGGTACTGGCGTCCTTTAGAGAACAAATCCTCCTAACATTTCCCATTTGACAAACTGAGAAAAGTATATAGTCATCTTTTCATAAGAAAATCGAACAAATAGATCCTGGGGGAAGAAGGCATGGCAGACTCTTTTGTTCTGCATGAGTTGCTGGCTTGTTGGGTTTCAACACAATTTTTCATAGTTTCTACCTATTTCCTTTGCAAATACATTGGAACACAGTGTCATTCCTAGGGGAAGCCATCGTGTCTGGCTGCTTCAATGCTCGAAGTCAAGACGGTCCAGACAGTTTTATTTCACATTAGTCTGAGAGATGTTACCATTGCATCCCTTTGATCTATTGCAGTTAATGTGCACCAGCTTTGGGATGGATCTCAGAGCCCAGCAGGATGGGCGTAGAGTGACTACAGAGTATCTTCCTTACTTTAGACTAATATTTTAAAATGTTCTTTTGTTTTGATTAGCTGAAGAATAGAGGAATGGAAAACTTCTGCTTTGATTATAACCCTACAAATGAACACCAAGTAACTGGACAGAGGGTCATACTCTACCCGTGTCATGGCATGGGACAAAATCAGGTAAGGATAGTATTTTATTTTCATTTTGACTAACATTTATGGTTGTAATGTAAGTAAGTGGTAAAGTCATTGCAGTAGGGCTGAGAGAATGTGTTGCCACAGTAAGGTGATCTTAGCTCGAGTTTTAATTCTTGCACTAAATGCTTTTTATTTTGATGTATCTTCAGGTCAGATTTTCTTCGTTCTGAGGATGTATCTACCCAGCCCAGGGAATTCATGCATACCTTTATTATGCCTTTCCACAGAGCTCCTTAGCAGGGGTTAATAATACATCAGTGCAGCTATAGTGCTCATAGGACAGTGTTCACTCATCTCCAAAACCCCTCTGAACTTTTGTCTGTCCATGCCTCTAAAACCCTTAACATTGCAAACCTCACCTAGTTCCACCTGTGTCTGTCATCATGTCTCCTCCTTGTGGTGCTTGTATAACTGCACAAGAGGTTTTGGACCACATCTTCTCCAGTACTACACTCTACAGAAATGTCCTTCTGGGCTTGGGCTCCACAGTCCTGGGGAGAAGGGGTTCTCTTTAACACTTTCATTCTTGCTCTCTTGGTTTTAAGTTCTGAAGTTGAAAATGTTGGTGTCTTTCTCTGTGTTGACTGAAACTGTGTGCAGCAGTGGTTAGTGTTGGTGCCCATAAACCTCTCTGCGTAATGCCATGGTAAAAGTGTTGTGGGGCACTGGGTGCCAAGCTAGAATGGCTGTTTTGCATAGTTTTGAGTGACCACCCTCCAGAATTGAAGTTTGGTGTTTGATGTGGGGCGTGTACTTGCCTGTCTATCTTCATTTTTGGCTTGTAACCCAGATTAGATCAAACATAGTACTTGAGGTATGATCTCATCAGTGACAAGTACCAAAGGTCTTGTGAGACCTCTTGTACATAACCCTATGTCAGCTTGAGTGGCTTGACTGTTTGGGTCCTTTTTTTAAAGGAAATTAATCCAAATATTCAATTAAGAATGTTTGGAAAAAGGAAAACAAAGTTTGGAAAGAAACCAGAGATGTGCCAGATAAGCTGTGTATCTGCTGTCATTCTGAATTCTGCTTTGAAAAAACCATAAAAGCTCGAGGAGTGTAAAACAAGTCTCTGTTGAGGAGAAAGCTTCTAGTATGAATTGCATTTTACATGAGAAAGGGAAAAGAAACAACAATGTACTTCAGATCTTAAAAGGAAATAGATTTGTTGCTGATAGCAAGTTTATTGCCTAAACTATTATAACTATTTAGTATTATTTAATAGCTCAGGTCTGGTTTATGTCTTAAGTTTCCTAATATTTCTGCCCTGAAGGCCAATATGTGGGGGAAGGCAGGAGGAGAATCTTGCACCATAAAAGCCAAAGCATCTCAATACTGACAGATGTATGCCAATTGTGCTAGGCCCCACCTCACCCCTTTTACTCCCTCAGTTCAGTTTCATGCCCAAGTTAAGCATACTTCTATAGATCTATATAGAAGAGAAGTTAATAATCAGATAACCCAGTCAAGCCACTTTCTTATAAGTAAGAGTCGATTGCTTTTGTAGATTAAGAAGTATTTCATGTATAGGATTACCTGGTAACATGCCAGAGGTATTTATAGATTTTTTTTTCCCTTGTATTGCAGATTACAGAGAGGAGAGGGGTTGCATTTTTTGTGTTTCTCCGAGCAAAGAGTTTGCTTAAATTTTATCCCTCCCAGAAAATAAAGGCATAGGATAAAGGGTGAAAGCAAAAGAGAAGTATAATTGAGAGATGAATTGTCATGAGATGACATTTTTACAGTTATCCTTTGTTTAGCTAGCACTAAGAGATTAACTGAATTTACTGCAAGATATCACTTCACTGGATATTAATGCTCTTCCATCTCTGCTGGCGGTGCAATGCATCCGTGTACCTGCAGTAGCAGGCGCCAGGCTGGAAGCAGCGACACTCTCAGAACTGTGCAAACCACTCCCTCTGCTGGCATCCAAGCAGGAGGAGGAAGGAGAAATGGAGAAACTACCTGACTGCAATATAAACCAATAAAGGAAAATATGAGATGACTCAAGAGAACTGTAGAGCCTGAGGAGGGAAGGCCAAACACCGGAAATGGGTAAAACAAGACCAGTGAAATGGACAAAAGGCATGGGAGGCTTGGCAGGAGCCAGGGAGAAAGGGCCAAAGTGACAAAGAACAGTAGTAATTTGGGACAGAGGTTGGGCAACAGGTGATGAGCATGAGAGAGGAAAGAGTAGGAGAGGGAGTGAACCAAGCAGAGTCATTGGAGAACATTTTAGTGGAAAAGGGCAGGGTTACTGAACATGAGAGCTGAGATACCAGTTGCAAACGGGGGCATGAAGTAGGGGTGATAGGTAGTTGCAAGAGAATAAGTGGACAGCAGGAAGAGTTGTGGGTGGGGAGACAGAGAAAGGCTAAAATAAGACAAGATGTAGAAATACAAGTGAGATGGGAAATGAAGTTGGGGTTACTGGACTTGCAGATCACTTTTCTGGCTCATAAGTAGCTGTGAAACCTACCAGCAGGACATTTCTCTCCATTTCTTTCCCATCCCACCACCTTCTTGACAGTCATTCTGGACAGGTAGCAGGCTGTTCCTTGTGGTGTGAATTCCTTGGCAGGTGACACTGTCAGGACCAAAACAGTCAGATCTTCCACATTTACATCCATCATTGCGGATGAAATGATTGTGGCAAGGTTTGGTCATCCTCTAGTACCAACAACCACAGGCTTTCAGAGATGTTTACTGACAACAGGCAGCCCTTAACTTTTGTTTGGCCCCTTGGAAGGGAATCTACCATCCTAATCCCAAACTCTCCCTGCCTTTTCTCCTTGAGTTTGTTCTCATCACTCCACTAATTATCTATATAGAGCTTTAGCAGCAAACCCTCATTCCAAGCTTCACTCCAGTTTCCTGTAGGGGACAACTGCAAAACTCTTTTCACTGGAGACAAATCTCCACTTAGTGACCTCTGAATATCTGTGTGCATTTTGCCAAGAGGAGAGAGCTCTGTGCTCTTGGTTGTTTATAAGGTTCAGCACCTTCTCCTGTTTTACCTCTCAGTGAATAAAACCACTCTCAGAAAACTAAAGTTCCTGGTAGTTTGTTGCTGTTCTTCCTTGAGTCCATGGTCTAATTGAGAGAGTTTCCTTGACTCCTTTTGTTTGAGCATAAGAAAACTAGCTGGAGGTTTTTTTTAATTAGCATGTTCATTATCACAAGAAGGTGAGGATAACACTGCAGTGTTAAGAGCTGAGTGTATATGGAAGAGAGGTAGGAAATACACAAAACACTGGCTACTGATTGCTTGCACCTCAGGCTGCTTATATTTAGTGGGAGTATCTGCCCCACAGATGAGAATGAAAAGCTTTGAAATTCAACATCAGTAAAGCCCCTTGCCCTTCTTGGTATGGCTGGGAAACAGTACAGAGGGCACCAATATGTGATGGCAAGAAATCACCCTGATGTGATAAGAGGATGGGAAAACAGTGGCTGGCAATGAATGTTCTTCCCAGAATTCCCATTTGGAGCTGATACATTTGACGTAAATAGCGAGAGAGAAGCAAAGAACTTAGCAAAGCCCTTGGGTTTTCAGCAAGAAAGAGTGTCAGACTTGCTAACCTCTCTGCTGGTTCTACCCATCAAGTGCAAACTTCCTCCTGCATGCAAAAGAGCAGCAGCCAGGCACAGAGAAGGATGAGAGTGTGTTTCAGGGTCCAGTGAGGTAGCCAAAATCTGCTGCTGGCCTCAGTACCAGTGAGGCACTGATGCAGCTGAGGCATATCCTGTAGATTGTCCAGAAGCCAGAGACACTGGGAAAAAGGCCTCATCAAGTTTCCCAATAGCACTTAAGGGAATCTACTGATTCTCAGAAGGAAAGAAATGCAGTAAGGCTACTAGTTATTTGGCCATGGATTAGTTTGAAAATGCTTCCTTTCTGCTGACAGAATGCAAGAAAAGAGAACTAAAAAATACTATACCTTTTGAGGAGGAAGAGATTTATTCCATGTATTACCAGAGCTTGGAAAAGCCCAAAGCCTGAAGTATTTATTCAGTTTGAAGCAATGTAGGGTAATGAACACAATGAATTATGTTCGTTGGGCAGCAAGGCAGGAGTGCTTGGTTGCTAGTACTATAACCCCATTCCTTAAAGTTATCCAGAAATTAACCATTTTATTTGCTGTTCTTTGGAATCTGGTGCAAGTCTTTGAGAGACCATTCAGGGAAGATGTCAGTAGTAAGAAGTGCTCTGATCTAGTAGCTGCTCCATTTATTCTTGATGCATCTGGTACAGTCAGCAGCTTGCAGGCTTTCACTTATAATACAAATTGCTGAAGAGTTATTATATCTAATAAATCCCCTAACGAGCAAGGCTCTAAATATGGCTTTGTGAAAGTGGCAGCTGTAAAAAGTGTCCATCTACACACAACTAGCAGAACTGAGGCTTTTTCTTTATTCACAAGCCATAGGATTAAAATGCATGTCCCTGTAGTTCACTGTGGCACCCAAAGTAGAGGATTTTCCCTGTACCAGTCAGAATCTGAACCTGGGAGTAAAGCCTAAAGGCCAAGGAATAGCCCCTGCCTATTAGGGAAAATAATAATAATAATAGGACCAATATTCACACAATTTGCTTTTATTGTTGATGAGATTTTTTTTGCATAAGGCAAATGTAAAGGTAGTGCAACCTACACTGTGGGAACAGATCCTATTGCTAGGATCTGTTCCCTTTTTCAAGGGAAAATCATGGTCTCCAGGGTCTTATGTCAGCAGGGAGACTTCAAACCTGATGTTTCTTTTTCAAAACACTCATTTCCCTTTGTGGCTTACCACAGATGAGTGGTGGCAAACAGGTGAATTCTGGAGGGGTTGGTTACTTCCATCATAGCTGGAAAAGAAAAGCCATGAGGCTCCACATGGTGATGCAGTGGGCAGCATTGGTCAGTGTAAGGCTGTGACAGCCACCTTGGCAGAGAAATTCCTGATTGTGATAATGGGAGGGGTAAGTTTAATGAAGCAACTACCATCAGTGTGGTCTAGATCAGAGCTCTTACCCTTGGAAATGGATGGCTGCAGATTTTGTAATCACGCAGTCCTGTTTATACTGAAACTCCATTTCCAACTCCTCATGCAAGGTTATTAGCCTTGGTGGTTGTTAAGGATGTTTCTGTGGTAAGTTCAAGTATATACATTTCTGAATTGGTACAGCCCCTTTCACAAAGCCTTACCATCTCCAGAGGTGAAACAAAACAAAAGAAGATTCCTTCTCTCACTCATCCTTTTATTGGTCTCTGCTAATGCAGCTGTACTATGGGTAATAAGCACTTTTCTGATGTTTATAAAACTCTCCTCTACTTTACTGAGTATCATCTAAATCAGATCTAAACGCACATCCGTGCACTATAGTCATCTAAATTATTTATAAGTGTGCTAAATACAAACAACTCTTAAACTCTGCTGCTCTTTAATGAAGTCCAAAAGTTGGCAAATGTCCATACTAAGTATAACACTTTAAGGAAGTCTTCAGCCATAACTGCTACAGAAGCCAGGAGTTTCAGAGCATGTTCAGAACACTTCTGTAGAATATTGTACAACAAGCAAAGATAGTAAATTGTCTTTAAGGAAGCTTCGTTCATGTTTAAAAGCAGCTGTAACTGATTTGCTTCAAATAATATCTGAAAACTTTAGAGAATAAAATGCTCATCACCATGCATCCTTAGAACTGGAAATGACCATTATAACTGGAAATGAACCTGGACCAAGCTGCATTTGAACTATGCAGTGAGCAATTCCTTAGTTAAAAGTAACGCTACTTTGTGATGACCGAATTAAGAAGACATAATGTCAGGCTAGAAACTGTTTTCCATCCTATTTTTAAGGGGTGTCTAGAAAGTGAAAGTCAAATATTACAGTTGAATTTTGTAAATTCTTTAATGCTGGAATGCCTGTTTTCCAGGACATTTATTCAGCATTTCATGCATTTTAAGTGCTACCAGAGTAAAGCAGTGCTGTGATGAGATTGATTTTCTGTAAAATAGTAAGCGGTGGAAGTTAAGGACCCTTGAATATTTCTGGCAGAATTTCCCTTCACAATAGCAACTTTTATTCGTGAACCTAATTATAGTATCTTAGTATATGCTTCTTTATAAATACTCTCTGTGTACATATGAATTGAGTGCTGTCCTTTGTTTCTTCTCTTGGGTTTGTAGTTTTTCGAGTACACATCTCATAATGAAATACGTTACAACACACGACAACCAGAAGTCTGCGCAGCGGTCGATGCAGGGACTGACTACTTGACAATGTACTTGTGTCAAGAAAATGTCCACAGTGTTCCTGAAAACCAGAAGTTTATTTTCAGAGAGGTAAGTGTGCCTGTTTGGGTTTGGGTTTGGGTTTGGGTTTTTTTTGGGAGTGGGTGGAAGGAGAATTGTTGAAGTTTTTTAATTTTTATCTTACTGCGTACACATCATGCAGGCCACAGCACTGGCACAGGTCTCTGGGAGAAATAGGCTGTCTTGGCTTTTAATATCTGAACACAGAAACAGGGTAGCAGGCAAAGACTATTCCAGTCATAAAGAACAGGAAGATGAGAGGAAGGAAAGCACCCTTGTTAACATCAAGGAGGCTGGGAACCTTCTCTCTTGCATATCACCCCTACTGTCTTCTCCTGAGACCAAAGTGCCTCAATATAACCCTTCCCCAGCCAGTCATATGGCTGGCCTACTTCTGCTCTCTTTTCATTGACTTATTTCCCAGTGTTTATATTACCATATATCCCCAATACTTCACACACCACCGTTACTTTAGGCTCTTTCCTGCTTTTAAGCAGCTGCCTCTACATAATATTAGAAAAAAACTTATGTTTGGTAGTTTTGAATCTCTAAAGAAGCTCCTGGATGCCTGAGAGAAAATAAGCTGGATGAAAAATTATGGCCTTGGTCAGGTTCTGGAGTGTTGTTATTTGGCCAAGGGAAAAGGTCACGTAATAGATCAAAATGGTATATTTACATAATGTGTCTGCATAATGCATCTAAACTTACAGGCTCCATGGTTGACAAATTTCATGCTTGGATGCTACCACCAGTGACAGGTAGCAGGGTAAACTCTAGAAAAATAAGATGAAAATTACTGTCCATTCCCTAAATCTAGTCCAGACTGAAGCTCATAGTGATATTACTAAATAAAAATGTTTAAAAGGCTGACTTTATAAATGATGTTTCATTTTTAATGCTGACTTTTAACAAAATTGCTCAAGGTCATATACATTAATCCGTAAGATTACATTATGTTGGAGGATCTTCAGTCACTTCAAGAAGTAATTGAGAAAACTGAAATTTTCAAATTGAGAAAATGAAAAAATTGAAAAAAGTCATGGAATGCAGCATCTGCTTCCACTGTACTCCTAACCATTAATTTTATCATCTGAAACTTTAGGAATTACTTTAAATGTTCTTTCTTGTGATCACTTTGTGCCCGTGTGTGATTTGAACACGCTGCTCTGCTCCAATTCCTCTTCTGCTGCTGCGCTAAATCAAAACCAGCGGTCCCCACCTTTCAAGGCGAGTGAAGGGTGAGGTGCCAGCACCACATTTCTCTCGCTTTGTGTGTGGTAGCTTCAGACAGCTGTCCTTATGGATGGAGCATAATCAAAGATTTGAGCAGCCTACCCAGCAGCCTGGCAAGAATTAAGTTCTTGCTGACACTGAGTCAAAAATGAGTGAGATGGATACTGATTAATCCACTCAAAATTTTGAATTATCATGACAGAACCAGGAAAGGCATTCAGCAGCTGAGTCTGTCAGCAAGCCTGTGAGCCAGCGCACAGTGCTGGGCATCAGGAGCTGCAGCTCAGGATGCAATTAAGTGCAGCATTCCTGATCGCAGAGGGAGCAGATTTCCACAGGAGTCAGGGCTACGCTCAGAAACAAGGCGTTGGCATTTTGCTTTCAAAGCTGCTAGAGGCTTTGGGAATGCCTGCATATGGGAGTGTCACCCAGGCCAAAGGGATGGCCTCAGAGCAGGGCAGTCCTCCATGGCTGGCTTCACTGCCCTTTTGCAGCTCGCTGTCCTAGCTGACAGTGCTCCTGGATTGGAATGAAAGACTTGAACTGGAGATCACTCTAAGAAAAGGGTCTGAAGTCTCAAAATGTGTTCTTTAGGGAATTTGACTGTGGAAGCCTGTCAGACCATACACCTCTGAGGCAGCTGTACTGCCCTTCAGCAAAGCAAGTGAACTCTACGCACATCTGCAGGCAAGGGGCATGCTTAGATATTTTCACTTTTTCCACCAGAAATATACCCTATGAAGAGACAGGAAAATTTCTGGCTAAAAGTATGTCCAATATTTACACTTAATGAACAATATTTAACTTCTACTTACAAGATGTGCAATGAATTGATAAATTTGGGTAATGCTTGTGCTTGGCTTTGATCTTTTCAGCCATGTTCTGGTCCAGTAACAAAAGGCAATGAAAGTGAACGAAGTTAGCACATCCTTTACAGGCTGAGATGTCACTTCACGAGTCACTCTAGAGCAATGTCTATGTACATTTACGTAAGTTTAAAAGCAGGATCTTTTGATACGGTTTAAGTTAGGCTTTACTACACGACCCCATTGGAAGGGTATGTGTGATATTCATTTGTTGCAAATGTCTTCTGTTACTTTAAAACACAGTGATACGTCTGCAGTTTTTGAGACCTGAAAAGCAAACTTTATTTCTGTCTTTTGTAGGACGGTACCCTGTTTCACCCACAAACCCAGAAGTGCTTGCAAGCCGAGGCAAACGCTTACAATGGGAACCCAGCACCATTGTTACGACCTTGTACCAGCTCGGACTACCAAAAATGGTTCTTCAAAGAAAGAAGTTGATCCAGATGTTGTCTAGGATATAGCTGAATACAAAAAAATATACTCTTTCCAGTCAGCAGTTAGTCAGCCTTTTGAAAATCTCGTGAGTGATATATTTTTGTATGGAAAGAACTGTAATTAGTTTACAAGCCTTGGATCTCGTTTCCTGGAGCTTTAGAAGGCACTAAATATTGAGAGCTTCATAAAGTGCCACAGAATCTGTTCCTTTTCTCTTTATTTGGCAGCTACATAACTGCTTCTGAAGCGTCTTAGGTTCTTTACACAAGTGACAATGTATTTTTTCAATCTACTGTGTGGAAGTAAGGCAGTCAAAATAATTGCACTAATGTTAATCTGCCAATAACTTAAAATGTTTATTTTTCTACTAAAATGTTCTGCAGCTGGGTCTTTTAACGGATAGTAGTTAATAATTATTCTCGTCTTTTAAATACCAAGAAGGTAAAAGTAGGCCATTCTCTGCCCTAAGTGACTACCACAAAGCCCTCACTGAAGTCGATGTGGATTTACACGTGAAAGCAGAGTATGTCTGCACGTTTTTGCACAAATAACAATCTAGATGCATACAGATTGCACATGCTTGACAGTACTATACCTTAAATGTTCTGAAAATTTTAGATGTTCGTGGCACTTGACAAGTTTCTAATCATGCTTAAGATTGGTTTGGGAGTAAAATGGGGATTTTCTCATCTTTCTTGAAGGCAGAAGGCAACAATATTTAAAGGTGATGCTTTGGGAAAAGCTATTTGGATTCATATGGGCCCGGCTATGTGGCTGTGTCCTGGAATGCACAACCAACTTTAACATTATGTGGATTTTCAATATGCATAAAACTTTCAAGCAAAGACCTACCAATAATTCTTTTGAAAAAATTTCAATATTACAGTTAGAGAAAATGAACCTTAATTTTTAAGTGTTTAAATAATTCATGTAAGAATGATTGTATTTTTAAAATGGTTTTGCAACTGATTTCTTTGAAATGCAGCTAATATTAATACAAAAGGGATTGTCTTTTGGGTATAGCTTGCATTTTGTCTGGGAACTCCTTTTAGATGAGTTGACCCTGCATATGGTCCTGTTGAAAACATGGGGTCTAATCTGCACCCATACAGGATTGGTGCAGTGCCCTGGTGTGTGGGGTCTGCCTTGCCCCATCAGACAAGTTGTGTGTGTATAGCAATGTGGCCACTGACCATCATTGGAAGGGTTTCACCTCATAGGAAGAGTTTCTTTCTCTGCCAGATGAAGGAATGCTTATGTGTAGAAGGATGAAAATATCAACCTTTTTCCCCTCAGAAGTCTTGGCATATGTTTTGATTAGTTTGGTATGTATTTTGTTATTTGCTTTTGTTCATGTTTTCTATAAAAAATGTACAGCCTTTTCTTTGAATCCCCATAAGCTCACGCCATTTTGGCATACCTATTTATATGATTGGGGTTTGGGGGGAGAGTTTCTGTCCGTAGGAGGTACACGTATGGGTTCTTCCAAGGTCTTTCTAACCCATGTAGATAGAATGTTTTTGTGAGCACCTTTAAAGTTTTGTCTCTGTGGGCTGGACTGATGAAATTTATGTTAGAATTAATAAAATATTTTGTGATTCAGTAGAGTGGGAAATGTCTTATCAACTATTTCTTTTTTTTTTCTTGTGGTCAGCGGTTTTCATTTAATCATTTTGCTGATCTCTTAGGCCCAGATCCCTGCAGCACTTGGGAGAAGACAGCTTTATTTTATGGTGTCTCAGGTTCTGTTTCCTGAACTTAGTAATGCTTCTGTTCACCTGGTAGCAGCAGTGGTTTACACTTTGTGGAGCCACAAATCAAAAGTGGGTGGCTGAATGAGAGAACAGCAAGGATTTTCTATTAATTTTTGCTTTTCCTTCTTGGCTGCTGATTGAACAATGTTAGTAAGCTGATAAAAGCCCAGCTACTAGAATCATAGCCAAAGCTCTCACTGACCGCCATTCTCAGTGAGGTTTGAGTCTTGGGATTTCAAGATTTCATCATCAGATGTTGGTATGCAAGTGAAACCTAGTAACTGGAAATTATTTTCTATACATCTTTTCACTTTGCCCTTGTTTAGAGGGAAGTATTGATGTTTTTGGCTTCCTGCAGCTGAGATGCTTTCACATATCCCAGCAAACCTGCTAGCCTGGGTTGCATATTTGCTACGCGATCATACTTGAGTTCAAAAGCAAACACCGAGCATTAGCAATGCCACCAGCTTGCTCCCTCTGTGTTGGCCTTTTAGTCCACCTACTTACCATTTTTTATTCCTTGATACCCTTTTCTTCTTTTCAACTCACTGGAGTTGTACTAATGTCTGGTTTCAGGTTCGGAGGGTGAAGGACTCTATCAAGCATCCAAGTAGTAATGCACATCTTCAGACTTCCTTTAACATCTCCAGGCTTCCTTTTGCAGGAAGTCAGGGCTACCTGCTGAGGAATGGACCGTGGACTTTGGACTTCTCCTGGGCAGAGATGGGGCTGGATGCCTCATAGAAATGGAAAGATTGGAGGATTTCAGTCACAAATCAGTGCTTATTTCTTAGTCTTTGTATTCCTGTATTTATTTATTTATTTTAGAAAGACATCCAGACTACAGTCAGGTGCCTAACTATCATATTTATTGGAAATCATCAGGTAATGATTTTGACTTTTTTTCGTTTATTCACTCACCATTTTCCTTTAATTTAAAAATTGTGGGTCTTCAACGTGGGCTAGAACTTACTGGATTTTCCCTTCAACAGAAGACAGTACATGAACCTTCCTTCTAAGAAATAAACCACTAAAACCTCTGTATATGTGGCCTCAACTGAACCACTATATTGGGGAATTGTTAGAGCTTGCACAAACACCTGGGAACAACAGTCATCATTGTACACACATCAGTCAACATGAATTGGAAGTAGTATTTCTTGCTGGCTCTGCTGAAACAGAGACTCAAAACCGTGTTCAATTTTTGTTATATTTATAGGAAGTGGTAAGATGCACTGCAAGGGGAAATTCATGTTGGTTGATAACACCAGGACTGATGAGATTGTGCTCCTATTTCCTATTTATGAAAACATGGGCACTTACACAGTGATAGTGCTTGGTTGGTAATTTAAAATCTGATGCTCTTTTAACTTCATTTGCCTCTCTTAAAGCCTCTAGATTTGGAGATTAACTTGAAGTTAGTTGAGCTTTGTCCTGATACCATGATACAAAGACGTAGCAATCAAGATGTCCAGAGAGACTGTAGGGTGAGGATCATGCACTTGTGTGTATATGCTTGCAACTGAGCAGGTTTTTTGGCAGTATTTGAGAATGCTGTATACTCTTGTAACAAATATGGAACTTTGTGCTAGTGAGTTAGCTGAGGTAGGTGGGAAAGCCCTTGGGAGGGAGGGAAAAGGACAGCAGAGCTGTTCTGTTGAGGTGCAACAGCAATAGCTGGGTTCGAATTACAGCATTGCAGTATTCTTACACTTCTCATTTACAGAGGAAAAACATTATGCATATACATGCAGTACTAAAATTACTATGCTTAGATTAACAGTTTTCAATCTTTTTTTTTTTAAATCCATTACTCACTGGTATTTTTATGAAGAGACAAAGCCTAATTAGACCAGTCCCAGTCAGCACTGACAGGAATTGCATGCCTCCAGGACTTGCAAAGGTGTTTGGAGACAAAAACAGGGCAGGACCTTCTCAGTGACCTCTCCAAACTTCAAAAGTAGTAAGAAGATGGATATATAGGAATATACATACAGGAAGTGAGTTGCTGGCTTAAGGGGGTGCATGACATATTTTGTGTAGCATCAAACCATCTCCCAGAGTGGGAGAGGACTTGCAGCAGATGCAATTTATTTGTTGGTGTTCTGGGAAAAATCAGTTTTCTGGGTTTCTTGACTTTATCCGTGGTCTGAAGATACTTAACTTGCAACTGAAGAAAAAGTGGTCAAGGGAGTCATACCAGTACAGATGCTTAAATGTGAAATTAATTAATTAGGTACTCTGTGATAAGCAAATATAAATACATAAAGAACAAAATTGTTAACTGTGCATGCACTGTGAGAAGACTTAGTAATAACTGAGAAATTGGAAGTGATCATTAGCGGGAAGATACTTGACAGTGTTTTTACAGAAATACGGTTGAAGGATTCACATGATTGAAACACTGAAATGACTGGGTAACATGCCAGGAAGAAAGCGACGTTTGATTTTAGACTTAAGAGAACAGGTTTTACAATTCTTGTGAACTGATATTTTAGCCAACAAGGAATAAGCAGATGCAAAGGGTGTCTGATGTGGACCATCAAATAAGAATATAAAGCCTTTTTGCCTAACAGATAAAGGATGCGTGCTGCTGCAGAGGATTTCATCCTAGGGAATGAAATTTACCAATTTGAAGGGCTACCTAGGGAAAACATTCTAGGGATTTCTAAGGGGAAGAAAAAAAGGCAGCTGGGCAAGTGGCTGTGTCTGACACAATCTTTAATAAGCGGTTTGGTGCAACTCTCCTTTAGACCTCCTTTTATTTAAAATGAGCTGTTACCTGGGCATGTTATGCATAAACACAGCATAGTACCTAAGAAAGAAAAGTGCTGAGAACTGGAAAGAAGCAGGCTTTACAAAATATTACTGTAGCATAGAATCATGTTGAAAACGTATGTGGACGACATGAAACTTTCTATCAGATTGCAAATTAAATACTTAGGTGCCAGAAATAAAGGTTTTTGTGAAATCCAAAGTTGGCCTCAGTGTGTCTATTACACTATGATTTTTAATTACATTATTTTCTTGCAATACATTAATTCCCTGTTTTGGGGGGTGGGGGGTGTTTGGATTTTGTTCGTTTGTTTGGTTTTGTTGGGTTTTTTGTTGTTTTTTTACAAAAGATGGGGGAAACTGTCTTTTTCATGCCTCACTGATACACAGGAGAAATTTTGAGGGGCTTACTTTAACTAATCCACATTGTTCGGTATACGGCCTTATTTGCATCCCCATAATAAATCCCTAGACTGAAAAATAAAAATTATTTTCGTAGTGTGGGTTGTTTTCTTTTTTGTTTGTTGTTGTTGGTTGGTTAATCTGTCTTCACAATATTGCCGTGAAGGAAGAGCACCCTGTTTTACTGACAGGGAATGCAGCGACAAACAGATTAAGGTCAGAAGTACCACATTGTTAAATACTGTAGTTTGAAGTGCAGCTTTGCTTGGCTTAAATGATATCCAGCCATACTCCAGACCTCTGCAGCTCCTAGATGCATTTCTTTGCCCTGTCTCTCCAGCACTGGCCTTCCCTGTGCACTGCAGGGACACCAGTGTCAGCTGCTCTCTGCCTCCCACACGAGGGCAAGCCTTGAACTTTACACTGAGTGGAACTGTCCAATAACTCCTTCCGACCTGTGTTGGGAAAAGCAAGGAGATGCATTTCAGTCTTCAGCTAACAAAGGGATATTTGCTGCTGCTGCAGTAGTGAAGAAGGGTGTCAAGCAGTTGCTAATAATATTCAAGATACTAATTCTGTTGTAACACACAACCTGGCCTCAAGCTTTCTTTCAGAAAGACTGAGTTCTCAAAAACGTGGAAATTGCTTCCAAAAAGCAATCTTGGAAAGCTGATGATGGTCCAGAGTGTGTGTTAATAAACTGCCAATATTGTAAAATGATCACCAAATTGATCCAAGTAGCTGTAGTCCTGGTAGCCAAGTACTGGTGAAAATCATGGAATGATACAGTATACAAGCAGTGCAGAATGATTTTCTGTGAAAAGAGTTTTGACAGATAAACTTGCAGATCAAGCTGAGAATGGCAAAGCATCATTTAGCATATGACATTCTGGTTAAAAATAGCATTACACAAAATCAATATGGCACCTATTCCTTTTGGCATCCTAGGAATGTTTTTGGTGTTATGATAATCAATTTTCTGGAAGAAAATGAGTTGCTGGAAAGTTTGCAGGTGACAAACTGCTGGACAAGTTGCTTGTGTAAAAAAAGCTCATGGTTTGATTTATTCTAGTGCGAGATCAAGTGCACAGGAGTAAGGAGGTAAGTGATGCTTTTAGGCAGTATGGATTCAAAACATGGTGTAGATGATTTCATAAAGAGACATCCCCACAAGGGCAGCACACTGTCTGGTCTGTCTGTAGGGATTAGGTTTCCCAGCCTGCCCAGCCTATGGAACTGGCTGCTACTGAGGGAGATGCTGAGGCTGCAGCTGATGGCCCAGGCCTGGCAGGTCACAGGGTCAGAAGGGCCAATTCAGCATCATGTGGAAAAAGGAGAGATGCATTGGAAGTGCCTCCAGGAATGATTCTTGAGGTGAGGGAAAGCTGGCCTTATTTTTTTACAAACCAAAATGTGATTAATCTTAGCCCCTGCGTGTGAGAGAAGATCACTGATACTATGTCCCCTTAAGCTGATAAAGGTATGATGAGGACTAGTGGTTGGAAGCTGGAATAAGACAAATTGATACTGAATATGAAATTCACCTTTTAGCAAACTAATTAATGATTGAAATGATTTATCAAAAGATGTGATGGACTGTTCATTACTGATGCCTTAAAGTCAACACTGCTGGATGCCATTCTGAGTGAAAGGCTGTAAAGCAACAAGTGTTATGAAATTACTGGTTGAGGGCTTTTAGCCCAAGGTCAGATCTTACAATCTTAGAACATATTAATCCATGAAAATTCTTTCCAATTTATTGCAGACGTGCTGCCATTGCTGTGTAATATAAATTAGATGTATTAGGTTGATCTTCAAAGGTTTGCTTGGAGTGACCTCAGGAAATTTATGAATATGTATAGAAAGTGGGGTGCCTAAGGCAGGGTTAAGAAAAGTTTTGCATTTTGCCTGTACCACCTCCTGTGTGGGATCTACCTGAGATGAAAGAGATCAGTGAACTGCTGCTCTGGGGCTCTGCAGACCACGGATGTGGGTGGGCAGTGTGAACGTGTTCCCTGGGGTGGGGGCATAGCCTGGGAGCAACGTAGAAAGCCATGGGCTGGCTATGGGATATGCCCCACAGCCACTGAGACGTGGAGACAACTACTTGGGAGAACAGGCGTGGAAAGGGCTCGCTTCCCACAGGCTATGCACAGGGCTGCGACAGCCCTCGGGGAAACTCAGGGTCCTGCCGCAGCCTAATTTTTTTCTTTTTTCTTTTTTTTTTTTTTTTGGTAACCCAAGCGGTGTCAGGCTCCCAAAAAAACCCCGCCAATTCTGCGGGGAAAAGAAGCCAGTTTTTTTTAAAAAACCCCACGACTTCTCCTCTAGCGAAACGCCCCGCTCCTGCGTGCCGCAGAGCTGCCGTGGCCCGGGCTGGCTGCGCGTGTGCGTGTGCGGGGTGCCGAGCCCGAGTGGGAGCGTGTTTGCGTGCCGCGTGTGCGCGGGGGAGGGCGGGGAGAGTGCGCGGAGCCCGCCCGCGCCGGGCATCGCTGCCAGCGGGGTCTCTGTGCGTGTGCCAGGCGGGTCGCGCGTGGGGACAGTGCGCGGGCCGCGGCTGCCGCCGGCCTCCCCCGCCCGCCCATGGGCAGCGGCCGCAGCTCGCACCTCCCCGCGCCCGCCCTGGCAGCTCCACCTGGAGAAGGTGCCCGACCCACAGGCAGCGAACGCTGATGCCGTGAAGGGGGACCTCGGCCCGGCCCCCGCCGCCGCACACTTTGCTCTGGCCCCGGCCGCGCATCCTGCCCGGCGGCTTTGCCCGACCCGGAGGACGGGCGCAGGCGGCACCTCCCGCCCGCGGCGGGGGCTGCCCCGGCTCCCGCGGAATGCGGCACTAGCACCCCCGCCCCGGCTCGGCACCGCTCTCCTCCTCCGCCTCCCCGGCTCTAGGGGGGGCTTTTTCCTCCTCGGCGTTTTCTGCCGGAGCATCCTTTTTTTTTTTTCTTCTTTTCACCCTTTTGAAGGAGGAGGAGGAGGGGGAAGGAGGGAGGTGTTCAATGAGGGCTGCTCGGCTCCCCCCCCCGCGCCTGAGAGGTGCTGTCCCTCCCTGAGCGGAGAAGGGGGAGAGCTGCCGGGGAGGCAGAGGCAGGTCCCGCTCCCTTGCTGTGCCGCCGGGGAGAGCAGAGGAGGGTGGTGGGGAGCGTGTCTCTGTGCGTGGTGGTGGTGGATATTTATTTATTTATTGCTCCTGGTGGTTGCAGCTGGCAGACCTGGGAAGGAGTAGGCGCCATTGCCAGAAGGATTATTGCCAGGAGAGGGGGGGGGGGGGAAGAGAGAGGAGACCCCGAGGCTCCCGAGGAAGAGGAGACAGGCAGATCTTTTCCTCCCGCCTTGGCTTCTGACGCCGGGGGATGCGCCCGGACTGAGAGGGGCTCGGCTCCCTTCCGCCGCTCTGCCCGTTCCCCCACCCTCAGTCCTCCTCCTCCTCCCCCCCATCCAGCAGCATGCATCCCTCTCCGCGGAGACCGGCCGCTGCCACCTCCAACCCTGCCATGCTACTGCTGCTCCTGTGCCTGGGCTGGGCGCCGCCGGGCTGGGGCTGGCCGCGGGGCAGCTCCCGGGGGGCGGCCGGGTTGCCCCCCAACGCCACCACGCCGATCTCCATCATGGGCTTGATGCCGCTCAGCCAGTCCGAGGAGGACCAGAAGAGCAGGATCGGCCGGGGAGTGCTGCCCGCCGTGCAGCTGGCCATGGATCAGATCCGCAACGAGTCCCTGCTCAACCCCTATTTCCTGGACCTGCGACTCTACGACACGGAGGTAGGGACCGCCGCGGGCCCCGCGCCGCCGGGCGCAGGGGGAGGCGCCGCCGCCCAGTCCCGGGGCGCTGCGGGTACCGGGGCGCAAGGGCAGCGCGGACGCCCGGGCCGGGGCTGCGGCTGCCGGCGGGGCCGTGCGCGCCGCCTCCGAACAGCCTTGCCCGCCCGGCCCCGCAAGCTGCCGGCAGATGTGCGGGGACCGGCGGCGGAGGGGGAGGACGCGGAGCCGGCGGGCCGTATCCTGCCCGCCCGGCATTATCAGGAGCGGCTCCCCCGGCAGCGGGGCTCGCCCCGCCGCCCCAGGAGCGCCCCTGCCCGGGAGTCGCCTGCAGCGCGGGGGTGGGCCCGGACGGGTGCCCAGGCGGCGGAGGTGCTTGGCGGTGGCGGTGGCTGGGATCCGCTGCCCTTGGCACGCACGTACACCGGTGGGAGGAAGGCTGCCTCGCCCAGCGAAGCCGCGGCCGCATCCCTGTGCCAGCCGCCACCCGCTCAGCAACAGATGCACGCCGGGCGCTCCGCTCCCCCGCTCCGCCAACGGGCTCATGCTGCCAGCCCGGCTTATCCCATGCGGCGACGGGACGCGAAGGGCAGCGATCGCAGCCGCAGCTTGAGAAGGAGGCGGGGAGGCTCTCGCAGGGTTTCGCTGAGTCTCCCCCGTCCCTGTCCTCCGGCGGGAGCGGCTGAGCGCTCGCCCGGGGGTGCGTGGCGGGCGGGCGGCCGCGGCGGCGGGGCGCGGAGGCGCTCGCTCCTCGGGAAGAACTAAATTTGCAGTCCCGGTCCCCGCGGAGCGCCGCCAGCGCGGCGGGATGCCTGCCCCCGTTCCGGAGAGCTGCGAGCGGCCGGCCGCCAGGGTTGGGACAGGGGGGAGCCCGGCTGCGGGAGGAAACACGTTCCCTTTACCTGGGACAGAGAGGCAGGGAGCGAGGCGAGGGCTTTGTCGAGTTGGTTGCCACTACCACCCGCCCACCGACTGCCTTTGGTTTTTGTCACAACTTCAGTACCTGTGTGTTTGCGGAGGGTACGCGCGGGTCCGGTACCGGGGCTCCCCTGAAGATGGCAGTCGCTTCTTGTGTAATGCTGGCGGCCGGGGCTCGCTTCCAAGACAGCCCCCGGTGAAGCAAGTGACTGCTGAAAACCTTCTCGGCTGTAATTTAAGGAAGCCCCTGTCTGCTCCCCTTTGGTTCTCAGGATCCAGGGGGAACAAGCTGAGAGCAGCAATGACAGGCTGTCCTGCTTCGTGATAGTGTTTCCGTCCCTAAAATGACTACCAAAACCTCTCCTTCCAGGGTGGCTGCTTTTAATTGACATAAATTTGTCACAGTATTTTTTTTTAGCTATCTCTGAGCAGAAATGCATGGAGGGCAATACTGCTGAAGATGTCACTTAGGAAGGAGCACACTGCCATCCTGTTGTGTTGTGTGAACAAGACTAGATACTGACAGGGAATGCAGGCAAGATCAGCCTAGAGTAGCTGCTTGTTTCCTTAAAAAGATGTATCACAGGGAACTCTGCAATCGTAATGAAAAGAATTATGGGGGATTTTCTGAATGGCATTACCTGTCTGATAAAGTGAGATGCGTGTTAGGAATAATCACAGTTCTCCTAACCCTGTTTTCATTACGTTATTCTATATTAGTTCTTCCCTTGGATAGAATTATTACAAAAATAACATATGCATAGGAATCAGAGGAGCCTTGGCAGGGTCTTCCTTCATACAGTAACATCTTAATCAATAATGTGCTGCACTTTATTGCAGTCAAAATATTGTGAAGTTCTTAATAGACATTTTGGGTTCTGAACTAGGTAGTTATCATTAAAATATTCATGAAAAAAAATACCCTGTTTGTTCTGGAATGAGTATCAGTGTCTTAAAAATTGCATTTTTACTGTTTTGTACTCCAGGGACATAAGAAATCAGGGTCGTGTTGCCAGCTTGCTGTGTTGCTTTGAATGCTTTTAAGCAATTAATAAATGGATGGTTATGGAATGCTAAGTCAGGCGAACGTATATGTTTGGAGTACAGTTGGATCATTATTGTGTGCTTAATAGTGACAAGCAAATAAGTTAGTGTCCATGAAGAGTGCTAGATTGACTGCACCCAAACAGAACAGACCCATGTCTGGAATAGCCATTAAATACCTAATGGCAGCACAAACTTTTTCACTCGGTTCAGACATTACCTTTTTCCTTCAGTGCACTTACGGTAAGCAGGAAGGTAGCTGGCTCATCATGCCCGCTTGATTCTCAGCCTGTTTTCTGAGGCCACCAATACATAGATATGCCTGAAGGGCCTGGGTCCTTGTCATTGCATAATCAGGGACCAGGGAGTAGTTCTCTCTCTCAGGGCTTCACAGGTGTTGCTTGTGACATTGCTGGCTCTTGAAAGAGAGAATGTAGAGCCTTGAACACATGGGATTTTTTAATAGCTTGAGAAATAATTGCAGTATATTTAAATGCTTAGGGAATGTATGGCAGTGATTTACTAACTCATGTGTTCTCCCTTGTGTCTCTCCAAAATCCCTCGTTGTTGCAGTCTGATCTTTGTATTGCAATTTTCCGTAATGCTTTAACTAAATGCTTGTGAAAAACAATAATGAAGATAAAGAGACTAGATTTTAAAAACATTTTTATTATGCATTCAAGTAGTTTTCTGTCAGGATTGAACTGAATATTCTAGCTTGCTTGATAGTTCTGGTTTGCATAAGGAAGAATTATAATGTCTTTACTTTCTGACCAACCATCTGAAGAACTGTAGTGTGCCTTCTAAGGTCAATTGCTGTTTGTCAGCACTTGAACTCATTAACCTTTGAGGACATGAGCAGCAGCTCTAGTGTTTTTCAAAGCATTTAAATTGAATTAAGCACTTAAGTACAATGTTTAGTTTATGTCTCAGTTGAGATTGTGTGAATTACATCTTTGTTATGAAATATGACCACAGGTTACTTCATGTACAAAAATGCAGAGACTTCTGTTTTGGATACTTTTTGGTCTTTAAATGTGCTTGAAATGTGATCCTGATCCAGTCTGGTAAACTATTTTGCTACTTCATGGGCATTCCTATGTAGGCTCAGTCAATAAAACAAAGCTCAAATGTATGCATTTGCAGAACTCTGGTCTAAGTGGCTTTACTTTTTGCTGTTCATTTCAATGAGAGTGGGAGTCTCTCTCTAGATGAGGCTCTTGGGCAAAATTTCATAATCGTGTTATTTTAGAAACTCAAGAATTTATAAAGTGGTCCTCTCTAAAGAGTAGCATCCAAACCCCATTGAAATTAATGGCAGTAATGCACTGATTCCAGCGGTCTTTGGACCATGTCCTAGAAGTTAAGGGTGCTTCATAGTTTATGGCTTCAGATCAATAACCATGATACAATAGTTCTTTTTTTTCCAGCCCTGTGATTGTAGCTTTAGTTGGTTGAAAAAGCAAAGAAATATTTTGCAAAATAATGAAAGAAAAAACTCTACATACACTAGAAATTGCTCAAGCTGCACATAAATCAGAAAAGATGATTTCAGCTTAAGCACCCTGACACACATCTGTTGGAGGAAAAAAGCAGAATAACCCTAAAATAAAGGAATTGATCATTCTAGTAGAAACTATTATCAATTTCAACGGTATTTGATTTGCATCAGACAAAAACTGACCGTGTAGTAGCTGGAGGAATAGGCATCTTGGAAGAAGGCAAAGGGAGTTAATGGAGGTTGGATATCTGTGCTTCTACATCTGGACATCTTCCCTCAAATATGCACTGGATTTTCTGATTTCTTGTAGGAGCAGTGCTGCAAGTGGTGCATAGACAGTATGAATTTGTTTTGAATCTAAACATGTATAGTCAAGAAACGTGTAAAGTCAAGAAGTTTTTGAAGATCAAAGTGAGTATTGACAAGCTAAAAAAAAATCTTCCTGAAGTAAGTGGGTAAATTATCACAAAGAGGAAAGAATATTTGTACCGGGGGATGAGATTATTCAATTTTTTCTAACTACAACAAATACCTTGTGGTAATCATGATATAATCTCATCTTTGTGTAATAATACACTCTAATGCCTTTAAACAGTGGGTTGGCACAGAGGGGTGAGCTCTGGGAAATTCACAGGACTCCGCGAAATCTGAAGGAAAGCATGAGCTTATTGACATTTGATACGTATTTGCCTTTTTCTATTCTGTAACTAAGTAGAAAGTGCCTTTCCTAATTTATCTGACAAGAAATTACAGTATAGGCATATTATGTGTAGACTTTATCTTTGTTTTCTTCTTCTTTTTTACTTAAACAGTGCATGTGTTTTCAGTAAAACTCTCAAAGCTTAAGAAAGGCTGTGCACCCGTCTGAGTCATTCTTACCGGCTGTTCTAAGTTTTAAAGGACCCTGAGCCCCCAAATAAGGGCGCCTCTTCCAGAAAGTCCAGTCATGACTGGTGTCAACAAAATCCACTCATGTCTTGTTCCCGCAAGTGGAAGTATAGAGCTATTCACTTTTGCTAAGTATGGGTTACACATTATGGAAGCAGGAGGGCAGGTTTGTGTCAGTGGTACAGAATAAGGTGTCTGTCCACTGGAGCTCAGTGCTCAGTAACACACGGTGGTCCTCAGAGAGGGACAAACAGCTACTGGTTGCTCTCTGAAAAACTCCAGCATTACTGTAACAGGACTGAGCGAGGGCACCCCCACCCCCAGGAGAAGTGCATGTGATGTGTTGGTCAGGCCCTCTGTCTCAGGAAGCGTAGACCCAAGTTGCTCCAACAGTGCCTGGAACTGCAAGAGGAAGTATGGTGTACCAAAGTCAAGTGGGGTCTCTGGGGGTGAGCCCTGTCACGCTTGTGAGTGCTCTGAGCGCTAAATTGTCTGGAGCCTTATTTTGATTTCTGGAGTGCTCACAGTGGGACAGGTAAGGTGGTGTTGTGGTCATCTGAGGGTAACAGCTGAATACACAGGAGATGTCAGGGTCTGAAAGAGAGTCCAGTTTACAGCAGACAGAGGTGGCAGACATTTGTTCTTGTATCATCAGGTGAGCATGTGTCTGGCATATGTTGAGGTAGTTGGGTAATTTCTTACCTTCAAATATTACTGAGTTCTTGTGCTGTCTGATATTTGCAGAGAGTGAGGCATTAAAATGCACTACGCTACGTGTATGGTGACGGTCGCTGTCTGCTCTGCTGGTGACACTCTGCTTGGAAGGGACATGCTTCTTTAAATAGCCAGTGTCCCCTTTGACTTTTGCGTAACATGACTCCGTTTACGACATAACCTCCTTTTGCTTTAGAGTTTTGTAAACTTGGATGGAATAATCTAAAAGTTAGGTGTTTATGTTAATTCTATGCTGGCTTCTCCGCTGATGTTAAGATGTGGGTGGGGAGAGGAGAGAAATCATGTATTCACTGCACCCACTCCTCTGGGTGCGGATCCCAGACCTGCAGAATGTATATCCTCTAAATATCTCTGCAAAGAGACTAAAGCCAATTTCTGGCATATGTCTTGCAATTTCTTGTATAACTTATCCTATGCATACTGCAAAACACACTGTTATGGAATCTTTTGATTCAAATGCCAAACACGCTCCATCAGCATAGAAAAACTATTTTTTTTTAATAAATCTAGGAAGGAGTATCCATTTGCATTTGAAGAAAGAGGGGAAGGCCCTGTCCTCTGATGTGGTTATCAACCAGAGTTAATTACTCAAGTTTGTGGAAAAGATGGGGTGTAATATCCTGGTGATAACTGTGAAGAAAATATTTGCAAGAGGAAAACGGAGAGGAAGGAGCTAGGTGAGAGAGATTTAATGATGACATTCACAAAGAAAGTTGTTGATACACTATTTATATTGTTTTAATTAAATGCCTGTAACTGTTTGGAATGACATCATAAATAGCACTGAATATCAAGGCTACAAAACACCACCATGCATTAATAATCTGAGTATGATGATACATGTGCATCTCAAGCTTTGTTCTCTGCTTTCAATTTCATTGCTTTATGGATGTTCCCACGGCATAAGGCAGAAGAACAATGCCTTTGAGCAAACTGCAGAATCTGGGAACCAAACAGGTCTTTCATGAAAACTCTAGTGGAGACCTTTGTTATCACAGGAAAGGAGATACTTTTCCTTAGAAAGGGTTGAACCATTACATGCGGAAGTCTGGCTCAAGGAATCAAGTGGTGGAAATTAACAGAGGAAAACCCCCCATGATTCATTTCGGCTCAGATAATTTTTGGGGCAGCTGAGGTTAGCAGAGACATGTACTGAGATCAGTGAGCACAGTTATGACTCAGTCCTGTGGAGATGTCTGTTAATACGTAGCAGCCCCAGATATCCCAGGAAGCCTATTTCAGACTGTGGGATTCCAAACTGAGATGGTACAGTGCAAATACATCACATTTTTTCAAATTTATTTTTGTACTAGGAATCTTGGAACTAAATCAGTGACAGAGCCTCAAACTTTTCAGGAGCCAGATGCACTGTTCTCTGATTTGTGGGTCTAAATGAGCTAGAAATGAGAATTGCAGTACTTTTGTGGTTCTTGGGCTCCAGCACTAACAGACCAGTAGCCTGACTCCTGAAGCAACCTCACTCAGCTACACCATTGCTCTGACTCAAAGAAGGCAGTGTCCCTAAGAACAGGTGGAACACCCTGTGTCTCCCCTTGCCATGCCACTGACACTTAAGGGATGCCTTCTTTGCTAAGCAGGGATTTCTCTACTTGCAAAGGCTTTTGCTGTGGGTAAGATCTGCTGGACTTGGGGACTGCTTGGTACTGCCTGCTGAGTGGAAATGGGACATACTGGCTGGCAAACACTTTTTTTTATTTCTTTTTTTTCTCTTGTGATGGAATAGCGGTGTAATCTCATTGCTAAGTCAGTGATTGATGCCCAATTTCTGGGCCATTAATTGTTCATTATCATCAGTCTTTATTTCTGACAATTTTATCCATAGCATTTTTCAAACAAGTTTTCTCTAATGTGAAGAAGAAAGCTAACAAATTAAAGACAGATATCCACCTTCTGTCTGAAAACTTTACTCACAAAGAATTAAGAATATGGGGGCTAATTCAGCAGGGTTGTCCAAGCTGTTGTTACTGAGGCTTCTGAGAGATGAAGGCCCAGATAATGGACGAATCGCTGTAAAGTGAACATCACGAGTTTGAGCGATAGGATTAGAAAACTTAGCTTTCCTACTATGGCCATGGTGCTTTCCTTAAATAATTAATGAGTTCTAAGATAGAGGACCATTAGGATTATCCACAACTTAAAGTACAGACCATGTGTTTCACCTGGGGATTTCTGCCCACTCTGCTGCAAACTAGAATATGTACTTCAGAAAACCTTTCGATCTTGTCTTAAGGATCCCCCAAAATCCTTGTCCCTGGACAACTTTTCTCTGTGATTTGCTTGAAACCCCTTTAAAGGTCCATTGCTATTTCCAGCTTAAATTCTGCTGACCCTGCAGCTGCTGATGCCATGAGAGAAGCAGCTCCCATTTTTTTCACATACACTGCTCTCCCTGCCATGCCTTCCCAGCTCCAGTCTCAGGACATCACCAGCAAGAGAGGGGGATCAAGGCTTTCTGAATTTTTGGCTGCCTAGGGGATCCTTCCCTTGCATGAAGGACTCTGATGGATTGGATCCTGATGGAATCGGAAGACTTCTTCTCTTTGTCAGATTGTCACAGACTTCATGTGAAAACCTTGTATGCTTGCTTCTTTGCAAGCTGGGTCTGCCTGACTCAAGTGCTCTGCTGCTGAGTAGATGGTTCTGCAGAACCTTTTTTGAATTCTTGGCTGAACTGATTTTTTCTTTACACCCACCTTTTTTTGTAAGACCCATTTTGCCACAATCCCCATCAGAGGAACTTATATTCTCTGATTAAGTTATTTCCAGAATCTCATTTATTTTATTTATTAAATAATCATGGCCACATATCTCTAAAAGAACCTACTTGTTGAATCTTTTATGTCCTTAAAGTAGTTATGTATTCTAATTTACCATTTACCTAAGGTAGGCCTCAGCTTCTGCTGCAGCTTCATTGAACTACAGAATTATGTGAAGATTCATACACACAATAGGTGTCTAAGTAACCATTTTACGTCCAAAACCTCCAGGGACAAGGAGTAAGAGGCCCCTTTTGGGATGCTAATTAACTTCCTTTCCACTGTTTACTGCTCCTGTTCTCACAGGGAATTAAGTGTTTTTCTAGCAAGGAATAGATCTCTTTCTTAACTATTTTTACTCTATACGAAGGGACAGTTTTTGACAGACTAACACTTAGTGTGGTACAAAATACAGCACATAATATTTTTCAAGCATTGTCATTCAGATGTGCATTCGTGTGTATCTTACCAGCAAGGTGTAGGTATATTTTTAGTATACATATATGGTATAAAAATATTAAGCTCTGTGTTTTTGTGGGGTCTTCCATATAATTTTAAAGTTCTGTAAAAGCACCTTGGGTTTTGCTTTCCATTCTCCCCTGTGAATTTGGCAAGCCCAAAGTATTAATAATTTACAGGAGGTTGACCAAGAGAGAAAGCCAACTTTCTCTTTTTTTTCCCCATTCACTTTCTCTCTTTCTAAAAATTATAAGCAGGACCAAATTCCATGTTGTTGGTGAGAATCTAATCTGGAGGGATGTGCTAGTGGTAGCAAGACTTTGTGCAATGTAGTAAAATAAATTAGGTTGCAATAGTTGCCTGTATATAAAGTGATACAAAAAGTTTTGCATCTTTAAACTTAGCCAAGCTCCCCTCTGCTCCTCATTTTTTGCTGTGAAGCATGCTAATAGTATCAGCTTCACATCACTTTTTTCTTTTTTTTTTTTTAAAGAGTTTCTAGTTACGTCCCTGAACTAAAGATTTGCTTTCCAAAAGCCTGGAGTGATTTGCATTTTCTGTAAACAACAGTGGGAATTGCTGGATGCTCAGCACTTTAGAAAGCCAGCCCACCTATGAAAATGCAACGTGCTTCTATGAGGAGGAGACCTAGAATTGCCACTTTTAATTAAGAACAAAGGCACTCATCATTACTTGCTTTAAGTTTTCAAATTGCCTGGTGGAATAAAATGCTGATTTCACTCAGCCTTTGGGACAAAGATCCTTTCAGGATCCATGGCAGTATTAAATATCTTTTAAAATTAGGTTATTACATCTCGAGGATCTTGTAGTTCAGAAATATGCAAGGTACGGATATTTTTAAAAACCAATCAATTAAAAAATAGTCATTTTTATAATTAACACATATTTGAAAGTGGTGTGTTTGACCTTGGCAAAAATAAAAGCTTGTATGAAGTAAACAAGAGGAGAGACATGGTGGGAGCACTGTGTCCCTAGGGCTTTGTTAACCAGGGCAGGTCTATATGGCTGGCACAATTATGTCACAGGTGGGTATCAGGAGGTGTTATCTCAATGTCAGCAGAAGCCCTTACTGTAGTTACAGCAGCAAACATCTTTTTTTAACAGATCTAACAAAAGTTATTTCATGAAAAGGGAATAGTTTACTGAAGGGTAGAAAGTGTGTTTTCCTTAACCTCTCGAAAGTTTGGTATTATTAGAAATCCTTTTTTCATCCAGTATAGAGCAAGTGACGGATTAAGCCACCTCTGAACATTAAATTTGATAGACTGAATTGCTGCTTTTGTTTTTATTTTTTTTTTCCTCAGCATTTTATGTATTCTTGTGTCTTTCTTCTCAATCTTTTGCAGTTTGTCATCTTCATTCTCAAAGTGCTGCCACTAGAATTTGATCTATTTCTTCAGGAATAATCTCACCATTGCTGTCTATACTCGTAATTTTATCTCTTTTCTTCAAGCCTTCCATTCAGAATGGAGGAAATTAATTTGATCTTTGTGCTGCACTGCTGGGAAAGAGGAGAAGGAGGCAGAGAGGAGATTTTCAGGCCACACACGAGTGAGACACTAGGGTTTGAGGCAAAAATAAATTTTCATTTGCTTTCTCAAAGTGAATCTCTCTAGCTACAAGCAAATCTAATCAGACTTGGTAGGACAGGTGGACATAGCCTGGTCATTTGGATGGTGTTGTGGGAGGTAAATAATTTTAGCTGAATAGCAGCTACTTAAAAAGCTGGGACATGTTACGGCAGATAGTAGTGTCTTGATAGCGAAGCTGCTCTTGGCGATAGGTAGAGACTTGGTGTCAATGTCAGAACAGGAGTTTATTGCCATCCACAATAAATGTATTGGTTTCCAATACATTACCAAGGTTTCCTAGGATGTGAGAGTGCTCTGTACTCTAATTACACTGAGCGATTAAGCAACAAGAGCAGAGGCACATGGGACAAGAAAGGGTGAATGATAACCTGCTTTGAAAAAACTAACATGTGAAGCTGGGATTAGAACATCCTATAAATGTTAATGGGTGTTACTCAAGGGGGAGGAAGCTGTGTGTGGGAGGCGTGAGGTGACATATAGCTTAAATATATAGCCAGCCTTTAACACAGTTAATACAGTCTACATGAACTAATAACTGTTTGAGTGATTTACAGTTCAGAAATACTGATTAGGGGATTGAGAACTGAATTTAAAACGCTATAAAAGCAGAGGATAATGTGGCAAGGAGGACAACACCAAAAAGATTTCCCCTTTTGCCTTTGGAAAGTATTGGCTATGGACGACATATTTATGCCAGGTGTTTGGGGTTTTTTCTATTTTTAATTTCTCAGGGACTGTGCTTCTACGAGGGAGCACAATTTCCTCCTACAGTTTCCCTCTCTGAATATTACTCAGTTTGTGTGGAACTCACAAAGGAGATGCCAACAGTGAGTCATCTGGTCACCAGCTCTGTCCTAAGGCTTTCAGCTAAATCTTGCAAAAGCTACCTTAATGTACTGAACAACAGTGATTTACCTTTGGTAAAACTCCCCAAAACAGTGTGGAAGGCAGTGTTTAAAGTCAAATGGCCTTCTTTTTCTGACACTGAAATCAAATTTCAAAGTTAGCTCTATTTCAAATGCTTCACATTTGAGAAATGGATGTAAGACGCAGTGAGTTGATTTATTATCCTAAAATTTCACCATTGTTATGTTTTAGTAGTTAATTTTGAGGGTGTTGGGCAAACTCACTTGAAAGACTTTCTTCAAATGTGTGACAGGGGCTTTTGTAGGTATTAAGCCTCAGGAGATGCTATTCTGAAAACGAAGCTGATACCTGTATGATCAATCATGAGCATGGCAAATATGGTTATTTTATTCATCAAAATGAAAACACACAGGCTTGTTTTGATGAAAGTTTTACAGGATTAATTAGCAATAAAAATGCTATATAAGAAACAGTTGTCTGGTTAGATAGTTAAATGTTTCTGTCAGGAAGCAGATTTTCAGGACACAAGCGACAGGAGGCTGCTCCAGCTCATAATCTTGTTTGCTCCTTTACCAGGCACGGGTTAAATGCGGCAATGCTGAGGGCACACAGAAGTAGCACCAGAAGAGAAGAAGACTGGTCTAGTTTGAAGCTGACCATGTATCTGTAGAATAAGGGGATGCTCCCTTAAATGTGCGTCCATCCATATGGTGCTGAAACTGATTTCATAGCCTCTGATACGCCATTGCCCTCTCATGAATTTAAAGACACTGGCTGAGCAACAGGGGTTCAGTGAGGTGTGGTGGCAGATTTGTGTCTTTTTGAACACTGAAGAGGATGTTGGATAGTCAAACCACATTTTTTTGTTACCTACCTATGGGCCAAAGCTCAATGGAGCCCTATGTACTCAGCTGGTAGGAAGATTTAGGCATAGGGGGAGCAGTTCAGAGCACCTCAGCTGCTGAGGTTTGGCAGCACGAATGCCTGCTTTCCTCTCCTCTCCATTAGTGTAGTCAATGCTGAAATAATGATGGTAAGGAAGGCTGGTCCAAGGACTATTCACCAACAAAATCCCATTTAAGCCTCTAAGAAAGGTATTAAATGGGATTTAAGCAACATCTTGGCCTATACTGGTCCTCTGCTCGGGGAAGAATTTCATCTCAAGTTTAAAAAAATGTTTTAAAAATATGTTTTCAGTAATCACATTATAGAATCATAAGACTTAGGAATGGAAAATACCTATTAAGTCATTGTGTTAAATTGTTGCTATGCAGACTGTGCTATGAGAGTGTGCTTCCTACTCAGTGTTGTGCCCAGACAATGTGTTAAATTTCTCAGTCTAGGAAATGTCCATAATAAATTTTGATCTTCCTGCGTTTGATTTGGCCATAGCCTTGTACACGAAGAAAACCAGTATCTCCTTCCCCACACGAAGGGCTCCACGCAGCCTTGCTGCTTTCTGACCATGGGCAATGGTGATGAAAGGAAGCAAGGGTTATGCAGCGTTTTTTCACTACCCTAAGCAAGAGTATTTCTTTTCCGCCTTGTGTTTGTGTATAAGAATGCATTGGGCTCTTTTCTTGTCTATGCAGTTGCACAGGTGTCTTGGCAGAAGGGTCACTGTAGATAGTTAGTGATGAATTGAGTGTATCTCCTGCCTGGAGCTGTTTGCTGGGCCCAAGGTGGATACTGTTTGCTTATTTATTCATTATTATTTTGCTCTTTTTACTTTCATTTATCTATTTACTTTCATGTCCTCATGTCATGCAACATACAGATTGTAATTATAAATTAGAGTGTTTATAACTAGAATTTATTTGGAGATTTTCTGTAAAAACTTCTTAGTTGCATGTCAGTTTCAGAATAATTTGTTGACCTGGAACACCATGTTTTTAAAATTAAAATTAGACAAGCCACCCTTACCTTCTGCAGCAAACGAATACTTCCTTTTTTTTTTTAAATGTCAGCCATTCACAAAATAAATTGCCAAGCTCTGAACATATAATTTCAAATTTGATTTATACCAAATTAACCTTCTGCTTATGAGCCCTTCCATTTGTTTTCCTTTTGGATTATTGAGTCATGAAAACCTTTGAGGTTTTAGGTTTCTGTCCCAGCTTGGCACAGGGAATTCTTTTGAAACCTTGAGTTTCCACAAGGTGGTGAAGCAATTTGCTATTCAGTTGCATATATAATGAGGCTAGCTGAAGATCAGAGCTTTTTTCTACTCGAAGAAGCAAGCATCTCCCAGATGTCCTTCCTCTCCCTGCCCCTGGGCTCGGCCCTTGCGTTCCCTTCCCTTGCCTATGACAGCATTCCAGTAGGTGTGGGAGGCTTCCTGCGGATGGGGAGAGCTTGAATGGAGGAAAGGGGTCACCCACGTGGCTGCCTCCACGAGAACAGTGGCATTGCTGCTGTGAAAGGGGCAGGGAAGGAGGTGCTTGTCTGAGGGGTGAGGCAGGCTGCGAGTCCTGCAGTGCAGAGGTGCAGATTCTTCTCTGGTGTGGTGATCCTATAAATAATCCCTTCTCACCCTGGTGAGTTTTGATTAGCAGCAGGGAAGATTTTCTCCAGCATTATTATTTTCTCTGCATTTCTGTGTGTACAGCATCCGTTCAATTTCATAGCCTGGCACATGACTTGGAAAACTGCAAATAGTGTGTTGAAATTACTTAGCTAGCTACAACAATATGTGAAATGCCTGTCAAAAGCTATGTGACTGTAGATGGGAGGAGCAGGCCTGAATGCTGAATTTTCTCACAACTACCACTGATTTTAAGGAAAGCATGGGGTTTCTGATAAAAAGCAGAACCAGGAAAAGGATGTACAGCTTTAGGCTGATGCAGCTTTTGCACTAGAAGTATATAAAATATTACCGATATGCAAATTTCATATTCTCTGTTTGATGTGTCTGAAGCCAATAGAAAATGTGTTTGTGCAAGATAAAACAAACTGAAGCAATCTTCTGACCCAATGGCATACAGGTTGCTGCATGCAACTCAAATGAGTTCAGTATGCACTTTGATCAACCCCTAGAATATCTATTTTCAAAAGAATCATATGAGTTTGTGTATTGATTTGTCACCTATGGCTGAATATTTCTCCTACAGAATGTTTAAAATGACACATGTTTAAAATTAGACTTGGCAGAGCAATTTGCCTAGAGATTATTCTTGTGAAGTATTGATTCACAGCACTGCTGTGAGCTGGATTACTGTCCAAATTGGAAAAGCCAGTCGTAGAGAGGTCTTTATCCTTTAATAACAATTAGCTGCTTTCTTAGAGGGACACAGCCGACTGAAGCAAAGGAAAGCTGCAAAATGTCGGGCAACCGAGGAATCTAAGGCCTTCTCTTCAGGGATGTGGCCTGCTGGGGAAGAGAACGAAAAAGAAAAGCACCAAAAAAGATGGTTTTCTGGAGCTGGAAACGAGACACTCTGATGCTGTTTGTGTTACTAATAATTAGGTGCTCTGAGGAGCTGAATCGGACTCGCCTCTCTCTTCTCGGGCTTTTACCCACCAGCTGCCTGATTGATCAGAAAAACCTAACGGCAGATGTGTTGCCCGCGGTCCATTTAGCCTTGAAACATTTATACAAGCATAAATGGATGTTGAAGAACTATGAGCTCCAGGTATCATTCCATGACACGCAGGTAAATGGACATAGGTGTAGAGTTGTGCAGTGTTTGAGCCTCCTCTGTGAGCACACTTCAGAATGCTTGTGACTGAATCCCTTCCCGGCAAACCCTGCTCTGCTGAAGTACAGCAAATGTGGCTGTCCAGCAAAGTTTGGGCTCTTGGGTGGTTGCCTGACTGTGTTGTGGATCTTGCAGTGCAATTTGTGTCCTACTGGTGCTAGAAGCAGGAATAAAGAGTGTGCAAATTAGGGGGGTTGGCAAGCACCCACGGCTCTTCAGGAGTGTTTGAGGTTCCCAGAAAGTGTTCCCCAAATCCATGGCTGGCAGAGTCTCTCTGTTCTTCTGCACTGTGTTCTGCATCTTGCTCTTCCAGCTTTCCACGGTGACAGCTTTATAGATCACTGCCTTTCTCTTCCTGCTTCTGCATGAGCAGGAGAGGAGCCTGTGCTGTGCTGTCAGAGCAGGATGGTGGTGTAGAGCTTTGCTTGCCAGTTTAAGGAAAAATTAAAGGCTGATATGAGAGGAGAGGGTATATAAAGAATATTGGTAAAAAGGAGGATATAAAGAGTATAGCGATTGTATCTGTTTTTGTAACAATTTCAAATTTGAGAGAAGCTTCTTCTAGAACTGAGATATCTCTTCACCTTCCATACAGAAGTTATGGCAATCTGTTTCTAAAACTGGTCTTTTAGTCTGGCCAAAAGAATCGCGACAAAATTAAGAGGAGGAGCTCACATATCAGGGTGATCTGGGACTGTAAACATATTCTTAAGGAGATTGTCACTGATACAAATTTCTCTTTCCTGTATCAGCGGCATGTGGTGGGGTAGATGCCCTCAGACTCATACACACTTATAGGGTCCCTATGGTGCTTAATATTTTGAAGTTGCAAAGTAGTGTGTCTCAACATATTTGCTTACCTATAAATCTTTAAACATGTAATGTACTGTTATGATGAAGTTATTAAAATTTGACATTATTACACCAATAACAGTTGTGCTGTATTATATAATGGGAAGAAGGTATGATACGTCTTCTTTTGAAACTCTAGAATATTAGCCAAGGGAGAAATTAGAAAGTAATTTTAATAGTGTATTTGGTTCATAAGCACTTACGTATAATTTTTGAAGTGCTTAACATATAACAAACATGATCCCATATGCTATAAAATTACTTGAGGATTGCTTCCATGTTTAATAATGGAACACAAATGTATCAACTGCATATACTCATTAAGAACATATCTGTCTTGTAAATTACTTTTAGTTCAATTCACTGTTTTATTTATTTGTCTCTATGTTCCTACTGGAAATGTAATTATATATATGCAGTCCTGAAAAATGTTTATTTCTTAGTTTCTCATGTAAAAAGAGTAACCTTTCAGTTACATTTCAGCTTAAATAAGTGGAAAGTGTGGATGTGAGTTTAAGTGGACAGCAATTAAAACCTACCGGTATTTGCTCAGATTCAGTGTTTCGTTTGGGCTGCGGGCAGTTTCATGGAGGTGGAGGTTTATTTGCTAATTGTGTTTACATAGTTTCCAGCTCCAGGAGCAAGTCCAAAATATTTTTCCCCACATAAATATTCAGTGGATTTGAATTGCAGAACTTCAGCTCTGTTGCACTGACCTCTCAATTTGAATTGAAATATTGAAGTAATCTATAATTATCTTTTTGAAATAACCTCTGGAAAAAGACATGTCATGGTGACTTGTAAGAGATTAACAAAATGTGGATCCCTAAGATTTCTGATTTTTCTTCCTGGTTCTAAGAGTAGAGTACACACTCTTGAGTTTTAAGTACTGATTACAGACAAGCTACAGAGTTCCTTGTATTTAATTGTTTCTCAGGGACAAGAATTGGATACAAGAGAGCTGATTCTGTTTTTTTAATGTTGTGAGCCTAGATTTGCCATATGTGACCTTATACAACCTTTGAATTAGCTTTCTTTCAAGTAGAAAATATGGATACTTGTCTCTTTGGATGCAAGATCTGTCATGAGGGGGACAGATAATTGACTTTTTGGCATTGTTCACTAGGAAGTGAGAAAAGTTACATCCAAAAGTGCTTGTGTTGCTTCTGCTGAAATAAAAAGATGGAAAGAAATAATGGTTCCCAATATATGATGATGCACAGGGCTTGAAAACAGTCATTCATGAGCAAAGGGAGCAGAGTTGTGCTCTCCTGTGAGCCCCTGAAGTTTTGAACCCACATTCTCTGCTGCCCATGCGGGAGCACTGCCCTGCCACAAGGCAGGATGTTTTGTGCAGGGTGTTCAGTCTTGGGCTTTGCTATTGTTTTATTTCAACTAATTAAGCTGTCACTACTCCAGAATGTGAGTGGTAACCATGAGTCAAGGGGAGCACTCTTGCAAGAGCTGTTTGAATTCTTTGTATTCAATGAAGCTACTTCATCAGGAGCCTTTGGTAAACTTTCTTCATCATACTTTTTAACCTGGTGGGTTTGGCACTGAGCTCAGAATGGAATGCTTTCTTTGACTGATGTCTCTCAGGTGTCCTGTGATTAAATGTGCATTTCCTAATTACTGTGTTGTCAATTCCTTTAAAGTGGGACTCCCTTGAAAACTCATGATGTAGCACTTTCACGTTAAAAAAATGCTTAAATATTCACTAAGAATGAAAAGCAAGCAAATGAAAATTATCTTGCAGTTTGGTAAATGGCTGCTTATCCATCAAATGGTACATCTATGTCTGCAATGTTTATTTATTTACACCAGAAGGACAATGTCAACAGGACTGATGCATCTTTCTATTCCAGCCACCCCAAGCAGTGGCAGCTTGGGAAGGTGTGTTTCCCCACCTCTGACTGAGGGAGGGCTGAACCTGGGTTGTGTGGAGAGCTCAAATCCTTGAAATGTTGGACAAAGGATGGGGGAAGGCAGAAAAGCTGCCTTCTGCAGATTTGTGAATCCAGCCATGGAGCAGCTTTTTAGTGCAGTAGGGGAAATTATGCCCTTGAGAATTTCACCCATGGGGGTGGGCAGCCAGGTATAATTGAGCTGTCTGGGTATCACTTTATTTCTGTCTTTCACCGTATGGCTGACATCTGGAGTCTCTCCGTCTATGCTGTCCTCAGGGTGATCAGGCTGGTGGATTCTTACAGGCTTAAGCAAATCTAAAAATAGTTTTACTGTTGTGTAAAGAACAATATGTTGGTTCTTCAAAGTTATTTTTCTATTCTTACCTAGTTTTTTGAGTTAGTAGCCAGTTAAAGGGATGTGAAGCCAGGGCTTTATTAGCAACAGCATTAACAAGGAAGGTTTACGTTCTGTAATTAGGGCATGGCCTGAGCAAATGAATAGACTTTACCACTGGGATTTTCTAAGTAGTGCTGATTTGCACTCAGATTGCTAGTTGACACTTGGCTGAGTCTATCCTAATGTGTATCATTTTTGACAGGAATTCTACAACATGTCCCAGTCTAACTTAAAAGCTGGTTGTCTTTTCTTTGTTAGTAAACTGATTCCTTTGTAATGGAATGACATAGTAACACGATAGCTGTGTGTCAGCTCATTTAAAGGCATGTTTTCCCATTCTTATTAAAGAAAATGCAAAAATAAAACCCTAAGTCCCCTGAAACCCAGCAGTGGAACAGTCACTGAAAGTGACATTGATAAGCAAATTATTTCTAAACTGAAAATTTCAAGACATGCTGGTTTTCTTATCCTGCCTAAATATGAAAAAAAAATCTGCTTCAGGCTTAAGATGCAATAAACTGAAGCATTACAGTGGTTTTAGATTGTATGTGTACATTAATTACTTAAAAGTTTAGACATTTTGCAATGACATTAGGAAACATCACCAGTATTATTCCATAAACAAAACAAAACAGCTACTGGTTTTTGTGTGTGCAACTCATTGCATATGATGCGTAACTTCACCTTGTACATTCCTGCATTCTGGGATGCTTTATGAATCAGTTTGCCAAGACAGGCACAGGAAACAAAAGCATCCTGTTTTGTAGACTTGACAGTTTGAAATCTTCTGTAAATTGGTGTCCTAGGAAGGTATTAAAAGACCATGTACTAGTGTGCTGATTTGAGACAAATTTGGAGGAAAATATCCTCTGATAGAAGGCAGGTTACAACCACCCCTCCCCCACCAGGTTTGGGGAAAAGAAATTTCCTTTGAGGAAAGTGAAAGAGATAAAAAACAATTTATTTAACGAACACACAGGAAAAGGATAATAATGCCGATTAATAAAACCTCTCGCTGTGGAGAGAAACCTGGGAAGATTCCAGAGTCCTTCTGTAGGTGTGGTCTCTCTCCTCCTCAGAGCTGGGTCGGCGTGGGCCCACCTCCAGGGCCTTGGTGGAAAATTCTTCTGATGTGTTCTGATGTTCAAACAGTCCAGAGGAGAAGAAGGGAAAGACCAAAGTCCCAGGAAAACAAAGTTCAACTCTCCATCTCCCTCCGGAGAAAAGGAGCAGAAAGCTGGCTGAAAAGCAAGAAGGGTGCTTCCTCTGCTCTTGCTACCGTAGAAACATGCAGAGAGGGATAGCAGTGACCTTGGAGCACAAAACTGCTTTTGAAAAGCCCACTCAGTTTTTTTCTCTCCCCCCCTCTTGGGCTCAGTTTAAAGGCACAGAAATGCACAAAATTCATTTCTGGGCATAGAGTGGCGATAGGGGACACACACCATAAAGTCACCCCAAGACAACTTCGTAAGCCAGTTCTTGACATCTAAAATTCACATGAACAAGATATTCTATTTTGCCTCTCAGAGAATGCAGTTTCTCAGTGCAGTATTGTAGGCATGAAAATTGTGAACGATAAAATACTTGTCGAAATGCTAATTTTAGCTTTCCCAAACTGTCATATCACTACCCCTATTATTGGAACCGTCTAACTGAAAACAGGAAGAAAAGTGTTTTGTTGCCTATATTTTTCAACCCAAAAAAGTCTTAATTATGATTCCTGGCAATATCGCTTTGTTTTCCAAATCATATACTTAAGAAAAAATGATTATAAGCTTGGCTAAATTCCTTATAAACAGTTCTTTTGAACTGTCATGAAAGGTATCCAGTTTCAGTTTTATTCTAATGTTTCACTTTCCAGTGCAGCAGGGGTTCAGAATTGTACAAAGGGTGCACAGTCACCTTATGTTAACCCTTTCTAAATGTTATTTGAACTATTTCTCATATAGCAGAAAGAAACATAGCTTTTCTTAACTTTTGGCCCCAAAAGATTCAGTCTTTATCCACTGATGCAATTCTATCTTTTTACTCTATCTTCTTAGTGTCACCTTTCGTTTATTTCAGGCCTTTGAAACTGGTGTGCTTAATGCACCTTGCCCGTATGAGTGCTGTACATGCAGACATCTGGTGTGAGAAAAATTATTTGGGTTTGGCATTTTTGTTTTCCTGTTACTGCTTCTGAGCCATAAGGAATTTGAGCAGAGGAGTTAGTTGATTAATCCAATGAGGGCTGACAGCGCAGGAGAGAGGTCTGGCACTGTGAAGCTGGGGATGTTCCCAGGCATGTCCAGGGCAGAAGAGCTCTGGGCTTCATCTGACCTGGGTTTGGAAATGTGGTCTGGGGATATCTCCCTTCAGCTAGTGTGCCAGGGTTCTTGTTCCATCAAGGAGTAGGCCCTTCTATGTGGAAAAATTCATCTAGCCTATTTTAGGTGACTATTTTTAAGATAAAAGGAATTATATACTAGAGAAAGCCTATTTTTTTTGTGAAGTATAAAGGGAGCCCCAGCTGGGTAGCATGGATGCAGATGTCTCCTATGTGGAGGTCTGTATTACGTCAGCTAGAGACTATCCTAGGTGTCTGGGGGAATTTTAATGGAAAACCCTGTAGTAACAATGCATTTCCATCACCTCTGGCTCTCCGTGGGTTTCAGCAGATGGTCCAGAGAGCTCACTTCCCACCATCAGCACTTCATCTTTATTGGTTACAAAATATTCTTCTTTGGTCTCTCATGTCTAGCCAGAAAAGCCTGGAAACCAGGTCAGCAGTGCCCTGTGTTGTGTCGGGAAGCAGAGTGGTGGCAGCACGGTGGCCAGGAGGGCAGACCAGGAAGCCCTTCCGTGCCAAGCCTGTGGACATCCAGGCTGTCCCTCACCTGAGCTGAGGATGGGCTTCTGCTTCTGCTGCCCTGTGCTGCAGGGCTGTGCCTGGGGAGGGCCTCACCGATTAAAGCTTCTTCATAGGTGAAATGTTATGGTGCTGGGGAAACACGTCCTGCTCTCTGGTCTTGCTTTCAGCTCCTGTATAAGGAGAAAATTGTGAGGAGAACTATTCATGTGGAGCACAACTTCTTTCAAAATCACAAACACTGTGAAACCACATTACTATCACCATACCTTAATTTCAAAAATCAAGGAAGGATAGTTTAGATAGTCTTGACATAATTTTTGAAATTGCATGCACTTGTATTTTCCTTTCAAAATTAGTTTCAATTGTGATGGCAGTGTTTTTCTCTATATTCCACCTTAAAATGAAAATTTAAAAAAATCAAAATTTTAATTATTGCTTTTATTAAGATTAAACATTCCCATCAATGAAAAATTAATTCTTTTCAGAATTCACTTTCATGGGGAAATCCAAAGTTTGAGATTTTCCGTTCCTGATAACATGAAAACCACTTGCAAATCTTCACAAATCACTTCATCCTGTTCTGCACCTTCCTGCTCATATCTCCTCATGAATGTTTTCCTTCTGTGAAATTCTACACATACATGTTTTGTGATCTTTGTTGTGAAAGTTTCATAAAATGCCTCTTTTTGAATTTGAAAATAAAAAGGGAGATCCATCAGAACAAACAGATTCTGGAAAAGTTACTGCATTTAAGTATGCTTTGTTTAGGGCAAATTCAAGGTTTTAAGATGTTGTATTATGTTTGAATGGATCCAAGTCTCTGGTGAATACTGTTGCTTTTGGAGCAATTTGCTTGATTTTGATTTGCCACTTGGGCAGTCAGTCTCTAAAGAAATACCACCAGTGATGTCTCTACTCTGCTGTCATTCTCAGACACATCTTGCAATTTCCTTAGCTTTCACTGTAAAGCAGTGATAAAACAATGCAGGGGCCTTGTGAAGGCAAAGAATTAAAAAACCCACACAGCCTGTTTTTAAGTTCTGGATCATTTGTAGCTAGGCTAAAGTGTGGCAGCCTCACAAACTGCTCCGAGAATGGTGACCTGCTGGACAACTGGTACAGGAGAAGTAAACCAGGGTTTGTTTCAACGTAGGAGGTGGCAAGACCACTTGATTGATTTGAGTAGTTCCACTGAAGGATTAGACATTTTAGCTTTGCATCACAATTAAACTTTCTCAATTTTTTTGCATAGGCAATTTTTTAAACTAAAAGTGTCTTTTACTTTCAGGTACCATCTATTCACTTTTCTGATACCAACCAGTAGAAACATTTTCTTGCTTGATGAAGATGCACAGTAAATATTTGAAACCTAGAGAAGTAATATGGAATTTTTTTTCAAAAAGGAGTATAGCACTGTTCTCTGAGGGTGTTCACACCCAATTCTTCTAGTTATTCTCCAGACCTTCCATGTCCATCATAGTCAAAGTACTCAGTCCTGCTGCCCATTTCTTCCATTTGCAGCTCTTATCCTCGCTTCCCACGGATGGGGTCTTTTTGCTCTCAGTTAGCATATGCTCTGTCTTGGCTCACATCACTGCTGCTCCAGAGCTCCTTTCTCCTGCCATGACCACTGACTCCGGGTGCTCTGTGATTTCTCATCTGCCCACAGTAAGGAGAGAGGCAGGGATCCAAGAGAAAGGAGTCATCAACAGGAGGACGGTGAAATGTTGTGAAGAGGAAGTAGGCGTTTCACAGGGGTTTAAAACGAGAAGGAGCAGGAAAAATGTCACCCCAATGTCTTATGAGCAACTTCCAAGCACAGGAATCCTTCAGGAGTGCATGGCTTAGTACCGGCTAAACCACAAGAAGTTTAGAGACACAAACGGGATCAGAGTGCTGTATTTGAAGAAGAGAGACTTAAAGCTGTAGTGAGGAATGTTAACTCCAGAGGTATTTAGCAACAGGAAGAAGAGAAAAATTAATTTTTATTCACATTTTTTTAGGAATTGGCTTCTTGTTGCTGAGTGGATCCAGTGTTGCTACAGTACTTTACCAAGTGTGTTTCATAGATTTCAGGCTGGAATGGAGGATTTTCTGAAAACTATGTTAAATGCATCATTTAAGGAAAATCATGAGGTTTTTGTGATTATTTTCTCAGCTTTGTGATTAAATTACCTCCAAATAAATATTTGTTCATTTTTATTATGAAGGCAGGGGCATTGAATTGCAAATTACCATTTTGTTCCAAATGATGTCCCAATTCTGAAAAAAAGCCTAAAAGAAATAAGAATTCCTTCATACATAAGAAAACTCACATGAAGATCTACCAGACAGCTGGAATTGGTTTATAATATTTATGTGATTCCTATTAAGTTATTTAAACCTTACTGATCGAAGTAATCATGTAGGTACTTGTGTAACAATGGGAAAAATATTCTTGATCCAATTCTCATTTTCACAAAGGACTGACAAGGTAATTGACAAGGTAAAGGTGCTTTAAAAAGATCTGATCTTTAAGTCTACATAGACAGAAACCACAGCCACAGCCAAAATAATTGACTTCAGTGTAAGTTTCTATCCCCAAAACCTGAAAGCCAGAATTAATAAAGTACAACATATAACTTGTGGGGTGGGTAGAAATGCAATGGGAAGATGTAAAAGTCAGAGGGTTGTTTCTCTTAACTTTGGTGTGCTGGTAACTGCAATCAAAGTGGTGCTATAATACAGATATGCTTTAAAGCCAAGTGACGTGACGAGTTTTATCCCTGGGACTAAGATCTAGTTTTTAAGAGGTGATACAAAGAACTTTCTACATGGTAAATCATGGGAGGAACTGGTAGAAATACCAGAAAGCCTCTCCTTTGTAGCACAACCTACATACCAAGCAGCAGAGAAAACCAGATGACTGAAACGCAAAAGAAAATGCGCTGGCCGTGAAAGGGATACTTGCATGTAGATATTGGTACATCAGCAATGTTTTTAACCTTGGCAGTGAGCGTCATGGTGGTAGAAGTCTTAGGAGATGTTTATAACAAGAATTTCTAGTTTCTCTTGCCTAGTTTTTGTTGTTACTGTTGGCTGTCCTAACTGGGTCAAAAACCTAGCAGTAGATTAATTTACAAAATATGGTAATCTTGACTTCATTAACCTTCCATGGACCAGTTACTCTATCCATCAAGAGATTCCTACAGCAGGTTCACCAATCTCCCTCAGAACTGTAATTTATCTTTTTGAAAGATGTGCAATTTTTATTCAGAGTCATCCAAGGGTGAAGAGAATTTACCACATTTTTTTGCAAAGCTGTACCAATAGGCAATTCCACATGCTATTTCTGGTTAAACTTTGCTGATTTTGTATTTCAGTTGTAATATACAAGGGTTTCTGTTAGATTTACAATCACGCTGTGATCTCTGTATATTGATTGTGGATCATGTTCGTCTCAACACTTTCTGTTGGCTGTGATAAACAGAGAAAGTGCTTTTATTACCTTGCTGCAAGGCAGAATTTTCGGGAGTTACACCATTCATCAAATTAGCTTTCTGGAGAGAGGAGAACAGAGGAGTATCGCCATTCTCCATTCCCCTACTTGACTCCTACTTTAACCTCACATTCTAGAAGCATGGTTCCCATAGCAATTGGCTCTGCTGTTCCTACTGACTTTCAGAGGTTCAAAGAACAAATGGGATACATATCTGATACTGGAAGAGCCCTATTTATTTAAAAATTGCATAGGAAGGTAAAACTGTCTCTAGAAATTTTGCCATGTCCTTGAGTTGTCAGCACACACTAATTCTTCCTTCTTGGCGTAATGCTGAGATACAGGCTGTATCATAAAATATTGTACCCATAAAATATAAAGAGTTTAGACTGTAACTGTCTCAATCTAAATATTCTTGATAGACAGAACCACAGCATGACCTTTTCTGCTTAAACGAAGTTTGAAACCCATCCCTTTGATGACAAAAACTCAGCATGAGAAATGGAGGATATTTTAAGATTTTACAGTGTTTCACATATCATTGCAAGACTCTTAATCTTTATTTACAGAACATTGCATATATAAATACACATTTCTCTCAATAGAAACTATACAACAGATGTTTTGTTCTTGGACTTTGTTTACCTAGAAAGCTTGTATGTGTAAATATGTGTAGCTATACAGTACTAAAGGAAAAGGTGTGGGATTGTGGCTAGTTATGAACACAAAATCCAAATGCCTGTTTTCTTGCTTTGTGTTTCAGCTGTCTTGTATGAGAGCTCTTTTGCTTTATAGACATTTTCTTACAATCTCTGCAAGAAAACTGCTAATAAAATTAGGTAATTTGAAATGATGATATTTCTAAAGCTCCCATTCATAGAATCATGGAATCATAGAATTGTTTGGTTTGGAAGAGACCCTAAAGATCATCTAGATCTCACCTCCCTGCCATGGGCAGGGACACTTTCCAATAGATTCAGATCCCCATCCAACCTGGTCTTGAACAATTCCAGGGGTGGGTTATCCACAACCTCTCTAGGCAACCCATTCCAGTTCGTCACCACTCTTATAGTAAAGAATTTCTTCCTACTATCTGATCTAAATCTACCCTCCTTTGGTTTAAGGCCATTCTCCTTGTCCCCATTACTTTTTATTTGCACTTAACTTGTGGACTTTTCTGCCTTGATCATTATTGAGAGTGTTTTCATTCTTAGTTTTATATGAGTACTGCTAGTTTAGCCTTACAGAGTTCCCTTCTTAAGACCTGATCCATAGTCAGGATGCCTATGTATAGATAGGGCCCCTCAAAGCTGAACTGAACTGAGAAGTGATGATGGATGCAAAGTTGATGTCTGATTCATCACACCTATTTTTAGATATGTGTGTCTGAGTTGGTCAGCCTTTACAGTCAAGACATTTAGATGTCTGCTTTGGGATGCAGTGAATCCTGTACTAGAATAGTCTGCTTCTTTCCACTGTCTATACTAACCCATAATATTTAGCATAAGTCTGAGTTTGGTCAAATGGATCACACTATGCATCTGGCCATACAGAAAGGGATTTGTTGTTTGTGCCGTTCAGGTACATGGTGATCATTACCTTGTTGACCAGCTGCATTGCTAAACTGCATTTATAGTTGTTTTACTCCTTCCTATTCATGAACCAATCTCCCCTTATTCTAGGAAATACCTTCAAGTCTGTGTCCTAAGGGAATGCCTGGATACTACCTAGGTTTTTGCATGACAGACCATCCATTTAGCACCGGAGAAGTAAACCCACTAATGGCAACCTATCTTTGTGCCTCAGGGACTGCTACCTCCCAGCAGCTGCCTGTGTTACCTAATATGTATTCTCTTTACTTCCACTGTAGAATTCACATTTATCTAATTTTCTGCTTCCAGTGCTTCTTCTAGAACTGTGTTCAGATTGGTTTTGTTATTGATATTTTAATTTTGCAGGATGATTTTACATCTTTGAAAATTTAATCTCTTTTGTTATTTTCCAAACGCATTTCCAAAGTAAGTTCCTTGCTATTATTTCCTTGCGTTCATTACTATTCTCAGTAGCACCCAGCTTAATAGCATTAGCAAATTTTCAGCAAATTAACTGGTTGTTTATGTCTTCAATATAAAAAAATTTAAATGTTAAACAGGACTGTTCCAACACTGATCCTCTGGCAGTTTAATCATAGTCACTTTTCCCAAACTTAGCAATTTGTCGTTTATCATCACTGTGGTACTTCAGCCATAGTTCAGACTGTCTTATCACACATATGTAATCATATGTAATTAATTTGGTAAGATAATATAAAATGATATGCTAAATTTCAAATATTCTAAGTGAGTTCAAGCTTAGTTTTCAATTAAAATTCCCACTCAGTGGGCAGATGCATCATGAAAGCAAATATATTAAAATCAAAGTGCAGTGCATAACAAATGAAAAGGAAAATCGTGGATACAATGTTATACACAGATATTAGATAAATCAGTGATACATCTATATATGAGCTGTACTCCATCATAAATATGAATACAGGCCTAACAGAGGGGAATCAGAGATGGGGGATGAACCTAGCCAGAGACCTGCAGATACCTCAGTCAGAAGATACACTTGCACAGCTGGGATCTGATTTGAAAGAGTGGGTCAATCCCAAGTATCACATTTTGGGAGACTTATTCAACTTAATTCCCCTAAAGGAAACCCCTGAAGCTCTCTTTTACTTTTTGCATTTCACTCGGGTCAATGAAATATTTCTTGGCCCAGATATCACAAGTAGAAACTCATGACAGTGGTTTCTGGCTTCACTGGGGTATCCACATAGATTCTTGGTATTGCTTGTCTTACTTGAGTGTTAGTCCACTTCTTGCATTGCCCAATGCATAATGCACAGATGGGTCACACCCAGACAGTTCTGTCATGTACCAGTTCCTCTAATTTGTTTGAACTGATATATAAAATTGTCGTTTCCATTATTATTTCATGTAAAGGTTGCCCCGGATCATCCTTCACTTCTTTTGAATCTGGCTCTTTTGGTGCATAAGGAAATGTGGGAAGACGCTGGGTCCTTGAAATGAAGCTGATGTCTTGGACACTTTCCATAGCACACAAGGAAAAAAAAAAAAAACCAAGTAGGAGGGAGCTCTGAAGTGAGTACTGGGGGTGGTGAGGAATGTAGTGTGATGAATGGTCAGGAAGCCACTCTAATGCTTTCATTTAAAAATAGACATGCAGTCTCTTGTGTGGTTACAGAGTAAAACTTGAAAAGGTAATAGGAGTGCGTTCCGAAATCCGAAGGTAAATAAGCAATAAGAATTTGTTATGATGATAGGTTCATGGTGTATTGGAGCCTGACTCATGACCTTTCAACATCCATAATGGATGGTATTAGCAAGATAGGGAAGAGATTCATAATGTATAGCGGTCAAGTAAGGTCCATAGTGCCTGTCAACCCTTTTGCAGTGAAATTTAATTTCCTGTCTTTTTGTCTTGTGCAGAGTAGAGGTTTTCTTTTTATTGTTCCATTTGACTTTGAAGAAATAAACCTTGTTAACAACTTCATGCTTATGAATGTGGTTTATCTATCATACTTTATTTTAGTTTTCTTCTTTATAATGGTAAGACACTGAGCATGTATTTCTTAAGAAGCTTTTTAAATTTACCTCCAGTAACTGCAATTCATGTAGGTCTGATTGTGCAAAACCAGAAATATTAGTTGAAATTGTGTGTATAACAGAGCAAATAATTCTTAAAGAATGAAGTCGATCAGAGTCGTCAAAATTTCTGAAAACAGAAATATAGTGTAACAATATGTTGTATTTTAACTGAATTTTACGGATCAGTAAAAATACAGAGACAGATCCTTAAATAGAAAAACAACTTATAAATACTTTTTAAATGCTAAAGCATGTCACTGACAGCCTAGCCCTATAAGTAAATATATACCTCCAAAAGACTGGAAAGACTGGGCAGTGTCCTTTAGAGATTGACCAGCACTGAGCTGATTTTGTGTAATTCCTCTATTATATTATTGAGGAGGATGGGATGGAGTGCCCCCTTCTCAAGTTTGTAAATGACACTGGACTAGAGGAGTGGTTGATGACTGGAGACAGAATGAACTCAACAAGGTTGGGTTGAAAGGGCTCTTGGGTATAAGACACTGCCATTATGACGCGAGTCCAGCAGAGGGTTACCAAGATAGTTCAGTGGTTTGGAGCACATTATGTATAAAATGTGGTTCAAAATTTAGTTTTGAAATACTGTATGTAAGGGAAGGCAAAGCAGATGGTACTTGGTGACTCACTCTTATGAAGGTAAAGTGCAACTACCATACTGAGCTATCATCTCTTCATCTCATGGGCGGCTTGTCCCACTCTCATGTCTGTTGTAGGGACAGCACAGAAGGGCACAAGTAGCTCAGGATGTTTCTGGAGGGCATTGGTGATAACTTCCAAGCAACATAAGTGATCAAGGAGCTCACAAGCTGATGAAGTAGGGGCTTGTGGGGGTGGACTGAAAGCTGTCTGAACTGGCAGGCTCAAAGTGTAGTGATCAGCACGACGAAGTCTAGCGGGAGATCAGACCCCAGTGGTGTGCCCCACATAGCAATACAGGGTCCAGCACTGCTTAACCTTTTAATTAGTGTTGAGGGTGATGGGGCAGACTGTACCCTCAGCAAGTTTGCAAATGAGATAAATCTGGGAGAAATGGCTGATCAACCAGGTGCGTGTGCCTTGATGCAGGGAGGGACTTGGACAGGCTAGAGAAATAAACCTTATGAAGTTCAGCAGGGGGAAGTGCAAAGTCCTTCTCACAGAGAGCAGTAACACGTGGTACCAGTACACACTAGGGCTGACCAGCTGGAAAGCGGCTTTCCAGAGAAGGCCTTAAAGGTCTTGGTGGACAACAAGCTGACCAAGAGCCAGCAATGTGCCCCTGCAGCAAAGGAGGCCAACAGCCTCCTGGTCTGGCTGCATTAGGAGGCATGTTACCAACAGGTCGAGGGAGGTGATCTTTCTTGTCTACTCAGTATTTGTGAGGCCACATCTGGGGGAACAGTTCTGGGCACTCTGATACAACAGGAATATGGACTTATTGGAACAAGTCTACAAGGATTTCTTGTACATGGAGAGGCTGAGAGAGCTGGGATTGTTTAGCCTGAAGAAGAAAAGGGTCAAGGGAAAGCTCATCAATGTTTATAAATGTCTGACGCCAGGGTGTAAAGAAGAAACATTTAGACTCTTCTCATTCACGCCCATTGAGAAGACTAGAGGCAGTGGGCATAAAGTGAAACGCAGAAAATTCTATCCGAATATAAGAATTTATTTATTTTTTACTTTACTGTGAGAGGGGTTGCACACTGGAACACTGTCCAGAGATGTTGTATAGTCTCCATCCTTGGACATTCTCAAAACATAACTGGACACATTCCTGGACCACTTAGTTTTTCTCACCCTGCTTTGAGCAAGAAGGTTGGACTATATGATTCCCCATGTATCCCTTTCAGACTCATCCATTCTATGGTCTGTGATGATTGTCTAGCAAGATGACCTAACCTGAGCCTGAGTGGGAAGCACTGAAGGAATTTCAGGAATATCTGAAATACTGGCAGACTGATAATTTCCTGCTTTGTCTATGGTGAAAACCTCTGTGTAAGAACCAAGTATTAGGTTACTAAATTTACTATTTGATAGGAAACCTCAAAGATAATTAAAATTGCTAAAGATTGAATATTTTACTTAACCATGTTAAAGAGTCAAAATTACGCATGTTACTCAACTCCCCTTTCAGCTTGAAATTTGCAGTCTTAGTAGTGTGAAATAGTAGAGCTTAAAAAAACCCAACACCTAAACAGATGGCAAGACAAGGGAGAAAAGTGCACAGTGAACTGATGACAAGGAGGGACATGACATTCTTATAATCCGTATGTAACTTGAATTCTGTAAGAACAGTAGAAATTAAAATGGTTTGATGTTAATCAGTTATGAGCAAACATGCATTTGGCCGTTAATATTTTGCAAAAGCATGAGGAAGTAAATGAATGAATTGCTCATGACTCTTGCACTTGGTGTTGCAACAGTCATTTGGCAGATAAATCACAGAATCACAGAATTGTTAGGGTTGGAGGGGACCTCAGGAGATCATCTAGTCCAGCTCCCCTACCAAGGCAGGGTCACTAGGAGCATGTCACACAGGAATGTGTCCAGATGGGTTTTGAATGTCTCCAGAAAGGGAGACTCCATCACCTCCTTGGGCAGCCTGTTCCAGTGCTCTGCCACTCTTCCTCACATTGAGGTGGAACCTTCTTGTGATTCAGTTCATGGCCATTACTCCTCGTCCTGTGGCTGGGTACCACTGAAAAGAGTCTGGCCCCATCCTCTTGGCATCCACCTTTGAGAGATTTACGTGCATTAATAAGATCCCCTCTTCAGTCTTTTCTCGTCCAGACTGAACAGGCCCAGTTCCTGCAGTCTGTCCTAATAAGAGAAATGCTCCAGACCCCTCACCATCTTTGTGGCCTCTGCTGGATCCTCTTCAGTAGCTCCTTGTCTTTCTTTTACTGAGGAGCCCAGAACTGGACACAGCACTTCAAATGTGGCCTCACCAGGGCTGAGTAGAGGGGAAGGATCACCTCCCTTGACCTGCTGGCCACACTCTTCCCAATGCACACCAGGAACCCACTGGCCCTGCTGGCTGCAAGGGCACTGCCAGCTCATGGTCTATCTGTCATCCACCAATACTCTCAGATCCTTCTCAGCAGAGCTGCTCTCCAGTAGGTCAGTCCCCATCCTGTGGTGGTACTTGGGGTTATTCCTCCCCAAGTGCAGAACCCTACACCTGCCCTTGTTGAACCTCATGTTTCCTTCTGCCCAATTCTTAAGCTTATCAAAGTCCTGCTGAATGGCAGCACAACCCTCAGGTGTATCAGCCACTCCTCCATATCATCAGCAAACTTGCTGATGATCCCTTGCATTCTTTCCCTTCATCCGGGTCATTGATAAACAAGTTGAATAAGACTGGACCCAGTAATGAACCTTGGGGAACACAACTGACCAGAGGCCTCCAGCTGGATTCTAATCCTCTGATGACAACGCTCTGAGCTCTGCCATTGAATCTGCTCTTGATCCACCTCACTGTTCATTCATCGAACCCACATTTCCTGAGCTTACCTACAAGGATTATATGAGACAGTCTCAAAAGCCTTGCTGAAGTCCAAATAGATAGCACCCACTGCTCTCCCCTCATCAACCCATCCTGCTATGTCATGATTTGTCAAGGATGATTTCTCCTTGGTGAATCCATGGTGACTACTCCTGATTATCTTTTCTTCATTTCTTCTGGAGGTCATTGATGACCTCCAGAATGGCCTATTCCATCACCTTTCCATGGATGGAGGTCAGGCTGACTTGCTGGTAGTTTCATAGGTCTTCCTTCTTGCCCTATTTAAAGATGGCAGTGACACTGGCCTTCCTTGAGTCATTAGGCACCTCTCCGATTCTCCATGATTTTTCAAAGGTGATGGAGACCGGCAGAGTAACAACATCCATCAGCTCCCTCAGCACTTGTCAGCATCCCATCAGGTTTTATGGATTCATGCATGTTAAGGCTGCCTAGCTGATCTCTAACCAAACCCTCCATGACCTGGGGGAAGTACTCCTTTCTCTGGCCTTCTTCTCTTATCCCAGAGTTCTGGGCTTCCTGACTGAGGCAAGGAAGGCATTCAGTGTTTCCTCCTTCTCTGTGTGTTCCATTACCAGGACAACCATCAGAATCAGCAGCAGCTCCACATTTCCCCTAATCTTCCTTTTCCTGCTGATACATTTGTGAAGCCCTTCTAGATGTCCTTGATGTCCTCTGCCAGACTTAATTCCAAGTGGGCCTTGGCCTTTCTTGTCACATCCCTGCCTACTCTGACAATTTTCCTATAGTCCTCCCATATGGCCTGTTCCTTTTTCCACATTCCATAAATTCCTTTCTTGTATTGAGTACTCTTAATAACAGATGGATGAAAAGATCCCCCCAACAAAGAAAACCACATGAGAAGAGGTCTGTATTTCAGTATGGTGTTAATTCCTCAGCCTGCCAGAGAAGTAATTTTTTTGCTATTTTTACAAGTCACTGAACATCTTAACATAACTGGAACCAGTCAGCAGTTGGGTTCATCTGTTATATTAAACCTGTCTCAAATGTCAATCTATATGTAAGATTAGCAACAGTGGTAAAATCACAGTTATGAGTCTCCAAATGTTTTTAGGGCAGAATTTGTAAGTTACATCAGGAAGAAAAGGTGGAAAAATCTGTATTATTTGAAAATGAGGGCAAGAAAAAAGAAAATAATTTTTCTGTTTATTATGAAAGAGTCTCCAGTCTGGAAGTTATGGTTGGTTTAAATCTGGAAGAATGACATTTCAATATAAAGGGAGATAATGATTACATAATTAATGTTTCTGGCAGTAATAGCAGTAGTAGGAGTAGTACTAGTAGTACTACTCCTAGTAAGAGTAGTATCAGCAGTAACATATTCTCAAGCAACATGGAGTCCTGAGGACAAGCAGGTGTCAAATTCCCCATGATCCTGAATCCTCAACATGGATACTGTTCACTTCCTCTGTACAGGGGAGCCCACGATGCTAGCATGTGCCACTTTGCAAGTGGTGGCCTGAGTAAATAGCCTTGGTGGCTTTCTCACAGGCCACAGGAGTTGCATCTGGCACCGGTGGTACCATCATCTGGTAGGAACCAAGGTGGGATCTGACACTCTTCTTCCTTGAAAAACTAAAGGATGAGAACTCAGCAATGGATTTACACAACAGGCCTGGTAGGAGCCTGTATGGGCAGAGTTTGGAGAATGAAACAGGGGTGCATCAATGAGACAGAAAAGAAACACAAAATCGTGTCAAGGAAATTCTGAAAGTGTGACCAGAGCCTGAAAGCTGATAGATATGTCCTGTCCAGTGAATGATCGGTCTGAAACAGAGTCTGTGGGAGCAGTGGCTGCTTAATTTGTTTATTGAAGCCTCCATATGGAAGGTGTCTGGTAGCTCACTCTTGGTGGTATCCTGCAGCTTCAAGTTGCTTTCGCAGAAGGACTTCCACGGCTATTGAAGTGAATTGAGTAGTTTAAAGTAAAGCATTTTAAATCCTTCTGAAAGTCAGAAACAGGGAAACTTGGGGCCATAATTTGTGAACATTTCTGCCGGAATTTAAAAATAAAAATGCAACATGTTCTTTCTATCCGACATCTGCACAGCAGTTCAGGACACGATCTGTAAGTTTGGGTAGATATTTTTTCCTTGGTGTTAGCTGGGGGATGGAATTAAAATTTAATATGATCACAATGAATTGGAGAAACAGTCTGGAATAAACAGGTACAATTCAATACAACAAATGCAGAGTTTCGGCTTTAGCAACAGACAAAGTTAATGAACACTTTCCTTGCTTGGCTATAGGCCTTTGATGTATGTGACTTAATTTGACAGTTTTCCTCAGTTGTACATAAAGAGTTAAATGTATCTTTGTTCATTACTGACAAGGGAACATATATTTTAACAAAAAGATGATTAGGGAGGGTTTAGGACCATCAATTCTTTCATCACCAGCTGTCATGTATTGGCTATAACACATCCCTAAATCTTCATTCATATATATTTTTATTTATTTTACTTTTATATAGGCAAGACCTCTTACCTTAAATTCATCAAAATATTATAAGAAGTTGTCATCGGATAAGAAAGAGCTATAACACATGCATTTAAATCAAAGTATGCTTGAGAAACAGCTGTATGAGGCACTTACTTTTTTTTTCTTTGCTTTACAATTCATTTCTGCTGCTTTTTCTCAGTTCTTCAATGTTGTACAGTTCATTCACTGGAGATGTGTGTTTTTTCCTGTCTTACTATGCATGAATTCTCATACTAACATCTGGAAAATTCTGCCAGATGTCACTGAAATTGTTTCAGTGCTGGAGATACTATCTCAGCTTGAGATACACAGGAGGTTTGTGATTGCTGCGCTGTTCTCTCCTGCTGCTTCTATATTCTCCATACACGGGGTGATCTGTGGGGGAGCTGCCAAAGGAAGAGAAATGTCAAGGGTATAAACGTACTTGCATCACACAGAACAAACAACACCACCTTCCCTCTCCTTTCTCCTTGTGAAGTAGCTAGGAAGAAGATCTAAACCTCTGGAACAGACCTTTCAATGTGCAGAACTTAAAAATATTAAACATAGTGGTTTGGGGTTTTTTTTGTGTCAGGAGTAGTGAAACCTGGAAAGCTCTCAAATCAGTTCATTTCTAGATCATCAAAAAAACCCTCCATAGTAAGGGGCTACACTTCTACCTGCTTAGAGGGCGTTCATCCTTTCTGTGGCTCCTCATGTTCCTGTCACCTCTGACAGCAACCCCTGCATTCTCACTCTGCTCATGACTTGACGTCCTTACTTTTCACTGTATCTGCTTAATTGTTCTGTCTGGCTCCTGCTTTCCTTCTCTACACCTTTTCTTTCACACACAGTGCTATTTCATCTTGCCCTTGTAATTAGCCAAATGATAATCGATAAGGTATTACATTCTGTGCATAAAAATAATATCCGGAAATTAGCTTGCTTCTTAAACAGCCCCACTTCCCTGCAACGGCCTGCTGAATCAGTCACTTCAAATATTACTGGAAACATTGATTGCTGCACTATTCCTAAATTAAATACAAATTTACATACTTTATCTTCCCATGACAATGGTAGTCTGAAATTATACCTTTGAGCATACTTTATTTTACTGTAGTTTACTTTGGGTAAATGACTTTGAGACATAAATCACATCATTGTTCCTCCAGCCAGCCTTGCTGTAAGGGAGAGTTGTAAGTATTAGAAGATATGGTGTCACTAAAATGAGAGGTGGAAGGAAACTTTTGCTGCAGGAGCGATCAGGTAGTGGTCTCTAGCTGAGGATATTCCGACAATACATTTTCACACATACCACTCAGAAATATGGTCATTCAGATCCTTACATTTAATCGTCTGATTGAAATTACATGCAGAAGTAGCCTGTTCCCTGTGTAACAGACTGTGAAATGTTACTTCTTTGCTGCTAAAAGGGGATCCAGAGTTAACATTTGGCATAAAAATGCCAAAGGAAGTGGCTGATCTTTCAATCAAAGGACACAGACAATTTTTGGCAGCGGGAGGCTGATTCTGGATGATCATATGTTAGAGTTATACTAGGAACTTAAAAATTACTAGTCAGCCAAATAAGCAAATAAATAAAACAGATGCTGTTATGAGATCAACTTCAGGCACTTGACTTCAATTCTCTAAAATATGAGATGGATTAAAAAATAAACCAATGCCATTGTGAAAGGCTTGCAGGTGCCTTGGTAAAGAGAAGAAAATTGAGAAGGAATGTTTCTGTGTAATACCAGCAGAAAGTAGAATTATCACACAGAGTTAATCCTAGGAGCTACTGCGCACTTTTTACACAGCAGCAGTTCTGCAGGGATTCAAACAAACTAAAGTGTCATCACTGCTTTTGTGGTAAGTTTTCATGTCAATGAAGATTTTTCTCTAGAAATTAAAGTGGCATCTTTGTTGTTTAGAAGACTGTGTGACCTTTGACTGGTATAGTAATAAAGCATATAGTCTAGCCTCTGCAGATCTAATAAGGAAAAAAATAGAATGGATACTTTGATGAATGCGGCATGGTGTCAGAAAGGACATAAAATATATACAACCTTAGATTTCGCAACCTCTGTTTCAGTCTTCTTGGCAGATTTGGAAGGCTTAAATATTTCCAAGCTCCCTGATTTGTGTATATTTAATAGCACACTACTATCAGAAGGTTATCAAACCTAATGTTGTACTTATTTTTTTCTTGCCTTTGGAGTGATTAATTGGGGACGGAGGAATGGGAAAGCAAATGAATTGGTCTTGGTGCAATCTGAAAGAATGTTGCCTTGTATCCATTTGAACACTGCGAGGCAAAAACATTTTCTCACCAGACAGAATCTGATCTCCATGGTCTTTTGAGCAGATAGAGCCATCAAACAACTTTTCTTTATTTGTTGGGAAAGATACTAAATATTTCTGGTTTAGATCTGTGCTCTAAATCTGTATGCTGATTCTGGTATGCCTAGAATAGGTGTTATCCATGCAATACATTAGCACAAAGCAGGCAACGTAGCTTGTCAATCACACTGATATGCATGTTAATCACTACTTTCCTAGATTCCTTGTCATCCACAAGAAATGCCTTGATGGCATTGGGACCAGCGGCATCAACACCAGTACAACATCCAACTCAACATGCTGTCAAAAACCCTTCTCATCTTCCTGCAGCTCTTGCTCCAAACACTCCTTCCCCTTATTCCCCCACAACAAGATCCTGATGTGAGATCACAGGACAAGACCAGGCATCTGCGCATCAGGTCAAGAGGAGATGTAGGAGAGGCATCAGGTATGAACAACCCTCCTGCAATAAATGCCCCTTTTCACAACTGACATTTTTGTGTGCCACGTTCCTCACAGATGGATTGGCTGCCGTGACCGAACAGACTAAAAGCATATCTGAACTGTGCCTGAGAGGTGGTCGGATCCACCAGGAAAGCAACTCCAGGCTGCAGATCTTGTACTTCATTACTCTGAATGGAGGCCAAATGCAGCAGTTAATGTGATGGTGCAGAGGGGGTGTTCCTGTCCCACTGGCACAGAGATGAACAGAGACTGTATTGCTTCCAGAGACTGATGTGTCACAGTGGGGCACAAGGAGCAGTTGCCTTCTGCTTCACAATTTCTGCCTCACAAGTTGCTCTACTTCACAATTGCTTGAAACACCCTCATAATCATCTGCTCCCCAGGACTCTTTCACTTCTGTTGTCTACTAGATTTCCTCACTTCTTTCTTTCTCCAAAATAAGATTTGAGTCCATCTGTAGGCTCGTGAACATCTATTTCGCCCTCTTGGAAAAAACTATCCAAGAGGCGTCACTTGAATATTTTTTCTTATTTAATCAGATACAGTGATGCAACAGCATTAACTCAGTGAAGCATAATTTAATAATAACTTACATTCTGTAGTGGTTTGATCCATTTGTCTGAAAACACTTTAAGACATTAATGCATTAAATTTAACACTGTCCTTCTTGTGAAGTAGGTAGGTATTATAGCCTTAATTTTACAGATGAGAAAACACAGTCACAAAGAATTGAAATGCCTTGCCCAAGGTCAAATGAGAGATTACTGCTAGAACTAAGAAACTGGGAAGAGGAAGGAACAGTGTGTTTCCATTAGCACTGCAGCAATGTATCCAGCTCCTAGATTTTTATGGAAGAAAATGTGGGCATCTACATACATGAACAAATATATTGGCTTATCTTTGTATGTGTAACAAGACACTAGTGTAAATGCCTGCCTAATCAACAACATACTTTTAAATTGAGACAATGCTTCAGAGGGATTTTGTTCATTTTTTCAGTATTATAAACTAAACATCTATAGCACTATTATTTTTTCTTGTTTCTTTAATAGAGTTGTGGGTTTTGAGAAATAAATTCACTAAATAAATGAGTGTGTAACCCTTGCCATGGCTGACACAGGTTAATAAGATTCTGGACTGCTGTCTCTGGAAATGAACACAAAATCAATTCTTGGTCATTCCTGCCATGGTGTTAAAAGAAAAACAGACCATAGGAAGGTACAAAGTTGAGACAAAAGCTTGATTACAGAAAGCTGTCATGACTTTGGGCATTTGCCGTGAGAAAGAAGAACATCTGGAGCATTGTTAGGGGCTGTTTTGCAAGGACAGGGGCCTCTGAGACATGCCTGGGTCAGTCTGTAAGTGTTAGCCAGAAGAGAGGATGTGTAAATTCTTTTTTTTCTTCTTAACTTTCTGATGTAACATGCCAGTCAAGGCAAAGCCATGCCATGGGTCTTACGATTTTCTTTGTGGCTCTGGAAAATCTTCTCTTCAGCTGTTCAGTCTTGTTACATTAATGCACATGTTCTGGAAGTACTTGGATATTTCTGATTTTCCTTCCCTCCTTTTCCTGTAATCAGTTGCTGCCAGCCACTTCCAGAAGTGTATATTGGCTTGCTGTCAATTTGCCCAGCTTAATCTATGTAAATACATACAAATGCTTTTATCTCTACTCTCTTTCCCTCCCTACGAGGTTCTCTGCATCTGCTCTGATTTGTGTTGCATGTAACTCTCTTCCCGAGTTTTGAATAGATACATGCACTTACTCTGTACATCTTTACTGTTACCGGATACCCGCAAATTCCATGCCTCTCAAGCAGTGCCTGTTGCATTCACCCACGTAGAGAGGTTTGTGGTCTTTCTAGGGAACATGAACAAAGCCCTTTGACAAGTAAAAAAGTCATGCTAGATTGATTTTCCCTTACTCTCTGTGAAGAAGAGGACCAGAACGACAAATAGTCAAATAAAAAAACACAGTCTCACTGCATATGCAGCAATCACAGTTCTTGCTTCCCAGCTGTAAGCACTGAACTCCAGCTCCTCAAACATAAAGATAAAAGTTCTATTTCTGTCTGGAAAAGTCCAAGCTGGCCAGCAGAAATGTGGGAGCTGGAGAGAAGCAATGATCCCAAGTGAGAACCTAGGACAAATTTCTGGTTACCATTCACTCTTCTTTTGCATATTTTTCATACCTGTTCCCATTTGCTACTCCATCATCCAATGCTCCACAAATGTGATTTGTCATCTGTTATTAAGTCGTGCATAAACACTGCAAGCCAGGGCATCCTTCCCCGAACTTACTTTCTTACTTCTCAACCCCTAAACCCTGTTAGAACAGGAGCGACAGGAGGCCTTCTTTCTCTATCCATGTAGCTCATGAATGCTCTGTCCCAAACAAACCTTATTCAAGAGGTTGTTTTGTGTTGCTGCTCCTGAACAATGTTTCACAGTGTCTTGGACACTTGGCATGTGTCCTCATGGTGTCATTGATGAATGAACAGCAAGAAACACTGGTTAAAACACAGCAAAACAAAAATCTCCTGAAACCAGCAAGAAAGACAAAAGAAGTAATCTGTGCCTTGTCTCTTCACCTCATTGAAAGAGGCGAGAGACAACTGCTGCCTTCGTGCTGAAGGTTTATGTCTTATGTAGACTGATACGTGATATCAGTGTGATTCACTGTGCTAGTGGATGATGAAGGTACACGGTTTTTCTTTGGTGAGAAACAGCAAAGTATTTTTTATAATCTGATTTGCTTAGATTGTCCTTATCCATATCAATATTTATATAAAGATCTAGAAAACAAAGGATTTTTCTTTTCCTCAAGGGCTAGCTTTATGTCACCTTTTTAAGTCCTACAGAAGAACAGAATCAACTAAGTTGGAAAAGAGCTTTGAGATTATTGAGTCCAACCTGTGACCTAACACCACCTTATACATCTCCACAGAAATGGCTTTTAGCATGGAAAGTCATGGAAAGTATTATCTAAATGAAAGATACCGAGGTTTGCCAAATAGCTGCTTAGAAAGTCCAAGTGTTTCTTTATCCTTAACGGGCAGAAAGTAGATATCACAGCCAGAGGTCTTTGCAGAGGCATTTGCTACATTGCTTTCTTTAACTTTTCTTGTAAAAAAAGCTTGCAACTTTTTTTATAATGCACCTAATGGTCTCTTGTCTTCTCACTAATATGCTGATACATCAGAAGATATAATAATAGCATGGTATATACATCATACATGGTGTACTATATTGTAGTGTTTATTATGAAATGAAATAACAGTAATATGAAATAATAGTGTGAGAGATGGAGCTCATTTAGAGTGTTTTTGTTTCTGGATGTGTATGTTAGCACAGAAGGATTACTTAAAGGTGATTACAATTCTTTTTTGACCAGAACTAGGCTTACTTATGTATGCAGTTAGACTGCTGCATTTTGAAGCAGATATGGTCTCCAAAATACTGTACTTTTAAAGACAGGAATTAGAAAGCCAAAACAGGAGTTTATTTACCACCTAAGGGAAGTTTCTAATTTCTCAGTCACTCAGGGGCGTGCTGGTGATGGAAAAAGGATGGGAAGGACATTAATAATCCACTGCTTTTCAGGAAAGACGTATTCTTGAGACCAGAACCTCAGGAAAACAGAACAAAAGTCTGACCTGTAGGTGCTCTCCTACAAGTTAAAATCTTTCCAGGAACACTTAGTACCTGTTCCTGCCCTGGGGGGTAGTAGGATTCTCCTTAGCCGTTTCCTTGCATGGCTTCCTTCAGGAATGTTTTAAAGGCTGAACCTGATCTTTTGGCATCAGAAATACAAGCTCACTGCGTTGCTGGAACAGCAATTACATCAGCAGGTTGCAGTGCTGGGTTCCTACAACAATTAATCTGCCAGCAATAGAAAACTTGTCCATTTTCTTTTTATTTTGGGTATGTCCAGGAAGTCTTTTTTGAGAATGTAGGTTTCTATTTTGATCTGAGAATATTTTCTGTGTGGTTTTAAAATTGAAGTCTTTTCAGACAAGCTCTGTGCCAAACGGAAGTCTTTTCCCCAGTTGTTCTCTGCTGCTTTGGGAGCAAATTCAGTGCAAGTCAGGTATACTGTGGGCAGAAGTTGTCCTTTCCACTGGCAGTGTTTTTTTGCTTCTGGCTGGATTGCAGAGGTCTAAGCCCAGACACACAGATGATATGGAACTAGAACTGTTTTTCAACATTTTTCTCATCCTGCTATTTTGTTTTAATGCAATCAAGAAATATGAGTTCTTTTCAAAAGTCAAAGTGTTATTAAAACTTAGATCAAGAGTTTTGGTAGCTGATGGAGGAGTGGCTCGGGCCGGCATTGTAGAATAATGAGACCTCACAGATTCATTATATCATAGGCTCTGTTCTCAAGGTGTAAGTTATTAAACAACCTGTGCTGGTTTGGGGGGGGGTGTTTGGTTTTTGTTTTGTTTTTTCTCAGATAAAACTGTTAATAATAATTTCAAGATATGTTGCCAAATTATGGCATAATTTGTACTTGCATAGTCTGTTAAAGTCCATGTATGAATTTGCTTTCAAGATCCAGGATTTAAACCACAAAGTTTAGTGCATTTGCTCGGGAAATAAGAAATGCAAAATGACATGCAATGTTTGACAATTCAGAGGATACTGTCAGAAAATTTCACAATGATGTTTTCAAAGGCAATAGGAAACTTGATCCAAAACATTTTCCTCTTCTTGTAAAAAGACTGATCATCCTGGGTAGGAAACCATATAAAAAGAATCTTTGTATGAAGGAATTTTTTCCACATAGCCATATTTTACTTTTCCCTGACAAGTTCTTTGAAGATGCCTATTTTAATGGCTGCTGAAAATCTATTGAAGATCTGAAAGATAATCAGCATTAACAAACTTGCCTCCTATGTACTTTTGTACATTGTCAAATACAATCTTAATTTGCCACAGGCACTGTACATTTATTAAAAGTGACATTTCTCCAAGCAGATGTCTCATATGTGCAAAGAAAGCTAAGTTAGAGAACAAAGACTGTGTGTATTGCCTTAATGTTCCCCAATTGCAATATTTCTGAATTTTCTGAAAGTGAAGAGCTGAAACAGACTCTTCCAATTCCTACTTGTGTGGCAAAAGTTTTTACTTAGAGTAATATGAATTGCCTGCATAATTCTTGCATAATTTTCAGCCTGAGTCCTTCATCTGTGTGCGTATGTGTAAGCATATACATATATGTGTACACACACATATATATGCTTACAAACTTCCCATGTGCTTGACGGTAATTTTTTCCCCAAAAGCAACATTTGTTAATTATAGAATGGGTTAAGCTTATGCTGTAGCCTGTTTCTGGTTTTTATTATCAAGACCAGATGCAATGTTCATTAGGGTTGATCATTTTATCTTGGACCTTTGCTTTATAAATTTAATTTAATACAGATATGCTTTTTTGATATACAGTATGTAAAGTCTTAGGCATACACAAGAGGAATTAGTGACATTAGAGTCTGTGAGCACTCTGCAGAGCCATAATTTGCATCACAATACCTTATAAAGTGAATAGTAGTAGAATTTTTAGCATTAACTTTAGATGATACATCATTCCAACAAGCAAAACTTTTTGGGCTTTGACCCAGTAAGTACCGCCAGCAGATTATGAATGGGAACAATTCCTTCTGGAAAATCCGTTCATCTGCCTGTGAAGAGTTTGCCAAAAGTGCATAAGGTCAGATTAGCCTCTTACATGGATGGCTAAGTGTAAACAAGGGACTTAATGCTAGTCTGTAGGTCATGCATCACAGATAAGAGGTTCAAATGCAAGACCTTAATTTCTTTGCCTCTTTCCTTACTAATCTTATGTTGTGCTCACATCAGGTGTGTGTGTCCAAAGAATATGAGGAATGCTGATAATTAGTTTTTAATTTGGACATCTTCAAGTGAATAGCATCAAAATTGACCAGAAACTTTAATTTTTTGGTTAAACTGTGAGTAGTGCATAAGCACTTTGCAGCATCAGGAACTCACTCTTTTGGGTTTTATACAGTCATTTGAAATACTTTATTTACTTCAAAAGGATTAATCTTAATAGCTTTAAAAATGAAAGGCCAAAACTAGCCAGAATTGTTGGCTTAGGACCTACAACAGGGAATTAGTGGCTTCCCACTCACCACTAATGAGTGGATTTTTTTTAAGCTCTGTTTATTTATGAGCACTGTTGAATACAAATTCTTGTTAAACAAGTCATTTTAGGGAACCTGCTCTGCTTGACATCAAAATATACTCAACAACCATAATAACAAAATGCTATTTGCCCCAGTGGCCACATAACTTCATCTAACATGAAAAAAAAAATGCAACATACTTAAAGAAGAAAAATCTTTGAGTTATTAGTAACTGTAGACTTTTAAAAAGTTACCTCCTTTTCTTAGCATGGGATACTTCTTGGGCAACCTAAGATACAAGTCCATACTATCATTCATTTAAATTATGTATACAATATAGTACATAAACATTCCAGAAAATTCATATCTAAGGTATGTACAAGCTTAGTAAAGTGATTTGCTCATATTGAAGACCACGTGACTTAAGGATATTAGAGGGGAAAATAAGGTACCGGTTTTGGGGTAACATAAGTGCTCCTCTGCAAAACCTTCCTCTGTTGCACCAGTGTTACGCCTTGTCCACGAATAAAAGAAGTTTGAGCAGATTAAAACCAACAGAGTCTGTATTTTAATACATGAGTACAGAAATAATTTTTTTTGTTGTTTCTTGGCTTCTGGGAACTGACTAGTAACACTTTTACTGTAGGGTTTTCTTCCAGTTTCCCTATTTTGATTCTATTTTGATTATATGTAAGAGAAGACTATTTAGCCAAGCTTAAAGAATTTTTTTGTTGTTCTTCCATGACCTCAGGTTTTGTTTTAAAACATTTTTTTGGTCACTGTTATGAAATGAATTTTTCTTTTTCATGTAATGTTTTCGTCTTCTCAACTTCATGCTTTTTCGCCTTTTCATGTTTTCCTGCTTTTACATTTTTGATCACGACGTTCTCTTCCACCATTTTTGTTCTTTCACTGTAACACAGGGGCGTGCTGTTTCTGGCTTGCAGTGTGCCAAGAGGAGCGTTTCTCTACCTCCATTGGCACGGGTGCTCCAGGCTAAAGCTGGAGCTCGAGCAGCTGCAGGTGACCTTGGAGTAGCTGCAGGTGACCTCAATGAAGCCCAGACACTTTGCTTGCCCCTTTTGCAGAAGTGCTTGGGTGCTGGGCTGGGATTCTTAAGTAAGGGTTTGCTTCTGTCTTCTTTCTTTCCATATCTAATAACCCTGAAAAACAAATTAGTTTTCACAAGGAAGCAGAACCACTCAGCTTTGGCCATCTGCTGCTGCTCAGCAGGAGAGCGATCCTGGTCCTGGAAAAGCGTACCAGAAAGGTCAACTAGTTTTAGTTCCTCAAATTACTCCATTGACAGATTGACCTGTAATTGTCTTCTTCCACTGTGACAATTAAAACTCACTTACAGTAGGTAATGATTTGCTCCATTATATAAGATGGAGGTGGGATAATTTACTGCATTCCTGTTCTGTGCTGGAATTGCCCATCAGATTAATTTGGGGGAAAAAAAATTACACTTTGATAAAACGTAGCATTAACTGGATTTTATTCCAGGTCCTGCATGATCCAAGTGGATGTCTCATTTTGCATTTCTGAAGCCATATCTACAATATAAAAGTGTTCTCATTGTTTTTGCTAAAATTTGTATACGTATGCACAAACAGAAGAGCTGATCCTTGTTTGTCATTGACAAAGGTGTATCTTGGGGAGATAAGGCTCCAGATCATTACAAAACATATTTAGAATAATTATATTTATAATATAGTAGCAATATATTATATATAAACATTTTTTTAAAGTTTTAATTAGTGCATGCTACCAAAAGTATTGAAAGGTTGCTGCCTGATAAGGAACATCAAGCTTGCCCTTGAAATAATTTTGATTAAAATTACAGTATTTGAAAAATAAATTATAGAAACATATGGAAAAGAAGCCATTTACATGCAGTTGTGTGAGTATCTGCAAATACAGCACTGAATTTTTTTCCTTGTTTGTTCATTGGCAGTGTCCAGCTAAACTGCTCTTCATCAGATTCCATCATTATGTCTGTCAGCTTCAGTGCCACATGGTTTTAGAACTTTCTGTTATTTCAGCAGTGAAGCAGAGCAAGCACATTACCAGTAAAATAATAATGAAAAAAAAAACAAACCAGAACCCAAAAATTGAATTGATATATTTTCTGTATCCATGGTAATGAAGCCCAGTAAGACAGGAAGACTCTATTACATCGTCATTACTGACAGCTTGTGACTACTTACCCAGTTGCGAGTCGCCTGGTACACACAGGATCACCTCCCTCTCCTAGCATCACTTTTTGTTAGGTTTTATTGTGCTTCTTATACAACAGTCATCTCCCTCAAAATTTGTTTTCTGGATCTCAAATGTCATGGTACTGGAAAGAAAAAAAAAAGTACAGAAATTATAAAAAAGTGTCTATCAGGTATGGAAGTGATGCCTTCAGATCCTTTGAAATGGTGACCTTTCTGGATCTCCCTAGCTGAGCAGATTCTTTCCTTCTCCCCCTCAAAAAAGTATTTTTATGTGTAATATTAACACCCTTTTAGATGCACTGCAATGTGAATACCCCTGGATAGCCTGAGCCATGAAGTAATTCTTATAGAGGCTCTGTGGGGTGAAAAAGAAGCAGGAAGTTCAGGAGGAGTGGGGGAGATGACAGGTATTAGCCAGAGACAGTTCTGAAATATACTTTCTTCAACATTTAGTACTGCTGGCATGAAGGCTTTTGTTGTGTATTTATGCTTTGTTTTGCTCGAGGGGATAGCACATTCATAATAAATGTGTAAACAATGGACCTTTTCCTTGCTTATCCAGGGGCAGTGCACATGCTTCTTCATTTTTTCTAGCCTTTTTTATAAACAGCAACGATATACTGTTTGGATTTATGCCAGTGGGTTGCTCTGTCATTTTGGTTTGTTTTAAAATCTGAGTAGCATATAGATGGCAAAGCCATGATGCACCTGGAATGAAATACAATTTGTCTCCTTCACACACGTGCACCTATCTTTAAAAAGAAGAATGAACATTAAAGTAGTTGAAGGTAGAAGACACAAATGAGAACTGACTTTGTGTGAGTAGACCCACTTATGTAAATCTCTGAATCAGTCTTCACAGAAAGTACTACCATTGAAAGCTATAAATATTTTTAAAATTCTTTCTGAATGAAGATCAGTGTGAGGAGGTGTCTAACTCCAGTTTCAGTCAAGAAAAAAATTATTCTATTTTAATTTTAAACAGAGTTATTAAAGTTAAATAGCGCTCACATTTTGAAGTATATATTTAGGGTTGGTCAAAGGTAAGGAACATTTATATTTCAGGTGTAATTGTTAGTCAAGCTCTATAAGCACCTCTTATGGATTTAAATAGTCTCTTGAGTGCCTTCCTACCTTGTGCCATTAGATGAAAAAGTCATCTAGTCTAACTTCCTGCTCCAAGTAGCATTCCTGCCCACACTACAGAGGGTCTGTCGTGGCTCAGTTGGACAAACCTCAGACATCTCCAGGGTGCAGACTGCAGCTTCACAGAGCCACCTGACCCAGTGCTGCTCTAGCGAAAACGCTATTCCTGATATCCTGACGAATTTCCCAGGCTGCAGTTCGTAGCTATGTTATTGCCCACTGTCATGTTATCTGCCAGGACCATCATCTCTGTAGCCCATCCTCGAGTACTGTTCTGTTGTCGCTCAGCCAGGCTCATCCAGCCCAGCTCCCTCAGCCTCTCTGTGCTGGGCTGCATGCTCCAGGCTGCTGACCAACCTGGCAACTGGACTTTTGCCAGAGAGCCAGAGCTAGATAGAGGAGTATTACAGATATAGTGCCAAAAAGAAGAGAATAATATCTTCCCTCTTGTTGTCTAATTACATCTAGTTATATTACAGGCTAATTGCATCATGTCATAGTGTTTGAGAAATGTTTGAGAAATATGGTAAGATAATATTTCTAAAATAACGCTGTTCTTACGAGTTGCACAAAAAATAGGATATGCTTCCAAGATGTCTTGCCAGCAGAAACAATACTACAGGGCTCTGAGAAATCAATGCATGAGTCTTCTTTATCAAAACTCTAAAAAATTACTCCAAGACACAAGGCCTGTTTTTCTCAAACTTAAGATGAAGTTTGCACTTGATTATGCTGCAGAAGCAAAGCAGCATGGGAAGTGATTGTGGGCCAGTTTCATCTTTGTTTTCTGGCAGTGCACTCAGAAAGACGAGTATCCACCACGGACACATCCTTTGTATTGCTTTTTGCAGGGAGAGCAGCACGGGGGAGATATGTGAGGGTGAAATGCCTTCCATCACTCACAAAGTACTTGTTGGTAGCCTTCACAAAGATACTGAAGATGGTATGAGGGATTTGCTTCACTTCTACTTTGGATGTTCATTTTAGTTGTCTAATTAAATGAGACTATTATTTTAAAAATGTGGTTTTAATTACTTGAAATGGCACAAAAAATAGTAAATGTTGAGCTCACCTTAATTCCATACAGTACATGTTCTAATTTTTAAGAATATTAAGAAAACAGGTGCATCCTATCACAAACTTTGTAAGTCATATGCAAGCTTCTATATATAATTTGTATTTGAGCATAATCTCTTCTATAACTGCTTTTTACTTCCTATTTTCTTTGTAGTTCTTTGTCCAGTTTGACATTTGCAACAACTCTCATTTTAATAAAAGTGTGGAAACATATTTTCTTGTTTGATTGTCCTTTCCTTTCCATTCAACTTTAAAGGATATTGGTTTCCTTTAGAAATGTATTTGTTGTGAGCAACCATATCAGAACTGAGGCTTAATGAAACGCAACTTGACATAAAGAGGCAGGCTCAAATATGCTTGTAATTACAACACAGTTTAGAACTTGGTGTCCAAAATATTTTGTTGTTGTTTTGTTTGTTTGTTTTTTCTCTTTTTTTATTATTATCATAGCAAGAGGCCTCCTGAAAGAGTGCGTTTTCATGTAACTTCAGTAGCCAAAGAGATGTTCCTATTCCATAAATCCTCCTCTCTTGGTACAAAATGTATGATAGCAGTGGCAGGCAGCCAATCTGGTAGAAAAGCACAAGCAGTTAGTGTAAGAAAACAAGTTAAACAGATTGACAGGTGCATAAGGGTTTGTAAGTGTCCTGTTGGGATAGATTCAAAGGAGGTGCTTGAAACAGGGTATTTTTGTGCAGTTTTTTTTTGTAACACAATGTGTGGATGTACGAGGAGTTTTGTAGGGAAGATGACAGCTGGGGATAAAAAGCCACGGTTGCTGAGAGGGGGGAACACAAGACTTGATGCATTAACTCAGTATTGAATTAGTTGGGGAGTGATATACAGGAGCTAGACATAATAATATAAAAATATAATAACGTACTTGATGAGAGGAGGGTGGAAGCAGAAACTCTACCTTACAGTTTTTTTCCCCTTCTGGATTTGAGGCAAAAAAAAAAAAAAAAATCCAGTTTTACAGGGAACCATTTCCCCCCATACACATAAAACCTGTAATTTTCTGGAAGAATTTTTTTTTTTTTTACATCATTGAAATTTTATTATTTATTAGTCAGCCTCACTTCCTGCAGAAATTGTGACAAAAAAAATCTTACATATAGAAAAAAATAATGGAAATGCCAAGCATAATCAAGAGTTTGTTTAAAAAGAAGACTGAGTTTAGAGTAATACTGAGTAGAACAAATTGTAGGGTGAGAAAGGACCAGAAATAGGAAATTCAAGAGTTGGAGAAGAAGATATGAAGGGATAAGTAAAGGTTGAATTTCTGGATCGAGTGGATGAGGTGAAAGGTTCAGTAAAGAAAAACAACTATCTCATTTGCACTGACTAAAAAAAAAAATAGTTTGTAAGACAGTGGCGGGATAAACCTGATTGAGAGGCGTGGCTGATGGCATCTTTTGTTTAGAGCGCTGGGAGGGTTATTTTAGGTTTTTTGTTTATTTTTTTGTCTCCTTCCTTTAATTGGAAGGACTTCTTTGGGTGGGACTTAGATGGAAATGGGAGGCAGCTCCTACTGGGGCGGGTGAGCAGAGATCTGCCCAGAGGGAAGGCGGCAGCAGGAGGCAAGGAGCCTGCGGAGCACCAAGAGCATTGGGGAGGCAGTGGGAAAGAGTAGGGACCAATGTTCTAGTGACACAAATGACAGAAAAAAATTCCCTACAGGCAGAGGAGGCTGGGCACAGTTTGCTGCAACTCAGAAAGTCACTCAGTTGGCCAAAACTGGGCTGTGAAGCAAGGATTGGCCTACGCTTGCTGTTGTGAGAATAATAAATTTGAAGCAGACCCAGAAGTTGTCTCTCTCAATTATCTTGATGATTTCCAATGATTGAGGGCATCAGTGTCAAGCTGTTATTTCTTTCCAGAATGTAACTCTACAATCAATATGTTGTACTAACAGTTCCAAAGCCCGTTATGAAAATAAAATAATCTGAATATGTAGTCAGAAAATTGCATCTATCATTGCTTCTTGAGTAATATAAAATTACTCAAATTTTGAATGCTTGGTATAGATTCTACCTGCGATGTAGCAGTCCCTGTAGCTTTCAGGCTAATCTTCCCCTTCCCCTGCCCAGGAGACAGACAGTGCAGCTCAGCTGGATGAATTTGAATACACTAGCCAAAAAAATAATATTGGAAAAGTATCTTCACGTTCAAAGTTCCCATGCTTCCAATACGATATCAGCTACTGATATTTAAAAATGTTTGCTTTATGCGTTTTGGTTTTGTACTTGGGGTTTTTTTGGGGGGGTGGAGTTGTTTGGATTTTTAGATATTGCTTTCTCAACTTATTCCATGAATTCTCCATTTGATAAAAAGCCTTCTGGTTTTTGGTTGACTGTTTTCAGTGGCCATGAAAAGTGCTGAAAAGTGCAGCTAACTCTAGATGCTGGGGAAAAACAAGTGACATTGCTTGCTTTTCATTTAAGAAGCAACTCACACCTCCTAGAAAGGATCCGCGTTACAGTAACGTGCTCCCAGGCTGTGCGTTAGCTAACGAAGGGGTTTGCTTTGGGCTCGAGCACTGGCACTGCATTTGCACAGATGGGACAGCCTGGTAAAGAATACAGAGCCATTTGCCCAGCTGTCTTTCCACCAGAAACCACAGCTCAAGAGGATTCAGAAGATAATGCACCCTGAGCCCCGCCCCACCTTAAAATGGCATGGTTTCATTGCTTCTTCATGCATGGAAAAAGGTTTTAATACATAGATTCAGTCAACCTAACTTTGGCTTTCTAAAATTTTTCTGCTAGTGAGATTGAAACTCTAGTAAGATTTTACTTGGTTTTGAAACTCGTGGAATATTGTCACCTTCCAGCTGGAAATGAACCAAAGGCAGGCTACATTTGTCATGCCAAGTTGTCATGGCTGCTGCCTAATAAAGGTTATTGACCTGAGCAGGATGGCTCTGTTCTTAACAAGCTGCTGGTGGGAGGGACAGACGAACCAAGTTTACCAAGGCAGACGTGGGAGTTTTTATGTTGTGATTTTGGTTTGGGATTTTTTTGTTCATTTTTTGTTTTTCTCCAAAGGAAAGCAAGTGTTTATTTGCAAATGTTTATCTTCTAGGATAATGTGATGTTTACATTCTTGGAGTGCAAAACACTGCTATGCTGCCTGTTGTTTTCTTCCTTATCATTTCAGCGTATTTAGAAAATACATGAATATACATGTCATGCAAATGAGGGTTTATAAGTCAATAAATAATTGTATTTGCATTATTGCAGATGCAAATTTTGAGGTCAAGTTACAGTCATTAAAATAGTTTTATAAGCATTTCTTTTTACCTTGACAAAATAACTCTTCTTTGAAGCAATTACTGTCATGCAAGCCACTCGACTATTTTGGATAACTTGTTTTTACTTTGCAATGGTATTTGCTCTATCCAACGTGGTTAATCTGTGCAAATGCAATAGGAAAACAATTTGCTTGCTAGTAATCCTATTGTTTAGCAGGCCAGACCTTGTATGACATCTCTGTAACTCTGCTTGTGCAGTGTCTGGATTAAGCAGCGATTCCATCACTAGCAGAAGCAAACATGAAGTGTATGTTACATGGCAAATAAATTCAGCTTGCACAAGCTTCTTGCTCCATGGGGTGAAACAAAGCAGAAAAGTAATTCTACAAGTAAAGATCTGGACATCAGAGTTATGAGACAAATATCTGCCAGAATTTGTGGAGAGTAGGGTAATAGTCCAATGTCAGTAGTAGAGGCATTCCCGGGCCTATGACTTTAATAATGATGTGTGTCTGCTGTATATAGAAACATTTGTGACCTCATGCTGTAATTTAGCTGTCCTTTATAAAAAACCTGGACACATTAGGCAAAGGTTTGAAGTGATTTGCTTGAAAATATAATTTAGAGATCATCCCTGCAAAATATTACAACAGCAGTGTCTTTGGAAGAACAGATCAAACCAAATTGATAGCCTGGGGAAGTAGAAACTTTAAAATAAGACCATGTGATCATCAGATGGAATGAGCAGTGTAATGACTTTTACAGAAACATAGGTAAATTCATAGCTACTGACTCACTGATTTTTCACTGCTTATTAAATTATTCCTAATTGAAAATTTTTTAAAAACTAGAAGTCACACTGGCAAGACCCTCAGTGTTAGATATTTCCCTTCAGGACATTTTCAAATACCAATTTACAAAGAAAACAACTTTTTGACTTTCAGGATGCCTTTTGGCTGATATGTATAGCTTTGAAGGACATTTTGCTTTCTTCCTAGTGCTGCAATAGTGCCAGTGACAGTTCTGCTGTATGAGGCCTCAGGGGGGTTAGATACAAATGCAGATGACACTATAATGTTTGGCTGAGGAAGTTCTCGATTGTAACCTGATAGCATAATGAACAACAGAAGGTGTCAAGTGTTATTACAGTTAATGGGCCTCAGTTTTCCTGTCACGAGCTTGAACACATCTAATCCTCTTCACAGCATAGCTTCCACCGTGATAAGGCAGAAACAATTGTCAGGACTGCCAAAAACCTGGGCTTTGGGTTTCATTGTTTTTCCCTCCCTACCCACATCCCCCCATCTCCAGATGGAGAGGGATAGGTAAGTGGGAGCAAATCAGAATAACAAAGTGTGTAGAAAGAATTGCTAGACTAGAGAAAAACACCAGCAGAAGGCAAAGGCAGCCTTCCAGTACAGCTCATGTCACACCGTGTATGGACCATCCTGTTTATAGCAAATGAAGATTTGAAGCCAGCAGCAGCTGAAAATATGACTGCAAGCCTCAAGCCAGTGGTAGCTAACCAAATACTACTGTGCAGATAGCCAGATTCCTGGGACATCTAATATTCTTGCTAACCAAGGATGCAACTGGCATCTAAAACCAGAGATGAGGTGTGAAGGGCACAAGAAGACACATGTTCAAGACTGGTGTCTAGCAGCAAAGAACAAGTGAGAGATTCAAACGCGCAGGTGCCTGGATCAGCACCTACCTAGCAATATGGATTGAGACAAGGTGACCAAGACAAGGCAATAAAATCATCGAAGACAACTTACCAAGACACATGTAGTCAGAAAAACTATTACAAAAGAAAACTAATAAAAAGAGCTGAATAAAGCAAACTGAAAATCTTTTATTTATAATGAAAAAACCCCACTATGTTCCAGTAAAAGCAACGTGAAAAATAATAAATATGTCCTTTATGAAAGCGATTAATGTAGAGGACAGAAGCCTCCTAGCATTAAATAATGCTTTGCTGTTCATTAGTCTGAGTGGTTTATGCAACCAGTATTTATGAATTTGGTTATATCTAACTACAAATAAAAAGGGAATTAATAAAGAGATTGGAAATAGAAGGGAGAAAACACAAATCATGTAGTTTTATAAGCTTCAAATAGCTACTTGAGTGGAAAAAGAATTCCTCTGAAAATTTTGCTTTCAGCGTGCTGCCAGAAGTAAGCTCAGTTTTACTACTGTGCTTCATTATTGTGTGTGGCCAGAGGTACTGGCCAGCACTTAATGACAGTGATGAGAGATTTATGGCTGAGACATAAATACAGTGAGTAGCAGAGAGGTTATATATAATGGAAGTGCAAGTCATGTTCCTCTACAACCATAATTCTGAAAGAATAAACACTAAACTGTTTTCCTTAGGGAACAATTTGAATTATTCCTATGGCCTGGTTGTGAGGATAGCTACTTGTTGTAAGACTTGAGGCTTGGCAAAAATGATGCATGAAAATGAAAATCAAAGCATGGACGTATCTTGAAGGCAATTGTGAAATGAAGAACATCACCCAGAAAAAAATTGTGGGTGAATTGTAAAAAGGTCTAAAAACCTCTACAGGCATTACATCCAACTAGTATTGTACTGTTTTTTTCTCCTGGAAGAAAGAATCATCACAGGAGCTCCCTCAGTGAACAGCTATCTAGAAAAGACTAGTTTTGTCGCTGCTTTATCCTGAACACAAGCTTTTGTGGCTCTTGAATTCTTGAAGCTCACAACTTTCAGGTGGCCCAAGTGCAGTGTTTGTGTTGAAGCAAAGCCACGCACCTGGAAGCTGGCACAGATCCTGCTGGGTACAGCAGATCCTAGATGCTGCAGGCAAGTGGCCAGCAGAGCCATCCAAGCTCCTGCTCCTGCGCTCCCCCCAGTTCAGACTACAGCTACTCTGCAATGAAATGGGAAGTTGTTCACAGGCAGGAAATATTAATTACTTCCATGAGCTTGAATTACCTCTAGAAACCTGCTTCCTTGTTGAAAGGAAGGTCACATGGCAGGTGACAAAAAGAGAGCCAGCCAAAATCTCTGCAGTGCTGATGCCCACAAAACAGTAGGGCTGGCTAGGCCAGGTCTTTCTCTACCTGTCAGGCGGGTGTCCTTCAGAGGGAAGACATCTGTAGAGCTTTCCCACTTGTCAAGCTCTTTATTAACTGAATTCAACCTGAGTTTGCAAATAGTTTACTATTTTCTTTAAAAATAAAATAATAAAAAACTCCTTCACAAAACAAACAGCTATCTTCCCTAGCCTCAGGCACAGCTGAACAGCTGTGAAGAAGCATTTCTGCTATTGTCGTGCCAGTCACGGCAGAGGAACAGAGCTTTTCACAGGTGGCTCTCATTTTCTGGGTTGCTGACTTGCGACCTCACTGTTTGATTTGCAGAAGCACTGAGTACTTGCAGCTGCAGCTGGAGTTAATAGTAGCTGGGCTTTGAATGTGGAAGAGCACCATGAAACAAGTCTTCTGAAAAGCAGTTTTCAGCACTTTCAGACTGAGTATCCAAAATTAGTAAGTGTGTGGTGGTTTTTGGTTTTTCTTTTTTTTTTTTAATTTTTTAGCTAGGCTTTTTTAATAAATTTTTCTTCCTGTACGTATGCCGTGAAAACGAATTTATTAAAATGTATTATGCATGTAGATGCTGTAATAATGAACTTATGGAGGAAACACAGAAGAACTCAATTGCTTTCACTCTGAACTCATGTTGAGTTTACATAAAGAGAATTCAACGAAGTAGAATATGGTAGGGCTGGGTGCTGAATCAAGTAGGACAGAAAAAAGAGTAGTTATCATCTCTCTGTCTTGCTCTCAGAATTGCACGAAATGGTTTAAATATATACTGGGAGCTCTAAGGTCAGGTACAGTCTCTCCATGTTGTGTAACTCGCTTCACTTGTATTGATACTGCCTTATTGTCGTGTAAATCAGAAGGAGTGAATCTTGTAGGAAAGAAGCCCTTCATCACAGTGCAAAAAGAGGTCCTGTACTGTCATGGGCCCTAACATAGTCTGTAAGTGCTCACAGGATATTCTGAGCAATGAGTTCTCATGCAAGGGGCCTGTGGTAGCCCCAGGTGAGCAGCACAGTTAAAGACCAAGCTTCAAAAGTCGGTGGTAGCTTACAAATAACACTGCTGTAAGTATATAAAACATGGCACAGTGGCTCTCCCTAGCTTCTATAGTTACTGATGTTTTTGCTTTATTATCAGGACACTGTAGGGACAGAGATACATAAAAGAATCTTTGATGTCATAGTTGAATAAGGTCACTGCCAGTGATAGGAGGAAAAACCTGAACTGCTGGGATTCTCTGTTTCTTAAAATGTTAGAGAGGAAACAGTGACCTAGGAAAGGATAAGGAATCCTTAAAGTTTTGCACTTTCTTTCTTCTGCATAGCTGAGGCTGACGTAAGAAATGTAGCTGATTCTGATTAGTATCCATGTATCTAATTGCAGTCTGCCTGCTTATGATTGATTGTGCTTAGGATGTTATGGCAGTTTTGCATTGCAATTAGTTTAGAAACTGGAGGGTGAGTTTTGATGTATTTGCTTGTACTGATTTAAGATTTCCCCTGGCTGTCGGAAATTACCATCTTCATTATAGTAAGAATGAGATGTGTACCTGTGGTTCCACTTTCCCGTTTCTTAACCCATGAGGACTGAATCACTGATAAGAGCAGGCTTCTGTAGGAAGCCAGACTTTTAATGGGACAGCCTGAAATGCACCTTCTTGTCTTGCTCCCTTTGGCATTTGCTAAGGGCCAACTTGGGGCAGAGCCACCATGTTTGGTTCTCGTGCTGGTACCCAAGTGTCAGACTCCAATGTGAAATTTTAAAGCTCTTGTCTGCTCTCCCCTACCTGCTTGTGAAGCTTTATAACCGTGCTGGGAAGGACTTGGGGCTGCTGGTGGATGAAAAGCAGGACATGAGCTGGCAATGTGCGCTTGCAGCCCAGAAAGCCAGAGGTGTCCTGGGCTGCATCCAAAGCAGCGTGGGCAGCAGGGTGAGGGAGGGGATTCTACTCCTCTGCTCTGGTGAGACCCCTCCTGCAGTGCTGCATCCAGCTCTGGGGTCCCAGCACAGGAAAGACATGGACCTGTTGGAGTGAGTCCAAAGAAGGGACATCAAGTTGATTAGAGGGATGGAGCACCTCTCCTATAAGGAAAGACTGAGAGAACTGGATTTGTTTAGCCTGGAAAAGAGAAGGCTTCAAGCTGATCTAATTGCGGCCTTCCAGTGCTTAAAGTGGGCTTATAAGAGAGCTGGAGAGGGACTTTTTATAAGAGTGTGTAGTGACAGGACAAGGGGGAAGGTCTTCAGACTGGAAGAGAACAGGTTTAGATTACGTGTCAGGAAAAAAATCTTTACTATGAGTGTGGGGAGGCACTGGAGCAGGTTGCTCACAGAGGCTTCAGATGCCCCATCTCTGGAAGTATCCAAGGCCAGATTGGATGGGGCTCTAAACTGGTGAAAGGTCGCCCTGCCCACAGCAGAGGGGTCGGAACTATATGATCTTTAAGGTCCCTTCCAACCCAAAAATTCCATGATTTTACAACACTGTGGTATCAGTCTGCAGATTGATGCAGTGACTTTTTTAGCTCCATACACATTATCAATATAAAAGTCGCTGTAGGTTTAGTGCTCCTATGAACCCAAAGCACGATAAAGTACAATGTCTAGAGAATGTTTAGTAAAGCAGAACAATTAATTTTTCATGTTACTGACAAAACAATGCAAATACTGAACATCAGCAGGATTTTGGAGTTTAAGAAGTCAAATTCATTGTTGTCTATTACATAATGCATAAAGCAAAACCAGTATGAAAGCATGCCTGCATCTTTATATCACTGAAGAAAACTATTTCCAACATTGGCTCTGTGTGTCTCCGAAAAGGTAGTCAGCTTTTTTAATTAGCAGCAAACTGAGTATGCTTCAGCTATTTTCTGCAGAGGCCATCATAAACCCTGGAAAACAGTTCTGGAGTCCTCCTACCACTGTTTTCAAACACAGGATTTTTGCTTCCCTGGATTTCAGCTTTGAAATGATTCCAAACATCACCCCATGCAGCAGGATGACAATACCTGGAAACTGGGACAGCAGAGTCACAAGAAAGATTGCATGCTTTCAGTAGGGTACAAGTGAAGGAGACTTCTAACTCCTAGTAATAATAATAATACTATCTCAGATGGGAGAATAAATTCTGCCAGCTTTTGACTTTGCTAAGCTGTGTGCTCTGAAATGAGTCATCATCAATTCATTTGGGTTGACCCAATTCAACTTAAAGTAGAGCTTCATCTGCCCTGATTTGATCAGAAGCCACACAGCTTGTTGGTAGCTATAATGGTTGGGGAAATGAAACTACATACGGTGATTAACAAAACTATTTTATTACACCTACAGCCTTGCTCAGGAATGTGTATAATATTATGTCAGCATATGGCATTTTTTTACATGCTGGTTTTTAAAATATAAAGAATCCTTGTCACACTCTTCCTGTAAAATTTCTTCAGTTCCTGGCTGCTCTTATTCTTGTTGTCTCTTCTTTCTGTTGATGGTTGTGCCTGAGAGACTTTTTTTCCTTGCCAAATCTGTCAAGATTTGAAGGTCAGTGGCTGGCAAACTGAGCTTCGTGGTTTTCACAGGTTTCAGTCCTGGCCTGTACTCCGAGCAATTACTGGAGTCCTGTAGCATTGCAGCAGTGTTTCTCTGTATCTGCCTGTAGTGCTGTTAGCAGGCAGCTGGGATGCAGTGAAGAGAGGAGCTTTTTAATACCCTGGTGTATCTTTGCAGATCTGAAATGTTTTTCTTGACCTTTTTGTTACTGTTGGGTGCATAAACTGATTTGCTGTGGGCTGTAAACTGGATGGTGAAACAATGCTGCTGCCTGCTCCTTTGGTTGGCAAATCTTAGTTCTGCTTTCATTGTCTCTTATCCCAATTTGCCTGGGTAATATTTTCTTGAGAGCTGCATACACTTTGCCATTAAACTGGCTGCAGCGTGGGAAAAATGTGAGACATTCAAGTTACACTCGTGATGTAAACTCTGCAAATCCTTGACAGGCAAATTGGAGAGAACTGAAAGGACTTTGAGAGGCTGTGTTTTTCATATATCCATCCAAATATAAATGGATCGATTGTAACTGTCACTTCTTGGAAGCATTTGTCTAACCTATTCTTAAAAACCTCCTATGATGAAGATTCAAATCCTTTCCCAGTCATATATTCCAGCTTTCAGTGTTGGACACAGGAAACTTTTTCTACCTTAAATCTGTGATGCAAGCCCATACTTTACTGCTAGAAGACATGGAGGAGAAAATGATACCTTAAGCTGCTTTAATTTGCCACTTAGATGCTTGATGGCTCTGAATGACTACCAATTTTGGCTTCCCAGGGCAAACTGTCCCAATTCATTTAACCCTTCCTTACAAGCTGTACTTTCTAGTCTTCTGCTTGGTCCTGTTATTTACCCAATGGCCAGCTGTGAAGAGCCTGGATACTTCTTTAGTTTTAGCAGTCACAGCTGGGCGTGCTGGTAAAGACCTGGCTGGTGCCACACAGGGCAAAAGCACTTCTCTGGTTGTCTTATGGACAATACTCTTCCTTTTATATTATTGGTATGGTGCTTGGTTTTTTTAATAAAGCATAAAGCGCATCATCGGCTGAGATCAGCACCTGCCTCCCGCCCCTTTGTTTGGGCCATTTTTTTTCTCTTGGCTTATTAATTTATCTTTTGTCTATAGATCTGAAAATGTAAAATTTGCATTTGGTCTTACTGAATTAAAAGAGAAGTCCATGATTTCAGTGGGAACCCCTAGAAAGTTAGCCAAACTAAGCAATCTGGTGAGGAGAATTACTTTTATTTTTTTTTTCTTTCTTTTTCTTTTCCTAAATAAAACAAATGACAAATGTGCTAGTTTTCAACCAGTTGGATATTGTTTGTGTTAGGCTTATGTGCTATTTTTAACCTATTAAAGATGAAGTGTCTGAAAATCAACTGAAAATTTATTTGACTGGAGTCTGTACTTCATGGGAAGGCTTAGGAAAAGCTCTGCTGTCAGAGGGTTTCACTGTGAAACAAGTGACCTTCAGAGACCTGTAAGAGTGGATGAGTATTTTTGATGTGTTTATGGTAATAGGCAGGGAATATACTTCTCAGTTCTTCCTGAAATCCAGTCATGTCCTTCAGAGTCAGAAGATGTATCTGTTCACCTGCTACTTGAAACAGTGCAGGCACAGTGGCTATATTATTTCAGACCAGAAATAATCTCTGTTAAACCCTCACAAACTAAATCTTTTGTGGCATTTTTAAATTTTGAAACTCTCCAGCAAAGCCCTGCCTCTGAGCTGCTGCATAGTGTCAGTTACTCAGTGACATTTGGGATATGGTATTCAAGGATTCATCTCCAAATGCTGACTTTAGGCTGTCAGCACTGAGATCTTAGCAATAAGTATCTGCAGTTCAGACTAGCAAGTTATGGAATACTTAAAAAAGCAGCTTGATAATCTCTCTTTCAAAATAGTGGATCTTCTACTTCATTTTTCTTAATAGATCTTTTCTTCCTTAGAATGCAACTCCATATATGTCAGTGACATTGTTAAAAATTACGTTAGTATTTTTTGTTGCTGTTTTTCATTGTTTTCGTCTAGAAGATGAACTGTGAGCAGCTATTTGTTGTCATTTGCTAAATGACATCTTTAATTCCATTGAGCCCCTACATAAGCAAAGAAAGAAAATGCAAAAGACCTTGAAGCTTTTTGTGTCTATAATTTTCTTTAGTGATTTTACTCATGATGATTCCGATGTACTACATGAGGTTTTTAAACCACGTTTAAAATCTTGATCTGGAGTGTGACAATTTAGCTCTTAAATCCTGCTGTGGTGCAATGATGCACTTGGAAGACAAACTAGCACTGATTCTGAGACAATGCCAGCTAATAAACATGGTGGGAAAATGTTTGCCTAGCTAACGTTGCCCAGAATGAACTAGATGTGGAAAGCTGCAAACTCAAGGGGAAAAAAAGTGTTTAGGGGCATCTTGCAGATGGTAATTTATGCAAGACTAAATTAAGCCTATGCAGTAAACTATGGGTAGAATGGAGCTGTATGTTTCTCCAAAAGATCCATAAGAATACATCATCTACTCTGGTTTCCAGTGGTGACTTTCCATTTTTTAATGTCCCTGTTTCAGAAATAAGCTGCTGCACCTCCACTCCTTTAGCCTTGGCTGCCTGGTGTGTTCGCAAGCAGAATTTGTCCGCTCTCCCTCTGCTCCTTTGTGCAAGCTGAGGTCTCGCCTGTGGGTGAAGTCTTGCTCCTTGGCCTCACATGATTCAGGACAGGCATGACCCAGCCTGTACAGTCGAGGTAAAATAGTTCAGCACCACTGCATAAAATCTGGCACCTGACATGTTACCTTCCAAAGGGAAGAGATGCCTCTTCCACCTGAGAAAGCAGAGTAACTTTTGAAAAGAAATATAACTAAAGTCATTGCCTACCTGTTTGTCCTAAGAAGCAGAAATCCTACCTTAGTTAGACCTATCATGATGGGCAATCGGTGTTATTTGTAAATAGAAATGGGATACAGATGGAAATTTAGACAGGAAACATAAAATTCTGATCAGTCTTTTTTTCTGCCATCCTAATCCCTTGACTAACCTTTGAATTTAACATGTGTTTAATAAATGGATTAAGCAGAGTAATGAAAAATTTTGCTTAATGGAAGTAAGTGGAAGCAATGAAGTAAAACATTTAAAAATAGCTCAGACAAAAAGCTTTAAATTGCATTGCAGGGATGGGTGGAAAAAAAGACTAACACAGACTTGTCTCATGCTTATTTATGTATATATGAAATAGGGCTTCTTTTATTCTGAGTTAAAGTTTGGAATTTATCTATTTTAAAATTTCTGTTGATGATGGAAGTCAGCTGAATATAAAATTTGTTAAAACTCACTATTCTGTCATAAACTAGAATTTAAGATTTCCGGGGAGTGGATGATATTGATGGGCTTTATTTTGTTTTCCTTTTGTTCAAATAGCAATGTTGATTGCCTAATTATCTTTGATTTCCTGTGAGACATAAAAAGCAAATGTGTTTTCAGCACATGTGGCTTTCACATGATATTAAGATGTCATTACCTTCTAGAAGCTGGCCTGTAGGCCTAATGAATTTTTGTTGATCCAGTGAAGGTAAGCTGCAGAAGTGAATAGACAAAAGCTTTATGGCATCTAGAGATGTATCCTGGATGCTAATCTGACTGGGTCTAGACAGCTGCTTAAACTGGTTTGATATGTGTGGGAGAAAAGAGCTGTATATATATACTTTTTGCTTTTGTATATGAAAGAACAGATTTCCTTTGAGACATAGAAAGAAAAGTGCAATATGTAGGATATTTGATAAATAACTGCTTTCTTCTCAGCCTTGTTTTATGTGGATTGTAGACAAGTAATGAGATGTAGGTGGTTGCTGTCTTCTGAAGACATCTACAGTTGCCTCAATGCTGCTGGCATCCTGAAGTTCCCTATCATCATCTGGTCTCAGTCAAGAGCTAGTGATAAACTACATAGAATTAGTCTGCTAAAATATTTGTGGGGGTTTTTTTAAATTAATTTGCAGTGACATAAACTGTAAAGTTCAGTGGCAGATTCATTCCTTGCTGCTGCATAAAGCCAAACAGCCACCAAAAGGGAAGTCAAAAACTCAGACTTCCATTGCAGCAAGGATTTACTTAGTAACTAGTCCAGTGCGGCATTTAGTGATTTAGTGTAGTAAAGAAATACTTGCATGAGCATTGGAAGGGCAAATCTCTAAAAGACCAGCCAGACTTTCTCCCACATCAGGCAGAAATAGGAGTGTTGAAGTAAAGGGTGAGAGTCCTATATAATAGTTTAAAGGAGAGCTAGGCCGTAGGAGCTTGATGGCACAAGGGAAGGCTGCATGTTCTGCAATCTTCATTGTTGTAAGGAGGGACCAGTAAATCAACAGAAAGAAGTTTTACACAAGAATATGAAACTTTTTTTTTAGTTGGTTTTGATGTTTCTATTTTTTCTTTTTTCTCCAGAAATATCCATCTCCCTTGTTATTTAGCAATGGGCTGACTTGATTCTAACTGTAGCTCTATATTTTTTCCAAATATAAATAAATATATATACAGCAAATATAAAAAGCAAACCCTTTTTGCTTCTAAACAATTTGCATTTCTATCAGATGTGAGAGATCTAATTATAGAAACACATACAGGCTGCTCTGTACTGACGTGCTGGAAAAATCTGAACAATTCTGTTCCTCTATCTTCTGATTCCTTTAATCTCAATGTTTTCAAGAATCAGTTCTGAGCATGCTCTCGCTTCATTTTTACATAAATGGAGCATACTTATCATTATTCAGAGATTTGGGTCCCTTAAAGTAAGTTGTTAATCAACTTTAAAGCCTACATTCTCAAAATTTCAGGAGAGAACTAGACATGTGAATCACTTTGACATTTTTGAAAATATTGCTTCAATCCTCTCTTTCATCTTGTAATTTTAAAGGATTAAAGGCTTGACTGTCCTTTTAAGTCTCAACCAGCATTATCACTGGGAGTAATGGCACTGTATTTCAAGATACGTAGAGCTGCCTATCTTTAGAAGACTTCTGAAACCTTGCTTGTAAGCTAGACAGATGTAAAGATCATCCTGAGAACGGGGGTGGCTGTGGAGACATAAGCAGCTCCAGGAGTGGTGGTTTGCGGAGCTGCGCTGTTACAGATGCTTGAGCAGTTGCTTGGGTCTAGCAGCAGATAAACAGAGAAACTCCAGCCTTTTGGGAAGGGTAGAAGGGATGAGATAGTTTCAGGGCTTACTTGGTCTGAGGTACCACTATAAGTACATTCTGATAACAGAAAAAAACCTGTTGGTTGGCAAAAAGCACTCAATTTCACTATCAGAATAAGGTGACAACAACCCTACGTATAGCTCAGGTGAAAAAGAGCACTCAAAAATAACTCTTTTTCTTTTTCCCCAGAGCTACTTAACATATTCACTTTAGTACAAAGCAGTACTAGTACTACTAGTAGTAGGGCTAAAGTAGTACTCTCCTCAGAGTAGTAGTGATTTTTATATATCTCTCACTAGTTCCTAAAGTTATAAGTGATAGAATGTTTTAGTTATATCTCGTCCTTGCCCTTTGCTTTCTCAGAATTAATTGTTGTACAGATGGATGTTGTTTCGGATGCAAGAGCATCTTTAGTTACAAAATGAGGCAGAGGTCTGTTAAAGAAAGGTATTTATCCAGTCATTTATTGGCAATAATTCTTCTCAACCATCTTGCTGCAAGACCCTCCAGAGCAGTGTATCTTGCTTTCTGTACACATCATCTTATTTGGATTTAAGTGTGCAGGTGTCACAGTGTCCTTGACTTTTACAGTTGCCTGGTTAACCTCTTATTACTCAAAGATAGTTCCTCAGGCTGCCCGTCCTCCTCCTGGGCTGCAGTCACCCCCTGTCCCTGGCTTCTGTGCTTCATCCTGCTCAGCTGCTGGGGCTCTGCACCTTGCCAAACTTCCAAAATGCAGCATCAAGTCCTCCCATACGCTGCTTTTCCACAGCTGGCCTTCCAGATATAGCTTTGACTTACAGCAAAATAAATTTGCAGCGAAAGCATTTAGCTGCCTTGATTTAGTCTATATCCCAAAAAATTTTTGTAAAGCAAATAATTTCTCCTCTCTACACTGGTAGGTTTTATTGAAGAGCAAGAGATTCTTATACTTCAAATGACAGGTAGAATTTCAAATCACAAACTAAATCTCATCATAAATGCTTCACATTCAAATCTTCATATTCCTTCTGCTGCACTGAGGGAGTCACAAACTTGTGTGTTTTCTGCTACAGCTCTATACAGCACATAAGGGAGCCTGGAAAAACGTGCATTATACAACATGAAACTATTAGATTTCATTAAACTCTGGCTGGTAGATTGGTCTCTAAAAAGAAATCGTTTCTGGCCTATGGACATTTACAAATTGTGGCAAAATGCCTCTTGATTTCATCCTTGATAAGATAAATGGAAGGAGATCTTTAAACTTATTAGGCATGACCGCCTACTCTGGCCTGTATAGGTTTCCTTCACTCAGTAAGTTTATAGGTTGGATTAGTGAGGATTGTCATAATTATTGCATCTTGTCCACAAAAAGGATGATAAATGTCCCTGCCTTCAACTACTACACTGGAGAAAGAGTAAACAATCAAAAACATTGGATAGGCAACATTGCAGGAGAGCTAATTTCTTATTAAGAACAGGCTTTGTTTTAGGAGTCTTTCTGGAGGAAAGGCTCTTAATCTCGTGGAGAATCTCATTTTCATTTTTCTGATCCCTTCCTGCTTAAGAAAGACACATTGTTTTAGGAGCCTTTCAAGATTAAAGTCACAGACTGACCAAAACCTCCTAATGCCTTGCTGCTCTTTTCTTTCTGCTGAATTTTTTTGAATGCTGCATGCTTACGATGCTGATAGGGAAACACAAAACATCCAGGGTCTTGTGTCTGCCACTGAGGGATGCTTTATGTGACTCAAAATGCTACATCTTACTAGAGCTTTAATTTTTCCTTTGCTTATTTATTATTTATTTATTTAAACAATAGGGTATGGAAGCAGCAAATCTTGGCAGAAAGATTGCAAGCCATATTTTTTATTATTTTCAATTTTGATGATATTTTCTCTATAGCTTATGCTAACTCTCCTTGAAGTTAGATAGTTTTGGCTGTCAGTTCATTTCAGGCTGTCTCACTGATTTAAAGTAACACATTTTAAACTTAAAAGAAACTATGTTTTGAAGTTGGGATCTGAAAACAGCTAGCAGCAATTTACTTGTATTCTTAATTCAGAGTGCTGAGCTACCACCTCTAACTGTATTCCTTCTTTGTGTACATTGTCAGTGGGATATTGGGTATAATGACAGTAGTAAAGAAGGATTTGGGGATCACTTGACAGGCTGAACAAGCATCTGTAATTCTCAAGTGTATGAGAATATCAAGTGGTAATAGGGACTTCTTATAGTTTTTTCTTAATTGAACATTAAGATCGTTACTTCAAGACTATACTCAGTTCTGGTTTATGCTTTCAGCAAAGAAGCTGGAAAGGATTCAAAGTAAAAAAATAATGAGTGATGTGACATTTGAAAAAATAATCTTAGCATACAAGAAAAAGAAAGTCTATTTCATTAGAGTTGCTTCAGAAGTGTCCTGATCACAGCCTGGGGCAGGATTTTGTTGAAGACTGTTGTGCCAGGGTAGAATTGGCTGTTAACAAGCAGGGAAGAAACTGGCTTGTCAAAACACCAGCTGCCTCCTCAGTGACTGTCTTTAACTTATAGGCAGGTCTTTAATCTGGTAGGAAGCTCTCAACTTTAACAAAATCCAATACGAAAATTATTTTGTTGCATTGTTTTGATGAGAGTCAGAGGGTTTATAGGCTACAAAGAGCATAAGCACATAGCAGGCATGTAACATTAAACAGTAAGTTTCTACCTACTGAAAGATTAAAACAGAATTGCAAGTGACTATTGAAATTGAGAAGCATTCTCTGAGATGTCTGTCAATTTAATTGAAGTGCCATTGTGAAGAAATTGGCTTTTTACAACAATTTTTTAGTACTTGGAAAGGGTATATTCACGTAGCAGTGTCAAAAATTTGGCTTAATGACTAGAAAAACAAAAACATCCTAAAGGTTCCTAAAAAGCCAAAAACTTGCAAGAACAGCAATCCAAAACTCAATGTCCAGCAAATTAATTATGTGTAACAGAACATCCAGTTTTTGTCTGGAAAACACTGCAGAAACCTAATTTGATTCTTAATTAATAGATATTTCTGGTTGTATTCAGTTGTCTTGGCCTACTGCAGAGGAAAATGTGGTTTTATTTGTCAGCCACAGGGAAACAGCCCAGCTTCAAGACTGAACTTTCATCTTATATATCATGAACAAAATTATTTATAATTTTCTGATCAACTATTCCTGAACAAAGAGCGATTATACCACTAGTGTCAAATACTCGTGGTCAAGGACTTTTCTGGTGATCGCCAATTCCTAAATCAGACAAAAAAAAAAAAAGAATTGAAATTATTATTCCACTCTGAAATTTTCACATCTGGCTCCCATCCTTGAAATGCTGTATTAGTAAAAATAACCGGTACATGGTAGCCCAAATTTTGTCAGGATGTATGTCCAGAGTTCCCTGTTTACGTGTTTAAATGTTTTTCTGTGCTGTCTATTACTAAAATTATTTAATTGAAGTAGTGTTTGAGTGATATCTGTGCACAATATGTAGAAGATGGTGTCTTTGGGGCAGTAAATCACATTTGTGACGTAAGATTTTGGAAGTAAGCCTGGGAAGCTTGTACAGCCAATAAGGATCTTTGAATGAATGTGGGGGAAATGGAAATGATTCAATTTCGGAGAAAAAATTTGTCTTTAATAACTCAGAACCTTAGTTAAAGAGTCAAAACCTGAGTTGTAATACATTTTTTATAAACTTACAAAAATGCTCTTCAGCCCCTTTTTTGTCTGTTTAGGTAAACTATATACTTTTTCCCTCTTGGAATGTGGACAAAAAACTTTCAAAAAACATCTTCCAAGTGGGCTGCTATGAGGTGGGGGAGGAAGGAGGGCAGGTGGCTGCTGCAGCAAACACATGCTCTTATTACCTGTAGGAAGTTTGCCCTGTCACCCACCTGTGAGCTTAGGAATGTCGTGGGGAGCCTGCTTTGGGAATGGTACATGATTCTTGGCTGCAGGGTGGCACCACAGCTGCCACAGTTTGGCTTGGGAGTCTGAGCTGGCAGTGTGAGAAACAGAAATGAAAAAAAAATGATGCAGATGGCTTTTATCTACAGCAATGAAAACATCTTAAGTTTGTCCACTGTTTCCATGGTGACCATGCCATCATATAGTCTCCCTGGGTAACAGGCAGGAGGCGGAGAATGCTCAGAGTCTTGAAATATATAAACCAGCATATTCTTATGAGAAATTGTTTTGCTCAAAAAGCAAATAGATGAGGGTGTTTTTTTGTAGAACTGCATCTGTGCTTGCACTTGTGCAATCTCAGAATGACAGTGGCTCTATTGATGGGGCTGTGAGCTATTCAAAAAGTTGTGTATGAGAAGTAAGCCCCTGTGGCATCAGGGGAAATTATTCAGAGACTTGTGACACCTGGATAAAAAGCTAATCTGCACATTGTATCCTTTCAGGTTTTGGTGTAGTCCATGCATATCCTGAAACTGGGTGACTGTGAGCCACCTGCATTGGAGGGCTTCCTGCACTTTTTGGTGGTGGTGTATACTCAAAAGACACCCAACCCTTTCTCATGTTGATCAATTATTCTGTAGTATTGTTTGCTTCAGTTTTGTGTTTTAAAGGATGAAAAGAAAGGGGAAAACAAACTAAAAAAAATGTGGGGGGCAAAGAGAAAGAAAAGCAAGGAAAAATGGTATTTTCTACTGCCGGGGCTAGACCAGCAGGGGAGCGCTGCCTAGGTACTGGCTGCTGCACTCTGAGCTGTGGAGGAGATCCTTCTGCTGGAAGGGCAGGCTTCATGCTCTGCACCTATCAGGGAAAGGGGTGCAACTAGGAAATCTCCAGGGGAGCCTGGTGAGAGAACACAGAGGAGCAGTCATGCATGGCGAAAAAGGAGATTTGCTCACAAGAGCAGGCCAGAACAGGCTGGACTTGGAGGTTTTCACCTTGGGACTCCAAACTGGCTTCAGTCACTTTACCGCGTGATCCTGTTGTCTCAATTCCTTTGCAATCTGGTCTCTTTGTCCCTTTCTTCTTGCAGTTAGATGTGGGAGGGGTGAGGGGTATGACTTAACCTTATGCCATCCAATTTTTCAGTTTGTTCTTGTTCTACTTGACTTCAGTTACCCTCTGTCCTGGCTTGCCCTTGCAGGTGGCAGCTCAGGTGGCCCAATTCCTGGGCACGAGGCATTCCTATTCAGCTGGGAACCCAGAAGGACACTCCGGGAATATGTGAAAGGCTGGTTTTCATTTACATGAAATGATATTATACATACATAAATACTCTGTGCATATTTATCATCTGCATCTGCAAGAATCATCTGTACTGTATCTAATAGATTCTGTACAGAACTGGTAAATTTTTGCCTTTTAAAGGCAAACTCAAAGGAAACGCTTCACTTGTGCTTCCTACAAAGCTAAGGCAAACAAAGGTGGCATGGGAATCTGCAGCTCCAGCAACTCAAGTGCCATGGACCCAGAGGCCATGGTTGACTGGGGCTGAAACATTTTGACCTTCTGTTACTCCAAAAATCCTGTTATGGGTGAGGAGGAGGCACGTAAGTAAGCAAATAAGCATACACTTTGTATAGGTAAAGACACGCATTTATTTGTAAAATAATGGAAAGATTATGAGTCTAATTATTATTAGTTGTAGAAAAACAAGGCTAATAATGCCATTAAAATTGTCACACACAAATCTCTTCAGTTTTGTCCCATTCCTGGTGCTATGCTACCCCATCCATTCTTCCTCTGGGTTCTGAGGTTGAGCAACCATATTGAGCATCCAGCAGGATCTACTGTTAGTAAACCCATTCTGACTCTTCCCAGTCACTTGCTCTTTCATGTGCCCAGAAATGTATTCCAAGAGGATTTACTCCATTATTTTCCCAGATCTGGCATCTGTACTTCGCTTTTACCTTTTTCAGGATCTTGAACCACATTCCAGGGTCGTGACAGCCAATGCTACAACTAATTATCCCATGCCCACTCAGTTCTTCCTATGTTAGTGAACTGCAGATCCAGCTGTGCATCACATCTGGTTGGCCCATCCTGTACCCATGTCAACAAGTTACCTCTGACACCCTCCAAAAATCTCTCTCAACTTCTTGTGTCCTGCCACGTTGCCTTTGCTGAAGATGTCAGGGCAGTTGCAGACCCCTATGAGAGCAAGGGTCTGATACAGAGACTTTCTTGCATTATTTAAAGAAGGCTTCACCAACTTCCTCACTTTGATGTGATGTGGTACATACATTCTGTATCCTGCAGACATCCACAGCATCCAGCAGCTTAAGCAGCATTCCTGGGCCCCTGTGTGTGCCCTTCCTCTGGCAGCAGGATTTGGGATGTAGTTTCCTCTGCATTCCAGAGCAGGCTGCTTCTCCCAAGACTGAGTGCTCCTGTCTGCTGCTCATTTTACTTGTGAGGAACCCCAGTGCTGCCCTTGTGGGAAATGGCACTGGGGTATCGTCTGCATGTGTGTGGTGAATCTTCTCCCACCAGGTCCTGTCTTCTGCAGCAGCTGGCACCACTCTTCTGGGTACTCCCTATGGTCCCAAAGCTTGATCCTGACTAAGTATCTCTCAAGTGCAGTCCTTCTCCTTGAGCAGGGAGCGTATTACTCTCTGTGTTGCAAGTAAGCTGGTCTAGCAGTACTGAAATTTGTCTTTTTCAGCCCATTTCTATGGTAAGGAAAGCTGAGTGAAGCTGTTATCATTAACATTTCACCTGTTTTTCATCTTTCTTTCCTGTCAGCTGCAAACTTTATCAGCAGAGATTTTTTTTGAATTTACTGTCAGGAACGGATCTGCCTTCTTGATGACCTTAATCAAAGCAGAGAGGTTTGAGATTTGGCAGACTGTTTGTGTCAAAGCATGACTTGATTGACGGTGTAGCCAAGGTGTGTTCATTACTCAGAACTGGAGGGTTAGATCTGCTTGTCTGGCTCCTAGGTACTTTCTGGGCACAGAAGTTGGTAGCTGGGAGGTTCCAAGGAGGTATTTATATGTATGTACACCCTCTTACCTCCCTAGCCCAACTGACAGAAAATCTGATAATGCAGAATTAAGGTACCATTTAAAAACAAGTGAACAACAGAAAACAGTGTATGCTGTGACACACCTAAGAACTTTGGGCAAAAATTGGAGAGTAGAAGAGGTGCAAATAATTTTCATACGTGAAGAGGAAGATAGGTGGTTCATTGGTTAGTCCCCAGGTATTCCTTTGTGGCACCTAAATCACAACCTGTCCTGTTTTAGAGAGCTATGGAAAGGAGAAAAGCTCCTTGCTGTGAGTCCACAGCAGGTGAATGTCTTGATGCTTAAAGTCTTTCAGTGGTGATGGCTGTCACCAATTTTTTGGTCTCTCTTGGTGTAGGTCCTGTGCCGGTCCCTTTTGACTTCTCTTCCTTTCTTTAAGTCATCAAATATTCCACAAGATTCATGTCTGCATGAAAAAGAATCATTGAGATGTAAGAAAGGTGCTCCTTCCAGCCTTCATATGATCACCACTACAGAGTTTACAAGAAAAGAAAACAGGCATTATGCTCTGGAGTAAATATACAGCCTCATATCTGCAATCAGCAAATCTTCGAACTAAGGCTGTGTTTATCTTGCATATTTTTGTGATGTTCAGCAGTTTGATAATCTGTCACTGAATGGTCCTGTTTCCTTGTTGCTCCATCTCAGTTGATATCTGTGTTCTCAAAGAGATCAAAGGATTTTGAAGGACTTTGAGCACTTTAGGAATTAAAATTGTAAGTGTAGGAGGAAGGAAGGGAGGAAATACTTTGTGACCTCCTGTCCAACAGTCTTGACAAACACAGTAAATTGGCATGCCACTTCTAAATAACTGTAACTCTCTCAGGGTATGATAGCATTTCAGGTGAAGTTTTCACCATTTACTTCTGCAAGCCGGCTTTGACAAGAGAGTTAAGATAAGAAACTGCTGCCTTTCAATTTTGTTTTCCAGAAAGTCATGCATTAAGAGTTAAGATATGGTGGAAAAACTCTGAGTTTACTCAGTCTTGTGGTTTGACTGGCACAGAACGGCCAGGCTATCTTGGGGATAGTATAAGGGGTTGTTTGTTTACTGTCTGTAAAGTTACAAGAGGAAGGGTTAGTAATGCAACTGGAAGGAATTCCACACTGGATTACAATGATCAGCAGGTTTTCGGTTTGACTTTTTTTTTTTTTTTAGATGGTATATTGGCTTTGTAGGTTCTTACCTTGTGCTGGTTCACAGTAAGGAAGCTCCTTGGAAAGTTTAATGAGACCTCCCACCATGATTATTTTCCTCTCTTTATTTCTGTTTTAAGAGATTCCACAGAGTCAATTAAGCGGGAAGTTGCTCTCACCTTCCACACTGTGTCGGTATGTCTGCTCAGAAGTGCAAAACTATAGTTTTGCTATTTTATTGTTTTACGAAAGGATAGGGCTGTTCAGGATTTTGGTGCTAGTAGCATTGTGGAAGCACAAATAATGGGAAAAGCTCAGCAAATGTTCAAAGATAACTTACATTTTACTGGATTTTTTTTTCCCATGAATGACATGTCTGTGGTATTCAATAACTGGTGATATAACTGGGGAGAAAAGGAGTAGCCACAGTGAACTTGTCATTAAATGTGTACAAGCTAATTAGAAATTTGTGAAAAAAAATACTTCATAAAGTCTGGTGTCCTGGAGATTTGAGCCTTCTGTCCCTCTTCCTGGCCTCTGCGTGCACTGTGAAAAATATAATTTTAAGCTTTCTTCAAGTCCAGTGGGATTTTGTCCCTGTTTGGCTTTTAGAGCACTGCCGGCTACCTCATGTTCCCTCATGCCTTGGGAAGAGGCAGCTGTGGCTCGTGTGGAGCTTGTGTGTGGCCAGACAGTGCCCATGTGCCGCCCACTTGGCAGATGACTGAGCTTCAGGGGCTGTCTCACCTGACACATTAGAGTGCTCTAGTTTGCCTCTTCCTGATTCTTGGTCATTTGTTTTCATCCAACATAGAAATAACCCTTTAGGAGTTCAAAAGAGTGAAGGGTTATGAAGAGAATGATGGATAGGCAGAAAACAGCTGGTATGTTTAGAAAGTCACTCAAGAAGTGAAAAGCAAAGAGCAGGGTATGTTTCTTGCAGCTTTAGAATTCCATGCCTGGGCATTAAAAAGAAGCTTTTCCTCTTTTTATTTTTATTTTTTTTTTTTTGCTATAGGTAAGAAAACCCTCCCTGGATGTAACTCATTCATTCTAGGGGAAAATCAGTACTAGTACTCCTGGCAGGGATCGACAGATTTGATCCTCATGGAAGGATTTGGACTTGCTAGTTTTGGGAACAGAATAATTCTTTCTGGATTTCAGTCACAGTCAGCACAAACCCAGAATTTGTAAACAATAACAGAAGCAATGAACAGTATGGAGGAGGGAGAAATAGTACTGAAAGGAAAATCCATCACAAGGAAATAGTGGTAAATTTTAAATTCATCTTAAAGTGAAAGGAAGAGTCACAACCAACAATTTAGGGTAATTCTTGAAAAGAATGAACCTCTTGAAAACTGTTGATAGGGCAAAATTTAGGAAAAAAATTATATGTATTTGTGCTGTATGGTACCCAAAGTGTTAACAGCAGCGGTATAAATGCATTTCTAAAAATATACATTTATGAAGAATGTCAGTGGAGCTGCATGAGTTTTTACCAGGGCTGATTTCCTTTCATATTTATAAACCTTGCCTATTTGCATGGTCTCTAAAGTAATCTGAAATTCCATATTTGCATATTTATTTCTTAACCTTAGCATAGTAATAAAATGTATAACCATCTCCATTTTATTATGTATCTCATGCTTGATTTTAAATTAAAGGAAGAGAACCAATTCATTAAGCTATAAGCTATGATAACTACAGGGATTTTTAAAAATTAATTTTACAGTAAGTGAAATTTGTTTCTGTGGTTTTTAATTGTAGATATATTTTTATGTGATAATGAAATATTATAAGGTTGGGGTTTGTGGTTTTTTTCTGTATGTGTAAAGAACCAGAATCACATGTATACCAGGTAACTTTGCACGTAAAACACAACATGAGCTTGGATCTTCAAGAATGTTCATGTCAATACTTCATTAATATATATTTCTATGAAGCTGTTTTGTGATAGAGAGTGTGGGTATATCATTCCCGAGGATGAAGGGTTAGGGAAAGACCCCTCTCCATTTACAAGTCCTTCTGACATTATTAATAAATAATAACTCGGTTTGCAGGGGGAATGTGCACTATATAATGACAGCATGTCTATATAGCCAACCAATTCTGTGATTATAACTGGTGTTATAAATGAGAATTTTCTAGAAATAGACTATTACCAGGAGACAAAATAAGAGAAGTATTTTCTCCATCAATGAGATTTCAGTGTCCATAAGAGCACATCTTGTGGAAAGATTTATATGACAACTATAGTAATTGTAAAATGAAATAAATGCTGATGTTGTACATATCTAATTCATCTATATGATCTCCATATGGAAAACATTCACTAAAAATGCTCAATTAATAATACTGACATTTTTGCACAGAAGGGAAGGCTGAGTAATTTGGGTGGTTTTCTTATTTGCAGTATATTGTGCTTATTCTCTTTAGGAGAAGAGAATTGTGCTCAAACCTTGATATACTTGAATCATGCAAATCATTTCAGGATGCAAATTGCTTTTCCAGATAATAAACACAGTCTAATAAGCTAATAAGCTTTAAAATTAAATGAATCAGTTTAAACTTTAGCATTTATAAAGCATTTTGTTTCTATCAGTCTATAAAAAAAATTACATTCCGGCATTGACTTCTTGGTCTCAAATTCTTCCATTTCATGCCCTTGTCTTGTGTCGGGCATATTAGTCACCCTGAATGTCTTTGACTTCAGGTTTCAGCTTGACATGATTCAGAAATATTGTTAACATATGTGAAAGCGTGACACTCTTCACATACTGGGTCAGGTCTGGTCTACTTGGTGTATCTATACAGTCTGAAAGATATTTCAGAATGATTGCTTAAAAAAGAAAGTAATTTCCCATCTCCAGGGTTGCAATGAAATCATTAGCTGTGATATACAAATATCCTGTTAAAAGGTGGAATACTCAATATATTCCAGATGCTCAAAACTGAATGTGGAAGAATTATCAGGAGTTTAAGTTCCTTATATAATTTAATTTTATCTGGATGTAGTGAGTAAAGAAACAAGACACCTTCTGTGAGATAAATAAGTCAGGCTAATATTTAGCCTTCCCCTAAGATAAGCTTCTAAAATAACAGTAGTAATAGGAATGGAAAGTCTTTCTCTGCATCTGTTGCACAATGAGTTAATCATTCTCAAATGTTATGATTGAAGATGCACATGATAGTCCTTTTTGGGTTATTTTCTGTGTCTGGAAACATTTTGGTAGATAATTTTTAAAATTACATTTGATGTTTTTGCATTTAAATGTGATATTTAAATATTTACCCGTCAGTTTCCAACCGATGAACTCCAAACTTGACAGGTACTTCTGTTTTACTGATTTGTCATGGAATGGTTTGGGTTGGAAGGGACCTTAAAAATCATCTTGTTCTAGTCCCACCCCCCCTTCCCGCTGTAGGTTCTGAAGACTTTGCATATGTAGGTGAGCAGTAATTTACAACACATACAGTTATGTTACATAGTCCAGTTGTCAGCTCTGGGCTAGAAAAAACATTGGTTATAGGTCCTACTGCACTCGGAGGTGTGTTTGCATCCTGTGAGGCCTGGTCTGAGCAGGTTTGCATAGCCCGGGTGCAAACCAGGGATGCTCTGGGGCAAAAAGCGTGAACTGCTGAGCTAGTGTTCATGTCCCAGCACAAAGGCAAGGCTGCAGGAGACAGGCTGCTGTTACACCAGCTAATTGATACAGCCAGCCTGCTCGTGTGCACTGCAGCCCTTTGCTGCAGGGCACGTGTTTGCCTTCAAAGGAAGGGAATCCTGACCATCCGTCCCAAAGGGGTCCCTTGCCCGGGTGGTCTGCCCCCAGTGGCCCTTTTATTCTGTCAGAGCAATGGGAGAATCAAATTGTCTCAAGAGATCAAGAGACCTTCTCCCTTAGGATCTTTCTTGTGCAGTGTTAGCTTTCTTGCATTCATTTAGGAGGTAGAGCAGAGGAGAAGAAAACACCAGACTTCCTAGAATTTTTCAAGAAACGCCATAGAGTCCTCTGCCTGATTTTGCTTCACCAATAGGAAGAATTAGTTGCAAGACACAAAGCCCTAAATTCAGATTTAAACTTTGCAGTGTAACTTAATGTGTTAATAGGGACAAATTCACATCTGTCAGTGCAACTATAAGCAGAAGACTGTCTAGTCCTACGTGTTAATATTAACATGTGTCCAATATCTAATGTGTTTAGTGCTCCCAGCATCTACCTCAAACAGGACCTCTGTTTTAAGGATATTTGCCCATTCTAGCATGTCTTCAAGAAACTGGAATCCCCATTATTAATAACAGAAACATGATAGAGGAAAAAGAAAACTAGAACTAGAGGCGGATGGAGACAAAGAGTGTTATTGGGTGTGTTATGTGTGGAACTAGAGATCTGCTGATTGCATGTGCTGAGCATAGGGACTGGGAAAGAAGTGTGACTTAGAAATGTGAACCTTATATTTCTAAGAATTATTCATTTTGGTTTCTGATGTTTTGGAAATTTTCAGGGATTGTAAAGCATTTTTTATTTTTCTTTTTTTACATAACATATAGAGGCCTAGTCTAGTGATGGTCAGGGTTCTCATATATGTCAATTTGGAGATATAGAGGCAACAAACATCTCTAATGATTCTGGAAATGTGGATTTAATACTTTAAAAATGCCTAGCTGTGGTTTTGCATTTCCACTGTGTGGAAGCCCTTAGGTTCATACCTTGGTTCAGTTATATTTTAAGATGGCAACAACTTCTTCAGTGTTGCAAACGTGTAGGGTCACGTATTACCTGACAGTGACTGACCTGGGCCTTTTTGCATCTGTAGTGTTTCCAGTTGTTACAAGTGACTGTAGTCAGGAATGCTGCTTCAGATCTACTTACTGAAGGAACAAAATGAGTCTTAATAGTGTGCCAGAATGAGAAGAAGGTTGTAATTTAGAGACCAAAAAAGCAAACTAAGAAGTGTTAATTATCTCATCCCTTTGTACATTTGTCAATTTTTAACTGGGCACTATAGTTTTAATGTACAAAAGAGCTCTGTCCCTGTTCCATTTTGTTACCTAATGCCAATTCATTGGTATGGCTGCGGTCTTTTGTCACAGAATAACCTCAGAACTACTTTCTGTGAGCACACTGAAAACCATTTTTTTCAGTTTTGTAAATCAGGATGTTTCAATCCAAATGAGTAATGAGATGGTTTAATCTTATTGAGAAGGCATGTAAAAAAATAAATTACATCTTCAATTATAATGAAGCAGTTTAATTGTGTTATCTTGCGTAACACAGTACAAGGTAAGAATTAATTTTTCTTAAAAAAAAATCTGTTCATTAAGCATTCTTTTTTTTCTGACAAGTGACAAGAATGGGAGATATCTGCGCCCCTCTCTTAGTGAAGCAGCTCTGTTTGATTCAGATTTATGTATTTTAAGTTGTTTTGATACCTAGGTCCTCTAGCTATTCTTCTTTTCCATGTTATAAATATTAATCTTGAGTTATGGGACAGATCTATGCTGTTAGATGAGTAGCATCAGAAGTACGTGATTGAATTTTGTAGAGTGTAATCTTCATGTAGAAGTCAAAAGTGAGCTTCTGCCCCAACACTTTCAAAACAAACTTAAAATGTCATTTAGTCCTTACATAAAAAAAATTAAAAATTATGCTCTTGTGAAGAGAATGAAGAGAGACATTTTGGGCATTTTTAAGTGAAGTAACTGACATTGGTATGCATTACTGATAAGCTTATGATCAATTTTGTTGGGGGAATGCCAACAGGAATGAGTGTATGGTAGTGGAGAACTTGGAACTAGGGATTGCAGTGGGGCAGTGAACACAAGTCAGAAGTAGCAGGCATGACTCAAACACGAACTTGTTTTGCAGCTAAATGGTGCTGTCATTTACTGTAGATCAAGGATACAAGCAGAGGTTGTGTTCCATTTGGTAAATGTTTGACATCCAGTTTCCTTGCCACCTGGGTTCCCTGTCTGACCTCTTACTGGTAGTACTCGATCTCTGCCAAGGTCTAACCTCTATTTTAGTGTTATGTGAAGTACTTACTGTGTGCTTATATACCTTAATATAATTTGGACATGATCCAGTAAATCGTAACAGTTAAACACAGTTCCTGCATAACACAGCCCTCTGAGGGTGTTGAAGGCTGAAGTGTCACAACATCCTCACCTTCTGTTCCGTGTTGGTTGCTGTCCTGCACTGGGCCGTGGGTGGATCCAAGCATCGCTACAAACTGAGGGAGATGAGACACTGCTATGACAAACTTCTAGACAGAGCCCAGCTGACAAAAGCGACTTCTTCATTTCCTACCCCATTTTCCTAACCTTTGCAATGGCCTGCCTCTGCCTGGCTCTGGGGTACTGAGTTTCACATAGATATTTATAAATAGAAATAACTTGTTCGAGTAAATGGAGATAATGGCAATGTAGTTAAGATTTTCATAAATGCATCAAATACAGCAAAAAAGTATCGCTTTCTTTTATTAGGAAAAGGATTACCACTTGAGTGCAAAGAGGCCTGAGTTGCATTGAGGGATATATTCATGCAGTTGCTCTTCAGGCTGAACAAGGATGCAGAGGTCAGTGCATCTATTCAGTGCTTAAACAAGATCAGAGCAATGCTATTAAGAGAAATAGCAGAGTTCATCAATTTTACTCACTTAAATCTATTTGATATTATAATTTGTTTTCAGCAGTCTCCTAGAGTTAACCTACTTTAGTTTCCTTGCGTGTGCCCGGCAGCTCCAGAGCCAAGTGCCTGAACCATATGTTTGAGAGCCATGTGGTGATGCTGAGGCATCAGCCGGGTGGGACAGGGAGTGGTTGGTAACGAGGCCAATGCAGCCTCGGGAAAAGGGGCAAGTAGGCATTTGGAGGAACATCGTCTTACCCTCTATTTTACTTAGATCCAAAATACAAACCTGTTTGAGACAGCCCTTTTGACAGGTAATTCTGGGGCTGAGGCTGGGAGTTGTTCACTGAAAATATTCTGTGTTTCTCAATACAATTTGGAGAACTGTTCTGTGAAAGAATATATTTGAGGGATCTGTTGTCAGGGAGGCATGCACAGTCCTAAACTCTGTGTTGTTTCTGTCTTTAATTTTAAGGATTAAGGGATAGATGTCTAGGTCTGCTCAAAAGATTAATGTAGAATTAATGTATCACATATGTATAACATTAATCAGTACAAATTTAGGTTTAATTTTTTAAAATACTGACCATCCACTTGAGCATGTTGTAATACTGCATTCTTGTTTTGTACAGCATCCATCATAAGGTAACTTGCTAAATGTGTTACAGGATTAAATGACAAATGGTGTGGGGTTGCTTTGTTTTTTATTTTTTTTCTAGATAGGTTTTATTGATGGTAGTTAAGGACCAAATAAACTTTGGAGAAATTTACTGCGTGAGTAGGGTGAAGTGCGAAGAGCCAGTACAATGGTAGACCAACGCTTGTGAAATCTTGCCACATAAATAAGGCTAAAAGGGTGTGGATTTATTGTGGAAGGTTTTGGAGGGGTGGCACTTTGCTTCCTTGTTTTATTAGCCGGTGTGGTATGCGTTCCTGTGCCATGGGGCAGTTGTGTCTGCCATTGCACGATTGCCTTGCCTCCTGATGAGACACAGTCTCAATCAAAAGTGTGCACAGCACTGCCATGGAAGCAGTCTGTTGCATTTTTGAAACACGCCTTTTAATGGGTGCCACTCTATCCTGTGTATTCTGCAGTTTTAATGTAAAAATATTGCATAGTCTCATTATTTTAATATGTTACACATGTAATTGGGGGATATATAAAGCTTGAATTCTAAAGATAAGTTAATAATAAACAAAGAAGTTATTGCCTGAAGTACTCAAGAAATAGATTTTTTTCTAATGAGATCAAGAGAAGTAAGTGGTGTTGAGGTTTTTTTTACCTAATGAGGAGTTGTCATCTAGCTGCAAAATAAGCTGAGAATTATTGACTTCGAGGAAGATAGCAAAGCATCAGTGCCAATTATCATTCTATGACCTTTCACTGCATAATTAACGGTGTTTAGGATGGCTACAGAGTAGACTATTAGTGTGAGCTTACTTCACTGGGATAGAAAAGCATTGACAGTGGTAGAAGATCGGTCCCTACAGGCCTGATTCCAGTGAATTCCTTTTATACTGATGCTTTGCTTATGTGCTTTGTGGCAGTATCTGTGTTCTGGAACATATGCCACCCACGGGTTTTGTATGAAACAGTGCTGTGGTGTTGGTTTGTAAGTTTTTTCCCTCTGCAGGAAACTAAGGAGCAAGGAAGGATGTAAGAAAAATGTAGAGAACACCTCACTTGAAATGCCTGCTCAAAGCACAGATGAAATAATCTAATCTTCCACTAGTGTATAAATAAGCCTTTTCTGTGATTGCCCCGTGGGTACTGTGCAGTAGCAGATGAGGAACCAAGTGATTGCCTGATTCTCTATGGGAGTAAGATTGACTTACATAGTGACAGAAGTGAGAGATGGAGTGCTCTTGAAGGAATTATTTGTTAAAATGTCATCCATATTTAGCATTAGGCTAAAGAAGTGTAAAAACAAATGTAATTTGTTGTTGTGAAAGAATTGGGAGATGTGCTTTTGCTGCAGTTTAAGCAAGTTTGGAATTGTGCATTTCAATCTACTCAGATATTGTGGTGGGTTCTTATGTTTTGTGGGGGTTTTGTTGTTGTTTGTTTACTTGTTGGGTCTTTTTGGTGTTACTGAGATTTGTTAAATGTGACCTGATATACAAGAAAATAATCATAGTGAAATCTCTGGAGATGTTTTAAATGGTGTACAGAGGGAAAAGTAATTAGAATGCATAAGAATTTCTAAATGTCAGGATACATGAGTAAATGTAACTTCATAATTTGTAGTGTTTGCAGTTATTTATGTGTATTTATAAGTTCAGAAAATATTGTATAAGATAGCCATTCAAACTATGTTGCTGTTAGGAAAACAAACAACTTGAAATATTGCCAATTTTACATTGTAAAGAGGAAGAGATCTGCCTATTACCAAATATTAATATTTTCACCAAACAATGCTGGACTACACAGAATAATGTAGATCAAATGCATGCAATAATACATACATTTTATTATAAATGCTGTAATGTACCATTTTGAGGTTTTTCCCCAAAAAAGTATGTGTATAGGCAATAGAAACACTTGATAAGGGGGGAAAGCATGGACACGGCCTCCATTAGCTGTTGGCTTTTCTCTCCTTCAAATAAGTTAGCCTTTAAAATATAATCGGACTGTAGGTAATTATAAGGTGTATCTCAGAGTTTGCTTAGAAAATAGTTTTGAGCTTTGGCCTCATTTATTCCAGTGCCATTCAGATGGCAATGCTCATAAACACCCTTTAAATGTTCCTGTTCCTTGCTGAGTGTGTAAATTTTCCATGTATTCCAGCTGCCAGTGTAGCTAAGGGATGTGAGCATGTGAGAATCAGGATCATGTTTAGGGTTGCAAAGCATTACATTTCTGACCTGTGTTACAAGCTGAACCTGGAGAGATTAAAGCTCTCAGATTTTACAAACACACTCAATAAGCACAGTTCTTTTATTAAGACTGTTAGTCACAAAATCATAGAATATGCTGAGTTGGAAAGGATGCATCAGGATCATCGAGTCCAGCTCCTGGCCCTGCACAGGACACCCCAAGAGTCACATCATGTGCCTGAGAGCATTGTCCAAATGCTTGAACTCTGTCAGGCTTGGTGCTGTGACCACTTCCCTGGGGAGCCTGTTCCAGTGCCCAGCCTCCCTCTGGGTGAATTATTCAGCAGTGCAGTTTCTAATTCAGACTAATGTAAGTGTACCAAAGCGAGAATAGCTATTACTGGTCTAATATTTTATCTCTTTATTACAGCTTCTTGATGCTAACAAAAAGCTATAGATCTAAGTTTCAGACTCTGTAGCAGTTTCTCAAGGTGATGACTGGTTTTTTGTTCTTTTTTGTTTGTTTGTTTGTTTGCTTGTTGTTTTTTTCTTTTTCCCCCTCTTTGTGTCATAGCATGTGACATATTTTCTAAAGTAAAATTTTATTGCACTATCTACTGGCTGAACCTTGTGTTTAAAAAATACAGTTTTCCCCCTAAGATCATTTCCTAGTACTTATTTAGGTATAGCAAGGGTTCCAGGTGATAACATACCAGTTTCTTTCCATGATAAAATACCTCGTATGTAAACCACGGCATCAAGGTGTCAAGCAATTTAAGCACCTATTTCTTGCTCCTCTAATCTTATATATAATGAACCTGACACATTCCAGGATTTCAGCGCTGCTCAGTGCTCAGATTTGCGCATACCTTGGAGTTAAATCCTAGATTCAGGGAGGAGACAAATTCATGGTAGATTGGCTTAATTCCTTTTTTGGTGACAGATGTGTGGATCAGAATAGAAACTGGACTGTTAGGCTAAGTAGTAGGAGGTGTCTTTGTGGATTGAATGCAAGCGATGTGGTCAGAGAGACTTGTTAAATGCTTTTGTCCTATGGTGCACTTGATTTCTTGGAATTTTTGCGTGTTTTGAAATCCTTTTATTTGTTTTTTCTAACTATGTTGTGTGGAGAGGGTGAGATGACAGAGCAATTATATAGTTTGGATCAAAAATTTGTAGGTATAGTATATGAAAAGAACATTTTAATAAGGGCAGGAACTGGTGTTTTGTGTGGAATTTTTATAATTACAGTAATGTGGTCTAATAATGTGAAACTTCTTATTAAGTGGCTGGCGTAGTTTTTTAACTTACAACTTTTTTTCATTCCTGGCTGAAGAAAGAAATTGTAATAAACTCTGTAAGGAGATTTCAATGGTTTCTGATGCACTCCAGCAGAGCAATTTCCATCAGAACCAAAAGAAAAAGTGTGCCCCGGTGTCTAAGGGCTGCTCCTCTGCCACATGAAAACATCCATTTATAGAAAGTGGAGCTATTAGGGCTCTTTCCAAGTTGAAAAATACAACGGGGAAAAATGTATTATCAGAAAGCTTCAGGCGTTGTTGTTGTTTTTCCAACGATATGCGGGCAGAGAGATTTCAGAAATGGAGTATTACGGCAGGGCACAGCCATTTGCGGCAGCCTGGTGTCAGGGAGCAGGGCTTTGCCTGCTCTCCAGCCCTGTTAGGAATGGTCACATTGCTGTGGGTGCCGAGCTATGGGCTTAATTATTTTGCCTGATTTGACGACTAAGTGACGTTAAACATTATCTCCCAGGCACAGAGATACTTCTTAACTGCATCAGCAGCGTTTAACACCTTTGCTTGCTTGAAAGACTCTAGCAGCTTTGTATGACATCTGTGTAATTTTCAGGGAAAGCTATGGTTTCACTGAAATAAAAATCATAGCTATTGTGGGCTAATTTTTACTCTGGCACATGGAGGTGGATGGCCAATGATTACAGAGGGTTTGCATCTGCTTTTTTTTCAGGCTTGAAGTTACCATGTTACCCTTGCTCCCACTGACATTCACCTTGTTTAATTTCTTGTGTGTTGTAAGGGAACATATTTCCTTCCCCAATTCATTAATTCGTGATGAAACTTCAACTGAACTCCAAAGTGTTAGGAAATTTAGGCAGATGAATAAATGCATGAAAGTTCCAAAGACAGAATTGCTTGTCTGCCAAGATACTTCCCGTGATTAAAAGATGCTGTCATTTAATTGAAATAAATTATTGCTTAAAAATCACCAACCAAAGACTCAGTAAAATGACTTTTAGGATTAGCAGTCTTTTAAAGACTACAATACACCTCTGAATAAAATCCATATTTATTTTATATGTCAAATTAAATGAGACTGTTAAAGAGTTTTTGCACTTTGCCCATATTTCATATTGTTTGCATGGCCTACTTTTGAACTTACTTAAATTAATATAGTTAGAACCAAGTCTTCTGAAGATAATGTAATAACTGTAGCAAATAACTGCTGTAAGGAAGAGGAGGCTTTGGCATGTATATGTAATATTAAAAGAATTCTTCATGAAACTACTTTCATAATGAACTATTCAAAAACGTCACTTACAAACTAAGCCACAAGATGAAACTTTGGGAAACTCTGCCATGAAAAGAAATCCCTGTTACTGTCGGTAGTGTTAATGGCTACTGCCCACGGTGCGTTCGATGTGTACGCAGTCACGGGTCTGGTTAAAGCTATGGGCTAAATCACCTTTTAGTCAAGCTAGAAGTAAGTGGAATTCAATGCCCTTCTTCACAGTGATATCTAGATGTGGTAGGAAGATACATGGATACCTAGGAAAGCCAGATGATGAAGATTATTATTTTATTACAAATTTAAGCTGAAGGTTGCGCATGTGTGTGAGCACACAAACCAAGAAACTAGGACAAGAAGAATGGAAAATCAGCAACTGAGTAAGAGAAGAGGTGTGAGTAAGGCCTCAGAAGATGCAAAGATGTGCCCTTTGTTATAAACCACCCTGGGGAGGCAGCTCTGCAGCTCTGATCAAGAGTGAGCTCACAGTGCAGCCAGCCCAGCCAGGGCCTTGCTGCTGCAGCAAGGGAGATTTCTGGTGCCTTCCCTGCATGCACCCCCTACCTCGCCTGCTTGCCCCTGATGGCAGGGTGAGATGGTTTAACTCGCTCATCAGGTGGAAAGAAATCACCTGAGTACTTTTCTACTTTTTTATTGTTTCAGCCTACTCACCATGGGATCAAATGACTGTCAAAACCAGCCTTAGTGAGAGGGTGGCAGGAGCAGAAGGTCAGCAGCTCTTGCTCTCAGCAGCAGCAAGGTGCTAGTTCAGCTTCAGGCCTGGGGATAAGCAGTGCTCGCAGCTGCCTTAAGGGCATGGGTGGAAAAGTGCATGTGGATTGTTAGAACAACTCATCTTTAGGCTTTCTCTGCTCGCTCTACCTTTATATTTTTCAGCAAGTGCCAAGAGTCTAAAGGAAGACTCAACAAAACATCAAAGTCTATGATATGATAACTTTCACCCTAAAAGTTATGGGCATTTAGACTGTCCGCAGGGGAGACAGGGGTTACATGAATAACTGTATCTAGTTTTCCCTCTTGAGCACAGGCTCACGCTGCTTTTATTGAAGGTCTTGTGCTTGTGAGGAGAATCATAGGATGGTTTGGGTTGGAATGGACCTTAAAGATCATCTAGTTCCAACCTCCTTTCACTATCCCAGGTTGCTCAGGGCCCCATCCAACCTGGCTTAGAACACCTGAAGGGCTGGGGCATCTACAACTTCTCTGGGCAACCTGTTCCAGTGCCTCACGTCTGAGTAAAGAATTTCTTCCCTAACATTTAATCTAAATCTCTCCTCTTTCAGTTTAAAACCATTCCTCTTATTTCTATCACTATCTGCTGTGTAAAAGTCTCTCTCCCTTTTCCTTATAAGCCCCCTTTAAAGTACTGGAAGATTGCCAGAGGTCTCCCTGAGGCCTTTTCTTCTCCAGGATGAACAACCCCAACTCTTTCAGCTTGTCTTCATAGGAGAGGTGTCTTGTCTGTGCAGAGGACCAGGTGGGGTGTTATGAGAGCAGAGTAGAGGGTCACCTCCCTCAACCTGCTGACCCTCCGATCTGTGAGTGCACACTGTTCACTTTCAGACCAGAGAGTGTTGCTGGACACATGACACCGAAGTAGCAGAAGTTATCAGACCTGGGAGAGCTGGAACACAGACGCCAGTTCCCAGGTGTTCGTGATCTAAGGAAAGGCAGATAAGGTGGCAGTATCCTCTGTTTCCTGTGGTGATGCTGTCTGGCTCATCCCCACCCTGGTCAGGCTGTCTCAGTCCCAGCTGACTCCTTGTGCATGTCCAGTGTGTACAGAGATGGCAGAGTGGTAGCTCTGACAGTGAGATTCGGTCTTCTGAGTCTCTCGTGCTCCTCAGGCTGCTCAGTGTGTCCTCACGGCATCCTTCTTAAAGACAGCTAAATGGAGCAGTGAGTGACAGTAGTTCACCCTTCTCATTGTCTGTTCGTCACTTAGATGTCAAGCATCAGTAATTGTGTCATTTCCCCTTGCATTAACTCTTTTGTTTTACCAGAGGAGATTTTAGCATAGCCTTTGAATAGTCTCAGATTTATTGGTCTGGATGCACCTAATCTTCCCAATGCTCGCTGACTGTTCACAAATGATGGTATGCAATAGGTTGAAATGGATTTTTTTGCTACCTTGAGCAATTCAGAGTGCAAACTCCTGAGAAGACAACATCGTGTTTAGAAAGGAGAGGCTTTGAAAGCCCAGTGCAAATCATTACCACCTGAACTAAGAGTAACTGGTAGAGAAGTAAACTGTTGTCTTGTGTGTGTGAACAAAATTTAACTTTGACAGTGATTCTTCACTACAATTAACTAAAAATGCTGGGAATTGTAGAAACTTGTCTTCTACTCTGGTCCCAGAAAAATGCTTGTTTTAGAATTTGCTGATCACAATGTTGGGTTGAGCAATGAATTAGGATTTTATACATAACTTTGTGAGCCTTGAATCCACCACGCCCACCTCACAAACAAGGGCTGGATTTTACCAGTTCAAAGCCTATATAGAAATAAAATGAATGGCCTAATGGCAAGCTACAGGTCGATATGAGGATCAGGAATACAACAATATCCCCTTGTCTCTTGCAGAAAATAATTCAGGCAAGTGAATGCACACACTGCAGTTTAGCAGGCTGGGTTTTAATGCTGTTCTTACCACACTCTTCAGCTGCACGTCTGCCGACTGGCCGCACTCCTTAAGATCTTTAAAAATTTTAATTAAAGAATGACTAAATTTTTGCTTTTTATTACCTGCACTGGGTGGGTGATAGGAAGCTGGTTATTCCTGACATACAAAAAAGTGTTAGTTATTGATTCTCTCCCTCTCCTTCCCTCCCTCCTCTCCCTTCCTGGTCTTAGAATGTTTGCTGGACACTGTGGGACATGGGGAAGAGTTGTACAGAAGCTAGTAACAGCTCCTGCATGCTGCTGTTCTCTATAAAGTTATTTGTCTGGTGACAATCCTAAAGGTTCTTGTGTTGCTAATTTATCAGTCAAATCAATATAGGTAACACTCAAGAGTATGTGAGTGTCATGAATATCTGGGACCAACATCTCAATCATATTTAGTGGAAAACAAAAAAGGGGAAAAAGATCATACTGATTGTACTATATAAAGAATAGAGGCAGCATGTCCTGGTTTTTGTCTCCTTATACTAAAAAATTTCGTATTCAAATATCTTTAAAAATACATTTTTCATCCAGATACTGCAGTGTGTTGGACCATTTCCTTTCTGTTTGAATGCCAACATTTGAGAATGCTAGATCTGAAAAAGCCTTGTGTAAACTGCACTGAATAACAGAGCATACGGTAATGAGGCAACATACATGATGTTCTCCCAAGTGAAAATGATACAGAACGCTCAGTAAAAGAAATTTGATGTCTGTTAGAAATCCAAATTAGCAGTGTGACAAGGCTGTCTTATAAAAATATTCCACAAGTTCTCAAAATTCCATCACAGATGTGGTTTCTCAGAGGATATTTCCTGCATGTACATCTGCTGCAGTAGCACGACTAGCTTCTTCTACTTATTTAGATGTCTCAGGTTGTACCCTTTGAAGAGGGATGCCAGTAGTCACCGGGAAAGCAGGACAGAAGTGTTGATAAGGTGCCAAGAGTGTTGGGTTAGACATAGGTCTGAGCTTGGGACCCAGTATTAGGGAAGCTGGGATACACAGGAGACTGTAGGATGAGCAGGAAAGCATGTAGCAGCTGTATGGGCAGAGACTCGTGTCTGCTGCTCTTTATCAGAAAAGATTGTGATTATGCTTTTTTTCAGTTGGGCTCTGTAAGCCTAGCCCTGGGGAGAGAGTATGCAGAAGGCAGGAATGGGGAAAGATTTTCAACAGAGTGTGAAGGAGAAGGATTGGAGTGAAAGTAATTGAGATGTCTCAGGGCAGAAGTGGTGCTAGGGTTAAGGAGTACTCAGGAAAGAGATGGAAACTATACATGATAGTACATTCTTGCACACACAACTGACATCTGCTATTTCCCCTCCTATTTTAAACAGATGGTAGGAAATCAAAAGAATTTATTTGATTACCTGAAGGGAGTCATTCAAATTAGATCTGTCCTTAAAGGGCTCACAATCACAATTTAGACGAAGAGTATTTTAGCACGGATTCACTCAGTGATATTTTTGTCTGCCAGGATTGGTTCAAGGTCTCTTACCTTATCTAATTTTACCGTCTCTCTGTTCCTAGCCAGTTTGCTACTCCCAGTCTAAGTCTTCCCAATACTATTTTCACAGATCTATAGAGTATAGTACTCATCTAAAAGGCAAGATCCTAAGACTGGAAAAGGATTTGCATTTTAGTGTTTTCCTCTTGTCTCCTGACTAGCAGGAACTCCAGTGTGAAACATTGCGCTCCCTACAGCTGGGGAGTGAGGTGATGGGGATCAAGTATTTGGTCCCACAAGATGCAGCATATTCTGGCGACTTCTGGGGTTGTCCCAGTTCAAGGAACGGTCCTGAGAAAAGCAATGAATGATATTAGGAGTGTTTATTCTAAATCAGATCCCACTTTTCTGCTCTGTTTACCAAGATTAGCAGATGCCTTCTTTCCAGGAATATAGCCTAGACAATCTGGTGTTTTCTAGGAGAAGTTGTAATTACAATAAGTTATAAATACCTTACATGATTATACTATTTCAATATTTCATTTAAATTATTACAAGGGATATTACTATCACAGCTTTCACTGAGCTTTCATAAACTCTGACTTGCCAGGAATTATTCTGGGACCTTGGCAAAAGATGACACATCCTGTGTTTGTGGGTTAATAGATATTGTCATAGTACTTTTCCTTACCAGTTAGAAATTGCTGGCTGAACATAAGTATGTAAAAATGAAAGATGATGTCACTTGCTTGACTAAATGATGTTTAAAAAACTGATTTTTTGACAAATTGAAATTAATCTATTTAGAAAAATTGTGGCAAAAGAGTGTGATATTAGTACAAGGAGAACAATTGTCTAACTATCCATAACAATCTATAAGTAATACTCTTTATAGTGGCTGAGAACAAACTGTGATGGAAATGTAATTTAAAAAAGGCAAAACAAAAAGTTCCAAATAAAATATTGCATGAGAGCCAGAGAGCACACTGTTGTTATGTGAAGATTAATGATGCCATTCTGTCTCAAGCATTTTATATGTATTCCTGTTGCTGTCTTAAGTAAATGCTAGCCAAAATAATTTTCTGCTTTCCCATTGCAAAGGGATTCTTATTGGTGATGGAAAGATGTGATACAAACCTTAGGCTCAAAAGCTTTATCTGCACAGCTTCATTCCAAAAATGGTGTGAAGACCCTATTTCTTCAGTGATCATGGGTACTGCTTGAAATAAAGACCTTATTAAATCAGTGCTGGAATTGCTGCTGGGTCTGCAACTAGAATTAGCACTGCATTGGAGTCTACTGTGAATAGACATGGTGTTGTGAGGTTGGCTGATTTTGCCTTTCTTGCTTTGCTTCAGCTCTTGTGGCAACTTATTATTGAAATATAACAATTAATTTTGCTTGAAAAGGACCTCTGGGGATCATTGGGTCCAACATCCTGCTCAAAGTGGCTGATCTTGAAGCTCTCTCAGGCCGCTCAGGGCACTGAACTGTCAGGTGTTGAAAATTTCCAAGGATGGAGGTTTTCCCAAGCTCTCTAGTTAACCCGTTCCAGTCCTTGATCACTCAACTTGCCCTTTTACCTCTTAAATCTAATCAGAATCAGTCTTGCTGAAACTCGAGACTGTGAGCATGTCTGTAAGGAGAGTCTGCCTCCGTCTATATTCCCCCTGTTAGGGACTAGAAGGCTGCCCCAGTAGCCTTCCCTTCCTGAGGCTGAAGGAGCCCTGCTTCTCCAGCTGTTCCTCATGCATCACATGCTCCATCACACTTTCAATGTTCCTCCTGTTTATCAGAATTTCCTCTCTATCCAAAGACTCAAAAATGAGCAGGCTGCTTGAAATGCAGCTTTGACAATGATGACTAAAAGGGAATAGTCCATCCCATGAAACCACTAGCTATGCTTTTGCTAGTGCAGAGCAGTCTGCGCTCACTACTGCATAGCCCTGCTGCTGACATACATCCAACTTCTTGTTGTCCAGCCTCCCTCTTTCCTGTCTCAGGGTGCTGCCTGGCCTGGCAGTCCCCAGCCTGAGCTGTTGCATGGTGCTCTTTGCTCCTCTGTGTGCGACTTTGGTATTGCCTTGATGAAATTCGTGAGGGTGCTGTTAACACATACCTTTGGGCTTGCCAAGGCCCCAGGGAAGGGCAGCACAGCCCTCCTGTGTACAAACATAAGAATTTAACTTGGCTGAGTGCAGATAAATGTGTCATGAGCAAAGGACTTCAGTTTGCTGTTCCAGCAGCTTCCCTGAAGGAGAAAGCTGTGTCCTTTGGGGATCTGGGGAAGGCAAATCTTGGCCTCTGTCCTGTTCCACTTGGCCCCACAGTTTGTGGGGTTGTCATGATGCTCCCTTGAGCTCATTCAGCTTCTGCATTTTTGTACTTTGCAAGAAGTTCCTGGATCACAAATGTCAGCAATTGCAGATTTCCAAGGTTATATTACCTGTTTTTCTGGCTTCTTATAGAGTTAATCAATGACTTTAAAGGAGGGGTTTCTCTCTGTACATCACCAAACTGTTTGTTCAGAGATCAGTGGCATCAAGGAGTTAAGTGCTTTTAGATTCAAGTCTAAAAAGGAAGGTAGGTCTGACAAGAACTGGCTGGCAGGAGTTGGACTCAACATAACAAGAGGGTTAGCTGACTTTGACCTTTGTGTTTACAGCATTAGCTGATATTTAGAGCCTCATGTTTGTGTCTCTTCTCAGCTTGAGATAGTCCAGTCTTGCCACTCAGAAGGGGTTGTTCTTTTATTTTTTTAACTGTCAGGTCCAAGATAGGCTGGACAACACACACTTCTGTTTTCTTGCTAAAGGTGTCTGGAAACTATTTGAGTTAAATTAGAAGCATTCCTCTGTCTGGATCATCAAGTGGAAAAAAAGGTGTATTGGTATATTCTTCTCAAGTCCTTGATGCCTTGATGTTTTGGTGGGTTATATTAAAAAGAAAACAACTGTCCCATGAAAAATAAATATTTTTCTTTAAGCAGAAGAAATACTTTTTGAAGATTTAACTATAAAGGTTTTCTTAAAGTTGGAAGTCACAGAGTGAGTAATGTTAATAGAAGTACTTAGAGAAATTCTGTGAGGTTTTAAATGGGCTTATTTCTAAATGGAAGGCAATTAAATTATTTATAACAGATTAAAGATGTGCCAAAATCACTTCTGACTTATTATTTCTAAATTGTGTCACTTTTGACACAGATACCTGATAAAAATGTCATTGTTTCTAAAGGTGTCCTTTATGCTGCACTAAAGCTTCACATCAGCTTATTTTCATAGGTCTTACATAACTTAGTCATATTGTTTTAAATATTTTTGGTTAAGTGGCATTTAGAATCATAGCACCCTATTTGCTAGACACTAAGAATTTGTAATTAAGAGCTTATCCAATATCTGCTGGGCATGAGAAGGTACAGGAACTAATGCTGATAAATGTTTTTGAAAAGGCCAAGCTAGACTGTCAAATGATATTTCAAGGTGCATGTGCAAATTTATCAGCAATGATAAATCATGGATTAGAAGGTAAATTCTTTCTACTCAGTGAGGAACATGGGAGTAACCAGTATAAGTTGCTCCTAATGCACCTGGTGGAGTTAATGCACAAACAAGTTGAATACCTATCAAAACAAGATTACAGAGTCTCTTACTGTCAGGAACTAGTCAAAAGAAGAATTAGTGCTTTGTTAGTGTGAGCTAATCTGTTTCCCCTATGTTGTGGCATAGAGTAGAGGTATGCAGGACTCAGAAGTTGATTATCAGTAGGCTGTGTACCCAATATTAAGTGCTCAAAAGCCTTTTGTTGATTTGAATGTTAAAATGCAAACTTGGGAAATAATTTCTCTGAGTAATACTGCAAATAACTCTTGTAGTCTAATTTTCCTAAATTTGTTTTCTATTGTGATCTCAATTAATTAATTATGTTCATATTTGTTTCTAATGTTTATGGTTGAACACACACTGTTCATAGTTTATGAATAAAGGAACTTTACAGAAATGGTTACAACACAGTGGAGGAAGCGATGGACAAATTTTCTCTTTTCCTTCCCATACTGTTATCATAATGAATTTAAAGCATGAGGAGTTCTGAAATCTGGAGGTGTACTTGTTTTGTCATATCTGCATATCTGTGGAAATATTCTGAGCTTAAAGAAGTCAATAAGCTTTTATGGTTAGGGGAGACAAATGACACTCTTCCCCCCCTTCCAACTCTGGCATGTTTGCATGCTAACACATCACATGCCACCCAAATCCATGTTAACATTTGTGATTCATCCATATCCTTGCTTCTCTCTCCTCTTCTTTGCTGTGGGTGTGAGTCTCCTATCTTCCAACTCCTACAGTAGCTTAAACTGCATTTTGAGCACACTGGAAGAGGGTACTCACGCAGTCTTCCATCAGTTTGCATATAGCAGTGTAAGTAGGAGGAAGAGGAAGAAATTCTCCCTCTTTTTTTCCACTGGTTTTACTGTTACTAGGGAATATAGGCTCCACTGCACCTGAGGAAGGGGCTGTTCCATGTTCTCATGACCTGGCACCTGAGATGTCACCATGTGCTTCTTAGCTCAGCAAATTGACTTGTGCTCCCAGCTCCATTTGCTGGAGCGGATTTGTTTTGGTTTTGTTTGTTTGTTTGGGGTGAGGGGTTTTTTTGTTGTTGTTGTTTGTTTGCTTACGGATTTCTTTTTTGAAGATTAGTATGTGAAACTCTGCTGGCAAACTGTCCTGTTCTTGAAGCTGAGATGTGGGGTGTTTGAAAAGAGCATTTCCTTTTAACTGCTGTGCTGTCCTTCATCCTCAAAGCATACCAGTCAAGTCAAAGCTCCAGGAAAAGCTGTGGCAACCAGCAAGGCTGTTGACTTTGTCCCTCCTCTGTCCTTGCCCCTGCATGCACATGCTGACACACACATGTACGTACACATCCTGCTTTGACAAAGTGGAAAAGATGGTGTGAACCCATCCATTTAAATGTGGGGTCAGCAGACATATTCAAACAACTGTTAATATTAGTTGTAATTTGTCAACTTGCTTTACCTGAAGTGGGAACCACTTGCATAAACTCTTCTGATTGGGCTGTGGAAAGGTGGCAGCCAGGTGATATATTTCTGACTACAACCTCAGAACTTCTCTTGCCTCTACTGTGCCATCTGGTCTAGGGCACTGGAGTGTTTCTGCTTGTATTTCATCAAAGCTGTGAAATCCTAGTCTTGCTAGTATACATTCCCACTACTGGTTTTAAATTAGATGTTGTGCCTCCCTCCTGCACCAACATTTTCCCCAGCTGCCGATTTACGCAATTTCCAGTAACCAACAGAAAACTTATTTAGATCTCTTTTACTGCACCACTACTTTTTACTAGAAGACTTAATGACAGAAGACCCTTTCCTCCCCTTGAGACACTCTGAGTGTCATATCAAGTAAGACATTTGAAATCTCATGAGGTATTCATAGCACTGGTTCATTTTGAGAATGGTTTCCTTGGACAAGGTCATTGCCAATTTAATATTTCACCTGGTCAGGACTTGCACATTTTCCTTCAGTTTGTTCTCCTAAAAAATGGTAAGAAAATTTTAACTCATTCACACCACTTCCTTTATCTATATGATGCCATAAGAAAAAATAAAACTGATCCAGAGCTGTACAAAGTACTTTTCTTCACTTGACAGTGTAGTGTCAGCCATGCTTGACAGAAAAATTAGAATTATTCTATTAGAATTTTGTACCATTTCAGCCTGTTAAGATTCTGGGTGACAGTCAGTACATGTTTGGCAAAAGAATGTCAAGAATCTGCACTGTTTCCTGTGCAACCTTAAAGCAATTTAGCTCTGTTGAAGTACATGGTATAAGAGGAAGCAGGCTGTCTTGAGGAACTTGATATTTGCATGATTTTTAAATTTACTTTTTTTATCTCTGGGCAGCTTAGGACTGAATGAGTCTGACAAAATCATGGAGATTTTAAGGCAGGGTTATCTTTGTAGACAGATGGAAAAACTTACATGTTTCTCTGTCCAGTTACTGAACTAGTGTGTGAATTTTCTACTATGATGATTCAGGGAGTTTAGTAATTTACAGTTTATTAGAGTTTAGTCAAGCCATTTTTAGTGGAGTTTAGGCAAGTTAAAAAAGTCAATTTACACAGACATGAATTCTACTCATGCATATGAACTTTGCTTGTGGGGTAGCGGTGCCTAGCAGAGCATTACGTGCCAAAGTAATAGCAGCAGTCAGGGAGGTTTCAAATAAAGCCACAGTGTGAAGGCAACTGGGCAAATGACAGAGGATTTGGTAGTTTGGAACTTCCTCATGGTATGTCAGTGAGATTTCTGTAAAGGCTGGTTAACAGCCAGCAGGAATTACTAGCTCAGCGAGAAGTGTCTGAGGGAGTTCGTGTTGGGGTTTGTTATGAAGGAGGACAGTGTGCACAGAGACAAAACAGTTCTTGGGCTCCTGTGTTCATCTTGGGTGGCAAGCAGGCAAGGAGCTGAGGAACAAGTGTTGTGAGTGTGTCACAAGTATATAACACATTTAAGAAACGAAACGAAGAAAATTAGGGTGACCTAATTACGCTAAGATGGGCAAGCTAGCAGATCTAAGGCTCTAGTATGGATTTTGTTTGCAGTTCCCAGACTTGCATTGAATATATTTGCTTTTAAACATCTGGATGGTTGATCTGGGGCCAACTGCAGGTTTGAGCTGTGCTCTCTGTGGGCATTTCACCTGCACTCAGCTCAGCTTTTTTATTTCACTTTTGTGCCATATGGCATTTTTTGGCGGGGGGAGCTAAGGAGAGAACCCCCAAGGGTCAGTACTTCAAGGTGAGTAATACCCTGCTCTTGGCAAGCTTAATTAAGATTTTCTGTAAGGGCTGTAAGAAAAAGAAAGAACATTCGTCATCCTGCTTGTAGAAATCTGTACTACGTTGCTGAATATGAGTGGTGAGGATTTATTTGTCAGTCTGCTACCCTTTCTTGATCTTGCAAAGGAGCACCTGTTTGTTAATCATGTTGCAATTTACAGCACAGAGGAAGTATCTTGCTTTTGTAGCTTTAAAGCCATTGAAATTTAGTGTCCATGTGTGAATGTGACAGGACCACATGTCAGACAGATCCACCATTTCATGTTTTTGAAGTGGTCCCTAATCTCTACCAGTTATTTTCCTGCAATATAAAATCAACTAGATCAAGGTGAGTCTTTAAATAGGGAAAAAACAAATTAAGTTTGGCTTGCAGAAATGCCTGTGACCACCTTGCCTACAGAGCTCATGAAATTGGAAACCTTTTCGAACATGTTTCCACTCCAGTAACTCTCCATACTTCCAGGGCTGATCCTTTCCTTTGCCTCTCAGGCTCAACTTTGAGTCAACTCTCCATCGCAGAGAAGTCCATGACAGCTCAGGTTTTTGTTAGCAACGTTCCTGATACTGATACTGGGATTTTGGGGATTTTTCATACCTGATGACTGGGAAGCACTGTGCCTACTCATGGGCTGAATGTCATCCCGTCTGAGTAGCTGCTGAAATAAAACTTTATTCTCTCCACATTCTCTCTTTTGCCAGGTATTAAGGGGGAAAAAAAATATGGTGCTACCTGTGCTGATACGCACTCTATCCATTTCCAGCCTAAGACTTCTATAAAATGGTGAATTATTGTAGTCTCATGCTATGTTAATTTAAGCCGAATTAAAGCATACCGTGGATTTAATTTGGCTTTTATGGGCTAACTTAATGGTAGCTTATCCAAAAGATCACAAATTATTCCTCATTAGATAAATTAGCTTAGCAGAGCTTTATTCACTATAGACAAAGTTCAACTGTTTTACATCACAGAAAGATTTTAATTAAAAATCATGGACTTGTGATGAAGGCTATTACACCAGATTTTCTTGACCTTTGAGTCAAAAAATTATTTTTTTGCTATTCTTAATTCATTAGGCCCTTTCTAACCTCTTACTTTGTCAGCTGTATTTTAATTCTGATCTCTGTCTCTGTTACTGAAGTTCTTCCTGGGAATTAAAAAAAAATATATAAAAAACCTCTTTTAAACATTTAAACATTTTAAACATTTAAATATTGCTTCAGAAAAAGTCATGCTGGGAGCTACATGTATCACTAAGCGCTCTTGATGTTGACTATCATCCTCTAAAGTAAAAGAGTTTCATCATATTTTCCAAAAATACCAGGTGCTTTCGGACCTTTTATTAAAATTCAAATACATTCTCAAGGATGCTACAGCCATCCTTGTGATAGCTTAAGATTATCTCACATTTTCCAGGTAAATGACTTTCAGAAGTTATAAGAACAGTTCTGAAGGGCCTCGGAGTCATCTGTGCCTCTTGTCATCCCCAGTGAATGTTTATTTAGAAATTTCTGTGGTTGTGAGCACTGAGACATGGGCCCTGTTGCCATATGACAGGGGCGCACAAGGGAGACTTTATTTCAACATGACCCTTAACTAGAAGAATGCTGGAGTTTGTTTTGTTTTTTTCCATATTGCTTCACCCTCAGAATAATATTTGAATTTCATGTCAGAAAAGTATCAAGAAAGATTTCCTTCCGTCCTTCCGTCCTTCTGTCCTTCCGTCCCTTTTCCCCACCCCTACCCCTTTTATAAAAATAAAGCCTTTTTCATGAGTAAGTAGGTCATGGTAAAGAAAGAATTCATATAGCAGACTTCCCCTGCAACTGCTGCTTGCTGAGGGTCAAGTGATTTTTCAAAATATCTTTGCACTCCTATCTTGGATTCAATTGCAGCTTATTACTGAAGAGAGGGGTGCCAAGCATTCTACCATGTATATCACTGGTACTTTAAATGTTTTGCTCTAGTACACCTCTATTTTCTTCCACCTACAAGAACTTCTTGATTTTTATTTATAAATTCAGATTTTTCTCCTTTTATATGCTCTTATTTCAATCCTTTCTTTTATTTACTGCAAAGAGCACTGCTGCAGTTAAAAGGAGTTACACATTTTTAGTATGTAACAATTTTCAGCGCATTGAAAAGACACACTAAGAATTCAGAGATGGTACCCTTCCCTGCATGAGGTGATTTTCCTATTCCCAAAATTGCCTGGGAGAAAAAACCTCAATCCCATTAAAACTGAGTACATAGTTAGTAGTAGGCATAAGGAAAGGAGAAAATTGGTGAAACTATACCTTTGCAGGTAGTTTCAGAAAATTTATTTACAAAACACAGTATGAAGTATGATTTATTATTCTTGTTTGTTCATGCTAAACGTCATATATTTTGCATACTCTAGATCTGGAGAAGAAAATCAAATGTCATGTTTAAGTGACACATCTTTTCGCTTTTCTGAATTCTTCCTTATAGTCTAAAAAGCACAGGGGAGAGAACGAAAAGAAATCTAACAGAAATATTTCAACAGAATGTGACTGTGAAAACATAGGCTATTTATGGTAGTGTAGTAATAAATATTAAATGGTAATAATGAAGGGAAGAAAAAAAAATGAGAAAGTACAAAACTGAAGAATTGACATTAGTGACTCTGTGTTGAACCTGCCAGTGTTGTCTCCCTTAGCTCTGCGTTTTGTATTTGAACTGCAATGGGCAAGTCCCTTGTAAATCTACTACAGCACTTGTCTGAGAGACAGCAAAATAGTCAGTAGATTGCAACAGGAAATTTAAGTGGTAATGATCTTGGGGCTCAAGTGTCTAAAACAATTAACACCTTCTGAGGTTACTTAAATGCAAAACCACAATGGATTTCCTAGCGGCACTTTAAAAAATACTTTGATAAAGATAAAGTCTGAAGATATTTTCCTCAATTACTGAATAATTCAATTAATTCTTTGTTTAGTTAGAAAATATTGTAATATTGAACTTGTTGGTAAAAATTGGAATAGCTGGAGAAAACCAAGCCAGCTTATTCTCAAAACCAGAATATATTATTTGTTTTCTAAATCTATTTGGATATATTATTTTACTGTTCCTTTGGAATTTTATGCTTTTCCATAATTCCACTTATTTCCATAAAACATAATGGCAATGGAGTAGTATAGGTTAGGTTGGGAGGAAGAAGTAAGCAAGGTATTGGTCTCCCTGTTAATACTGAATGTACAAAAATATCTGATTGGTGTTTGAGTACCAGAATGTCAGAAAAAAACAATACAGTACCAAGACTTAGTTTTGTGTTTTATATATTTATGCCATAATATGGAGAATGTGAACATCCACATGCAGCTTTAAGGATACTTGGAAAAATTTCTACTTCAAGATGACATTGTGTGTGGGAACATTCATCCATTCCAATTAATGCAGCTAATTAGAAAACATCTGTAAAACTGTCTTGTGCAATATTTTATCGGATTGGTGCAGAAGTGAATAAAATAAAATGGACTGTATGTTGTGGGTGAACCAATACAGTATGGATGTTATAAAATCCCCTCTGGTCCACGAATATTTGAACTAACACCAATTTGATTCAGGTAAGATGCCAGGTCCAACTGCAGAACAATCCAACAAAACTCAGTAATTTATACTGTGGGACCTGACTAATTGTTCATATTGTAAAATAGGAGTTCTGTAAGGCCCAAATGTTAGCTTTCCATTAGCAAGTCACAATGAGATATTAATGTTTTGAATTCCTGCTCAACTTCTTACAGGCATCCTGGCCAGTGTTACCTGAATTATGAATTTCATCTCTGTATAGACCTAGAACAACTTGTGCATGTGATTAGTTGTGCAGCCAGGAAAAAAAAAAAAAAAGATATAGTAAATCTCTGCTTCACCATGGACTTCCATGGGCTGCAGGGGGACAGCCTGTCTCACCACGGGCTGCAGCGCCTGGACCATGTTCTGCACCTCTTTCTTCACTGACCTTGGTGCCTGAAGGGCTGTTGCGCTCGGTTTTTTTCTTATTTCTCCTTCACAGCTGTTGTGCAGTGTTTTTTTGCCTGTTATTAAATATCACAGAGTTTCATCAGCACCCCTGATGGGCTCAGCTTCGGGCAGTGGTGGAGCAGTTTTGGAGCTGGCCAGAACTGGCTGTCGGTTCTGGGGACAAATGTGGGGGCAGCTCCTGGTGTCTTCTCACAGAAGTCACCCCTGCATCTCCTCTACTACCAAAACTTTGCCACATCAAGCCAATACTTGTGCTATTGAAAGGGAGTGATCTTTATATCACAAACACACAAAATGTTTCTTGAGGATCTTCTGAACTTCTGTGTGTATTACAGTTACATATCAGAAAAAAACTTCACCTTTGTTTCAGGAAAGTCTTCACCTTTCAAGCTGAATGCAAGTTTACTCTTAAAAGAGGAAGTCAAATTGATCTCTGCTACTACTGCATATTTAATCAGGATGGAAACATAGAGTCAGTTTTGATTACACAAGATTTATCTATTTGCTGCATTCCAATTCCATTTCATATTGGAGTTCTTAAATTGGAATCATTCAGTGTAAATGTTATATACTCAAAGAAATAGTAACGAGACTGAAAATATAAGTCATATAATAAAAAAAAGAGTATTATTGGGAAAAGTAAATATACTTCTCTTATAGGGAGAGACAGGAAATCTTTGTTTATCTTGCTTGGTGGACTCAGTTCCAAACAGTGAACCAAGTAAAAAGAAAATGTCATTGAGCAAGAGGCTCAGCTTTCACAAGGTATGTAGACAGTCTCTTAGGAAATGAGGGGACAGAGGAGTGAGAAGTTCCCCTTGCTTTGGAATCAGTGATTAAAGAGGCTGGTGACACCTAAGGCAGAATATGAGCTGTTACATGGGATGCCAAGCATCAGTACCTTAGTGGTAGCACTCTGTGAGCTGTGCAGCAGGCAGAATCAGATAGAGAAGTTGCTAGGTAAAGTCTAGAGGTATGTCAAAGGTGCCAAGGTAAGAGAGTTAATTTACTGAGAAATATTTCACTGAATAGATTAAGTCCTCCTCTGCTGTTTCCACTTCTTTTAAAGCAAAATCAGATATGACTGCTAGTAGTTAAAATGAAAAGATGATAGGGAAACCACATACAGAAAAGCCTACTGTTTGGGATGAGCTACCTTCAGTTTTAAGAGTGAGAAATTTAGTGTAGTTTCTGGAGGGGGTTGCTTTTGTTTTTCAAATGCAGAACATAGGAATGGCTATAGCAGTTTGGACCAGACTTGATGCAAGTACTTGGCACTGTCTTGGAACAGTTGATCAGCTGGAAAGGACAAGATTTTAGTCTTGCTTCCCTAGAATAGTATCCTGGCCACCAATAATCTGTGATTCAGGAGTTTCCTGAGAAAATTGCCATCTCTCCATTAAGAAGTTTTGAATTGTTTTTTGATCTATGAACTAGTCCAATTTAATTTCATGTATTTGTGAACTTTTAGCATTCGTAACATCCCCTGGCAAGACATCTCACACCCACTTTGCACAGTGTGAAGTATTCTAGAACAAATGAAAGGTAGTGCTTTTTCTTTCAATGGATAATTATGTTGTCACCAGATGCTGTGGTTGTCAAAGTGGAGGTTCCAAGAGCAGTTGTACAAACTCCAGCTACAGCGATTAAATGAAAAAATATAATTTCTGGCTTTTAAAGTACCTAAACTGCAGATACTTGAAAACAGAGAGAAACCTCAGGGGAAGTATGCCCGGCCCATACAAAACAGGCAGAGTTTGCTAACTTCATTGACGTTTTTGTAGTTTTGAGCAGTTGTCTCTATGTTCTTCACTGAATTGTCTGTATTTATTGAAGACTTTGAAGAAGTCAATGAAAATTAAATTAAAATAATTGTTGGTGTTCCTCATCTCTTAGCTCCATTTGAGCTGATGCTGTAACACAGTTTCTAAGCAAGATTTTGCAGAGGATAGGAATAAGTCTTTGTACCTTTGTTCTCTCTGTTCAAAGAAGTTTCTTTATATATTTATGAGCATTTAGGGCAGAGTGCTGCTGAAAGCTCTCATACCACTCGATAAAGTTGGATATTTTATTATGCAGATGACAGCTGTTTGTTAGTCCCTCTTTTCATAAAGGCTCTCTAGCATCAATTGTCAGTCGCTCAATAGACACCAAAATAGTTCCTCATGTTTACTTTTACTCAGAAAAAGTATAGTTGTGCCAAAATACAGCTTACTGAGGAACAGTTCAGCATAGCTACCCAACAGCTAAAAACCTAAACATAACCACACATGTGACCAGTGTATCCATCCCTACAATGTTCCTTGCTGTGCAACTCTAACCAGATCGGTTAAATTGCGAGTATCTGCTGTTGTGCTAGCCCTGTAATTACTCAAACCTGTCAATGTTATGGATTTGGCAAAATTTTAATGTATGAGAGCCATCCAAATTTCTGTTCTGTGCACCAAGGATTTGCAGTGCATTATGTTTATGGCCATGAGGATTTTAGTGCACACCCCGGTGCCTCTTTCGCTGTCTGCCAGACAGGCTTCCTGGCAGCCAACAACCCTCACAGGTCAGTCCTGCTGCTTCTCCTGACTTCAGTGACGTGTGGCCTTCACATGGCACATCCTTCTCTCAGCTGCAGAGGGCCTTTGGGTAGATTGGAGGTCTCTCTTGTGTATTCAGCTGCTGTGCCGTTCTCTCCAGAAATGTTTCTTGTCCTTGTGCACCCCTAACATCTCAGGTAGTTCTTCCTCTCTGTGTGTTTGGATCCTTTTCTCAGTGGAGGATTATAGTTTTTATTTGTCAGCCTCTCCTCTGAAGAGGACTCAGGAAGGTTAACACATCAATCCACAAATTCCTTTGACTGGTCTCCTATGCAGCAGTTCATCTGGCTATTTTTCCTAATTAAAATAGGTGCCTCTATGCACACTTTGTCAGGTGCCAGCTGTGATATTAAGCCATCTTTGTCACAGCAAGAGGCAGGACACTTCACAAACCTTTGCTTAGTGATTTGGTTGTATTTTTCCTTGTGAATCTCCCAGGTACTTGACTGTATCAAGTCAGTGTGTTGAGATACACTTAATGTAATTATTTCATTAATATGTATGTTTGCTATTTATATTTGGCTTATTGCTGGCTTTTGGCTGAGACTAAGCACAACAATTAATGTGTTTGGGGTAGGTAGTTCTCAGCCCCTTCTCCTGAAGAAAATTGTGATAAGTAACAAGTCACATGTATTTGAAATTCTAGTTTGGGTAAACGTGTTGCAACCATGGTCAGTGTTTCAATGTGCAGTCGAGTTCAGGGGAAGAGCATAGCTGCCTGGTTTTACATATGGGTTGAAAGTGAGCTGGCTGCAGTTCAGCTCAATGAAGTAGATATGTTAATGACAATTGAGGCAAAAGATCAAAACTTGGTAGCAAAAGCAGTGTTGGCTCCTTCAGGTTATATTTTTCATTATATAAGTTTGTGACTTTTTATTAGGGATTCTTTCCCCTTCATTGCTCTCTGTCATGCTCCAATTAGTAAGACAGCTTCATGTCATCCACATGTGGCCAGGACTTTCTAGCCTTTGCTTTTCAATGTGGATTTTGGTCCTTATGCAGTCTTCTGTTGTACTGTAAATCGATTGCTGCAAAGGGTTGTTCCTGGACCTAGTTGGAGTGACTTGTAGACAACAATTCAAGAAGTCGTTTGATAGTGATATGATGGGAATTTCAGTGATTATTGTCTTTCAACAGCATTGCCCTCTTTTAGGATTAAATATGTAGGGTTTGGAAATTGAAGACCATGAGCAGCAGTGGTGGCCACCTGAGATTTCTGAAAAAGTGCAGTTGTTCAGAGGGCTTCAGGTGCTCACTAAGGATCCATTGCTCAGACTAGAGGCAGGAGGAAACCTTTTCTACTGCTTGTCTGTCTGGCTTGGTAGGGCTATTATTTTTATCTGAATGTTTATTTTTTAATGCTTTTGACAGACTGTTCTGTTGCTTGCAGGGAAGAATGTTATACACAGTGTATGTTGTGAAATGTGACATTAAACAAATGTGAAAGTCTGCTTTCTCCCATCTTTCTCATTTTTCCTTTCATTTCTGTCCAGTTGTGGCCAGCCACAGTATTAAGTTCTTATTCTTTATCTCTGAGACATACTTTGACTATTGGAATGGTTTTGCCCAAGGAGTAGGCAGAGTCTACTATAATTATTCATGGTGGCCTAGAAGAGAGAGAACTGAGACTGGTCAGGAGGAAAGCACAAAGGTGAAAACATGGTAGGCTTGTGACTGGATCACATCAAAGAGAAGCCCAGGTGTTGTTGTAGGTACTTTTGATTGATCAGTACTATATCTCGGTGGTGTGAACCTTTCATTTTGGGAGAGATGAACAAACATTTTGGCATGCCTTCGCAAGAGAATTGCTGTGTGATTGAAAAGGGTTGTTGTCATGCTAGTATATTCATAACCATGAAAAGATCAAATAAGAAAGAAAGACCTTATACTAATGCCAATTCTGGACCTCCCAGCGAGTCAGCCTACTGGGACCCATAATTGCTTAAATTTACTGCAGTGAGGAGCATTTTGTAGTTAAAAATGCATCAGTGTTTTGTGATGTAAGGGTGGGTTTTAGTGTGAATTTTACTTCAGATAACACGCCATAAGTTTTTATAATTTAGAACGCAGAATTTTATTTATCCGTAACTTTTCACAGGCCCTCCACAGACTGCAACTTCAGACAGTTTTTTTTATTATTGACATAATTTTTATTTCATATATGGCTTGTATTCTTCTCAAACTGCTACTTAGTGATACATTTTAAGTGTGACCTAATAAAGAAAAATAATTATATTAACTGGTTTTAAGTTGGTATGAAAACCAGTTCAACAATCTCTTCTGCTGCAGCTTCAAATGATAAGGTGGATGAGGGACAAGACTTGGCTAAATGTCAATTAAGTGCAGATACCTAAAGCTCTGTTGTCCTTGGGTGCTTATAAATTCAAGAAGTAGCTGAGCCTTCTAGTTGCTCTTGGAATAAACTGGTCTTTAACTAGGGAGTGAAAGAGTAAGAATGGAGGATGCTGCTTCTTCCAATGATCACAGTCTTAATTCCCTCACAACGTGAGCTTGCCACCAACACATCAAACTAATAGGGGAGCCTCTGCCATAGTGAGTGGTTTTGGGGTTTTTTCTGCATGAAGAAGGAAACTGTTGGGCTATATTATGCAATTTAAAAGAATCTATGCATTAAATATCTGTATCCTTTTGAATAAGTGGGAGCAATAATGCTATTCTTGCAGATAGAATGCAAATATAATATTTTTTCTTTTAACATATTAATTCAGTAAGGAGATTAATATAAGCTTCCAAACTTCTTAGTCAAAATCTTTATTCTCTCTGCAGAATGCAGTACAATTACTACTTGGATGCTGATAGTAAATGAGCTGTTTTATTGAATAGTCATAATGAAATATTGGAGGCTGGTGTGTGATAGTTCTTATAAAGAGTGCATTCAAGGAACACTTTGTAGAAGAGGCAAAAGAGGGCTGAAAACTTTTGTTTCAAGAAGAGAAAGAAGTGGCTTTTAGTGGAGCAGTGGCGGCTGCTATAATAGTCTGTTGGCACTCCTAACTTCCAATATGGTTTGGAATCAAATTCTTACCTTCAGGCACATAATTCATTAATACTCTGTTGCAAGCTTAGGAATTAGGGTTATTATGAATGATTAATACTACTTTATTCAAGGATTGATATATCTTTTGCAATACTGACTAGCATGAGCCTTTTTCCCCTAATTTTCAGTTCTGGTCTCAGTTGGCAGTAAAATTCTTTACACCTGAAATAATGATCGAACTAATTATCAGGGAAGCCAAGAACAGATCAGGTTAGAAGGACCTCAGAAGGTCATCTAGCCCAGCCTTCCACTCAAAGCTGTGTGAGCTATGAGAGCAGAATGATTAATTCTTAGCACTTTAAAAGAATATTTTGTTATCTTTTGAATGCTTTGTGTTATTCTTCTAAATGACAGCCTCTCTGCTGTATATTTTTGCACAGAATACTGAGGTTGGACTTTACCAACCTCAGTAGAAGCTCCTTAGGAGTCTTCATTAGAGACAGAACATTTTTTACAGTGACCATCAGTGGTGTCAAACTTTCCTCCAACTATGGAAGTCCTGCTGACAATCTGGTGTTACATTCCAAATTTTGCTTTGGGAAATGGTAGCTCTGAATGTAGAAAAGGTTTTGGTCAGCCATTTTTTGCTGGACTTTGTTATCATTTGTCAAATGGAGGTATCAAAATTCTGGTTTTGTACAATGCAAAGAAGCATTTTGCTGTTCTTTTACTATGGCACATTAGGGATCTGGAAGAGAGTGCTCTAATTTTTCAAGCTTAGGTCTTATGTTTGTATCTGTGGAACCCTTGATTTTTTTCCCTGCCCAACTGCCCAATAGTTTATTTCTTAATTCATTATTTTATTTGTGATATTGAATATTGTCTTTCTCTCTTTTTTTTTTTCCAGTGTGACAATGCCAAAGGGCTCAAAGCCTTCTACGATGCAATAAAATATGGACCTAATCATCTGATGGTTTTTGGTGGTGTATGTGCAACAGTTACTTCTATCATTGCTGAATCTCTAAAGGGATGGAATTTGGTTCAGGTAAGGCATGGAATGGAATATATTCTAATGCTGACTGTCTTGTGTCTCTGGATCTTTTTTTAAAATTTAGAAACTTAAGTTTGATGCTTTTAAAGCTTAGCTTTAAAATTGGATTTTAAGGCTTGGAATTTTGTTGTACTCAAAAATGCCTTTGAGTTTGGGAAGCTGTCATCTGTCTCAGTAGGCTAATCAAATAAAAATAATGGGTCTCAGAAAGCAATATAGGTGAAATCAAGTTCAGGCATGGTAGGGGGGCAAACCTAGGACTTTTAAAAAGTTAGATGAAACAACTCATCAGGCCTTAAATTAGGGTACATCAGGGTATTTACTCAGTCTATACTCAGTCACAATGCAGTAATTACTATGGACTTTAAAAGTGCTGGAAGTGCATAAATTCTAAATAGTGACTGGGTTTGTGTCTCAGTATTTAACTCACAAAGCACATTTATTCCCAGTTGTTCTTCTTTCTGACTTTTTCAAAGGTCAAGTTTGTGGAAAGGTTTCCTCTGCTGAGGAATCAGAATTTATTAATACTAATCTCTAAAATGCAGATGATAACAGCATGATTTTCTTCATTTATTCAATCATCTGACTAGTGATAGTTTTCATATGGATGGCTTCTCACATAGCCATTGAATTTTGTTTTTCTGATGTGGAAATACCCTGGCTTTCTACTCAGTATTCATATTGCCCCAAAATACTCCTGTACATTTTTTTTCTTAAAAAACCGAAATTATTCTATAGCAAAATAATATATATATATATATATATATAAAACAATTACCTGAAGTTACAGTTACAAACAGGCTCCTCTTTTCCACCTGGAATACTCACTGAGAGTAGTGCAGCAAGAACAAATGAGGCATAATTAAGTTTGTGAAGAAGATGATGATCAGAGTACAAATGGGAAAATCTTATGAGGATAATTAAAGTAGCTTGCTAACTGTGTTTGCAGTGCTTGTCAGATCAGATCTTTTTTTTTTTTCTGCTTCAGGATTTTTTTTCTGATGTGAAAAACAGTTTTTCTGTGGAAACCAAATAATAGTGTCTCTGGGGAGAATGGAGAAAATAACAGAAAGCTTGAAACTATCCTTTAACATTCTCTCTAGAAAATGGCCTAGTTCATGACCTATAATGAAGTATGTGGCTGGAGCTCTGTTTTGTTTGTTTTTTTTTTTAATTTGTCACATGGAATTTCCATATGATGTAGGATGTTTTAAATAGCAGGATTTCATTGTGCTAAAAATCTTTTCACTTGCAGTCAAGTTCTGCCTGATACAATATGGAAATCAATTTGTTCATGAAATTTCTCGTTCTAAGGAAGAGTTTTAGAAAGCTTTTAAATTCCTGAATTTGTCAATTCATGTGTTCAATTATAGAATGATATGAAGTATTGCTACCAGAGAGCATTTATTTCTCTGTGTTTAACCACTATGTCTGTGACTATGTCCTAAACATTATTTATGATATCAGTACATCAAGGTATTCTTGACTGCTTGGGCTTAGTATCCTGTGGGCACTAGATAAATCCTCACATGGCAAAACTGCTCTTTATGTCAGGTTTTTATATATTGATTGACTGAATAATGAAAAAAACCCACAAATAACAGCATGGCTGGGAAGTGTGGCAAGGCTTAGTGGATGGTGCAGCAGTAATGGCACCAATCTAAATATTGTTTGTGAGAGTGTTATGTCACATGGTGACAGGGATATGTGTATCTGCAAATCAGCAGACATAGCACGTATAAGATAGCAGGGAAACAGAGTACAAATCCTTCCAACTCCTCAGGATCCACTGTCATATGTGTCTCTGATTAAAAGCGTAACTTGAATAGAAGGAGAAGATAGAAACCTGTAATTCTCAGAAGTGGAGCAATAATATTCAGCCTGATAAAATACAAGGCTGTCCTCCCTCAAAACTTGAAACTTCACCTCAAGGAATCACAGAAAACTCACATATAGTGTTTTATGAAATTGTGATGATGATGAAGTCATTTCATGTTGCAGTCAAGAAGAGGGAAAACAGCATATAGACAAAAACTAACCTGACATTGTATTATTGAATAGAAGATTTGCATTTCAATGTCTGACTCCAAAGCTTTGTCCCTGTCCTTGTGCCTGCAGTTGTGAAAACAAAGCCCTTAACTCTAGCAGGAACATTTGATTTGATTTGATTTACACAGGTGTCATGAGGTTCAGCAAAGTGATGACTCTTACATGCAAGAGAAATGCAGGATGATACTGATAGTCTTGGGAAAAAATAGGGATGAAAGAAGAATAACAGAATATAACAACTAAAAAAAAAATTACTTTCCTGAGTAAATACAATATGAGGCTTGTTGACTGCAAAACCATTCTGAAAGCCTTTTAGCCCTGATTTCCAAGTTACTGTATGACTGCTTTTCCTCTGTTTGGATGAATTTTTCTTTTCTGCCTCTTCTCTATTCTCTACAATAAGAAGCTGCCAAAACCAAACAGTGAAACAAAAAGCCAAGAGTATAAACATGCTGGAAATTTTCATATTGCATTTGCTACTCAGGCAATTATAGTAGTGACGAGGGAGGGGAACGGAATAGATTCTTGTCAGGCAGCTTCAGTCTCTACACTCCTCACTGTATGCTTTTGATAATGAGACTGTTTCTTTTACTTAAGTGGTTAAATCAGGTCACTGACAGCCTGCAACAATGCGAAATAGGGAAGATTACAGTGGTTGGGAAGAGTCTCAGTCTGAAGGTGACATGTCTTATTTCCATGCCATATCAAAAAACAGGTACTTTTCCTTCTCCATCTTGACAAATTCCGATTTAGTTATGATCAGCAGCAGAAAGGGAATTTGTGTTCTCAATTAGCTGCCTTCAACTGCTGGCTGATTTAATTATCTCTTACTGTAACAAAATTAATTATTTTTTAATGGAGCATTTTATATCTGTGAAAGGAGCAAGTTGTTTTAGTCTGCAAAGTCTTGTGTCATCCTGAAGGACTTTCGCTGAGGTATGGTAGGTGACACAACTTGGAAAATGCTTTTTGAACACATATTCTTAGTAGGACAAGTGCAGGCACCCATTCCTTAGTCTCTCAAATTAAAAGCCTCTCCGTGGGTAACCTCTGTGTGCCAGCAGTCCTTTGTTGAGTGACAGTCTGAATATGGGCTGGAGGCTGCCTGTGCATCCTTGATCTCCAGGCTGTGGTGTGGAATCAGTTTGAACCTTTGGTGTTTTAGTTTAAAAGTGCCAGTAATATCCTGTGCCTTTGAGAGTGGGCCTTAAAGGCATAATACTGGGAAGTTGCTGTTCTGTAGGGAGAATACATCAGTGTCAAATTCTTCCAGATTAATCTTATCCCCTTTCTCTTTCAATGTGTATTCAAGGCAATTAAACAGAGTGAAAAAGAATCATGAATAGTATCTCTTAATATCTTGCAAAAGACAAGTTATGTATTTTTATTCTGTACACCGAAGCATTCCTGCTAGTATGCAGTTAGTGTAAAACAAAGGAGACAGTTAGCTATTCAGTCTTTCTCTTCTATTTCAGCATATTCATCAACTGTTATCTCCATGTGAATTGCTTACGGTGGCAAAAGTGTCTATTTTATATAGATTGCCGTTTCTCCTGTTTCTCATTGTCATCTCTCACTCTTCCTAATTGTTATAGCAACATAAACATTTAATCAGCATGACAATTTTGACCACACTGGTCATCTCTGTTAATCTGTGGAACTCTGTCTCAACTTTTGGAGATGCGTCTTTTTCTTTCATTGTGCCAGACGTTCTCTTACAGCCTGCTTCATTTACAATTTCATTTAACTCTGGAAATAAGCCTCTGCCAGGAACAGAGTATAAATGTTTGTGCTTCCTTGCAATATCCTCTGTTTCCACATATTTTATGTAATCTAGTCATAACTGCTGACTTCTAGGCAAGTAACTCCAGGCAATACAGTGATTAGATTGTAATGACATTCAAAACTGAGGAACCTTATTTTGGATTCAGCATCTCATGTTGGAAAGTTTTCTAACAAAATTATAGGTGCCCTAATCAGGGTGTATTGCTTCTCACGCTTGGGCATATTAATACGGGATGAGTTCCTGTGTTAGAAAGGGGTGTTGGAAAGGGGAAACTCCTGGTTCTCCCGATCATGTGATTGGATATTAAAGAGCCTACCCTGAGATTTGTTTTAGTGTCCCAGAGACCCATAGGTATTCAAGTTCCCATCTCTGAATTACTGAAAAGGCTGCTGGTGTTCAGGAAAATCAGTGATGTTTCTAGCTTTTGATTTCCTTCTGAAACAAGGCTGATGTGATTGCACTGTCTGTTCCCCCTAGTAATTTCTGACCACTGGGAAATCACAACCCAGTTTTAACAAAGGATTTCCTAAACATTATTAGCTTCTATACATTTATGTGAAATTGAGTTTCTGTGGACAGGGATCCATATGAATGAAGGAGAGGCTGCAACATGAGCACAAAGAACTTAGGGACAGCTGTGCTGTGTGGTTTTCCATGTTCAGCTGCTGTTATGGAAAGGGGACTGACTGCATCGAGAAGATTGTTAAAAAAACAGCAGAAAAAAAAATGAGAAAACACAAAGGAAGGGTGAAACCCACAAGGGTATGAAATAGCAGCTATGTGTTTGTGTGTGTGTTTGTAGAAGCCTAGGACATGCATCTGTAAGAAACCAGGCTTTGTTAGGTGTCTGTTACTCATCAAAATTCTTGTTAATACAGAATTTCACAGCTATGTTCAGGTTAAAATAATGGGGTTTAACACAGAAGTATTGCAAGTCACCAGACATTTCTATACGGGCCGCTGAATCAAATTTCTTCTTGTTAATATCTGAATTTTCTGAATCTTTATACTTGTTACCTGGAGCTCCAGCATGGACACATAAACATTTGATAAAAGAATGTGGTGTTTTCTTTTCTTTTTTAGCCTTCTTCATTCTGTTTATTCCAGTACAGTGAGTTTGTGCTACTTTTGCTTCCACTGCACAATTTCCATGCATTATTAGTTTGAGTAATGAAAAGGGCATTTAAACTAGTCTTTGGCTAAGAAGATTAGCTACTTCTATCTATGTGATGCAGGCAGTCCCTCTCGAAGAGGCCTTTTTCCCGTTGGAATATGCCCCAGTGCACCAAAAAAACTAGAATCTTTGCTTTTTAGGCCCATAATTCACTATTGTAATCTTCTTTTTTTCTTCTTCTTCTTTGTCTTCTTCTTCATTTTCCTTTGCATTTCTATTTTTTTTTTCTCCAGGGATTGGAGGGATTTTGTAGACTTTCTGTATTTGTGTTGTGCTTTTAATAGACAAAGGGAGGGAAAGACACCTCTTGAGGTCTTATTATATAAGGTGCAAACCCGAGGACATTCTTGTCCTGCTTTTAGGAGTTAGCTGAGCACATAAGGAAATTTTGCTCACTTCACTGTAGGAATGCCCAGGAGCTCCTGAACAGGAAGAAAACACAGTAGGTCTGACCTTCAGTCAGAATTTCATATGAAGTTTCTCCTCATTTAAAAGAAGCTCTGGTGAATTTGGAGGGAGACAGACCTTTTAGTTCTGCAAATCCTCCCCCTGATAGAAGCTGCCAGCAGCAGCCCTGCCATTATTGATGAACCCTCCTGATGATTTGCAGTTGCTGCTGGAGAAGATGCATGGGGAGTTGAAACAGATCATCAGTGCTACACCTGCTAATTAGGCTGTGGGGCTCAGCGTGTGGATGGATGCATACGTGCACAAGGTATAGAAGACTCGGAAGTAGCTGTATGTTCACCTTTCAACTTAGAGAAATGGATGTGGCAGTACAGCAGGCAAGACTGGTCTAGGGCAGAAGAATTACTATGGTGACAAAAGTTCTTTCACAGGACCCCTTGATTCACAGTGCGTTATTGCAGTTGTACCCCGGAGGTGACATTTGCATCGCTTTGCTTTAAGAGCAGAAACTTGGTCCACAAAGTTTAGATTGAAAATGTCAGAAAATTTCCAGGCTAGGTATGGCAAGAAGTGCACATCCTGAATTTCAAATGCACTGCGAGATTTAGTAGGACCTTCTTTTATCTTCTTTTCACCTTCTGCCTAAATGTATGACATTGATTTCTATGGCTTAGCCTCTCTTTCCATCAATTTGAAACTGGCTTCTAGCCAGTATTCACTTTTATTTAAATATGGTTAGCTGCTCTTTTTCATCTTTTTTGTCCTGGAGAAAACATCAAAACTACAATATATAGTCTAGTTTTTGCCTTTGATCTAATGTCTAAGGTTCAGTTCACCACATAAAGCGTGAATAAAGGTATTTTAATACAGCTGTAGAGTTAGGTCAAAGCAGTTCAAGACTGAACCTGTGTATTTATTCTAACATGATCTGCATTCTCTGGAATTAAAAAAAGCCAAAAACAACACATTTTTTTAAATTATTTTTGTTCTTCTTTGTTGTTTGCACATATTCATTTAATCACTTTTGTTTAATGTTGGATCAATAATATGAAATGAATGAGTGATGGTCTAGGGAACAGACACACTGAAAAGGCAAGGGTGTCACTTTGCCTTGCAGTATAATTTGTGCTTGGGAAAACATTTAATTCTGAACACATCAGATATTCTCTCTGTTTGAATCTGAATGGTCTCTTGAACAAAAATAAAATACATTAAAAATATCCCAAACACACAGTGTAAGACATAAGCATAGATGGTTTGTTTTTTTTTTCAAATATAAAACCTTGTGTTTTAATGCTAACTCATGTTATTGGTAAGGTGTTTAACATGTCCAGGTTTATTTATTATTAGAATAAAAAATGGCTGCATACTTTGGTATTTGGGGTTTTTTTTTTCCCACACGTATTTTTTTATTGTCTCACTGCTTGTCTGCTGGATTTTTTTCAGTTGTTCTTGTTATCTTTCCCATTTTGTTCATTTCTATAAAATAGGCTTGAAGTCTTTTCTCATGTGGCTTTTGCAGCCCCTCAGCTAGGATAGACTTGCCAGGTAGAATCTTACTTACCAAAGTGCTCCAGGATTGCACCTTGCAGCTATTGCAGAGCTTCCTTCCCTGCTACACAGGTATCCCTTAGTGACCCCTCAGGCTGCTGTTTGGGGCTGCCTTTTCTGGAGGGGTTTTAGGAGGGGAGGTAGAGGGGCAACTTTGGTTCCCATCTCTTCCTCGTCCTCTTCCCTGTCCTGATATGACAGGCAGACTTAAGGTTTGCTTCTTTGTAAAATCACTTGTAGTTCAGCATCTTCGTTATGCTGAATGAAAATGACTGGGATATACACCAATTTCTTATTCACATTTGAGATTATTTTTATGGCACATTTTCTAGTACCTTGTCAGCTCTCTGGGTTTTTAATGGTCTAATCCACTGGACAAAAGTGCTGCTAAATTTCATTTTAGCATTGTGTTTTCACTGACTTTCTCTGGGAAATGTCATGCAATTTGTGGGGATATAGCTGTGTAACACTAATGCCCCATTAATGATAATATTTGATTTATTCACAGTTATGACAGCCCAAAGAATCACATTTTGATTCATTAATCCCATTGGTTTCATTACTCTGTGACTCACAAACTTGTCTAGAATCTCCCATTGTTTAGTGGGAGCATTTTTATAGTTTCTCAGCAATTGCAGCACTGAATTTTGAACTTCCTCTTGCATTTTCCCTTATGCCTGACTCTCTGCGAATCTTGTTTCTCTCTCATTGAAAGCTATCTCAGGGAGATCAGATGGTATTTAGCTGCCCATCTGTATATGGTTTTTCTGCTTTAAAGGTTATATTGATTTAAAGCTATCTTATTTCACTGAAAATCACTTTATCACTTTTTGGTTGATTTTTGACAATCATTATTAATTTATTCTAAAATGCTCAGACTATAATATTGTATTTCTCTGATTATTGCAGCATTTCAAATATTCTAGAAAATCGGTTTCAAGCTTCTTTTACCGCCGATTCCCCAAATGTGGCTTTTGCGTTTATTTTCACTATACCTAAGCTGGAATTGGTTATTTTGGTATGCTGTTTGTCAGAGTGACTACTGTAATTTGTTTCTTAAACAAGTAGCACTGAGTGTGCTCTAGAAAACCAGCTTGCTGGCCTGTTTCTCAACAGCCTGCTTGGAAAGCCCTGGGGTTGTTTTCTCTCGAGTCCCTTCGACCAGCCTGGCTTGAGTGGCCTTATGTGGAGTGGCACCCTCTGCCATAGCTGTTGCTGTCCTTGGAACACACAAACCTGTCCACAGTAAGAAGGAAAATACAATAACAACAGCGACTAATAATAACTAACAACTAACAAAATACAACTTGACAACCAAGTCAAGGCAAAATGGATGTGATAAATTTTGTTCCTTCATACTATGGCTCCCACAGCCTTAGATTCGCTTCTTCATTTCATTCTCTCTCATTTGAATGTTTTTCTTCATGTCACTGTTCTATTACAGAACAAGGAAAGCATTTTCACGTGGTAAATTAACCTGCTTTCGCCTGAATGCTGTTTGGCAGCAGTTACTTAATTACTTATTTTGAGGAATACCCTAATTCATACAAATTCAGCATCAACAGCTCCTGGGCATAAATTGAAGAACAAACTAACACACCAAGAATTTGGAAAAGAAAGACCATCTTTGTGAAATTCTGAAATTTGAATAAAATATTTATTGACCTTTAAAAACAGAAAAAGGTTAATTATGCTCCATTATAGAAGTAATTCAATGGTGATATGCTTACAGAAAAGTAAATGCTAAGGTACAGACCCTCACATAATAGAAACTGTCCTAAGGGCATGATTCTCAAATTCACTGTGGGGTCCTTGGTATATGATCCATCTAGGATTGAATCCTATGTGGATGACATCTGTTTTAATTTTTGATATTCTCAGTACTCGATGCACCTAGAACAGTTTCTGGGGACTTGTAGATCTTGCTACATGCCTTTTCCAGGCACCAGTTAAGTTTTGTAACAACTGGAGAAAAATAAGGCCAATTGAACAAGTGATAGTTTATTTTAGTTAAACATGAAATTATTTGGAAACAAATTCATTTCCTTTAGCCTTAATTATTACACATAGAAAAAGCAGAATCTCAGTGTCAGAGGAAAGAGAAAGGATCAGCTTCGCTTAAGAACTCTGTTGCAAAAGCACTAATAATTGCACACAAAATTGTGACTGAAACAATTTGTAGTTGGAATAAGAAGCTTTGTTTGGCCCTAGGATTACACTGAGAAGAGGAACATAATGCACAGCCCTTAAGCATTGACTTGTGATATCATTTCCCTTTCCTTCTCATCACGTGTAAAACTTACAGCTATAGACAGCTTAAGTAACTGCGTCTAAACCTATTTTTGTGCTGGAAAACAGTTCCACAGTTGCACCTTTCCAGTCTTTCAGAATCTCTTCTTAGCTCTCTGTGTTTTCATTCCAAACTGTAGTTGCAAATCCAGATTTACTTTGATTTCTTGTTTTGCCTTGATTTCATTCATTTTTAGGAGATGAGTAACTTGAAAATTCTGAACTCTGTATTAAGCTATAACACCTTCAGCTCCTAATTCTCAAAGTAAAGGAAGGTGTTTCCCCAGCAATTGCAGCACTGAATTCCATCTTCCATTACCTTTCAGGAGTCCATTAGACTTTGTTATCCAGTAGACAGCCCGTCACAATCTGATTAATAAGTTACAGCAGGACTGGCAATATAACCACTATGAGCTTTGTTTGTGTTATGATGCAACACTAAGCTAGGAAAATTCTATAATTATTCATAATTAAGCTACTGTGAGGGCACAGTGTGTATCAGGATGTGGATTCATTATGTCAGTTTGCTTTCTGAAAGTAAAAAGATTAGTGGCACAGCTTCTGGAAGGTTTGTTTAAGTCCTTCAGTATTCAGATAAGGGAATAAGCATGCATGTGATTGGGGAGTGACAGGTCTCCAGCAGTCTAAAATATTGCTTGAAGTGCTTGGGGGCTACAATTTTGTATTCATTTTAAGCACTGTCCTCCTGACATAAATCAAGAGTTAATTTGTTCTATTAAAAAAAAAGCAACAAATTTCTTCATCATAGCCCTTTTGAAAAGCTTGTAGAAGACTGATGACAGTCTCGATCTGAAATAGTCTACAACTGCCTATCAAAAGCTGGATGTTTCTCTGCATTTGTCCGGCGGAGGGCACGAAGATAGTCAGGGGTCTGGAGCATCTCTCCTGTGATGACAGGCTGAGACAGCTGAGGTTGTTCAGCCTGGAGAAGGGATGGCTCCAGGGCCTTATAACAGCCTTCCAGTACCTAAACAGAGTTTACAAGAAAGCTGGAGAGGGACTTTTTTCAGGAGCATGGAGAGATAGGACAAAGGGTAGCAGCTTTAGACTGAAAGAGGGTAGGTTTAGATTGATTTTTAGGAATAAATTCTTTGCTGTGAAGGTGGTGAGGCACTGGAACAAGTTGCCCAGAGAAGCTGTGGATGCCCCATACCTGAAATTTCGTGTTCAAGGCGAGGTTGGAGGGGGGCTCTGAGCAGCCTGGTCTAGTGGAAGGTGTCTCTGCCCATGAAAGGGAGTTCGGAACTAGATCATTCTTAAGGTCCATGCCAAACTAAACCATTCTGTGGTTCCAAACAAACGCACAAATAGGTTCCACTCATCTGTTTGGGAGTATCTGGAGCTGCAAGGAAAGGTCTCTTCTGAGAAAGTGGCATACACATCCATCCTTGCTAATAATGGTGCATTTTGCTGTAAAGACATACTTATGCTAAAGAGGTTATTTTCCTCATGTCTGTCATTTAATTTATACAATCAGTCCAAAAATTTGTTTGGCAAGCAAATTTTAGCTGCTTCTTTTTTCAAGGCTCAGAATGCTCCTGAGAAAAGCAGAGTGACTGAGCAAGCAATAGAGATGATCAACATTGTGTTTAACTCTTATTAACAATAGGAAAATAAAATAATGAAGTTGTGTACCTGCTTATATATGTATGCATGCACACACATATATGCCTTTAAAATTATCTAGAACTGTCCTCAGTCTCTTTTATGGCTCAGTCTATTGCTGGTGGGGCACTGGCATGTTTCAGATAAATGTAGTTGCATTCTCTTACATTGCATCAAGATTCATTCTCACTCAGAATCACGGCTGACGTGTGTAAGTGGATGCTACATAAGCAGCCTGCTTTGATATTTTCTTCCTGTGACTTTCTGCTCTCCAGTTATTTTGCCCTTTACCTGCTTTGTTTTATTCTGCTTGCTTGTGAGAAGTTAAAAGAAATCTGATTTGCAAATCTGAAAGTGAAGGAAGGGCCAGAACAAAGAGTTTACTTTTATAGAAAAATCCTGTATGTTATTTGTGGTCTTGATGAAGGAATTCGGAATTATAGATTAAGGACTGTAATCAGACCGGCCTGGAAGAAATTTGGCTATAGAGACAGAAGTTTAAGATGTAATTTTTACTTAGCAAATTCCATTCTGTCTCTTCAAATTTTCATGTCTTAGCTATTAAAATTCAGTAATGTCGCAGTTGCCAAATCTGCTAATGCTTAATGACATTAACATTAATGTCAATTTTGAGTTCTTTGAGTTGTCATTGTGAAAACTCTTGTGACCAGTGTGATTTTGTCCTTGCTTTTGGAAGTCTATATGACAATGTGATAAAATCCTTTCTTTATGCTGGTTTTAGCTTGGGAGGAAGTGAAAAAATGCAGATGATGGTTTCTTTTCTTTTTCTTTTGTTAGAGCAAAGGGCAGAACGATGCAGCTACAGGGCCCTGAGTTTCACTGCCTGATTATTCACGCTTATTGATTGAGATCTGAAGCTACAGTTTTTGCTACTATAATAATCATAGAGTCACCTTATACATAGATTGTACCTAAGGTGGCAGGAGGCATATCCTCAATTATAACACAAATCTTCCCTCATAACAAGTGTGCTTGCACTGGCTTGACTTGTCTCCTATTCACTGTCCAATTATTAGATCACAATAAGGGGTCTAGAATTCGGCAACTTAATGATGCTTTAAGAATAGGTATGTAGGTAAGTTGCTGCTTATTTTTGTTTAATTAAAGCATTGAAACAGAAGACAACAAAAATGAGTAATAATCTTTGTACAAATAATTCTTTACTTTGCTCTTTCTGTTAGTCTCATTCTTAACTTTCCTATTTCCCATTGCCACAAGCAGCTCTAGGAGGGCTTTAAGGCAGCACTTTGCCAATTAGTCATGGCTTGCACACTGCTCGTTTGAACAGCAGGCATTTATTTTTATGTCCAGAAATTCACGTTTATTAATGCAGATGAACCAACAGAGGGTAGTCTTGTAGTTAGTTCAATGGTCTAACTGGTTATGTGAACAAGGAAATGAAACTTTAAATGTTGTTGCCCAATACTCTACTGTTTTACAGGCAGATTATTATTGTATTATAATCACCTTGGAATGACAGCTTATGCCTCTAGTCACAAATGAATTCACGCAGAATATGACGTTCTTAGCATAGCTGTAAAGGGATCGCTGGGCAGTAAATCTTAGAGTTAATGTTTACTGAGAATAAGTGATTGAGAGTGCTACTTTGGAAGTCTTAGCTGCCTGTCCAGAGACTACATAAATCCTACCTGAATGTTTTCCCCAAAAGCTCAATTTATAAGAGATATGCTTCCAGAAAGTAAGGGTAATATTATTGCCTCAGCTCCCTAGATGAATAATGAAATGTGCATCACTTGAATTCTATAGAGCTTCAGACTTGTCCATGTATGAAATGAGTTTTGGTAACCCCACTATATGAGGACAGCTCGAGGCCCAGTATCTCATAAACTTGCCATCAGACTTTGCCCTCAGTCCTACACTGCTTCAGAGTATAAATGTCTCTCGTTCCGCATCTCTTCTTGGTAGTCAACCATCTCCATGCTGTGCTGAATTCTGTCAGGAGGCGTCCCATCCCAGGTGATATTGCTCGTGAGTTTGCCAGGAGTTTTGAATGCAATTTCTACAGTTATTATAACAAAAAACAAAATCAGAAGAGGGATCAAAACAAATGTCACTTTTCTGAATTGTCATCAAGATTATTGTGGCCAATGTTACAATTTCTGGTTTTGTACCTCCTTTGCTTTTGGCCTTTGAGGGAGGCAATTCTGTCTTGCCACAAAACATCAGAGGTGCAGTGAACTGTCTCAGATGGTCATGACTCAGTGCTTACACTCATGAAATTAATTTCTAGGGATTGGAAGTGGTACTGTCTCATCTTCTTCTTTGGTGATACAAAGACAAGCTCTGTGTGAGTACCTGGGTCACCGAAGAGAATGGATGGATTTTCGCTTATCTTCGGGTGCTCTAAACAATATTTATATGGAATAATATGCATACCCTTTCCAATTTACCTGAAAATGGAAGAGTGTAGAAGAATGAAGTGTACACATTTTCAGAGCATGATTTGGTCCCAAGAGCATGGAGTTATGAAACCTGCTGCTTAAGCCCTGTGGAGGGTGGGATTTCAGATGCACTCCTAGACTTGAAATGGCTCATTGCTCTAGCTCTAAGCACCCCCATGCCTAGCATGCCTGATGTGTTTGAATCACGTCCTGAGGCACTTAACTCTCCCTGTGTGCCGTACAGTGAGCTTAAGAGTCTAACTTTGTATCCCATTACTCTGAAAAAGCGCTGATGATCTCAGAGTATGTGTTTGCCAGGTATTTCTGAAGCCACGTCTGTCTTTCATCATACTGCAACTGCTCACTGTGTTGAATCACCATATATAAAACTGCAGTTCTAATTTTAACATCACAACCAACATCCGTGGAAGTGGCTGTAATGAACAAAATGAAAAGTTATTAACCAAATCCTTTTTCCTGCTCTGCAGTCTAATTGTCATCTGGAGAAATCTCTTCAGAGTTGTAATAACAACTTTATGGGCTCTGTAGAGAGGAAGTTGTATGCCTCTACTGAGGTTTTAAGCCAGTACTAGACATTGAAGACCAACGCACCAATTGAAAAGAAAAAAAATCACCTTCCTGGAGATTTTGCTTGATTTTAGGAGTGCCTAAATGTATAAGGCAGTTCCCTTTTTTTCTCAGATGGCTCCAGGTGCTGCATATGCACGAATTTGCTTTTGTGCATTTTATTTAGCCTTGCTCTAGTCGATGCAGGTTCTTGTCACATAGTTGCAGAAATAGGCCTTAACACAATGTGCTGGTTTTCTTTTAAGATGTTTCCAGCAGATAAGATAGTAAAGAGGTTGCTGGTGTTTTACTGTTAAAATAAAACAGCCAGAACATTTGCCCAGAAAATTGAAGGTTTACAGTTTTCTCCTAGGACTATCAAAATCACCTCAGAATGCCATAACCAGTAGGCAATGGAGTCACTGTCCCTCACATGCTCTGTTTTTCTCGTCACACAAACCTTTTCGATATTTTGCTGTGCAGTGAGGCACCACTGACATGAGGTAGGAGAAGGTGTAGTTGGCACCCTGAACTTAAGGTGATGATGAAAACAGTCCCCGTGCATCATCCTGAGGATGACTTGGACAAGATTCTCAGACACATGATGCAAGTCTTGGGGATGCTGCTGTGCAGGGTCAAGAGTTTGACTCGATGATTCTTGTGGGTCCCTTCCAGCACAACTTATTCTGTGGTCGTGTGATCTATCTTTCCTTCCTTCTGGACAAGTCTTGCAGTGATTCTAAAATATGAGTGCTCCTACATTCTGGCAGCTAGTGTGTACAGATAAAAATAATGAAATATAGCCAGCTGCTTTGGCAGGACAAGTATCAGTGCTCTTCTTTAGTCTGTGATCTATGTGGATGGGTATAGGGATCTCCTACCTTGAATGATGTGGCTGGTCTTTGCAGAGCAAGGGATTTGGCACTCCCCATTACCTCAAGCATTCTAAATGTGCTAAATATGCCCTGTTTAGTATATTACTTGTTCTCTGCACCACCATTATTTCCAGTTCATGTTATAAGGAAGCTAAATGTGCAGAGAGTCCAAGGCGCTCTTCTGGGACCCAGCTCCCACAGGTTGAGTTCTGCAGTATGTGTCTTGTAGGTACTGGGATAATTAATTTCACCTATAACTGAGTCTGTATTCACTACACTGCCTGAAGTTGCCTTGTACAACATAAGCATATAGTGAGGACAGGAACAGAAAATAGCTGGTTTATTGATTGTAGCTTAGGGGTCATTTTCAAATATTCTAGATACAGATAGCGGAACAATCCATCTCTGTTCCTGCTTAAAGAGTGTATGACTGATCTTGTCAGCTTTAATTTTTACAAAATTTAGAATGTGACATTTGCTATGTCTGAACTTAAGTCCCTGTAGAATACTGTCAGTTCTTTGCAGTCAGTTCAGGACAGGGCATTGAAATTATCTGTCTTACAGGAACAAATGACTGGAATGGGGTTTTCAGGTAGTATGAGAAATCTTCCATTTTTTTTTGGACTGTTGGATAACTTTTGAAAAGTCCTTAAAGGGGAAGAATATTATACGATTTAGATATGGATTACACTCAATTTTCAGAATTTCATAGCAAGTTTTTCCAGAACAGATCCCAAGAATCACTATAGTGGATCTTCACCACTTCAACATACAGATCACATCTTTCCTTATTTTACCAAAAGCTGAGCCTAAAGGAACCAGGAGTCACAACATAATATATGAAAGTACTCTAGAGGTACCAAATTTTTTCTAAAGAGATCTTCTATCTCTTTTGATTCTGTATCCAATCGAGAAATACATGCTCTACATTTTTTCAAAACACAGACATTAATAAAAATCAATTTAATTTTAATATTTTCTAAGCTTTCTCCAAGCAAATTGAAAGACTAAGTATTTTCATTTTGAAGATACTTGTGTCTGTGTGGTGATTCCTAGATCCTACTTTAATTATGCACTACTTTAATTGTGCCTAAATTATTATGAACCTCCAGATTTTTTTTTCTATGGCAGTGTCTCTATTTTGATCATAAAACGTATAAAATTCACCACTATGAAAGTATGATAGAACATGCAGATCAGAGCTAAAAATATTGAAGTTTTCATTTGAATAGGCATAATTTGATTAAATTGCTCAAAATTAAAATCTCATATCTGGCAGTATTTATACTTCTGTGCTTTTATTAGTATATATAACTTTTTCTTGGGTGAAGATGTAAATTCTTAATAATTTTCTGCATAAACCAGTTTTGAAATGTTCTGCTCTCAGGGAGACACGTCTTAGTACTGTTGGAGGTGACAAACCTTATACATGGATGTCTTATCTTGATTTAACTGTAAGTTTAATTTTTCTTTAGAAATGTACTTGAATTATCCAGAGCCATAAAAATGGAACCTCTATTTGCAGTGCACAAACATTCCCATTTAGGTATCTTCTCTGGTTTCAGCATAAACATGTTTCCTTGTTGGAATGCTTTAACATTTGAGCACAGGATCTTCTGAGTAGAAAGGCAGAAAAGTTTTGTTTAATGTGAGAATGGTCAAACATTGAAACAGGTTCCCCAGGGATGGTGGGGTGTCCCCATCCTTGGAGATACTTGGTACCCTTGGCCTCACTGCTTTGGGCAGACTGCAACCAGCAGGTTGAGTCTGAAGGAAGTGATCCTTCCCCTCTTCTAGACACATCTGGAATGGTGTCCAGGTCTGGGCTCCTCGGCACAAGAGAGATGTGGGCGTGTTGGTAAGAATCTAATGGAGGCCCACAGAGATGGTTAATGGACTGGGGAGTCTGCCATATGAAGAGAGGCTAAGGAAGCTGGGACTGTTCAGCCTGGAGAAGAGAAGGTTTGGGAGAATCATGTCAATGTGTATAGATACCTGATGGAGGAAGTGAAGACGGCAGAACTGGACTTTTCTCAGTGGTGTCCAGTGAAAGGACAGGAGGAAATAGACCCAAACTGAAATGCAGGAAATTTCATGTCATAATAGGGGTGACAAACCTAAAGAAATTGTAGAAAGTCCATTTCTGGAGACAGTCACAAATGTGACTGGACAGGGCCTTGAGCGACATGCACAAGTAGACCTTGGTTTGAGCAGGGAGGTCAGACTAGGCAAAGTCCTGTGTTGCCTTCCTACCTCAGCTGTTCTGTAATTTTGTGAATGTACCCCACAGTTTTTCTGTTTTGGTTTTTTTTTGGTTTTGTTTTTTTTTTTCTGTAGACTAAAAAACCTGAAGCAATAGCAGTGAAATTCCACTGACAGATTGGAATCTCTATAGGTTGCCTTATCAACTAAAAATGATGAGCAGATTTTATTTTAATCCTGTTTAATTCACTATGCACTTATGGTTTGTTTTGTTTTTTTTCCCAAATCCTCCTTCAGGCTTTTAAAGCAATAACAGTGAAACAGAGTGCTATACCCTCTGACTATTGAATTGAATATGACTTGATGTATAAATATGCATTTCTAAAAAACCAAATTCTTAATGGCACAAACAGCATTTGTTGACCCTCCTTTGAGCAGGAAGTTGGACTATTTGTTTTTCTGTGATTCTGACATTGCTGAACCATGGTGGTTCCTATTAGGTTTAAAAGACTAAAGATGGTTTATCTCTCACGTATTATAATTCTGAAAGTGCTGACATTTTTGGAAATTGCCAGAGTACTGAAACTTTTCATTTTAGCTTCATGTATTTCTAGATAATAGTTGTTTGCAAGGTGCTCTGTCCTGCCATGATCATGTTTAGTGGTTAGAAAAGTGTTAAAGCTACTGTTCTAAAAGCAAAGTTCTTGGGTCTCACTGTAATTTACCAAGCAGCTCCAACAATCAAAAAATATGACAGTCAGTAACATTTAAAAGGCCTTTCAAAAAATCTTGTCAAGCCCAAGAGCCAAAAAAGAGAACAGACAGAAATGTACACGAATAGTGTAGTGGAACAGTGTCTGCTTTCTGTCCTGAGCAGAGACACTAAAACAAGGATGGAAACTCAAGGGGAGTTACATCAAAGATGGTCAGAAGATCACTGCACTGAAAACAGAAAAGGAATATAGGGAAGAGAGAAAGTGTACCTATTTTAATGCAAAATTGTATTTTGCATAGGGTCAAAACATTCTTTACTTGGTTGCACTTGAGTTTCAAATGAAAATAACTATAATTCTTCATCTATAAATATAAATTAAATTTTATATATTAGTGAATCCTGCTGGAAAGATTGACATGATTGGAGTGTTAAATTCTACAGTCATAGCCTCTTTAAGAAAGATTAAGTGGGCAAAACTCAAGAGGGAGCAGTCAAAAATAGCATTTCTTGTTGCAATGTCAGTGACCTCTTGAAAGAAAATTAGTATTTGAGAGATTACTGTCAGATTAGAGAAGTGTGAAGCATGTAATCAGTATGAAGTTACTACCTGATGTTTTCAGAAGACTATTAGAACACAGTAGAAAACAAAATCAGGATGTAGTTATGACATATACAGGGGAAAATGAAGATATGTGACAGAGGACTTCAGTCTGGATGAAATATGGTAGAAATAGCAACTTCTCCAGCAACAGCAACAAAGAAAAAGGACTCAAAAGTAGAGGTTTATGTTTATATTGGCACAGTTTATAATTTGAGTTGTTTAATAATATTGCTCCATATCCAGACATCTACAGGTTTTCATGATTATAAAACCCAAACACATGGAAAACTAACTGGCATACTGGATGACATTTAATGAAAACAAAGCTGAAAAGGAGAAAGTTTTAACAATAGATGGAAATCAGAAGGTAGGAATATTTGGAACGTAACAATGTCTTGAGCAGTCTGATATGATTAGACCTGCTCTGGACAGAGGTTTGTCCTAGGCAACCTCTGGAAGTCCCTCCCCACTTAAAATATTCTGATATTCTAGGAAGACAAAGGAGAAGAGCAATAAAACATGTTTAAGTAACTCAGGAACTAAAGAAAACTGACAATGATACCAGTTAAGTGTTAGGAAGAAATAGTATTGTTAGTAACAATGTGTAAACAGAAGAAGTGTTGCTTTAATATTCTTGTACTTTCTAAGTCTGTTTTGGGGAAACAGATGACAACACAAATGCTATAAGTTTATCTGGAGTAACCTGCGAGGATGATGGTTAGGTATTTTAGAACAAGTTGTTCTAAATAAATCTCTATTTAAATTTTCTGACAAACAGATCAAAGAACCTTGTGAGTGTTTGTCATGAATGTTACCATCTTGGACCACCAAAGAACTTCAAAGGAGCTAGAAGGAAGCTAACACTGCACTATATGTTAAAAGAATAGTTTGAGATGATACAGGCTAAAGTCAGTCCTACAAAACGGAACACATGATACAGATATTTGACTTATACTGAGAAGACAGAGGTAAGAGAAAAATGACACGTGGATTTATGAAAAATTACCTCCTGCCAAACTCCTCTTGCTTGGCATTTATAGTTTCTGTTGAGGAAAAAACCCACAAGTTTATAAATTGAGTTAGTTTCTAAATAATAGAGACGTTTGCCTTGCAGAGGTTAGGGAATTATAAGCAACAAAACCAAGTTACCAGCACAGAGTAATCTCGATTAGTGAGAGAACAGCATGTTTGCATAGATTTTGTATTCCTCTCTTCTGGAACATTTCTCTTCTGGAAAGCAATGTTCCTTAAAAAAAAATACCGTCTTGGTGGGTAATTGGTCTGTCATCACAGTGTGATGCCACACTCAACAAAACAGGATTCTTGGATGAGAAGGCGGACAAATAGGGGAATTTTTAGAAGGAATTCTGTGTCTAGTCCTGGTGCCCGTGTCCAAAATTTTCACAGAACAGCTATGCAAATAGCTAAAACGCAGTAAAAAGGTCTCCTGATAATGAGATATTCCAAGAATTCTGTTCAAACCCTCAGACATATGATGGTGAAATTTTGTCATCTGAAAGATATAAAAACTTTTGACCACTTCCATATCAGGAATAATTCTAAGTGGAAGCTTTGAAATAAGTTGAAATAAGGCTATAAATAAGATATACGTTTTTAACAGCAGATATATTTAATACAACAATTTACAGAAGCTTTCATTCAATTCTACCTTGCTAGCAGGTCAAGAGCAAATGTTTTTCTAAAACTAAAGTGTAGGTTAGAGAAAATGCAATTCAGGGCGGTATTTCGGCATGTCACACATATGAGGTCACTCCAGATCCTCAAAATTATTCAGTCCAGTCTCATCTACAAGTTATCTGAACAGAGATATTCTTACAGGAAAACTGAAGTGTTATCATTTATAGTATGAAAACATGGAAAATGACATTTTACAAAAAAATTAGAAAACCTTCTTTGGATAATGGAGAAAACTACTTATTGACTTAAATTGAGGAAAAAATATTAGAAGGAAATTATTCTTCTGGAAATTGCATGAAGCATGATTGTAGTGGCTATTAACAGTTCATTGTACACAAGATAAAGTAATTACAAAAGAAAAAAAAGAACAACCATGATTAATATGTTCTTTGCTCAGATATTTTAATAATTTGATAGAATTTTTTTTGTCAGAAATTCACAATGAAGAAATCTAATTACTGTCCTCATTTTTGAGTGTAGTCTAGAGGCAGGTAAATGTCTTCCGGTAAAGAAAAAATATTTGGCTTTTCAACAAAAAGGATATTGTTCATTTGCAACTGGAAACTGTGCTCATGTAAAGATGTTTTCTGGGCAAAGATAGGAAGGAAGTAGTATTCCCAATACAATACCTTGCAGGGAAAGGAAGGGATTATATAAATGTATTTTTTACTTTGTTCTTAAATTAAAACAGAAATAATCTTATTAAATGTTTGAACACCAGTTCTTTAAATCACATAAAAAGATAGACTCTATTTCCATCATTAGTCATTTTTTAGCTTTTTTATTGTGAAGAAAAGCTTGTGTCTATGCCCTAAAGCATCAGACTTGTAAGAGATTCTTCTGCAGCTGTGAAGACCTGGAGGTGCCATTTCAGGAAAATTGCCCTTGTGCTTTTTGTCCTCATCTGGGCCCAGCTGGCAAGGAATCGAAGGCAATGCCTACAGTAGCATTTTAGTTCAGTTCTGGAGTGTGGTTTTGAAGTACATCCTACTATTGTGCCTGCTTACAATGCTTCGGCTCTTACCAGAGGAGGTGTTGGAGTGCTGAAAGGATGATGCCTTCTGCCATCATCTGTGCCTGGTGAATATTGTTCCTCAGTAGCTGTTGGATTTCTCTGGTTTTTGCTCCTGTATCTTTAGAGGCCCAAAGATTCCTCTTGCAACCAGGATTCCAAATATTCACAGAGTTAAGACATGAGACCCAATGGGTGGAGTTATCACACAGAGCTTATCCCATTGTGTGTCCAAAACTTTCCACATTCTTACTCTTGAAAAAACTTTTATTGAAACTTCTGTTTTCTAGAAGCTGAAGCTAATTTATTTGTACAGTCCAAAATCTTCAGGTCAGAAGGGGCAACTATAACATTTAGTTTGACATGCAATTAAAACTCTAGCCAAAATTTTTTAGCTACTTTTCAGCTATCTTTGTACAGCCTAGTAATTTATGGCTAAGCTAGACTGAATCTTTGTAAAAGACATCCATTTTTGATTTAAAATGTTCTACAGAGAATCCAGCATACCCTTAAGTGAGGTGTTCCATTGATTAATTGCACTGACTCTGAAAATATTTCCAGTCAGACTTTGCTTAGCTTCAGTCTCTAGTCATTTATCTTTATGCCTTTGTCTGTCAAGAAGCTGCTTGCCACTGAAAAATCTTTTAATACATAGGTACTTACAAACTGACACTTTGTTGCCCTTGGGAAAACAGTTCTGTAAAAGTGACACCCATTTTCAAAATCCTTTAAAAGAAAAGAACTCAAAATTTAAAACATTGCTTTGTTTTCAATTCTTTCCAATTTCAAGGGAATAAGAATTTCTTTCTATATAGCATAGTTATACTGAACTTTCAAGAGATGGAGAAAACTTTTTTGTTTGCCATGAGATGAAATGAAGAAAACCCAGTATCGCGTTCCTTTTTGTTACCTCAGATGTCATCATTTTCAGAGAGGTACAACACGGGTATTTTAAATACTTTTTTAAAATCAGTTGTGTCTCAGAAAGTGGTTGCTATTATAGCTACTACTAAAAAATATGGTTTTCCCCCAGATGGTAAGATGAGAAAAACCTAATGGAAAGCACAGAGATGGTAGAGCCAAGTTTTCCAGCCTAAGGAGTACAATGACAGGACAGGAGGAAACGGATATAAGTTGCAACATGGTTAGATATAAAGATACGTATTTTATTTTTCACCATGATCAGAGCCTCAAACAGGTTCCCATAGAGGTTTTTGAATCTTTTTCCAAGATAATGCTCAAAATTTAGCTATACACACCCCCAGGCTACCTCATCTAGAAGACCCTGCTGAAAGCAGGAGTTGACCTCTTTGATCTTCAGGGGTCCCTTCTGCCCTGAATTCTGCAGTAATATCACAAATGGGGCTATGTGAGTGTTTCAGCCTTTCTGTCATGGATGGAGGTTGATAACAGCTTTGTCCTCCAGCTGGTCAAGAACTTGTGTGAAGCTTGTTGAAAACTGGGGTCTTTGAGATTTGGAAAACAAGCCCATAAACATATGGCTGGACCAAATAAGCTTCATTTCCTCAGGCAAGAAGGCCCAAAACAGACAGCAGGTCCCTGTTTAGCCACATCAGCTATGCACATGCAGCATGGGCAACAGTGCTTTATTAAACTGGTGTTTTAAATTGGCAGCTTTGTTGGCATGCAATAGTAAACTACCCATGTTCCATATTGCTGGTTACTAAATCTCAATTTCTCAATTTTCTCTTTTGACAATCAGTCATGTTTGGGTAGACAGTGATGCCTAAAAGTAATTAAAACTTTTTCTGGTAATAAGTAAATTAAGGCATGGAATTTGCATTTATTGATAATTACTCATAAAGACACCAAAAAATAATGAAAGAGAACTCATTTTTATTCACTTGAAGTTTGCCTCCCAGTTTTCTAGCCATTACAAAATATTGCCCGTATCAGACAAGTCAATGTACAAGCAATGCAAATTAATATCTAAGAGAAAAATTAATCTCTCATTCTAGTACAGTGTACTGTGACACAAAATTTAAACAAGTATTATTCTATTACCTAATTCATTCAATTTAATCAAACAGAGGATATACCTATCTTTGTAATTTTTCTATAAATAAACCATGAAGTCTGGAAATTTTTAAGTCAGGGAAGCCAGGCTGTCAGCATTCAAATTCAAAGTTGTCTTGAAGATTGTACTCTTTGATATGCACCTGATAAAAATAAACTTGTTATGTAAGGTGGTGATTCAGTGGAGAGAACAACTACATGCTCAACTTTTTAGGCACTACTGAATCTAGTAGCATTCAGTAAGCACACATATGTCAATGCAAAATTATTGAATGACAAGACTCATTGTCACCATTAGGAACATAAATGCATTTCAGCGCTACCGATCATTAACAATACGTCTGGTGGATTGGCTTCTTGGTTTGATTGCTTGTTTTAGCAAGACCAAATATTTCGGTAGTTATGGACTTACAGTAAACTCATTTTCAAGAACTTCCAACTCCCTGTTAACAGTGGGGTGGTCATACAATCACGGTATTTGATCAAATATATTTATTAAAAACCCCAACAGAGTTCAACTTCATGGGCAATTATGATTCTGTGTTTCAGTTAGTTATTGCTGAACCCCTGGATTTTCTTCCTCTGTTTCTCCCATAATCCTCTCAAGGTCACTATGAGTAAAACTAAGTCAGTATTTAAATCCTTCTTCCCTTTACATTTTTATTACCATGATTAACATCCTTCTTTTTTGTAATATTTGCTTATTTGTCTGTGGAAACAAAACGGTGATTTTTTTTCTGAAAGCGACTTTTATATCTTCTTGTTGTAGTCCAAATTGAAAAAGATAACAAAAAAGTCACAATGCCTATAAGTTTCTGATGTGTTTTCTATATGCTGGAGGGGTGTGTGGGGTTTTGGGTTTTTTTTGGGGGGGGAGGGGAATGTTTGTTTTGTTATTGTTGTGGAGGTTTTGATTGTTGTTGTTTGATTTGTCTGAATCCGCTTGGGGCATTATAAAAAGAGAAGCTGGAGAGTCTTTTTATGTTGGTTATACACAATTCTGTGTACATGGAGAGGGAGGGAGTTTTGTTTTTACGCAGAATGATCCTCCAGCTCTTTGACTAGGAATTGCTTTGATTTGAATGATGATGTCATGAATAAGTTGGTCAGAGCATGGTAATGTATATGTGTGATTTGAAGATCTTTCAAGCAATTTGTGAATTGAAGTTTTATATACAGATAGTTGAAAATGTAGCTAAAGTAACTTGTATTCTGCTGCACAATGGCATCAAATTCTCTGATAGCAGATGTATTTTGCAGGAGCAGCCAGTGAATTCCATAGCAATATCAATTTATTCTATTGCTAAGTAATACACTTCTTTTTCCTCACTTATGTCCCTTGCAAAGATACAAAATATGACTCATAGCTGAAAATGCTCAACAAATTTTATATTGGATGAATATTTTCAACAAATGCTTTCATGTGCTCTGCAAGTAATATGGCCACATCACATGCAATCCCTGTCTGAATCTGCTTTTCTCCATGTGCCAGAGGGGAGGCTAAGCTTGAAGGCTGTTAGAGCAGCTTTTCTTCACCATCTGGACAAGTCTGTACTGCTGCTTTGTTCGTTAAGTAGCCCCAAGTCTGTGGCGCAACATGTGGTGTAAGGATCTCCGGAACAAACAGCTTAAGTTGTGTAGCTGACACTACTGGCCAACATTTCCAGCTCTTTATGTTCCATCTGCAAGCCTAACACGAGTGTTTGTTTTCCATCTTTTTGAACCATGCATTGTAATCTAGTTAAAGTGCTCAATGGGCAAATCTTCCAAGAGTCAGCTGCAAACAGGAATGGCCAGCTGCTTTCTCTACACGTATTAGAAAGGAAAAAAAATAGTTTAAGCTTACATGATGTTTTTCATATATGTATGCTGAAAATTGGAAGGCTTGCTATCTGCAGATGCTCTGGACCTACCTTCTATTAAGACCCTTGTAATAGCAAGGGACTAGATTCTGACTTGAGAGGTCCCATCCAGCCTATGCGCTGGCCAAATAGTTAAATCAGAAATTAACAAGTCAACGTAATGCAAACAGCAAAAGGCAAGAAAAGGCACCATTCAGAGATGTCATTTGGGCAAATATATGCAGAGCACACATACTAATTTTTGCTACAAATTTAGTCTCTTCACTGCTATTTAACTTCCTTGTTGCCTGTTGATTTTAGTGTGTGGTTACAAGATGAAGAGGAATTAGCTAACTGCTGAGCTATAGTCCAACATTATGGGACTTAATTTTTGACGTAAGAGGAAATTCTGGTGCATCATTCTGTGACAGAAGATGACTTGTGAAAGGAAATGCTTGTGATATTTAAAAGAAGAATACCCCTTTTCATACTGGAGGCCAAATACCCCTTTTCGTTCTGAAGGCCATGCTAAAAGTATATTCTCTAGCATTTCATGCTTTTGGTGTTCCTCAAAATGTTCATTTTTGCCTTTTTCAAATCTTTTCAAGTTTTTCTGCAGCTCTTGATGTCAATGCCTTTCTCATTCTCTATTATGGTAGTTTTTTTCAAGCCTAATTTGCCTTGAATCTCACCCACATATTTGTTTGGAATTCTGTGGTCTAAAATTCTTTAATGGAAAAGAAAGGGAGTTTTACTGATGTAATAAAATGGTGTAGAAAGCTTACTTTGGAATAAAAGTGATAAAAGAGATCCAAACTTTATATACATTTTTCATATCAAGTGTAAAGACTTTTAAAGATTCAACATCAGTGACTTTGCAGTCATTTGGGCAGTCTTGGTAGATGAACTGAACACGATTGCATGGTTTTAATGAAGCAAATGGAAGCAAATACAAAATAAAGAAGGTGGGTTTACTTCTGACTCCAGCACAAGTAAAACTACTGGATTATCTGTAGTACCTACATTGCAGAACTGTAGGAAGAATAGTTTGAGGACTCAAATATTATATGTATTAGAAGACCTTAAAATTAAAATTTGTGAAAATGGTGCTGTATCTGTCTGGGAACATTTTGGCAATTTTTTCCGTGTTCTTTCTTCAATCTAGTTTCTCAGAGATCAAATAAAGATTTAGAGAACTTGATTTGTATGCAAGGCATTGATTTATAATGTTATTGACCTTCTCTGACTTAGCAGACAAAACTTAATGTGATCCCTTGTCAGCTACAAAAATTCAAATGTATGTATGGGGAGATATCTTCTTTCCGTGCAAGGGTCAGCTGCAGTTTCCTAAGAGTTGTGTGAGATTTGCTGTGGCTGGAAATCTTCCGAACAGTACATTCCAAGTGAATCACAGGAGGTTGGAGGTTGGTGTGGGTAGTGTTGAATGACCTTCTCTTGTCCATCTCGCACGGGGAGCGAGGTATGGGGACCTTTGGTGCTCCTCCAGGCCTCCCATCCTGCATATCCTCCATATTAACCCTGTAGGGACTGTTTGCTGCCATGCCACTGATGGAGAGAATTGAAAGCTAGATGCTATAAAGAGATCTTCCTGTTTGCTTGTCTCTTCCCAATGCCTTTTTTTCCCCAATTGTTGTTGAGAAAAGCAGTAAAGAAGGTGCATTGCTCCTTGCAGTCCCTGTTGACAGTGTTAGGCGCTTTTTAAACCCAAGTCACAGCGATCCTTCTCTGTATCGCTTTCTAATGGGTAGAGATGAAGAAGAAAACTGTCTAGACCTGTTAGCTGTCTTACAGACAAGGGCTTCACAAAGAGTGAACTGTGTTCTCGGTTAGGGAGAGATTTAAAAGTGTCTCGCTTCCTCCGTCAGTTTCAGCATCTGCCATTAAAAAAGCTGTTTGATAGCTATTACAGGAAGGTTAGGCAGGTATTGCTGCTCTTTTTGCAGTCAAAATAGAACACAAAAAGGGCTTTGTTAGCAAGCAAAAAGACAAAAAAGGAAAAGCAACTTGCTAGGAAAACACCAGAAAAGATAATGGATTTACTTTCAGAGTTTGAAGTGCTTCCCAGTAAGTTGTTTTATGACATATACCTTTACTACAAATAAAATCAAGTTGGAAAAGTAGTATTAACTTCCTACTGACTGCTTGAGTACCCAAGATATCCATCATTTTTATCTTTTATTTTCTTTAGGGGTAGTATATTTATAATAACTAGTACAATAGTTTTAAGACTTACAGAAAATCTACAGAAAATGTTGTAATTTCTTTCCACTAAGTTTCCAACTAATTTTCACTTAAATTAATTTAGATGACATGTTTTTCTTAGTGAAAAATCTGCTGCACATGTAAATAAGTAACGCATGCTTAAAAACACACACAAATTTCCTACCAAATCTTTTTGGCACTGTAAATATATTTTATAGAATAAAATTCTGATAAATAGGCTTTGCCAGTTTCTTATTTATTTAAAGCAAGCAACTTTATCCTTTTTGTGTTGGTTTTGTTTTTTCATGTTAGTTTTGATTGTTCAGATTTATAAATTTTTCTTGAAAACAGGCCAGCATGTGTTTAAATAAAGTTTTTTGCTTTGTTGATATTTTTGCAGAGCAGGCTAAAGAAATCATGTGGGTTACCAATATGTGTCTGTTGCTCTGCATAGAGAAATACTTTACCTGTTGTTACATTTGAGTCTCTTCTGAGAAAGTGACTGGAAAGACTGCCTATTAATTCTTTTATTCTTTTTCTTTTTTTCTTTCCTTCTTCCTGTTTTCAGTATTAGTTAATAGAAACCCTATTTAATTTCATTTATTTTACCAGAAATATTCTCACCGTTTGTAACTAGGGATTTAGCTGAAGTGATGCTTGAAATCAAAGAGCCAAGTTATGGTAAAATCCTAGTAAAGGAGGAAATCTTTTTTGATGTGTATGTTTGAGAGTTTTTGAGTATTTAGTTATCTTTCTTCGAGTTCAAGAAAGCAAAAAACAATACACCTACTGTGGTTTGTACGTTAAGACTATTTAAAAAGTCCTACAGAGCTCTCTGTAGTCCCACAAAGTTAAACATACACTTGCATTTTTTAATGCTATTAAAATTATTTGGTTTTAAACAATTAGATAAGAGTCAATGTAAATAATAACATACGTTTTATAATCAGCTAATTCTGACAGTCTTTGTCTTACCCATAGAATTTAGAAAGATTTTAATCATACCTGTTTTCAAAAAAGTGCCATGTAAATACTAAATTAAGAAGTCTATAGGCTGAGAATCTCATACACTTATACATTTTTCATGTATAAAATTATTGATCATGTTTGTTCTCTTTTCTAACACAAACAAATTTTTAGTCTGAAAAAGTACACTTGTCTTTTTTACTCAGCCATGATTGCAGGTGTCAGGTTATGTATGCCACCTTGATTCAAACATCTTATTTGTTTTCAGGGCTGTAGCTTAAAGCAGAAAGTCTCCATTTCTGATATCAAAGGTACCAAAAGATACCCCCTTGACAATCAACACTTTCTTTACAAACAAGATGAGCCCTGCTTTTGCAGCATTCCTTTTAATAATCAGCAGAACTTTGAAGTCAAGAAATTTTTTAGCTGAATGTCAAATGAGGACATTTCTCCTTGTTCCTCTGCAATACTTAGTTAAGTTTTATTTGGTGGAATTCCTTCTATTTTGCAGTCATAAAATAATTTCTTTTTCAGTGTCTGTCATTCGGTCCTTTGGTACATGAGAAAGAAAATTTGCCCGTAACGCCACAGCTTTCCTCGTGGCAACATAAGGCATCTGAAAGAGGCCGGCTGCTCATTCGTGTTAAACACTTTGCTCAATTTCTCCTCCTTGCTTACTGAATAGTTGTCTTTGTTAGTAGGCAATGTTGATGAATCTCTGCCTGGTGCTGTCAGTCAAAAATAAATTTGATAGCAAACATTATAGAGTCTTCCTATTGTTGTACCAATAACATGTCCCAGTAAGCAGGATTGTGCAACAGGTTCAGCAAATCCACACCTGCTCTTTTGTATTTTTCATTACAAATAATAAAGTTTTCACTTTCTCTGTGGCATGTTTTCTCATCACAGATAAAAGTATTCTTTCTCACAGTTATCTCAACTTGCCCCTAAAAGCCAAGAGGTCATTATGCCTTCTCTGCTCTTGTAGGTTCCAAACAAGAAATTTTGGGTTTTTTTCAGAAGAGCATGTGTTACTTGACTTGATGCCCAGAGCACTGTAAACATTCATAATTTTGCTTGCACTTAACAAAAATTAAAATGGCCTTCTGTATTAGAAGTTGGTACTGAATACGTCCTCACAGGAAGGGCACCTCTACCTCTGTAAGCAGCTTGGGAACTGTCCAGTTCTGACCCATAACAGGTTTCCCAGTAAAGCCAATAGGAAGTTCTTAAGAAGCTAAAGTAAACAATAATATCTAAATGTACTACCAGTATCCAGAATAAATGTCTCAGTGAGACTGAATGTCACCAAGAACTGGAAAGCCAATTTTAGAGCTGCTGTTTATTGTCTCTTTCCTGGCATTCTTAGCATTTTCTTTCCAGTTCATCCTCTGTTTCTCATTTACTTTTCCCTTCTGTGTTTTATTGCTTTTGAGAACCCCCAGCTGATCCTCCTGTGCTTCAGTTCCACTTCCTCTCACAACTGCTTTCCAAAATAGGATCATTGAACAGTTAATGCTGGCACTTAGAATGAGTGAACAACCCAATTAGATTAACTGAGGGTAGGGAAATTCATGTTTCAGACTTTTATTTTCTGCCAACTCAGGAAGACAAAAGAACATCAAACAGCTCCCAAGTTCTGCCAGGCATAGCAGTGCAATGTATAATTGGGGCCATAATGTCCGTGCTGGTGATGATGTCGCTGTTTTCTGCCTTCAGAGGATAAGGACATTTGCCATTTGCTGGGGAAGAATTAAATGGAAGAAATGAGGGGTTTTGGCAGATTCTATCTGTCAGATTTTGGGTGTGAACAAATAAAGATAACTATTTAAGCCTTCATCAGAACAAAAGACCTTAACCAGCCCTTCTGCTCTGCTTTGTGGATGTTGACTAATTCATCCATATCTATAGCTCACCTCCTATGGATCACAAGTTTGTATTTTTGCTCCTGAGTAACACAGGACATTGGAGAGAGAGCAGAGTCCTGGTGCTTGCTCTTTAAAGGTAATAAAGCATCAATAAAATGACTTTTCTGTTATTTAGCCAATGTGGTTGATACGAAGGAAGGTGACTTTCTCCCTGGTCAGGAGCTGTGGGGTAGCTCTTTTATTGTTTTTTTCCCCTAGCCTTCCTAATCAAGCTGCCCCTGTATCTGTAGGCTTTTGCAGCTGTATTACCACAAAATTATTTTTTAAAGCTTTAGGACGCAGTTGTTATTAAAGTGTTGGTAAAAGATTATTATTATTATCTATATATTTACTTTTATATATGTTCATGTAAATGAAACACACACATATTCCTCTTCCTCAGAAAAAGTACTGTCAGTACTAGGATTTAAAAACTTCCCCTGCCTACTAATGCTAATTTTCAGTGCTGGCCAGCACACAGGCATAGACTAGCCTTCCTGAGGTTTGCACTTTCCATTGCTTCTTATTGGAAGATTAGAGAGGCATACGTTTCCCTGATGAACTTCTGAGATGAGTTCTTACTTTTAATGGTTCAGTATTCTCTATGTCTTATTTTTGCCTTTCACCACTTTCCTTTAGTCCCTCCCTCACTGAAGGTGAAGGCACAAGTTATTTCTGCCTACAGCATTCCCTCAAAAATGCAAAGTCAGTTTATTGCCTAGGGTTTTTTTAGTTGTCCTTTATTTGTGCAGCAAGGGAGGATATACAACCTTAGCACAGGCTGCTATTTCAGCAAGTTGCCAAGCACTGTTTGATACCTAATATTGTCTTTTGTTAGCTGTACTAGTTTGAAAACAGACCAGTGGGAGGCACCAAGTCAGAATAACAATTTATTAGGGAAATTAAAAATAAAGGCAAGAAAAACCCCAGTGGGCTAAACTAACAGAGTCAGAGTACAACCTGGCACCCTGTTAATCAGGGTGGCGTGAGCAGTCCGATGAGATGGTGGCTGTAGTCCTCCTGAAGTGATGGATGTGGCTCTGTCGAAGCAGTGGTCCGGTAGAAAGGTCTGCTCCTCCTCAGAAAGTCCAGTGGTGACTATGCAGCTCCTGTCCTCTGGGAATCCAGTGGGAAGGATGCCCGTGGTGTTCAGAGTCCCAGATTATATCCAAGATGGAACGCTTGGTTCCTCCCTCTGGGTGGAGCATCTCACAATGGAATGATGAGTCATGAGGCCAGGTGTTGATGGGCTCATTAACAGAAGATAGTCCGGAGGGAGTTATCTCTGAGTCATGGCAGGGCATTGATGGGCCATTAGCAGAAAGATAGTCCAGAGGGAGGAGGCCAGGAAACACTGCCCCACCTGGTTTCAACAGCTCATGAGGATGGTAATAGAATACACTGCAACCCAGGACATTAGCTCAGACCAGTTTGTGAGTAATCTCCTCTAGGTTTAGCTCTGGTCTTGAGTCAAGAAGCTAGTTAGATTTTGAATTAAACTGTTCTCTCTTACTATAATCTGCATACATTTCAGGATCAGTGGTCCTGAAAAAGTGTTTCCCATTGGAGTTTTTCATAATTTATATGTTTACTCCTTTTTTTTTTTTACAGGACAGGATGGTATGTGAGTCACTTACAATTTCCCATCCCACACCTTCTTAATTTAGTTTTAAGGAGTGCCATTGAAATTTGTCTGCAATAATATTTTCTTACTGGCATAGTGTTTTGTTCTTATGAGTATTTCTGAAAGTTTGCATCACCTTATAAAGCCTAATCAGACCTTAACAAACCATTGCACTAGAATTCCTATAAAGTAATTTCTAATGGTTAATTTGGTTTGCCTGCAATAAATTTCAAATGATTAATATTTGTCAAGCATCTTTAGATGAGTTCTTGGTATTAGTTTCTCTGTAAGAACAGTTTCACTTTGCTTTAGTTGCTCTTTAACAAAACATGTCACTATTCAATCACCATGAAAGAAACCTTCCAGCCTGCTGCTGATGCTGCATTAACAGATATTCTGGCTTCTTTGTTAAACTTGAAACATTTCACTAAAGATTTATACCTTGGACAATATTTAATTCCTCAAAATAATTGCTCTTGCCAATCTTTCCACACACCAGTTTATTACGGAATGAGTTCATTAACAAAGGGATGCTGTTAATCTCTGATCTGTCTACTTTCTTTTTGTAGTCAGTCAGAAAGAGAGAGCAAGAGACCTCCCTCTAGAGAACAAGATCAGCCCCCGAGCTAGGCATTGCCTTCAAGAAGAGTCTTTCCCCATTGACTGCAGAAGAAGGCTAGAGAAACTAAAATAGCTTGTGTGACTAGTCTGGATTTCTAACTCATTAGAGAGGCTTAATTATATCAACATGTTGGAGATTCTTCTGTGATATAAATTCACCTTCCATCTGTACAACCTTTTCATCCTTTTTTTTTTTTTTTAAGCTTTTTAGCTTCTAGTCAAAATATCTGCTCCACAAGTGTTTCAATTAATATGGGAATTTCACTGAAAACTGTTTCCAAATGTATTTTTGAGAAAAACGTAGAGATCATTTGCAGGGAGGGAGTAAAACACTACATAGCCTCTCACTGCATGTTCATTTTAAGAGGAACTTGCAAGGAGCTTGGCACTCTTTCTAGTTTGCACACCCAGTTGGTAGTATTTAATTTAAAACAACCCCTGAAAGTGCCACTGAAAATGAAACCTGTTTGGCACACATGTAGAACACCTCCCATGTAGATCCATGCTCAGTATTTGATTAAAGATCAGCCATTGCTTGCGCATAATACCTGAATTTTCTACAATAAGGTTGGTATGATGTATCTGTAATACAACATGACTAGAGTTGACATACTCGCTTTCAATTGTTCTGTAGAAGTATATCCATGCTGGTGTTTATCTTATGAAATTTTGCTGTAATCATGGATTTTTTGTTCTCGTGATTCACTTAATTTTTTTTTTTATATACAAGGCACAGAGTTTTATTCTTTGTATCATAACGTTTAGTTAAAAGCTTTCACTTACCATGGCAAGCATGCTTCTATATATATATTTTGAATTTCTGGTCTGTTTATTTCCCATATCAGAAACTACTCTTAACAATTTCTTTTTTAATTGAAGAATCCAAGGAAATATATCTTTCAGTATGAGAGTCTTTTTTGTCATCTTTGTCCTGTCTCTTTAATATTTGTTATTACCTTGTAGTTGAAAAAAGCTGGGATTTCTGGTTCAAAGTGTGATTTTGCAGAACTGCCATTTGTTTTTTCTGTCTGTAGTCAGTAGGGGTTTTTCTTACGATTGTTTTATGGTTTTTCGTAATTTTCTGACATGTTGCAATTTTACTTATGGATGTTTCGATTCTTCTGCTCCATCTTTATTTTTATGTACCTTTTAAGCCCGCACTTTTCCTGCCTTGTCAAGTTTATTTCTGAAAGTAACCTTGCTATGTTCAGATTCAATTTTGTCATAAATAAATTTCATTTTCAGTTAATCCACACTGATGTGATTTAGCTGCATTACTTAGTTGTTTACTATAACTCAGGGGCCTTATGGTGCAGCTGATTTCACATAAATAAAAGTGGATTGTTTCCTGAGTATGAACTTCCAAATATCACTGAGTGAGTCACTCAGAAGTTTGAGACAAGCCATCAGTTTTTGGAGAGTCCAGGGAAGCTTATGTTGTTGGAACAAGCAGTTGTGCTGACATTAAATGAAAGTGGAGAAACATTGCAGGAGTTTTAGCAACCTAAAGGTTTTATAAATAAGAAAGTTCACTGTCATTTTGAAACTATTTTTGTTTTCATTCTTTTGCTATGTAGAAAATAAACATAAAAAGTGGAAATTTAATAACACTTTTCAGCTAGCTCAAAATAAGAATTTATACACAATTGCACATTTTGTTACTTTGGAGTTATCCAGAATCAGCTCAAGGTTTCATAGTCCACCCTACAAATGCTGGTTCTCCGTGGGTAGTTGTTTTCTGTCAATTTATTGTACACTGGTATTAAATGGAGACCTGTCACATTTCTTCTGAGGGGGTAAGAGGATGTCACCTCAGCTATCGTGTAAAAGAACTGGAAGGTAAGAAAATAGTGTCTTTGGGTTGAAAGATGCAAATGGAAGTACTCTATTTTGAAGTGTTCTATTTCTGTCACCATGTAATTATCATGCAACACAAATGATTATGGTTAAAGAATGGACTCTGTCTTGATGCTAATCACAGTGCAGTCAGACTGACAAGTAGCATCCCTTTGGTCAGCTGCTGGAAAGTTATTCACTGACCTTAATGGCTGCAGGGAGCAAAAGGGATTCTATTTTAAAACCTCGACTGTAGCTTATGAAGTGAAATAATTTTATCTTCAAACTGTTGGTTCAGTAAAGGATATCAAGTTATAGGTAGTCTCTTTAGAGATTTCTTTCATTTTAGGGGATAACTGGGAACTGTCATGATGAGACAGAACTATTAGTCCCTCTGATGCAAACCATGAACTTAGAGAAAGGTCTTGTTAGATTTAAGTAATTCATAAAACTCACTGAATCTGAAGATTATTGCCCAGTGTTGCATTGCAGGAGTTGAGACAAGGTTTGATATTTCATTTAGATGTATCAAAAAGTGGCTGCATGTTTCCCTAGCTTATTGTTACACTACTGAGAGTTTTCAGCTATTTGTATGGGTTTCCTTACAAGCCCTCTTCAAGCCTTTCCATTTTACTCTCATAGGCGTTGATGTGGACCATGGTATTAAGAAAATTACTTCCATTCCAGAGTTTCATAATAGCGGTATAGTGCAATCCTTTTCTCCTTTGTCCCAAAATAAAATGTAGAAATGCTTTATTTTTTAATTTTTTTTACATTTTTTGGATCTTTTTGTTATTAATTAATCGCTCAGGTATACCACGTCACTTTTTTTTCTCAGGAATTTGTTGAAATTCCCCTCGCTTCCTCAAGAAATTTCAGATGTCTGCCTTTCCCCTGCTCTGGGCATGGAATTCACTTCATCCTAGTATCATTGATAACTGCACTTTGAACTGCTTTTGCTTGTATGGCTATGCTGAACTTTTTCCATTCACAGATTTTTCTGCAATGCATTTTGTTCGGTTTTTATGTATTTTTATTTCTAAGTTTGTTTGTTACATCCAGATCTGTTCAAGTTTTTTGAAGGTGCACGTCGGTGGGGCATAATTAAGCCTGTGTGATAATTTGCATCAGTACATACTGTCTCATGCATACTACTTGCATCAGCAGTTTAATTTTGATATTTTCTATCTGCCAAGTGATTAATTTTAAATTTTTTTTTAGAATATAATATGTAGTTCTAATTCCTGTTTTCAAATGGAAAGCAAACAGAACAAAAATTCAGCCAAAAAAACCCTAAAAGAACTACTTCAGGTTATCTGGGACAGGTTAAAATATATTGAACCAGATGTCAGAAATTATAAAGTTATGAAATGTGGTACTAAATTGTAACCTCCTGTATAGTCCAGGCCCTTCTATTGAAACACAGTGGGGAGGCACAGTGAGATTTCTACAGAAGAGGAGTTTAATACGATTTTTGTGCTTATTTTTGTCTGTGATTCTACAGTGAATAAGAATGTGGAGGTAGAAGATGTTTAAACGATAAATTTTTTCAGATGAGGATTATTCCTTTTACATTAGAGAGATCCTTCTGTGTCTTACAGTATGAGATACATCAAACAGAAGAAAATATATTGAGATACAAGAAAAACATACTAGACTTTTGAGTTGTCTATAGATAATGAATAAAAAACGTTGATAGCAGTTCCATTTTCTATTTCAATTATTTTTAAGGATTCATTTATAAGGAGCTTTCTGTCCCATTTGGCTGACAAATACTGATGTCTGAATCTTGATGCAATCGGCATCTTTTCCTCATACTAAATCATTCATGAGTATTGCACTACTTTTAGACTCTTTATTCTGTCAATGACTTTGTGGTAAAAATAGAGCTTTTTGATTTCAGTCAGGCATTCGTAGTTGATGCAGATCATGAGGTTTTTTAAATGCATAACTCATGAATCCTAATTTTACAGTCTTCAGGCTTTTAATCTGTTGGTCGTGTTTGCAGTCTTATTTTAAAGGAATAATTTAATTACCTTTTTTGGTACTAAATGGAATAAATAACTCTGCAACAGAAGATACATACATGTAAAACAGAAGTAGTTAAATGAGTTCTCCAAGAAAAAGGAGGAAAGATTATAAGCCACAAACATAAACAAAAGAATCAGGGTTATTCAACTTTTCTGAGAAGAAAAGGTAATATGTGATACAGTTGAACACTGTACGAAACAAAAGAAAACAAGAACTGTCTCCCAACTCCTTATGTGACCTCTAATTAAAAAAAAAAATGTATTTGTGTTTTTAGTTAGTAATAAGAACTTTATGCTTCAAAATGCATGCTGTGTAAGGGCTACAGAGTTTAAAGTTGGGGAAAATGTCAACCAGAAGAAAATTTGTTGCTGCAAGTAAGCCAATTGTGGTGCACTAATGTTACTGTGGAACTAGCAAAGGCAGAAAAAGACAAGGAGTATGGTAGTGCATGTATCTTTATTTAAAAATAGTAATAATTTTAAAAGGTGATTATAAAGAAAATAATTTGTAGTAGCAACAGTGAATCTCTGACCCTTTTTAACTTGAATGAGGCTGAGAAGTTGAAGAAAATAAATATTTTACTTATGCCAAACATTTCTGATATTCAAGAGACCTTTTTCAGTGCTGAAAGCTCCATGACAAGTATCGTGCATCCTCTGCCTTGGTTTTTTAGAGAGGTTTGCACTTTTCTGCATCACAGGAGCTTTAGAAATAAAGCAATCTGCACTACTTGGGCTTTGCAATGAATCTGCATGAGAATTTCACTACTCATAAAAATTTACTCTAGGGTGTCTTAGCAGGGATTGCCTTAAACTTAGTTGATAAAAATAGTAGATAAAGACAGGAACAGATAGATATCTACCAAATCTCATCAGAGTGTGACAATACGTAAGGTTTAGTTTGAGGTCAGTCAGCTTTTAGATACCAAAAGCATTTTGTCCTTTTCCTGTTAAACCACTTACCATGATTGTTTGTGTGGAAAAGGGAACATGTTTTGTTTCTTTTTTAATGTATGTTTACTGCTAAATGAGTTTAAAATGCAAGTCAAGGAATGAAAATGCTTACATAGCAAGAAAAACAGAATTTAGATTATGTTGCAGGTTTTTGCTGTTGAAGAACAGGCAGCTGCTCCTTAGTGATTTCTCTTTTTATAGAATTGAAAGAGAAGAGATGAGCAAACTCTAGTGGAAAAACCTTAATTTGAATGGTATGAGAATGTCTTTCACAGCACAGGAAGCAAATTGTTATATGAACTGTGTTTATTTTACTCAACATTTCTTTGATGAGAACTTGCCCTTCATTAGAAATTCTGCAGAACATTAACACAACACTTGGCTCCAACAGAAAAGGCTGTAATAAGTGATGGTAGTCACTTACTTCTAGGTTCAAAGGAGCTGATCTACTTAGGGCAATGGAAAGGCATCACTTGGCTTTGGATTAGGGCTTTGTACAGGAACTGGGAGTGGGAGGCCCACGTTATAGTGTTTCTGGAATAAATTTGAATAACCACAAGGATATGGCTGAAAGGTAGGAGCCCTGTAGTCTTCTGGAAACTTCTCTCTCTATTTTCTTTGCTCTATGTTGAAGGGCTGTAGCTCACAGGTACAGTGGCATCCTATACTGTAAGATGATGTACTGGAAAAAAGAACAAAGTGAAGTGGAATGCCACATCTGCTGAGATTTTACTTCAACTGCTTGATGCTTGGTTGTGCAATTTTTTATTTTTTATTTTTTTCCCCTGAGGAAATGTAAAGCATGGGACAAGGGTCATATAAGCAATTGTCTTTTTTGCTTGACTTTTTGAATTGCACCCTTGAAAGACCAGTGGACTGTCAGAGTTGACAGTGAGAAGTGGTTAAAACACAGATCCCAGAGAGTTTGTAATCAATGGCACACTCTAGTGCCTGTCACTTGCAGTGTCCCCCAAGGTTCAATAGCGGCCCCAGTATTGTTTAACTGGTTCATTAATGACTTGGCTGAAAGGGCAGGTTCCTCCTCAGTGAGTTCCATGATGACACAAAGCTGGGAGGAGTGGCTGATACCCCAGAAGGCTGTGCAGCCCTTCAGAGGGACCTCGACAGTTTGGAGAGATGGGGAGAGAACAGTCTGAAATTCAGCAAGGGCAAATGCAGAGTCCTGCACCTGGGGAGGAGCAACCCTGGACACCAGTACAGGCTGGGGGCTGACCTGCTGGAAAACAGCTCTGCAGAGAAGGACCTGGGGGTCCTGGTGGACAACAAGCTGTCCATGAGCCAGCAGTGTGCCCTCGGGGCCAAGAGGGCCAATGGTATCCTGTGGTTCATTAGGAACACCCGCAGGCCAAGGGAGGTGATCCTGCTCCTCTACTCAGCCCTGGTGAGGCCACATCTGGAGTGCTGTGTCCAGTTCTGGGCTCCTAAGGACAGGAGAGACATGGAGCTCCTGGAGAGGGTCCAGTAGAGAGCTACAAAGATGATTAAGGGCCTGGAGCATCTCTCTTATAAGGAAAGGCTGATGGGGCTGGGCCTGTTCACCCTTGAGAAGAGGCAACTGAGAGGAGACCTCTTTTGTCAGTGGTACGGAGCAACAGGCAGAAACTGATGCACAGGAATTTCCACCTGAATATGAGGAAAAACTGCTTTGTGGGTGACCGAGCACTGGAACAGACTTGACAGAGAGGTTGTGGAGTCTCCCTCACTGACGATACTCAAGAACCATCTGGCTGCAATTCTGTGCAGTGTGCTGTAGGATGATCCTACCTGAACGGGAAGCTTGGACCAAATGATCCACTGTGGTCCCTCCCCTTCCAACAGTACCCATTCTGCGATCAGGTCTCTAAGTATATACCAAAAAGGGTTCATCTTGAGAATCTAGGGAACTATTGTGCTTTTCTCTCTTTACCTCTTGTTTTTTTTCCACCCTCCACTTTCTTCATTACCACCTTCTCCACTATCACTTTTGTTTTCACGGCCTCTTTGCAAACTCATTTGTATCTCTCATTGGTGTCTTTAGTATCACATTGTGGGAATCACACCATGATTTTGATCATTTTTCACACGCTTTTGCTGTACCTACTTTGTTTCTACTACTTCATTTTTGGAGTATGCAAAAGAGAATTGGAGACAGTCAGTATTCTAGCTGAGGTGACATCATGGACATAAACACACCGTCATAAGGATGTCCTCTGTTTTATGCTATGATCTTTCTAGAAATTCTTAATATTCCGTTGAAATGTTTGGCGACACTTAAACATAACATGATGTCTGCAGAAGTTTACCTGTCATAGCCATGTAATGATTAATGCTTTAGAGTGAAACTTTCTAATTAGAGCGGCCAGGTTTGTTTGGTTTTACTACATGGATGTGGCTTCCCATGCACAGATATTATCGATGTACTGATACACTGAACTTAAAGAGTCCACGTTAACATGAAAGTATTAATGGCACCATTTATGGACAGAGAAGTCTGCAGGGATCATTTATCAATTTCATAAATTCTTGAGAGACCTGAAAACACTGACATGAAAGCACTTGAAATTTAGTTTATGATATTATATGAAATACTGCATTTTAAATTTGCTAACAAATAAGGTAGCAAAAAACCCCCAAAGCTGGTATAGATCTCTGCAGCTAATAGGCAGTTACTAGCACAGATGTTCTCACCTGTTGCAAGCTAACAGCTCAAAAAATAGGTGTAACTTTGAATACAAGTGCTAATAACAACTGAGACAGTAAAATGTAATTATTGCATGTTATTATACTATCACCTGTGCAGCTGCAAGGCGCAGACTGAATATTCTGCCATGTTCAATTAGAAGAAGACAAAAGTAGCACTGGAGAACTGAGTCAGTTAAATGAGAATTTAAATCACTGCAACTGCAGTAGCTATTGTAAAGTCATTCAACATCCCAGCCAACACGACATGTTTCAAGGCTAGCAAAGTGTGATTTTTTTTTGAATTTAGGTCACCAAAGCTAGTAATTTGGATGATATCTTAAGGGAGTGTTTGGCCTGTCAGGCAGGTGTATGATTTCTTAATGCCTTTTGAGAAGTGATAGTCACAGGAACTGTATTGTCCTGGCAAATAGAGCAGAAAAAAACCTATCTTCTCACTTTGTTCCTTGCATGCACCTTGGTGCTTGCTGTACTCTTCATTTTCTTAGCCAGTCTCTAACAACTCCAAGCAGCATCTACCTACACATTTCAATACATTTTTTCATTGCAAATACTTCCTGTGGGGCTGCAGTACCTTTTGTTTTAAGATAAAAGTCATAAGGCATTTATATTCTTTTGACTTCTGTTCTAGAAAAGAAATCAGTTACAGTGATGGTTGATCTCCCTTTATTGGCAAGAATTTGTTTTGTACCAGTGTTAAGACTTTCACCTTTACCTTGTAAAGAAAAAGGACACACTAGTGCTGTGGTTGTTTTTTCTGTGATCAAGCAACCTCTGGAGTCACAGGAGCTTATGTGGTTCAAGAAGTCAGAAGTGAGAATTTAAAAGCTGCTTAGAACTCCAGAATTTTAGCCACATGTGTCAGATGACATTTTCTGTATTATCTGTTGTTGACTAAATTGATTTCTTATGAGATAAAGGTTCAGTTGGAATAAATTAACTTAAAACACTGCCTAGAATTTTTTTATAGGCAAAGAAATTCATGCATTTTAGTATATTGATGATATTTAATCATCACTTAGAGTTGCGTCCTGTGTAACACAAGCTGTTTAATCCAGTAATACTTGTAACACATCTGTAGCTTCTGTTTTAAGAATGCACCTAGTGATTTAAAAATTGAGACCAGTTCACTAATCAGCCTTCCCTTTGGTATGGGCCGGTAAGTTTCTGACTTGTTGCTGTAGAGTTATCATCGGACAGTTCCAGTCACTTTTGTGGGATTCGCAGACTTGTTGAGGCTGAAAGGCACCTCTGTAGATTGTCTAGTTCAACCTATCTGCTCAAGCAGTGTCACACAGAGCTAGTCAACCAAGACCATGTCCTGACAGCTTTTGGACGTCCACCCTCGTAGTAAAAAAGAAGTGTTTCCTGATGCTGAGATGGCACCTCCTGTGTTTCCATTTGTATAGATTGTCCCTTGTCCTGACACTGGGCACCGCTGGGAACAGTCTGCTTTCTTCATTCTTCATACCCTTTCATCAGGTATTTCTGCACATTCGTAAGTTCCTCCCCAAGCTTTCTCTTTTCCAGGTTGAACAGTTCCAGCTCTGTCAGCCTTTCATCATAGGAGAGATGTCCGCTAGTTTTGTTTGTTGTCCTTTGTTGCACTTATTCTCCAAAGTCTATATGTTCCATATCTTTCTTGCAGCCCAGTTTCTTCAGAAACATTGTTTTCACTCTCGTATTTGACATTTAAGTGGCATATTCTAATGAGTCCTCTTTCAGATTACCATTTCCTTATTGTAAACACAATTCTAGAGTCTATACTAGAATTCCTTTGATCCCAACTGATGCATAAAGTTGAAGTTTCCTTTCTACAATTCTGCAAACACACATCAAGTAAAATGGAAAACTACTGCTCTTAAAACTGGGGCCTCATGTCAACCAAGCCACAGCAATCTATGCTTGAAACTCAAGGTGTCTTATTTGCTGTGAGCAAAGAAATTGGACAACTCCACCCAATTAATGTCAACTGAAAGAAAACAACTGTCCTGTATAAGGCAAGGCAACAGTGCTTGATTTTATCACAAAATACCAGCCTTCTAACTAAAGAATTTTTTTTTGAATCCCTCACACTCTTTTAAACTGTGACCTAGAAAAGAGCATCCATAACCCCACCAGCAGCACAACAACCACCCTCCAACCCCCATCCTGATTCCTGCTTATTGCATAGTTGGGTATTGCTGCCTAGGTCCAATGCATATTCCTGCAGCTTTAAGTCTCTCATTCGTATTTAATGCTTGAGAAAATGTATTGATTCAAAATATAAATAAAAGCAATCACTTAAAATAATTTTTTTAGAAAAATATTGTTTATTTGAAACATAGGTACAGTTTTACATGCTTCAGAGAGGAATAAAGGTAAACCTTAAATAAAGATGTTGCAAAACCCTAAATTTCAGGCTGTAATATGTCAGTAGCTGGAATGAATTTTAATTTCTTTTTTTCAGGCAGCTTTAGATTTAATTTCTTTAATTTTTAAATCTATTTTGCCTTTGTAAAAATATTTGTCTTACACACTGCTCTATTTGATGAAAATAAAGTGAATCCTGAAGGAAAATCATATCTAGGAAATTTGGGTTTTTTCTCAGGTTAAATATTGAATAAAATCTGACATATTAACAAGAAATGTTGTTAATTTGGGGGTGGTTTTTGAACACAGAGTAGTTATAACACTTCAAAATGCATCATTATTTATCACATGCCATGTCCTACTTTAGAAATGAAATAAAGCCTTCATTTTAACCTTGAGGACAGAATACTCCATGTGAAGCAGATGGAATGTTGAAGTACAATTCACAGTGGGTTTCCTCTTATCAGTGTGGAAAAATTTGAAAGATGATCTCTTTAAACACTACTTTGTTATTGTCACTTTCTGAAACTTCCTTCTTTCAGTTAATAGAGTTAGGATGACACTTATTAATATGTCTGGTGTTTGCTTTTTATTTACAACCTTGCTGGTTGTAAATAAAATGGTGTCCTAGGTGTAATAAAATAGTGTAAATAGGATGGTGTCCTAGAGAGTGATTTGTTCTGATCAGCTGTCAAGAGGACCATACCATAAGCAGTGATGTAAAATAAAATAGAAACAGGTTTCAGATGCTGTTTTAGCTTAAGAAACAGGTGTGCAGTATCCTCTTCTGTTTATACAAATAGTGGCTACTCTTGTAACTGCTGCACAACTTGCAGTCATACAGCTTAACCTACTCAGCATGGTCCTTCCAGAGCAATGGAAACCACTAAGGTTTGGACTTGGAAATCTCCCTGAATGGAAAGTGTATTTGCAGCAAAATTATTTTCTCAGAAAATTCCATAACTTTTCTGAGCATTCCTGCAGCCTACATGACATGTCTAAAATAGCTGGCTGGTGAAAAGGTGTTAAACTACTTGAGGCTTTGTATCTAAAACCTCTGTGGATCTGTAATCCATTACTGAAAGCAAAAGGGCTAAAAATGTTGTGATAATGATAATAGATGCTGAATTTTTTAAAAGTATCTGTAATAACTAAACAACTTCATTTTACATCAAGAACACTTTTGATGACTCTATTTTATAGAAATGGTTTAGCTCAGAGAAAGAAAGACAAAGGTAATTGCAGTATGACTACAGCCAGAGGGATAGAAAAGAGTGGTGCTTTCATCATTAACTACCCTTTAGCAGAGATGGCTGAAGAAAAACAGTATCTGGGTTTGCCTAAATGAAGTATTAAAGAGAGAAGTAAAATCAACAAATAAAAAATAGCATAATAGTAAATTCAACAGTAGAGTGGAGGAATATTTTATGCCTGCTGTTTTTGTCCCCTGAGATATTAGAGACAATTCATCCAGAAGACTGTAACTCCATGTTGCATAAAGTTCCCTGTGGACATTCCCCTGGAGACCTGCCTGCCACTTTTTCTTCCAATGCTGTTTTCTCTCCACACCAGCTGTGTCCTGGCAGCTCATCTTTCTGTCAATAAGATTTTCCCAACCATGGATTCCACTGAGCCACAGTGTCTGCTCTTTCTGTTTTGTTTTGTTGGGTTTGTTGGGGCTTTTTTTTAATGTCTTGTAAGCTTGACTGTCCTGTTCTTCCTTTTTGGAAGGACAAAAAGAGGTTACAAAACTTTTTGATTTCCTTCTGCATCTTAATTCCTCCACCTTCTTTTTAAGATTCTCTTTGACCTTGCCTTCTTGGAGGTCTAAAAGTCCTAGGAATACCGTGACAAAGTTCATTCTAGAGCAGGGAGAAGCAGAGCTACTCATTTGCTGAGCATCAGCATGCAGCTTTCCCTACAAATTATTTCCTATTGAGAGGCAGCCTAAATGAACTCAGTGTTGGACCAGGAGTGTTTCAGTGTGCTGGAGCCCTGAGTTGGAGCTGCTGCCTGAGTCAACAGTTCTTAGGTCTGTACTCTTGTGCATGCGGCCCATACCTAGGGTGATGAGTTGTATCAATTAGGGTATAGCTCCTGGTTTTGTGCATCTGAGAGGGGCTATTCCACACAAACATGTACATGAATCAGATTTAAATCTGCCTTACCAACAGTTGTGTGGCACGCAGTATAAATCTGAGTCCTTGCTCAGGTTTATTTTTTTCAATCCAATCACATTATATTCCCCTATCTCTTTTCGCACTTAATTTTCATTTAAGTATCACAGCAATTCCATGATATCTTTCTTAAAACTGAAATATACTTCTGTTTCAAAGTCACTGATGTAATACTGCAATGCAAAAGCTAGAAAAAAGGTGTATATTTTTTTACAGTCAATGTACTAGCATCTCTTAATTGTCCTAACAGCAAGGAAGGAATTTCATGGAGACTAGATTTTCCAACAGAAGCTTTAAAATAGTCTGCTTAGGCAGAAAACAGATTTGGCAACCTTTGCAATGTATCAGTTTTGGGAGACTTTTGAGTATCTGCAGTGCAACAGGGAGTAAGAAATTTTGGCCATTTATTAGTGTTTGTACCTTTATATCTGATAATGCTATCATGTTGCATATATATGTATATGTGTGTATATGTATGTGTATCACCAAACAAATGCTAGGCAAATATAAGACCTTTCAGTTACATAAAGGCAACTAATGCAACGTTTTGCCTTTCCACTTATTTTGTGAGAAAGTATCTAAAGGGGCCAAAAATTGTACCCCTTCCTCACCTCATCTCCCAGAATCTTCCAATAATGATGATTGTCTCATGACAATTCCTTCTTACAAATAACATTTTCATTGCAGTGAAGGAAAAGCAAGTAGGAATTTTTTTTTTTTGGCTAGTCTTGTTTTGAAACTCAAAGATTCTGCGTATCACAAGCCATTTGATTTGAAGGAGGTATGAATTGGGCTTTAGCAATAGTATATTCTTCAAGGTTCACAGTTTTCTGAGGTGGTTTCCAGAAAACTTCCTCAGTGGTTTTTGGACAGCCGTCGTTCCCAATAAAACAACATATTTCTTAGTCTTTGTAATTTGAAAATACTGTTTTGTCACATCCTAGAGAATTTTCAGACTTCAGCAGAACTGTTCTTTTTGCAGCATATGTATATTTTTTCCACCTAAAAATTCCTAAAATAACTTAGTCAGAAGCAGGAAGACAGATATCTGTTTACATGTCTATTCCTAGTATTCTTGTCTAAACTTATCAGGTGATTTTATTCTTAAGTATGCACTTCTCAGTGATGTGCAGTACTTCAGAAAAGCAGAATGTGAAGTAAGAAATTTCCTTTCATGCTGAATGAAGTATTTTTAAGAATTTAATTTCTTTATGCTTCTTCAGAAAACAATTCAAATGAGACTGAAAATAATTTGATTTCTGAAGCTGGAGAGCTCGTCTTGTCCTCTACTCAATGATATTATGACCAAGACTGTCATGTCTTCTTTAAATTGGTTTAAAAATCCGTGTATTTTCCTGTGATCTTCTGTAGAAGTAAAGTAGTGTAAAGTATAATAAAATATTGGTTTAATCAGTGAGCCTAGTAAGAGATAATTCATCTGTGGCCTTACAAGTTATACAAAGAAAGATGTTAAGTAAGGCCCTTTAAAGTATAATGAGAAATAAAAGTACACATTGTCTAGAAAGTAAATTTAGCGAATTAAAATTTAGATACAAATGCTTGGAAAAAAAACATGCAGCCCAGGATACATTCAGTTGTCTTTGCTGCAAGGGTATGCTTGTCTTCAATGAACAGAGAAATACTGTATAGCTGGAAATCTTGAATTATTTATTCATAAAGATCTAGATACAATCTGCTGAGACTGAAGTACAGATGCCCCCAAGATGGAAAGGCTGCAAGCTGCACCATGAGCAGTTAAGTTTGTAAGACATATTTACAATGGCGAAGTAGTAAAATATTTTTTGAACGTGTAGCCACTTGACAGCATCTGCTGAAATATAGTCTCTACACAGAAGAAAATTCAGATAAGTGAACATATTTAATCTTTATTTTGTTTTCTATCTCTACAGGCTTGGTTGCATTGAAATAATGATTCTGAATAGCTTAGGAATAGTGTTTTAAAGTCCTTATCATGGTAGATTGATTCAGGCACTACAAAAATAACACTTGAATAGCAACAGGGCAGAGCAATGCCCTCATTGTTTCTCTGTTGACATATCAAAATCTGTTGCAGTGAGCAAAACCTAATCATGGATGGCCTTGGAAAACAACGATGGGGTATTGTAAAGAAACAGCTGGGGTGGGGGAAAGAAAAGGGGAAAATGAAGTCCTTCAAACCAGCTCTTTACCACAAATGACAAGCAGATCATTGTTAAATGACAAGTGTAATGTTTATGATTAAAAAGAAGTTAAAAATCATTGTTGCCTAATTAACCAGTATTCAAAAGGCTTATAGGAAAGAAGAAAATGAGCAGAGTTAGGATAATCTTGAGAAAAAAATATTTAGGAAAGGAATTAATAAACCCCCAAAACCTGAAAGTAGGTTTGTTTAGATTAGATATTAGGAAGAAATTCTTTACTGTGAGGCTGGTGAGGCACTGGGACAGATTGCCCAGGGAATTGTGGATGTCCCATCCCTGGAAGTGTTTAAGGCCAGGCTGGATGGGGCTCTGAGCAAACTGATCTAATGGAAGGTGTCCCCAGTGTCCTGGTTTCAGCCAAGGACAGGGTTAATGTTTTCCAGTAGCTGAGAGAGGGCATGGCTAAGGAGGCATGGCCAGACCCAGATGTTGGATACCCCCTCATGTCATTGCCAGAGGCAGATGAAAGGGGCATTCTCTGGCTTCCACAGAGAAGTGTGTTCCTTTCAGAGGGAGAAAACCTGGTGGGCAAAATGGTCCAGTATTGTTTCATGTTTGTCTTGTGGCTTTTGTTATTAATATTGTTGCTGTTATTCTTCATTTTCTTATCTCGTTGTTTCCAGTAAATTGTTCTTATCTCGCTATATTTTGGCTTTCAGTTGGAGGGGAGCAAGCAGCTTGTGGTCTTTTTGGTGGGAGTACTAGATTGGGGGAAATCTTTCCTAAACCACGAGATCTGTGCACGCCAGGGGGGTAGGGACAAAATGATCTTTAAAGTGTCTTCTAATCTAAACCATTCTGAGATTATATGCCTCTAAAATTACTGCTCTACACCCAGTTAATAAGATAGTAATTAAACATTGAACAGAATATTGATTCAGAGTCTGAGGTGTTACAGGAACAGCTCACCTTTTGCATTCACTTTCCCAACTTCGGATGAGGGTCGTGTGTAGTTTTTGTTGCTCCTTCTTTCTAGCTCTTATTAAAAGCCTTTCAAGGGAAGATGATGCCGATCTGTCCAGCAGTGTGCTGGAAGCAGCACTGTATGCCCTGTGCTCCTATCTCTGTGGGAGGGGGGCTGCCTTCTGCTTGTTCTACCTGGGGGACGAGCTCTTACCCAGATACAACGTTCAATCACATCTTGCTTGTCTGGGGAGAGGCAGGAGCAATCTGGATGACTCCAATGAATTAATTGTTCCTTTTTTTTATCAAAGGTAACAGTGTATACAGGTACAGAGGTGCACTTCTCAGGGCAATCACGTCGTAATGGTTTTCTAATCTCTTGTTCTCACCATGGAAGCAGAAGGCAGCAGAAGCAGCTGCTCTGCTAGTGCTACTTATCATTAATCTTCAGTCAAGGTCTTTCAGTCTTTCTGAAATTGTCTTGAAATCTGCTGCAGTGAAAAGGCAATACTCCTGGAGACAGATACTCTGCCTAAGTCTGTATATTACTTATTTAACTTTTGCAGTCTTGTGTGAAGTTATTTGTCTGTCATGATTGATTGTTTGTAAATGTAATTTCAATAGAAATACATTAGTACTTTAATCTTGTAAAGATAAGCGAATATTTCATTATTTTACTATGAAATCAAGTTTACAAGATCACTTTTTTTCCACTTTGTTCTTGAAGTCACCAGTAACGCCCTTGTTTAAATCATGAAGGATGAACAATATGACTAGATATTTACAGGAAAAATAGTACACAACCGTTTTTTCTTCAGTCTTCTCAGGGACAGGTACCACAGGCAGCACAGACTCCATCAGCACACTGAGTGTGTGTGGAGTGGTGGTTATGGTGTAGCACAAAGTGCTGGCATATGGTGACCTTCAGTGCTCGGTGTTGCTCTTTAATGATCAGGGACTGGTGTTTACCGATTGCAGTGTTGGACTGTGTGTGTGTGTGTTATATGTACACATCTATACGTAGTTTCTGCAGACATTTATTTTGCTTCACCAGTAGCTAATGACAACATACAGAAGGATCTGTCTTAGATAAGTATCAAAAGCAATATGTGTCCCATATGCATGAAGCTTGCAGGCTAAAGCAAAGACTTTAGCATTACTTTGGCAGTCATTTTTGGCAGAAAAAACTCCCAAATCATAAGATGCCTGAAAGTTAAATATACCAATCCTGTTAGACAGTTTTATGCCAAGGAATAGGAGGTCTTGGGAAATGTAGCATGTTGTGAAGCAACATATATTTTGCTATTGCTTGTTGAAAATAACAAGTACTTTGCAGGCATTAATGAAATAGAACCACAAAATGCTCCCCCCTAAGGGGGCTAAATGTGTTTATGGACACTGTACTTCCTCTGTTAATTGACAGGCAACATTACTTTTCTTTACTGGTTTTAGTGAAAATTTACTTGAAAAACAAACGTGGGCAAATTAGTGTACAGGGAAATAAAAAGCCGTATGCTTCCCTGTTCAGAAACACTAAAAAAGTCCTGACTGTACCTCAATGGATTATTTCTTTGTATATGTGTTTATTAATTTTGCATACATTTATACAAGTATCATCTTTGGGTTTGCTATTTTTGATTAAAAATCTATTTGCATTTACTATTGGCCTGACATGACATAACATCCTATGCCGTCCTGATGGCAACTCAGTAGGCTACCACAGACTCCCCAGCAGAGCAAATGCCAACTCACGCCCGCAGGCAGATGGGAAAGTAAAACATGTGTGTTATTTCCAAGCCACTTAAAAAAATAACTTCCCTTACACCACTAGATGAAAGCGTATTAAAGAAAAGCTGTCTTTTTCCACATTTAGATAAACATGTTCTGCAAGACCAATTACGTCGAGTAATGTATTTGAGCAAATATGCAGCAATTAGGACATTTTGTTGAGTGTATCTGAGGTGACTACCAATCACATCAAAGCCATATTGGTAGCAATCGTCTTTATAATTCCTCTTGGTTAAAATGAAATTCAGATTTAAAAAAATGAAAGCTGAAGAAAATACTTGGTACAATCTTTCTTTTTGTAACCTATTTTATATGTTCAATTAAAACCTAACCAGTTATTGCTCACAAGGTACTTTAAACTGATGGCAGTGTGTCAGCCCTTAGTGTCATCCCTGTGGCATGTTTCACTTAGGATTGGAAACTGGTTTTTTAAGTATCATAAAACCAAAATAAATAAATAAATTTAAAAAAAATCAAACCAACCAACTAAACAAAACCCCAAGCAAACCACAAATCAAAATCTGCTGTTCTGCTTCTGACCAAAGGGAATGTGCCCTTGCTTTGCTAAGATGCAGAAGTTCCTTCTTTAAAATCAGGTAGCTGTCATCTGCCATACCATGATTTTGTGACTTGCACATTAAAACAATTTTTCAGACTTTTCTGTTGCTATACATTATAAAGAGATTTTTTTTTTTGTATATTTGCTGTGTATGGGTAAAAATTCCGTTCTTTTAGAAGTAGTTTGGTTTACTCAGTGATACAGAAATAAAACAAAGATAGTGGATAATTAGTTGAATGCTGCCAAAGCACTGCCCAAAGATAGACTGTAAACTCTGTATTCAGTGTGGGCTTCCACTGCTGGGGAAAACAAAATATATTTTTTATAGAAACTAACTAAACTTGTAAACTTATAGACTTAAATCTTTTTTCCTATGATGTCAAAATGATTACACTTAGAAATGGAAGTGATGAAAATATAAATCTTCATACATCTGCCATTTAAATTTCAAGACATAGTATTTCACTGGCTTTCTGACAGTATATTGAAGTGGAAAAGTAGGCAATTGAGGGATTTTTTTGGTGCTCTTTCTACTTTACATCAGGCATAGACTGCAATCAGTTTAAATTATTTTATTCAACTTTCTATTCATATTTAGTATGTTTGTTTCTATTAATTTGACATTTTCTCAATTTAAAGACAGTACAATGTTTACTTCTCAGCTCTAAGAAAGGGCTTATGGTAGTCTGTATGGGACATTAATTAGGGCATAGGTATGAAACAATATTTTCAGACTGGGTTAGTGATCAACCTGAACTTAGAGGCATAGGCCTCAAAGACAGAAGTGGTCACAGGATTCACTTCATCATAAAACCCCAAAATTTTTATGGTGTCCGGGCACTTCAGTTTTTGATTAATTTTTCAATCTGCTAGGACTATATATCCAGTGGAATATTAGCTCTTTAATAAAATTTAGTTTTATTTCTGTAACCTTAGAATAGAGAAAAAAAAAATCAGCAATCATTATCTTGTCACCATAGCAATCCTAATTAGAAAAGACTTCAAGTTAAAGAAATTCTATCTGTATTAGTACTGGAATAGTTCTTTTACTAATCTGATTTTAAAGCTTTCTGAAATGGTGATTGTGCAACTTGCCTCCTCCATTGCTTGACTACCAGGGTTTTTTCATCATGTGTAACCAGAATCTTTCTTGTTGCAAACTAAACTAGTTATTTCTTTCTTTTTGAAAAAGAGTAAAGATTATTCTTGCTGCCTTTATGAAAGAAGGTTTTAGTATTAAACACTTCGATCAGATCCCCTGACTCTTTTCATGAAGATTAAAACCCAATTTTTCTTTAAAGTTCAGTTGGACCTCTGGTCCTTTCTCATTCTCATCTCTGGACATGCTGTCTTTGGTTCCCTGAGATGAACCAATGGTTTTTTTTCAGCAAAAACACTAATTTCCTGGTTTATGTTTGTGCAAGTGATTATTTTTGCCTGAAAATTTGATAGCTTGCCCATAGTTTTATTGAATTCCTGATTTATTTGCAAGCTACTGCTTTAATTTGTTGAGATTTTGCTTATTAGCTCTAATTTTGAGCTTTAATTTGCTTACTATCCATCTTTACCTAGTGCTATCTGCTGATTTAATATGTATGATCTGTGTTCAAAGGCTATTGAATAGTTAAAGCAATAATCCTATACTCAGACAAAGACAGAACTCCATACTCCCTGTCCCTCTGAGTTAGCTTTGCTTACTGAGGAGAGGCCACTGAGAGGTTTTCCCTGGTTTGCCAGTTTCTCCTCCGTGAAAGGCAGTTCTGGAATTTGAAGCATTTAACACTGGAAACAAAAACACCAACAAACAACAAGAAACATGCTGGCTTTTGAAGAAATTTGGAAGAATATCCTCGAGGGGTCCAGAAATGTAACAAGTTCATGACCATTTTCAGCTCTCTTATTGTGCATTCAGCTAATTAGTACAGCTTGAATCATGAAGGACTGTTTGAATTTTGACCCTGTCATTACCTCTGTAAAGGAAACAACTTCATAAATCTGAAAGGATTAGCTCAGCTCTCTGACTGATGGCAGAAGTGCAAGGGGAAATGTGGTAATAGGATAAGCACTCAATCCTGGACAGCCTGAGTCCACATCTGAGCATGACACTTGAAGGTTTCGTGTTCAGAGGTGAGTGATGAGGATAATTTTTGGTCCAGAAAGGCTGGCCTGCAAAGAAAGGTCAGAAGACCTGAAGTTGTTCAAGGAGGAGTCAGAAGGAAGAAGTCAAACAAGCTTCCAGCATGAAGGAACTGACTGTCAGGAGGAAGAGAGCAGCGGCAGGATCTTTCCACCACTGCGGTGAGAAGGGAACAACCTGCCAACTTTATAGTTCGTCAGACTATCTCAGGAGATAGAGCAGTCTGTCTGCCAGAAGAGCTGACGTCCCTTCCAGCCCAATGTAGGATTCTCTGAGTTGCTCCTGTTATGCTGTACTCCAATACCTGATTTCATTCCGTCTCTTATTCCTGCATGTTTAAAGGCTCTTTCAGAGCTTCTTTTCCTTCTGTAGATGCATATTCATAATGATTTTATTATTTTCCATCATGGAAAAATACTTTTTTAAACCTCTAGCCTCATTTAACAGGAAACCTGCAATCATTGATTTATATTCTTCAGGAATTAGTTTTTCTGATTATCTCCCAAGCAATTTCTACTTTGTGTGCTGTACCAAGTTCCATTCACAGCAAGGCAATACAAACAAGAGGTTCTTTACTCCATCTTTACTCTTGTATAGCATTTGTTAAACCAGCTAGTATTCTTCTTCTACTATCCTTGGTTCTTGGGTTATCATTTAATTTCTTCCTCCTGTGTCTCATTTACTGTCTTATTCCTGCAATAGGTGGAAAATTTCAGCTTTCCTCTGGACATTTTTTTCAGGTGGTGTTGTTTGTAGCTTTTATACTGACAGTACATATGCACATCTCTGTATGGATCTGTTCTAAGTCTATTAAGTTAGAATCTTTAGGGGTTTTTCTAATAATACCTTAGACATAAAGTGGAAAAAACAAGCTTAAACTTAATTTTAGTGATATTAGAAATGTCAGGTAACTTTTTTTCCAAGCAAATGTTGTATTCTGTGTTCCTCCCAAACTTGTCTCAGCCAAAGAAGAGCATTGCAGTCATGACTGAAATCCTCCAGTGGAAGATGTATTAATGTATGTTCTGCTGAGTATAATGTTACCATTTTCCTCAATCTGCTTAATCACCACATGAATTCATGGTTCTAGCTTCAAGATCAGAGCCAGCTGCTGCGGAAGTGCTTGTTGCAAACCAAGTGGAGAGCTCGCGGCCGAACGTCTCTCACAGAATCACACAGAATCACAGAATCAGTGGGTTGGAAGAGACCTTCAAGATCATCGAGTCCAATCCATGCCCTAACACCACCTCAGCTAAACCATGGCAGTGAGTGCCACATCCAGTCTTTTTTTAAACACATCCAGGGATGGTGACTCCACTGCCTCCCCAGGCAGATGATTTCAGAACTTTATCACTCTTTCAGTAAAAAACTTTTTCCTAACATCCAACCTATATTTCCCTTGGCGCAGCTTCAGACTGTGTCCTCTTGTTCTGTCAGTTGCTGCCTGGAGAAAGAGACCAACCCCCACCTGACTACAACCACCCTTCAGGAAGTTCTAGAGAGAGATAAGGTCACCTCTGAGTCTTCTTTCCTCCAGGCTAAACAACCCCAGCTCCCTCAGTCGTTCCTCATAGGGCTGGTATTCCAAGCCCTTCACCAGCCTTGTCACCCTCCTTTGGACACATTCTCTTTGTCCCTGGCATAATCAGTTAACTGATTGACTCTCCCAAGGCAGCAGAAACCCACTGATGATATGAAACCGCTTGTTACAACAATTTTATGGGGTAATTTGAACGTTGCATAGAGTGTGCATCTCATGTCGGATGTAGGAAGGCTTTGGGCACCTAAAACAAAAGCTGTAGAAGCTGAATTTTCAAGGTGGCTCTATGTACAGTTGGTTGGTGTGTCCCTACTTATTGCTGGCACCAACGTTTCTGCTTGTTCACAGGCCTGAACTGCTGTGACCTGAGAGGTGTCACGTATGGCTCCTGCTTAAACCTAACTTTTTGCATAAATCTCCTGACAACTGTGACTAGAAGTCATGCTGTGAAAGTGTCTGCTGCATCAGTGTGGTCAGGCTTGTGGAAGCAGTGGCTTCCACAATTTCTTGCAGGATGTAGGAAGAGGAGCAGAGTGGGGCAAGAAAGGGATGTAGGAAGCCTTGTATGGCTTGCGATGACCTTTGGCTGTGTAGTGCAAGCAGTGCACCCTTCCTCGATATAGTTGTGGTCTTGTCATTACAGTGGTATCCTGGATGGTGTGAGGGGAAAATGGGAATACTTGGAATTAAAGAGGGGCATACATCCTGGGAATCCTGACTTCTAGGCTATCCTTACAGAGGATAGCTATAATCTGGGCAAAAAGGCGAAGTTATATACCTGCTTTTCCTGCTTGCCATTTCCCTCTGGCTACTGACAGTTACACAAATGCGTGCCCTGAGGTGCCTGACTCTTCCCATGTGCTGCCTCCTGAAAGCCAAAGGCCATATATATGTTCTGTGCCATGTACTGGCACAACAGGATTAGGAACTTTTAGTCTGCAGGCATCCGTGTCTATTTTCCTGGGTCTCCCAAAGCATGGCACATTTCTGAGGGCACTGCAAAGGAGGGGAAACTGAATTGTTCTTCACTGAGTGTCTTCTATTTTGCTGTGCTTTCTAGCTACCTCAACATACTCTTGAGGACTTAAAATTGCTTTGAAATTACAATAATTTGTGGTTGAATCTGAAAGAGCCACTGATGCAGGGTTTGGGGGAGGTGTGAAGAAAGCAGGCTCTCTCATCTGCCAACCCTGCAGGATTCAACCTGCTGGTTCAGTGAGCTCACATATAGGATAACCATCCATGGAGGGACATTCTTTCAATTTCAGTAAGATACCTCTCTAAAATCTAAGTAAATGATTTAGAAAGATAAGGGTTAACTTGCAATTAAATTTTATTATTTAGCTAAGAGGAAAAAAAACAAAGCACTTTTAAATTTTTTTTAAACTGTTATTCAAACATAGACATTAGGTTTGTAATTTGATGACTGCTGGAAAGCCAAAATCCACATTCCCACTAGCTTGTTAATTAGGGACTTATTCTTAGTAAGTGATTAACAAACTTAGTTGAGTCATCACCCACAAGCTGGTCGGTGGGTACATGCCATCACATCCTCATTCGTACACAAACTCCCTCATTTTCAACCCCTCATTGTCAGCTGCTACTGGCCTTGGAGACATGGACTGAGCTGTCAGTCCTCAGGATTTAGTTGCAACATTTGTGATATTTGGTGTTTTACTTAACAGCTCAATTCCTGCATTGTTGTTGTTATACAAGAATCTCCATCCTTCCTGCAAAAATAAATTCTTGAGACTTTTTTCCTCTTAAATAAGCAGGTCAGGTTTAAACTATGAACCTTATAGAACAGAGGAAAAAAAAAGATAATGCCTCTGTGTTTGCTTTTTAATTTTATTTTAATTCAAGATGGGAAGAAGTGGGTTTTTTGATGCTTTATATTGGTAGTACTACAAAAATTACTGACAGTTTGTTATCAATAAACTTGATCTGTTTACCTCCCATCCACAGTGGTAGACAATTTGCAATGGGTTAACTGCTAAAATGGCTTCTTTTAGGTAATACTTCTGTTAATGATAAATACTTGTTTTTCTCAATGCCACTCAAGATTCATCCCTTGCAAACCATTCAAGAGAAGCATTTTGCTGTAGCTACAGAGAGATTGTGGTCTGTCTTTAGTAGACAGTTTCTCTTTGTTTAAATGTCCTTCTGAATTGTAGTTGGACACGCTTTGCTGGCATTACGCTGCATCAGTGCCATGCCCATCCATCCACTTCAGGGGGGATTAACTCTGTGGCAAAGTTCATCAGTCACTTCTGTCATCGTGGCTTGGCATGATTTGTACTAGTCTAATTGGGCCACAATTTCAGCTAATAATGATTGATACAAGCTTTTTATCAGTGTGGGAGGGGGATGTGTGACCTTTTTATCTATTCCTCTGCTTTATGAAACACTTATTTTCCAGTTAATAACATCATACAAACATTAAACTTACTGGAAAAAAAAAAGGAGATGGAAACGTGTGTTTCATTAAAATATCTTCATGTAGTCATCTGTTAATGTGAATATAACATATTAATATGAAACACTCAGGTAAATGCTATTTTTCAGATTTCTTTGATGGAAACTGGTAGTCCCTCTGCAGATTCAGTTGCAACATGCTCACTTTGGAACTCCCTATTTCAATCTTTTTCCCCCTCAGCATCATTATTGATTTATTGTCCCTCTGTATTTGGCACTGGTGAGGCTGCACCTCAAATCCTGTGTTCAGTTTTGGGCCTGTTACTGCAGGAAAGACATTGGGATGCTGGAGCATGACCAGAGAAGGGCGGCAGAGCTGATGAAGGGTCTGGAAAAACAAGTCTTATGGGGAGTGGCTGAGGGAGCTGGGGCTGTTTAGCCTGGAGGAAAAGAGTGTGAAGGGAGACCTTATCACTCTCTACAACTACCTGACAGGAGGTGGTAGCCAGGTGGGGGTCTGTCTCCAGGAAACAAGTAACAGCACACAAGGAAATGGTGTCACGTTGTGCCAGGGAAGGTTTAAATTGGATATTGGAAAACATTTCTTCACCGAAAGGGTGATCAGGCACTGGAATAGGCTGTCCAGGGAAGTAGTGGAATCGCCATCCCTGAAAGTGTTCAGGAGATGTGTGGATATGGCACCTGGGGACATGGTTTAGTGGTGAACATGGCGCTGGGTTAAGAGGTGGAAATGATGATAGAAGTTTTTTCCAACCTTGATGTTTCTATGAGTTCAGAACTACCAGTATACCAGTGGTTTGCCAGATCCTGGTGTAACTTAGAGTGATTTTTCTCCTGTTGTGAGTAAAGAAAAAAGATACGTTTTCTCTTCTGAGGTTACCTGGCTCTTGAAGGAGTACTTAAAAAAAATTCTGTCACTGTAATAGGGCATAAAATAAAAGAGTGTATGGTTTTTATTCAGAAGGGCCACTGTCAGTACAGTCAGTTGTTTCTCCAAGTAATGGGACCTCAGGAAAGTACTGGTAGCCTTTAAGTTATGTGAACACACAGGACAGGAGCCCTCTGGTTCTAAAACTGCGATATAATATAAAATTCTCAAAAGCGTATTTTACACATGAAATATTATCTGTGGGGTGCTTCTACTAACCTTTAAGCCTTATAACCTATTTATCCATTGTGTTTTTATAATCCATGGATCTGGGGTGGTTGTCATCGTCTTAAAATATAGCACAAGCCAGTTCTTTCCGTGCACTATTCGCATTTCCATTCTGGTGTGTCTGAATGTCTGCATCATTGTACTATGGGAGTGCATTTTTCATACTTAAAAATAGACTCAATAACCATCTTCCTTCTCTGCCTTTCATTTTACAACTGCAGTAGCAGCTACATTTCCTGTCTCAATAGCACTTATGAAGCAATTAGGCAAATTTAGGACAGATTTTGCTACTGAATGCTAGACAGATTTCTCTTTATCCTCACTAGAACTTGTGCATGGACAGATTATACCCTAATGGCCTAGTTCTTTTTCTGCCCCCTCAAGAAGCACTCTTCTCATTTCACACATGGGCCATTTGATTTGGTACAACAAAATGAAATTGATGGATCCTCTAATTGGTCACTTGTAATTAATTAGTATAAAAAATTATTTATCTTTGTCTGTGTTGTATCTTCTGTAGCCTTCAGCGACTGCTGCTTGTGGTTATACAGCTGAAGGAAATCACTAGCAGGCAAATTGTGGACCTGTGGGAGCAGGTCCAGAAGAGGGCCGCAAAGACGATCAGGAGGCCGGAGCACATCTCCTGTGAATGAAGGCTGAAAGAGTACAGCCTGGAGAATCTGAGATCCAATGAGATCTCATTGCAGTCTTCCAGACATGAAGAAAAAGGGGGAGAGTGACTTTTTCCTTGGGCAAATAGTGACAGGACAACGGGAAACAGTTTTAAACTAAAAAGGAAAAGGTTTAGGTTAGATGTTAGGAAGAAAAGCTTTCCTGTGAGGATGGTGAAGCACTAGGATGAGTTTCCCACAGAAGCTGTGGATGCTCCACCCCTGAAAGTGTTCAAGGCCTGATTGGGTGCGGCTATGAGCAACCTGGTCCAGTGGGTGGCATCCCTGGCCATGGGAGTGTGGGGTGGAACTAGACCTTTATAGTTCCTTCCAAACAAAGTTTTTCTATGATTCTATGAATTTTGAAAGGTTTATTAAAAGTAGAATAAAAAGGTTTGGAAAAAACCACTCCAAAATAGTTCCAACAGTAACAATTTTTTCTACTTCTGTAAAATCTCAGTGTTTCAGTTTAGTTGAGGGAGAAAATAAACCTTTTTTTTTAATCAGGTAAAGTCGAGAAGTCTTACCTAAAACCATGATTAAGTGCATATTAAGAAAGCCAAACTTATAAAAGATAAATAAAAGATAAAAGGGCACACCAATCGTACCAGTCCGTTGCTATATTTATGGCCATTACAAAATAACAAAAACATTTATTCTGATTTATATCAGAATATCCCCCAAAATAAACTGTTACTTAGACCACCCCTTGTCATATTTCCTCCATAGTAGCCATGAATGCCAATAAATTTGTCCAACACAGCTCAACGTTTCCTGTTATTCCTCTGCTCATACAGAGACACACATCTCCTTTTAAACCGTTGGGAATCATAAGCATGCTATGTACAGATTTACTGCCGTCCTTCTTTGGAAGGAATTTGAACCCATATCTACCACCTTCTCACAAAGACCCATTAAACCATGAGCGTGGTCCCTCTTCAACAGTTTGGGGGAAGTTACCTGTCCTGTTGTGAAAGCTGCCACATATTGTATTTCTGAAAAGAGCTTTCTTGCTGAATTGCAGAGGAAAGACATGTAATTTTGGAAGGAGCAATTGTGCAGGAAGGATTCATTGTGCAGAATTGTGCATTTCAAAACTAGTAACAAAAAATTCTGCTATAGACATAGGCCTTGAGTCACCTGTGACTGTAAAACACCAGGATGATGTGTATGCAAACATGATTAAGCTTAGTCATGGCAAGGGGTTCTTGACTGGAACAGGAAACAATTAGTACCATGGTACAAGATATGTGCAATTCCTCATTAAATAATTAGAACAGTCTGCAAAAAATCTGGATAAAATGTTTACACTGTTCAAACTGGAACAGCCCAAAAGATTAAGAGAATGAGGGATTCCTGGGGGGAAAGTGTTATAACTTGTTTAACAAGAATATTTTCCAACTAGCTTTGAAGCTAGTTATCTTTCTGTTCAAAGAGCAAATGCATGTACAATGTTCATAGAGCATTTAGATTTGAAGGTTTTAAAAAAGTTTCTAAACATCCAAAGAGCGAAGCTCTGAGTTGACCTACATCAGGGGAGGTTGTGAGGGCAGAGAGATTGGGAATACTTGTTGGCTGTGTGCAGACTCTGTTGCTGTGTTTATATAGGGGAAACACGTGTGCGTGTGCATGAATATACGTATAGGTGTGTATTCCCTGTACGTGGAATACCTGCCCAGCCTTGCTACTGGCTGGACCCGGGGGCACAGAGCTGTGGCAGCCTCTCCTCCGTTGGGCCACTGGATTCAACAACTCTAATAAAGGTCATTAGGAGTTGCACAGAATAAATCCCCTGTTTCTGTGTAGGTCAAGGGCATTGGCAGTGTTTCTCATCTTTCTATGCCCTCATTTTGTGGCACATCATTGCTGACTCAAAGGGAGTTTTACTACAAGTTTTCAGCTTAATGAAGTGTGTAGGGAATATTCTGTGGGTTTGGTTTGTTGGAGCACATGTTCTCTAGATTCTTACCGTGTGGTATCCTGCAATTGCTGAAATGGGGCTTGATGAACAAGGTCTGATTTTATATTGCAGTGGGCAGATTATATTGACTACATGCCACCGACTGAAAGTGTTTTCCTTCTAAGTAGTTTGATTGCTTGAACTTTGTGTTGATCTTGTGCATAAGCTCTGGAAAGCAGCAAAAAAGAAAGGGTTGACCCCTCCTTCTCTTGGTACTCATAACAACAATATGTTCTTAGACACAGCTGCTTTATTGCCATATATCAGCAGTACAGGACAAAGTTCTCTCCCACTGTAGTACAGAGAACACTTCTGTTCATACACAGCAGCATGACCTTCATCCTGCAGAACACCATTCTTGATGCAAATTCAACTCCGTGAGCTATTATATGCTCAGATCTTTTTATTTCCCCATGCAAGACTAACAAGTTGGTTTTCAACTTTTTTTTAAATTATTATTATTTCATTTGGTGGCTTTCATTGTTCTGAAACGTATAAAGGTTTTTCATTTCATCTTAGTGAATTTCATCCTGTTTCCTCCAGAGTATTTCTCGCATTTACCATTGTTCTGAATTCTGCAATGGCATTTGTGTATCTTGGATACCCTCTGATCTGTTATATGCAAGTGTAGTAGTTTACATGTTATTTCATCATTCAGTGCATAAGGTTGTTAGCCTGCTTACAAAATATCTGGTGTCAGAAACCCTGTTAAAAATGAGATGTGTCACTCACCTTGTTTTTCCTTCAGATACAAAGATTGCTTTCTATCAAAAAGGATGATCTGACTGGTTTAGCATGATTTGCCCTTTATGTTTATGATGGAGTCAGCAGTGAAAAAGAAAAAGAAATTGAAAACAGTCACTTATGTACTAAAATTGTGTCCTTCAACATCTGTCTGAATTTTTGTAAATCAAAATTGCCTTTAGCCATGCTTTTTATATGATATCTCAATGCATCTCAAAGCACTAGTGTAATGTCATATATTTAGGTGTATAATATATAAAATCCAAACCAAGCTAAACAAAGACTTGTAGAAGAAAATGTTTAACCATTTCAAAATTAAATGAGAAAATCACCTATAATACATTTTTTATATTAAGAAGGGTTAAAGTAAATAATTTCATAGGAATTCTTTAATTTAGAGAGAAGTTTGTCTTCTGCCAATACAACAGATAAAAATTTTTCAGAATTTCCCCTGCGGAATTTGCAGATATTGTGAAACTTGAAGTTAAGGAGGGATTTGGCAGGTTTTTTACCTGATCTGTAGTAGAATCAAGTTAAAATATACGTCTCTATTACAGGATTAATATATTTCTATATTACAGGATTCAGAAATTGAGTTACACTGTATTTTTCATATTATATTACTTTTGAAAATTATGTCACTCTAACATTTCCTTGGACATGTCTTTATTGAGACATCATGGAGGAAATCCACAACATGTTTATAAGGCTTAGAGCATTTTCCTTTTTTATTTTTTATTTAGGTTTAAAAATAAACAACCCATTACAGATATCTTCAATAATAACAGTGATGTCTGAATTAAAATTTTCTACTCAGTCTCCCTGCTGCATTAAACGCATTGTCCAGCATTCAGAAGCAGAGCCTCTGTCTGCGTTCTCAGCATCCTGCGTTTACTGCGGTGTAGCTTTCAATATTTTCACGTTGGTCAAAATCTGTGTGACTTTATTCGCACGGTGCTGAGCCTGAGCTAATATACCCTGCTGGGGGACTTAGCTGCAGCACAGAGCTCTGGCAGAAAATCTCCTGGTATTGTAAGAACGACTTGTTAAACTCTATACATGCTGTTGACAAAGCAGCAGCGTTTTGAAGCACTGACTAATGCTTCCGCAGCTGTAGGTAGTATAAGGCACTTGGTTATTATTAGGAAAGTTGCCAACGTCTTGGGAATGTTTGTGTGCACAGTGACTGCAGCCGAAGGTACTCTTTGTTGTTAGGCACCACTGTTGTTAGGAATGGTCCTAAAAGTTCTTAAATCTTGCATTAGTGTAACCCCAGGTGACTGTGGAAGCTAATAGCATTGGCAAAAAGCTCCTTAGAAATTATAAGCAACACCCATACGCCAGCGTTTGTTGCTAAGTGAAATAAATTGTTACTAGCACCGCCAAGTTGCTGGAACTGCTTGCAACAGCTGTGAACCCCAAAGTCGGTGATTAATGTCGGCTCCGAGCATTGCCGGCTGCCTGACAGAGCTTGTAACAGCCAGGAACGCTGAACGGCAGGGCTCCTGACAGCTGCGAGCACTGCTGGCTTCCCAGCAATAGACGTAACAGCCACACATCCTGAAATGCAGGATTCGCAGCGTCTTCTCTTTTGCCCATTTCTGCTTGGCTCTGGTCGAATCTAATTGCTAAGATGAAACCTGAGGAATTTTAGGATGTCCATAGTTATTTTTGCTGGTAAGCTTCATTATGAGAATTTATTTATTTTTTTTAATCCTTGCATTTTCAAGAAAGAAGGGGGCTGGATTCTGAGCATGGCCATACTCTCTATTTATTGCCAGAGGGTGGGGATGGACTTTTACAGAACCACTTATAAAATTCTTATCCTGGGAGCAATTCCATGCTATGTCCTATCTCATTATAATTGAAAGCTGCCCAAGGACTAGAGATTTAGCTTCAACTAAGTATTGCCAGAGTTGCCTCACTGTGCCTGCTAGTTGCACCCTCTGCTTGTTGTCTGTTTGGGAAGCTGCAGTGAGCATGGGAAGAACTAGTAATGAACCATAAATCTTTAAAGACTTCAATCCGAACGCATATAAAACGTCAGTGGATAGGCCAGTTGTCCCACAGTACTTTATATGTCATGCTGCTACACAGGTGTCCTAAGGCATGCATATCATAGAATTGTCCAGGTTGGAAAAGACCTCTTCATCAAGTCCAACTCTTACCCCAGCACTTCCAGGTTCACCACTAAACCGTGTCCAGTAATGAAAACACCTCTAATGTTGCTAATAGGATACACAAAATTACTAATTAATCTAGGATTTTAACAGTTGAAAACCCAGTATTTACCCATGAACATCTCCTTTTTTTTTGGTTGAAGGAATATTTCCACTGCCTCTGCCGAAATTGTGTTACTAATCCTTGGGATGCTAAGCAGCTGTACTCATATCTTGCAATCCTGACCTTCTTATCAAATACAGAGAGTAAGATAACAAGTACTCTGTATTGCTCAGGCAGTTAAAATGTGCCGGTCATGAGCTTCTGTGAACTTTTACTAAGCCAGTAGTTTATTCACTCTGTTTTCTAAGCAAGAACTATGCAGCATAAAATGAAACATGAAAGAAACAGATTCAGAATAAAGTGGAAGAGCTGGTTCCTCAAGTAAATTATGCTTAATCTGTTCATCTCTTTGCTGTGGATTACTATGCAGGCAAAAAAATTGCACCTTTAAAAAGAAGCTGAACTAGATAAATTCATGGCAGGGAGAAAAACCAAAAAGTGTGAGGAATATTAAATCCAAAAGCAACAGAAATACCCAAATAAATATATGAGCTGCAAATTTCTGGAGGCTGGGGGTTTCCTTTGCAGATGTCTCTAGCAGCAGCTGAGAGCAGATTTCCAAGAGCACAGAGACCTAGGAGAGAGCAGACACAGAGATGAAGAAAACAACAGTGTGTATCTTTGCTTTGACCTGGTGTGGCCATCGCTCTGATACGCTGAGATTTTTCAAATTGGAGCATGTATCTTGGGCACAGTGCATCTCCACGTAGGTGTTTGCCTTCCTTTGTGAATAACCTGATTGAATTAATTTGAATGAACAAATTTGAATGTTGTGTGGATTTTTCCCATTCACCTCCTCAGACTGTCAGCTCTCAAGCCTTCGTGAAGAGGAGTGAAGCGATAACAAATTTATGGCTGATTATCTTGAGTGAAATCTAAAGCTACTCTCTTATCCGCAGCTCTTAGATGCACGGCAGCTTCTGAGTGCAGAAGCAATGAGAGAACTGCATTTGTGGGATTTGTGAATTTGCATTTGTGAAATCATGTGTTGGAATTATGTGACTCAAGTAACACTGTTTTTTCAATGACAGCCATTTAAATAATGAGACAGTGAGCTGGCTATCTGAACCTGGAAGTACTGCACATACAGAGCGCAAATGATTGAGGTTGTACACTGTTGGTGTTGGTTCGGATTTAGTGAAGATATTTTCTGTATAACTTTGTGTGAATAATAGGGCTAGGGGGCATCATTCTGATGGAATCATGTGTTTGTTCTACTCTCAATTTGTTGTCAGAGAGGAAAATAGAGGTGTATATCATACATATTCTGTTTTAGAGTTTTAACTTCCAACTGCACCTTAGTCCTTCTTAAAAGGCATCTTTATGACTGTTTTATTTCACTGGTGGCATTTTTCAGTTTTAATTTTTTTTTAATCAAGAATATTTTGAGAAGATGACAAACAAGCATGCATGTTAGCATTTAAAATATGTTATTTTGTATTTTGACCACAGAGGTTGATAATGGGGCCAATAACTGTGTAACATCTTCAGTAATCACTTGGATGATGGGGTAGGGCAGACACTCATCAGATCTGCAGGTGTGAAAAAAACAGGATGAATTGTTGGTACACCAGATGCACCATTGGATTGTGCTGTCATTCCGTGGCATGTTAGAAGGCTGGAGATCTTGGCCAGCAAGACTTTTTGGAATCCAGACAAAGGGAAATGCCAAGTCCTGCCCTTGGGGAGGAAGAAACCCCAGGTACTCACCTATACAGGGTGGGTGGTGTTTGGCTGGAAAGCTGCTTTCCAGTAAAGGCCCTGGTGAACACCTAGTGGAAAATGAGCTGGCAAAGTGCCCTTGGAGTATAGGCAGCCAGGAGAAGCCAGGTTGCACTAGGGAAAATGTTACCACTAGATCAAGGGAGGTGAGTGAATCTTCTCCACTGCACAACCCTGACTAGAGCATATCTGCGGTGGTCTGTCCACATCTGGGCTCCTCAAAAGAAGAGAGACATGGACATACTAGAACAAGTCTAGCAAAGAGCTCTGCAAGGATGAAGGTACTTGGGCATCTATCATATGAGGAGACCCTGAGAGAGTTGTGATTGTTTAGCCTGAAGAAGAGAAGGCTCAGAATCTTCCCAAGAATGCCCAGCAGCCATGGCTTACACACTCATAACAGGCTCTGGTTAGGAATCCCAGTCGTGCTCTGCAGCAGCAGCTTGAGCCTCTGTTAACACCAGGTTTGGGTGGCAGCCATGGGGGCGGAGGTGCCTGCCTTAACTCTGTGCTCAAACACAGAGACAGGAATCCCTCTGGTGTCTTCTCCTTCTCTGATCAGTGGTGAGGTGGTGCCTAGGGAAAGAGGGATCGCTGCAGAGGGAGAAAAGGGACAGATCAACCAGGGCAGGCACCACTTTCTCCAGCCTTTTGACTTGCTGGGCTGTTTGTTCTACTCCCATCTTTGTACCCCATCTTCTCCAGGGAAGAGCTTCTGGTTCTTGCCTCTGCTGAGCAGCGCAGGAGGAGGTGAGTTGAGGTCATGCCACAGATAGAGGAATGGCTATTTTGTGCCTTTGTATTGCAAGTCTCAAGTAGGAGGCAGATACTGGGTGTGGCAGGAGAAAAGGAAGACGTAGGAAGACATAGGGAAAATAGGGTGCACGTCTGTTCCCAGCCACCCCCCAAAAACACTGAAATGGTCTCTCACTCTTGAAAGCTGCTGTGAAGCAGTGCTATACCTTTCTGAAATAAGCATCCAGAACCATAAATACTCAGAATCTGTAATATTCCTTTTGGAGATATTGTCTTCCCTGCCACTTCCTGACCAGCTCCCTTCCAGCAACTGCACTGAGCTGAGTCCTGCAGGCTCAGAACTTGAACAAATGCATGGTTTTACTGGCAGTTAGAGACAGAAGCTCTCGACACTGGAAGATTATGTGTGCCAATCTTTATGTTCTTTATGCTTATGAGTTCTCAAAAATATCAATAAGTAGCACCATCAAAATTTCTGAATTATTGTATAGTCTTTGTGAATACAGAAAAAATCCTTTCCATCAGCAATGGGATGTTCCATTAATACATGATCAATAACTTGAAAATAGGCATCTAGCACAAAAGAACTTGAGACAACTTTAATTTGAATGACATCCTGACACCAACATATTTTATAGCCAGTTTAGGGACTGAGAGTATATGATTTCTTTTTTTTTTTCCCCCAGATCCACTAATTCAAAACACTTCCTGATGATATGTTTTTTAGGCTTTACTCTGTTTTGCTTCTTTGATTGACTCCTATTATTTTTTGGTGGCTCCTACTATTTCCAGGGAAACCTCATTAATCTGGTGCACCATTTTGTGCAAAGAACAGTGAGAAAGCCTTCTACCCATCTGCCTCTCTTCCATATTTGGCTGACTGTCATGGGGGATAGTGGTTTCTGAATCTCCGAACAAAAAATCGCTGGGTTTGTTGGCAGTATCTGTCCAGTGTCCTTTTCCCCTCAATTTTACCCCATTGTTTCTGCAAAGCCTTGCAGTTTACTGTAGAAAGGGTGAGGTTAAAGTTGTTGTCTCTTCTCTTTGATTTAAAGTACATTTCTTGTTATAATTTCAACTGTGTTGCACTTATCTTTTGGTCAAGCAGGACATGCAGAAAACGAACAACAGAGAGTGAGTGCTTTACCTCCACGGCTGACTGTGAGAGCTCAGGTGCCATGCAGCAGCTGGGGTACAGCAGGGACTTGGTCTAACTGCAGCCTTGGTTGTGTGGATATATGTACAAAATCTTGAAAGGAGCCATTGAAAGTCTGTGGGCATCGTTTTGTTTGGCTATAGCTTGAGGTTTAGGGTGAATGAGATTGTTGGTCATAGAGAATGTTATATTGGCGTGGCATGTGATGACATTGCATACTTAATGACACTATAAAAAATCACTGGCTCAAATGGCAACTCTTATTCAACAAAGCAAACAGCACCCCATGTGTTGCTTTGGATAGTTTATGTACAAGTGGAAGTATTATGCTATGATGAAATATGTGGTAAGAACAAGGTTAAGACTGTTTTGAGACACCTGACCTGAACCTCCAAGTACATTTAAGGCTGAGAGAAATTTCAGTGAAAATTCAGTTATCTAAAATCTTAGCACTATGTTAAGAATCTTTACAGACAGTGAAGATACGGAACCACTTGAAAATTATGTGATATCTGTATTTTTCCTTTACTGTGATTTCTGAAGAATTAAGGCACTGTCATATTTACTGATCATTTTGTTTAACCTTTTAAAGAGATAAAATACCAAAAAATACTCAGGGGTTAGGAGGCCAAAGTGTCTTCTAGGTGGCTTGCTGCTTTCTCACATGCTTAAACAGGTCTGGTAATTGTTGTGGGATTCATTTGACCAAGTGCAATGTAGGTGGCTGCATCTGATACAGTCACTGTAGTCTCCCACTGGTGCCTACAGAAGTTAGTAGCAGATGCTTCTAGAGAGTGATTCATCTCATCTTAAGGTTTACCCTAGGCGAGTCAATATAAGTTATGATGTACCAATATAAGTCACATCAAATTTGAAGTTTTACAGTTCTTTAAATATACTGGGACGTAAAATTTCTCACATAAACTTAAGAAAAGTTTTAGAAAACATATGCTATCCTCTACTTTCAGTCTGTGATGTCCACGCAGGTTTTTCTGTGGCTGCAGACCTCTAAAGTGGGTTCATTGAACATGTGGACAAGTAACCATGCATGGCTACATGCTTGTGTTTGCATGTATCAGCCCAAGTAGTCACAAAGCCAACCTTTCAGCAGATTATTAAAATAAGGCCAAGATTCCTTTGCTTTACTTCATTTGTCCATGTTGGCTGTCCATGTTTTGGCCTGTTCATCTCTTTTTTTTTTTTTTTTTTTCTCCTACAATGTGTGTTTCTGTGCTATGAACAGCACTTCTCCTCTTGTCCGTCTGTCTCATGGTGTTTTATGCAGTTCTTGCTATTGCTAATTTCCTGACAGGGTTTCTTTCCCGTTTTTTATCTAAAGAACTTTGTTTTGGAATGGGTCAAGAGGTTGTATTCAAGCTGATTGTCTTCTGCTCACTCCTTATCTGTACTCTGGGCCATACTTTTCTGCTCAGAGTAATCTGAATTTCTCTTTAAGGGGAAAATCAGGAGTCCGGGAAGCTGGAGAATAAATAAACTACTGGTATGTAGAAACAAAAGCTGTCAATTCCAGTAATTTATGGATAGTAAACTGGATTAATCTGATGCTAAACAAATTAAGAAAAGAAAAAAAGTAAAGAATGCCCTATTCATTTCTAGTGGTTTCTGCAAACTAGCTGCAAAGCCACCATATGCATATTAGGAAAAGTATCTTCATTTTTATTCCAGCTCTGTCAGAGAGGTAGTCTGTCACTTGTGGATAAGTGTAAACATGTACCTGGAGTTGTCTCAAAGATGTAGGTCTGTTTAGTAGTTATATTTAAAGGAGGAAAAATTAATTTGATGTTCATTTAAGAAACTTAGCTGTTCAACTTCAGAGAATTTTTGAATAACCTGCTCGTAAAAAAGACAGTAAATACAATGGATCTTATTTTGTTTTTCATCCAGATGCACAGTGCATTGGTTGTTAGTGCATCTCTTGATATATATCTTCTTGATAAAGCTGACATTATTTTAACTGCGGGAGGTGCTTCAAAATTCATAGTGAAACTATATTAGCATAAAATAAAGTATAATTCCTCAGGAAAAGCAATACAGATCACCAATTTAATTTCTGAAATCTCTGAATATGAATGGTTTATATTTTCAGATCAAGAATTGTACCAGTCACCTGTCACAGATGATTTTCATTTTCCCTGCTGTCTGTACCATCATGAGTTAGTCCCATGCAGAGGCAGTAAAAATAGCAGACAAGTTCACATTTATCAGGAATATGTTCAAGACCAGTGTTTGAAAAAGACCAAAATAACTCAGTAGTACCCAAAATAACAGAAGCCCAAGTCAGAAAACAGTTCAGACCAACTAGACAAAGCCATAAGGTATGTGGTTAAAAAAACCAACCAACCAACCAAAGAAACCCTCCCCACACAAATATTACAACAACTTGGTCAGAAATATAAAAAATATAAAAATATATGGCAAGGTATAAAAATAAATGGCAATTGAGAAAACACTGGGTCACAAATAAGAGAGCTGAGAAGAGGCAAGTGACTTCAAAAATTAAAACTTAATCACTGCACGTAGAAGGGAGTAATAAATAGTGAAATACATGAGATTGAATTAGAAGAGATGATACTTAAAGCCGGTTCAAAACTAATAAACTGTACCAAACTCTAATGCATGTCTGACTTTTCATATATGAGTTCCTTCTCTCAAATCAATAAAACTATTGAAATATTTAAAATTAAACTATATTCTCCAGCACTTTCCTGGCTCCTTGACAAAGATCAAGCACAAAGCTATTCCTTGCATGTGAAAAAGTAAGGCTACATTGCCTTTAGTACTGCATATGAATGCGGAGTGATTCAGTTCAGTTTCTATCTCACCTGGATGGATGTAATTTATGGAAAATATTGTAAGAAGAGCAGGTGGATAAGGACTATTTTCAGGAATAGATGGGATTGTAGTGAACAGTTTTATGGACTAAGTGACAAAAAAGATAATGAGGTCTAGAGAAAACATTCAGCTTTCAGCCTGCAGGAACTAGGGCAATGGCAGCAACTAAGGAAAAATGGCTGAGAGATCTAATTGAAGTGTGCATAATCTTAAATGGTGTAGATAATGTTAATGCTTTGTACCCAGCATGCATTCAAAGACCAGGGGCAAGTACTGTACTTAAAATCGATGCAGGCATAAAGAAACTTTTATTAAATTAACAGTAGCTGCTGAAGTGACCTGCAAGGCATAGGTATTGAGAAAAACACATTGAGGGTTCCTGGGGCAACAATTAGCTTATGTCCTGCAGCCATCAGCACGGGAAGGAAACATTCCTGGCTTCTTCCACTTCCTCGGTGACACTAGAGAGGGGATTTTTTTTTTGTAACTGTTCTTGAACCAAGACTGTTTGACATTCTTTATTTCACAAAAATAGATTAAAACGCCTCATTAGATTTTTTACAACCTCTTACAGATTAAAAAACACAGAATGCAGCTTTAAGTTGACAGTTTTGTGATTTATGTTGTCTGAATATATCTGCATGAGCCTTTCCTAGCTGTATATGTTGCTGAAAGGTTTTGTACACGTAGATTCCTATCCAGAGCATCATGTTAAAATCTGTGCTGACCACAGATTAAGAAAGTATGCATAAAATATGCATGATCTTGGTTATTTCTTAGAGGAGGATCAACAACACGTTTGATATTTTAATGCCAAATATATTCTAATCATAATTGTGATTGACATTTCTGCTGAAGGTTTTTAGTGGCAGTGTAACCCAAGTTGCCCTTGCTGCTGGGCAAGCAGTATTTATTTTGCTGGCAACATCTTTTGGCAAAGAAAGTTCCCTGATTTTTTACCAGGTTTTTTTTGTAACATCTCCCCTCCAGCAAGCCTTTGAATTCTGTAGCATAGCCCTTCTTTACTCAGTATTAGAGAAGGTACAGTTCCAAGTCACTGATGTCAGACTACTCTCTAAGCACTTCTGGTGGGGTGTAACTGCAGCATGCAGTGCTGAGATATCAGAAAAGTTACAGAGCTAAAAGAAAAGCCAAATTAGCCCACGCTGAGTACAGATTTAGTGATGGGGTATTGCTCCCAGGACCTGATAAGTTATCTCTGAGCTGTGCTGTTCCATCTAGAATAAAGTGTCTTTGTGTATTACTACATTGCATAGTGAGCATGTCACCTGTTTTAGCCTGAAAAAATCTGGGATTTCATGCTTAGGTTTGAAACCAGAGAATGAAGAAATAAACAAATCATTAATTCACAACTTTTGTAAAGATTTCAGTAAAACCTGAGCTAACATCACGTGCCTTATTTCTTAAGGTGTCGTATTCCAGTAAAATAAATAAAAGATGGAAAGAACTGAATTGGGACTTTATTGGAGTGTCCACTCCACAGAAGAACTGGGAAATTTTGATCTTAAACTCACCAATGGTCCTGCTCCCGATTTCCAGTAGAGTGCAGGGTTCATATGCTCCCAAGAATAACATTGCACATCTAAGGTATCTTTATACTGGGGAGGTTTTTTCTCTTCTTTTCATCATTTAGAGGTAGAAGAAAAAATGATAAAACAGATATTTAAAGACCAAATGTAGACAGAAGAGCTGTAGTTTTAGCATGTGTTAGCTGGATGAAATCTGACAAACAAACAATACTAATAGAATGATAATAGTTTTGGGCAGCCAGCCAGGAACACGCTGTTGTGAATAGGTCTGGAAAGAATTTTTTTTTTAATTAATTATGGCAATATTGCCTGTTTTATTAAAGGTGAAATATTTTATGAGGTTGTTGGTTTCCACTAGATTTTGAGGATAATCTGTTACAGACAAGAAACAAGAAAATTGGGTACCAAGAGTATGAGTGTAAGAAACTTTCCTTGATTCGGGATAAACAATAATGCTGTGACTGAAGGAGAACAGGGATTTGAAGCTGAATTCTGATATAATCCAGGCCGGTAGCCAAATGCTAAGCAACTGAGTGCGACAGACAAAAATACACAGCCCTCTTTTGCAATGCAGTTCCATTTTTGAAAATGCTCAAATGATTTTGTCTCTTATTCTGTTTGGAAATTGAAACAAAAATTTGCAGCAACTTCAGTAGATCTGACATTTAATTTTAATGCTCTGTTCCACCTGTAGCAATAAGCGTAACACATGTTAAGTGCAAATTATTTGTGTTTAATATAGATTCTAAAATAGTTTCTGGAGTGTAGGAAAAGGAATTAATGATTTTGTTAGACTCTGATAGACCTTTTCAAACGAATGGTCAGAAAAATTATGCAATGAAAAGGGGATGGCAACTTTTTATTTTCCATTAATAGCGAAAGAATCAAGTTAAGCCTTATGATGAATTTTTAATTTTGGATGGGATCATCTGTTGGAGATGATTCTGCCTCACGTTCACCTAACTACCTTCTAAAACTCTAAACCCTAAAGTCTCTATTAACTTTGCTGGTTGCACTGTTGACCATTGAATCGAAGGACATTTTCCATAACTCCATCATATACTTCCTTGGCATGTCTCAGAAGTAAGGTTAATGTCGTAGGTTTGTGAGGCAGTATTTATTAGATCTTAAAATGGATCCCGTTTCTTGGACATGATTTTGATATGTAACTATATTTTACTCTGAGCATTAATAACTACTCTATTTTCTGTTCACCAGAAATGTTGTTCTAAGAATTCTTTTAACTTTTTTTTCTGTAAAGTTCATAAATGTAGGCTCTTGCTGATGTGATGATGCATGGAAATTAATATTCTAGGCTGAGAGGCAGGTGAAGCAATAATGCTAATGTCTATGTTGTTTTCTTCCTTTATTTTTTTTCCAGCAGATCTGCTACAATTTTCAGCTACCATTTGTCCTTTCCGTGACTTGAAGACAAAAAACCACCCATCAGCTGAGAATGAATTCATAGAATCATAGAATGGCTTGTGTTGGAAGGGACCTTAAAGATCATCTAGTTTCAAACCCCCCTGCCATGTGTAGAGATACCTACTACTAGATCAGCTTGCTCCAAGCCTTATTCAACCTGGACTTGAACACTTCCAGGGATGGGACATCCACACCTTATCTGGGAAACCTGTTCCAGTGCTTCACTATCCTCACAGTAAAAAAATTTCATCCTAATACCTAATCTCTTTCAATTTAAAGCCATTAATCCTTGTCCTATCAGTCCATGTCCTTGTAAAAAGTCCCTCTCCATCTCTCTTGTAGTCCCTTTTACGTACTGGAAAGTACTACAAGGTCTTTCCAGAGTCTTTTTTTCTCCAGGCTAAGCAGCCCCAATCCTCTTACCTTTGTCTTCTTGGGAGCGGTGCTCCAGCCCCCTGATCATGTTTGTGGTCCTCCTCTGGGCTCGCTCCATCATGTCCACATCCTTCTTACATTGGGGGCCTCAGAGCTTCAATCACTATTCCTCATCCTAAACCACAGACTTAATGGGATTAAAAAAGTTTAACATCACAAGACCAAACTTTATAGTCTGCTCTGACTTCTTGAATTCAGACGTCTATGGGTCCTACCAAATTATGCTGGGAGTAGTTCGGGCTGCCCAAGAAGGAAACAGGACTGAGTGCTCCTTTTCCATTAACCTGTAGGCACACATCTTTCAGCTGAAGTACTTCTCATACGGATTTTATCTAAACCAGTTTCTGTCCTCAAAAATATTGATTCGTTCAGTAGCCAGAATTGCTTCCTAAAATGTCTCCAGAGCAAAATGCAGCTGAACATCAGTCTTGTTGTGATTGGATTAATTCACTGGAATGCCATCACATTGAGGCAGGTGCCTTCCAACCTTGAGACCAGCTGGAAGTGCTTTTTCTGTAAACTCCCATGTGCCAAAAGGCAGTCAGTGAAACAATTTCAGACACAAAATTAATGAAGGCAACTGCAGATGATATTGGGCAGCAGTGTTTGGCAAAACATCTAATTTGAAGAGGAATAGTAGTTTTAATCACATGGGTAATGATGTTACGGATGATGAAAGGGATGGTAATTCACAAGATCAATTCTTGTCCAGTGAGTTTAATACAATGTGTATTTTCATGTTCCCATTTGGATGAGGCATCCTGCCCATGTACCAGCTAGTGAGACATCATAGATATTCTCCCAGACTTTTATTTTGTTCTTGCAGCTGTCATAATGAAAGCCTTTACAGAGTTATCAGACCATTTTTCAATTATGAGTTATATCTGTTATAACAATGAAGTTTGTCCAGTCCCATAAAATCTTCTGAATGATGGAGTCTTCAGAGCTTTCATTCAAGTAATTATTTAAGAGTATTATATGACAGGTAAAAATATAACTGATTTACCACTGCTGAAAAAACATAATTTCTTGTTAATATTTTCTTCTTTAGTCAACGTATGTTATGTCTTCTTTATGTCAACTTATTGCCTGTGCTATTTGGAGATCAGGATTAGGGCATAGCAGGAGGGAAGATTGCCACTACAATTTCTAGGTCCAGTTCAGGAGCTGCTTCTTTGCTGTCTGTATCTAGACACTCAGCACCAGCAGCTGTACAGGTAAATTGTCAAGAAACATTATTTTTGTTACTGTGTGTTGCTTTTACCTGCTTTGAAGAACTATGCAAGCAGCTGTCAATGAAATTGGTGCACTTAGCTTTGTATGTTGACATATTTCCCAAATATATAGGTGCTTGTAACTGTCTTTGCAATGTTACTTCCACATGCCTTTCCTCTAAGTCATCCATCAAAGCTGATTAGATGACACATTTTGTGCATTGAGGTGGGAAAAGGCAGTCTAATGTATCCCTTTTCTTATTATACATGCTATCATGTATTTAAGGTTCTCTTTAATATTCTTCTAGAATAAATATAATTTTTTTCTTATTTCAAGTACTGTTATGATATTAAAATTTATTCATAACTTCAATAGTGGCAAGGTCAGGTTCAGTGGTAGTTTGACTGCACATCTGGATAAGTTGCCTTGTATAGTAAGGTTACTGTGAATTAACATTTAACCTAAATATTTATATTTTATAATTGCCATTCCATTAAAAATGCAGTTTGTTACGCTTCAATCTGTTCTCTGTCTCTGATTTAAGAGTGTATTGTTTCACTTGTTCATCTAATGCTGTTTCAAGAGTTGCAGCAGGAAAATCTTTTAACTCTTCATTATTCATTAGTTTCCATTCTGGTCCTTCTAGCTCCTGGGACCATCAAGTCATCCCATGCTTGCACTTGAGTATCATTATTGTTGGCACAGGCTCATCAAAGCATTAGAGCTCCTGGCAAGGCACACAAAGTAGTGGTGTGTGGTGTCACAAGTACACATTGCTGCAAATTATCATCTTCCTGAGTTTTGTCCTTGTTATTTTCCTATGATCAGGTTCTGTGTGTGCAATCCTGTACCATTGTAAGAGTATTTTCTGTGGAGCTTTCTGATGTTCTGCCCCTTTTTCGGAAAGAATTATTTGCATTTTCCTTTTTTTTTGCAGAAAATATTGCTTCCTATCTAAGCATACATGACATGCAATCTTTAGTGATGATAATAAATGTTAGCACCAATCAGTTGAATCAGCAGTTTATATCCTGTTTAGCAATGCTGATTTATCAGAGTAGTTTAGCTCTCTAGAAAAGGTGCAGGAAGTAAAGGTGTTATCTGCCATACATAAAACCCTCTGCATCAGGGCTAGTTTTGCAGCAAGAGGGGCACATTTAAATTTCTAGCAGTCATTAATGAAATATTTGTACAAGCCTGGTGTGGAAACCTAGGAAAACTAAGTTAACCTCTCTGGTGCTCAGTAAGCTGATTTCTCCCATTTGTAAACACAAATCAAATCTCTTAGCAGATGACATTTTATTCAAGGGAGGTTACCTTGTTGCCTGAAAGCACTTTTTTCCCTTTTCTTTGTCCCCTCCATTGTATCATACTCCATGAACACAGTGTGTAGAAATTAAACTCCAAATAGCCACTTCCTTTGCCCCCACCCTCTTTGGCAGGAGAGGGACAAAGGCAGAGACTGTGGATTGAGATAACAATTTACTGAAAGCAAACAAAAGCGACTAAGAAATGCCCAGTAACAGCAGCAATATCAATAGAAAAGTATACAAGAAGAGAGGGTACTTTACACGCAAAAAGGTGCTCAGCGCCCCCACGTAATTCTGCGTGGCTGTCAGGAAAAGACAAGATGGCAGCCGCTCCCACACAGTGCCATGTGGTTCCCCCAGACAAAGACAGGACGGCAGGTGCTCCCCATCCCTGAGCCAGAAACAGAAAAACAATGGATAACCCCCAAAAGTTAGATTGCCCACTTCGAGCCACACTGCTGCTTCGGGCGCTGGACTTGATTCCACACAGCAGCTGCTGGCACTGGCGTCGCTGTTTTTGATTGCTCCACCCAGCTCCGCCAGGGTCCTTTCGGCTTGGGTCAGACTCAGCTGGGGTCTACACATTTAGACCTACGTAACTTTGCTAAGGGTTTCTCTTACTTTAGCTGATACAGTTTGTTTAAATAAATGTGACTCCTAACCAGACCTGTTGCCTTAGATGAGGGTGACTGTTTACCCAGGAACAGTTCTGCTCTTTTATTTTTCCCAGACTTCTGTACCCTACTACAGTGAAAAAAATTAGACATGAATGCTTCCTAGAGATAATAAAACAGCTGAACAGCAGAAGATTACTTGTAATTTCTGATGGCTTCCTTTCTCTCTGAAGTACATGGGACAACAGTGTGGCTTCATTCAGCCTTCCAGCTTCCAACTTCTGGACTCATATATGGGATAGATACACTCTGTATATGGTGTTGTTTCCTTCCCTAATTTTGTTTCAGCTTTCTAATAATATCCATACTTTCTTACATAACTCTCAGTCTTTCCCATTGATTTCATTAGTGCTGCATCCCATTTTCTTAAATGAATAGTAGGCCTTATCCTCTTATCACTCCTGTACTGAATTTCTTTAAGGGAAGGCACCATTGCTTCCTTAAACAACAGCACCTGAAAGCACTTCAGACTGATGTTTCTTGTTTAATCTACCACACCTCCTTTAAACTTAATATAGCGTTATGAAGATACCTTTAACTCCCCATCTGCGGAACTGTTCCTTTCAACACTTTGAACTTTCTTTTTCTTTCATCTCACTATCTAGTGTTGATGACAAAATTTTCATGAAAATGTGTGGATTTTCAGCTAAATTAACGTTTTCAAAAAATATGATCTTTCTTGGGAAAATTTAATTCATCAACACATATGCCTGACCCCAAAACTTCCTTAATAAAATCCTTCTGTATATGTTTCAGTTTTTCAGCAGTCCACCAAAGTCTATCCAATACCCTGGTCTATCTGGTTCCCATTTTGTACTATAGCTAATAGTTTATAGTTCTTACTTGAATGGTAAATATAATCTTATTTTCTATTTCAAAGTTTTATACCGTTTCATTTCAGAAATTCCCATCTGAGTCACAGCTTATGTTTCCCTACATACACTCATTTTAAGTTCAGATCCAGTTGCTCACAAATTGGAAGCAGATATTCCAAAGATATTCTGAAGAAAGATTTCTCAGAGGTAATCTAGGTCATAGCTGCAGGTTTTTCTGACAGTATTCAAACAGATATATATATATATATATATTATAAATATGAGTAGTTTTTTTCTCTAGATCTACATACACATATGCACAGAGCCTGTTTATGTATGCACACACAAAAACACTGCACACACTATGATGATGCATCACCTGGTAGCTGTCCACTGCCTTCTGCTTTATAGCAACTTGAAAAAACCTTTTTTTTTTTCCCTTTCATTCATCCTTTCTTGAAGTTTGGCTTTTGGCCATCGCCTTTTAGCAGTTATATAAAATAATTTTCTGTGAAAGAATGACATCATACATCCCACAGGCATTTATTGCTGAGTTATAATCCTGCATATAACTGTTTATATCTCACTCCTCCTGAACGTGGAGAGGCAAGTATAAACACCTGTAAAAAAATTTAGCTGTGCATGAATATGCATACATTGAAAATGCAATTATGTGAAAAATCGAACTTTTGTGTTTTGCAAAGAATTATGTGAGCAATATGATTGCCGTTCATCCAGACTTTGGCTAAATAACTGAAAGTTATAAAAGCTCTAAAAAAAGTAGAATGGCTTTCAATCCTGTAGAATGAAGTGAAGAAACTATGAAAAGTTTGCCTTTCAGTATGCAAGTTTCAAATCAGCCATGAATAAACAAGACCTAAAATACAGAGAATTAATGTTCAGTTAACAAGAGTTGTACCATCTAAATGCATATGTGGGTGGACTGTGTTGTGATCTCATTTACTTTATCACATTAAATAAAGATTTTGTTATGAGTATTTTCCTGATATTTCTGCATAGCTGTGCTATCTCACATACTTTTCCAGTAAGTCTACCATATGTCAGTTCATTTCTTAACATGATCTTTTTATTACCGCTTTTTAGAACATAATGAGATTTTTTTCCATTTTTCTTCCTTGTCCCTCTCGAAGCAGAATATTGAGTGCTGGTGATTTTTGGGTTAAGTTCATTGCATGTCCCACACTTTTACAGAGATGACTTTAAGAAAAGTTAAATATTTTCAATGATTTAACTTTTTCAGGATATTTTTTTATCTCTTATGAGTGTCCTATTAAATGTCAAAGTGATGCAGAATGAGACCAACCATGATATATGTGATGCTTGAATGAAAGACCTCTGAATTTATCCTACAATCTGAGAATTGTTTGAGCATGAAATTTTCCCATTTTTTATTTTAATAAAAACCTTAATTTAAAAAGAAAATTGAGAGGACTGTTCTTTTGCAATTCAGGTGTCATTAGTTTTACACATAAACCTGTATTCATCTCATGTCATCTCACATGGCTGAGAAATCTGTTATGAGACTTTATCTTTCTGTAAGCAATGAAGAGAGGTAAGGTTTTGCTTCATTGTTTCCAAGGAAATTTGAGCAATTAGGATACTAATTTAGGCCTTTTAAGTCACTAAAAAATCACAAAGGATGATTTTGAATTGTCTTGCTTATATCACAGATCTTCATCCTAAAGGCAGCTCACGCATAGAGAGATACTTCTCTTTACTACGGAGCTTTGTACTACTGATCAGAAAAATTTTCCATTCAATCTATGAACCTGAACCAGGTGAACCCTGCTGATGTTTCTTGCCACTACTGTTACTTCAGTGTTGCTCTTCACTTCTTTTTCTTAAGGGTCAATTGAATTATGTTTGATCCAAAACCATGATAACTTGAAAAGGATGTCCTTTGCAGTCAGCAGACTGCAAGCAGCTGGGCTGCTGAGAGGTATTCCTCTTCATGTTGGATTTCTAATGTCAAGTTTTCTCTCTTTTTCAGTCAGAAGTACAGGTCCTTATTTCCACCTTCATTGTGCAGTGAATGCATGATATTCAACACTACCAGGCTAAACAGAAAAGCTGACTAGGTCTACTTGGCAGATGTTCATTCTTCTTTCCTTATGGGAATGGTTTTGGAAAATCAAGATGACAGTAAATCATAACACCTCATATTGCACTTTTTAAATGAAATTTAGTAAAAGATCAGTTGCTATATTAAAAATGTTTAACCTCAGAATTAGATGACAATTACACTATTCACTATCGCCTGACCAGTGAAGAGAAAGGATCTTCTATTTTGAATGGTATACTGTAAACTATCCAGGTTATGCACACTTTAAGTTGTTTAGATTTCTTTTGATTAGGAAAACAAAGTATATTCAGGCCATTATTGCAATGCAGTATATTCTTTGTGAGTCTAAAATCCAGCAGAGAATAAGTCCTGTCTCTGATAGGTTAAACCTAGACTTTTATAAACATGAAGAAAAGACTTGAACTGTTTTTTTTCAGTTTTCAAGATTAAACTTGTCTATTCTGAATTTCAAAAAAGCTTATCTAACCCAAATGTATTGAATGCTTGATTTAAAAAGTGCAAACTTAAAGATATGTTTGGTCTATACTTATATAGTCTCGAATTCACATACATTTTCTGACTCTCTATTGAGTTTGAAAGACTTTAAATAACTGTATTAGGGAGCTTATTTTTTTTCAGTCAAACCTATTTGCATTAAAAACAGTACTTTAAGGAACCCCTCAATCAAAATTCCTGGCTGAAAAAATGCTTGAGAAGCACATTCCTACAGCCTAAAAAGAACTGAAGGGAATGACCAGAAGTATCTTTGGAGCAGAAGAAGTGCATGTGCAGGCATTCTCTTCAAAACACTGTCTGAAAAACTTTCACAAAAATAGGCCACATTTAACTTGGGCAGAAGAATTCAATGAGGTTTTTTGTCTGTTCTTGCGTGTTTTAAAAGGTTTCCTCTTTTCTTTTGTTATAAGCTTTCTCGAACCACAAACAAATTCCAGTGTTTTAGCCATTGAATCCTCTTTTATAGGAGAAACCACAGGGGGCTCCTTCAGTGCAGGAAGCTGGGACCCAAGTTAACTTCTGAGTTGCAGCCTTGGCTAACATAATGATTTTCTCTTTTTCTGTTACCTGGAGCTGTTTTATTACCTGAAGATAGGAAGAAGTACTACTAGAGGTTCACGCAGTAATTTAAGATATATAAGACTTTGAGAATATAATATTCTCTTGGAGATATTCTCTACTTTTATGAAGAGAAATTGATGGGGAATTCATCATAGAGATTTACTCCCTTAGGCCTTATTGTTCTGTGCAATGTGTAAGATGCATGATTTTAAACAGAGGGTTTTACATCACTGACTTTTAAGGTTCCCTAGTTTAATTTTGCAGCAGGTGGTTTATAGAACTAAAATATGTTAAAAATCTCTTTAAAAGTAAATGGTACTGGTAGGACTTTCAAGCTGTATGATGATGAAACTTCTCTACATGACAGCAATGCACAGATTCTCAGTGTCTTGTTGCACTGAGAAAAGCAAAGTTTTTTTACTGACTGCTAGATGACTTGTGGTGACTTTCATTTTTTTGTTCTTTGATATTTTACAGCTCTCATTTGCAGCAACAACTCCAGAGTTGGCTGATAAGAAAAAATATCCTTATTTCTTCCGGACAGTGCCATCTGATAATGCAGTGAATCCAGCAATTTTGAAGTTACTCAAACATTATCATTGGAAGAGAGTAGGAACTTTAACCCAGGATGTACAAAGGTTCTCCGAGGTAAGATTTGCATAATTTCTAGTACACACAGAGAGATGCTAATATCAGACTTCTAAGGACTTAGTTCCTTTATTAATAGAAATTAAGGAAAAAGAAACTGTCCCACTGTTTCAGTCCTATTTGGCTTTCTCTTAATAGGTGACATTTACTGTACTGAATAAGTCTAATTCCCTTCTGGGGTTTATTTGAGTGTCTGTAATGAAAGCGACCTATGCTTTCACATGCCTGTTTTTTACACCCAAGATCATTGCACCCAAGTGCAAATGTCCCTTCATACTCTTTGATTTGCAAAAGCATATGTTTCTGAGGGAGGCTTGTATCCTGAGTCTGGTTTACTTAACAGGGGGAATAAATCCAATTTCTTCATGCTCCTTTTGTGCTCTGATTTATTATAAGCATCAATCTGAACACTGAGGAACAAAATCCGGTAAGTCTATGGCTGAAGATACTGGAGGAGCTTACTGAGCCAAAAATGTCTGAGGCCCCCAGAGCTAATAAGATCACATATCATGCACCCCACAGATCAAGTTTCACCCTGAGCAACATTTTGGTCATAGAAATTGCAGTAAAGTATGGACTAAGTGCCTTTAAGCATGGTTTTAACAATAGAGTGAAAGAAAACATCTTACATGTAATGAATCCGAGCAAGACAAGGAAAAGAGTTGCCCCATTAATTATCAGAGAGGTAAAACTAACAGAGGCATGCCTGGTTGGTTGGTTGTTGGGAGTTTTTTTCTTCCTCAGCGTTGGTTTCAAAAAAGGCTGACTGCGCTCTGAAGACTAGCATAATTAAAACTAGGGAAGAGGGATAAGAGCAGGTTAAAGTCATCTTAGATGAGTCAGATATTTTCAAATTGGCTGGCACAATTAATTCACTATGGAATACTTAAGAAATCTTAGGTGCTTCCCTTATGAGCTTTGAGAATTAAAGGATAGAAAGTAAATGAATTTTAGGGGGAGGGAAGAAACCTTAGTGTCTGTCTTTCCAGAAAACACACAAAGGCCCGGGGAATTATAGGCCAGTCAGGCTAAATTTGATACCTGGAAAGACACTTGAGCAGATAATCTGTTTGGAATCACACAGGAGATAATATGATGCTAAACAGTGGTGACATTGGATTTGTCAAGAAAAAATCATGTAAAGCAATCTGATTTCCCTCTATGACAAGGTAACAGGTCTCAAGGAGGTGTGATAGATATGTGTGATATTTTATGATTTATAAAATGTTAAAAGTGCTCCTAGACAAAAGTAGGAAAACTTAATCTTGGTGAAGATACTGTAAGAGCAGTCTAGTGTTTAACAAATATTCCTGCCACAAAAGTTGATTGACATCAGGTCAGTTGAATAATTGTCTTTAAAATGAATGCTGAAGCAAAAAGTCACTAAAAAAGTATGGCATGCTTTACCCTTCTCTGTCTTGGAAATAATTTCAATGACTAGTTATCAGTGTTATACTGTCAAACAAGAAGGATGAGATTCTGTCAAGTGGTATTCTCTAGAAAGAGATAAGGTTTTCTCTAGATAGTATGATAGAGAAAATGTTTATTAAATTGCAGTTCATACCTACTCGGGAAAAGCTGCAAGTACTTTGCAGAGGACAGGATTAAGTTTCAGAATGATATTGATATTGGTTTAACCCCAGCCAGCAGCCTCGCACCACACAGCCGCTTGGTCACTCCTCCACGAGCAGGTTCGGGGAGAGAATCAGAAGGGTAAAAGCCAGAAAACACAGGGGCTGAGATAAAGACAGACTCATGGGGAAAGCAAAAGCCATGTGCACGAGCGAAACAAAACAAGGAACTAGTTCATCGCTTCCCATGGGCAAAAGGGTGTTCAGCCATCTCCAGGAGAGCACAGCTCCATCACACATAACAGCAACTTGGGAAGACAAATGCCATCACTGCAAACATCCCTCCCCTTCCTCCTTCTTCCCGCATTTATATACTGAGCATGATGTCATATGGTCTGGAATATCCCTCTGGTCATGGAGGCCCGTTCCAGCTGTGTCTCCTTCCAGCCTCCCATGCACCTCTAGCCCCTTGCCAGCAATGCAGTATGAAAAGCAGAAAAGGCCTTGGTTCTGTGCAAGCCCTACTCAGGAATAACAAAACCATCTCTATATTATCAACCCTGTGTTCAGCACAAACCCAAAACACAGCCCCATGCTGGACCCTGTGAAGAAAACTGACTCTACCCCAGCCAAAACCAGCACATTTATAAAGGTTTTGATAAAAACAATATTTAAGTGAAAAAGTGCAGAATGGCTACATAGGCAGCAGATCTCCAGAGAAAGATAGGGAAAGCACTACAATGAACCACAAATTGAGTAATAGGCAAGACTTTTAAACTGCTTGACTAATTGTAAAAAGTAGAAAAGAAGCAAAGAGCTCTCATTGCATGACCCTGATGTAATGCAGTATTGACCCTTAAGACACATGCAGTAAACTGCAAGTCTACTTAGTGTTCATTAGATGGAAGTTGGAAGATCAGCTCTAGTTTCATCTTCAAGAAGGAAGCAGATCAGAGAAGTCTGTAAAAAGGGTTGGGTCACCTGGAAACATATTTAATGAGAAAGATTAGAAGTGAAAAAAAGTCAAATACAAAGGGTAGATTGTTGAACTTTTGTTGTGTAGGGTTTCTTAGGATAACACTAAACAAACACAACATAGGGATTCTTGGTCTTCCTTTGGGACAGCAGGAGGGACTTCCTGTCTGTCAGGGCCACTTAAGAAGTTCTAAAACTGCATTTTCAAGGAAGAGTGCTGCACTTGAGTTCAAAGTCTCTCCATGTCTCTTGAAAGGTAAGCAACAACCTTCTCTGTCTGCAAACCCAATTTACTGTGATTCATTACAGCTTTCAAGTAATGCAAGATTCAGTCAAGGCTTCCTTGAATTGCAGTGATTTTTATACAGCATGTTGATGCCTGCGTCTTCAAAATTATTAGAGCTCGATCCTTCCTTTTTCAGCTCCATGTAGAATTTCTCCCTTCCCTGTGCAGACAGTAAAAGCACAGGAAAAACTGCAGGAACTAATTAATTTGCTGTCTGGGAGCAGTGAGGGATGGGAGCCATCAGCAGTAGAGCAGGAGAGCATGCGATGGCTGGGCAAAGCCCAGTCCTGCTGCAAGAGAGGAGGGCAGACCCAGGGATCGAGGCCAGGATCAGCCAAGTGTGTGGGTCATCAGGCAAGTAAGTCCATGGCAATAGAGCAGGTCTGAGGCCAAGCTGGCAAATCAGTCCACAACCCAGGGTCAGGTCTAGTGACTGCTGGACAGGTCTGTGGCAGAGACTAAACACACAGGACTAAAGGCTAGGTAGAGGCCCCAGAGGAAAGACCATTATGGCCTGTTAGCGACCTTCAGGTGCTGGTATAAGTCTATACATCAACAGAAATTATAATTTTCCCTCTAAAGGAACATCAGGCAAAACTATTCTTCTGACATTTTTTTGAAAGTGACAGAATAGTTGAATAGCGTCTAAAACTTCTCTATCTGTTGTAAAATGCCACTGAGCTTGGGATGTGAACGGTCTTATCTATAATGAAAATACATTACAAGCCATTAGATCAGAAGTAACTGAATGTAATCTCTTACACTCATGCAAAATAAAATAAGCAGGAAAAAATTAATGGGCTCTTTAGAGAAGCCTGTGTAATAACTCAGGTGGTTTTACTCTTAGCAGCAAGACAGAGCAGTTGTCTCGCTTTTCCATCTCCCAGAAAGACTACAACAGTTTGACTGATCTCTTTCTCTTTTTTCCATCTAGAACAGTTTGGATATCAATCTAAATTTCCTCCAGTGGTCCTTCCACCTAAACACATTGGGGGATAGATGCTCCTTCTTGTTCTTGCATAGCGACTTGATACCCATGTAGTTTAGTCCACAGGAACCCTGATTGCATCTCTTTACCTGCCATCTGACTTCAGAGGTTTTTGGGCTGATGACTTGTTTTTCTTAGCTAGATCACTGTCTTCGGTCCCTCTGCAATTTGTACTTTATCTTATTTCATGAATAATTAAAGCTCACCTAACTTGCCTGAAAGTTAGCTGCCCCTCAAAGTCATCAAGCTGTCTTTTTGGTTTACTCTGCCTTGTAATGAGACAGTTGTCTCAATTGCTTAGTTTATAAGTCTTACTCCAATTTATCTCTGACGGCCAAGATCACAGAGGATCTCTTGCTTCTATTTCAGTTGTTTCCTTGAGGAATCCTTTCTGCCAAGATTTTGGATTATCAACCATCTCCTCTTTCTTGGTCAAAAATCTTCTCTTTCTTATTAAAAAATGTTATATCTTCCTTATTCTCCAGGTCACATAGAGAGACAAAGGGTAGGTAGAGAGAATGGAGAACTTTATGCTAGTGTGCTTTCAGTTCTTAAAGAACATGGGCAATATCTATACATCTTATACTGTTAGTGTGGCTTGAGGCTCCCTTTCTTGGCATTACTTGGATTCAAGGAATATGACTTTTCATGTGACCTGTATTCTATGGCTGCCGATAGTTCATCTCACTGTTAGCATCCTTTGTGAATAATTCATGTCTGTTTGTACAACCATAAATATCCTTTCCACTGGGTTAATGTTTAAATTGTGTAAGTTGACTTGGTATAAGAATAATGTACACACTTCATCAGTTCTGTTGCTTAACTAGGACAAGTTCATACCTACTGTGCTTCTGTGTCCTAGATTTTATGGATTGCTGCCCTGTTTTCATCCTCTGGGAGAAGATTCTGTTTCAAAAGTTAATTCTGGGGCAAAGATTTATAAATGAGGTTACAAAATATTTTTGGGATATTCAGCTCAAAGTGTTTGCTGTGGTATGTAACTGTAGGGTAATTTAGGTTGGAAGAGACCTTGGAGGTCTCTTGTCCAACCTGCTGCTCAAAGCCAGGCTAGCTTTAGTGTTTATCAACCATGAAGAGTTATAGCTGTTTGTCCTGGTTCCAGGAAGGACAGGGTTAATTTTTGCAGTATCCAGGAGGGGGCATGGCCAGGACCCAGAAGTTATTCTATACCACCTCACCTCATTGCTGGAAGTTGGGGGAAGGGAGTCTCTTCAAGGGAGAAGGGGTCCCTTCCAGCTCAGCACGGTGTGGTGGAGGGAGGAGCGGGGAATTGTTGTTTCCATGAGAATTGTTCACCTCTTTCTTGTACCCTCTGTCATTAGTATTGCTGCTGCCACAGTTCATTCTCTTATCTCATTGCTGTTTCCAGTAAATTGTTCTTATCTCATTCTGTGATCTTCACCTTTTGTGCCTCTGCCTCTCCCCTCCATCCCACCACAGGGGAGTGGGAGGGGGAAGAGGGTGTGAGTAAGAGACTCATGGTTTCACCAGAAACACTAAATTGGAGAATAACATTCCTGAACCACAACACTTTTCAGCACATAGTTTTCAGAAAAGGCCTGGCTATGTCCTGTTTCTGATTCACAGATGAGCTTTCAGGTGATTGAAGATTATGCAGTGGTTGGTGCCTCAAATTTTACTGCTGACTGGCACTACCTGTTTGGGATTATATTTTGAATTAGGCAAACCAAACAATATTCCTGTGGTTTGTTCTTTGCTATATTTCATGCTTTAGTGTGAGAATAAAGTTATACTTAACTATCAGTAAGTCAAAACTTTTGGAAGCCACCAGTATTGAAGAAGATGTAAAGGGTACAGAATATGACTGAGAAACAGAGAAATGTATCATCATGTACTGGTTTTCAGATAATGCTTTATTTGCTTATGAGTAATCCTAGTTTACTCTTCTTCAGTATTCTTCTGTTATTTCCTGCATATTTTTCATTTTATTTATACATATTTTTATTTGTAGTATGTTTCAAACTGGAAGTTGGCATTTGATTGCACTGGTACATTAAGAGGGCTTCCTTGTTTTGTGATAGTGCATTTCCTGTAGACTGGCTTCAGTTATTCTTTTTGCAATCATCTCATGTTGAAATTCAGTGAAACTACATTTTAACTTTACTTTTGATAGCGTATTCATGATATTTCTAGATTTTTAAAAAAATATATATTTTTCTCCCACTGAATACCTTGTCTGGGATTGTTTTTAAAATAAGTTGAATTCTGTTCATCTCAAGTGAATCTTTGTTTTTCCCTACTTCTTACTAATCATCTCTTTATGTGATTTCTCTGCTTCTTCATGGAAATATTGAGAACTCCTAATGTAATTTTATCAGTGTAGGTGGCATTTCAAAAAGGCAGAAGAAATGAGAAGTGTGCAGTAAGCTAATGAAATAGATTAACAATATCAAGGTAAAATATTCTCTCTTGTGACTGTCACAGTCTTCATTGATTTCAATCACCTAAAAATATGTTGGTGACAAAATCTTAAGAGAAACAAACCTCGTAAGTGGACAAAAAACCATTTTTTCTGGCAGACATGATGAACACTAAGGATTTTTTAAAATTGTGTTGCATTTTGCACACTGACAATGCAACATCTGCAAAAATCAGCAGGCCATCAGGGTCCATTTAACCTAAGTTTAAAGAATTTAGTATCTCTAAATTCCAAGTCTCATCCTAGAAAATATAATACTAGAAAAAATAAAATTGTTCCCAATAAAAGCAGCTAACAGTAAGTCTTCTCAACGTGGTATATGTCTGTTGCTGTAAAGAAAGCAGGGTGGAAGTATTATTTATCTAGAATTTTATTTATTGTAGCCTTGTTTTGTCACTGTGTAGTCTGCAAACTTGCATCTGAGTTAGTGATCGGTTCTGATAAGAATTCATTGGATAAGCAGAGGCAATGAGAGAGCTATTGTGGGGCTAAGAGGGGTTAGGAAGGGAAAATAAATGAGATATCTTTTGACGTTTCAAATTTCAGCCAGAAAACAAGCTTGAGACAGCAGTTTTTGATGGCTGTAGGTATACATTATGTAGACTTCAAGGTGTGATTATGTTTTTTGACTTCTTAGGTTTGGCTTCTGAGGATCAAAAAGAAGAGCAGAGCTTTCCACTCTCCATCACAATTGCCAAGAGGTTTTAGAGCACCAAGAAAAACATTACTTTTTTGTCCATGAATGAGCTTGGAAGCCTCAAATATACAAGATAACATAAAAGTTTAATCTGGGAGCTCTGAATAGTACACAGTAATTTCATCCTAGAAGGAGTGCCCTACCTTCAACTTCGAACAGTAAAAAAGAAAGGTAGAAGATAAGAGAGATACACAAGGCAGTAAAAGGAAAATATGGGAAAAAGCATGAAGAGAAGAGGTTGAGAGCAGGAAAACAGAGACATTATAAACGTAACTGTTTAACTATAAAACTCTTAAAAACTATCTCTTCATAATATTTACTTTTTTTCGAGGTGTCATGTGCCTGAGATCTTCCTTCATATTGCCTTATTCCCAATTCTTGGCTGATTTCTATAGCAAAATCTTAGAATCAATTTAATTCAAGTTTTCTTGAACTTGCAGAGAAGAATTAATTCCTCTATTCTGTCTTATAACGACGCTTTCCTATAATTCAAGCTGATACATTAAGATCTTCACAGAAAGGCAATCTCCGAAAGTGACTTCTACTAATAAAAGAGAAACAGAAGTACTAGATCTAGTATGATCCTTCTGCATCCAGGTAAATATTTAGAAGCCATGAGATTATGGGAAGGTCACAAGATTATGATACAGGAAATGAGGATAAATCAGAGAGATAGAACCTTAGCTCAGGTTTGTCCCTCTTCATAGGAAACGGTCTGTGTACATTCAGTTACATAGTGGGGTGTGCCGGAGCTCGCAGTCTTCTGATCCTTGGATTATAATTTCTCATCACAGAGCTCCAGCAACACACAGCAACCAGGAACAACCACCTCTTTTTTTTGGCTCCTCCCAGGGCTTGATTTATAGGGCTAATGCCCGCCCTGCAGCCACAGCTGTTTGTAGGAGGTTAATGAGCCAATAATTGGATCCTGGTGTGTGGATCCTGGTCTTGAGTGAGAGTTTGGCTAATGCATACCAACAGGGTTTAAATACATTATACAACAATTCCCCCTTTTTGTTTTGCACTAGCCAAACTATATTTAATATATTTTTTAATCTTTTTTAATAAATAAATTAAGATATATATTTTTACTAATAAATAACAATTAATATTTTTTGACTCAATTTCTTTTCAAGACCTTTAAGTTAATTTTTCTCAGTTCCCGGTTGCTCACCTCTGCAGGTGTTTTTTATTTAATTCTTTTTTAAAGATTTTAAGAGGATATGCTGGAGGGCTTTAAATATGGCCTGTTCTTTGTTGACAGACTCTTTTCCCTCCAGCCCCTGGTCTTTACCTCTTCTGGTGATAGTCAGGAGCTCTTTCTGGTGATAGTCGGGAGCTCTTTTTCTGGGAGCATTGTCTCGGCCTCCCAAGCTCCAAGGGAAGCCGTCTCACGACTTCCCCCCGCTGTGGCCTGCAGTCCACAAGTCTCTGGGTGTGAACCACTAAAGTCCCACTGCGGCAGTTCTCACCCAGGTATAGATTTGGGAAGACCCCTCTGGGTGTTTTGACCAGGGCCTCAAAGGGAGCTGTCTCGCAACTCCCCCTGCCGTGGTCTTCACCTCTTCTGGTGATGGTCGGGAGCTCTTTTTCTGGGAGCCTTTTCTCGACCTCCCGAGCTCCGAGGGAGCCGTCTCACGACCTCCCCCCACTGTGGCCTGCAGTCCACACCTCTCTGGGTGTGAACCACTAAAGTCCCACTGCGGCAGTTCTCACCCAGGTATAGATTTGGGAAGACCCGTCTGGGTGTTTTGCCACGGCGGTTCTCACGCTGCGTGTTGGTATCACGTCGGGGTCACCACTTGTGCCGGAGCTTGCAGTCTTCTGATCCTTGGACTATAATTTCTCATCGCAGAGCTCCAGCAACACACAGCAACCAGGAACAACCACCTCTCTTTTTTTTGGCTCCTCCCAGGGCTTGATTTATAGGGCTAATGCCCACCCTGCAGCCACAGCTGTTTGTAGGAGGTTAATGAGCCAATAATTGGATCCTGGTGTGTGGATCCTGGTCTTGAGTGAGAGTTTGGCTAGTGCATACCAACAGGGTTTAAATGCTTTATACAACAGTGGGGGGCCATTTTTAGGTGAAAATTGTTAATAGTAGTTAGAAGTGACTATGTACAAGTAGCCTTTTAGAACCTTTGCAGATGAAGACTACACAGCCTCCCTGGGCAACTTGTGCTAGTGGTTGGTGATCCTCGCAGTTACATAGCATTTCCTGATGTTCAGGTGGTACTTCCTAGGTTTCAGGTTATGCCCATTGACTCTGATCTTGTCACTGGGCACCACTGAAAGAAGCCTTGCTTCATCCTCTGTAAACCTATTATATTAATATATATAAATGTATATATTTATGTATTAATGTACATTGATGAGGTTTCCCACCAAGCTTTCTCTTCTTCATGTTGAAAAGTCCACTATCTCTCAACCTTTCCTCATAGGAGAAATGCTCCAGTGTCTTAGTCACCTTCATGGTCTTTCTCTCCCCAGCAGTCCCACAGCTGCTCACTGATACCTGAGTCACCATGTTTATTCTCCATGCTGCAAGCATTAGTGTATGGGCCCTGCAGAGGCACCCCACATGCTGACTTCCCAAAGAGATGGGAAGATTTCTCCGTAATGGTGTCTTGTAGGCACATCCTTGCTTACATTTTGGAGGTGACCCCGCTTAAGCTGCTTAAGCTTTGTTTTGTTGACTTTGTGATCCCTTTCGGTCATGTCACTCCAGGCCCTTCGCTTATCAAAACTCCCTTCCCTTCACTGTCTCAGAGCCCTTCTGGTACCTCTCTCTCCTCTGTCATTCCTAGTTTAAAGTGTCCCTTTACCAGATCAGCCATTCTGCTGGCAAAGATAACTTTGTTCCAGTCAGTGAGAAGGATCCCATCTCTCCCAAGCAAATGTTTACCCACAAACAGGGTTCCATAGTTGTAGAAATCAAAACCCTCTCACCACAAGCAGCTCCACAACCAGTTGTGGATATGTATTACCGGCTGCTTCCTCCTCAAAGCCTTTCCCCTCACTGGCAGGAATGAGGACAACACCACCTGGACCCCTGTGCCCCTGACTACTGCCCGTAGAGCTTGAAGTCACTTTTGATACTCTCCAGGCAGCGTTACTGGTACCAACATGGAAGAACAGCAGGGTGTAATAGTAAGAGTGTCAGAAAAGCTTTGGCACCCTCTCAACATTATCCTGGATCCAGGTTCTCAGAAAGCAGCAAACGTCCCTAGATCATAGGTCAGGTCCACAGATGGGTTCCTCTGTTCTCCACAGCAAGGAGCCCACCCATTACTATTTCTTGTCACTTCTTCCTGGTGATCCTGCATGGTTTAAGGTTAGGTTTAGGGGACCCAGATACTTTGCTTGAAAGCACATTTCAGTCATCTTCAGGATTCACTATGCTACTGGGAGGGTAGTGAACCTCTGTCATATTTGTAAATCTTTATGTGAAGCAGGAGTTTTCCTCTTGGTGCCAGAGATCACTGACTTGGCATGGACAGCCTGCATCTCCACTGCAGCTTGGGGTCCAAGGAAGTTGAGATTGTAGTGTCTCCAAGAAGTCTGTGTGTCTGTTTGTCTGTCACTCTTTCATCTTTCCTGCTCTTGTGCAGCCTGTCACTACCACACTTGAGACTGTTTATGCTGCTTTGAACACAGTTGTGTGCCTCTCTCTCTCTCTTCCAGCTCTAATTTGTTTTTCTTTTTGTGCCCTTCCTCACAAGCTTCTGTGCTTGGCTGTCCCTGGGAGCTGTGCTCTGGGCTTGGCTCTTGCAGAGGCCTCTCCTGAGCACCAGCTGAACGGATTCTTGACCCTCTGTGATTGGAAGATGGCTGCAAGGAGGGCTCTAAGCCTCTTGGGTCAAGGACACCTGGTCATGTTCAGTAGAATTTGCTAGAGCATTCTGGGGCCAAGCTCACATGGCTCCCCTTATCTCATCCTTGCCTGACAGTAGCAAGCACCTTCAAGTTTCTCAGAGGATTTCTGAGTTTTCTGATTATCCTGGACCTTATGCTCAGAGGATCACAAAGTGAAGACCATCGACTGCCGTGTCTATTTGGGACACAGGAAAAGCAAAGTCTGCATGGAGATAATAAAAAGGGAGGCAGAGGGCAGGAAAAATAAATCATAACATAGTTTTATTAAAGGAAAATTATGTCAGAGATGGTAAGCTAATTGATTTCCTAGAACTGTTAGAGGGGATTTTAATGCTTGGCTGAATTTTATTTTGGTTGGTTGGTACAGTGCCCTGCAGGACCTGGGCAGAACAGGGAAGATAGGATGAGTGCAGGGAGTTCTAAGCCAGTTCATAAGCACAGCTAGAGGGAAGACTGCAGCAAACAGAATTATTTTTAGGGTAAAGAAGTTGATAGTGACTTCTTCTTTTTAAAGGAATAGCCCTGGGACCGATTGTTTTAATTGTATTAATTCCTGACTTTAGGGAGAACAACTTACAAACTTGTGAAAGTTGTAGATGACACAGGGAATAAAGAAATTCCCATTACAAAAAGAAACAGATCATCACAAGGGTTGGTGTGTATGATCTTGTTAACAGGAATTAGAAAATGAAGTGTGGTAGGCTTTACATGTGGTAAGCTTTCTAGATACTCCAGGATTTTAATTAAATAGATTCCAGCTGTTGCAGAACCGTAAGACATTGGTGATGGTTTCAAATACTCTTCCTTTTTAACTCTCTTCCTCTGGATCATTATAGCTGTAGCCTTAAATATTTTATTGCAGATTTAAATTTTAGTTCTGTAAAATGTTTTACAACCTACAGCATATGAAGAGACTTCCCACATGTGGATTTTTCAAATCCATGTATCAACTCTTTGGTTGTACCAGGCAGCCCCTTTCAGTGATAAATTCTGGTGGATTTTAGACACACCCCATTCTAAACAAGAATCTCCTTTCCTTGTTCTTTCTTAGATCAAATCAATCAGGATTGTAACTGTAAGTTCCTCCTGCAAGTGCAAATTTTTGATTTGCCTAATCAGTGTTCCATCACTTTATGGAGAACTTAGTTAAGAAAAACGTATCTTTTCTTTTTGTTACAAAATACAGAATTAATCTAACTCTGATTATTGAAAATTTTATGATAATAATTGTACTGTTATGATATCGAAGATACACTGGAAGGTGTTTTAAGTTTTGCCAAATGCCTCTTTTTTAGTCTAGTTCAGACAAGCTACGTGGGCATTGTATTAGTATTGCCTGGGTGAATGAATGCATGAGGACTTCTAGCATACATATTTCTAAACTTTGGCTGCAGTCAATACAGTCAGAGAGAACTTGAGAGCAACCCTTTCTGTAAATGTCAAAAGCTAAATCACATACATTTAAATAAGAGTTAAATTCAGTGGCTGTCTTGGCTTCTTCTCCAGAGTTCTTTATAATTTCTGCGAAGGAGCTTTCAAGAGGTTCATAAAGCTAGGTCTGTAAAAAGTATATAGGCTTCTTTTCCCTAGCTTCGAAACCTGTGGAGTTTAGTTGTTCTTCCTCCTTACACAATTGATGGGGTAATGGGTAAATCATTTTTGGATACATTGCCAAAATCAGAGGCAGAGATGACAGCACACAGACGAATGAACTAGTAAAGGGGTCAGCACTGCAATTTCCATGTATTATAAATCCTGCCATTTTTCTAGGATGCTAAAGCCTTCCTCTGGGGCTATAGGGATGTACTTCCGTGCATGCAGAATTTGCATCCTCAGATAAATTTCTGGATTCCAGAGTGCTACTCTTTGCACTTCAAAGCCTGAATGGAGGTCAGTGCTTTCTCTCCAAAACCTATTTCTGCAGATGATGACATTTTTGCTTTAGTTTCTCTTTCAAGAACATGCCAAGGAAATGGAAATTCTCTTTTCTGTTCCATTCTCTTTGAATCCTCTGAAATGAATTCAAACTCACATCAGCTCACTAGCAGGATGGGGACTTGATCATCAGAGTGGCAGACATCTGCAGACTTTTCTGGCAGTAACTCCAAGTACTTTTGCTAGTGTAATAAATGGGAGCATAACCCATTCCAGAAGGGTACAGTGTAGGTGGAAAACAAGGAATATGTCCAGGTACTTTTAAACAGATGCATAACAAGAAATACTTATGTTTGCTCTGCGCAGCTCTGAGGGAGGAAGGTGGGTGGTGAATTCCTGTACTTCATTCTGCAAATTACACATGTACTAAAGGGAGGAGGAGTACAGAACAGAATTAGACAGCGTTGTAGAGAACATTTCACTTACAGAACTTTTTTCAAGTTCAGCCTGTATATGGACATTGAGCTGGCGGTATTTGGATGATGGGAAATGAGCAGATGTTGGTCTTTCTTCTGCAGAGACTCTTCTAGTCATTCCTTAGGTATGCACAGTCAGTAATGCAGCATGAGCAGGAGTGCCTTTGGAGTGCCTTTGCTGTGCCTTTGTTTGCCATGCAGAGACATAGTGGAGATTTTGTTCTCACATGTTTTACATCCCCAATCTAAATAGGGGTTGCTAAGAGAAATGCAAACTTCACCATGATACACAAGACAATATATGGCGTTAGCAGGTCCTAACTGCTAAAGGCACACCAAAGCTTCTTTAATAATGCTCTGTGATCAAGTGCAAATTTCCAGACAAGACAAACAGGTGTCAAGGACTAGGGGAATCTGTTAAACTATCTCAGTTGCATACCCAGGATGCAGTTACTTTTCCTAATAAGTAAATAAACAGTAGTATTTAGAAAAATGCATCAGTCACAGTGTATGTGTGGGAAACAGGAGGCTCTGGCTTTGCAGTTATCAGGAGTGGTGCTTTGCATGGTGATTGCTGAAACCATGGCTTCCTACAGAAGCAGGAATCCATCCATAAAACAAACGTCCTATTCAACATAGAGCCATATTCTCCCACAGTTCCTCTTGCCTTCAAGCACTGGACACAACAAAGTGCTTGTTTGCAGTCACTAAGAAGGAAGCAGGAATATTTTCTGTAGACCTTACTTGGCCTGCTTTCCCCCCTTGCTTTGTGCTGAACTCTTCTGAATCTTGTCATGTCTCCAGCTTGAAAATTTCCTTTCTGTGATACTTCTGCCTCTTGAGGTTGCGTGTAGAAGAGGTATGGTCTACTGTATCCTTCACCTGTCTAAAGTGATTCTGTAGATGAGATACTAATTTTATACAAAATGAGTGCAGAATCCAGCTGCATCATCTTTATTGATGAAAAGTGTAGCCTTTAATTTCCTTCAAGCAATTTTCATCACTGCCCAGCTTCATCAAGAAGTGTCCACATGTCTTTTCAAGACGTCTTCTCTAAGAGTCTAAAACTTCAATTTATATCAGCATTAAAATCACTAGTTGGAAAGTATAAGAGGGTGAAATCTGTTTCAAAATGCAGCAAATTATATAAATTTTGATTTTCACTATGTGGTTTTTTATCCAGTCTTGATAACCACATAACAATTCATACGAGTTCAAAGACTTTTAGGCTGGCATGGATCCAAATTGCCATGCTCGTGTAGTGTGTTGCATGCAAAGTTCCCAGCTCTGATACGTTTCTTTGTCTACACTTAAAGTTATACTCCTCACGGTACAAGAGATTGCAGGGCTGTCGGCATCACACTGAAATGATATTTCCTGGAGAAGGGGAGGAGGGAAATATATGAATTATCTTTTGATTATGGTACACAGCACTGTAGCCTTTAGCTCTTATTTTGTTTTCCAGTCATTTTCTTCACTTTAGCTTTAGCTATATTTATTTAATTTCAGGCTGTATGATGTTCTGATGCACTAGCAAACCAATTTGCCTACAGCCTAGTAAAAATCTCGTGTTTTGCCTCTGTCAGGTCTAATGATTGCAAAAGTGTTTGCTCTTGCCCTGGTGGGACAGGTACTCTGTGTTACCCTTGTCAGTCTTCTGCAATCAGTCCTGAGGTTTTCCCTCAGACCAGCTTTACTTTGCTTGTCCAGCTTGGTGAAATGAAAAACCATGGTGTGAAGTTTTCTCTGATGGATATCACCACCCATGATTTCATGGGTGCTTTCATTTATATGAAAACTGGACACTTTAGGATGAATGCAAAGGCAAAAAGCAAGAAGTTCTCAACACTGTTTCTCCTGGAAACCAGCTGTTTTGATATTTTTCACTTCTCTCAGAATTACTTATCCTTTGTGGAGCTCTACAAGTATAAAACTAAAGAAATTCCCCTACCCTGACTGCCTTGTTTAGCTTAAATTTTGTGTTCTTAAAATGCTTTGCATAACTTGTTTGGATCTTTCCATATAAAATACTTTCTTAAATTTACCTCTGGTTGAGATTTTCTTCCTCTGGCAAGATTCTTGTATTTCGTTGACCAAAACTGTTAGGCAAATTTTTGACTAAAAAAATGTAAAGATTAATTCTGAATGGTCTTGATAAAACAGACGACAAGATTCAGAATTGGTCCTCTTAAATGTTTACTGTACTAACAGGGTGTAACCCATGTAAAGTTTCAGCTTTTCGGATGATTGAGGACATGCCTGCATAACTCCTGAGGGCCAGAATGCTCCCTTTGCTTACAGGAACTGCTCTGTGTCTGGGATTCATTTTGTGCAACGTTGACCACCGGGGAGGGAGATTATGATCCGTAGCTGAGTGAGATGATGGGTGGGGGGTTCAAGAGCACAGGGTGCAGCATGATGGGAACAAGTGAGGCTACAGGAACAATAAAGCAGGGTGAAGGGACATCTGTCTCAAATGTCTACAGTCCCTTACTGAAAAGTACAGTAGAGCACTGCTATGTTGTGACAGCTATTCTCATTGATCACAGTTTAGTGAAAGTAATCAGGCAGCCTGAAATATGGAACATACTGAGGTTTGAATACAGGCATAACATATTTGCATAAGAAAAAAATGGTTAATTGAAAATAAATTGATTAATTTTTATTTCTCTTGTGGAAACATCATGTCTGCTGAATGAATATTAAGCAGTCTGTGGCAATTCATGATGAAGTAAATGATTCGCGTTTAATAAAAAGCAACCTTAAACAAGGCTCCCAGATCCTTTGAATATGTGGTGGAAATTCTATGTCAATTTAAAATAAAACCATAGACAAGAACTGAATGCACATTAGTTTTCAATTATTAGAATGAAAGATCTCTTTTTTGTAAAACTTAACATAAGAATGAAAGACAGGGAGGGAAAAATAATGCATGTCTTTTCAGATGTACACAGTATGTATGTTTGCATTTCAGTCAGAGATGCAACGAAAGAAAATCAGTATCACCTGTAGCTAGGCTTAGCTGCAAACTTTTAACTGTGGAAAAAAAGAAAGCTAAATAGAATTACTTGATAAACTGTGCCGGAGCTCGCAGTCTTCTGATTCTTGGATTATAATTTCTCATCGCAGAGCTCCAGCAGCACACAGCAACCAGGAACAACCACCTCTTTTTTTTGGCTCCTCCCAGGTCTTGATTTATAGGGCTAATGCCTGCCCTGCAGCCACAGCTGTTTGTAGGAGGTTAATGAGCCAATAATTGGATCCTGGTGTGTGGATCCTGGTCTTGAGTGAGAGTTTGGCTAGTGCATACCAACAGGGTTTAAAATACAACAATAAGCAAATGCCGAACTCTACGGGACCTGAGATTCCAGATCTTAAGAATATGTCTGCACCCAAAAATAAAAGTTCTTACCTCTCTCCAAGACAGAAGGAACTTTCAAAATGGATTTTGTTTATTAAGGCTAGGATTCTGCCAGTGTCTATCACATGGTTTTGCTGCAGCACTTTCAGACTTTAGTGAGCATTATGCCCTCTATTTTGCAGGAATTCAGACCAATAGATTTCCTTTTGGCATTGAAATATTTGTATTTTTCCTTAAAAAGCCTGTTACATTCCAGGTCTTAATACAGTGTTAGGTGGTATAATGTAACAATCTTTCCCTGAGATTCTATTGCTGACTATGACATAATATGGTAGGGAATATCCTTTCAGTCAGTTTGGATCAGCTGACCTGTCTGGGTCCCTCCCAACATCTTACCCATTTCCAGTTTCCTGATTTTGGGGGACAGGAGACAGAGACAAATCTTAACACTGTGGAAGCACGATTTAGCAATAGCCAAAACACTGGTGGGTTATCAGTGCTGTTTTAGCCACCAGTGCAGAGCCCGGCAACACACAGGCTGCTGTGAACAAAGCTGAGTTCATAACTTCATTCCAGCCAGACCCAGCACATCATGTTATTCCTTTGTTCTCAGGTTTCTGCCAGTGAAAGAAAGTCATCAGTGTTTTTAATCAGTAGATCTTAAACAGTTAAAAATATCTACTTTCGGCCCATGTAAATGAATTTCCCTTTTTTATTATCTACAGAGATTTATTATTATTTTGATAGTGTGGACCCTGATATAGAAATAAATGAGAGTGGAAGTTAGACTGGATGCTAGTAAAAAGCTCAACATAGGAAAGTTTGGTTTTATCTAGTCAAAATGCAGATCAGTTTTTGGTTTGCTAAGGGAAAATGCTGCAGAATCTAATTAATATATGTATAATCCTGTTGTTTCCCATGTATTCATGCTCAAGAACACCAGAAGGCTGGGAAATTCACTCTCGTCTTTGTCACTGTCTTAGCGGCTAGTGATACACATTAAAAAATGTGTCTTATTTAATCTTTAACTTCTAGTCACTATATTCTATGTATTTTTGTCTGCTAGGTTAAAGAGATTGGAGTTAGAAAATCTCCTTAAGTAGGTAATTTATCATGTACAGACTATCATCAAGATTCAGTTCTGTCTTAATCCATCTTAGAGCTCATTTACTCTCTTGCTGTACAGTCTATTTCCAAACTGCAAATCAATCTTACAGTTTTCCTCTAAAGTTTGAGCTCTATCTTGGCATTGTTTTTAGTGGAAAACCTGGATAGAATTGGCTATCTTCAGTTTTGGGAGAAGAGTGTAGGTACTTTAGTAGTACTGTAGGCACTTTAAGCATATGTCTTTTTTGCTAGGCGTGTATATTGAAGTGCACATCTTTTTGCAGATGGGCAGCTTGCCTTCAATCCATGCTGAAATCCAGATATAGGCTGGCAAACTCTGAACTGTGCCCAGCTAAAGAGTGAGTAGGGCTAAGGTCTCCAAACAGGGGTGCCTGCCCACCAAGGGATGTGTAAGGTAGTCTGTTGGGGTGCAGGAAGAAAATTATCACTTTCCGTTTATATTTATTTTTATTTTTGTCTTAAAAAATAAGGAAGAAATTAATCTTTACTAATATTTAGTATACAAATTGACACTGGTGCATTTAGTCAATCCGTGTGTCAGTCACATAGGATTCCTGAGGGAAGAGGGAATACTTCCCAACATTGGGGAGTTGAGAGTGGCATCCTCACTCGTTGATTCACTTTCATATTATTCCATGTGTTACTGTTTACATGTGTCCAGTTGTGAATGCTGAAAGCCTGGCTGCACAGAGATTTCTCAGTTTTCTGACAGTGTCTGTGTGAAAGCCTTGCTTTCTCACGGACGCTATGGGAAAACAGTTGAGAGATTTTGTAAACTATGGTATTGTTATGATACCAAGGAGAAAATATCTGAAGTAAGTGGTGTTGGGTTCAGCCAATCCCTCTGGGGCGTGGTTGGTCAGAGAACCAATGACCTTATGTCAGTCCAGCATGCTAAGGTATATAAGCAAATCTATAAATTAATAAAGGGTCGGTTTCTTCTTCACCCTAAACCGTCCATGTCGCTTTATTCCTCAGTCTCTGCTCACTAGCAAGATCCAGTAAAGTGGATTTATGGATTATATTATCTAGTTTTCACTAAAATACAGAATGGACAAGGGGCTTAAAAAGATTTCTGCAGAGCAACTGCAGATTGAAGATAATACTGATAATGCCAGTAGAAGAGAACAAGAAGAAAATGACAGAGCTGACATTTCTCCTCCTGCTAGTACAAGCCCTTCATCAGTCACATTATGGATAACAACTATGATGGGCTAACCAAATCTGACAAGAAGTGAAGCAAAAAAAAAACCCCAAATTATCAAGACCATTTGAAATACAGATTTATAGCCACTGTTGCTAATAGTAAACCTTGCTCTAAAGGTATGCTGTGCCTTGAGACATTTGCTCTTGACAGTATAAGAAGCCAGTGCAAATATAGAAAGACATTTAAAATTTAAGCATCCAGAACATGAAAACAAGCCTCAAGAGATGTTTAAAATCATGTGATAGTCTGTCCAGTACTTTGCATAAAAAAACATAATGATAAATGTTTAAAAGTAAATCCTGAAATTTCTTACTTAATAGGAAAATACAAAAAGGCCCATATTATTGAGGAACCTCTTGTTCCTCTTGCTGCAGTAAAAATGGCTGAATGATGCATGGAAAACATCATCAAGTAGGGTGACAAAGTCCATCGCTTTGTCAGCAAATAACTGTTGTAAGATGCACAGAAGAGTTGAAGAGTTGCTGAAGAGCTGAAGAAACGGATATTAAAACAAATCATGCGGTGTAGGATGTTGGGTGCATCTGGGTGAAAGTACAGATATTTCTAATGTATCTCAGGTATTTGTTGGGTTCTATTTCAGTAACGAAACAGATAAAGAAGTACTTCTTTGTGAACCATTGAAGGAAATATGTACTGCAGAAAGTACATTCTCAGTAGTAATAATATGAGTCATGTTTTATGGAAAAACCATGTAAGTGTAACCACTAATGGAGCAGTTGGGACAAAAAAAGGTATTCCAGAGGGTTGCAGAGTGAGGATCACATGTGAAATTCCTTCGCTGTGTCAGCCATAGGCAAGCTCTTGCAGCAAAGAAGCAGGAGCTGAGCTGAAGTCCTGCAGGGTGCTACTGATGTGGTTAATCTTATATAAAAAAGACCTTATAAAGCTGCAAATTAATCTATTAGACTCTATTATATAGCAGTTTGGAGAAGTGATTGAAAACTAAGAGATGCACTGCCTTACAAGATATTCTCACTTCCTCCATTTCTCCTCTCCTTTAGGACCATACTTAAGAGTATCACGTCATCTGGTGACATCTGGGTATCAGAGCAGATACCAAGCAGAGAGAAAGATGGAGGATTCCCATCCTCCTTTCTCTAATATACATTTTTAGACCCAAATATCACTAGTACCTGATATTTCACTTACTTTGATGTGTTCGTATAATGTGGAGGAAAATATGGTTCCGTGTCAATGGATTGTTATTTAAGCAATTATTCACACAAATTAGCAATGAATGGTCAGTTTCCTAAATACTCTAATAACACCTGAACTCCTAGATAATATTCATCAAATTTTTCTGGCATTAAAATTAATAAATAGATGGAAATTTAAAGAATTATTCAGATTGCAGGATCCACAAATCTAAATTCGAATATGTCTGCAGAGCTTTAGCAGAAACGTTCTGTAAAGAAAGAGAACATAATTTAAACAAAATTAATGTCTTTCTCCTAACTCCCAGTCCAGTACAGCTTCTTCTTGCCAGAACAGACTTTGCTTGTATGGACTATGGGACTATTCCCTGTGCTTCTGAGTCTCTTTCTTGTTCAAAGGAGGAAGATTAATTTTACAGGCAATTAATGTTATAGTTTGGGTTTGGGTTTTTTAATGCTAAATGGGCATTATCCTTCAGACCAATTCAAAACACATAAAAAATGGCATGGAATTTATTTAAAACTCATGAATAGATAGAAGTTATTTTGACGGAGGTTATTCAATTCCAGTGAACTCAAATGTGTAACCCTTAATAATGCTACGTGTATGCTCTCCTACCTAAGAGGGATAAAACAAAGCATCGTATACGCTTATGTAGGTACCAAACATTTTTTTCATACCATATTGTTATTAGGTCTTGTGGGGATATAGAAGTCTGATTCCAGGGGTTCTGTGAGTTCTGGGCACAATCCATAAGGGTAAAAAGAAAAGGGCAGCAACAGTAAAAAGTATTAGGACACATGGTCAAGGAGACGACACAGTCCCTAACAAACAGACATAATTTTTACTATTTGAAGCTGCCAACTAGTTGCCCAAAGACACAGATTGAAACTGATTCCTTAATTTGCAGCATAAAGCACTTCAAGTAATTCTCACTTGGAATTCTAACCTAGAAGATTTAGTCTTCTGGTTTCCATAATGAATTAAGGACTTCCTCTCAGACAGCACCAATAGACTACTTACATTTTTGTACAATTTTCCAGTCATGGATAAAATTGGCTTTACTTTCTTAAACCAAACAGCTTGTATTAATATGATTCTGGAGGATTCTGCAGGAAAACAGAATGTGAAGCCAATGAAATGAAAAGATGCCACCATGTTTTTTTTTTTAACTATGTTTCTGCAAGAATGAGTGCAACCCCCATAAGGCTGCTTAAGACAATCTGCCAAGATGCAGCACAAGGTCTATTCAGAATCCCATTGGGAATAACATAAAATAATGTGCAGAACTTATTAGAAAGGACTTGATATGAGGTATGCAAGAAATTATTGTGATTTAAGAAGTTTCAGGAAAAGATACTACAAGGAAGAAATCTCAGAACATAGAAGTTTGTCAAAGAAGAGAAAGAGTAAGAGCAATTAACAAAGGCATTAAAGGGTTCAAATAGATATGTACAAGAGCCGGGGGAAAATCTCTTTTCTAGAAAGACTTTTCACAGGTAACTGCAGTACAGCTTCAGCCAATGATTGAAATCTCAGTGGAGGAAGTATGTGAATCAAACTGAGACGCTCAAGTACAGTAAATTATCACCACCATATGGTGTCCTTCTGAGGATTCTGAAGTAAATAAAGTGTGAAATAACAGTCATATGCCATTGCAGGAAATGTTGCTGCAAGGTTTTCTTCAATATTAAAAAAGATGTTAATATAATTTCTGTATTTTCTGTAATCTTGGAGAACCAAGGGATAATCCCCAAATTCCAAAATAAAGTTTAATCATCTAGTAGTCCAAGAAAATGGGATGAAAATACTCTAATAGCGACACTACTTTTTCTTGCTTTACCTTAATTTAACCTTGATTAAAAAGTTAATTTAATTCACTTAGCACATGTGAATTGATTACATTAACTGGAATGGGTTAACTGAGCTATTAACTACCTTGCTTATCTAAATTTCTGCTTTCCAAAGAAGAATGTGATTATGGATTCTACCCATTTTTAATTTGTTTGGGTTTTTTTAACAGAGATGGTTGCTCTCCAAAGCCTTTAGCAGAGGACAGTCATGTCTCTCATGATGAATTTGGGAAAATCACTGATGTAATAGATGATAGTCCCATCATCAGTTTTTAAGGGAAAGAGGTGGGAGGCAGAGAGATTATAAGGAGAAATAATAGTAGTCTGTAACTTTCTTTTCCCCAGGTGATATGAACTACTGTAGCTCTCCTTATGCCAGAGAGTGTCATTTAAACATCAATTATTTTTTCTTTTGCAGACTTCTAGCAACATTCTGTCACACTCCCTGAAGCAGCCTTGAACTTCAACTTGCTGCTGCATATAAGGGACAGGGTCAACTTTGTGTGCCTCCTAGAAATCACAGTTGGATATTGTGTCAAGTACATGGCACCTTTTCAAAACACATTTAAGTAGTTGAAATTGTATTCCTTGTCTTTTATTAGTTTTGAATTTTCAAGCTTTACTTTTAGGTTTATCCTTTTTTTCCTGAGCTCATGGCTGGTCTAAATGCAACTAAATTTTAAATACCATTAATTTTGCATGTGATCCACTTTATGTGAAATTCTGACATTTTCTGGGATCACCTCTCTTCTTTTTTTTGTTTGGAAACAGAACAGTAAAATCAAGACATTTGTTCAGGAAGCATCTACTGATGGGTAGACTCAAGCAAGGTTTCCTACAACAATTAAGACCATAACCACCATACAGCTCCTGCAAGACTGCTGCCTCCTCCTACAGGTGTAGCATGTAATCACCTTGTCAGGGGTTTACTGCACTGAATAATAAATTTCCCAAATAGAAAAATATTAGTTCTCTTGGGCCATTTGAACCTTCTTGCAGCATCAATTGACAGTAAAATTTAACTTATTAAGTATTCTTATCAGAATGTTTAGCTCAATCTACAAAGTCATGTAAGATATGTAGATCTGAATGTAGTAACAGCTAAATTAACAGACTTGGGCACCAGTTGGGATTTACAGATGGAATTTACAGAAGTCCCTTCTGTAAATAAAAGCATGATTGGTATTTGGGGATGATCTTTTTCCCCTAAGTTATGTAGCCTTTCAGCTAGCCTGTGAGATACTATGTCTATTTTTTTGAAATACAGAGTACTTTGCGGAGATCCAAAGGGAAGCACACTGTTCCCGTTGTGAAGACTGCCACTATTCAGATTGTGAATTTCAACCTTCTTTTGGGTTGTAGGCTTGAAAGCAGGGAGAAGAGAGATTTTCCTGTAGCGCTGACAGTATCTCAGTTGTTCAAGGTTTCATAACTCCTCGGTTTCTCCAGTACAGGTGGGTGAGTGCGGATTCTTGACGCCAACTATTATAGCCAGATTCACAATCCTTCTTTGGAAGGTCTGAGCTGCTGATGATTTTCTGCATCCCACAGACAGAGAGGATGCAAAACCTTTTTTTTAAAAAAATTGTGCTTCACAAATATTTGTGAAACTATTTTGGTATTCTGCATTATAAATATGAATAAATCTAATACAGTGGCTGCACAAAGAGTTGATGCCGAAGCATTTTGACAGAAGAATCAGATCAGCAGTGCTTGCATGTACAGAAGGTGGCCATTTGGGTTTGTAGTTTCCTCAGATAATAATCCCAGTGATCACAGGAATGATATTAGTTACAATCTGAGACAGAAAAAAGTTAATAATGAGCAATTATTTCCACATCAAAGACTCTAAAAAGTTTTTTTTTTTTTAAATAAAACAGTAGTATGAAATTTAGATACATAAAACCAAGAAATGCATTAATACTTTAGTGTCAGGTATCTTCGATTTATTTTCTTCTGACTTTAGTTTCCAAATGGGTTACAGTCCTTATGTGCTCCAAATTCCAGTCTTAAGAAAACAGAAAAGTATGGCTCAATTTAATATACATGTGCAAGTGAAAAAAGTTCTTTGAATGTAAATGATACACAGTGGAGAGAAAGAGGAATATTTATTTTAAAAATCTCTATATTGCTTATCTCTGCCCCGTAATGTCACTCCAGTTAGCATCCAATTTAGTTCTCTAATGTAGCAGAACCTCTCTGAGTCAGAAGAGGTAGAAGGTAACTTCTCCTGTATTTTTCCAGAAAGAAGGAACATGGGGCTGAAGCATGGTTCATATGGTAAAAATTTCTTGTATACTTATAATAAGTAGCGTTATCATTTGGTGCAGCATTGTAATGTGATGACTTTAGATCCCTGAAGTGGTGTCTTGTTTTCTGCTTTTCATCTGAAAGAGACACTTACAGTGTTCAAACCACAGGGGTTTTTTACAAAGTTGATCTAAACAAAGATGTTTGGAGCAGTGGAAAATAAGTTAATGAAAAGCTTTATTAAACTGTTCTCAAATTTTAAGCAAACCTATCTCTGTACTTCTAAAAAGCCTAAAGCCCAAATACCCTCCTGTGTAGCCAGGAGGTCAAGTATTCCCATGGCTCAGAGATAGACCAGAATTAAATCTCAGCTTGATATTGCTGACCTTTACACGTTTAGGAAGTCTCAGGAATATGGATTGCTATTTTGGACAATTTTTGAAATAATGTAATAATTCCTTGTGATCTCTATTCTCTCAGGTTCTATAATTTCCCTTTCATTGAAAAGTCATCCAATTTTTTTATTAGGTAAATGTTTCTTCCTTTTTTAGTTTCCCACTGAGGGTTTTATTCATAGTTTTCAGTTGATAACAAGACTTACTCCTGGATGCAGAGGTTTTCATAAATGTTGGCATAGCTCCGAGTCCGATGCAATTAAACCATTAGTAAGGAGCTGTAGCTTTGGTACAGCACCTGAGTGCATGGTAAACCTTCAAATAGGTGCAGGTTTTCTGAAAGAAAAAATCCCAATGCATAATGACTTTAAAGTTTTCACAGAGCCATGGTTTGAACAAGCCTTCTCTTGTTGGGGTGCACTGTGTGGTGGTAGAGAGACAGGCCCTGAGGGCCAGAGAGAGCCTCTCTCCTGAGCCCGGAGGTGACCCTGGGAGTGCATCCAGGTCACCCGGGATGGGCTGAGAGAGGATCGTGGGTTTGTGGACAGTGTTGGACCTATGGGAAGTGACAATTGTAGTTTGTGACCTTATAGGATATTGTTTACCTGCTACCATAATAGGTAACATCTGTGCAATACCCCAGGTGATTGGGGGACACTGAGGTGAACATCTTTCCTGTTTATATGATGTGATATCCTGTTAGGTGCTGGTATTTAGGGAATATTCACTGCGCAATAAAGGTCTTTGCACTTCTCCATCTTGTGTGTGAAGTCCATGCCCTTGCATGATTACTGCATTCTCTACCAGCCAAGAAGTAGAATAAGACCCTGTGTATTTTCCCTCAACCATTGGGTGGACAGATTGAGAAGGGATGCAGGAAGGCAGCCCACTCCTCTTACCTTGCCCCGAGAACCTTTTATTAAGGTAAGGGATCTTCGGGGCTTCTGAGTTTCGGTGGATGACAGGGCCACTGGAACACCATTTTGAGACAGGGTTAGATTTTGATATCTGGAATTCAGCTAGAGTTCGTCTGTCTGTATCTGAGAGTCATCTGAACTCCATTTATAGTTAATGGGAAAAGGAGAGATGTTCTTCCAGGGTGCAATTCATCTCACCTGTTTTAGACATCTATTTATTGATGAGATGACTCATTTGTTAGAAATGCTCATTTATCTTAACTTTGGCAACATCCCTATAACACCCTTCCTAGTTAGTGCTGGAATAAAAAATATTTCATCCATCATGGATGAAGAGATTTCAAATGTATAAATATTAGGTTGCTTTCATTCTGCCTAATCAAGGAGGATTTTTACATAAAGGTGCTTCCTTATGTAATTATGAATCAAAGCTCTTTTGGCACTGATAACATTTTCTTAAGCAATATTTAGTTATCATTCATATTTGTTTGAATTATCCCTCTCAATGAATTCTGTTCAGAATTGTTTTAGGAAATGCGCTCTTCCTGAGTGTAATAAATGTGTTTGAAATGTATATGTATGTAAGAATTATTAACTACTACACATTGCCCACCTGTAATAATATAGTCAGAAGTTGAGTCTCTAATTTTTTGTTCCATAGTCGAACAGTCTTTGATACATGCAGACTATTACAGAAGTGGGTTTGAGGGTGCTGGTATAGTGTTTCTTTCAAAAGAAATTAATTATCTTTTTCTAAGCCGTGATTTATTCTTTATTTCTGTGGTACTTCTGTGGTACTTCTGTGGTACTTCTTTATTTCTGTGGTACTTTCCATCTTGTTCTCTTCTTATTTCCTAGGCTAACCTAAATTCACCAATGTAAAGCAGCCTTACTATGTGTTCTAGGGGGTTTTAATTTATTTATTTATTTAATTTCTTTAAGCATTTTTTTCTCTGAATTCATACTCTAAACCCTGTGAAATTTAATCTCCCAGAAAAAGATGCAGGTGTATTCTATGTTTTTCATTTGCTGTTCTGATTGCGCTTCACACATAATAATATAGAGCGCCTTTACTTGTCTGCCTCCACATACCCTCCCAGATAAAATGTTGAGTATTTCAGCACTCCCAGTTACTTGAATGCTTACACCAACTTCAGTAGTCCTATTGCATTCTCTTGCTTTAATAAACAAGCATTTCTAAATTCTCCCTTAATTACTTGCACTTCTGGCATTGGTTTATGAATTATTAAATAATCTATTCTCAATATCGCCCCTATTTACTTTCATAATACCTGACATGAAAATTACTGTTGCATAATATTACAACCTCCAGACCCTTTAATTTTTTCTGCTTTCTCTACGAGTCACATCTGATGAACTTGTAGAAGGATGGTTGTCCTATTTTCCCTGGAAAGCCATCAGAAATCACGTTATCCTCAGTTTTGTAGATGGTTTCTCGCCGTGAAGAAATCAGAAGTATATTTCGTGTGTATTTTTCAGTTTTGTTCATCGGTGCTCCTTAACTCCTCATGTGAACAGATGTTATTTCTTTAGAATAAATCATTACTTTCAATCCTTCCCTACTATCTTTGAGATCCTTTCTGGCTTGGCAATGCCTTCTGTATTTTTTCCCTGTAAGGAACGTACCATGCCTTTCCCCTCTCTGCTGTACTGCTGAGTTGTGTTTTAACTTGTCTTAGTGAAATCCAGTCTTATTGAAGAGAGTTTGTTTTTGCAGACTGCTGAAAGTCCTGCTGAACGTGATGTGCGTGTTCTTAACACACTTGTAGATTAAGTGGAACTTGACCTGTTCATACTTTGCTATAGCGCAGGTCCCTGGGGCTTTTTCCTAGCTAAATTTTTATTTCACTGTAATGGTGCCTTCAAATACCTCATAGCAACTAATTCACCTCTTGATAAAATGAATTGATTTTATCTCTTTGCTGTAGAGAAATCACCTTCTAACTTGGACTGTTCGTAGGTCACCTTAAAGCCTCCTAATTAACTTCCCCCGTAGCACAAGAACCCTACATTCCTATCCATTCTTTTTACATATAACTGATAGGTTTAACATCAGAGTTCCTGATTATGTTTAACTTCTGTGATCAAAAAACACGAGAAAGGTAAAGTAAGAAAATTTCTTTCTTCCTTTAGAGAATTTGGGAGGAAATTAGAGCATTTTGTAGGTGACTTCATACTCTTTTTAAATAATTATGATCTGTTTGATGGTCACACATATGTAGGTTTTATGTGAAATCATATTTACCATACTGCCATTCCAGGCAGAAAGGAGGATAATAAAAATTTTTAACTGGAATATGTAGTTATAATACAAATACAACAAAAATATCATTAGCAGTGTTATTATTACTCTAGTCTGAAAGATTCAGTCTGAAACATGCAGGTGCTTCTTGTAGGCAAGACTTATATTGATTGCACTAGTTTCCAGGTTAGATCCAGCTACTAATATCCTACTTCCATGAAAAAACTAATATTTTTCATGAAAGCCTGTACTGTGGCAGTTTACCCAACTAGAAATCCAATATTCCAGAGATCCTTCTTCCCTTCCTGTCCCAATGAAAACCATAAACATGGTACTTTTAAAAAATATCTGATTTCTTTTGAACAAAAAAGGAAATCCAATGCAGTTCTGATTTCATTTCTCCTTTACACAATAGAACATACTTAGTTTTTTAGTTTTCCTCTAAGTGGAACTCTTTCATAATAGCCAAAATAATATTTTACTGTTTCCTCTTGGATTATTTATGTTTCATCTTTTATTTTTGCATTGTCTCTCTGCTTCAAATAAGGTTCTACCACCTGTTCCATGTTTGTAGTCCCAAATGATGTGTATATCAATGAAAGTGTATCTCTGTAGTTTATATTTCTTGGATGTAAGTTTTCACTTAATGCTTCCAAGCCTCTAAACGCGAGCAGTGTGTTTGTTCCATTGGAATGGAAATAGGGATAATTACGTTTGCTTGTAACGCATCGTGTATGGTGAGACCTCTGTCTGTACTAATCTCAGAAATTGTAATCTGTCCTATGCAATTACTCACAATTTACATTTTGTCCATGTAACGAGGAAATATCTTTTTATCATTCAGGCATTTGTTTTGTACACATGTATTTGTATGTCTGTACTGAAACTCCTACGGTATAACATTTTAAAGTACACTGTATATTCTGGGCAGCAGGAAATCTTAGTAAAATATCTGACTGTGTAATGCATCTGGTCTCACCAGTTCTCATTTGTTAGGTGTCTCTTACCATCAACATCTGGTAGGATTAGACTGCACTGAACGACAAGGATTTAGCTTGCTGTACTTACATGCAGCTTTAGTGAACCAAAAGGTCATCAGAAATATCTGTTAAAAGCAAAGTAGTATGATTAATCTAAAAATTATTAAATTCATTTTGTAACTGGCAGAGTTAGGATTAACTGAGTGAACTGTGCCTTTAAACACATAATTTGGAGCCTGGTTTGAAATGTTGGTCAGTAGAGACCACTAAATCCAAACCATCATCACTAGATTGACAGTTCACCAGGAATATCACCTTTCTTTACTATTTTCCTCGGAAAAAACTGATAAAATTGGCTTGCAAACAATGAAATACTGTAGTCAAATGGATACTAACTATTTACTACAGGTCACAAGGTGCTTGCACTAATAATCTCACTGAAGTGAGCAATCTCATCTCACCTAGAATAAAATAGTATGTGTGCAACTCTTGTACCCTTGTGAGGGACATTTATATATTGTGTGCAGAGAATCATCATATAGGGTTTATGTAGGAAGTAAAAAGCAACCAAAATTCGGTGTCAGGGCTCCGAGAGCACCAAAAGCCCTTTCTGCCCCTGAGTAGCCCCCAAGGTCTGCACTCCCCTCCCCACCTTCCCCCTCCCCGACCCCATTTCAGCTAAACTCAGCGCCATCAGTCCATGCCTCAGTGATGCTGTGGGAATGCTGGTTTCTCATACTCTCCATCATAGCTAAGCCTGGCAGGGACCCTGTAGGCTTGTCCCCGGTCCTGTCATTTTGGTATGGACCTGCCCAGCAATCATGGGTTTTGTCTGACCCTGGTTATTTTTGCCAGACCTGATCCTGTTCCAGACTTGTGGATCGACTTCCCAGCTTTACACCGGGCCTGTCTTATTACCATGAACTTATGTGGAGGTGTCACCTCGTGGCTGAAACTGGCTGTTGTCTCCAAGCCTGTCCTGCTCCCCTTGCTGGCTGGGGAGGTCCTGGTCTGGGGGCTGTGCTATTGCACTTGCTCCCCTCTTCCTTAGAGAGCCAGACCACACTGCTCCCCAACATTTCTTCCTTTCCTTAAAGCTACATGCATTCTTTCTGGTACAGACCACAAGTGTGTTGCAATTTTATCACCTCTAGACTCATCATTTTTTACAGTCCACTTATTTATTCTATCTAATCTCTCAATTTGCTAGAGATTAAAGAAATTAAAATTTCTTCCTTTGCAGTGCAAGTTCTTATTCCTCAAAATCCCTGTATTTCTTCTTTCACAGGTGCAGGGTGAGGGACTTTGTTGTTCACCTCTCAAACATCACTAAATTTGATACAAGAGCTATGAGGTAGGCAAGTATTGCTGCCATCCACTTCACAGGAAAAATATACAGCCAGACTTGGTGGTGAACTTTAAAACCTTTGTTTCAGTCATAGGAGCTGAACCAAAGAGCAGCTCTGGCAGAATGAGAGAGAAAAGCCAGTTCTCTTGCATCCCATCTTCTCTTTTGCCAAAAGCAAAAGCGCCATCCTTTTCTTCCTGCAAAAGCATCCCTTACAAACCCTTCATGTTTTGGAACTTGCTCCTGAGTAAACATATTTGCACCCCAGTAATTTTTGATCATACATAGATTAAATATGTAGTATGGTGAAATACCGATTTCATCTAGTTTTGTAGGCAGAACAGTGCAAAAGTGTATTTTTTGGTCTTATTTTTTAATTAATTTTTTTTTTTTTTTGCTCTGAGTGATGGACTAAGGTCTCTGAGCACTACTTTATGAAAATTTTCAGGTTTATTGATGATCAGATCTGGTAGTTCCTGTTTTGGGAAAATGAAATATTACTGTCTTTAAAGTACGTGAAGTTGATACAAACAGACATAGAGCTACAGCCTTCATTAAATTGTTAACAAGGGTCTAAAACCACATGGAATTACACTGCTTCTGTGTTATAGTCAGTGCAAGATTTCCTTAGCAACTGTGGATCCCCATAAAAACTCAATGCAGTTTTATTACCACTTTCTACAGCAGTTTCCAAAAGTTGAAATTATCCTATTTACACAACAAAAAACAGAAGCACAGAAGTTTACAATTCTCTTTACTTGGAGTTGGTGGAATGAAACGATTGCTGCTGAGCTCTAAAACTTCTTGTACTAAAACTGCTGGTGATACACTTTCCAGGACTGCAAGCATCTGCTGAAACAAAACATGCAACATTTTGTATTCTCAGTTTCGCAAATTTCATCCAAAATTGGAACGTTTGTATCAGGAACTGGCAGCCCTAGAACTGGAGGTGCGGCTTTGCAAATTCTGACTTTGGACCTAAATCCAAGTCAGAAGCTTCTGTAGTTAAATTTATGTGAAAGAAGTGAAGAACCTCTGTAGAACGAAAACCACAAGATTCTGTTCCATGATATATTTAGAGTATTTATAAAGGAAGAAAAGAACCTGGGGTTGGTGACAAAAAATATGGAATTAGGAAGTAAAAACTAGAAAATATAGTAAAAATACTCCCAGACCAGGGACACCGGATGACGTGTCAGACATAGGTCGGAGCGTTGAAAGGGAAACATGGACTTTTAGAAAAACCTTGTAAATTCTTAAAAAGCTGTGAATATCTTGTTGGGATAATGGGAAAGAATCGTCTTTATTTTGGCAAAATCTTCACAACAGATGCATCTGGAAAACATCAAATATCTGCTTGCAGCAGTAAAGGGAAAAGCTTTTCAACTTCTTTGGCACAAAATCTAGTAAGGTGTGTCTTTTGGGAGATTAATCAGTAGATAAACAAAAAGTCTAAGAGCTCTGAAAGCCACAGATACTTTGCTCCTAGCAGATTAGCTGGAGAGATGTCAAAGAAATTTCTCAGTGGCTGAATTTAAATAAGCATTGCTCAGAAAAAAACCCCAAACATATGCAATTTAATTCCTCAATTGCAAAGTTCTGAAGGGATGGAATCCCAGCAACTCAATAGATAGTCTGAAGTATAATTTTCATAATCATCAGCCTTGTGCCCACCACTGAAGCCTATCTATAAGTTTTAATAATATTTAATGTGTGTTTTTTATCACTGTTCTTCTGTTAATAATGACCTAATTTGACTAAACAGAATTTGGTAAATCAGCCGTTTTCTTCTCAGTTTAGCTGAGTAACGTTAACTTAGCCTTTCTTCGATTAAAAGACTGACTAGAATTGTTTAAGAAGAAAATCAAGAAAATATCAGACAAGCAAATCTGAAACTTAAAAAAAATTCTTGTCATATGGAAGAAAGGCCAGTATTGGGCAGAAGCATATGACAAGTTGTATTCCTTTGTAAAGTACATTGATGCTAAGTAAGGAAAATGTTACTTTTTGTCAGTAGCAAATGATAGTTTTAGTGATCTCTCACACTAGGTAGAAGGATTTTGCACATTAGCTAAATTAGGATCAAGAGAGATTTTTTCCTTGTGTTATCACTGATGGTTTGTTTTAAAAAGAAACAAGTTTTTTTGTATCAAGAAAGACCTCTGTTTTAAGGAGCAGTTCATGGCATTGCTGGAGCTAAAATAATAATTCAGTTTTACTACTATAGTAGCAGAAAAAGAAGTCACTACTGATCATTTTTTGTGAATACGTTTTCACAGAATGAGTTTAAAAACTGGTAACATCGCGGAAGGTTAAAGATATAACTCAGATCTTGGTGGGCTGACCATTCTGACTTGCTTCTCTAAGATAAAAAAAAATAATAAAAAGTAACTTATATGCCCATTTGTTTTAATCATTGTAAAAGGTTATAAAGTAAAAATGTGTCTTAGTAATTTTAAAGCATGACTAAAGGGGATAAGATGACACAGAGGCCATGAAAGAAGTAATTAAGGCAGCTGGTGTAGTGATGATTGTCAGGAAATGACCCATACAGAGGGTCATCAGAAAATATCTGCATATGATACTCAGGCTTCTGAATTCTCCTGTTTAATATCACGTAACTTCTGTCTTCTGTTTTCTGTGTTTGCATGTGGAATACCTGTTTTACACTGATTTGCTTCTCCTATTTCTGTTATTATAAACAAATTAAATAGACAATCACTGCAATTGATGTGATCATAATTCTGTTAACTTAAAATTGGTGTGCCACTCTCTTCATTTCAGTCTGTAATCACGTTGCAGACTAAAATTATTTTTGCTTATCTATTAGGAACAGTAATATGAAACTGGTTTTGCCGTCATGTGGCTGGAGGAAAACCAGCAGTGATTAAGACAGGAAACCTTGAAGTAGTTATATGGGAAAAAACCCTATTCTATAAGGGTATCAGTAAGCCAGATTGCTTTGTATGTTGTCTGGCTTCTTTGTGGTATTAGGCAGTTCAAAGAGGACAGTCTTGCCACTATTGAACAGGCGAAAAAGCCTGTTGGTTCATGATTTTATGTGCCACCTTTGAGCAAACTGTACCTTTTGCTGCCCCATGGTATGATGAGAGGTCTAAGAGAGGGGTAGGCCACAGAGGAGTTCATTAGGCTTAATCAGTCCCTAAATGATGTAAGCTAAGTTCTGCTGATTTGTGCTAGGACCAGCTGAAATCAGTACTTGAGAATGTGTAAGAGTTTCCTTGGTGAGTCTTTTCCCTTTGTACTGTCTCAAACATCACTTTGGCTGCAACAAAGCTTTTGGTCCTAACAGCCCTGGAAATGCAGGAGAATCGTCCATCCCCCTGACACAAAGTGGGAGCTCAGCTTGTGGGCTATGGTGAACTTTCTGCCACACGTAGTAAAGTCCTTTACATGGTACAGCCATTGGTAGTAGATTGTGGTCGTAGTGCCTTGATCACGTCTTAGGCGAAATGGAAAAAACTGTGCGGGTGCACATATCATCGTCGAGATCACTGCTTGTCATTACAGATATAAATACAGTCTGTCTGCTTCCTTCTCACTGGCTCTTGGTTCACTAGTTTGCCTTTTTCTCAACTTGTGACAGGTGAGGAATGATCTGACTGGCGTCCTTTATGGCGAAGACATCGAGATTTCAGACACTGAGAGTTTTTCCAACGATCCCTGTACAAGTGTAAAGAAGCTTAAGGTATGTGTTGCTGATTGATGAAAAAGAGAAAGTGGTGTTGGTTTTTTTTTTCTATGAAGAGGAGTAGTGAAACAAAATTTGTGTTATAATGACGTATTACTACATTCCATTGCATAATAACATCCAAAAAATGGCATTTTGAGGGCTTAGTCCTGCTTAAGTTAATGAAGGTCTACGTGTACAGTAAATATTTTTTATAGTTCCCGATCATGATACTAAGTAAAGAAAGTTGTTGCTGGCTTAATGTTCGCACTTAAAGCCACAGTCATTGTGATATACATGTGAAAACTCTTGAGGTTTGGAACCAGAACCCTTTTAAAGTAAATTATCGTGTAGAAAGAATATTGAGCCTCTTTCCATTAGCTTCACTACACATTTAGATTGAATTCTTTGCTAACATCATCTGCATGATTTCATATGAATCATAAGGGAAAAAAAAGGAAAAGTAAATTTGGTAGCAGAATAATTTCCCATCCTTCTCTTATTATAATGATTTATTAGCCTTCTGGCATCTCATAAAATTAAAACTATATTTTAGCATTACCGTGCAGTGCAACCAGCAATAAACTAGACGCAGGAGATATGAATCTTAAACTGCACATAAACATGAAAGAAATGATTGAACAGCAGGAGAAAGCACTTTTAAACGGCGAAGATCAAATTGTTTCTGGCATCAAGTACATATGACACACAATCAAAGCCACAATCCTGCAAATACTTAAATATGTGTTAAACAGGTTACAGAAAAACCTTAATAAAGAAAATTATATTAAAAAAAAATAAAATTAAAGCAAGAATATTGACCTATGTAAGACTAGACCACCTGCTGAAGCTAGCTGGAAAAGTTCTGGAGCATGGCAAACTAAATGTGCTTTATTATTTCCACAATCTAGAGATGTAAGCCTGAATCTTTAAAGTATTAATAGGTCAAGATTATGTTTGTGGGAAGCCATTTGTGTCTGTCCAGTCTAAGCCAGTTTGCATTTCCTGTCTGGGTTGAAGAGACTCCAGTAGGTGTTGCAGTAAAGTCCCCATTTTTGACTAACAATGGTGTAATAACAAGAAAAAAAAGCATATTAAGCGTGTATCTTTAGGCTGGAAGTCAGAAGAAGCAATGTGATTCTAGCTTTCCTGTGCATGAACAACGCACTGGGTTGTTTTGCAGGGAAGACCAGAAGACTCAATTAACAATATATTAGTTATCTCTTAATTTCTTCTTCAAAACAAATTAGTAAAACAATAAATAAGCGATTATCCAGAAAATTGCTGTTCTTGACAGAAATATAAGGTTAGTTGTTGTTAGGTACATGTTAGACACAGAATTCAGCTATACAATTCTAAAAATGTTCATTCCTTTCTTCAACATGTAAACCTCATATAGGTAAACTGGTATCTGCTTACCTGAAATAATTTTATTTTCACCAACACATTTGAGTTATTGAAATTTATGATTATGGAATGGAAAACAGAAAAATACGGTATGATTTGCAGAGATATATTTTATATTTCTCTTGGTAACACATTAGTTTCTACTGCATTGACTCCAGCCTCTTTGGATCACAGTTGAAAGGTAAATTTAAGCTTAAGGATATCTTTAAAACCCATTTTTGTGTTCAAAGAAAGGGTTGTATTTGTACATCCATTTAAATGCTTGAAAATTCCAAGCGTGCACGGACAAATTGTATGAGCAATAATATTTCTGCTTCCAATGTTTTCGTATCTTGCATGTAGGACAAAAGAATTACCATCACGTTATGATGGTGGGAGTTGATGCCCTGTAGTTCACCTTCACCATCAGTGATTCCATAGCTAAGGTCATAGGCTCATCTATAGTTCTTTAAGTGGACATCCAAGCATTTAGAAGGCAGAACATGTGGCTACCTCTATTGTCAAAGTTACCCAGCTTTGTGTAGATTTATTGATAACCTCTTGACTGTCAGATACATGGTAGAGAATAAGACAGAGTATCTGAGCTATTCAATTTAGGTATCTCATAAAGAGCCTGCCAAGACATTGACTTTTCCTGGCAGATGAGATATTGTAGCAATCCTTCTCTGGAAAGCTATATAATACAACATTGTGGTGTTATTCATTAGAAATGAGACAGATTAAAATCTGATCAAAGAAGGGAAGCTCTGAAGGCTGAAAAAAAAATAGCTGCCTATTCCAGCATAATGTGCATCACTCAAAAGCTCTGAAAAGGCTAAAGGGTGTCTTGTGTCTAAGGCTGTTAGAAGTGGTAGTGAAGGAGACAAGTTGTTCTTCATCCCTACATCATCTAAGATGCAGAGCATCTTAGATGTGTTGGTCCTCACTCTCTTCAGGGTTTGTACTACTCAGCTGCCGGTGCTACCAAAGACACTTTATATTTAGTAGCCAAATAATATACCCTCATCTATATGAAAGAAAGAAGGGAGCAAAAGAGTCATTAATTTTTGAGGCTGTGCTATAGTCTTAATTTATAAAACATGTATTTATGCAGGGTTTGCCACAACTGTGGGTAAATGAAATGTAACTGTTCTTCATTTTCATGTTTGAACTTCAGTCCATATGGGAACATATGTATTTCTTACTGAGGGGCAAAGCTTAAATGCTGATATTGCTACTGTAATCTCTGGGAAGAGTAAATATGACAGCTCACCATCTGGCAAACGGTCTAAACATTGGTCTTTTTATGTAAGTGCAGTTTTGGGAGTTGCCTTCCCCCTGGGATGTTTTTAATCATCTTGAAGATCACCTGCCTAATTCCATGAATTAAAACCTCTTCTGTCAAATATGTTTTAGCTCCATGCAAGTAATTTACAGCTCTCTGAAAAAGAGACTTAACGCTTGCTGGAATCCAGTGGGTGATTTCTTTGATTCCTATGAGGAAGTTCCACTGTGTTAACTTGCATCACTCTGCAAGGGTTGATGTAAAGGAATAGTATACCCTTGCAAGGAAAGCATGCTGGTTTATAGTCAGTTGACAGTATGAATGAAGGAGTAAAAAAGTTATGCCCAGCAAGCATCTGATGTATCTCTTTGCATGAGTCTGTAATGTGGACTTCGACCCACGAGCACTGATATGAACCCAGCTCTGATACACTTGGGTGCAGACTTCGCTATCCATGCAAGGGACTTGAGCTATGTGCAGTTGCATGAATTTGGAGCTTCAATGTCTCTCATGTGGGGTGGAGCCAGCAGACCCAAGCCAGGCATCCAGTGGATCTAGGCTTATTTGCAATCTTGGATGCAATTCTTTAAGAACAAATCCAGGGAAAATGTGGAAGGGAATGCAAAAAGTGGAGTTCAAGAGGAAGTGGCTGACTGAGGAGTGTGTCATTGCACAGAGGAATAATGCTATGCATGGAAGAGGAAGACCTCTTGTATAGACTTTCCTAAATTAGCTCCTTCTACTTGTGTTCTAGCAGACAATTCCTTGGTTACATGATTGCGTAGTAAATTACGTGATTATCAGGTGGAAGCAATATCTTAAGATGTGAAACCACACACCACAGATGCTGTGACTTCAGTCTGAGTGTTGTCACACAGCCAGTGGGCAGCAGTGCTGCAAGTGCACTCTGGGACTATTCTTTATGAAGCCACATAGTTTACATTTTTTGGGGTTTTTTTTAAATTGGTTCTCATCATGTTATGAAATGGAAAGGAATTTCTTAATTTTTAAAGTTTAATTATTAGGTGCTGTGCCATTTATTTTTTAATCAAACTCTGCTACTCTTTTTTTCAAATATTAAGTCTGCATTTTTATGTTCAGAGCAGTCAAGTGAGTCAGAGCTGGGGTTCCAAGAATAACCAAATTATTTTTAAAATGAGAAAAATAGAAATAGTAGATGAGGTGGGGTTTTCTGTGGATAATTCCTAAATCTATTTATTGTCCTTACAAAAACTGTAATGCTATTGCTGTAATTTGTGTAATTTGTTTATTTGGTTTATGTAACCTTGCTAGATTTGTTTTAAAAGAGTCTAATCTACTTGAAAAAGATTTACACTACTTTATCAGTCTGTGGCTAAATATAAAAATGAAGAGAAACAGGCTTACTGAAAATGCACAGGTTCAGAATGAGCAAAGCACATTACATTATTTCTGATTTAAACTGTGCTAAGAGTGACAATATTTTCATGCATTTAATTGCAGAAGCATTCTAGTATCTTATTGCACTGTCCATCATAATATTTTCTGCTGTACAGGAAATAAACATTGAAATTATTTGAACTAAAAATCTTTGACAAATTGATTTAATTAAAGCTTAAATGTTTTTTGCCACTGAAAATCATACTGAATCATGTGTTTGTTTTTTCCTTGGAGAGGGAAAGAGCTATTAGTAATTCTAAACAGGTCTTATATGAAAGAAATGAAAAATTTGATTTGCTCAAGCTTTTGCTGAGAACTCTGCCTTTGTGTGAAAGAAAAGGTAATGTGAAGTCATAAAAAGATATCTGTTCTGTGTTTTATGGATATTAGAAGTAATTTTTCATGTTAGGAAGAGGTTAGTACTGCTCCTGGAGAAATATTTTTCTGCGTATGCTCCTGAATTTAGGAAGACTTTCTTAATATGCTTCTAAGTATGAAAGCAAAATTATTTCTTTGGACTTCAGTCATGGGTTCTTAAACGGTGATGATTTTTTAAATGTGTGGAGGTAGGAGGGAGGAGAGAGGGAGTTGACAATGTGTTATAGTGGCTGTAGAAATTATGTTGTATGAGTAAAATCTTTAAAAATTACTAAAGCAGGCATAATATCAAGGCATTTGGTCCCACAAATCACATTTCTTAATTCTACAGTATTATTTTATGCAAACAGTGAAAAGTGTATGTCTTCAACTGGTTGTAATATGCAAAATTGTAGAAGAAATATTGCAAGGCAGCAAAAGAATATTTGATATTTTAGTGTTATTGAATACTAATATTTGACTGTAATATCAGTTTTACTCCCATTAGTACTATAGCTTAATCTTTTTCTTCAAACACCTCAGCTTTTTTTTTTTCTTTTGCGGTACTTCAAGTTCTTGAACTCCTAGAAGGTGAAATAGTTCTGTATTAATTCTGTCTGCAGCTGTAGTCTGTGCTAACTCCCTGCATGATCTGAATGGCCAATTAAAGCGGTATCTGGAAGCTGCAACTGCATTTAACTACCACGTATTTTATTCAATCTGCAGGGTAATGACGTTCGGATAATCCTTGGCCAGTTTGATGAGGAAATGGCTGTGAAAGTTTTCTGCTGTGTAAGTAAATATATTTAATTGCATATCAGAATAAAGAATGTGCTGCATTTGAATAAAAAGTAACTTGAGCATAAACTTTCCTTCACAGAGTTCAGCTCTGTGAAGGTTTATATCCTAAAGAGAGGTTACACATGCTTAGTTCCATTTCTCTTTCAAGAAAATACTTTGTACTTGACTTCAGTGGAATTTAGGCATAGACTGCATGGTTAGCTTCTTCTTACTACTTTCCTGCAGTGGAATTAAATGCCAAATCAAACATGAGCATTGCTCTTCACATCAGACCCAGAGAAATACTTGCATATGTACCAGCAGATAGAGAGAACTGCAAGATTTCAGTCTTGTCCAAGAGTTGTGTTCTGGTGATAATGTCTTTGTGTATGGGTTCTGCATGTTTTGCTTTTAAAGAACAAGAAATTCAAGCCAGTTCCTATACATGGTAACTCAGAAACACTAATAATTTCTGCTACTGAAAATGTTGCTAATTGTACAGTTGTCATTCCCATCTGACTGCTGTACATTTTACATGTATTACATGAAAGCAAATATTAGTTGGTAAAAAATAAAGGTTTTTTAACTATAACAGTAAGACTAGCAAATATAAAATTCCCTATCATCACTATTTGTTTGTGTGAATGTGCTGCAAACTTGTCCATTGTTATTGCCATTGGAAGTAGAAGGATTAAAATGTGGATCTATGCTTGTACTGGCCTGAAAAAAGGAATCCCAAAGAGGCAATTTAGTGGCCTAAATTTTGAATAGATATTGAATTCGTAGACCAAATAGTTAGATTAATCCTGTATGATCCAAGAATACAGTAAATATAATGGAAAAGTAATAATGACAGCATCTAAATTTCAGAGGGTGTTTTTTAGTGTTCACTTAGTGAGACAGTTACTTATCCTTGCAAAGAAAGGAAAGGCAGAAGTTCAAAATCTGAGTGCTACATGTGCCTCAGATGCATTTTGGCTCTTACTCAGCAGCTGTCCCTGTTGGTGGCAAAATTTGGAAAGGAGATTGTAGAGTATATTTGGAAGGAACAAAATCTGTTTTCATCCAAAAGGAAATGGAAAGTATTATTTTCTTTTTCATTCTTCTCATCTCTGATAGGTCTTTGTACATAGATCTTTTTGTACTGCCATTTGAATTGGATTGACAGAGATAATCTCTTATTTTTTCATTCCTGGAAGAAATGATGGTTCTTTTGCAGCCCAGATCCTCATCAGATCTCTTGGGTTTGGGCTGCATTTCCCCAGCAGAGGGGTCCTGGTCAGAATTATCTTCCAATCCAACATTAGCAAGAGATTGGCCTCATTTATGCCACTGCCCTTAATTCCTAGTTGCATTCCTCTAGAATTCTCTTCCAAGTCCATGTGCATGTGAGGCCACTGAAGAAATCCTAGAATTCCTTGGAGGGGCAGGCTGTCCTTTAGTCTGCATCACTCTCGTCTGAAGGGTTCCAGGGAGAGGATGTCTCTGTCACATGAACGCCAGCCGCAGCCTCTTGTGGCTACGGTTTGGTGTGAACGTGGGAAATGTGCGTAACTCTGAGCAGTTCAAAGTGTGATGGCTGCTTCTAAAGTACATTAGTGTCAAAAATAATAAGGTGGATTTTTCTGGAGCCTGGAGAAATCTGAAAGATCGTATATTGAGACTTGTATAAATGTATTTATTTGTGAGTTTCAGCAGGAGACTGAATGAAGGAGAGGGCAGATCTAAGTAGGTCGTTTATATATTAATGCACTACAACATGTCAGAAAGCTTGTTATTAGTCATAAAATATAATGTTGACTCATGCACTCCTACAGATATATGTCTAAGGGCACAATAATTTAGATATGCCAATTTTTTTTCATTTCTCCTTTCCAGGTGTATCTTCAGAAAGGTTTGATTTGTGATTCCCTGTTATATTTTGCAGGGTTACTGATGTCAGTCAGAGAAAGGCTTTGAGTTTGTTGAAGTGTTTTTTCACTAGTGCAAGACTTTTTTTTTTTTATTTTTCTAATTGTGGTTATAACCTGATTATTATTTGGTAATGACTTACGTAGGTGGTAAAATCTTTAAAGTCTGCCTCACTTTTCTGCCTGGATTCAACAGTCATATGCTGTGAGGTTTCCTCAGGACATCCATAGGAGTTTATATAAGATCATAGAATCATTTAGGTTGTAAAACACCTTTAAGATTATCAAGTCCAGCCATAAACCCAGCACTGCCAAGTCCACCACTAAGCCATGTCCCTAAGTGCCTCATCTGTGAATCTTTTAAATACCCCCTGGAATGGTGACTCAGCCTCTTCCCTGCTCCCTGATAATCCTTTCACTGAAGAAGTCTTTCCTAATATCCAATCTAAACCACCCCTATTGCATCTTCAGACCATTTCCCCTTGTCCTATTCCTTGTTATTTGGAAGAAGAGACCAACACCCACACAATAAATGGACTAAAAGGTAGTATAATTCAGTGGCAAACTTTAAAAGTCCTCCCAGTGGACAGGACTGGTTCAAGCCAAAGTGAATGTTGGCAGGTATTTCCTATAAGGATTTAAATAAGCTTAGCTGTTCATTCATTAACAATGTCAAAAACAGTGAGCAATTTTAGTTCTATGGGAAATCTTGGCTTTATAATTCATTTTCACCTCAGTGGGATGAATGTGATGTTTTCTTGGAATAGAAATTAGGGTCTTTTGGTCAAAACTTAATTCTTCAACAATCAATAAATTGCCAATAATTGTTTACTACACATAAGAAATATCTCTTACAGGAATCTTTGTTGCAAATAAGCATTTATTTATGGATTCAAACAAGAATTAAAAGTTTTAAAAGAAAAAAAATTAAAATTCAGTTTCGCAAGGGCAAAAATTGTCCATGACAGTTTCCTGGCTGCTTGACAGCAACTCACGGCTTTGCATCCTACATAGGGCATGGGAGGAAGATAAAGGAAAATGTATGACTACTTTATGCTGTTCTGGTGGTACAAAGTATGTGCAAACCTTCTGCAGCTTGGTCTTGCCTGCCAAAAAATCTTCCTCTTAGAAACTGAAACGTGTAAGAATTGGTCTGTGGGCATTCAAACAGTTCAAGAATGATCCACATGTTTCAAGTAGTTGTATCTTTTAAGGACCAAAATTTAGCAGAATCAACAGGGAGAAAATGGTGGCAAAAGAGCATTATTTTGCATTAGGTCTTCTGGGACCCAAACACTGAAATGTCTGAATACTATCAACTGTGCTGTCACTAGAAAAATGACTGCATGGTCATGGTGCTCAGCCTTAGAAGAGCTGATTTTCTTCCTTCTTTTGCCTTGCTCAGACTGCCCTTCAAGCCCTGTCACTCCACCACCTCTCAAAGGACGAGCTGACAGCTCTTAAAGCGTTTTGGTTTGGGTTTTGTTAAACCAGATTGTTGCAGAAATGTGAAAGTGTAACCAGTCTTTCAGGCAACCATGTTGGGAATGATCCCTTGTTTCCAGGATGAAATTTCTGGCTATTTTGAAACTTTCAATTTTCAGCCCATTTCCCAGGGCATTCACAGATTATGCAGGAAACCGTACAAGTGCTTATGCAAACAGAAAATTTCCAACAGCTCTAATTTCAGAATAGTTCACAGCCAATACTTTCTGGCAACACACAATTTGATACTTTAATCTCTGTAGAGCAGGGAAAGCTACATAAGATTGTCCTTCTCTAAAAGCACTATTCTGTGTCAGTTTGTGTCCTCAGTGCTTTGAAAACTGTCAGATAAAAAACACTGAGTCACTGAAAGGTCTTGAATGACCTAACTGTATAATGAAAACTCTTTTAAAGGAAAGTACTGCTATAGATGGGATTGCTATTTTCCTTGCAGGTGGACCTGGAATACATTGTCTCCATAGCTGTGCAGGGGTCGAGGTGGGTAGGAGGACAGAAGCAGATGTGTTTCTGGAAGGGTAGAATTAACAAGCAAGAGAAAGACAAACTATTTATATGGATTGTGGAATAAGTAATATATGAGATGCAAGACACAAGGTTTCAAACAGGACTTTCAAGCAGCCCTGTATACAAAGCCATGAAATTTGATTTTGGCTGAACAAAAGCTTCTGCACCAGGGGCCAAATATATCTGCTTTGTGCACAATACTGTTATGAACTGAGTTGGCACCATTATAATAGACTTCACAGATTTAAAGCCCATTTTTAATTTGGGTATTAACATATTTAGGAGGCTGTCCTATTTCATATAATGTGCTATTGATCTTTACTTATCTGATAGGCTTTTCATATGATCTTTGGGATACTTTTCAAAACAGTTATTTCTGAATGACTAATATGTCCTGTTTGCATTCTTATAATTTCCTCCCTCTGTAATATTACCTGTGAAAATGTAGCAGTTTTCCTGTGAAGAGTTCTAAGCTCGCACCATGTGTTTCTAAAAATTAGAATTTTTATCTTAGGCCTTCTATCTCAAGCATTGCTTATATTAGGAGCCAAAGAAGCATGAAACCTGAAGTTTTGAAGTGCAGTCTGACTGAAATGTCAAAAGAAAAATATCTAGTTGCAAGACAGTGAGAGAAACATCTGAGTTAAAATTTGCTAATTTTATCCTAGAACACTCTTCCCAATCAAAAAGAATATTTGAGAGTAGATCAACTTTTAGATACAACAGCATATGTGCCTGACTAAGAAAGTATTTCTGTTTCCTGTTATATATTTCTGCTAAGTATTGAAAGGAGATAACTATCATCTCAGTATCTGGGATTACAGTGGGCTGTATTCAGTATTCCAACAATATAGAATTTCACATGAAGAAAATTCTTGCTGAGAAAAAAAAAATAAATTATTTAGATTTTGCCTTATCAATTCACTATTCAGTCATGCTTCTCAGAAGGAACTGCTAACTTAATATTTCTGTGGTCTGCTTTTCAGCACAGTCACCTAATTCACATTTGCCATATGTGATTTGATGGTGCCTATGATCCAAGTTTTCTTGTTAACCTAGTCCTTAGGTTGGTATAAGGGTGATAATAACTCAGTAGCATGGTGGTCCTATCACTTATGTAGTAGTTGTGTCATGAAGGATTTTCTGTACAATGCTGTGCCTTCTGCTTGTGTTCCTCTTTAACTCCCTTGGTTCTAGAATAAAGTTTCATTTTTCTGTTTCTGAAGAAATGGTCCACTGAAAGAAAAGCAGAGTTTCGTAAACTCTCTTCTCATGTCCTGAATTCTATAGTCAGGAGTCTTCAAGAAAAGAGTCTTCATTATTAGCAAGTAATTATTCTAAACTGTTCAAAATACTTGTGTACCATGATTACGCTACAATTTCATTAATAATGAAAAAAAGTTAACAAAAAGCAATTGGTTTTATGTTCAATACCTCTATTATGATGTGCGTTATCTTTTCTGTTTTTCTTATTTGCAGGCTTATGATGAAGAAATGTATGGCAGCAAATATCAGTGGATTATTCCAGGGTGGTATGAGAATCTTTGGTGGGAATCCTGGATTAATTCCTCACAGTGTCTCAGCAAAAATCTTCTTGCAGCCATGGAAGGTTATATTGGAGTGGATTTTGAGCCTCTCAGCTCAAAAACAAATAAGACTATATCAGGAAGGGTTAGTATTTTTCCTCCATCTATTTTGTTATACCATCAGTTCTCTCGCTGGTGTGTTGGCACAGTGAAGCATCAAGGAGGGAGGTGAAGCTAAAGGGTTCTTCTACCAAGAGACCTGACAGTCATCATAGTCACCACTTTCTACTAGTTTGCAATTTTAAAATATTTGAAAATCAAATCTAATTCTCTACAGGGTAAGAAAGCAGCAAAGTCCCTTGCTTCAAATCTGTCCTCTTCCCCCGTATGGACCTTATAGTTAAACGTACATTAAAGTTTGAATTATAGTCTTTAGTATCATGTGCTGTGTCACGTCAAGTTAAACAGCTGAGCACAGGAACAGGAAACTCTTACATTTAAACCTGTTCTGCAAACGGCCAATTTGAATGGTGATTTGTGCCTCTCAGAAGTAGGGGGCAGGAGGTGAGGCTTGTTTTAAATATAAAAATGTGTGGTGTTTCCATAAAGCACATAAGATTTTATCGCACAACAAATCCATACAAACTCTGACCAATGAACAAACAGGTCTGATTTTGTTGCTTCTCGTCTTTTTTTTTTTTTTTCCATCTGCCTTTCATGCCTTGCTGAGTGAGCATGAAAGACAACTTTACAGAAAGGCAACTCATCATATGATAGCACACCAACCAGAATGTAGTGAACTTGCAAAATATAGACAAATTGCCCCTCAAAATTTCATATTGAGCAAACGGCTGCTCAAGTAAAGGTTATTTGATTTGTGTTACCCTGTAAAGTGTGATCAGACCACTAATTTGCAGGGATACGGAGTTATTCTCTGTTCTAGTATTATGGCTCACCAGTGTACAATTTTGGTTGAACTGGAGCCTTTTGTACACAAGTAAAATAAAGCAAGTTTTCATTTATACAGTGAGGCAGTACAACTGCTTTCAGTCTCTGTCTCGTAGTTCTGCTTCCCAATCTCACCAGCAGTTTTTAAGTCAGGCAGTACGTGTTTTTTGTGAATTTTATTTTCTTTCATAATTTTTTTTGGAGGCCTTTTCTCTATTAGTTATGCACATCTCTAAATTGGAGGGCGCAGTTTGAGATCTCAGTTTAGATTCAACTCTATAAAATATTAAGTATTGAGGTAAAACTGAATTTTATCTCCTCTGCAGACTCCACAGCAGTATGAAAAGGAATACAATGCTAAACGTGGTGATGGACAATCCAGCAAATTTCATGGTTATGCCTATGATGGAATATGGGTGATTGCCAGGACCCTACAGCGGGCAATGAATTATCTGAATTCCACCAACAAGCACCAAAAAATTGAAGATTTTAACTACACAAATCACAAACTTGGCAAAATTTTTCTGAATGCTATGAATGAAACCAGGTTCTTTGGAGTAACGGTAGGTCCTCATCAGATAATTGTGGGGTGGAGGAGGCTTGTGATTTTGTGTCAGTAGTTGAAACAACTATGAAATGTTAAGTATGCTTGAAAAAGAAACACAGTTGTGTATTTCTTCTATCTTCAGAGCTTCCAGTTCTACTTTATATTAAAAATTAATGTTGTTGCCTTGAGACTCTTGCTTATTACCTGTCTTCAGATGCCAAGAGATGACACTGTACAATTCCTCAGTTATCAGATTTTTAAGCACGAATGTCATCTGAATTAACAAATCAGAGTGGTCTCAAGGGAACCACAAGTTTTGCAAGGTGCAGTGACCTTTTAAGTGAATGTTTTAGCAGTTAAGGAGTGGCTGGAATGTGATCGGAAAATACGTATTTCTCTCCATCATTTAAGTTTGGTAATAGGTTATAGTACCCTGACTCCAGTGCTTTACATCCTAGATATTCTTGCAACGTACTTCAGTTGCGTTTTAAATTTATTTATGATTTGTATTTTCTCACAGTCGAGTACAAAGCATGCTCCCATTGACCTAAGAAGAACTGGTCATATACAGTAGTATCCTCATTCTAATTTCAATTGTACAATTGCAAACCCATAGTATTTTTTTTTTTTTAGAATTTCTTTGCATTTCTTCTGCTTTTTGACAGAGTAAAACAGACCATAGGAGTGTGGCCTTAGAACTTCTTAATTGCTTGATTGTATTTGAGACAACATTAGTCAGAAGTTAGTGATGCATATGTGTTCAGGAGTCTGCAGAGCTCACCAAGAGAGATGAGCTCACTCCATTTCAGGGAGAATGGTCTTCACAGTTCCCAACAGCTGCAAACAAGGAGCCTACTGGAACATGCTTTGTTGAGCAGTGTACCTGGACTGCGACATGGAAATTGGTGCAATAAGGAAATTGGTGTTTGAAGAAAAGTGTATTTCAGTGGTGCACAGAGGAGCGTCTCCTTGCAACAAGAGCATGGTGGAGGTTGGAGAGAGCCGGTCAGAATCTATTTCCATGTTAGTTTAAACTGTCTTGGATATCAATTAACCTCTAAACGTGTTGAAGCAGCAGAACTAAGGTTGTTATAAGTGTCAGAAATTGGTTCAAGGAGGAAATGCCTACACAAAGGCATAAACAAGGTGTAAAGGCTCAACTTTTTGCTGTCCTTGTTAATTGCTGAAAAAGCTGTCTGTGACATGGTACAATTGAAACTAATTCCGAATTTCTAAGTAAAAACCAACCATATGGCAAGGCAATACTAGTATTAGTTGCTTGCACAATATGAATTTTGCCTTCTTTTTACACTGAATTTGACTGAAAGTTTCACTAAAGTAATTTGTTATCCCATTGCATCCACAGTAGGACTGGATCTTTGATGAAGCTTTCAGACAGTAGCAGCTATGAAACAGACTCTGGAGGGACTCAGTTATATTTGTGCTGCGTTATTCCATGTACAGCATCTATCAACAGGCTTGAAACTGAATATTGCTATGTAGTTCATTTTTTGGGTTTTTTTCTTTCTCATACTTTTTGCCTTTGGTTTAGTTTTGCAGCCAATTATGGTGAAATTGATAGATTTCATTAGCATCGCATAATTGCCCTTCACTACTCCCCTCCAACAAAAAAAAAAAAAACCAACAAAATCAAACCGAAAAAAATCTAAGATTGAAAGAAAGCTCTTTTTTATTAGTTTCAGAGACACCAGCAAAATCCCACAAGCGTCCCTTTAGGGAGGGAATGAATCAAAGCTTCAACAGCCATATTCAGCTACGTTTACTTACTTTGTTGTATCAGGTATAATGGTTTTCAAAGAAATTATTGCATGATTATTCCCTGTATTTAGTACCTGTCTGAGGTGCTTGATAAGAATATTTCTCTTTATCATTGGTCAACCAAGTCATAACGACAATACACAGCCCAAATCTGGTATTTGCAAGCATCATGCTTCCTGTAACTGTAATTCACAAAAACATTTTATTGAGAAAGATATGGAGAGAAGAAAACCTATAGCAACTACACTTTCTTAGGGCATAATTGCAACATATGCTACTCAAGCTTTTCCAGACAGCATGGAGAAAAAGAGTTTTAGAGGAGATATTAAGTATTTTCCATTGTAGCATTCAGAAAGTTGAAGGAGCAGATTGATTCTTACCAAAAATACTTTTAAACTTTTTATTCTTCAGTTTAATAATTTGCTGTCATTTGTGACCTAATTTTTAAAACTTTCACTGGGATATGAGTTTTAAGTCTCAGAGTGCTAAATCTAATTTCATTTTTTTCCAGAATATGTATTTTAATATAAATTTTTTACAATTTATTTTTAAAAACTTATTCTAAACAGGAAAAGGACATTCCTTTATTCAAGAGTATCTGTGCCAAATATAAAATGAGTTTCTGAAAAAAAAGAAGAAATACAAGGAAGGACTAAATCTTATCAATACTCAAAAACTCATCCAATAATAAGCTGTTGTTATTTATTAGGTGAGAGAAGATAGACAAGAAGCTGTAGATAAGAATCTAAAACTGGAAAATCTATTAAGTAGAGGCATCTTTCTTTATGCTTTCTGTGAATATGATATCAGAAACACTGTCATGTCATAAATAATAAATCCCTTTACCCAGTTTTCATTTTCTTTGAAATTATTTATAGAAAGCAACACCATTAAGTGGGGGGGGTTGTGGAATTTTTTAAACATTTTGAAAAGGCTTGTTGGGACGAAGTGTGCTGGTTCCTGATTTTACAGAATATCATTCTTTCAACTTTCTGTTCTTTTTTTCCTTTTAATTTTTTTTAATTGTCTAGGAGACAGCATTTAGAAAACAGATAAGATTGTTGCCCAGAGGCTTGACATGAAAAATCCTATTTTTATGCATCAGAAACTCAATGCAAAGTGTTATTTATTCTAATTCTGCAGTCAGAAATGTATTGGAAGGGAAATTATGGCTATTCCTTAAATATTCCTGAGGGTTCTGCTCTCTTTCTGGATTTTTTTTTTCTTAACAAATTGATTCATTCTGTTATTTTGCCTTTGTGCTTATCAGCCTTATAGGACTTACAGTCATGTCGGTTACCATATAAATTCCTCGTGTATTCTGAATACAGAGCAAGGAAACATACACGTGGTGTTTTATCAGAAGAGAGTAATACAGGTATCTGCTACACTTTTTAAAAGATAAACTGCTTTACAGGTGGAAAAGGATTTTGTGATGAGAAGTGCAAACCAGAAGACCTGCAAGGATGTCCCTACAGTTTTGTTAATCTGAATGTCCTAATTCTGGAGTCAGATTCACTGGTGTTGGCCATTTTCCAATTGAGTAAGGCATTGTGTGGTTAGAATGGCCCCTCTGCAATGACCAGCTTTCAGAACAGGAATGCTTTTGATTTGGGACTAGCTTGGCTTTCATGGTGTGCATTTTTCTAATTCCTTGGTTATCTGAGCACTTGATTAGTTATAAATGAGAAAGTTGCTGAAATAACAAAATAACTTAGAAGATTTTGGTATTTTTTTTTCACTTTTCTTAATCCAGATAGAGACAGTTGTATAAGCTGAATGCAACACTACCCTAATGATTTATAAAGTGCAGGTCCTGTTTCTTTGCTAAATATATTTCTCTTCTCGAATAGTATCCATTCTTTCTGTTAAGTGTCAGAAAATGAAAGATAAGAAAAGAAGTATTTACACAGAGGTTTTTTTGACACAGTTTAGATGTCTGAGGAGTTCCCTTGTGTAGTTGGTAGAGGCACTGGAAGTAATTTAGATTTGGAGGATCTACTGAGGTCTCTGTTGAACTGTTACTACTTTGAATCAGTACATAGTGATGGGAAAAAACATATATGTCTGGGAGATAAATGTATCTGCATTTCAATTATACAGCATTTTACAGCATGCTACCTATAACGTCCATTGTGTTTGTGTGAAAGCTGAGGAGAATTCTCCACAGAGCCAGAAAAATTCTCCTAATGCAAGACTGTTTGTCTAAGGGATAATTAAAAAAAAAAAGTAGAAGAAAAGTCAAACTTTATTTTGTGCAATGCTACCATAATATAGCTTGCAGGCTTAATAATTAATGAAGAATTAGTGCTGTCTTCTCAGGATACCGAATCATATTTAGTGTATGCTGGATCAAAATCCTTCTAGAGAATAGAAGGATTTTGTTTTAGTAATTTTTTTCCCTTTTTTTTTCTCTTTCTAGACACTATGGATGACTACACAGTAACTTAAAACTACAGCAATGTTTATATTTGTTAGTAAAAAAATGTTGGTTATTCTTGGAAAGGTGTCACAGAATTGTTTAGGTTGGAAGGGACCTTAAAGGCCATCTAGTTCCACCTCCTCTCAGAGCCCCATCCAGCCTGCCCTCGAACGCTTTCAGGGATGAGGCATCCACGATTTCTCTGGGCAACCTGTTCCAGTGCCTCAGCACCCTCACAGTAAAGAATTTTTTCCTAATATCTAATCTAAGCCTGCCCTCTTTAAGTTGGAATCCACTTAACCTTATCCCATCACTACATCCTCTTGTAAATAGCACCTCTGCAGTTTTCTTGTTGGCCCTCTTTAGGCACTGGAAGGCTGCCATATTAAATACCACATTTGTTCTCAGGGTATTAAAAGTTTGTTTTGGTTACATGGCAGAGCCAAGTAGTGGGAAAAATACAGTTCATGTTGGAAATAATTTTTGATTTCTTTTTTATTCAAAACATGGCACTTTATTTAAAAAATGTTTTCCTGTAATTTTCTATTTGCTTCACCTTTGTCACTGATGTGAAGTCATGAATGTTACCATTCTCACTGACTTATGCCTGAACTGTTGCAGCGGGGTATTCTGCTCCTTGCCTTTACTGCTATTATCTGTTATTATAAATCAAGTTTCAAAATTGTTAATTTATTTCTCATCCTTACGACCTTCTATTATTTCTGTGTAATGGAAAAAGAATTGCAGTGGAGGAGTGAGAAAATTAAATACAGTGTTGTCTTTTCCTTTTATGTCAGCCAGAGACTAGCACAGTAGGATAAAATTCCATCACAGTAGCTGCTGCACAATTGAAACCACAGCCATGAAATAGCTTTCAAGTCTGTCCCTGGCATCCTGCATTTGAATGTATCCAGTCATATTTCATAACTGGAAAAATGCTTATTTATGTGAAGCTTGATTTGTATTTGGATGCTGATTATTTCTGAAGATTTATCTTAGCAGCTTGCCTCCAATTTCCAGGCTTCAGTAGCCACCGCATTGTATAGGAATCACAGAAATACAGGACGTGTTAGCAACAGAATAAGAACAGGGAGAAAGTATTTATTTCATGTCATCCTGGACAAATAACATACCCAAGATAGTTAAATTAAAAAACATGTCGGTCTTTGGCAGAGAATCAGATAAAATTAGCATGGACTTCAGCAGGATGAACTTATGCTTAATATGGGAGTCTAACAAATATTTCTGTTAGTAGCATTCATCAGTGCAGCTAATTTTGTGTGCACAGTTCTGAATTAAGCCTCAAGAGCTATTTATACCTGCAGTTAAATTTTCTTTGTTGGCATGGCTGAGGTAGGGTGAATAGTAAAAGTATTGGGGGGAAGGCAGAAATTTCAATCAAACAATTTCTTATTAATCTAGAATAGAGCTTTAAAAGTACATTTAATTTTACAAAAGGGGGGGTAGAGGTTTAGTGTGCAGTGGAATACTTAACACTATAAAGACATCTGTTACTGAGAAATGCTTTTGAATGTTCAAACAAATTTGACTTAATTTTGAGCATTTGAAAATTTCTTGTTTGACATTAACCATAATTGGTTGATTTGAGGGAGTACAACAAGCTAGCAAAACACATAGTCTTGGAAGCTATATATATGTATGCACACACATGCACATGCTCACAACCGCACCGACTCTTGGCAAATCTCAGGTTTTTCTGCATCTGACCCCATGAATGTGAACTATTCTGAATTTAATGCCTTGCTTTGCCTTTTAATTTTTCAGAACTTGTTTCCTGGTAGGGCATTTCTTGTGTAGAACAAAAAAGAAAAATACTTGAGATCTGGCTGTGTGCAAGACCCCCCACAGAGCTTTTTGGTTTTCTTGAACCTTGAATCTCAGTTTACCAGAGAAGGGATAAACATGGTGAATCTCTGGCTTCCTTACTCCCTCCTGACCTCCAGCGCATTATCCAACTCCCATGAACATGCGGGAGCAGCGCAGTGGATTGGTGAACTAATTTGCTCTCTATGTGGCCAGTTCACTTAGGAGAATCCTCAAAACAGAGAGCTGCTAAACTAAGCCATCAGCAAGTTTGCATAAGGTCATAAACAATGTTTGCTCATTAGGAAAATTCCTTGCAAATGTTTTCATCTGCCAGTAGTGTAAAACTGCATACAAAAGGAAATCCTAACTTTTTAAAATGAGAACTGAAATTAGCTGTGACATTTCAAAGATTAGCCCTCAAGCTAACCAGCAGTTGACGATTTAATAGTTATAGTAGGTGTCAAATAAAAAAGGCTTTAGTCTGAAGTTGTAGAACACTTTCTGCAGCATCTGTCATTTTAATAGCTGGATCTTTGATGAAAATAAATGAACAACATGCATTTATAGGAAAGCTAGTGAAACATTTTCTGGCTAATATCTCTTAGCTTCCTCTGCTTTGTATTTAATTTTGTCTGTATCTAGACAGTGTTTAACATAATGCTTAATATGCCCTAGAAGCTGTTTGTGTGCTACTTTGTGTACAAAGAGTGGAAGTCCCTACAAATAAAAAAGAAACAAAGCTCAAGGGAAGGTGATTGCACTGTCTAAGTGGGGGTGGAGGTTTGTACTTCACAGGGTAGTTCTCTTCAAGCTTCTAAAGAAAGAAAGCACATTTCAGTAGTACCACAACCTTGTTTTTTCTCTGAAGTGTGATTTATTTTGTAGCTGCTTGTTTCTTATCCACCGTTGGTTTATATTTTGGGATTGCTTTCTTTCTTTTGTTTTGTTTTTCTTGTCTGTATTCTTTGAATTTGAAGGATGAAAAAACTAAAGAAAAAAGTTACACTTATGAAATGTGGAAGCTCTGTTCTGCTCCAGATCAGTAGTTAAGCTGGGAGAGGATACCGATGGTTTTAAAGCAAGTATTCAAGACAACTTTTTCCTTCGCCAATTGGGTTTCTCTGAAGTTGGTACAGAGGGCTCTTTGAAAATAGCAAGATACTGAAAGAGTGGGCAGTGTATATGTGTTGGACAAGCAACATGGAACTACAGGTTCTGGTGTCTGATGAATAAGCAGGACATTGCTTTTCCTGAAGATTAGATGGCCTTTTGTGTTCTACTTACTAGTACTACTAGGTAGATTCCTTTGCCACCTCTTAAGCATCTAGCAGAAAAAGAAGGAAAAATGTCACGTACCTTCTATCACTGCATTGAAGCCCTGCACCCTGCTTCACCAAGTTTTTTTTATAAGAGATAGGAAATGTTGTGTGCTTACTGAAAAAGGGTGATAGGATAAAATTCTACAGACACTTATGGAGAAATGTCCTGCTTGCAACAAGTGTACCATTGAAATACCATCTCCTAAAAATAATAGAAAACCTGGAGTAGGTCCATCCACCTGTACTGTGACTTCAAACCATGTCAATATTTTGTGATCAATGGCAGATGACACATCAGTGTGGATCTTTGATGATGATCCGATATCAGGAGAAAATGTCAGCACCTCTCTTCATCATATACAAGTTAAGGTTTTGCAATATATGCTATAAGAACTGTTTTGACAGAGTCTCTCCTGCAATAATTACCCAAAATGGAAAATGTGGTGAAAGGCATGTGGTGTTGACAATGTTGTAAATTTCTAAATTTCTGTTTGAAATTTCTCCATTTATGGCACTGGAACAGCAGGTGTAACCCCCCAAGGAAGGATTAAAACATTGCTGTAAAGGGAGGGGCAGAAGGAAAGTGGAGTGTGATGGAGAAGGGAAAGTCTGAAGTGCTTTAGCTGCGCTGGGACCTGGTGCAGTTCTTGGTAGCTGTCGTAGCACATGGTGTGTCAGACAGTACAGCAGCCTAGCAAACAACTGTCTTGAGAGCTATGATTACACAGTGCAGGTTAAAATTATTTCAAGCCCCTTTCAAGTAATGTTGTCTGTAAAGGAAGACTGCTCCTTCCTCAAGAGAGAAATAACTTGAGTGCAGAGGGAATAGATGAAGTGTCAGCAGGGTCTGCATTCTGGGTGGAGAGGCCCCGGAGAGGAGTTCTATCCACAGCTGTGTCCCTAACCCACACACGCGTTTTTTTTAAGAACAATGATTCTGGAAAGGGAGGCTGCAGGAGAATGTGTATTTAGGAGAATATAATGGGAAGGAAAAATATTTCCTGGAAGGCTCTTTTCTAATCTGCATCACTGAACAGTTCTGAGTTTCCTGTCTCCAATGTCTCTTGTTCTAGTTCTGATTTGTTTATTAGTTCTTAGAGTTTAATGAACATTTTCTTACCTGACTGTTCTTTTCTTGAAACTGATTTTACTGTCTTTGTTGAAGAGCAGATCAGTAAAAGATTATATCAATTCCACAGAAATATGTCCAGATAAGACAGGTGTGCATGGGCCATGTGTTTAGTAGCTGGGCCTTATAAGTGTTTACTAGATGGAGCTTGATGGTCTTGAAGAGCCAGCGAGGCTCTTTTATGGTTACCTGGCAGATGGTGTGTGACTCAGACAGGTGCAGGCTGGTACAGGCATAGCTGAACCATACATCCAGGTATGTATTTGCAGATGATGCAATGAAGCTTAAGCAAAAAAAAAAAAAAATCTGTGAATTATGGGCATTCCAGAGTAGCAGTGTTTTTCAGTGGTATAGTTATTCCTGCATTCGGTGTCCCTAAGAGAAGGAAAAAAGATGTATGGCAATTTTTGGGATGCTACTGTTTCTGCCAATATGTCTGCATATGAAATTACAAGCAAAGACATCTTATATGGATATTTCCAAGCCCTCAGCTGCCCAGTGGCTTGGGGATGAAAACCACCAAACCCTGAGGGGCAGCATATTCTCTCAGTGGGGACAGTGGTCAGAACAGCAAGATTAGGTATCCTGCATCAGCCTCAGTCTGCAAACTCTTTCCTCAGAGCTACCTCTGATTTATCTCCCTTCCCTCCTAGAAGAGAGCACTACACAAGTACCTGGTTTAGCTTAATATTTGGGATGCAAGTGCTTTTCTGTCATGAATCTAGAGCTAAAAAACTATTATTTTGGAGTTAACATATTTTAGAAATAGTATAAAACTGAATTCCTGAGTGCTTGAGGGAATTGCAGTTCTTGTTTTATTTTCCACGGGAACAGATGTTAGCCCTGCTGCCTTGGGATTGTTCCAGCTCTGGTAATTCTGTTCTGTGTACCTAAAACTCTCACTGAGATTTCAGATGGATGAGGAAGTTATTATTTACTAGCTTTTAACCAGGACTCCTCTGGGACAATAAATGACGTAAAGATGCAAAATTTTAGTATTACTGTTCTCCCTTTTCTAAAACTTTCATTTTACTATTATTTCACTGTACAGGCAAAATATAGTAAGATTTTACTGGTTTGATCCTGTTTTTGTTTCAGTCAGTGACAAATCTCTTCTAGGAGGGGGTTCTTACCTAGCAAAGTGCTGTAATAAACAATTTGCAAATATAACTCAAAGTGTAATTCTAAAATCCTTTTTGCTCACAGAAATTGTAGGAGAAACTTCTTTTGAAATGCTGTCTAGAATTAGTGGAGCTATTCTAAGAGTGCTGATCAGGTGTAGTGCTCTAAGTTAGTAATGAATGATTAGACTCAAGAGCCTGTTCAAGCACATTTGGAGAATGTGTTGAGTGTACTATGTGGAATTACATGACTCAGATGTCAAATAACTGTGAGCGATTAAAATAATATGGTGGAATATAGCAATTTAAAAATAATGTCTAGTGACAACTATAAGAGCCTGCAACTTTAAGTGTAGATCATGTAAGTCAAAGAAATGCTGAATGTTTTGGTGATCAGGTGTGCTCCTGGTATATATTCTTTTGGCTCAACAGTGTAATTCTTTACTGGGTATCAGATGGCTGGGAATATGAAACATGGAAAAAAGATAAATGAGAAATTTTGAAGCATACAAATAATATTCTGCGGGCTGAAGCAACAGGAAGAATATTCATAAGTCAGTTTGTCAAAATCTCAAGGATATGTTTTCTACTGTTCTCTGAAGAGTTGTCATCGTACTACTCTAAAATTTTCTCAACATCTGCTTTTCTTGAGAGTTTAAAGAATGAGTAAAGCTCATAAATGATAAATACATTTCTAAGTATGCTAAGATCTGAAAGCAGGTTCATTTAGTAAATAAATTCTGAAGTATAAAATTAGTTCTAACCTGCTTATTTTTATCCTTTACAACACTGGCTACTCTAAGAAAAGAAATAAAATAGATACATTTTCTATGACAATTTTTATACCACATTTACAAAGATCTATTGATTTAGGTTAATTGTACTTCTCTCCATTGTTGAATGGTTGCATGGCAAACTTTAATTTATGTTCTGCTTTCATCTAGGTTACCCCGTCGGTGGGCAATTTTAAAAGGCTTTTAAATGGAGCCTTTTTTGTCTTCAGTGAAAGTGACCCACATTGATGTCACAAGAATTAGAATTTAGCTTGATAGGAATTTTTGTGTGCACCTAAAAGCAAAATTTTCCCTTGAGGAATATTTTGCAATGTGACATTTTACTCTATGGCCAGTAAAAAACCCTTAACTTTTGAAACTGTATTTTAATTCTCTGTTCACACTGCAGCACTTCTGAGTTTTTAGCTTCACCGATTAACATACTCTCCGCTGTTGTTAGTCTTTACGACAGCTCTAGGCAAAAATATTCCTTAACTTGAATGTCTCTTTTTGCTGAGTGTGAATCCACCTGCAGTGTTAAGAGTGGTGTTATTAGCTGACTTAGCCTGGAAATGCTCTGAGGTTGTCAGGTCTGATGTTCAATGGATTATATTTTCATACATCACTGCTCCTCTTTTCTGGCAGTCATGATTTCTATGATGAACTAGTTTTCTTCCTTGGAGAGGTGCTCCAGTTGCAGATAGGATTCTTGGAGCCTGCAAGCATTTTAGCAAAACACAGGAAAATTAAAGTATTGTAATGGCATTTGTTGCAGACAAACACACAGTACATTTTCAAATAGTTTTCTAGTATTTTTGGAGTCCGCTTTTAGAACTTCTGTGTTTGCTACCTTCTGCTCTTCTCCCCACCATCTACTCATAGGAGGCTGTTCTCTCAGCTGCTGCTGCTGCTGAGGATGGCTTCAGCATTTGCTGACATGCTCTGCTAGAACAATGTAAAGATAGTTATTTTTTAAGATTTCATAAAACAAAAGAGATCTTGCACTTCAATAGAGTATATGGTTTTGTAGGATTTCCCTCTTGGAGTTCTTCACATATTTGGAAGGTCATGAAGCAGAAAGTACATCAGGGCCCTTGATGGAGCCTCTTCAGTATAGGGCAACATGTTCCACTCGGGCTGCATCCCAGCTTCATGACTGTTCTGCCATGACAAAGCAGGCTGAGGCCAAAGGCAGCACTTGGAGAAGTAAAGTAGGCTGCCTTTTCGTTTTTGCTCCCCTCCCCAACCACCTCATTTCAACAATTTGTAGGTATTTCTGTTCTACACATTTTAGAAAAATAATCCTGGGATTCTGACTTCTGCATTATCACCCACTTTATAACTGATCCATAGTGACAGCTGAGGTTGTTGGCATATGAACCCAAAGCACTGGACAGAAATCAGACTCTTCTCTCACTTTTTTATGAACAGTTTTAATCAAACTTGGGACCTGTTGTGCTTCACTTGTTGAACCTTTCTGTGTGACAGTAATTTTTCCAGTTTTGTAATTCATATTGACCTCAAACGCACCAAAACTTACAACCATGCCTCCTACTAACCACTGTCAGAAATCAGATTATTCTTTTAGAACATGGTCTATAAAGAAGTTCACACATCTCTGTTGTTGATACTTTTAAGAGCATCTATATTTTTATATATATCAGCCTCCAATATCTAGCCAAAGTTTCATGAAACCTTTTTGTCTCTGCTAAAAAATCTTTCTGTCTTTCATCCAAGAACTTCTCGGTCTGCTTTGACATTGAATCTTGTCTATGTGACTAAGACAAGCAGAGCCGTACCCAGCTCTCTCACTAATATGTGATCAAACCTTTTTGGCTGAGTGACCCTTCATCCTGAGCACAACCTGCACAGTTTCTGTGTGATGCCACTTATTTAGTATCAGTAGGTGTTATACCAGGTAGTTAGATGAAAACAACCCAGCTCTAACTAAAACAAGATAATTTGAATACAAAGAGTGAATTCACAGCTAAACAATATCATAGCTTGTGTAAAGAAGCTGTCCAGGGCTGACGTTTCCTTGTCACTGCAGAGTACAGTCTGCATGCTGCTTGGTGACATGTAAAATTCTGAGTGTGACTGTAATACTGGCAAAATGGAGAATTTTCAAGAGCAACTCAACATAATTCAAGAGATTATATAGAATTATTTGAGGGAACAGTGGTCCATAATAGCACATTTTAAAATCAACATAGTTTTCCATCTATGATAGATTGACATAGGGGTTTTTGTGTGCATAAATTAGCTATATAAGAGCCAAGACTTTAACAGGAAATCTTTGAAAAATAAAGTTACTATTTTATAGTTTGTAAATTCTACAAATTTTACCTCACAAATTGTGCCTCCAAAACTTCTGGTGAAATTCTTCTGCCTGTGCAATTTCAGTTCTGCCTCATTCATTGTGGCTGTTGAATTAGACAGCGGTTCAACTGTTTTTGACCATATAACTAGGATGATGTGCGTAAGCAGTCATCATTGTGAGTGCTGCAAAGTAGCCAGAGCTAAAAGCCACAGCCGGAGACTGCAAAGAATATTGTCCCAGGGGTGAGAGACAGCAGCAGTGCCTGGCAACCTTCCCTCCCTCCCTCCCTCGGCCACCCCCAGCGAAGGACAGGGTCCTGCTCCGTGCGGTGAAGGAAATAGCCTGTTGATTTGCTTGTGGAGTCTCAAGCACTGAAGGTCTTCCCTTAGGTGGCTTCCCTGTCCTGCATGCTGCTGCTTGACTTGCTTTCTGATATGCTGCTGTGTTGCTGCATTTGCCCTGTGACTGTGGGGCTACAGCTTCACCATGTTTGTGTCAGGCTGATTTGGTTAAAATGTTCTTCTGGAGTTACAAAGGAGAGAGGAAGTTTCAGTGGTCAGAAGTGCATGTGAATGTGAATTCTGTGAGACAGAGGTAAACTTCTGTAGCCTGGAGGTTCTTGTTCTGCTGAACTCAGATGTTTGCTGCAGGCCAGAGAAGCATGTGAATGTCTCCAAGAGAGGCTGCAATGACATCTTCTGTTAGATATTCTTAACACTGTGTTTTCTAAGATCACAGTCAAATCTCATACATTTTGTTATTGGTGCTTTCATTATGAGTGACACTGAAGACTGGCATTTGAGACACAAAATATCTAGCTTGTCAGTTAATTTCCTTTTTTTTTTTTTAATTAAAATCTTTTCTCGCTGTCAGGCTACTCAGTTTCTTCTCCATTATGACAGTTTTGTTGATATAGGAGCAAGGCAAACATATAAGAAAAGCAATTATGACACCACAAAATTTGATTGGGGATTAAAAGTATAAATTGCCTGAGGTAAGAACACATAGATCAGTTAAATTGCATCTAGAAATAAATCAGTCAAGCTACGCATACAGCTGAGGGATAATTGTTTGCTGGTCCCTTTGGATGAGTGCACAACAAACCAACACAGCATTATACACCAGGTCACACAATGACTGCTGGGAGTAGACCTCAGCAGCATCACAAATGCTTTGTAAGGACCTTTCCATTTTAAACTCCGGAGTTGTTAATAGATTCATGATTTTTTTGTGATTTTAAAGCTATTCATTTTAATGAGATTTATCCTGTAGCCTACTCTTTAAAAGCAAAGACTGTGGCACTGTGGAAATTTGGATCTCTTTGCATCCTGATGATGTTTTCTGCTAGTTTCCATTTTGAAGATGCAGGTTATAATATAGAGGCCAAAGAGCCACAATTAGTATTCTAGAAAAGATTCGGTGCTCAGCTTTCAGCCTAATGTTCCAGACCTGAGCATGTTAGTGTCAAGTTTTCTCTCTTGCAGAAAGTAAGGGGAAAGTGTATGGGAAGAAAGATATCCTTTAGAGGTTATTTCCTAACAATGCAGAGCAAAGCAAGCTTTCTCTCTGCTTTGTCTATTTTCCATAGCACAGCTGTTAATTCCCAATGCAGAAGGGGCCATTTCCCCAGCTTGAATCAACCCTTAGCCTGAGAGAGAGGGGAGGGAACCTGCTCCAGAGCACTTCTCAAATTCATCCCAGCTGCTCCTGGGCTACAGAAGAAGCTGTGACAGAGGGAACAGAAATCCCTGTAGATGTGGTTCAGAAAACATTTGGATAAGTAACTGTTATGAATCATGAATATTAAGCATACTTTCCCTTAAAACCTAAGTAGTGGCATCTGACTCATTGGGTTCATGAATTTCTGTAGCTATTACTGCAAAGTACATGCAAAGCATGTACATGGACAGAAGGAAGGAAGGAAGGAAGGAAGGAAGGAAGGAAGGAAAGAAGGAAGGAAGGAAGGAAAATGTAACTACCTTGCCAATTATTTCTTTTCATATCTGTTTTTTATGTTTGGACATTTGAGGTTTTTAAGACCTGGGCACTTTAGATTTCTGTATTTGCATGTCGTAACAGTGAGTAAATGTCAGCTGTTAAAATGTGCAGGCAACTAAAGATGCAGCTAAGCACCTCGAATATTGATTTTATTATGCAACTTATTATTTAGTATGTATTTAGATATAAGCATACTGCATTGTATTTCTGATTGAAATACATCCATGAAGTATTTCCACAGGAAAGTGGATGATGAACTTTATGTATGTCCTGATAGTCATGTTATGTGTCTTATAAATTTATAGGGTTTTTTAGATAAGGATTTCGATTAACTGGTAAACTGCTCAAAGGCTCACCCAATGATGAGTGATAAAAGAGAGTGATATTAAAAAGAACTCCATAAAAATTATAAAATAAACATGGAAGATCCTAAGTGTTGCCCCTTTGCAATTATCAAACTGCATACTTCTCTGCTGTAAATCTTGGGAACATGTGATGTGAAACCAAATGTTTCAAAACTGTAGAATATTTTTCTCTTCTTATACTTAAAAATATCAGGGGCAGAATAGCTGACTTTCATATCTTCTTTCTGAAAAATATTTTCCCTGAGGCTTGCAAACTGCTCATGCCAGCCTTTCTGTTAGGCTCTGATTAAGCAAAGTGCTTAAAAACACACTGAATATTAAAAATGAGTATTCCAAATGGGCCGGTAAAGTGCTGTATTGGATCAAGTCTTTAAAAAGTGCATTGCTTGTTTTGCATAGAAACATTTTCCTCATGGAGTTAATGTTTAGTATCCTCTCTTTGTGGAACTGTTTTACAATAACCCAAATGTTAGCAGTGAGACAGAATAAACTTTTTTATACAAAATGTGAATATTATACAATTTTTAATGCGCATCTCAGTGAAATTAAAGGCATGTCAGGCTTAGGCTTTTCAATAAAGGCATGCCACAGCCTGGGGGCTTGTCATGGCTGAAAATCTAGTCTGTGACATGCTTTTCCTTTCTCTGAGTGACATGCGAGGCAGTGCTGCCTCTGAAATATAACCTGTTAGGCTTTTGCAGACTGCATGTATTTTATGATCTTTAGTTATGATAGAATCATAGAGTATCCTGAGTTCAAATGGAGATAAGAAAACGGAAGTTAGTGTTTTAATTTTAGGTTGGCTTTGTTCTTTGAGATCTGCAAATGCTTTTTAAAATACACAAACCGTGGACTATTTTCAGCAACAAAATGCAGCTGTATGTGATGCCATGCCAATGCAACACAGCAGCCTTATTTTCTCTTGTGTCTTTCATACCAACTTCATCTCAGACTGCTTTCCACAATGCTCAGCAACTCCTGGCGATCCATAGGTGAGAGAAGCCAGGAAAGAACGTGCTCCAAATGCCTTGTGTGTCACTAATATAATCTCATTCAGCAGTGGATCCCATCTAAGAAGGGGAACAAGTGAAAATATTCTGAAACACAGCAATTCCCTTGTGCTTTAATGAGATTTTTAAGAAAGGAAAAGAGGGATGGCTATCATTCTCTGCCAAAGTATTATTTCTGCATTTTTTTAAATTAATTGCCTCATCACAGTAAAATCTTTAATCAGTATTACCTTCTCAAGATTCTATTGTTGTTTCACTTGTCTTTCAGTTATAACAATGAGAAAAGTTAGTTTTAATGATCACAACCTTTTAGGCAAACGCAGCTTTAAGCTCATGTCCCTTTGTCTTTTGTCCACTGGCAGCCAAAATAAAGCCATTTAGAAATCAGACAACCTGTCTGTTTGACTTAGACACTGATTGTAGTCAGCAAATGTGGATGCTTTGCTCTGCAGATGCTGTGGTGCACAGCCTTGAAGCCCTCCCCCCTCCCAGGATATGCACCTTACTACCATCTCTACCACTTCTCTTCCACTCCAACATGGCACGATCTTTTGCTCTTATTTCTGTAGTTGCAAAAAAATCCTGCTGGTCATGACCAAAACTTGAAGTCTTTATTAAAGATATATTTCTCTCTCCTAGCCTTTGTGCTGTGACCTAATCTGCTTCTCCTGCTACAGATTTTCTTTACCTTTGCAGTTCCTAAACGAAAAAGCTTATTTCTTTGCTGACTGCCTCCTTCAAATATTTGTGACAGTATCTCTTTTTACTTGTTATTCAACCATTCCATATAGATGGAAAGGTCTTAATCTTCCCCAGGAAATTAATCCCTATGTACTTAATTTGATTTAAATTCCTCCACCAATGCACATATTAAGAAGTTATGTGGCAGTGAGCAGGCCATTGATTTAACGTGATCTGAGAGGGGAAACAGTATTTTACATGCATGATGTTGGCAAAAGCTGCATTTGTGTTGTGGCTTTCTGAATTTCCCTTCATTAATTCACATCTTTCTGCAGCAGCAGTGTTTGGGTGTGATAGGAGTTTTCTCAATGTGACTTATTCCAGAGCTAACTCCAGACAGATGGGGCAGTTTTTCTTATCTTTCTCATTATTTTCCCTCTTTGCCTTTAATTTGAATATTAGTTTGTTCAGATCAACCTTATTTTCTTGTAAACACTGGCTATTTTCCTGTCCTCATTTCCACATTCCTGAAGCCTGCATATTTTTTTTAGCTTAATCTTATAATTAACTGCCGGAGGGTAGTACTGATGTAGGTGAGTACAGCTGGCACCTTTCCCAGCCTTCCTTGGTGCAGTCTCTCTGCAGGCAGGGTAACAAGGATGCATTTACTGACAGAGTATGTCCAGTTTGTTGCTCTATAATGTTAATAAAGGCAAGACTTTGAAGTGACTCTCATATTTGCTACATTGTGCTTCTAAAATGCGCAGTAATTAGCACGCGTTCATAGTCACTGATGGAAGACTTTTAACATTAAAAATACTGAATATTTCTTCAAAAGTTGGATGTGTCAAAATTCTTCCCAAAACTCGAATGGTATTTTTCACATTTTAAAGTTCTACATATGTCAGCATAAAGAAACTGTACTTTTGGTTTGGGTTTTTTTAAGTCTGGGTGAAGTGGAAACCATCTTTAAAAACTCTCCAAACCCCAAAAGAGGTTATAAAGCAATAGGAGAAGTGTGGAAGCTTGTTCCTACTAGTTATGTAGAAAAGCTGTATGTTCAATGCTGCATCTAGGCCATTGTTGACAAGCACTGTTTTTATGATCTATTTGAAAAACCTGACCTGATTTCACTGTAGAGAAAAGTTAAGTTTAAAGATGATGTAACTTGCAAACCACCAATTTTTTTAAGGCCATGTACCCCATCCTGCTAAAAAAGGTGAAAAAAAGAAAAATTAAAACCAGATGGCACTCTTTGCTTTAGGAGAAGCGGTCATAATTCTCTTCAGATTAGCCATCCAGGATATGAAACAAGGAAAGATGATTCATCTTAAAAAATGGTGTCTCATGTTCTTATTTCAGGGCTGCTCTTTGGCTCTCCCCCATTTCTTCTTGCTGCTTCCTTTTCGGTTCTGTGATGCCAGCAAACCCATCATGCTGGGCAGTAAACTGAGCTCTGGTGGGAACTGGGAGTTGAGAGTAATCGCCCCCTTGCCACTCACGGAGCTCTTTCTTGTTGTAGAGGTAGAGTAACCCAGGAGCAGTGGGCTTGGGCTGGTTTGTGTGACCCAGGATACCGCAGCTCGTGGAGGCAGCACTTGAGCACTTTGCTCCGGAATAGGCACCATTCCTGAAGATTCTACCTGAACTCCACCTGAAGATAGATTCTGTGATAGCCTCTGACAATTGTTGCATGGTGAGAGGGCTCTGTTTGAAGGTCAGACACAGCAATCAGTGCTCTGTTGTGGAGCGTGTTTGAAATGTAGCCAACACATTTGAATTTGAATGTGCTTTCTTACTGAGTGCATATTCTTATAACAACTATCTGCATGATCTTTCTTTTCAATGAATGGTGTTTCATGCAGTGTGTCTGAATGAAAAACTTCTCTTGTGTTTGCTGCACACTGAAATGAACAGACAGGTTTGGCAAAATGTGAGAGCTTTTTCTGGATCTGGTGCTTGCTGAAGTTTTGCAGTGTTCATGGATTAAATGAGAAAAGGAGAACTAACACAAGATTGTAGCTCTGTTGAATGTACTTTGCTCTGAGGAAATCTGCTGTTTGTTTCAAACGTTGAGCAACTGTATTTTTGTTAAGTTGATTTTCTGTTTACATCATCAGGTAAAAGAGATAAGTAGTGGGAAAGAAACAAAATGCCTAGAGGGTGTGGAAGGGCTTACTACAACAGCAACCTTACTCCAATACAGGGAAGGCTAAAGTTGTGAAACCATAACATATCTCCATGATAAGCATCATGCTGAGATACACCAATTTTTTTTGACTGCATACAGTGACCAAACAATCTTGATTTGATTTAATACACATAGAAACAAAAAGGACAATTTTATTGTAACTAATACCATTGGAAAGAAGAGAATCAGAAGAAAGTTTACAGCATTTGATATACAGAAAATTTAAAAACAAAACTCCAGTAGTAGGTTGTGCATTTGAGGAATACTTGTTTTTCATACCATAGGTTTCTTAGATAAATTTGGAACTAAAGATGCTCAAGCTACAATTGGAGTTATTCTTTTAGGAAACCATTTCTGATAAAATGAAAATTTTAGAGAAAAGTCCTGTAATACTAAAATAATGTACTATTTCCTAAAACATATTTGATGTGCTGGGCTACTAGACTATCACAACATGGAACTTGCAATTATTTCACTAAATATAAACAATCAAATTGGAAAATACTTTGTCTACCATTTACCTATTCCTCACCTGTAATATTCAGTGTATCTGTGATGTGCGATTTTCATGCATTTTATCTTACACTTTTTAAATGTGGGAATATTTTATACTCACCTGATCATCCTTTTTACTCATGAGGAAACAAAGAGTTATCATAGTGCTCTACTGCATGTGTCATTTGTATAAATTAAACACTGTTAAGTGAAGACAGAGGCTGTCTTATGCTTTAATTTCAGTAGGAATATGTAGCACCATGTTAAATGCATGTTGTTTGGACAAAAAGGTTACAATGGCCTTTGATAGTCCACATCAAAGAAGGTCTTATCCTTCTCACTTCAGTTAATAAGAAAGTTTCTTTTGCTTAAGTGTCATCTAGAATATTTAATCCATTATTTTCTGTGGGAAAATTGCATTAATAAAAGCTTGGTGGAGTGAGAAGTGGCTCAACTTCTAGGAGTAAATCTTAAAGATGTTCAGAAGCTCAGAAAATCTCGAAATTACAATCTTTATTAATGACGAAGTGCATGTTCTGGATAAAAATAATCATCATTTGGATATATTTTGACAAAAAAATAAAAGATGAATGCTGTCTTGAGAGAAATTTGTATTAATTATACTTCACTGATGTCGGTAGAAGACTTCAGATATTTTCTGTGATGCTGTGGATCAAATACTGGTTAGAATGACTGGAGACATGAATTTTCTCTCCAGACACCACCTTTAAATAGGATATTGATAGTCTTCTGGAGCTTAGATATAAAAAGGTTTGCGACTAGGAGCAACTTTATCTCTGGATCCACTACTCACTACATGCACTATACAGGGGGCAAAATAAAGTTCAGTCTTTAAAATATAAGAGTATGAACACTGTGTCTCTTTTCAAGAGCATGAACATACTCTGGCAGAAAAGAGTATGAATACTGTGTCTTTGGCTGTCAGACAGACTGTGTCCACCCTGAGAGATAAGTCAGAGAGTGCTGGAAATTGTTCCTGGCTTCCAGCCACAAAAATTACTGTCAGGGGTTAGTAAGCAAAATCCCTTTTCTGAATACATTGAGTCAAAAAAGTCACATCAGCAGCAGTAAGCATCTCACCTCTTCTGCTCCTGTATATTCCCCCTGTCACATTGCAGAGGGAAGATTTCTGATGAGAAAGAAGAGAAGAGTGAGATAAATAAAGCGCTTTCTGTCTCTAGGGGTTACCAATGCACTTTATCTGGCGGATGGTAATAGAAAAGAGAGAAATAAGATTGAAAAACAGTGCTGCATAAATTCCTTTATCTAATGTGGACAGTAACATAGCCCAGCAGTACCACCTGATACCCAGATCTGCATTGAAACTTCCTAATCATTTCCTACGAGTACCTCTCCAGAGGGTAAAGTTTTTCCCGGTACCATAAGACACAGCAATAGGGCCCTTCCAGGGAAGTTGACTTGGCTTATAGGCTTCAGGAAAATGGTCTGGAATAACTGGTATCTTCCTTATATAAGTATTCTGAGTTTTTGAAAACAACGTAATTTTTATGCTAATAAGATTTCCATTATTGCAATGATTGCTTTCTTGTCCATTAATTACGTATACTTTGATCAGTCGGCATTAGTGCTGTGCATAAAATAGCTTTACAAATATTTAATAAATGGGTTCACAATATTACTATTTTTAAAGATAGTTATTGCTACAAATTAAGAGATTCCTTTTCCAGCTTAGAATATGAAGATAAATATGATCTAATTTGAGAAGCAATTGTTAGCTGTTTTGAGATCATTAATTCCTTTTATGAGTGATAGAAAGAGAGTAGAATCTCCTTTTAAGTGCTGTATCCTCATTCTAGCTGGAATTCAACATTGTCATATCACTGCAATATAGTGAAAAACATCATAAATATTCATTGAATGCCAGTGGCAGAGAAGGAAATACTTTCTTATTCTAATACCACTTTCATTTGAGACAGATGAAATAAAAGGCTTCTCATTAGTTATTTTGGGACGTTTAATACTCTATAGGCATGGCCAATTAGCATAGGTGATTGATGACAAGAATTAAAAAATAGAAGTAACTGATTTTTAAGGGCAGCCATGAAGACAAGGTTTGCTGCTATTGCACAGAGCAGTGCAGTTTGTCAGAGTATTAAGAAGAAATTTAGTCCCATTCCATTCAGTGTGTGACCAAGATAAGGAAAAGGTTACGATGCTGGAGATAGCTGGAGAAAATAATGGAATCTGTCATTTGTCTTCCTTCAGGCTGTTTAGATATTATTGCTGTCTCTCCAAGAAGCCAAGTGTCTGATGCTGGAATGCTTTAATTACAGAGGTGTCAGCGTGAGCTTCAACTCACGGTGCTTATTTGGAATTTGTAGTGGTGGATCTTTTGTAGGAAAATGAAGCTTACTGCATCTTTAAACAATGGTTTCTTTGTTTTCCAGTGAGATCTCTTCCAAGTAGAATGCTTCCCAGGTCTTAAACAGGGCTGAAGAAAGCAGCCAAACTGATAAGATAAGAAGGCTTTTGAGTATGAGGTAACCTTCTCTTTCCCTGGGAATAGAAAAACAGGCAAAGCAAGTGCTGGGCCTCTGTCCTTGCCTTGAAAAATCAAAAGTTTAAAATCAGTTCAGCGCCCCTGCAGAGCAGTTTCATGACTTCCTTCAGCACAAGCCGAGGTGCTGCCAGCAGAATTCCCAGTGGATTTGCACTGTCATCAGCTTGCTCAGTTGCTAGAGCACTGCTGGGGCTCTAACATCAGTTCAGCCCCAGCTCACTATGATTCAGTGGTGTGGGGCTGGGGTACTGCTCTTGAGAGGGAAATGAAAGCTCAGCTTGTTTTCAAATGAGTCCAGTCCTCTCTGAATATAAATTAGGGGAATTAGTGTAGGTTTGTGTACATTATTCTCTAAAGAGTTAGTTATGAGTAGCAGTTATGAGTTAGTAAAGATTATCTCCTCTTTTGAGTGGTATTGTGCCACCATCAGATTTTTGATAGACACACACAGATTTGGGTTTTTTAAATTTAAATATCAGTATTTTCAGTATTTAGAAAATTGTTTTTACAGTTTCAAAAGAAAACATTTTAGATTTTCCTTTCAAACAAAATATTTTTAAAGTCTGAAAACTGATTTTAGCCCTTTTTCCATGGGGAAATGTATGTGGATTTTTCCCTATTTTCCAGCATTCTTTGTGTCTTTCAAAATTTATTCTTTTTCCTTTTCATTGCAACAAAGTTAGGGTTATACCAATTTCAAATTCTCTTAAGTGTTAAATAAATGGATTGTGTTATTCTGCCAAATTATCAGAGGAGAGCATTAATCTGTCTACTCGAGGCATACCAGAGGCATTTAAAGAGAGTATCGGTGTCCAAGGTTCAGAGAACAGCAGCCGAGAATGGTTCCTCTCCAGTCTCACATTCAGGACACTGACATTCAATCCCTGCCTCCATTCTGGAACATGAAGTTCCAGTACACTTTGTTCATGAGAGAGACATTTCAGAGTGGCCAGGTAAAACTCTTCCTCCTGTATAAAACCAACTTTTGTGGTGGAAAGATAACTCAGCTGTTTTTTATTCCCCTCTCTGTTGCAGCTCTGAGAATACCTAGTCTGCTAAGTGGAGAACAACTTGTTCTCTGCACAAATATCATTTAAAAAAAGAACAGGGGAATCTCCTTCAAATAATACTGCGAGCCTAAAAGTAAGTATATGGCCAATAATAAGAGGAACCTGAAAGCAAGAGGAAAGCTTAAAAAGATAAGAAGATTCAGGTTCAGAAGCAGTCTTCTGATGGAAATAATGGAAGTAAAAAAGCTCCCCATACTGAGTTTTATAATTTCAGGAGCTTAGATATGAATACAGCCCCATGAAATGCATTGATGGGTAGTAATTCCCTTCCAGTTCCAAATTTACCGACTGTGTTGCTGCCTGCACTCCTCTTGAAGCAAGAACAGAGAGCAATACCATAAAAATAAGTGCAATTTTTTTTTTCTTGAGGGGGGTATTTGTGGTGGGGTGGTTTCTTTTTGTGTCTGTTTGGTTTTGGTGATGGTAGTGGGATTGCTAGGTTTTGTGTTTGGTTTTTTGGGGATTGGGTTGGGGTTTGTTCGTTCGTTTTTTAGTTTGGTTGTTGTTTTGTGTTGGGTTTGTTTTTTTTTTTTTTTTTGGTCCAGAAGCAGCTTAGTGATGTCTGAGCTGAGAAAGGAAATTCACTAGACCAAGCTTGGTAGTCTGGGAATCTGCTTGTATTTTCGGACTGACACCAATCTTGTTTTCCTATGTAGATTTACCAGTTCACTTGCCTGGGTGCATCTGAATTAGTCTTCATGGCATGGTGTAGATACCATTCTGGGTGTGGAAACACTGGCAGGCACGGGTCAGAAGAGAGAGAGAGAGATGTCTAGTCTGTAGCTATTTCATAGCATTAATTGGACTTTAAACACTACCTTGAGTTACAAGAAAACCAGAAAGAGGACTCACTTTACTAATAACTTGTATTTATACCAATTTCCACAAATTAGCTAGTGTGACATAAGAGGTGTCAAGGGGATATCACCTGTTGTCGTTTTCGTTGCCATCATCATGTCTATGGGGAATCTTGAAGAGTTTTCAAGTAGTATATTTCATTCAAAAATAAACTGTTTTTCTATTAAGTGACTAGGTATGTCTCAAATTTTTAGTATGACATTGATTTTTAATTAATTTTAGGAGGAAAATATGTTTAAAACAACGAAGTATTTCACAAAAGTTTTTAAAAGCATACTTCACAGTGGGAAGATATTTAAGTATCAGTAAGCCTTAACTTTAGTGTTCTGAAAATGTAGGAAGAGTGATCCCAAAGTAACACCATTAGTCTAAGCATTGCTTTATGGAGCCTGAAGAGAGCTACACCTTTGAGATCTCTGACCTGTGCCAGCTAGAAAGCTGATATGTTGTGTAGGATCTAGTGGTGCATGGCACTGATCACTCGGAAACCAAACCAAGCCTCTTCAGCATCTTCGGATCTGAGGGTTTTACAAAGCACCTGCCATCTTTCCTCAGCAAAACTGCTACAAGCATATGAATAGAGAATCTCTAAAGTGTCAGAACTATGCCAGTTATATCTTACGGACTCTCTGCAGGTTGTTGGCACAGGTTGGAACAGCCTGAAGGATAAAAATGGACAATGAAAAGGGCTGAATTTGATATTACTAAGAATACGCTGGTTAGATCTCCTCCATGCCACTGCCAAACCTGTTCAAATCTCTGCGCTCAGCAATGCTAATGCTCTTCTCTGCAGATTTCAGTCAGAATTTGATGCTGATGAAAGCATCACCTGCAGGGATGCAGTGCTGAAGAAAGGGAAGAAGATGAAACTTCGACTTCATTATCATCAAACATAGCTGTCTTCAGGAGTACTTTCTGATAGCAACATAGACAAAACCTGAAATTTTAAAGAAAAGTAAATTTGAGAGTCCTAGGATTGGAAATAGCTTAGGCTAGGCTTTTTAGCTTTACAGAAATAGACATCTTAAATGTCATAGCAATTGTGGCAATTGTCAAATAATGCCAAAACTACAACTGGGCTAAATTAAAATGTTGTTAGAAGCTTGCTGTAAATTTAGATAAATAAAAATTGTTGTCTCATTCTGAAATGAAAAATGGACACATTTCAGTGGTGGTTACTAGGAAATGTATTAGAAAGTCAATGTTCTGGACAGTCAGTTCCCATGTGCTTTGAACTGTCTTATTTGATTTGCCAAAGAAAAGTTTAAAATCCTCTAATCACTAGAAACATTTTATGAATATTGAATTAAACAGTTTGAGTTCTGTGTAAGAGTTTGTACTGCATAAAAAGAGGGAAAATCAGTGTTAGTGGTCTAGACCTGGATGGCTGCTCGCTACAAAAAAACCACCTTTTAGCTGATTCAAATATTCTTCCCTGGTCAGTGTCAGCTCACATTTCTGCCTGCAGGGGAATTTTCGGACATAGAGTAGACCTGTAACACTGGGAATGAGTCTGCTATCATTGTCTTTTCTCTACCCAGCAGCAAGACTCATCCGTGACTGACAGGTATGCATACTTACAAAGAGATTTGTAAAGATCTGGTCTTTGCAACTTTTTAATTTCCCCTTTCCTGTTAAGGCAGTTTTGAATTAAAGTTGCTCACTTAGAAAGATAATAGTCTGAAGATGCTGTGCTCAGCACTTGCACATGGGTAATGGCAGTGTGGTCTGCTTTGGATATGAAGACCTTGCTAATAACAGAGGCTGCCTGCTCATTAGAAAGAGCAGAGTAAACAAAGTAATCTCGTGTGTCCAGCCAATGTGACAGAGCCTGGGCAGGAAGTGCACAGAGAGGAGGCAGTGGCTCCTGCAGTCATTCGGGTCAGCATCAGAACAAATGAAATACAGCTTGTGCGGTTCTGCTCTCTGCTGAGATTAATGTAGTTTAAAGAAAATGGAAGAAATTACTTCAGAACATCATATAAAATTGCACTGTTGAAGAGATGGAACTGCTGCTTAATGCAGTGTCCTCAAAAGCCTTTTTGCCATCTCTTCTGATTCATTCTTACAAAAGCAGTGGGAAAAAAAACGTGGTGGTGGAAGACAATGTGTTGTTACACTGTTTCTACAGACACACAGAACTAGAAACTGAAATCATCAGAGACTCAACCTCATAACAACAATTCTGAACATCACCTCAGCAGTTTGCATTTACTTTTTTATATACACTGGAAAGGGCTTAAGTTCCTACTCCCAGTGCTTCAGACTGTTTCCTTTTCTCTTGCCACCTTAAAAGACAGGTTGTTTACATCAATGTTTTCACACACTCCTGGAAGAGATTGAGTCAAGAGAAAAGGAATTACATTGCTCGTGCTTCAGAGGCCAACCATATATCAGGAAATTGGCTAAATACCAACAGTCAGTGCTGTTATATATTATATAACAATATATAACAATATATAACAATAGACTTGAAAGCATTTGTTGCACACTGCTCCAGTGCCTGCCATTTTGTTTCCGAAGTACTCAGAAAAAAGCTTGCAAAATAGCTTCTCAAGTATACATGTTTCATTTCAATTTCTTTGCTGCCACACTTTTAAACCTAAGACCACTACTGATGTCCAACATAGAGCTTACCTGATCACTGAAAGAGATGACTCACAAAAAAACCGGATCACTGTATAAAAATGATACGGCCGTAAAGAACAAAATAGCATCTAAATGCTTTGCCTTGTGCTGGCCAGACGAATGTGACGGATGTGTAAGAGCACGTTACTGAGTAACAAAGCATAAAGGTTTCGTCTTTCTTCACCTGCAATGGCCAGCAAGTCCGATACTGTTTGATGCATGATTTCCTGGCTAGCATCCTTTTCTCCCCGCTTTCACCTGCTTATGAATTGCTGATGCCTTGTCAGGGACATTATTCCCTTAGTCTTGCTTCTGTGTGTAAACGGAGTGCTCAGATGTTCGTAAATGATGCCTTTGCTTGCTGTGCTGAAAGAAATGCTATGATTGTGCTGTCTCATTTCAGCATAGCTGTGTAAAATTGTTTAGATGCATCTAAATGCTAATCTAATGAAGCAGCTTAGTCTGGGCTTATGTCATTGTGCTGCCAACAGCACATTTTTATGCAATGACAGCTGATGATAGAGGATGCTGATGAGATGGAGGGAAGAAATTTTAACTAAAAAAATTCTATCTGTTCCCCATCTGATTCCTTCACTTCCCTGAAAAAAAAGAAAAAAGAAAAGAAAAAAAGAGTTGAAGTTCTGCCTGAAATATGGTAAAGATCAGCTAGCAAAATATTAGTTAGAAATAGAGGCACCCTTCTACACAGCAAGAGCATCTGTGCTTCAGTTATGCCTTTGTCAGGAAACAAATAAAACTGTAAAAGGGGCTTAGAGAGGGGAGATAGGCAAAATTAAAAAAAAAAATCCTCTCTCCTTGGAAGAAGAGGCTGAATGGACTGGAACTCTTTATTTAGAAGGAGTGTAGTGGCAGCATGATGAAACCATGGTGGTAAGGCTTACAGTACTTTGTATTTCCTCAAAATCCTAGGTTCAGGATGTATGTGAATGATAGGTACATGAAGATGTTATACTCAATTTGAAACTGTAGGTGTTGGCCTTTGCTTTCCATTTCTTCCAGCCCAGCTGTGGAATATAACTCATTGCTGTCATGGTTTTAGGGGATGCACAGTAGCTTTTTCTTTTTTTAGGAAACTTGGTTTTGGGAAATGATTTTAATTCAAGATAGTCTCAAGGAATTATTTTACATACCAGGGATATTTTTTTTAAAATTTGAGAAACTCTATTACTTATTCTGTAGGCATTTAAGGTAGACGATTGCCAAAGCAGAACACAATGGGTTATGTCACAGACTACTTGAATTGGCTGATGCTAACAAAGATCTTGGCAAATGTGAGACACAAAGCCCATCTTTTTTATTAAAATTGCTGGATATTTTTGCCCAGAACAGTTTTTGCCATGAGGGAGGAAAAAAAAGGAACTTATATATCTCTCTTCTGTGTTCTTTATTTCCAAATTGCCTCCGATGTGAACCTGTACATCTGCTTATCCCATACTTCATTCATATGAGAGCAGCTGCTGTAACCTATTTAAAAAATCATTAATATTTCCTGATCTCTGAGATATGTCTGAGATATAATTTTCCATTTACCTGTCTGACTGCCAAGAGTTCACAGAAGCTACATAAGAATATATGAAGTGCAGCGTGAGATCAGTGGACTGGGTCACGTCCCAGTCCTCTGTTTCTAAATGAAATAAATATACAAGTAATCCTCACTCAATGCAAATTTCAGAAGGTCATTACCTCCTGTGCAAAGGAATAATGTGAAAAACATCACAGATTTTTCTGTTTTAGACCAAAGTCCTAATAGATGAGTGCCTCCTAGTTCCAATGTTAAGGCATTTGATGAATGCCAATTCTTCATTCGTCTTTTCCATCACTGTCATGATTACCAGATTTTTTTTTTTCCTTGACAATTCTCTTCCAACAATTTTGCTTCCTTCTTCCACACTGGTTTCCTCCAAAACCAATGTTTTCGTGTTTGGGAAACTAACTTGTTTGTGGGTATGTTTTTTAAGCATACACAGCATGCTTGCTATGGTGCAGATGGATACTTAATGTGTGGAAGTAAGCCTGTTCATTTTTTTCCTGCTATTTTATGCCTGCTCTGTCATAGCTAGAACACAAGTTTCTGTTTAGATGAGAATGGTGATATTGCTTCATTTAGAAAATGTTAGCCGAGACCAAGTTTTTAGCTGTGTTTCACCCTGCTCTTTGAGCTGCTCTGCTTCTCTCCAGACGCCGGTGCTCAGTCACCCAAAGCTTTTAGAAAATGTCATAAGAGAGAACACAGGCAGGGAAAAGACATCCCAATGGATTGCAAACTATTTCAGATTTTAATCTTTAATCTTGAAAATTTTGAAAGAAACACCTTTTCTGAAAGTAGTCTCAAGGCTTGAAAAGCAGCAGTCACTGAGCCTGCTTTGATCAGATGTTCTAGAAACATTTTATCCACAGCAGTCTAAAGATATAAAATCATGGACTGAGGAGCATTGTTGATTTGATGGAGCATTTTAATTTCAGTCACCCTCTGCCTTCTGCTCTCCTCTCATTTTCCCAAAGGCGATGGTTACCTCTTTATCAGACAGGGGGTTCCACCTTCACTGCTGTCTCCCTGGTATCCTCTCTTGCACTCTGCTTACATCTCCTGTGCTTAGCTCTTTGTCTGCTGCTGCATGAGTGATGTAAACGGGTTGAAACCAGAAGAGTTATGCACAAGCTGCCCTCAGCTGGAAGCTTGCTGTTTTGTTTCAGAAGTGAGGTTATCCTTGCAGAGCTAAAAGCCTGCTAGGTAGAATAAATGATATTTCCTTTCTCTATCAACACCGCTGTCTTGGACATGGGAGTGTGAAGGGTGGAAGAGGCTCTGAATTCCGGTGTGTAGCTCTTCACTGCCCACAAGTTGCAGAGCCAAGAGCCACAGAATGCCAGCTTGCATCTTTGAGCGTGTCAGGGAAAGTGTGTCAGTAGCTAAGGAGTCCTGAATGAGTAAATTGAGTGCAACACACGAGTAGCAGGCTGTATGGATTGCATGATAACATAGAAAGTCTTCTGAAAGGATCTGGGGTGAACAGAAAGTGTCTTGCTCCCTTCTTTCTACCTCCTTCTGCTAGCACTTGCATCCTTCCAGGGCTCCTTTGTGCTGGCTCTGGCTCAGCAATTCAGAAACAACATATCCCCCACTTGCCAAAACAAACGAAAAAAAAAGTTTAAAAAAAATCCCCACTGACTGCGTTTTGCTGGTTTAATAGACCACTACAGCTCACTCAGGGGCCTGATGGATGCTGAGCTACCACCAGGTAGGTGTAGAGCTGTACAGCTAGGAGCAGTGTGAGAGGCCAATACACTGCCCTCTGGGGGTTAGCGAGCTCTTACGTGTCCTGTCGTGGGATGCTCCCCCTCCTTGCCTTCTACTTTTATTGGACATAGTCCAACAAGGAAACTACAAGTTCAGAAGTACACCTTGATTTCATCATATGTCACAGAACTTGAAGAGAGAGGTTTTGTTTTACATGTTATAGAAATATATAAAAAATATGTAAAATTATATAAAATACTATTTCAATTGTCATAGTTATCCTACTGCTTTTCAGTTATTTCTGCATGCATTTATTTAGATTGTTTGCTTGATATCAAATCAAGTATCCCAAAACCGACTGAGTTAATTTATTTTTGGGAAAATACCAATGGTCACTTTTGGAGCAGGTTTGACAGTGTGGGCTCAGATGCGTCATGGAAAGCCACTGGGTTTACACACTGTTATATGAGGAGATGACCTGTCTATAGGGCAGAGTAGCCCAGATTCCTGGACAGTGACATGGAACTGAAGCAGTGTCCTGAAATGTATCAGCCCGTTGGAAAACACTCAGGGCACAGGAGTCCTGTGGTATTCACCTGTCTTGCACCCAGCTGTGGTGTTTCTGTCAACATACTCATGGTCTTTCCTCTGATGAAGGGTTATTTGTGTTATCAGTTTAGCTTGAGTATATAATTATGACCTTTTAAACAAGCAATAAGATAACAAGTATAGGCTGAGTATATGATAAACAGTTGAATAAATAGTTGTTTGGTGCCATGTGGTGGAAGACTGCTGAAGAAGGAAGTAAACATGGTCTAAAGCTGACATTTTTTTCAGGGATAGTACTGAAAATCATGAAGTAAATGCTATGCATTTATTTCTCTGTTTACTAAATTTGAGATACTTTGCAGAAGAAAATACACAGTAAATTAAATGGTGGTCAAAGTGCAGACCTAGCCCTGACTGAGAGAGCAGTTAAGAAACTTCTGAACTCTAGTTTGATTGAACAAGATGAAGAAAACTAAAGATATGAATGAAAATTTGTGCTGGCTGTGGATTTCAGTGTGTGAAGAATGAAAGAATTGTAACTTTGGCATGGGCCTATGTCCAGAGACAAATAACAGTACTGTCAAAGATAACGCAAAGAAAGTTCTAACAAATGCTAGTGCTTTGTAGCTCAAAAAGAGCTTAATGACATGTTCATAATACAGCAAAGATACCAACTTTTCAACCACCAGGAAAAAAATATGGAAGCATAATAAACAGCTCCTTCCGAGTAGAGAGAAATGACTGCTGTGAAGACAGGGGAAGTCCCACATGTCTGAAATAAATCTAATGTTGGCTAATCATTTGTAAGTGTGAATGGACCATGTGGACTTCTTATTCTGACCACAAATAAAGAACTAATGACTTAAGATAAAAGGGGAAGACTCTACGTCCAAGGAGGGTAGAGACTGTCTTTTTATTAAGAGGATGAAACAGTTATTGTCTATAACAAAGTACATAAATCAATATTAGGTTTGTAAAACAGAGCACAAAAAAGATGATGGTGCTCAGAAGAAATAGGGAGATGATGTCCTTGTATGTAGCAATTATAAGATTGATGCTGTTGAATTGTTTGGCCCAGTCTGGTTTTCATCATTTGTACAGGACATTCAAGCACTGTAGCTTTTTGAGGAAAAAAAGAAAAAAAAGCCAAAGAATTACAAGGGAAGCAGGTCAGAGATGTATCAAAAAGCAAACAAACAAATACAAACACAAACAAACAAAAATCTAAGAAACCTACAACATAAGCTTCTATATTTCTGTTGTCCAAGCCACCTAACTTGCAACGTGAGATTAGTATTGTTTATACTTATGGGTGGTTGTACATTCAGGGAAACTGAATAAAGTACACCTGTGTAAGGTTGCATGATGAATTATGCAGCTGCAACGAATCCCAAATGCAGGCATGTATTTGGGTCAAAAAAGCTGAAATGCCGTGTGCTGCAGTGCCTGTACACACCCACAGCAACATCCAGGGGTGCCAGACTGTGCCAGACTGAGCTCATCCAGCTCCTCTTCCACCCTCTGTTTGCATCACTGTCTGTTGGACTCCAAGCCACAAACTTTCTATTTCCTTCCCATCAACTTTTCAAGGGTCATTGCTATTGTGAAGATGCTTGTCCACAGCTCAAATTTGGACAGATCAGCTGGGCAGATTGGTATTTACTCTGGCATTCACTTTCACAACTATTAAAGAAAGGAAAGAAATGTAGATGATAGATTGAAGAAAATAAAATAGGCACCAAGACACCAGTGTGGTTTCTGTTGGTCTCCGTCGGGATGACCTGTGTGCAATGGAAGAGGAATGCTTTGCTAATTAACTATTTGATATACAGTAAAATGTGGGGTTTGTTCTAAGTGCAAGTTATTTAATTGTGCAGTTGATTTAAATGCTTGTTCAGGATTTTACATCCCTTGAAATAAAATACTTACATGATCAAGAAATATTTTTTGAATTTGATGATCATGTTCTGAAGAAGTTAGTATTAACATTACTTCCATTTTTTTCTTTAATTCTATACAATCACTGGTCCTTTTGCTAATAAGTATCTACATATGCCTATGTAATGTCACCAAAACACAATGGAAGGCATAAGAGGACTTGGTGTGTTGCTATACTCACGCGGATTTCATAAGATCTAGGTTTTATGGTGGGTCACACCATGAACTGCAGTTTGTACTGGCCCATGTGCTGCAGTGTGTGGTGAGGTAAAAAGAAAGGACGAAATAGTGCTAAGATTGGCTTTTGTAATGTCGCATCTTAATTTGCGTATTAGTAATATCTGTTATTCAAATATCCACTACTTCAAATAAAGAAAAAGCACTTTTACTAATTTATGAATCTCAAGTGTAAAGAAGACAACTCTCTAGCTAAATCTTAGGGTATGTTATCTCTGTAGCAAAGAAAATGGCTTGACGTGAGCTGTAGAACATCATCAGATTATAGCTCACTTCACATGCCATAAATCAACACATAATTCCTACAGGCAGGTTTCTGAAACACTGATTGGCTTATTTCTTACTAGCATTGCTGCAGTTTATAAAATTAAATTCAACATTTTATTGTCTATTTATATCACTTCTTTTACTTCAAATGTAATTCTCTTATTTTTCATAAAATAGCCGGGAGATCGGGGCTTTTGGCTCTTCAAGCTTAGCACAGTGTGGCTTATACTTGTTTAAGGCTTCTTCTATTTATTAAAGGGAAATGATGTTTTGTGGCTTTCAGGAAACAGCAGGGTGAGTGTGCTGTACTACAAAACTGTTGTACCATTCCTGCAGGGACCTGATTCCAGTATTTCAGAGGCCTTCAGTGCATCCATTCAGTGACCAGAAAGGGTCATCCAAAAAGTGGCAGGCTTGCACAGAGAAATGTATTGTAGCCTCACAGGTTTACCATTTGGTTTATCTAACTCTGATGTCTGCCAAAACAAAGATTTGTGGAGATGGTGTTAATAAGCCAAACCAGGGATGAAGTAGAACAGCAATCTATCTTGACAGCATTCAGCTCTCCACTACAGGTTCAAAATATTAAAAATACTTATCATGAATGAATGAAACCCTCTTCTTTCATGCTCAATTATGAAATAGCTGAAGTAAGGAGGAAATTTAACAAGGCCTTTTCTTAATTTAATCCAGAAAGATGAGAAGAAAGATGGGAGTAATTTCCTAGGGATATGTGAGGAGGCTTCAGCATTACATGGCCATTATATTGAGACGTAACCGTGTGTGGCACCACAAATGGTAGTACTGAGTTAAAGACATTACAATTAAAATGAATACTAGGACACACATATTGGTGTAGTACAAAACCAAGCCACAGGAGCTACTGGTATCTATAATCTAGTAGGATAAGTATATAAGATAAATAGTTTATAGAGCCATTTGGAGAACTGTATGATGGATGAATGAAATGGAAAACTATTTTCTTGTGTGATCTTTGAAAATTTTTACATATCCTTGATAAAAACAAACAGTGAAAACCAATTGTTTGCATATCTCTGACCATCTGAAATTCAATATGTTACTGGCTTTATCGTATTTCTGTTTCCATCCATGAAAAGTGGGTGGTAACACTACTCAGCTTTCTAAGGCCATCTGAAATCTGTGGAAGAAGGCTATAAGGAGGTGTTCTTCAGTTATTTTGAATTTGGTTGAATCTACTATCTTCAGAATTTAAACACTGCTTTGGTAATTTTAACAGTTAATGGAAAATTTAAATGTAATGAAAAACTATATTATGAGGGATTTATAAAACTTTTAAAGTATTTATTTGTTTTATTTAGGGTGAAGTTGTTTTTAGAAATGGAGAGAGGATGGGAACCATCAAATTTACTCAATTCCAAGGTAGGTTGTAAACAATTTTTATTATATTATGTATGCAGTTTCAAACTTTTGTGTCAGTTACCTTTGTTTCAGGATGTTTTAAATATGTACAATTATTTTGAAAAGGAACTGCTTGGAAGATGCAGAAATGAACTTAACAAGTTTTTGTTACCTGTTTAAAATACTGTGTTCTGAACCTTGAGTGCTGTGAAGTATTTCCGAGAATTTTTCATTACAACAATCCACATATTTATAGAAACTGTGGATCTATAGCAACCAACAGCTGTTTAAAAAACCCTACTGGCCAGCTAAGCATCCACTTCTTAATGCAGTTGTTTCTTAAAACCGAGTGTGGAAAGGAATTCCAAGAGGATTTTTGTTGTTAAGCTCTTTCAAGTTAGTTTTTGCCCTCTCTGAAGACTCACTTTTGACATTCTGCAACTGCTTGCTAAAAGTTGCTTCAGGAGTCAGTCCCTCAGCATGCAGAGGACACAAACTGCTGACCCCATCCCTTGGAGGCAACACGCTCCACAGCGCAACTCACCAAGCCTGCTGCATCCTCTCAGCCTGAGCTGCTCCTGCAGGGAATGGTCTCAGCGGCAGAGACCGCAAATGAAGCCGTAGGGATTTGTCAGGGGCCATTTGCAGCCAGGATGAGGCACTTGCTGGGAGAGGCTTCTGCAGAAATGGTGATTCATGTTGTTTCTGCAGTTTATTGAATGCAATTCATGTGGTTTTTTCCTAGGCTGAGGCTCAGATAAAACAGATGATTGCATTTGGATGGTCTCGTGAGGGTAGTACTAAGCTGGCAAATTCTTTTCATACAATGCATGAGAGAGAGCTTGCTCTCCCTTTGTTTTCAGGAGATAGCTTTAAACATAATCCTGCTGACCAAGTTACAAAGGCTCATTCTTTGAACAGAAATTGTCTGCTGTACGGACATTATTATTAATGAACAGCAATGCACTTGAGGGGATCTGTTGTTACTCATTCTAAATCACTGAGGCAATCTTCAGAATTGCTCTTGCCTTCACAACTCTAAGTGATGCTATTAACTCATGCTCCCGGAAGCATTTTGACCCACTAAAACTTTGCAGACATCATCTCACGGTAATGTAATTTAGGAATTCTTGCTCAACACTAATGATAAATATTGATTGCTTCCTCTTCTTCCTCCCCACCCCCCCCCTTATTTTTTCATAATAGCGGTGTTTACAGCCACATGAAAGAATCATGAGAAAGTTTTTACAGGAGGTGTTTATTCCTCAGAAGTCTGGAGGAGCTCTAATGCATTTTGCGTAAGGCAGCTACATATACCCTCCTAGAGTGAGGAGGAAGTTTGGCATGTTCCATCTGCACATTAAGGGTGCGACTGGGGACCATGGGGAGGTGCAACATAGATCTTCTGAACTAATCCAGAAGAGCAGTAGAAGTCCAGTATAGCTGATTTTATATTGATTTTTATTTCCAATCACTCAGACTGAGGTTCTTTACAACATTTTCAGTTTCATATCAGATACTATTTAACACGAATGGTTTTACCATCAGCTGAAATACTGTTTGATCAGTAAAAACACAGGAGACAGCCGCCCCTTTTAAAATTCTGTGAAATTGCAAAATTACTATTTCAGAAGTGATTCAGGCACATACTGGGTATTTTGATCATCAAACAAAGGTTTCCAATCAACCTATAGAAAAAAATAACTCAGGCATCCTATGGAGAAATGCCAGAGAAGGGTTGGATTTCTTCTCATGCAAGCAATAATCTGTCAACACATCTTAAGGCCTGTCTCAGGTTTTGTTTTGTTTCTCACTCATTTTGGAAGTAAAGAGAATGTGCAAAAATGTATGAGGAATTGAAATAAGGAAAGTATAACAACATAGATCAATGATTTCTCTTTTTTTTAACTACAAATGATATTCTAAATATTAGCAAAGATTTTTCTGTTCTTCTTTTATTGGTATTGTTTTTGTTCAAAGCTTTTGTATTCAATACTTGTGGTATAATTGTAGACATTATTAATTTGTTCAAAAGAATCCTTTATTGGTTAGGAAGCCTTCTGAAACATTCTTATTAACTTTTAATAATTCTTGGACTATTGGGAAAGTTCCTAATAATGTAAAGAAGTTAATTAAGTCCAGTGCTTAAAATGGTAAATGGGCTTTTCCTTTGTAGTTATAGCTGTTAGGAGCTATCAAGCATGAGACAGAGATACAACTCATTGGTTAAAGTTGGGGGTTTTTTAGAATATAATACAAATCATGATGATTTCAAGGAAAAAAGACCACATCAAAGATGTCTTGTAAATGCTTTTGTAAGATTAGTTGTAATTATGAATACAGCTTATATTAAATGTATTAGTAGCTTATTATCCAAACATAATAATTAGAAATCACCAGTTTTAGTGTTCCATACCTCGAGTCATTTTTTCATCTACACAGCTTTATAGTTTCTTTAACAATTTAAATGAAAGTTGTCACAGTTGTTCACAGTTGAAATAATTCACTGCAGAAAAATAAAGCAGATAAATAGGTAATCATTTATCAGAATATGGCCAAAACCTCTGTTCCTCACTTGCTTGGGCAGAAAAATCAGCTGGGCAGTCTCAGGAGCTAAATTTTCTGTTCTTTGCTGGAAACTTTTGTTTTAATGAAACTATCTGCAAACATTTTGGCTACGGAAAAAGCAGACAGCCACATCTGCCAGAGGCAAGGGAAAACCAGCCCATGAGGGTTCAGAGAGCAACTGCAGTACGCCTGACACGCTGTGATGAAATTCTAAATAGCTGGTTTAATTTTGGATCTAGATACAGTTTTTCCCAAACTCATGCTAGTCATGCCTCTTTTTCAGCTTCTGTGCAGTCTGTTACTTTTGCAAGTGGTCAAACAGATGGTGCCAGAGAGAGCTGTGACCAAACTACTTGCTGCTTTATAGATCATGAATACCTCCCAGGAATGATTTAGTATGCAACAGAGAATACAAAGCACATGTAATAGCATTTTCTTCCCCTACCTTACTGGTAAATAAAGAGCAGACTGTTAGTCTAGCTGAGATGTCCAATTGATGTACGAAGTTGGCATCCTTCCGAATAAATGGCAGTTTTTCCGTGAGTGCAATTAAAGAACTCTTCTCATAGTCAGACATGTAGTTGAAAGAGATGGTCAAAATCTTTTATCTTGTGAGAGCTGAAAAAGAGTCCTGACAACTCTTGTGGGCATAGCAGGGAGCAAGGAGGGCAGTAACAAAGCTGAGATTGTAGACTGCTGTGATACAGGAGGCTTCAAGAACAGATTTATACCTGTCCTTCAAAATGTTTCACTTTGGCAGATCCTTTCTGATAAATCTGACTGGGGCCTAGAAGGCACCTTGCTTTCAGTCAGATGGCTATTTCTGTCAGGCGTTGGAGAAAACCTAAGAGACATCTGTGTTGGAATAGGCTGAAAAGGAAAATCAAAGAAGAATTGTAAACAAATACAATTGAAATGTGTGTAAATCATGCTTTGTGTAGATAGGAAAAAAAGTCTGCATATTGGAAAAAACTTTAAGAAAGTGGGTGGTCACCTGCCGTACCTTTCTGGGAAGAATTTAAGGGTTTCAACTCCTTTAGCCAGTAATGTGGTATGACATTTGTTAGTGTTGAAAGCTGATCGGTACACCAAGCAAGAGGGAGAGTGTAAGACCTTTGGTCTTCTTAGAAAAAGCCTTACTGAATTTCTGCAGGAAAAGCCCCAGATATTCTTCTCTGAGTTTAATCAAAAGAAGCAGACGAAAAAATGTCTACTCTACGGTCAAGAGAAAGGTACACAAGAACCCAGGATTGCTTTCCTGGATCCTCAGTTCATCTACTTTGTTCTGACTTTTTTGCTGTCCTCAACTTCTTCAGTGAAGGAGGCATAAGAAATTCTGAAGTATCATCCGCAGCTACAATAGCTTGTTCTCCAGCGGCATCAGTCCAGCCCTGGAAAAGTTTCCTTCTAGTATTCTAAATACAGTCCAGCATACTCTTAACTACTGTTGGTTCTTGTTTCCATAAAGGCTTATGTAAATAATGAGACTAATTGCCTTTGAATATTTCTTTTAATATTTAACATCTGTCCAGCACATAACCCAAAGAACCAGTCTGTGGAATTTTTTTCTGTGATAATGTTGAAGGAATATAATCCAGTCAATAGGAAATATTTAGTAAGAACTCTGAAAACTCAGAGATAGATAGATAGGTAGATAGATAGATAGATAGATAGATAGAAAGAAACTGTGGTGTCACCCTAGACTGGTGGTTAGGTTGTTCGTAGGGAGAAAACATAAAATTTAATTGCTCTTCCAGCATCAGTTCTATGTTCTGTTGTTTTCTTTTTTCCTTTAAATTCAATTTATTTGAATATAAATCTTTGGATCCCTCAGCCAAGTGAGTATCAAAACTGCTAACAGGTGTCAGGGCCACTCACCCTTTTTCTTCTGGTCTATCAGTCTGGATTTCTTTTTCTATGTTGTACAAGGATTAAGCAGGACAAATAGTGAAAATCATTTTCCAGATATACGTACAAACGCAAACAGGTGAAAACTACAGTTCTCCTCAGGCAGAAAGTGAATTGAACCTGGGATTTCCCAAGTATATGATGAGTCTTTGTTATGGGTGTCTGTATCAGAACAGGTGCATGGTTTACATTCTGAATTCCAAAAGGCAAGTGCTTTCATGACTTTTTGAGCTGGAGGGTGTCTTTGGACCATAAGGTTTAATCATTGCATGTGAATTTATTGTCTATCAATTTGTCATGTCTTTCATGAATCCATTTATACTTTTGGGTTTCAACACATCCACTGGCAATGAGTTTCACAAAATAATTATGGATGTAATGATGAAAGCCCTTCCATCTGTTTGTTTTAAATCAACTGTCTTCGAATTTCACGGGGCACACCCTGCTTCTTGTAATGTGATAAGCAATGAATAACTCTGTCTTACTTTTTGCACACTGTTCATGTTTTACAGATCTCTCTTATCAATGGGTCTTTTTAAAAATGCAAGTCTTTGTTATCCATTTAGCTTTTTCATCATGTAAAACTGCTCTATAATTCTAATAAGTCTCTACCTTTCCTGATATTCTTATTTCCTTTTTGTGAGAGCTTAATGACAGCCACACACGACACTGAAACATCCACCTCCATGCCTCACATTTCTGCATTATTTTAACTGCTTTCACAATATTCTGTCTTGCCACATTCAACCTCTTTTTTGCCTCTTTGGCCACCAGTGCCAAAGAGCAGGGTACAGCACTGATGTTTTCAAAGAACCAGCCACAGTAAGTCCAAGGCCTCATCCTTGATGCTCTTAATTACTTAGTACCAACAGCTGCATTTGTATACTTGATATTCATTTTCTCCTGTATGTTATGCTGTACCTCACTAGCACTGGACATCACCTATAATATTATTATCAGTATCTCATGCACCTTTATAAAGTTGTCTGTCAAGTAAAACTATACAGGAGATTATATTTAATATATGTTTACAGCTGTTTTCCCCTTTTATTGTCAGGGTTTTTTTACACATTTCCTGTTCAATTTCTGTTCTGTTCCATACCTACCAGCAACAGTGTTCCCCCCTGTGCCAGTTATTTCTCTTGTAATCTGTTGGCATTATTTATTAGTATTTCAGGTTTGTGTTCATTTGGTTTGTTTTTATAAACAAACTTGGAAAAAATGTATTGAAATTCAGGTGCCCAAGTTGTGCACTTGTGCTGTCAAACTGGAGAAAGGACAGACAAGAGCTACAGAAATTGTTTGGGATCTTAGGGCATTATTTACAAAGACAGATTAATGGGATTAAGTGTGGGGAGTTACTAGAGTCACCTCATTTTGAGCAAGCTGTGTTGTGTGGATATAAATTGAGACACCAGGGAGGACTCGCTGGAAGGGGACACTGATATGCAGCTGCTGGTGGTCATGGCAGCTTGTTTTGTTTTGTTTTGTTTTGTTTTGTTTTGTTTTACCTGAGCTAGCTTTAAACAGGCCAACTGCGGGGCTGTGAGCAGTGTAGTGGAGCAGACTGGAAGCTGGAAATCTGCTCAGGAGCAAAATCAGCGCTTTGGTAGGTAACCTTCCCATTGGGAGCACAGCTATGGGAGGCCACAGCTTTGCAGCTATCAGCATTCAAGCCAACTAATTTCAGGCTAGCTGGGTGCTTCTGTGCCACCCAAAGTTGCAGTGAACATGACAGGGTTGCTGGGAAGGGTTACATTTGTTATTTTCCCCCAGGCACATTTGAGGAGCAGGGGAGACCTGTTTATCACTGTGTGTCTGTGCCTGTGCTTTACACAGCAGTTCATCCCTTGAGAGGTGCTTTGAACTGTGCAAACAATTATTACTGGGACAAGCACACGCACTATAGAAGAAGCTGTCATTTTCATAGGATTCCACTTCAGTTCATTCAGCATACTCCAAGGCACAAAGTGTTTCACAGGATCTGATAAGTCTCTGTCAGTATGTTGTGCAAAAACGTCTTAGGAGCTCTCTTAATTACCAAGAAAAAAGACTAACTTTCAAATGTAAGAGCAAACAAAAAAAGTTGAAAAGCAATGGAAAATGATTTTACAAAAATTCATTTCCGCCAACGACTGAAGTATCCAGCTCCAAAAAGTCAACAAAAATTAGTATCCCACTAAAGAAATGGTGTCTAAGAAGGACCTGAAAGAATTGTCAGGTTTTTCCTTCAGAGCTCTCTGACTTTCACTGGAATTTAAACTATACTTTTTTTTTCAATTGGCATTCAGAATCCTACTTCTACTAGAGTTAACTCATTCAGATGTTCTCTTTCAGGTGATGTACAGTGCTGTCCCTCCCTGTCACCACCCGGTCCTCCCTGTCTTTTGAAGAGAGATGGAGGTTTTCTTGAGGGCTATGGGGCTGCCTTGACCTGCTGCTCTCTGCAGATCTGTGTGCTGGCCAATCTCTCCCCTTGGCATCTCAGAAAGACGCTTTTTTCTGGAAGAATTTGTAAACACTACATGGGGATAAAAAGAGCCATAAGACTTATAAGAAACCCATGAAATTCTGGTATATATTATGGGAAAATATTTTATTTGACATAATTAATAAAGAATTCAGTCCATTGCAATGACATCATCCCTAAATTGTAGTTCAAATATTTCCTCGAGATATACAGAACCGTGAAATAGAATAACTTTAATTCTTAATGAATGGAAAAGAAGAAAATGAAGTTTATCTAGGTCACTGAAAGGACATAGATTTATTATTTGACATTACCATTTGAACAGACAAAACAGAGTATTTTTGAGTAGTACACCAAGCCAGCATTTAAAGGTTTGTATAGTTGTAGGCTAGAGATTTGAAGATAATCTTACAAAGTCTAAAAGATCTCTGAATCTGTGGAATCTTATAACAAAGTATATTTGACAAAAAATTTCCTTTATAGAACTACTTCAGGGATGGTAGGCAATATCATCACAGTGTTATGTGAAAACAGCTCTGACAGGTGGATCTATTATAGATAAGGGAGATGGAAAAGGAATACTTCTTTTGAAACAATGAAGATGGATTTATTCACTGTGTAGGTGACCAAAGGCAGCTGTGAATTTTATGCTGTGGAATACATATAGGCATTTGTACTAAAACTTGGAGAGCACAGAAGCAGTTTAAGTCCAGACATTAGCTCCTTATTAATGGTACAGAAAGGCTAAGTTGCTTTTCAAATTTACTAGTCTCCTTTTTCCAATCCTGATCATAGTTTTGGTTTTTTCTGCCATTACAAATGCTTATTTAATTTCAAATCATAGAACATCATGCTGTCGTTGTACTGGCACCTATTTCTCTTATATGACATTTTATTTTTTATAAAAACAATCTATTTCAATACATAATCCCTGGACCCTGGTTCAGAAATTAAAGAATTCTGATTCTGTCAACATGTAATAGAAAATGAGCACGTGTAATTAATAGATTTAGACGAAATCTTTTAAATTTTGTCTAAACGTCTGACCTTTGGTAGTACTCCACAATGGCACAGGTGTCATTTTCTGGCTTGAATCATGTTATTTAATATAATTATATTGAATTTGTTACACATCTGTGATAAACACCTCTCTGTTTATTTTAAGTGAATTTTACTGATTTGCTCCAACAGAAATTTCTCACCCTCCTTTTGAAAAGAAATGAAGTGGCGATGCCAGTTCAGGAAACAGCTTTCCATTTCTCTATTCCAAGAGTCAGTATAGACCCTTTGTAATCACATATTTGACTAAGAAAAAGCACATTTTTCTGACTTTTCTCTTACAGAGTCTGGCAGTCTAAAAAACCCACAACAGCCACACCCCAGACATTTTGGACTTAGGCAAAACATTTTTTAAAAGCTTACTATGGACCCTAATGTACCCCTGCCCCTGGAATGAAAGGACTGGGTTGTACTTTTCTTACTCTTGAGTTACTATTTCAAAAACTGAAACCAAAGGGAGAACATGAGTGTGAACTGCTGAGAAAAATGCCTTCGAAATTCCATCCGTCTTGGTATTTGTTATCTTCAACTGGAGCGCATGTATAATTTTTTCCTTAAATGATTATAGAGGACAAGGGATGAATTCCTCATAAGAAAATTATTTCATTAGATTGATCTAGTACATCTACCTGTAGCAAAGTGATTCCACCACAGATGATTTAGCAGTGTTTCAGTTCAAACTACTGCCAGAATGAAAAATGTGTTGAATTAATACTGTTCGTGTACAGAACAGGGTCAGGCAGAGATATAGGGAACTGTCCATAAAACTAAGTGCTATTTTATATGATCCCCAGCTACTGACACAAAGCTGTTTGATTCCTCACTGTGTTCTCCCTTTATTCCTCCCCTCTTTGTTTAACCTTTGTGCCATGGACACAATTTTCCTCCTTGTGCTGCTTTCTGCATATCCAATTCAGAGCTATCCAGGCCATGCTCAACCTTGACAGATTGTACAGTCTTTAGTGGTTAATCTCTTGTGTATAATAATCAATTCACTTTTGGAACTTGACTGGGCTCACTAGGTGGGCTCAGAAGTCCCACATGACATAGGAAGCATGGGGACAGTCTCCCTGTCAGTGTCTTGGCCACTGCAAATCGTCTTGGATCTACCAATAAAGACTAGTTTGAAGGAGGAGGAAAAGAGCAATACCTCACTGAAAGAGTATTCCCTAAACTCATAGAATCATTTATTTTGCAAAAAGCCTCCAAGATCATCAAGTCCAGCCTTTGACTAATCATCACCATGGAAAAGTGAACCTGGCACTAAGTGCCAGATCTAGTCATTTCTTGAATACTTCCAGGGATGGTGACTCCTCCATCTCCATGGGTAGTCCATTCCAGTCTGTTCCAGTCCTTCTGCTTTTGCACTGAGCAGGCTGGATAGCTCTTCCGTGGGAAACATACATTCCCATCTGTAGTATAGTTATGAGGGATCCCTGCTTCTGCTAGAAGTATGCTATAGGATCCAAATTAGTAACACCCATACCCTGCTCTGGCCATTTTAAAAGGTCAGGTTATTTATAAGCCTGGTGAGGCAAATAGCCCTACATACTCCCCTGACCCGTGTCAAAACGGAAAGCTGAGTACATCAGGGGAAGCAGATGCCTGTGCTCCTCAAGAATAAGGTGTCTGACATACACAGAGACCCTAATCCTCAAGCAATCAATTTTACTCTTTTAGACTATGGCTTGTACCACACAGGCTATAGGATGGAGCCAGGGAGAGCTCGGTGGATTGCAGGAATGTCGCATGTTCATAAAAGCTGACAACTCCCCCTTGAATATGAAGCATGTGTTTCTCACATTTAGGAGAGAAAAGAAGGAGAGGCTCCCTGCGCAGAGAAAGGGGAGCTAAGCCTTCATCTCATTCTGGCCCTTCAAAAGGTCAGTGCAGAAAGTGTTGTAACACAAAGTGATTTTAACCTGACTCTGCTAATGTGACATTTGGAGCATGGCGGTGGCAGTCTGATGTGACAGCAGGAGAATGTTGCGTTTGTGCTGTGTTAGTAAATGGCAGACGGCCTGATAAAAATGAGAGACTTATTCACGTATTTAGTCTGTGCTTCCCCTCTCCAGAGGAAAAGACTTTGAAAAGTCCCTGAAGTGTGAATCCCAAAGGTCAACAAATGCACAAAGGGCTTGTTGAATTCAGAGAAGAGAACAGAATTTTTAAAAAACCATTTGTGAATTTTCACACCCAGAAAATGTTAAGTTGGGTTTAAGGCTGCAGTTGTATACAGAAGCTATAAATCATCAAAAGCTTTTTAACTGCTCATATCCAGGTTTGATAAATTCAGCTGACAACCTAGGTGATAACCTGTAGCCAAACGCTAGATTATTGCCTGTGTGTTATTGGTTCATTTTTCAGCACTTTAGGACTATTTTAATCCCTGAAAGACTCAGGTAGCTTTAGTTCATCTGATTTACTGTGCTAGATAAAATCAGTGGTGCACATAACTCCAACTGTGGGCTGACTCTGGAGCAAGTGGGTTTACAGAAGCATTAGTTCTGGAAAAGACTGTGGGTTCACAAGCCATAAATATGTAGATAGGTGTCCTTTGGATATAGAACACCCAACTGATGCCATGGACCTTCGCGTAAGTTAAATATTTCATCCATCCTCTGGGCTTGAGCTGGACTTGTGCTTCCGTTTCCCTTATTAATACGTTTTTCAATTATCTTTTTGTAATGAAAGTTCAAATTATTTTTTTTAGCCCTCTATCATCTATCTATTTATATGGAAGAGGCTGACTAAAAGAAAGGAATACAAAAGAAAAAATGTTAGGGAAAAAGACAACTGAATTACAAATCTCAATTTCTAAGTCACTCAGGCATTTTGAAAATGCTACCCAAAGTGGATTTTCCCTAAGATTAGCTCAGTTGGTCAGAGCATGGTGCTAGTAATGCCAAGGACATGAGTTCTGTCCCCATATGGGCCATTCACTTAAGAGCTGGACTCGATGATCCATGTGGGTCCCTTCCAACTCAGAATATCCTGTGATTCTGTGAAGCTAGCTGGCAGCCAAGTCAACCTAGACATGCCCCATCCCAAATGGAGCAAAGCTGAAACCTAACTTTTGTAAAATGTAGTAGCCAGATAAATGCATCTCCTTTGGTTTCAGAACTGAAGAGTTGAGCTTGTAAGCATTTTTTCAAGCTTTTCCTTCCTTAGACTTTTGTTTTGATTGACAAAGGACATCTGGCCAGAATAATGATAGTGTTTTCTTGCTCTTTCACCCTATAAGAGAACTAGAATAACAGTCTAGGTAGGAGCATTGCAAAGTTCCCCAGCTTGGCCTTGTGAAATTTAATGTTGAGATTTACTTAGCATGAGATCCTAAAAGGAATAAAAGTTTATCTTAAATGATCTGTCAGGTTCAATTTATTTGCAGTAATTGGCCTGGAGCTCTTCCATTTAGCAAAACCTTGGCTGCTCTTGCATGGGCAGAGTGCTTGGAAGAAAAGGCTCTTTTTGCTGCCTAATGATGCACCCATGCAAAGCAGTCCAACTAGCATTCCTGGCAGGGCTTCCTATCCCACAGGGCCATGGACACATGTACTGGAAGAGTAGCTTTGGGCCTTCACAATCTGCATACATACCTCCTGGTGCTGGGCAACAGATCCTACAGAAATGTGTACTGCCTCGTTCATGACAGACTTGAGGAATTCAAGACATTACTGGACCTGGCACTTAGTGCTGTGGTCAAATTGACAAGGTGGAGATCAGTCAAAGGTTTGACTCCATGATCTTGGAGATCTTTTCCAACCTAAATGATTCTGTGATTCTGTCATTACGAGCAGCCTCCTTGCCTCAAACAGCACAGCCATGGCCGGACATGGGTAATGGGGGCAAGGTGCACTCAAGCCTTTGGGCTGATGCCAACTGTGGGCTCTTGACACGCATTAAAATCATGCATGTTGAAACCCCAGATTTAGCAGTGCTTCTCCTGAACTTCAGATAACAAGCTGCAGATGCAAAGGATGGGGAGAAGAGATGATTTCTAGGCCTTAGCAGCACCTGTTTCTTTGTGCTTTCACCAGCTCACTAACGTATAGACTAAAAGAACAGGTGTAAAAGTGGCTCATCAGTATTCTTCATTGCAATATAATTAATTGATCTCATGACTGTCTGTAATTTACACTCATTCAAGAGGCATTCATTCCAGGTGCCATTCATATTCTCATCATTTTGGATAAATTTAGGATGAAATATTATGCTTTATTTAAGACTACATATATTCCTCTTAGCTTTCCTTTCATCTTGGCATTGCAACTATTATTAAAAACAAACAAAAAGTGGGGAGACAGGAGTAAGGGAGTGAAATGTTACATTTGCATGGCATAAACCAAGTACTCAAAAGTCAGCAATTAGAGGATCATAGGTGAAAGCTCACCAATAGTTTTTCCCTCCATTCTAAAGTATAAAATTACTGGTGTTGAAAATCTCTAGCAATGAAAAAGTTACAAGCAGCTGAGGCAAACTCATTCAAGGTCCAGATAAGGAAACTGGAATAGCCTGTGCTGACAGACCTGATTTTAACTGGGTGAGAGATTAGGTCATAGAGTGGCTTTTAGTCACTTTGCATTAAGAAAGTGAAATTCTGTCCCTGCTTTACATTGCTCAGGATGAAGATGGAAACATAGAGTTGAAATATTTCATAATGTTAGTCTAATTCAGTCAAATTGTTTGCCACTTAGCATTCCAAATAGTTTCTTCACTAAAACAGAAATGGTTAGGCTGCCCAAGATGCACAGAAAGGAAATACAGTCTTCAGGATTCTCTGAATTTTCCCTTTGTCAATCTTTTTTTATTAATCTTTGTTGGTATCCTCCCAGAGCAGAGAACTGTTAAAAAACTAGACCTTGAAAACTAGGTTAATTCTTCCTGTGGTAAAAATGCTAGGAATTTTACAACTGGTTAAATTTTGTATAAAAAAAATAGTGATGTGCATATACTGTTATCTCAGATTCAACATAAGCATCATATAACGTCCTCTGTCACCACCATGTGTGTATTTTCCACACTTTGTAGAGGGCCAGTAGCAATCAGTCCCTGGAATAGTGGTAAACTCCTTTGTGCTTTGACTAGAATATCCTCCTGTGTATTCCCTCTTCTCAGACGGTATGAGTTTTCTGGGAATTGTCCTCGTCTGAGATTTGTGAATTGCTGTTCAAGAAATTGCCACAGATTTCCCAACCTAAAAGATGTGGGTGCCCCGTAAAGGTCTGAAGCAGGAGGAAAGCCTCCTGGCTTGTACACATGATAGGTTTCCATACCTATACTGCAATTTAGCAGCCATTCTCAATGACGAGATTTTTGCCTGTGGTCCATAATTACAAGGGTAGAGAAGGACTTAAGGGAATATTTAGATTACATGTTGGCCAAACCATCAAGTAACTCTATGTAATGGCCAAGTAGTAGAAGAAGCTGCCGGGAAAGTTATGCCATTCACATTTTATTTTTCAAAACCAGCTAGCTAGATGATGGTGGATAATTAATCCCGATGGTGTGACCAAGGACAAACAAAATTGAGCAATACTTGCTTCTCTTTTTCATCTGGAATGGTTCTATAAATTGTGTTGTTACATAAAAATCAATAGCTGATCTGTTAGATGGATAAAACCCAATCCACAGATAAAATATAAATGAAGCTGCAACACACTGAATTGGGTCAAATTACGTTGGAAATGGGTCAAGCCTTTAGGAATCCTTCCCTACTGTTGATTATAATGAGTGCGCAAGGTTTTAAAACCAGCTTACAGGTTTTAATCAGCAATAGCTTATGGTATGATGAATTACTGCTGTGTATGTGCTGTAATTAAGCAGTGCTTTATGAAGACAGTGTAGTTGTACTGTTGTAAACTCTGAGCCTGATACAGCAAAGTTCTGAATCCATCTTGAAATGTTAAATTGATTGGGCATTCAGGACTTTCAGCATCTCACACAGTCAAACCTGTAATGTAACAGACAATGCAAGACACCCCGTTTTGCACATGGATTAAATATTCATCTATGACTGCAGCAGCTTTTAAATTTTTAAGGTGTTGATCCACAGCTTACTTTGATCTTACAGTATATAATCTGAACCAATGTTAATATTAAGTACCCAAATATAGAAATTATGTTCTTGAGGCACAGGAAATACAAAACTTTATTTCCTTCAAGAAAGAAGTTATTCCAGGCATGTGACAGTCTGTTGCAATGCCTTCCCCAAGAAATACAAATGAAAAAGGTGTACATAGAGTTTTGTTCTTGCTAAAGTGTCTATGCAGTTAATCATGTGTCATTTTGGATGTAGTTTTTTGGAGTTTTTTTTAGTTTTGGTTTTGACACATGTACAAATTGACTGTGCTTGCCAGGTGAAAATGAACTTCCAAATTTGAATAATATATTTGTTTTATTTGATAACTGAATATTATGGATTTAATTGAAAACTATTTTAGTTACTTTACCAATTAAATGGAAAGAATGTAGATCCTCAAGCTGTTCCTCAGATATTTGCTTGATCTTTAACTTCCTGCATTCCCATATTTACACCAGCATTTGTCTGCTCTGGACTTAGACTAAAATGCGGCACATCTAAGCCACATCTAAGCCCTAGTACCTCAGAACAAATTGTTTTCTTTCAAGATGCAACGTTGCTCAGGATGTCCCCATATGTAGCAGACAGACCACCCACACAAAAAGTGCATAATTCAGATGTAGCTCCATCCTCTGCTTGATGTGGAGCAGGAATTTGCATCAAAACCTCCTTTATTCTGAAGTTACTGAACTGCTCCTGAGATGTATCTGGGGTGAATTTCTGAGTCTTTCATGCTTATTCTTTTTTGCAGTGTATAAATAACTAAATAACTGCAAAGAAAGAGCAAAATGACAGTCCAGGAGCTGGGAAATTTATCTAAACTGGGGAGAGCTGAGTTTGGATCCCTCATCCAGATTTTTCTGAGAGGGAACTTAAGCCCTTATTTAATGTATCTCAGAGGAATATTCCTGTGACTGACCTAGGAGGCTAAGTGGGGTTAGCAGAAATTCCTCTTTCTTGTCACAAAAAAGTATTGGGTCAGATGTAGGATATATTTGCACTGTTAATTATGCCCATATTTGTTTTTGACCTTGGTGCCTAGGTCATTGAATCTCCTAGCCAACACAAGTGGAAACAGAAATGGAAATTCTTTAACTTATATTTGAACAGTTATAGACCTTTGAATTACTTTATTAACAGGAAAAGGTAAACAATGAGCTTAAACTAGTTAAATGGTAGGAAATTTCAAGAAAAATCTTAAGCCCAAATATATCAGTGGAACAGGAGTCATCTTTGGCTGAGCTCAGTTTTTGTTGTCTGTGTGCTTCTCTCTATTTGTACAGGTGTAAGTGACAGCAGGATTATTTTTTGTAAACAGGTATTGGGTTTTTTTTAGTGGCCTTTTTGAAAACCTTCCTTCTGAACATTTGTCCTTCAACTCTGTTCAAAGCTGTGCTACTACGTGCAATAAATCATTGTGCAAGAAGGGAATAATTTATTAGTTCTGTTTTTGTTTTCCTTCACCTTTCTTTTGTAAGGTGATCATCTCAGGATATGAAATCTGTGTCATGTGTGATATCCAAGAAAATTCTAACAACTTACCCAGATATTTGCATCTGGGCAAGTTGCCTTGAACCACCTTAAAGAAAGATGCAGGCAATTCCAGAATGAAACTAAATCTTATCCTTTGGTTATGTGCCTATGGGAAACCAAGCAAATCATGCTCTATAAGAAGTGCCTGTTTTCCTCAACTTCTTAGCAGGGCCCCTGGACAAGGTAGCTGTGACATAGAAGTCTATACCATACCCATCGCAGTTTGAACAGAGGAATCCCACCAAATCATCCTCTAACTAATAAATAGTGTAGTGGCTATAAAAGGCAGGAATTAACGACAGCAATAATAATAAGTTAAATCAAGCACTACCCAGCTGCCTCTCCTGTGGGTTTAAAATCTTCAGTCATTTCCCATATAATAAAGTTTAAATAACCAAGTTCAGACACTTGTTGTTTACTGGCTTTAGATCTCACAAAAGTAATTTGGTGCTGCTGAAGAATAAATCAAAAATTAAATCTGTAAAGATGAGAATCCTTGCTGAGAAAGCTGAGAAAGCCCAAACTGTATTTTTTAGTAATGCAAAGTAAGATTAAATTCATTTCAGATTCCTCCCCAGCACAATAGTTTGGACAACACAGGAAATCTGAAGACTCAAATCTGAAGTTCCTCAGTTCCTAGAATTGGTAGGTATATCACCCTGAATGACTTATTGTAGTAGGACATGGGAAAAAAGGAGACTTTACCATCCTAACTTATGCTGTCTCGGTGCATAAAGTTTTCTTGTACATGCCAGTCATGGTGAATGCCCAACAGTACACCATCCAGAAACCAGGAAGCTTTCAGTGAGGTTGTCAACACCAGGCTCTGTTGCACTTCTTACCCTCTGCATGGTGAACTGTGAACAGAAATATTCATCCACATTTTTCACCCATTAGGCTGACTTTAAGGCTGGTTGGGAATAACAATTTGCTTTTAAAAATTGAGCAAATTAGTTTTGTTAATAGATAAAGGTCTGATAATTTGTGTGTTTATGATGCCAAAGCTCAGATGGCTGAACCAAGGTGGCTGAGTTGGTGACCCAACAGCCTGTGAAAAGGTGCTTTTTTGTGTGTGGTGCCTTATGTCTTCAGCAGAAAGCTGCCATGAGCCGTCTCGTGGGATGTGTCACCTCAGGCTGATGGGTTCAGTTTTGGAGTGAATTTTAGAAGCACAGAAATGGTTAGTGTCGTACCTGGGTTTTGGAGACTTTGTGGGCCCCCTGAGGCACCTTGCTAATTGCTTGTTGTCTTAGATTTGGAGGAGGGCTGTGGCTGACTGTGTCCCCTTGTGCCTGTTCAGAGCAGCAAGCCAGTTCGGTATCTCGTCTCCTCAGCACAGATTCCTGTGTCTCTCCCTCTCACCAAATTTGTTACCGACACAGAATATTTTGGCAATCACAGATCTACAGAAGCAGACCAACCAATCAAACAAATAAAAAAAAAACCAAACCCAAACCAAATGCTGTGTTTGGTTATAAGTATATAATTTTAAATGTTTCTTCTAAAAAATTTATTAACATTTACATGAATTTTCCTGTATGTAGTAATCCTGTTTAACATCTGGGAAAGAGATTAAATATTTCAAAAGTTATATTTTGCATTTGTTGGTTTTGCTTGACAATCGAATGAAGTTGCAAGATAAATTTACTCATAGTAAGAAAAAATCATTTATGCAGTATTGAAACCTGTAAATTGATTTCATTAATTCATTATTTGTTTCCACCAAAAATTAAATACTGACAAAAATCATCATTTAATTTGGGGACAGTCCTTCTAAAACTGGCTTTAAAACTTTCTTTTATTTATGATTGCTATAAAAGCTATAGTAATATAATTTTAGAAAAATATCATTTTATCTGGGATGCTCTTACAAAAATTTGTTGTGATAATTCTGTTCAACTTTATTTTCAAGGGGCCTGTTTTCGTTCTGATGTAGAACTAAATTAGTCATACACAGATTCCTCTAAGAAAATGTCTCATGAAAGAAGCAGAGAAATTCAGGTGGTTTTTCACCACTTCAAATTATGTGTATAGTGCTTTCTTGATTGTTAAATTACACTCTAGGCTAGGTCAAGGTATAGAATAATTTTTATTTTCAAGTGGATGGGAATTAGATGATTTAGAAGCATAGTACTGGGTATCAGAGAGCAGGTAATTTTATGTTTAAGCTCAATGAAAGGTTTGTATGGGGTGTAAAGGAGGCTTTTATTAAGAAAATGGGAGCAAGAAATTGGACCTCTTCAAAACAGATTTACCCAGTTTCTCTTGCTAAAATCAGTGAGTGGGTTTTCACAAAACCAGTGTCAGCTATTGAGGGAGACAGACAATGCACAAGCTAGATCATGATAGATTTAGCTTTTGTTTTCAATTGACTGCAATTATCTTTCATCCACAGAGGTTTTACAGCATGTCCTGTAAAAATCTCCTAAGATATGAAAAGCCCCACTGAAGGAAATAAAAACAGTACATCTGAGAACATCATGCCCCGAGTTAAAAAAAAAAAAGATTTTATACATTATCAAAAATTATATTTTCTGTTTGTTCATTACGTCATTTTCATATGCAAAATCAGGAAACTCAGAAGGACAGTTTTATAAACAAAAGTCTCAAGCCACGTAGTTATTGCTGTTCTGTTGGTGAATCACTACTTTTGAACTGGACCTAGCTAAATGATACCTGTAACTCTCTCTTTGGACCTCTTCTGGAAAACTTCAAAATGGTCGAGAATGCCCCAAATACTTTTTTTGTTTTGAGAAACTAGACAGATTTGAGATTAAGGACTTAATGATAGGTCAAAAGGCCTGTACGTGCTATTTCTTTTGGAGGTATGCAAGTATTGAGGATATACATGGTTGTCTCTCAGGGCTCTGGTCTCTCCAGGGTTACATGCTAGAACTTTTGGCAATGGAGCATGGGGAGGCTGTGTCTGTGTCCTCCCATCATTTCTCTGTGCCTCCCACCACCTTTGCTACTGTTCACCAGGCTCAGCATGGTTGCCTGACCTGACCACCGAGCTGTGTGTGTCCTACAGCTGTACCTGTGTCAGGCTGCTTTTTGGTCTCTCTTGTCAGTCCTCTTGGTCTTGCAAAGCATTTCTGGCATGTTGAAGACGGTAGGGTGGGGCATGTTTCAAAGCTGTGAAAGGACTGAGTATTTTCAGAGTAGGAGCATGAATAGGAAAGGACTGTGTCATTAATGGCCAGTCCAGAAGAGTCCATGAAGTTTTCATGGTAGCTCCACTGTCCCTCCCACATACACACACAAGACATACCAGAAAACCCATGACGTGCTACCCTTGAATAAAACAGCAGCTTCAAAATCTGCCAGAATGCCTGGGGGCATTCTGCACAGGGATGAAACACCCCAAGTGATCCAGCAGGTTGACATGGTCTCAATACCAGTTGCAGAAGTGAGAATTGCTTTCCCTATGAATTGTAACAAACCTATTCTTTACAGCTCAGGGTTGAAAAGCATCTGCAGAAACAGTCCATGAATAGGATACATGAGTTATAGAATATTTTTCATTTAACTAAGAAACTTCCATTTCTAGGAATATATCCACTGGTGCGTGCCAGAAATAATTCAGCAGAGCAAAGGCAAAGCAAGTTGGTGCTGCACATGGAAAACAGAGGTGCTGCCAAAGAGCAGTGCTCTCCCCATCAATGGTGTGATTGAGAAGGAGCCAGCAACTCCTCCTGCAGCTAGGCCAGTGCAGAGGAAGATGCAACACAAGCATTGTTCTGTTCAGCAGCTGTGTTTTCCCCCATGTTCACTCGTGGTACTGCTGCAATGAGGAGTAACATGATCTAGTTAAGTGAAAAAGTGATTTGAGCAGGGTGGGCTTAAACCCAAGGCAAACCTTAGCAAGAGCTCTGCAATATGTGCCATAAATCCTGGCCCCTCTGTTGTGTCTTCTTTCTCCTGCTACTGGTACCAGGACTGTGGCCAGGACATCTCTGTTCCTCCTAGAAAGTCAGGTGGTAAGACCATTGAGGTGAGGAGGGTATCAGGAATAAGGAAAAGACTGTAGCTGGAGTTTGAGGGTTCCGGATTTCCAAATATGCAAGTGAAGAGCCAGGGACTGGTCTCACACAAGAAGTGTAATTTCTCTAGGTTGCGTTTCACGTGTTTGTAGCTGCTGCCTGCTCATGAGTTTTGACCTTTATTGTCTTACATTGTTCTTGTTTAAATCACAGTTACTTAAATCTAGAAACAAGAAATTTGTGCTAGATTTTTCTGTACCTACCCAAAACACAGGGAAGCAAGACAACATTTTTACATCTTTTACTGAAAAAGCAGTAAGAGCACTTGACTTGTATTGATGGGTCCCATGAATCTATACATGCTATTGCAGAAGAAGGAATTGTTTATACAATGGCGAAGAGACAAAACTTGTGCCTAAGTTTAAGTACTTTTTTAATACAGTTTTGTGCTGAGTTTCTTAGAATTTGAGTAGCTAAAGATTTATGGTTAAGTATGTATCTCTAACTATATAAAATACTTAATGTAGATTATCATTCTGTTCCAGTCTTTTTTTTTTTTTCTTCTGGAAACATTCTATGACTTAAATTTCCATCAAATGCTCTAAATATCAAGGGATTGGTAGCAGTTACTCAGATGCATACACACTGAGATATGTACTCACTCACTTCAGGTAAGATTTAAAACCCCTTCTCACAGTTTAATCACAGTGGTCTTGACTTTTAGACTCGTCAGAAACAGAGTTAATGGGACAACTGACTTTTGTACATAGCTTATACTAATACTTTGCTATCAGTTTCAGGGAAAAGCTTTTTAAAATATTTTTAAAGTGTTTTCAGCATTACCTGCTTCCAAATTTCTGCTTACTCTCATACTCCAAAAAAGCCTCAGCTTTCTTTACTTATCACACACCTAAAATTTTAACATTGTCTCAGGCAAAAAGAAAAAAATTATGTTAGAACAGTTAGATACATATCCCTCTCACTTAAAGCCCTGCAATTTTTTGAGTTTTGATCTGTAATGAAAAATCAATTATATTATACAGCGATTTTCCAGAATTTCATGCATCTTATGGAGGTTATTTAATCTAGTATTTAATGCCCAAGCAATTAACAAAATTTCTATCATTCTTCAGGCTCATACTGCAACAGTCATATACAAGAAAAAAATGCATACTTCTGCTTTTCTAGTTTTAATCAGCTTTTCAAGGATCTTTGCCTTATATTATATTTCACTCCTACAGGCATAAATCCTGTCCTAACAAAACAGTGTTGCTGTATGCTATCAATTTTCTGGGCAGAATAGATTCTCTTAAACTAGGAGTGTCTTGTCAAACTGTTTTCTCTAAGTACCTAAAATATCAGTTTTAATTCTGGAAACCCTTAGAGAAGTGTATTTAATGCTATGCACAAATACAGCGCTCTGCTTATGCGTAAACGCTTGTGTGCTCTGGCTGTGCTTTGCCACGCAACTTTATTCCAGAGCTGTCAGGTGTATTATATAACTGCTCTGTATTAGTTATTAAATCCTTCATTATTTAGAGTAATTATAATTTAATGGCTGTAGCCTTCCATGGGAGGCTTTTTCTCTTAGTCTTAGTCTGCTTCCTGTAGCTATTCAAACTCCAGATGAAGGAATAAAAGGAAAAATAAATCAGAATTTAAAATGAAACAGCACAACAACGATGTACACCATATTTTAGGAAAACTTTTGAAGCAATCACTAAAGATAAAATCAATGGGTTTTACTTTAAAACTTTTCTTTGTATCTTAGTCAGTCTTCTACACCAATTTCTTTGCTCTCACTGAAACACATTGCTAGTAATTAGTGCCAAAAGGAAATCACCATTGGACCTTTTTCATCCTTTTTTTTTTTTCCAGTGGATTAGTACAAAGAGATTACTCAAAACAGTTTAAAGCTAGTGGAGGTTTGCTGAAGCAGCAGGAAAAAGGAGTTATTTATCTGGAACTTTAACCAGTTCCAGTTGGAGTGTGTTTCTTTTCTCTTGAATACAGGATCAGCTTACAGGTAAAAGAACTCAAATCTGACCAAACCAAAATAGTTTTCTTAATGAGTTTTCTTTTGCAAAGATTATTAATTTTGGGTTTGTTTTTCTTTTACTTTGTAAGTTTTAACATCATTAAATTTTAAAATTAAAAATAATGAAATAACAGTGATGATAAATTTTGAAATTCAAGACTAGATTTCATCCTACTAAAATGTACTGGTAGCATCTGGAGGAAGTCGAACAACTCCATCAGCATGAAAAGCCTGGACCAGGGTGGGCTGAATTCTGAATTGGCCATCATCTTGTGCTTTGGTCTCATCATGACGTACAATTCACATATATCTACATTTCAAAAAAAAAGGCATCAAATGGAAATTTATAGAGTGAGAAATATCCTTGTAGGGGTCTTTTGGGCTGGGCTGCTACACGAAACATCTCAAATGCTGGTGTTTGAAACCCCACCACTTCTTTTGTAGACAGCAGCCCCTTGTGAGGGGTTCCATCTCCTGGATCTGTCTCTTAAAGCCTGTGAGAACTGAGTGGGGCATGGTCATTTTCCCTTCTCTTCCAGTGCTTGAGGTCATGGGGCTTCACAGCCTCACCACGTGCACCTCTCAGACAGTGCCCCAGGCTCTGGGTGTCTCCCACATGTGTTTACAACCTCACAGCATCCCTCTGCTTGGTGAATAATCCAAACTTTCCAAACTTCTCAGGTGGCCTCGTGGGGGTCAAAAAGACACACAAGAAACATAGATTTTCAAGAGGAATTTCCCAGCAGCCAGTACTACTTGTAAAATGCATCTCTGCCCACAGCAGGGGGATTGGAACTAGATGATCTTTAAGGACCCTTCCTATGATTCTAGAACACTGAAATTTGCAGTCAGGCACACACTTTTCTCACTCTAAGCATCATGCAGTTCTTGGGTTAGACGGGCACCCCTGTGTTGTGCAACACTTCTCGTTCTCTCACTCCCTAGTGTGCAGTCCCTAATTGTAGCAGGGAGAAGCCCGTTCCTGATGGGAGCAGAGTATACCTCCCTGAGGACAGGGAAATCCAATCTGTGATCCCCTGTGACTATGCATGGGGAGCTGATTGTCAGGGGAAGGCTAGAGCTAGAAAGTCTCCGAGTCTCTGGCTTTAGATGGCTCTTTGAGTAACAGCTCTCTTGTTCATCTAAGCAGCAGAACCCAAAACAGTGATCTAGGAGGGTATCACTACTTGGGGGCCTTTGTAGTCTCCCCTGTATCTCAGTAAGGGTTTGCTTGCAGTCGCAGGGTACAGCACAAGTGGGCTTTTTGTTGCTCTAAAGTTTTTCCTGAATTATTCCCCTACACTTCCTGAATAAAGTATTTGGAATGAACCAGCCTGGATGACTCAAAACTGCATTTCTCGTACAGGAAAAAACTTTGGCAGCTACTGTAAAAACCATAAGACAGGAAAGAGCATAGAGCTTGCAGCATTGTATGAATGTGTTCAGCATTCACTCAACTCTCTAATTTTGTATCTTAGGATGAGGCCAGTGGGAATTCTGCCTTTGGGTTTGACCCTGAATCATGAAGAATGCTCTTCATGAGCTACAGTGTTTTCACAGGCCACCTGGTGTAATGGCAGGAGTGGTTATTCAAGGACATAATGAGTAGTTCAGACCTAGCGCACGTAATATGCACAGCAGCTGCTGCTCTCCTCCCGTTTCAGGCTTGGTAACTGTGAAACTACAACCTTTAAATAACACCCTCTTAACTCTGTAAGAGTTTAAGGATGCAGTACGTAAGGAAGAAGCCAGAGCATCTCGGTTTAGGGCCTCTCATCTGGAGCAGAGCAGGCACCGCCAGCTGGGAGGCTGCTCAGCGTGTGCTGAGCCTTCCTCTGCCAGGGGAGGGAGAACACAGGCCTGACAGAAGGTTAGGGAAGGCCCTAATCATATAACCATAGGTATGCATCCAAACGTGCCACAATGGAGTTCATGTTTTTTCCCTGCATGGCGTGAGACCACCAGAAAGCAGGCATGCCTTGCTAAGTGGAGGGAAGACAGCCTTGCTGGGAGGTGTGATTGCTGGCATGATCCTTTGGTCAAGCACACATCTTCTGTGCTGGGAGCCATCCTTATTTCTGTCATGTTGTGCACTTAAGCTTGGTTATCATTTAAATTAGTAAGGGCCAACCAGCCCTTAAAAGGAGAGCTGCATCGTGCAGCTCATCCTGTGCATCTGACTGGCCACCGAAAACACGGTGGCAGGGACTTAGCAGCCGTGTGCAGGTCAGCTGAAGCTGTCCACAGGCCAGGGTTACTGTCAGACTGCTGTGCTGTGCATCACCCCACTGACAAGAAAAGCCTCTCTGGGAGAAGGTAACCACGTCAGGCTTTCTAAGCAACCGATGTGGGTTTTTTAATTTGCTTTGTCTACTGCAAAAAATACTTGATATTCCACATTGAATTTAGAATTTCAGTTACATAAGTATTGGGCTTAGGTAGTTGTAACAAAACATTTCTTTTAGGCAGGCACAAGAAAATCAAATGAAATATTAGAATACTAAGCATACCAAAGGAGGAAAAGATCACCTTGATCTTCTCTTTCATTTAATCAGAGTGTGTAGCTGGGCTGAAGTCAGGGTCATCCAGGTCCCTGGGGACCGTCTTTCCTGTCAGGATATCCTCTATCACATCATCTGTCATGTTTGTATGGAAAGCTTAAATGCTGAGCTAGCAGATGGAAACTGGGATTAGGCATTTTTCAGCTGCATGTGTACTTTACCCTGGTAAGTCAGAAAAGACTGACAGCAGTGCTATTCCCAGCTTTTTCTTCCCTAAATGGCACTGATTGGCAGATTTGACTTAAGTCCATGAGTAACTTTTGGCTTAACTAGAAAAAAAAATCTGATAATTTGGCAATGATTCAAAACTTTCTTTTGCCAGACTCTCCTGAGAGTGCACACTGTGCCTGCTCAGACTGAGTTTGCAGGACACCAGGGATATAATAATTGCATTTATTCCTCTTGGATAAAAGATGTGGATACACTAATGCTCTGTCATCTTGGGTTTCTTCGGAAACACCATAGATTTTTGAAATGGGTACACTGCAGTCCTGTGGTTCGCTGTCCCTTACCTTTGAATGAGATCAGTGTCATGGTGTATCTGGGATTGTGCCTCACAGTCTCTGACATTTCAGTGCTCTGAAACCAAGTTCAGAAGGCAAGAGAACGTGGCCACCACCTCTCTCGCTGGCACCTCCACCCCCTGCACGGTCCTGCCTTCAGTTGTCCCTCTCCCGGAGAGACTCTGACAGATGGAGCTGCTGCTGGGCCCTGGGCTGCTGCCAGGGGGATTCTCTGCAGATCAGTGGCATCCATGTCCAAACCTGTCACTGCCTGGATGGCCTTTCCAACCTCGGAAGCTCCTGGGAGTCCTCCTGGGAAGTCAGCCCAAGCCTGCACAGGCTGATTCCCTCACACACCCACTGTAGAATATGGACAAGTGTATGACATAACAAGTAATGAAGTTATCATTTAGTAATTGAGAAAATATCCTCTCATGATTGCTGCCTGTAGTTTAACATGTACAATGTTATTTCCCACTGTAAATTCTGAGTTGAGAAAAGCCTGCTGGGCTTGGACTCTGCCAGGAAGAGGTGACTCCAAGTGATAAATGGTATAAACATCGATATTTGTACACCACGCTACATTTAGATACTAATATTAAAGAACACATGTATAATTACACCGTTCAACTTTAAAGAATAATTTATTTTGGCAAATAAACTCCCCGAATGATGAGGATTTGCATTCTCTGAAAAGTTGATCAAATCATAAAAGGCAATGAACAGTAGAACAGAAGAATCCTTGGCTGGACTGAGATGTTGCCATTATTGCATGTATCCTAGAATATAATCATACCATACCCACTTAAATATATATTTTTATCTTTTAACTTCCTTAACAGAGTTGATTCAAATTACTGACATACATTTCAGTTTGGTCTCAGTCAAGATTTTATGCTACAATTATTAAATCCAAAAAAAGTGTGATTTCACGTACATCCTCATTTCAAACTATCAAGGATTTTATTAAGCATCCTAAGAAATAGGAACTTCTATTCAGAAGAGCTAATGTAAGCTCTGCTCACTTGCTTCATCACAACCATTGTTATGTTTCATGGATGATCTGCCTTCATTTCTTCATATTTGTTTATACCTTTCTCAGTTTCCTGAATGAAAGCTATAATGATGGTGTTAACAACTCACATTTTAAGAAATAATTGTTTTAAACACAGTCTTTATTTTTTATTTGATCATATAGCTCTTTGATACATAATATATAAATACCTAATATATTTAGGTGTTAAATCCATATGAACTATATTAATAAATTTCTGTGTAGAGCTACAAGTCAGTTTAACAAACCAAATAAGAGACAGAAGTATAACAAGGAAGGTGAAAACAAAGCTTTAAAGGATCAGTAAAAATAATTTTTGTGAGCTCGTAAAAATGCAAATTCTTGAAATTTTTATTGAAAAATCTTCTTGGGCTACAAAATTAATAGATTCTTTTATGAGTTCAGGTTACTTAATGATACTTTATGTGCTACTTGCTTACTTGTTTGCTGTGCCCTTTTGGCTAAATACCATTATGAACATAGTGAAACACACCCAGAGTTAATACTCCTGAGCTTTTATCCTGACTCTAAGGATACCCTGTTTGGCCTTTGTCTGGTTTGACCTTTCTGCCTGTTTTGCTTTATGGATGACTGAAAGATTTACAGCCAGAGAACTGGCTATGAGGAGTAATTATCACTTGCTATATATACTGCTTTCATAACTCGAGATTTCCTATATGCTGTGTATATACGTTTCCAAAGCAGTGAAACCCAGGATTTCATAAATAAAACACATAAATAAAACTTTAAATGAAAGAAATAGCTATGCAGCACTTAAAGATGAAGGTAGTATTTCTTAGGGCAAAAAAATTTTAAAACTGTAATTACAAGGGTAAAAACTGTTGCAATTCAAATCCTTGCAAAGGTAACATATTTTTCTTCCTTAATTCTTTCTTTTCTGGCAGCTTCTGCTGAAGAATAATCTTCTATCTGACCTGACATTTTCTTCCTTATTTGAACTGCGATTCTTAATCTCAGCATTTTTGTCTTTAAACAAAGAAATGGTTGCCTGCAAGTGGATGAGATTCATGAAAAAGGTTTTGCTCATTCATTATTTATAAGCTTCTATTGTGATTTTCTTTTTTTTTAATTGGAAACTTTCAACTGGTGTTCGTTATTGCTGATATGTGATAAGGATAACTGAAAAGCTTCTCAGTCCTGTCTGACAAGGATATATTATGAAAGTTAAGATTGCATTAATTTGCTAAGACTTTCTACATGATCCACAACATGAAATGTTTCTGTATTTATTCTGAAGGAAATTAGCTTTCCTGACACTTAGTTTCATTCAGTATTGTAAAGGCATTTGAGACAGCATTTCCAGTCATGTGGTAGATCGCTATTTTGTGAAACAGCTTTCAAAACAATGAGAGAGGTAGAGCAGGTTAGCAGAGATTTTGCAGGCAATTTGCACAGGATTTATTTAAATATGGGAAGTGTTCTCAGGCTTGGCATCAGTTTGCAGTCTCCTGCTTAGGTTTTTCACTGCTTGTGTTTGGCCTGTCTTCTTTCCTGTGACTTGCTCTCTGAACTCTCTTGGCCACAGGATTGCTGTTGCTCAGTGCAGCACATAATCTCTTCAGGAGCCTTCCCAGGAGGCAATAGAGGGAATGAGAAAGAAGACCTAAGACCTGTCAGTGACAAATGATTGCTGGGTGACTGGCGGTGTAAGGTGTTAAAGAAAAGCATTCACTCTTTAAAAGGGAATGTGAGCAGAAGGTAAATTGGAGAGAGAGGAGCCTCAGGACACCATAATGTAATGTGTCAGAGCACCCTTCACCCTTTCTCTGGACTGAACCTCTCAACGAGTTGCCAATAGCTTGCTAATGGTGAGCTTTCAGACAGGTCAGATGTGCCTTTGAAAGTGTGAGTACTTGTGCAATGGCATGAATTTTGATTCATGTCTAGGAGATTGATTTGAAATTTGAGATTAAAATTTGTCATGGTTTAAAGCCAGTCAGCAGCCAAGCCCCATGCAGCCACTCAGTCACTCCTCCACCAGCAGGACTGGGGAGAGAATTGGCAGGATTAAAGCATAAAACTCAAGGGTTGAGATAAAGACAGTTTACTAAGAAAAGCACAAGCCGTGCACACAAGCAAAGCAAAACAAGCAATTCATTCACCACTTGCCAAGGGCAGGGAGGTGTTCAGTCATCCTCAGGAGAGCAGGGCTCCATCACATGTAACAGTGACTTGGGAAGAGACATGGTGACACTCCAAGCATACCTCTCTTCATCCTTCTTCCCCCACTTTATATACTGAGCATGATGCCGTGTGGTTTGGAATATCCCTTTGGTCAGTTGAGATCACCTGTCCCATCTGTGTCTCCTCCCAACCTCCCATGCACCTCCAGCCCCTCCCCAGTGTGGCAGCATGAAAAGCAGAAAAGGCCTTGGCTCTGTGCAAGCCCTGCTCAGCCATAACAAAATCATCTCAATACTGACAATCCCGTGCTCAGCACAAATCCAGAACACAGCCCTGTACTAGCCACTGTGAAGAAAATTACCTCTATCCCAGTTGAAACCACCAGAAAATCTTTCCAAATTTTAGAGCCATTCTCTTCCTAAGGATCTTCAGGTATTTCAGGTGTGTATGGACCATGCTTAGTTTCACTTCCAAAACTCTTCTGAGATCTGATGACTAAGTATTCCCTGTAGCTGCCAGTAGTCCTGTTGAGCTGCAATGCATGAATAAGGAATAATGCTCAGGAACTATATGGTTCTGTTTTAGGACATGGTTTAATAATACTGGTTCCTGAGACAGGCTGCTGAGTGCTGATTATGCAGCAAGATTTTCTAAAATGCTAAGCATCTAATCTTTCCCACTGAATCAGGATGGTTAAGCAAGAGGGACAGCTGGAAAACAGTGGGAGAAGGGATTGTTTAACTGATGTCATAGGAAAGTTTAAGTGATCATTTACTGTGTGGAGAAGCAGGAGAAGCTATATAAAAAAATTTTGAAAAGCTTTTCAAAGAGGAGTCCTGGAGAGAGCACCTTTTGCAGGCATGTTTTTTCAGAACAAACTAAGACCTAGGTATTTTGTATGCTTTCAGCTATATGTAATATTATATTTCTGCTGCTTCTAAATTGAGAATAGCCTGTGTCCTCTAGATGAGAAACCTCTGTGACCCTTAGTTATCTGGAGAATAGTCCATGGTAAGTTTATTAAATTTACTTTAAAATTTACTTTGTATTTGTTGGAAAGTGAATACTCATCACTTGCTCATATTTCACTTTGTAGTTTGCATGGAATTCTAAGTTTATAAAGAGCTGCAGTGACACAACAGTGCTCTTAGTAGTGTCAAGCTATGGTAAGCTGTTATGAGCTTTGAAATCCTTAATCTTCATTTGGACCCATGTGGTTTGGGCACTGCAGTGATGTTAGGGCAGACATGTAACTTGGCTTTATGGTAGCCTGGACCATGGTTTTTACATGGGTATATCCAACCGCACATATAGGAGTTCATGAATGTGGTCACATATCAATATACATATTTTTTAAACTTCGTAGGATACTGTGTTTTTTCAGAGTGCCCTTACTCTTTAAAGCATAAATTGTACTGCTGCTTATACTGGTGTAAACATTTTTATGTTGGCTTAACTGTAGCACCATGAGGGTTATTTCTACAACTGCAGTTAGACTGACATAATTGAGGGTGCTATTAGCTTTACATGTAGTGTCATTGAAAGCCAGACATAGAGGAAAATGAAGGAAATCCATCTGTCCCATCTCTTACACATTGCAAGTGCGTTTCTGTCGTCCCTAAACACTCTCAGTAGAAACTGTCTTCATGAGGTGTGAATAAGTACACTTTAAAAAGTGTGGTGAAAATAGAAATTATGACATATAGTGAAAGGAACTGAAACTAAGCATAGTCTCATCTGGAAATTCTGAGCGTAAGTGGATAAGAGTCAGACTGGCAACCACAATACTGCTGTGCATTTTGGTAAGTTTGTTTTAGTCAGCCGATATCAATTGCAGGATTTTTTTTTTTCTGCTTTTATTCAACAAGAACGTGTAACTACCTGATATGGTCTTGAAAAGCCTCTGTACTAACTTTGTGAAATGTGAGCTAATTAAGTGGTAGTGTGTCAATTTGTGTGGAGTTGCTTAAAGTGGGCTATAAAATTCTGTAATAAAATATGTAGAAAAAAATTTTAATATACCTTTAAGAGTATCTCATTCTTTATTGGCAGAAGGCTTTCATCTTGGCCATATAAGTAATCTATTCTGTGACAATTAATTAACAACAAGGATTAATTGTTTATAATTCTGTGAGAATTATAGGCATAATTTACAGTCACATTTTTCTGGGCCAGTTTTATCTGGGTTGGTTAGTGTTTATAACTTTTGTCCTTCTGTGAAAGAACAGCTTCAGATCCAAGCTCTGAAATTTCTCTGCTCCTGTCATGGTATTGACAAACATTATCTCACAAACCCAATATACTTTCTCTCCTATTTTACTTCTGCATTTTAACGTGAGCTTCAGTACAATCCCTCTATCATTACTGTTAAAAATAAAAGAAGCACTACAGAAAGAAGCCAGCACCATATTCCGAATACTCTGAAAAGCACTTTGTTGGTGTGTTTCTTTGAAGAAGTTCTACTCCCTCCTGTCCTTTTGTTGTTGAACACTCAGAGGTTTTGACAGATATGAACTACATTATACAAATACTGTACTAACTTTAATAATTCAGAATTCCCAAAGGAAACTGAATGGAATGGCAAATAGAAAAGTAGAGCCTGCAGTCCCATCTTTAGCTGTATTGACCTATGCAAGAGAGCAGAGAGCCACAGTGCTGTCTCCTTGCTTTCTTTAATTAATATTTGGAAGTGACTTTGTCACTGATCAGCACTTGTGCTTGGGGATCTGAAAAACCAGCAGCTGTGATTCTCCTTGCTAGGAGAACAAAAGATCACAAAAAACCTTTTTGTGTCCCCCTTCAGCACCCCTGTAATCACACTATAAAATGGATAGTATATCCTTCCTCTCAATAAAAATATGGTTTATTTCCCTCACGGACTAATTTCCACAGTTGTCACTACTTTAAGATATCAAATATCTTTATGGGTTTTCTTGACTTCAGTAAAGTGTGGCATGTCCTCTATGAACTCTGCTTTCCTGTTGGTAAGGGACAAGGCATTGATCATGTGGTTTCCTGGTAGTAAAGGCAGAGGTTTTTTCCCCACTCTTGGGCTTCTAACTCCGAAAAGTCTTGCCCTTCAGACTGCCATGGAAGTTTCTTTCTCAGAATACTGAGCTCCATTCCTACAAGGGTTAGCTCCTGGTACCCAGGCTAGCTAGTTATAGGACACCTCTTCAGGCACATTCTCAGTGTTACTTCACCTGTGAAGAAAGCCATGTAAGAATTTATAGATATTGAAAAGAAAGGGCATTGTCTGTCACATGAAATAGTCACAGAAAAACTTTCTTAATTGCAGTACTTTAATCACACCACAGATTTACACTGCTTTTGTATATGTTTTTCCACCTGTTATGTGCTACCTGGGTCTCATCTAGTCCCTGTAAATACAGAAGTGGTTACAGAGCAACCTTCATTTCCCTTCTATGCTCATCAGAGTTATGAGGCTTTAGCCTATTGCTGTGAATTGGTGCTAGACCAACACCAAGGTGTGTGTCATCCCCTTTTGGTGTCAGGAGATGCTGTGGACTCTCTGGCATCTAAGGTGCACACCATATATCAATATGCATCCTGATGTTTGTCCCTCTTCTCTCTAGGTTGTGTTTTGATGTTTTAGATCTACAGGTAACAGCTACCATGCTACAAATACAAACAGAAATGGATCGGTTCTGGTTTTAGCATTAACCATTTTAGCTTTTAGATGACTACTGGGAATATTGTATTGTTTAGGATTGTCAATAATTGATTCATGTATATATTTCACAGTGAATGTTCAGCCTGTGATGGAAACTATAAACTTAGACTCACTCCTAAAAGTATGTGATGCCACGTGGGTGGGCTTTGTGAAACTGCTGCTGGACACCGGGGGATTTTGCTTTTATTCCAAACTAGTCTTAGGTCCATCCAAGTGGATCATGCTCATGTGAAAGGCAAATGAGTCTTCAGAACTGCAAACTCCAGCTTTTGTTGGGGGTGTAGTAAGTGCCTAGAACTCTCTGCCAGATTTGCAGCCCAGTCTACAATTTATTGGAGACAATTTTAACAATATAACAATATATATAATAACACAACAATAAAAATAGTGGTTTGTGTTAAGGAAACTTTGCCTCCTGTGAGCTATCAGATTAGTATTAGTCAGCCTGTAGATTTTACTAAAATGAAGCTAGCTGCACTATTCTGCAGAGCTGAACAGGCAAAATCACTTTGAGTGAGAAAGGAGAAAAGGTTAATGTGGAGCTCTTGGGTGAAATACAGTCTTTTCAAATTTGCCATCTAGCTCAAGATCATCAGCTCCCAAAATCAGTGTCACAAATAGGGTCATGAGCTTGGAATTTAAATGTAAATTGGGCTGTGCATGCCCAGACAGAGAGGCCTGAAAGGAAATTTTTGTCTCTGCTGAGCAAGCTCTTCAAAGAAATCTTTAGCCAATGGGCCTGTGGTTTGTAAGTCTTATCAAAATGTAAAAGTTTTAGTGTAAAAATTATAATTTAGTAAGCTCCTGCACTTCTAAGCCATACCAAAAACCTGACAAAATAGCAGAAATTAATTGATGCCAGACATTATCAGAAGTGTGGGACAAATGCATCTCAGAGTTCCAAGGTACAGTGGCCAAGGCAGCAAACAAACAAATTCCTCTATCTGCATACTCTATTCTGTCAGGTACAAGAAGGCCAGAGATGTGACGATAGTGCCAAAATAGCAGATGAGACTACCTGTAAAATTTTAGCTCAAGTGTGTGTTGGTTTTAATTATATAACATAGTATGTTTTGCAGTCGGGGTACTAATGAGTTGCTAATTCCCAGTCAGAGTAAGAGATCAGATTCCCAGCATATCTGCTAACTAGCCAGTCTGCTCCATGCTGGCTGGAGCCTGCCACTGTGACTCTCCTGGGAAATACTTCACAGAGCAAGATGTCCTACTTGTTTAAATGGGAAGGGAATGTGTAATTTAGCTCTTTACTGTTCTCCCAGTAAAAATTTCATTAATAGTGTGAGCCAGTAAGAAACTATGTGATCTTAAGCTGGAGATGACTGTCCAATAACAGTTTCCCGATTATGTAAATGAGTTCTTAAAAATACTTTACATTTCTTTCAAGAACCAGAAATATTTCTTTTAATGATGTTAGCTGTCTGGCATTCTGATTTAATTATTCATGCCCTATTCTTTCATATTTCTTTTCCTTTTGACATACTGTCAAAAAAGAAGACAAAATCAGTTAAATAATTGAGAACATGTGAACTGCCATAAACAATCATTCTTGTTTGTTTCTCTGCAGAACAAAAGGAAGTAAAGGTGGGAGAATATAATGCTGTGGATGACAAATTGGTTATAATCAACAACAGCATCAGGTTCCAAGGTAGGAGACAAAAGAAGTACAGGAGTGACATGGGTAGTTGCATGTTTCTAAGACTGTGTGCTCTTAAAAAAACTGGTTTAGGATTTTTAATATCAAAAAGCTGTAGAAAAGTAGACACTGTAGAAAGTAAAAGGGAACTGAGCTGTGCTTAAAAAAACAGGAGAATTCTGAACAGAAAATTGCAAAGTTTTGATATTGTATACTTGTTTTTTATTCCAAAGATAGGGCAAAATCAAAATTTTTATGTGTACACAAATGTTCTTTGATATTTCAAGAAGCAGGTTGTTCACCAATTAATAATATTCTATTTCATCCCTATTTCCCACTCCCCCAGCTCATTTCACTTGAGGGATGCTCTCATGTTCTGTTTTCAGACACAAGAAGGAGGTGGTTGTTCTTCTTTGGGAGGTGTCTCTTACATAGTTAGAAAATAGGTTTTCAAAGTACCAAGGCCGGCTTTAACATGGCCCGTGTGAAACAGGGCCTGACAGGGTTTTCAGACCAGCAGCACTCCCAAGGTCTGCAGCAGACATATACCCTTTGTTGCTGTATCTTGCTGTTTTTTATTCCAAGGTGTTCCAAAGATAACATGGGGACTTCTGCCCTCAAGAAGTTTGAGTGCAGGCACATCCAAGGTTTTCAGATCCCATGGTCATGGCAGCCAGGTGTGAGCTGAAATGAGTTTTAAGGGTGTCTCCTGCTGAATATAGGCATACACATTATTTTCAAAGCCAATTTTTAAGATTTAATCTTAAGCTCTGCTATGGTGCAGTTCAATGAGAGAAAGCGAAGTCAGCTTTGTGAGTTCTGTGTGGTTTTTCCCTGGGAGTGGCAAGGTGGATGTGTATCAAGCTGTTGTACTGCTGTACTCTCCTACACCTACCTCCAGTAGGTCCCAACACCCAAGTTTTGCATGAACACGGGTGGAGTTTCACTGCAGTGATCTAATTCATGACTACTTGTCTGTCTGCTAGAGCTTTCCACCTATCCCTTGCTGGACTTAAAAGAGTACAGCTACACAAACTTCTCACATCTCTCTGGAGAATGGGGCTTTGGAAATGAAGAGTACAGAATCTGTTCCATTTGCCACAGTCTGGGACCCAGCAGATTATTTTTGCTGCAAGGAGGAACTAATGATGTAGATGAATACTGATTCAGTCCTACTAATTTCCAGAGAATATATGCAGGATGAATCAAGTTACAGGAGACAGCATTTGTTCATAACTCCTCCCCTTTAGGGACAGTATATGATGGGGGAAAGTCTCTCTGCAGTCTTTTTTCAGGACAAGACTGCTAGATGTCATTCCAACCACATCTGAAGATGGTCTTTCCACCCATAACCTGTCTTATGATTCTCTTAAGACGTATTACGTGACTCGCAGTGAATCTTTTCCTTTTACTCATCTTAGCTTTTCATTGAGACAGTTGGATATTCAATGTGGAGGACACTGACTGCCAGGCAGTATAAGAAGCCTAGTAACTTTAAGTATTTGAAATAGACAGTAGTAAAAGTGTTCCTGTCTAAACCATTGCATAAAATTCTACAGCAACATGAAGCAACAGGATTGAATGACCAGTGCACAAGCAAGAAAATACATTTTGTAGACTCGCTGTTTGTTTGTATTTAATAAATACAAACCATCAATATACTCTGTAGAGTTTAGAAACAGTAGGGTGAGGTTTTATTTTTTTAGTGTTAGTTCTTTTAAATCAGGCATGTGTTTTATTGATTTTTTGGTTTGTTACTTGTCTAATTTTATGAATTGCCATGGACTGTAAACACATGCAATGTGGAGAGAAAGAGGAAAAATCTCAGGTATTTTTCTCCAATATCAAATCAACAAATGGTCCCTTCACAGCCACTTTTTTGTGATCACCTAAAGGAATTTTTTTTCTGAAATCTGGACATAAAGACCAAAGGATAGCAAGTTTCCATGGTCTGAATTGTTTCATCTTAACTCTTATGGGTAAAGCTATTTTATTGTGCAAGTCCTTGAATATTCTTTTAGGTGCAACGCAGAAGAGTGGATGTAAAATTTAGCCATGGCAGCTGCTGGTCAGGTACTCACAGCTCTGCTTCTGCAGCAGTGCTCTGAATGGAGCTGCTTGGCCCCATGGCTCTTGCAACCCCATGGAAAGCTGATGTGAAAGGACAGGCTCAGGAACTGTAGGGCACAAAAATCTGTTTCTGAAAGAAGACAGTGATCCAAAAGGCCTTTTGCCAATCTCCTGCACCAAGGAAAAAATTAGTAGGCAGGTGAAATGGTGTGTGGGAAGTCGGGGATGCAGAGCTTTATTGCAGTTGTCAGAAAGTGATTCTCCTCGTTAAACCAAGAAGCCTTTAATTAGTTGGAGCTGACTGTCGATGAAGTACACAGCTTTAAACATAGTTTTTAAGTTCAGACATTCAAATCCACGTCTGCAGGGATTAGCAAAGTGGATCTGTCCCTATAAAACTTTTGCTATGCATTTTCCCATATTGTTCCCTTCTGTAGAATCCTGAGGGCACCAACAACCCTCCCTTCCCTCCTCCCAGGGCTTCCCCCACCATGCCCACAGCCCAGGACCGCTTTTCAGCCCTAGGGCGATCAATCCCTGTCCCAGTGATGCCACACTAAGGCTGATCTCCAGACAGGCTGTTTGAATTCGCTCTGGCAACGACAGTGGGCACAGAAACGAAGCTTTCTGTTTTCTACTCATTGCTCTGTTACTTGTTTCAGAAAAGCATAACCTCCTGGTAAAATTTACACTCATAGTATGCATTTTAGTGTTTATCTACTTTAAAATGAGGCTAGTTAGCATGTATGGGGTTCTGCACTGGGGTTTTGTTGAGTTTTTTCTTCCAAAGAGGATATTTACCTGCTCCAGAAATGCAAATCTTCATGTCAATCAATGTGACTAACATATGTCTGTCAAAGTCAATGATTTCATCAACTAGTGATGTGGTTCACAGTTTCTAAGTGTGCTAATTCAAGGTATTGTACTTAGGTGAGGCAAAGTTTCTTGCAGAAATTCTACATCTGGTTGATCTTTTGCCTTTTTTTTCTTCATGCAATTCTAGGTCTTGAGCCTCCGAAGGACAAAACAATTATACAAGAGGAGCTGCGCAAAATCTCCCTGCCTCTCTACAGCATCCTCTCTGCCCTCACAATCCTAGGAATGATAATGGCCAGTGCTTTCTTGTTCTTTAACATCAAAAACAGAAATCAGAAGTAAGACATTCATGTTACTTCTATCACAAATTCTTTCATATTTAATGTCGTGTTTGTGGAACCAGTCATGAATATGTATCTATCTACATATATATGTAAGGAAAATGTAAAACTGTGGAAAGATGGTGTTTTAGAACTATTTAATTGAAATCACTGGGTAATACATTCACATCGAAACAGACTGTATTTAAGTTCTTTTATACTGTCTGAAAAGTGTAATTTTCTAATTTATGTTTGACTGTCTGCTAATAACATTAACCCTAGGTAATTAATCCATCAGTAAAAGAGGAGGTCTTTTTACTAAGCATTCAAAAACCTGAAACAATGCTAGACCTTATAAAACAGCAAATACCGTGCATGCCTGTAGATTTCATGGAGTTCTAGAAGAGTTATCTGTTTACCTGGTTACAAAAAGCTCTTCTTTATTGCTCTTGTAGCCTAGCAGTAATCTTTTCCTCTTTAATGCACTATTACCTTTTGTCCATAGACTAATAAAGATGTCCAGTCCCTACATGAACAACCTTATTATCCTTGGAGGGATGCTTTCTTATGCATCTATTTTTCTTTTTGGTCTTGATGGATCCTTTGTCTCCGAAAAGACATTTGAGACACTTTGCACAGTAAGTAACTCTATGTATTCTAGTTCAATTCTAATTGAATTCAGTCTGACAGGAAACTCTGTGAGGAATGCAAACAGAAAAGTTCAGTAGTTGGATGTGTCATTCCATTAAATCACTCATTGTCATAGTTCTTTCATGAGATATTTTCTGGGACCAAATTCTAAAACATGCACAAAGCTTCATTATTGTGCTGGTGCTGGCTGTTGTTGATAATATTTTATTATTATTATTATTATTATTATTATTGTTATAGTAAGCTTCAGGTGCACTGGGATTTGATCTCAGACTGAAAGGGTAGATGTATATTCTTGTTTTGAAATCATATCTATGAAGACGATTTACTAAAGGTTGCGTTCATAGCATGATAATTTGCAATACCTGTAAAGCTACTGTGTTTTCTTTATACATTCCATATTATTTTAAACTACATGACTGCTGCTTGTCTAGATCTCTTTAGTCAGCCTCTTTGGCTGATTCTCTACTTCTACTACTACTTCTACTACTATTTTGAGGCTACGCTATAAATTCTCACAAGCCTAGATCCATATAGAATACATCCTGGTTAAAACAAGCAATTCTGAAACCAAATTAAATATGTCCACCTAGAAACTTGTAATGTCTTAACTGTTCAGTGTAGTATGCACTTACTCTGACTTGCAGAGGCCTTTTCAAAGAAAGGGAAAGGGCAAGAACTTCACTGCAAGGATGCTCCTTCCAGAAGCAGTACAAAACAGCACTTAAATTTATCCCATACATCTTCTTAAAAAATCCAAGACTCTGCTTGACCTGTTGCCTAAAAATATCAGACTTACTCAGGAGTTACCTTCGCTATCGTTTTGATTCTTCTTCATGTCTCTAGAAAGTTGCAGTTCACAGCACCTTTTGTTTTTAGGAGTCTGAATTTCTGATGTCATGACTGGCAAGAGAGAAATTTTACTTCAAGTTGGACGCCTAAAGCCAAGTTTACTGAAAGTCAGATGCCTAAAGCTAGTTGATGCAGATACATCCCAATATGTCAACTGAAACCCACCATACTGGCTAGGACCATCACAGAAGTGAAACACCGTGTGACCTGTTGAGTTAGACCATTTCAAAACACTGGAGATTCCATAGCACATGCCAAGATGGACTAGAAGACAAACTATAGGTGAATGTACAGGATTGTCTGAGGAAAGTCTTACCTTCCTTAGCTGGGCCTGGACACAGCTGTTCTTCAGACACTTAAACTTTAGCAGCAAAGGAAAGGAGAAGAAAAGAATATCCAGTCTTCCTACAACTATAGCTCTAATTCTCAATACAGCTAGTAGAAAGAGGTGCCTTAAAGATTTGAAAAGGATGATCCTATTCACCTCTCTCAAACTAGTCTACAACTCTATGAATGCAATGGAGTCAGTAGGAAGTGGAAGAAGGCATCATCCATTTTTCAGCCAGGAATCATGCCCTTTTTTGTGAAACAGCTTCTGATGGAGGACAAGTGTCATTAGGAAGCCAGTTGTTGATGTCAATCCCCATTGTTTTCTCATTCTCCATTGCAGAAGGATCTAGTGGCAGGGGATGCAATTTTTAAGTCCTGATGTCTGCTCAGCCTTGAGGGGCTTGTATCCAGAGCTCCTGAGTTCACTGCCAGGCTGCAGGCCATCGTATCACTGGGCTACAACCCTCCTCTGGAAGCAGCCATGCACTGCTGAACAGAAGGAAAGTGGGAACCAGAGGTACTTATCAGCATCTAGCTGTTCTAGGAAACAGATTTCCAACCAAATGTAGCTATATAAGACTATATTTGAGTCCTTCTTTACATGTGAAACATCTCAGTCTTAACTCTGAAAAATGAAACAACATCCAAAATCCTGTTCCTCTGAGCTAGAACATTTCTTCTATCTGATTTTTCTCTAATCTGCCTCAAAATGCAATCACTACTCTCATATTCTAAATGCAACAAAATGTAACTGTGGGCTGCTTATTTTGTCTAATCTTACATACCTCTTCCTTTTATTCCTATTTGTATCTGTCACATTATGTTAGGTCTGTTTGTCTGCCATAGAGGGATAGATCTGCACTTGAGTAAAATACTTGCTTGACTTAGGTGACCAATAAAAGAAAGGGTTGGAGGAGAATGCTGTGTCCTAAAGCCAAACTTTGATTAAGAAATATCACCACTTGCCTTAAGAAGAGTTGTTTTTATTTTTTTTTACATAGTTAAATCCTGTATAAACAGAGCAGAGTCTGAGATTTCTTCCCAATCTTGGCTTTCCAGGTTTTCAGTCCAGTACAGAAGCATTTCTGATTATGTTTCTCTGTGCATGGCTACTGATATATCTTATGAATCCCAGCTCTGTCAGCAATTAGTACTACAGTCATAGATGCAACAAATCCTTCAGTAGTCATCGATAGGGAAGGTTTTTCCAACTTCCTGTTCATTAAAACAATTCTTATAAAATTTCTCCTCCAACTGTATTTTTTTTTAATGGGATAGCTTATGCTTCTCTTAGACGTCATCTCTACATGGCTACCATTGACTGTGCTAATGCACTTTTATTGTATCTAGAAAACTCTGAATTAATGCTGGGAAATTCATAAATATGAGAGGCAAACCCACTTACCTGTTGAATAACTCTTCTCTCTCTCCTCCTCTCCTCAAAACAGCCACCGAGTGCTGGGTACAGAGTATACATTTGGCTTCATGTAACGAACATGCTGATTCCCATGTAGGCAATATGCTTAGGGATTTCATAAGGTCTGCTAGCAGATACCACTGCTTATAGGATCAGGCCAGGACAAATCTCTCTTCATTATCTATCTCCCTGGAAATGCATGATTTTGATTAGTCATTCTAGCCATGAGAGATTAGTTTAAAATTCCCATTTTATTTCAGACTGTGGATTAGTCTTTTAAAAAAAGAGTTACATTTGAGAATGATCATAAAAAGCCATTGAGGCAAGTCATAGAGGTGTAACAACTGTATCTCAGACACAGAGAAGAGCCATGTCAGTGAAGGGAGATTTTTTTTTGGAAGGGAAGTAATAATTTTCATTCAAGTTTTATAAGCACATGCAAAGCTATAAAGCTGTCATTAGTGTTATCCCCTGTCTAAGCCAAGTAATCACCCTCGTTGTCTTCTGTATTTCAGAAGTGATTAGATCTCACCAGGGTAGCAGTATATACACAACAGCCAGTGTACTTAATTAGATATGTTATATTGGTCCCTGTTTAAGTTTCTGAAAATTTTTTGGCAACACTTATAGGAAGTCCTCAAAACTTCTGTTTACTAAGGTGTTCCTGCTACAGCAAGAGGAGGGGAAATAGGTGGTCTTTAAGGTATCTTACAATCCAGGACATTCTATTCTATACTCACAAATTCAGGAAAAATTATTTTCAAATTGTAGGTACTACATTCAACTCTGTTGGGTTTGTTTCCTCTAGAGCATGTTGTTTGTAGTGCTGTTTGGAGAGTGAAATGCTTTGTAACCTCAGCTATTTTTTTACTTTTCTACACTTTATGTCTACACGTGGCATATGCCTAATGCTGTATGCTGTATTTCCTCCTAATTTGTCTCAAACCAAGACACTAATATTCCAAGGACACTGAAACAGGATCCAAAATTACATCAGTAACACCTGAAAGTTTCAAAGGATTTATTTGATAAGTTGTACTACCACTTTCCACTCTGTAAGGCACTCAGTGTAGGAGGATGTGGTCTATAAGTCATTATGCTGAAACATAGAAACAAGTGTTAAATGTAGTTAAGAGTCAGCAAAGCACTTTAAACATATAATCAAAAATTTGCTGGATAAGAGATTATATTAGTCTTTAAAATTATATAATGTTGACTCTGTGACAGAGTGATAGAGTGAGTAATTGGTTCCCTAACACACTTATTTTTATCTTGGCATGCCCATTTTCTATGGAAAAGTAATCAAGTATTCTTAAATACATAATAATTCTGTGTTTTCTCGGTAAGAACTCATAATAGCAAATGTAGCATAATTTAGTTCCATGTCAGAATTAGAGATTAGGTATCATATTTTATAACTCCAATTATGTGGAATTAAAATGATCCAGAGCAGTGAGTTCTGAGAAAGTGGTCAGTGTATTATTGAACCATTAGATCATGTCTTACTTAATAGCAACATTATTGGTTGCACAGAACAAGAAAAAGCAATACAGTATTTCATTACATGCATATGTATGCCAAAGTACAGAGTGTTTCAGATATGAGAGAGAGAATGAGAATGATTTATCTTTGTTTTTAATCTCAGAATTACCATGGTATCTTAGCAAAAAAAAAAAGGAAGAAGTTAGAAGTAAGGGTGTGAAATGAGATGTGATGCCAACTGGAAAAATGCAAGCAAGTGGAAACATATTTGAAAGCATTCATTATATGGAAGAGAGAGACTCAAAATTAGCAATGCTAGTGACATATCCTATGAATAGAGTTTAAGATGACATACTAAATAGAGATACTTAAAATAGAGAGAATATTAGATAAGATCATAACGTTTAGACTTCTGTAATACATTCCACTGAGAATTTCATGATTTACATTTAAGATGAGTAATGTCTTGGCAAGTTGGAACTGCTGTGGAATGAAAGACTACTATGGTCCTGAGTACGACCATAGTCTTCTCTGTTATGCATCTTCCTCAAATAAGTAAATCCAATTACTAAGTTCGGGCTGAAGATGTTTTAAGTACTCCACATTGCACTCACCCACAGTTCCACAAAAAAAGGCCTGGTTCATTAGGTAGTAGCAGAGAGAACAGCTCTTCTCCTCAGTCATGGTAGTTCTGATGTGTAGCAGGACTTCCTCCTGGGGAGTGTGCTGCACTGGGTCATTGCAGTGATTGGGAAGGGGCAAATGATCTGTCTTGAATAACTGAACATAGGATTCGTGCTTTGTTAGGAGATATCTGTTCTGCAGATAGAAATTGCCTTTCAATATCCTTTACACTACAAAGTGTTCTGCAAAAGTGTCACATAAAATATAAGAGGATCTAAGTCTTGCAATTTACATAGGTACTACAACGAAGCACGCTTTACCTTGTTCATCTGATTAGTTAGCAAAGTTTATATGCAGATGTTCTGTGATTTCAGGTGATCTCTCTGAGCCTGGTCAGTGTTTTGGCTTGGATAAAGCAAAAAAAGGCATGAAGGTTTTTGCACACTGCAGGCTGTGCTCAGGCTCTCAGATTTCGGTTGGTTGGTTGTTTGGTCTCAGCCATGATGTAGGCATTTGGAAACACTTTGTACAGAAAGAAGAAACCAAACAGTGGGGTGGGATGGAGAGACAGAAAGAGAGAAGGAGAGAGTACAGATATCAATTTGTCAGACCACTGACAAAGTCCAGCTCCCTACTGCAGTGTGTGTGACTACCCAGAGTTTGTGTGTTTCTCAGTCAAACATCTTGAGGACGTGTACATTCATGGCAACAGTAGATGTTATAGACCTTATATCTTCTCAAAGGTGCATTTTCAAATGTGACCTTTAAATGCATTCAGATATTCAGAAGAACTTAGAGTTTTCAACTAGTATTATTCTTAATTATGGGTCACGAACACTTTTGTGTCTTGCAGCAATGTGAAAGGCAAGTTTTGCTCTTTTTTACAGTTTTTTTTTTTTTATAGTCTTATAACAGCCATGCTGAGAGAACAGCTAGGCAAGGTGGAATTCAGTCCACATTTCGCCTTTTCTAGGAAAACCCTGAACCTCTGCAGGGTGGGGATTGCACAGTGATATAAGAGTGGAGGGACATCCTGAAAAACATATTAAACAGAGACTGATACACTGTAGTGAGGAACAGGCAGGAAAAGATAGTTGTGAGCTGTTATGGAATGGGTTCCTAGTGATGGAAGCAGGCTGCAGGATGAGGGAGATGGTGGGCAATTTGCTAAAACTCCGAAAGCTGGATGAGAGCAGCTCTAAAAGCAGGGACTTGCTTCTAATGGTAAAGCAGGGAGAGGGAGAAGATGTATGAACCTTCTGTCTAGTTATTTATTTCTGCTTTGTCTTCGCTTGTTGCTTTGCATTTTCTCTGTTTAACCAATTTTGAGGCAACAGACTGAAAGGAAAACATCTGGGCAACACCACCATGAAAGCTGTGGTTTTCTCTGTGGGCAAGAGCCATTTAGACTAGACCCTGTGCTACCAAATAGCATCTGGCCTTGATATTTGGATAGTAGTTGATGATGTGGTCCTTATTCATGCCCTTTATGCTCTTCAGGCAGTGCCCAAAACTCAGTGTTTTGTTTCGGTTTGTTGCAGGGTTTTTTTTGTTGTTGTTTCTTGTTTTTTGTGGAGGGGAAGATGTTTCCTGCCTGTAGACTGTATATTTGCCTAATTCTTTTGCACAAATTGTTTAGTTTTGGACAGGAATTTAAAAGAAAATCCAACAGACAGACATTCAACTTCCATTGAACTGTAAAAGGATTTAGACCTCTAATCTATTTCTTTGTCTCTGGAAACCAGAGCCTTTATTTGTGTTTTTCATCTGGCCTTTTTCATTTTGTGTGTATTCTTCAGTTTATTTCCTATTTAATTGTTTAGCTGTTAATTTTAATCTCCCTTTTCTGTATAATCACGTCCATAATTGTTCTCACTGTCGTTCAGTCTGAGACTGATCTCACTTCTATTTAATTCAACAGTAGTTCTGTTACTGAGTTTAACATGAGCCTGATCAGCTTCTATTTTAGTAAATGACATTTGCTTGAGGGTAAAGAAAAAAGAGTACAGACAAAAGCTATAAGGCTGAATAGATCCTAGAGACAAAATTATGTCATATACTGAAGCAAATACACCACAACCTTGCCAGAGATTTATTAAGGTAATATTTTTGGGATGTTTTCCTCTCCTTCAGTAGAAACAGCAAACAGTTTTTAAAGCCCCCTTATAGAAACAGGAGAAACGATAACATCTTTTACACTACCCATAGATTAACTCTGAAAAATGATCTAAAGGATATTAAGAAATCACTACAGGAGATCTCACAGCATGCAATGAACCTCTGTATTTAATTTATGTGAAAACAGCAGGATTCAATTTTCTAACATTATTGCCACTTACATTTTACAGGAATCTGTGCCGGTGCCACACAAATTCTAAAAAATGAGTTAAAAGTCATAAAAATTTGTCAAAAATGTTTGATATAAATGAGGAGAGTATAATTCAAAGGGATGAACACATTCTTTGGGGTCTGCTTGTGCTCACACTGTCCATTTTGCCATCATTAATAGAAGTAGAACCATAACCCAGTGAAAACTTGGTTGAGATGAAACATTTTTGTTCATCACAATTATCCATTATGTACCCGGTTTTCCAAGAAAAATAGAAGGTATTTAATTTTCAGCTCATGAGTACTCCACAGAAATCAATGCAATTGTCCACTTAAAGACAATTGTGCTCTCCAGGGCTAAATCCACAGTATTGTTTATTCTCACATTTGTTCCTTTTAAGTCCTAAATCTAGTACTGAGATGCCACCAAGCTGCTCAGCAGTAATGTTCAGCTGCAGCCTAACCCTGTGGGCACTGCAGCTTCTACCCAGGGTGTTTGTAGAGCTGGATCATTATTGATACTCCTTAAGTGAATCAATCTGAATCTCATAAACAAAGCCAGAGAGTGGAGTGTCAAGTCCTACAAAAGAAAGATTAGCAAGTTTTATTAAAAAAAATTAACATCTTGAGATGGGAAAAAATATGTTTGCAAGAATCTTAAACCTGAGTGATTCCTCTGCAGAAACATAATCTAAATGTTTTACTAAATGAAGAAGGAGTTCTTAAAGAACCAAGCAGTTTCACTATCCCATTCAAATAACTATTATTTAAAACAAAAAGTCACCTAGAGAAATGATAAGAAGTTCAAAGCTTTTCACACAACACATGAAACTTCTCTGTGCTGATATTTGGGTTTCTTTATTCTTTATTCTTCAGTCTGAGTCTTTAATCCCATCTTCTCTTTTTAGCTTGATATTGGCAAACTGGATTAACATAGAATTAACAAAGCTGCAACATGAAAAAAGAGAGTGTGTAGTGTATTCAGTTCAAGTGGTTATATTTTTTCAATGTAACAAAGCAGTAAAATGCGTCACTTCCTTGATCAACTACATTTGAAATTGCTATTACAGTTTTCATGAACTCAATACCTTCCCAGGCATTCCTTGCCAAACCATAAATGTGTGGTCTTCTGAATGCATAAGCAGTGGTGGTCAAATAGAGGAAAATAATGGAACTTCTTGAAAAATGAAAGTTTTAATTTTTCATGAATTCAGTTCATTTCCCAATATAACCTAATTTTATACTGTTATATAGAATTGTAATTATATTAAAATAAGATATTTAAAATCAATCCAAATAATATTGTTGTTTATCTGAAAGTTAGCAGTACCTAAATATTGGTTTTGTTGGTAAGCTTCTGTCCTGGTTTGAAAGACAGGTGTCTGTCCAGGAAGGCAGGAGCCTCCCCTGAAATGGAAAATGCAACTCCCTTCCCTTCGAATTATTGTAATTTTGAAATTAAGGGGCTTTCAGGCAAAGATATGAGGGGTAGAAATAACAGTTCTTTACTAATATATATATATATATATGTATGACAAGGCAAACAAACAACAATAACTCTGGCAGTAACAGCAAACAGAACCACAAACCCAGTGCCAGCCTCTCTCGGCTGTCAGGCCATTTCCCCTTTGCTGCAGTTCCGCTCACAGCCGGCAGGGGCGCTGGCGGCTCCCGGTGAGCAGGGCGGGGGCGATGGTTCCCCCGCGGCTGCAGGGGGCGCTCCGGAGCGAGCTCTGGGAGCACGCGGTGATGGCGGCTCGGGGTCCCGGGAAGAAAAGCTTCAACAAACCCTCTGGGCGGCTGATCCCAGTGCCCGGCCGGACCCTCGGGAGCAGCAGGCTGGAGCAGCAGAGACGAGCACAGATCCCGGGTGGCAGATGAGATGTAGCAAACTCCGGAGCTGCAGTGGGAGCTCCGGGAGGTCTCAGCTGGCAAAGGGTGTGTAGGGTTATAGTGTAGCGGAGGCTCGAAGCAGCGGCGGAGGCAGGACAGCTGCAGCCCGGCTCCCAGCAGGGCAGGGAAAAGTGGGCTTGGGAATCCCGGGTTTCTCTGGTAGAAGGAAAGCAGCCGAAAAACAGGAACCAGCTCTGACCAACTCCCTCTGAACACTGAGAGCACCAGCAAGCCCCGCCGCCCCCACCCCCCAGGTGAAAAACAAGTAGCTAGTTGTACCCCCGCCCTCTGTGGCCGGCTCTTTTGTTCTTCTTAAGCACCTAGCAATCTGTCCCCCTGGCAACATATATGGGGAAAATTCTTTAAGAGAAAAACAAAACAGGAGAGCTCCTAAAACCCCCAACAGCTTCATTCTTAGAATATATAAACAGAGACTCATACTTCTTTATTCAGCATGTTTCTGGCACTTTCACCACTTACTGGTTTCCCCCTACTAACTCATTGTTCACAATTAGATTGCTTCTTTTATTAATAATGAGTGGTAATATCAGGTAAATTTTATGTCTGTTACGCAGATATATAAATAGCAACCACTTCACCATTCCTGTAATGAGATGATGGGAGCAGTGCAGATAGATTTGTGTGAAGATATCAAATAGCAGCAAACATAGACTAGCCAGCTAAATCTCAAGGTTGAGAGGAAATAGGATTGAATTTAAAGTAATTTTATATAAGATTGTTAACGTATCTGTGCTTATTGTGTGGCAGAAGAATTGTCTTCCTTGAAAAAATAAAAGGTGTTTAGCACCTTATGGATAGGTTAAAAACAGAGGGGTTTTACTGCCAAAGGAAAATAAAAAGTAATGCTCCTACAAGATGTAAGGAGCATCTTGTTCATTGATGCAGTGACTCTAGCTGAACCTTATAATATTTGTTTGAATATTAATATTTGAAAAAGGTAGGGATTTTTTTTTGTTTTAAATAAAAGTCATATCTCTTTCAAGTCTGGAACATTATCAGAAAGATCTCATTCTTTGCGGAGACATTTTCAGTGTTTACTGTTTGTCAACTGTGTTATCCACCAGATAAATGATTTCTAGTTCTTCTAGTTATCACAGTAAGAGCTTCTACCAAGGAATTTATAAAAAGCAAAAATTCCTACATGAAATTTTCAAAAAGAGACCCTTAACCAAAATAATGTAGTACTTAAAAAGAAAAGACATAGGAAACTCCATTTTACTATCTGTGTAGGAACACTTGATTGTTGTATACCAAATTATATAATTTCCTTTGACACTTGCATGTTGTCTTTGAATTATAGAAAACAAAATATTTGTTGGACATATTCAAATAGTCAACACATCTTATTAAAAAAAAGTAACCAAGAAGTATAAGCAGATAATTTAAAGTATACCTTTAAATAATTGAAGGCATTAAAAATTTTGTAATGAAAAAAGAATGTTTCCAGGTTTTGTGTCTAGTTAGGAACAGGTATTTGAATGCAAGTTCTTGTCCACCAAAGAGATATTTTCCTGCTTTTTTGGTGGGTACTGAGGGAAGGGTGATTTTCTTCAGCTTCTGGTGAAACACATAATTATAAACTTCCAACATGAGAGAATTACTGATCAATTCTATAACATTCTATAACATCATGGTCATGCTGTTCAATTACTGATATTTTTATCATGTTCTTTCAAATGAGTAGGATGTGGAGGTATAATACATTTAAGAATATAAATGAGCAGATATAAGAATTTCAGAGACTTTTGCTGTTTTCTAAATTTTTCATTTTGCCAGCTGCATTAATGAATTATAGCAGACAAATTCTAGGTCATTTTCTTCAAAATTAAAAATTTATTTTCATCTGAAACTTACCATCTCCTTCTTAGCAGCAATGATCTCATTTTGACAAAATCCTGATATATTTAAGCTAGAATGTTTCCTATACAGACAGTAGTTATGTTATTATTCTATAATGCACAATCCCAATCAGGAATACATAAAACTTTTTGAATCAAGCATGCTAGAAATAACATTTTTTCTGAATATTGAGTTAGAAACATATTTTGAGCATAATTGAATTTATTAGTATTCCCAAGAGACAATTACTGTTTCAGTGAGAACAAAACAGAGTCTTACTAGAGACACGAAAATACCATGTATCTGTTTGCCAAATATACCACTAAGCTGTATGCAAAAGAGCTGAATACTTATTAATAGCAGCAAAAGGATTGAATGCTAAGTATGGTTATTGATGTGAAGTCAAAAAAAAATGTAACTGGCTAGTATGAACACATTGATATGAAATGTATTTTTTAAATCCCTCAGAGTTGATCTAGCTGTGGTTTTATTGAAGCATAATGTAGGATAGTGGTTAATGAGCAAAGACTTGAACAATATTGAAGTTAAAAATAAAACTTTGCTGGCCAAAACATCTATTATTCTTTTTCTATTTTTTGTTGTTGTTGTTGTTGTTGTTGTTGTTGTTTTTGGTTTTGTTTGGTTACAGATTTCTTTTTCTATATCACATTCAAAAATGTCACAAAGCAGCAAAACTCCTGTAGTTTGAATCCAATCACAATTGTTTTACTGGTTTTATTAATAGCGAGATTAACCAGCAATAAGTGAACTCTACATTCAGGGTAATTATCAGCAATGCTACAGATAAACCACAACATTAGATACCACTAAGTTGTTGATATATACATGCAAATATCTAAACAGTCTTCTATACACAATCACAACATCTTCTAATGTTAAGACTTATGGTGCTGTGTGTACTTTTCATAGAATCCTAGAACGGTTTGGGTCAGAAGGTACCTTAAATATCATCTAGTTCCAATTCCATGGCCATGAGCAAAGATGCCACCCGCTAGATCAGGTTGCTCAAAGCCAAATCCAATCTGGCCTTGGACTCTTCCAGAGATGGGACACCCATCCACAACTTTGGGCAACCTGTTCTAGTGCCTCACAACTCTCATAGTGAAGAACAACTTTTCTCTTACTAATTCACCATTATGGACCACATGTATTTTATTTATTTATTTTAAGGAACTGCAGTAATTTTATTGCCTTATCAATAGTTTTTAATGAGTATATCTTTTTTTTTCTTTTCCCTGCCTTTATACCTAGTCACTAATCACTACTAAAAATCAGAATTTTTTTTCCACAGAAAGTTTTGTAGAAAAAGATCATGTTTTGAATACAAAAATGGGAATTCTGGAAAAGTTTGGAAAGGCAAAAAATAGCATGTATTTAGATATGAAATATTTAGATTATTCCTAAGGTTTATCTTAGATGTCAAGTTTTGAATCTTACTAGAACACCTAGTTTCTCATCAATATGCACATCCTGAAATTGCAAATTAAAAATCCCAAACTCCAGAAGTTAGATGTGAAACTAGGCTGGTTTCTAATGAAAAGCATTGCCTTTAGGTTCTCTAAAGAATATTTCCAAAATGCTTTCTTAGAACATCCTAGTTCCTCTAAATCAGATTGGTTTTTCACATCACAAAACAGCTCTATTGGCCAAGCATGCGTGGTCAACGTGGCCAAAAGAAGGCTGGCTTTCCCTTTTTCTAGCTTTCCTTTCCCTATATTTAGCCATCATCTCTCCCTGTTTTTCAGTCTGCAGGGTACTGTACTTTGGTTTTTTACTTCTTTGTTCAATTTTGTGCAGTCTCCCATTTTATGAGCTGGTCCGTGTGGAGTCTGTAGATGGAGGATGAGATTATTCTTCCTCCTTGAGATTTCTCAGGATTTCAGATGCAACTATTGGCTTCCAGCTCCACTGTCTGCCTCTCGCATGGTCTTCTACCTGCTATGTTCTGTACTCTCTGATCCATCTTTGGGAAGAAAATGGCCTGTTCAGGGCAAAAAAGGCTTTCAAACAGATGAACCTGCATGGTAATGAAAACAGAAACTTGCAAGGAATTAGAGAGGTTTGTGCAGAGCTTGCTGCAACTCTGAATGTCACTGTCCTAGCTCAAACCAAGTCAGAAAGCGAGGCCTGGTGTACAAGATGCTACGGGCATGGGGAGAATTGCAGAAAACGTTTTTTTTTTCGATCTATGTTCTGTCCTTCTTGGTCAACTTGAAGCTTTTCTATTGAAAAGGAAAAAAAAAAGAACTTAGTCTTAATTTTACACTAAAGACATAAATTCTATTTTAGTTTTAAAATCTCATGTTTTTTCCTGGAAAGCTCACTATGAGGAAAATGTCTAGATAGGCCTGTGTCAAAGCTATGGCCAGTTTAGGGTCTTATTGCTCTGTGCAAGCTCACCAGCCCCTTTTTCTTAGGCCCTATTTGCAGGTATTATCATTGACTCAGGTCTTTTTCCTGAGGCTTGCTCACCAAGACTATGTCCTGTTTTGCTGTTTTCTCCCATAGCATAATTTAAAATCTGTTGTTCTTATCTTTCCAGAATGCTCAGGTTTTTCATTGAGTGATGCATATCTCACATAGTACAACCTTTTCTTATTTAGTCTGAATTACATCTCTATTTCTCTGTTCATTTCTTTTCAAAATGTTGCTGTTAATATTAGCTCCCTGAGTGCTTTTTATGATCTGTCTCTTGAGTTCCTCCACTGGTTCTTTCCTCTATCCGCAAAGAAGACAATAAAAGTGAAAAAAAAAAAGGCAGAATATTATAAGCGATTTATGAGTTTATATATGAAAGAGACTGTTAATTCAGCATCCAGATTTGTTTTAGTTGGAGAGGGAATGGACAGAGGAGTGAAAAAAGCAAGTAAGCAATGAATGAGAAATTCTGCAATATCACCATTTTTGTGAAGTTCTTCAGATATTTTTTTTTCTCAGGGTCTTGAAAAGCAAGTTGGCTGAAATTATGATATCTAAATAACTTTGTCTTTTTTATGTATATACACTTTTAGGTCCGAACATGGATTCTTACAGTGGGATACACAACAGCATTTGGAGCAATGTTTGCAAAAACCTGGAGAGTCCATGCGATTTTCAAAAATGTAAAAATGAAGAAAAAGGTGAGGGGAAATAGACTCTTTTCTTGTTGCCCTGTTAATCCAGTTTTCTAATTGTTTTCCTACCTGTCTTGGATGGCCATAGCTGTGCTGACAGTTCATGTCACATTCAAAGATCCTGAATAGTTTGATATTAGGGCTTTTTTTTGTTTAGTCTCTGAGTGTTGGAGTCAAGCATCAGCCCTCCAGTCTTTGCAATAAGAGGTGGACAGTGGAGTGGGCTGTAAAATGTCAAAGTGAATTTGGATCCCTGCTCCCTCTTAGTATGCCACTTCAGCATCCAGAGGTCTCCTTCTGGTAGATTCACAGCTTTTATGAAATGTTTTCTGATTATATCTGTCTGAGACTCAGGTATTACATACAGATTTCTCATGGATTGGTAGGTGGAGTCAAGAGAAAGTGCTGCTTATGGCTTCCTATTTCTAATTGTCATTGAAATTGCATAAGTTTAATACTGATCAGAATTGAACCACAATAGTTGTCTTTGTCATTTCTGATACAGCACATATTCTGTAAAGGATTAGGCTCTGCTTAGAAGTATTGCAGCTCTTCAAGATATTTTTTCCCATGAAGCTTCTTTTTATACATGAAGTACTTTTTATCAGATAGTTTTATTAAAAAATTGGAGAAACACTGAATAAAAAGCATTTTGCTGGTAAAAACATTAAGAGAAATGTGCATGAAACAGAAAAACAAAATTAATATTTTTATAGAGTGAGCAGAAGTGCCAAATGCAGTTCCTATGTGCATTTGAATAGTTTCATTCTAATAACCAATAAAGACTCATGTATAGCCAAATTAAGTAGAACAGTGTTCCAAAACCTTGTCAGATTCCTGTGTTTCCCTCTATGTGGGGTCATGGAGGAGCACTATTATTTTTTTTTTCTTAGCACTGTGTTATTTTTTCCACAATTTCAATGTGTAGGGAGTCTGTCACAAGGGGATACATTATTCCCTCAAAAGGAATGGACTTTAGATAGACAGGGAGAGAGTTAACTCAGTTTTTAAGAGGATTTATGTCTGAGGTTACTAAGGAATTACATGCTGTGTCTGGAACAGTACTTCCCCCTCCTATTCAGTCATGTCAGGTTTGCTCAAATATTTAATTATCATTCATTGTAAAATATAATGATGAATAAATACAAAATATCTTAAAGCTAACTAAAATTATAAAAAATTTCTGTACCAAACCCAGGATACTATGGGTGCAGTGAACTGGAAACCACCCTTTCTGCACCTGTGCAAAGAGCCCACTGTAACGTATCAGTTTATACTGAGTCTTATATTTATACATATTTTTCAAGGATCTTACACTTCCTCTGTTAAAGTTTTTTAACCAAAGATGAGCCAGCATTTTAGCTTCCTAAGAAATGAAATTTTATATTACAAATATGTTTTCAGCTATATTGGTACAAATCTTTTTAAATTAGTGAAGTTATGCAAGACACTGACAGTCTAACACATAAAAGCATTTACTTCATAACCTTTATTATCCTCAGAATTTTATAATTTCTCCAATGCATTCTATTTCAAATAGTTGTGAACCTGTACTGCAATGGACTGTCACTGAGCTTTTGCTTCATTTTTTTTAAACATTACATTTTAGATCTTCAAGTTGCTACTCAATATTAAATTTCACTGTCTGTTAATTAAACATAATCCTCAAATTCTTTATTGCCCCTGTTCTTCAAGGGACTCATCAACAACTGCAAATTGCAATTGTTTATGCATAGCTGGATGTCAAAAATTATTTAAGGTCAGTTAAAAAGACACTGACCAGTATAAGGGTTATAAACTTTCAGACATCGGGATGATGACCGATGGGCTACATTTTTCTGAGTGATGCTGGAAACATCAAGGCTATTAGCCCACCATCTTCAATATTCTTGAATTAAGTCAATAACACATTTTGTTCTGTAAACTTTAAAGAATTCTTTATTTAGATATCCCACTCCAAATCACAAGCATGAATCATGAAGTACAATCATTTTCTTAATGTTAAACAAATCAGCTATCCATGATAAGTGTTTACTAGTCATATATTTTCTGTCTTTGATTTGCCAGGATAGATAAAAGTGTTTTTAGGAGTTGACTAGAAAACATGGCATTCTTTACTCATGTCTTGCAAAAATGACATTTCCATTTTCCACAGATGTAGTTTACAGCAGAAGTATTTTCTATCTATGGATGCATAGAAAATAGAAATTTTCGCAAAAAATATCTAAACTGACAAATGCACAAATGTAGTGCTGCATGAAAAAGCACATTAATGTTTTCTGAATTAGTTGTCCCATGACAGAGCAGACTGGCATTACAATCAGAGGAGTACAAAGTTCCAAAATTATTTAAGTGCTGTGGATCCTATTCATTTGTGATTGCTTCAGTTACTACCTGTATATAAGTATGACAGTAGAATCTGTATGACCTTTAGGCACAACACCTTTGCCTGCCATCCTCAATATTTTCATCAGGAAAATGTTTCCCAACAGTGAAATTTCTTCACAGGGTGAAAGCATCTCTGTGTGGCTTTTAAAAATATTGGTTAATTCATTTCGTGAAAGTGGGTGTTAAGTAAGGGAGAGAACATGATGAGTAAATCTGTTTATCTTCATCGGATAGGGCAAGCTTGCTTCTGTACTTTTATTGTACACTTTAGTGTACAACATGGCTTTTTGAAGAGATGAGTGGATGTCTGAGTGTGAGAAAATACACAGAATTTTAAATAATAATAATAATAATAATAATAATACACTCCATATTAGTGCAGTGGAGAGTCGAACTAAGTGAGTTAAAGTGTCTTGAATTAGTTGAAGATTCTCGTTAACTGCTGTTTATATAGCTTTCAAAAGTCTTTTTTTTCACCCTTTTATATATCCACTCCTCTGTTACTGGAAATTAATAAACAATAAAATTCAGAATACGCTCATTCTGTTATCAGACTACTAAGGACAAATTTTGCGAAATTCCCAGAGCTCTGTTACCATCTTTGATCTCACTAGGGCTCAAAGGAAGCAAATTAAAAATGCATTAATTTTAGCTGGATCTGAAACAGAGGGGTGCAAGGGAATCAATTTTTGTCAAATGGAAATGACAAAATCAGTAGGGGAAATAAATTATTTTTGAGTTTTGAAGAGGTTAGCAGAGATAATGGAAAGTGGAATAGAATTAGTATTAAAAATAACTGTAGAATTTATAATTGAGGTGCAATTCTGGTTTTCATATGTCTCCTTTCTGTTTGGGCTGCAGAATGTCTTCTGCTCAGAGAGAGGTGGGGACTGGTTTTTTGTTTCCCTTGGCAGCAGGAGGACTGGCAGTGGATAAGAGAAGAGAGAGGAGAATATCAGTGGCAGGAGAGCATGTGGTGTCCTGGGGAAGCTTTAGCTAGCTGAACCGTTTACAGAAGCCAGCCCTTCTGGTAAATTCAGAAGGAAGAGAAGCTGTCTATTTTGATGGGATCTGCACTATCTTGGGTTTTCGGGGGTGTCAAAACAGTCCTGCACAGTGACTGCTCCTGCACAACTCCTGCATGCCAAATAAAGCCCATCCACTTTTGATAAATACCAGAATAGTAAGAAAGTAAGCAGTGGTATTTAAAGCCTGCATACATTTTATAAATTGTGCTCCCACAAAGACAAGCATTTGGCTATTTGTACATGGCTACACTAAAGCATGAAGATGATCTAGGTCCCAATGTTGCCTTGTTGCATTTGTTGTGTTTGAAAGTACAATACATATCCGTTGACGCTGACATGATAAGCTTGTCTTACCCTTAACAGAATACATTCTGGCTTTGTCTATTTGGACTTAATTCTTCAACTGTGGCATCAGAGAAGGGATGTTTTATCTTCAATTTTCACTGAAAACTTTATCATTGTACTCAGTTATTATTACCACTGTAGACTTCTGGTGGCACATGTCTTTATGTTGACAAAGTTGTTACAAGATAAATACAGAATATAATGACAAAAGAGGTGTATAACAGCCTCTTTTCTTGAAGCTTGTGCTGTTATAGTTTTGCCAACATTATTCTACTTCTTCATGATAATTCATAAGATTTTCTCTATATTGGTAATACCACAGGATAAGAAAGCTACAACCAACCAGAACAGACAAAAATGACTTACCAGTCTAACCTGACTTAGCTACGCCTGTCAGGCTGACATCTGGCAACCTTGTTTTCATCCATTTGGCCTACTAGGCTTATAAGAGTACTGAAGAGAGCTGGGGTCTTCATGCCTTGCAGAGATGGGTAGGAGCTTGTACAGGCTATGATGTTGACAGCAGGATGGGGAAGGGAGGCTGGTAGGGCAAGGGAACTTCAGGGCCAAAAGATCGGGAGCAGGTAAGAGACTGAAGAGGAGAAGTCAGGTTTGCTGTTAATGATTTCAACAGAGAAACCTGTCCGGATTAAAAAAAAAAAATAAAGAAAAGCTTGGGATTATACACTGGGAGAAGATATTTAAGAAGGAGACTGAATTTGGATGAAAATTCCCTTGCAAACTAAGTTTCAAAGACAGGAAAGACAGGAAAGTCAGAAGTGATCAAGGAAGCTGAGTATGATGGAATGCAGAGCCTGAGTATGGTATTAAAGTGGCAAACCATAATTGAAGTTTAAAATCTAGTCTGGTTTAAAACTAGATTAAGACTGAAATTTAGAGAATGGGAGGCCTGAAAAGTAGGGATGTAGTCTGGCGAAGGAAAGCAGGAATGAGAAAGTAGAAAGAGGCAAGAAAGAAGTTGAAATTAGGACTGGCTGAAATGATTGCACAAGAAGTGTGGGCAGAGCATAAAATTTGAACACAGGATTTTTGAATTTTACTGTTCTTTTTTCTATTACTATGTATCTATAAAACCTACAGGCAAAATACATGCCTTGTCTTCCTGTTATGCAGTTGTACAGATCCTGATAGCTACTAGTGATTCTTTTAGCTCAAGCTGATGAGGTGTGCAAAGATGTAAAGGCTCCTCTTGCTGATGCATGCAGCTCTCTCTATAACTGAATTATCTTTCCATTTTCTTTATGAAGAATGGGCTCATGAAAACGTTAAAAGTTTTATGTTGTGGCTAAAAAGTCAATAATTGAAAAACTACAGCTTGCTAGGTTCTCTACAGTGTACATTTCTTTCCCTATGTGGATTATTAGGACACCAGTGAAGCCTTTCTACAGGATGCCACTGTCAAGGAGCAAATGCAGTGAGTCTGCTCTGGGCATGCAATAGGACTATGCAGTAAAAGAGACAGGTTTATGTTACAATCTTTTACATTTAAACCAGAAAAAATGCATAATGAAAAAGGCAGTAGGAGTTTTGAGAAAGGTGGTCTCATGTATAGACACATGTCATGTAAGACAGTTAAGTGCCAAATGAAGAAAAATAACTACTTTCCAGAATTATTTGTTACGCTGTAGAAATCTGAGTATATTTTTCAGAAATTATTTTTTTGTTTCATTGTTACTGAGAAGCAAATTTATTGCCTGAGTGAAGCAGTGCAGGAATTCTCAGACATTTTAGCTCATTGCTTTCACACTCCATTTTTTGACAAAAATCTGGCCACCCCAGCTCCATACTTTGTATATTTAGCGGTTCATAAACAGGTGCATAGAAGACTGGGAGGGATAAGAGACCATCCAGGCTCCTTCTGGGGATCAGGGCACATGGGCTACTCTGAGCAGTCCCCAGTCCTCATCTCCCAGGTCGGGGTGGGCAGCAGCTGGCTGTGTGCTCCTGCCCTGAATGGTGCCAGCTGCAGGGAAGCTGCCAGTTCCTGTGATTGCACAGTGTTCCTGGGGGGTGGAAATAGGGACAAGAAAGCAGCTGGAGGCTACACAGTTATGAGTGCTGCTGCCTTCTCTTCTCAACCCGTGTCTGTTAATTGCTATCCCCATCCCTCACTTGAAAACCTCTGTGAGAAAGTTTATAGAACGAGTGTAATCTCTAGCTATAAACTTTTTGGTAAGTTTTTCAAGCCACCTATGGAATTTAGAATTTATTACAATCTACATTTTTTCTCACCAAAGTCCTGAAGAGGTTTAAAAAAAGTTACCCATTATCTTAATCTTTTAAAAATAGATGAAGCAAAGTTCTTCAGATTACATTGACAGAGGGTTTAAGTCAGAACCTCATAGGTCACATCTCATTTATTCACTTAAATCCCATGTAGATGTAGCTCTGAATTAGCATAAATGTAGTTTATGCTAATTCTGTAGTTCTTTCTGTAAATCCTGTTATAAAATATTTTTCCAGGTCAGTTTTCGGACTGTAAATGTTTATGCTTTTCCAGGACTTTTTTTGTCAATCTAGCTAGAGCACTTTATGCGTATAACAAAAAGTTATATGATGGATTTCCCCTAGGATACACTTGTATTCTACTAAATATATGTGAGAGATCATAAGTCTGGAAAAGAGATGTGTCAAGATCCAAAAAATTTGCTTTGGGTAACCATATCAACAGTACAACAATCTATTAGGGACCATCTGCTGAAAATGAACCAGCATATGGATACCTAAAGAAATGTTCAGTGTTATTGTTCAGTCTCTGAGAGTAACAAAGAAGACAGCAGTTTGAAATTTGCTTATGTTTAGGATTTTTTTTTTCATTATGAATATTTACCACTGGACCAAGTAATCTCTGATACTTACAGTGCAATGTAAATTATTCAGGTATGGCTTCATGGTTTATTAATATACAGATACAGTACTTCCTAAAGTGATGTAAGTGGAAACCAAATTATTTTTATTTTTTTCCCCCCAAACAGCTACAACTATAAATTTTAAGTCCAAAGCTTTAAAAATACTCAGTATAATCTTAGAATCCAAACTTAGATGTAAAATAAGCATCCTGGTTTTCATAAGGGCTGATCAGCCAAAATGCCAACCAAGGAACAACAGGAATCACATTTCTAAAATTTACATTCATATAAATATGGAATGTGGAGCTAAAACTCAAGCTTCTGTCACAGAAAGAAGCTGAGCTAATGAACTGTACATCTAGGAGAAAAATCTGCTTTTGAAGTAATTTATGTATGGAAATTTCTGCATGGTAGAGTTTGATAAGGCTAAACCTCAGTAGTGACAAAAACAACCAAAACTCCATGTGAAATGTAAGTGCTCATAAATGGTGCTACAACCATAATTTCTATGTATTATGAGACTATTGGATGACAGAGAAATAAAGAACATGTCGCTATACAGTATGAGGCAATTTATTCCTGAATAGCTTGAAATTGGATTGTAAATGTAATCAAGTGCATTGATGTTCCCAGCTATTTGGTAACGATGTAGTATGCTTTCCCACAGAATTTTTCATTAAGGAAAATATTAAAGTCTAGGTATTTTAATGTTGTATCAAACAAAATCAGAATATTTCTTCCAGAACATTCAAATCCTTCATGCTCCTTTTTTTTTTCCTGAAGATTTTGGCTCCTTTTAACACCAAAGATGAGAATTCACTGCTGTCATAGAAATTCCTTTACACTTATGGCCCGTGTGATCTTGGGCTCAACAAGTGCATTTCTCTCACAGGTGAATTTGGCCTGCTGTGTTGGTGGGATATGCAGGTCTCTCAAGGCAGCACAACTTGCTTTACTTATGGTTGTGAGCAGAAGTTAACACAATGCTGAGGCTTGTTTCTAAGACTGTTCTCCAGAACACCAGCTAGAATGGTTGGTTCTAATGCTGTCAAGTTGGATTTCTCAGTGCCATTTTTAGACTAAAATGTTTTTTATTTTTGTCCTTTCAAAGGATTTTTGTGAAAAATAGTCATTTTATATCACTCTGTGTGCTTGTTATGGTCAGATTAGAAATGTTAGTAAAACAGTCACCTCTCCAATTCTCTAGTGCATTGTAGTCATAACTGAGGCTCAGGCTTTCAAAAGTGAGGATTTTTATAACTTTCTTTTTAACCCATCACTTAATCTCTCTCCATCTCTAACCTCTGAAAAGTTTCTATCTTCTGCTTTCCCTAGGGAGCATCGCCACTAGGATGTTCCCACTTTCTTTTATATGAGTTGGAAAAGAGGAAAGCTGTCTCCTAATCCGATAGCTTCTCTTGGCAGCAGGGCGTAGAGTCACCACACCCACATTTGCAATACCATTACTGGGAGGGTGAGTCTGCCCGATGACGCAATTACCCTAAACAGGACTCACCAAAGAAGACACATTTTAGACAGATGTGCTTTAGCAGACTAGTGACTGTAGCTATTGAATTCTCAAAACCAAGGTTTTTGATCATATCCAACTGTCCATTATTGTCACGAGTACCACACACTCCTCTATCCTGGAAGGTAGTCATCAGGTTCTCAGACTACAGGTGTCCCAGTAGATCTTCACAGGAAACAGAAATGTAATTTTTTAAATTTATAAGTAGGTATACAAATCTTCCATGAAATCAGTCAAAATACCTCTAAGAGAATAAAACTTAGCTTTTTACTGCCAGTGACTTACTGGTCAATAAAACTTACTACTGTGACACGTGTTTTTTAAAATGTAAGCATTCACTCATTAAAACTAATATAATTGCAGCTTGAGGTATTGCCAATAATAATCACAGAACCTATTATACGAAGTACTCATAATAGCTGTTGAAAAAAACACTGTGGAATTATTGGGAACAATGCATAATGTATTTCCAATAGTCCTTTTTTCTCATTCCATTACACAATAGAAATTAAGAATGTATTACAGTATAGTTCTCTAAAATATTAATGGCTTTAATAACTCTAAGATAGAATCTCCCTCAGCCCACATATGGTAAAGTTCACCCACCCACCACAGACTTTGTATCACCAACCCCCTGGCACCATCCCTCTTGTGCCGACCCACTTAATGTAGGAGAGCAAGCCAAAGGTGTCCCTTAACCATCCTGAGAGAAATGAAAGGGCAGTTTATGCAATGGAGGGACTATCCTGAAGGCAAGTTCATGAGTGGTTTTATGGTCCCTTTTGCAGGCTCACAGACTGTACAATTTTTTTCCCTGCAAACTCTATTTTCCTTCTTTCCCCTCCAGTTCAGAGTGAGGACTCCGATCAGCAGGATTTCTGTATATACCAGGGAGAGGAATATTTGGTTTCAGATTTCTGAGGGCTTTTATAATTAATGTCAGTGATATTCATTTAATTGAATAAGGTCTGGGAAGCGTCAGAGAGGGATCCTTGAAAGAGAGTTTCTCTCTACAGATTCCATCCCAGGAGTCTGGGGAAGAGACAACTGAAAAAAAAAGTTAATTAATAACATTAAGTGTTTATCCAGCTAGGGCCAGAAGGCAAGGGACTGCTCTGTAAGCTAGACTAGAAAGGGTTGATCTACATAAGAGAAACCAGAATTGCCTTCTTAAGCAGAAAATAACCCTTCATTTTAAATTAAAAAGAATATGTATATATTTATCTCAAAACCTATGAATAAATGCAAAAGCACTCCCAGCCTTTCTATGTTTCTATGAATTCAGTTAAAAACCCAACAAACAAACAAACAAACCACAAAGATTTAGCTAATATAGCTTTAAATTTAAAGATATTTTATTCTGACAAAAGGAGGTGACCTGGTAAAAAGGAAACTAACTCTGAAGAAGTAAAGGAGTAAATTAACCCTTCAGTCATGCTGGAAAGCTGTTTGTGGAACTCAGAGAGTGCAAAACTAATGTTGCATCCTGGAGAAAAGGGTAAGTCTTCACATGCAAGACTCTTTCTTTCTGGTTTAAATGGAGTTCAGCTTTCAGGTCTATGTCATAAACATTTTCAGGGTTGGTTTCTAGTAAGGTTAGAAATAACAAAAGGTTTTCCCTAGCCGTAACTATAAAAACAAACCTAATGTTTAATTACTGTTGATTGCCAAATCGTCAGGTGATCCCACAGACTGGTGGAGGATAGGGTCCTCCAGGACACAATGGATATGCTTTAGAAAGCAAATGAAAAAAAGCCCAACAAAAGGTTTGTGCAACAATAGCTAAATGGGCAGTTGAAGTTACCATGGCAGGTGGTACAGCCTGTGATAGTTCTAGAAAATCCTCAAGAGTTTCCATGAGCAGAAACTTTATCCCAGAGCTTTAGACACATTTTATATATCCTATGATCAGACAGCAAGGTCTGTGGAGAGTAAGGACTTTGATCTGTCTTCATGGTCATGAGTCTTCAGAATAATTTTGACTTGCTCATACAGCGATGTTGCTGAGAAGAAAATGGCCCACCAGCTTTTGTTCTGAGTGAATTTGTTTTGAGGACAGATCGCTTCATATCCAGATATATAGTCCAGACTGGTGGCAATGGCATTTACAATGTGCAGATCTGCCAGGATGAGACAGATTCACCTATCCAATCACAGATGGCAGAAAATATGACTCACAGATGCTGCTGTGTGAGAGCATGGCTTCAGCAAGGATTCAGAAGCCCTTGCAAAAATGGATTTTATTAGCTACCATGTATTTCTCTAGGCTGATTTACTGTGTGCAAGAAGGAAAATGAAAAGGGAAAAATGAGAACCTTCCTCTTAAAGAAGAATTACATTTTTGATTGTGAGGAGCTTCAGTTGCTTGTGACTTTCTTTTGTCAGACAGAGAATTTGTTGGATTCACAAGATCTGAGTCAAGACTCCTTCAGTGCATCTGGTGTTTCCCAAGGAGTGAATGTACTGAACTTAAAGAGTTCTAGTGGGTGGGAGTGATGGCTGGGGAGAGGAAAAGCTGGGCTTCCTGCAGGTGTCGGGGGGAGAGCAGAAAGCCTTTTAGAAGTGCTGTTAGTGATACACCAAGTGGCATTTCTCAGGGCAAGTCTCTTTTAGGACAAGCTGCTAATGACTGGCAGAAGTGAAAAATAATTGACCCTCAGTGTTTTGTTCTGAAAGCTAGCATTCTGGTGGGGAGTTCTGCTTCAGAGCTGTATTTCAGCAGTGGTTTTGCCAAGGACAGACCAGTGCCGTGACGGGTGTGGGAGGCAGCCCCAGGTGCCCTGCAGCAGCACCAGTACCACTGTGTTTTACAGAGCTCATCACAGTAGTGCACGTCACCTAGGTTGTCTTATGGGCTCTCTTTTGCTGGCCTTCCTCCTGGCTGTCTGGCAGAAGTAAGGGATGAATAATACCCGCTGCCAGTGACAGCTGCTGTTATACAACTCCCCTTCTGTCCAGAAAAGGGCAGAGTAATGCAGGGAAAATTACTCCAAGAGGTATCCAAGGAAGAGCTCCACTGTTTGCCGTACTCTATTTTTTTCTAATAACTACCTGTCCAAAAAAAGATTACCAAATTTACAAGTGAACTAAAATACTGATCTGCAGTAGTGCAGGTCAGCTACAAATGAAAGAGGTACAAGAGCAAGGAGAAGTGATGTGATCACATTAGCAATGTGATCATGAGTAGGAAGTAATTTATTTTGATCCTGTGAGTGGATTATCAGTATTACTGCTTTCAATAATATCCTTTCACTCTTTTGCTTCTGGCATTGCTGTACCAGTGTGATTAACGTTGCCAGGGGTTGGTAAATCTGCATCCAATGCAACTTTACTTTCAATATGAATATAGTCCATACAAATATGGAAGACACTGGGCTGCTTACCCATCCTGGGTAAAACGTGCACTATTTTCATTAGAAAGACAAGATATTTTGGGGTTTTTTTTCAAGGAATATTTTGGCTTAGGAGAGCAGAGGGAGACATTTCTGGCAGGATGCTTTCACATACCTGTAAGTTTGTCAAATGCATATTTTTATCTCAAGTTAATTGTCTTCACCACTGCTTGGGGGGTGGGGAGCGAGGAAGGGAGGGACATGTTTAAGAACAATACTTTTTCTGACCCTAAGTTGTACCCAAGATAGGTGGGATGAATAGTTTTTAAAGGCTTCTGTCCCTGCCTATTGGCTACTGAGAAAGGCTAAATACGTAATAGTTCAACAGATAAGTTCGGTAATATAAACTCAATCAGTTAAAAAGAAAGACCAACTGAAATATGCCAATACAATAAAGTCCCTAGCCGTGTAAGAGGGAAGAAAAGAAATTCGAGTTGAGGTGTCTACATTTCATCTAAATCCAAATTTTCTTTGGACTTGACTTCCCCTTGTTTCCTCTTCCATGTCTCCACTCATATTAGGAGCAGTACTAGGTATGTTTCACCCAAGGCCTGTTTGCAGGCATTAGAAAGGGGATTAAAAAATCCATGGGCTGTTTTAACAAAGGCTGATCTGTTCCTTTTCAGCTTTGACTGCCGCTTGATAAACAGCTAAAAGGTCAGACTCAGTTCTGTTTTCCCAAAGAATACAAGGGACCAAGCTGTGTCTGAGAATCTTTGCTTAATATCTGCTTTCGTTAACTCTGATGAGATGGATGTACTGCTCCGTTACTGCCACAAACATGTGGAAAGCATCATTTTCCAGTCCTTTATGGTGATGGTAGCTACATGGATTTACATAACTGGTGTCAGGAAATGAAAATAAAGTATCGAGTCCTTTAGCTTACTCTGATTTTTAGCCTTTATTTTACTCTTAGTTTATTCCAAATTAACTATAAAATAAACCAGCAGATTAACAAAACATGATGCACAATGTTGCCAAAACATCTTTTAAAACAAAAAATGTATCACACCAAGCAATATGAAAACCAGACTTCCTAAAGTTCTTCTTACATTATTTCAAATTTTCTTCATTTTTATCATTTACTTCAGCTTGATAAGCATTTAATGCAAATACAATTTATTCTATGCAGGAATACTAACCTTGCCTGTATTAAGATTAGCTGACACTTCTGGCTTTTTAATGCATTTTCAAAATCCTAATAATTTCATCAAATTGAACTGAAATAATCATAATTTTATTAAGCTTCTTAGGCTTCGTATTTTTGAATATTTCATTTGGATTAAGTCAACTGTTTCCAAGAGTGAAAACTTGGAAAAAAATAGGTGGGTTTGTCCATGTTAAAGCAATTTGGCAATAACTTTTGACTATTGGATGAGTGTTCTTAATAATAGAGGTACATATTAATTAAGAAACCATGACCATAGACTCAAGAGCACTGAAATAAAATTAATTTAAGCCTGGTATTTCAACATGCTTATAACTTTGCAACTGAAATAATGTAATTGCAGTGTATTTTTTCTGTGTTGCTATGCGTACAACAGTAGAAATGACATAGGGATTGCATGCAGTTATAAAAGACTCTAATATATGGTTTGGCTTGTTATTTGTATCAGCAACCCCTGTTTTTCTTTTTTGAACCTAAACCCCAAGAAAAATTAAAAGCATGTTTTACACTGGATGTGCATTAAAGCCTCTGACCTTCAGAATATAGAAAAAATACATCATTCTTTTCTGCTCCCTGGGTAACAGAGGCAAATATTAAACACACAGACACACAAAACCTCCAAAATAAACTTTTGATACCATCTGTGTTTTCCACATCCAAGAAGGTTATGAGGAAGTGAGCACTAAATATTAGTGAAAACTACCTCAATTCTGGCTACTCTGAGAGTTTGAGGAACATTTTTCCACATTTGCATGCATAAACACAGTAGTGGCTCCATAGAATACATTTTTCTCATTTTCCAGGAGTTAATCTTAAACCTGGATTTCAATGTTAACGTTTAATAGTCCTCCCAAAGTCTTTTTAGAAGTCAGAAGGCACTTCAGATACTTCTAATAACCGTGAAATGAACTAAAATAATGTCTTGCTTTCATCTTTCTATATTTATTTTCTTTATTCATTGTTAAAAACCTTTATTATTAGCAATCTGTGTTTTTCTCCCTATATAGGAATAAAGCTGTACAGGGTCTATCTATGGCTCATGGGAATCTCCCTGCTTCTTTTTTCTTTTTTTTTTTTCTTTTTTTTTTTTTTTTTTTTGTCTCTCCAGATCATTAAAGACCAGAAGCTACTGGGGATAGTTGGAGGGATGCTACTGATTGATCTTTGCATCCTGATTTGCTGGCAGGTTGTGGATCCTTTGAGGAGGACAGTGGAAAAGTATAACATGGAGGTATGTCCTCAAGCCCAAAGTAATACGTATGGTTGCATATCAGTATCTACAGCTTTCCATAAGATCAAGCTAAAGATGCACTAGGTAAAATGAAAGCAAGTCAAGCTGTGTATTTCAGGGGAGGAAGGGTTCCGGTTTTTAAAACCAAATAGAAAAGAAACAACCGCAACGAAAAGAAATTGTGTATGTAGTTGCAGGTGCCACATTTCTGTCACTTGTAAGAGATTTTATTTGCAAGGGTTGTAAACACAGGAGAGTCCTCTGCTAAGACTCTCTATTAGAGTCTGTTGCAATAAATAATAGATTATCAGAACCCATTAGTGGATTTCAGTAAGAGCTCATTCAAGATAAGTGCAGGAGAGGTCACTGCTTAGACTGCATTCTTTGTGGAGATGGTCAGGAATTATGTTACCTACAGCTATATTTATTTTCAGTAATTTTATGTGCATGCACCCATACTGATTGTTCCTCTTTTAATAAAGGTCACACAAGCAATTTTGATAGGCAGGAGGTAATAGCTTAATGCCGGCTGTAGACACTTTCCAGCACTCTGGTTGGTTTCTAGAAGTGGAGCTGAAACAGAGCTTTCTGGACAAACTGACAGCAAGAAACATGGCAACAACAACTCACACCTAGGAAAAAACCATCTATCTGTATGTAGGTTTGCAGTGTTTGAGAGTTTATTGCTTCCAACATGGAAACTGGTGATATCTGAAAACTACATTGTATGAGGACAATCTAGAAGTCTTAGTATCTTCTCCAATAGTTGGCAATTGGTAAGAAAAAGAGCAGTAGTTTTCTCTTCTGATGTTAACATTTGCAAGAAAAGATACACTATTTTACTCCACTGCTTTTACTTTGTTCCTACTTCACAGTGTAGCTCTGGAATTTTATTAGGAGAAGATCTTACTTTTTATTTGAGTATAATTTGTAGAAGATACCCTAGAACAATGCCTCTTAAACTGCAAGGGATGCCTCAGAAGAAATAATTTTAAGAGCCTGAAAAAATTTCTCTCAGTCATTCCCTAGAGTTTGAAAGACTTCCCAACTAACACAGTTGTCAATAAAACATTGAAAATGTAACTGAAATTTGTCTTATGGAGACACTTCTGGTCTATGTGTGTATAGCTTGAAGCCATAGCAGCTTGTTGAGAGCCTTGTTTACTTTGTTTTGCTCCGACTGTATTGTAACTGATATTTCAGTTGTCAGTATTGTTAACAGTTTCTCTGCTCATCTAAACCCAAACATATTATGACAAATAGTTACAAAATTCAATTAAAATAATCTCAAATACAAGGAATTTTACTTTTTACTTTAGTTATAACTAAAGATCCTGGTATCTACTAGATTCACTTGAGTAAAATGTCCCTAGACAGAAGCAGTAACTGTGAAGTTAAACCATAAATACCATATATTTGAAAAATAATGTTTATTGTAGATTTAAATGATTGCAATTTCCATCTAAACTTTTCAGTGTATATTCTTTGATCATCTAATGTATAACACTAAAAACTTAGTGTGTTTCTTCCACATTTGGGGCCTTCCAGACCGTGGGGCTGCACACCAGTTGCCTGAACTTTGCATAAGAACTGAAATTCTCCTGGAATTATGTAAGCCCATGCAAAGTGACATTCCCTGAATGCACACATGACAATGTTTAGTATTTTGACCCCTCAGCATAGAATTGACTTGAACTTACTGTTAGAGCTCTTAGCTATTACTGTAAGTTGCACAGAATATTTTTTAAGCTAATGGATTTGGGGTGGGAAGGAAATAGAAGTATTGTGCTAGCAAATATAGTCATTAAACTATGGTATGTGCATAAAATATGTTATTATAAAAGCAGTGAGGTGAACTGCAATTTGCTTTCCTGAAGCACACCTCTTCAGGTCTCAAAAACTCCTGTGTAAAAGTAAATGACAATTGTCTTTGCTGCTGTTATTATTATTGTTGTTGTTGTTGTTGTTGTTATTATTATGTTATTTTTTAGGTTTTAGGTTTTTAAAGTGTAATGGCGAATTCTTTAGTTGAGCTTGATTGAGTACATATTATCCTTTCTATGTTTGAAAAATACTGGCCACATAGTAAACACTACTGGTGGCAAGTTTCTGTTTTATTTCAGGATTATTTCGTAGTGGGTATTTCTTGTCCCACTTGATTCTGTGAAATAATTTTAAAGGGATTATTTCTGTCAGTTAATGCTAATCCAAATGATAAAGATTAAACTAAATGTAGGCTCCAAAGTCATGAATGCAATCAGTCATTCTAGCTAATGAACCATTTGAGTGCTGTTTATGAATACTCATCAGCTTCCTACATGATAGTTCTGCACTTGGCTTCTATCAGGTGGCCCTCTGTTAGTTGTGTCTTCATAAACACCTCAATCAAAGGAACCAAGACAAGAAGCCTAAAGACTGGTAATGGCCTGTGCTCTTTGCTATTATTCACAAAATAGTTCATTTCAAGGAAAGAACAGCAGTGACTTATCAAGAACTTGTTAAAGAGTTCTTAAACCCAGAACTTAAAAATCCAGGCTCCTTTTCCGGAGTTGTTTGCAAAGTCCATGCAATACATGCATTATAAACTGAGGATAGGCAGTCTAAATCTAAAAATACAGAGAGAAGTGAAGGCATTTGTGAAGACTCTCTGCCCCTTACAGAAGGCAGAAATCATATGGGATGTTGGGTCTGTCAGTTTTCAGACTGGTTTCTGGCATCCTGACCCCACAAGTATGGTTTCTTCAGGAAAAGCACAGCTATGGCTGCCCTAAGACACCATGTTAAAAGTTTTAATGACTGAACCATAAAGCATCCAGATCCTCCAGTTATCAGTAGGGGAAGTAGTTTATGATATATAGACAATAAAATTGCTGGATAAAAGCAAGCAGGTTAAAGACTAAGGTAGGGACGACTTTAAAACTTCCCTAACTGTATGCTGATCTGCACAAGAACTGTAAAAGTGTCCCTACGTATGTTTCCTAAGTTTGATTTTCACATAACGCAAAAGCATTTGCTGACACAAAGGGCTTCTCAACTTCAAGCAGCAGTGTAAAAAAACAGGGAATTTATCCATAATGTTACTGCTATTCATCTGTTTTCCTAGTTGCACTGGCTGTAACATTTCTCCTTTTGCTTATTTTTCAGACCAGTGGAGAGACCAATCACTTTTTCCATCACTAAGTTCTTCCTAGGCTGAACAGGGAATTTGCTTTTTTCATCATAATTCACCTTTTTTGTCATAATCACAAAGCTCTGCAGTTGTGCTCAGATCTGAGCTAGGTTCCTGCCAGACTAGGTTTCTCCCAGTCACATGGACTGGAGTGCATCCTTCCTGCACTGTCTCGCTGGCTGGGCTCTTGGGCTCTACTGCCCATGAGGAATTACAGTGCTTCTGTGCATGCGGCTGGAGAAGAGCTTTGCACGGCTCTACCATTTTTTTCTTTTTGACCAGCTTTCTTAAGAAGGCAATGTGTATGTGCTAGGGTACTCTGTGTGGTTTTTTCCTACTATCTAACAAACTTTGACTATTACAATCAAATCTGACAAATTTGAGCAGATACAGCTCTTTAGAGTATAGCACTGCAAGAGATTTGCTGGAAACAGGCAACTGTGTGGAGGAGAAGTTCTGGTAGTGTCTCCTCTAAGAGAAGGGTGACAGAGTGAGTTTATCCCTTTGTCTAAAGACAGATATTTTAAATGACTCACTGCAGGGGAGCTTCACTCTTACCCAAAGAGAATCCAGCCACAAGAAAAAAAAAACTTAAGAAACCAGCTTGCTCTAATTTCAGTTGCTCAACTGCATTGGAATGAAACCATAGTCTGAAGCAGCAAAATCCTTTAGAAAGTGGAGTCTGTGCAACAGCCATATCATAATTCAATGATGTACTTAGTACAGCTGAAAGGGTCTGTGTGTACACATGCACTCACACTCACCTCTTGCTCGTAATTAGCTCAGTTGGTCAGAGCATGATACTAATAATGCCAAGGTCATGTGTTCAGTCCCTGTATGGGCCATTTGCTTAAAAGCTGGACACAGTGATCCCTGTGGGTCCCTTCCAACTCTGAATATTCCGTGATTCTGTGGTTTTATGGTGGAGTAACTCTTTTACTCTGGAGTTTAGCTTGAAAGCCTCTGACTGTCTTATCTTCTCCCAACACAAATATCTATGAAACAGATTGGATCTCTGTGGCCTTGGAAGGTAGACAGTGATAATGTTTAATAAATAATAACTTGTAGGGGAAATGGACTACATTTTATAATTCCCAAGGTAAAAAGATATTGCATTAGTGTTAGATACAGTAAAAGTAATAACTTGCATACTGGATGCCAATATTTCTTGTAAAATTTTAAAACATGTTTATCCAGGACAGCAGCCTTTGCATTCCTTGATGTCTTAGTACCGATTAAGTAGTTATTTCTGTGATGTTTCCTCTTATGCATTCTTATGATAGCATTATCAACATCTAAAAATAAACTTCATTCTGGTATCTGGAATACCAGTGTTTAGGTTTCACCCTAATTTGTCCTGGGATGGTAATAAATGTGAAATTGAGGGAAAAATCTGGACAAGGTGCCATTTTAGAACACACAGAAGAGAAAAAGAGATCAATGTGATATGTCCTATTTGGGCTTCTAGCATTGATATAGATGTAAAATGCAGAAAACAATATGAGAAAACCTTATATGAGGATTAGTAGGCCATGCCAGTGTTAAAGCAGTGCAGTATGTTAAAGAAAAGTTGGTTCATATTACCAAATTAATAATTTCAGTGAGACAGAGTTCCTATGTATTACAAGTATATAACTCTGCTGCCAGACATATTACTACACAACAAGCCAGGTCAGCTTTGACTGATCTGTTGCGGGACTCATAAACATTGCAAAACCAAAAAATGGCTATGTAAACTGGACAAATGTGCTGCTCAGACAAACTCATTTCTAATTCAACAGATTAGAGAACCCACAGACGGAGAATTAACCCTTGATTTCATTCTGAATAGCACACAGAATCTGTTCCAAAGTCTTGGTATCTGAAAGAGTTTTCCATAGCTACAAATACATCATGCTTAGTTTCAATAGCTTCGAAGAGGCAACAGCCAAAAAAGATCTGTAGGGTGGTACTCAGCTTCAGAAAACAGAACAATATTAAATTGAAGAAGCCTCTAAAGGAGAGGCTAAAGAGAAAACTGTAGAGAGTTAAATCTTTTCAGGTGGTCTAGAGAACCTTAAGAACTTCATATTTGAGACACAAAGTAAATTCATACAACACATCAAGTAAGACTTGAAAAAGAAAAGAGCCAGTATGACAAAACAGCAGGAAAACATCCTTCAGAAAAATAAAATTTTATCCAAATGGGGAAAATACACAGGATCATAAAGTCTGGTAAGTTAAAAGTAGAAGACAATAAAGCAGTCTAAAAAAAAATCTTACAATGAATGAAAAATGAATAATAAATCTCTCTGTAAATACCGGTAGCAGGAAGTTTCCCACAGAATCTTGGGAATAATATTTAAGCAGAATAGGAGATCATTACTTGCAGAAAATAAGGCTATGATTTGAATGATTAAATGATTGCTTTGCTGCTTTGTTCAGCAAAATTCTTAGTGGAAGGATTTGTGGAGATTGCTGTGCTGGAACCCGGTTGAAGAACTCACTGAGGAGTGACTAGAGTTGCTGGTAGGAATAGAGAAACTGATCAGAAATAAATCAATGGAAAAAGATTCCATTCTACCAGGCTTTCTAAAGCTATTCAAAAGAATAATAGTCAAACTACTGACAACAGTGTGTAATCATTAGCTCAGAACTGCTATGGTATCTGAGCAAAATGCTGCAAATATCTTGCCATGTTTTCAAGACAGAGTAAAAACCTTAAACTTGTAAGGTAATGTAATAGACCAACTTATAAAAATTATAATCAGGAGTAGAATCAAAAATTTATATGCTACATTGAGGAGGAGTTGACATCACACTTGTGAAGGAACAAGTCATTAAATCTTAGTGAAGTCCTTTGAAGAAGCCAGCAGACATGAATAGAAGCTGACATAGCCAGCTAGGTCTCCAAAAAAGGACTCATCAATTTCTTTCATCAAAGGCTCTTACAGAAAGGAAATAGACATGGAATAAGAGAGAAGCCCTCAAATGGGTATGAAGTTCTTTAGAATAAGGAAACAGAACTAAGAAATAAATAAAAGTTCATTTTCTAGTAAGGAGGGATGTAGCCGGTAGAGCCCTTCAGGACAAGTCACAATCTTTGTACTGGTACCTGTATTGTTCAGTGGAAGAGGTTATACCAAGTTATTTCAGAAAATATAAATGAGGGCTGGTTGTGAAGAATTTGGGACAGATGTTGAGAAGCTCAACATAAAGTTTAATGCGCTTTCCTTCCTGCAGCTGCAGCAGCAAACCTAAATGTTGTCTTGTTAGTGATGTAGTCTTTCTGATATAGAGGAAGATGGAATTATAGATTTTATTTTTAGTTCAGCTAGAGGAAACCCATAAATAGATTAAATAAATTGAGTACATCTTACATCTTTTTGAATAAGACAGAAAAGCCTGACTTAAAAAAATTACAATAGCCTAGGGTTTTAATTTAAATAGCTAACTGTCGGGGTTTGAGGCTGGCTAAGTGCCAGGCACCCCCAAAAACCGACTCACATATTTTCCTCTGCTATAGCTGAGCAGAGGAGGGGAAATTAAAATGAAGACTTCATGAGTTGAGATAAGGATTAGGAGAAAAACACTTTAAGGCCAAACAGGTTCAAAACTTAAACAGTATAAAGAAAATTTATTATTAACAGAATTAAAAGAAAAAAGGGCAATAAGAAATAAAATAAACTTTTAGAACACTTATTTTCTTCCCAGCCCCCTCCCTCTTTTCCCTCAAGGAGACAAAATATGGGGTTTTGGTCAGTCTTTCTAAGAATCTTTCTTCAGTTCATTCAGGGAAAGGAGTTCTTTTTCTGTTGTGCTGTGGGGTCCTTCCCATGGGAGACAGTTCTCTGTGAACTTCTCTAGTGTGGTCTACTCTTCATGAAATAGCAGTCCTGCCCAACCTGCTGTGACGTGAGTCCCTCCCACGGCCCAAGCAGTCTTCCCACAACTGCCCAGCACGGTCATTTTATTTCATGGGGTTTAGTCTTTTAAGGATGAGCTGTTCTAGTTTGGAAGCAAGGGCTCTCTATCTCTGGAGGCAAGGGTCCTCTCTCTCTGAGTTCCTCACTAGATTACAGCTTTTCAGCATCCACTCACTCCAGCGTGGGCACTTTTCCACATGGGCCACGCATGGATCTCTGTACTCCCTCATACCCCACATGAATTACAGGGAAACAGTTTGTTGTATTATAGTCCTGACCACAGCTTGTAGAAAAATCTCATCTCCAACGCTCGGAGCACCTCCTCCCTCTCCTTCTTTTCACTGACCTTGGTGCCGCCATGTTGGTTCTCCTCACATGTCCTTACTTCTTCTTTTTCTCTGACTCGGAAGAAAATTGTTGCCCATAGGTATTACTGTTCTGAAGTTCTATCAACGGAAAAGTTCTTATAGACCTTTGTTGTGCTGAAAAGGTTGATCTGGTCTGTGCTCTGTGTCAGAGAATTGGTCACCATGTTTTCGTCGCTGGACACAAGGTCCCTGCCTGTCGCCCTGAGATTTGCAGTCTTTTGATGTTTTCATTTCTGTGATGGAGTTCTCACGCACTTTCTGTAAACACAGTTATGTTTGGCTAACCGTTCCTTTTTGTTTTCATTCCTTCTCCTGAGGCGGAGAAGTTTGATGGACCTTTTCGTCTGACCGGTGTGGTTGGAGAGGTGGCAACCTCATCCTCCAATCCACGGTCATTCCTAAGAACATATATATATGAAGTAAAATAAACAGCTGGGGGCTTTTCCTGGCTTCTTTTCTGTCCTGAACTAAGCTGGGTCTGCGTGGTTCTTTTCATGTCCAAGTACACCTGCCGGCACCACACGGGTGGCCCCGGCCGCGTGGTCCCGGCCTCGGGAGAGCCCCAGCCTCGCGAGGGCCCCGGCCGCGTGGCCCCGGTGGCCGCATCACCACCCGTCGGAAGAAGAAAGAGAACTTCCCGCGGTTTTTCCTTTCTGATATATGTCATCACAGAGGCGTTGCCAACTTGTCTAATTGGGCTGGTAACCTGCCCATCGTCAGAGCCTTCAGCGATTGGCTCTGTGCCGGACATAGTAGAAGTTTCAAGCGGCTTTTCTCCCACCCACTAAAAACCAGGCTGTGTTAAACCAACACACTAATCCAGAACAATATCATGTTAGCTGGCTTGACACAGCTCTCTGAGCACCCAGATATGTGAGTATGTCCTCAGTAGGTGGATGTAAGTGCAACAGGACTGGAGGAATAAGTATTGTTCCTGGGTATCTTATTGTCTTTTCTGTGGGTTTGCTTTTTCTGCTCCTAGAACCTGAAGAAATTCATACTACTGAGCTGTTACTTGGACTGTAAATGAATTCAACTATATATAGATAAACAATTTTAAAAGTTATTCACAACAATGTAATGCAAGGTCAATGATAAGTGAGAGTCATGCAAAAATAACTGAGATATGATGTAAAGAATACTCAGGAAGGAGTGCGTATATTATGTGTGAAAGTCCAAGGTGAGCATGGTGCTATACCCTGAAGGACTAGTTAACTAAGTAAGCTGTGGTCATCAAATACAAAACTTTTCCTTAGGACAGACTTTTGTCCTGTAAAATTGCTTTGTCTCTACATTTTTTAAAGGAGTGTTATGTGAAAATTTGGATTCAACTGCACAGATGTAGATTTTTTTTCTTTAATATCCATTTTCATCAATAATACTGCTGTTGTAGGGACTGGTATACTTTGGTCCAAAATTATACACAGAGGAGTGTGGGGTGGGCTGGGGTAGGGGTGGGTGTTTGTATTCACATGATAATATGTGACTAACGTAGGTATGGAATTGGTGAAGATGTCTGGTTCAAATTCATGCGCTCAAGTAGATTTATGTAAGTTCTTTGACATTTTGGAAAAATCAGATCATGTTCTTTTCTCTTTCTGCATATGTATGTATGCATAAACAGATGTGTTTATGGGATTTTGTTTACATTGTGCTGTTCAGTCAACTGACAGCTGGATTAGAGAGAAGTTTGTCAAATGTGTGGTATGAAATGAAGAATTTAATTGGCTGAAGTAGTTTCTGAGGGTGTTCAGCCTAATGCAGGTCAGAGCTTGTTAGTCAATTTGTTCTCTAAATATCATTACGCCCATCTGTTTCCCCTACTATTTTTTAAATAAATTTAATTTCTTTCCTTCCAATTTGAAATATTACAGACTGTGGGAGCCAAATGTCTCCTGAAATCTGTAGCCTGCTTTCAAACCCTGCCATTGTAGCTCTCAGCAGGCGGCCCGCCAGGAGTAGCTGAAACTGAGAACTCTTACTTGCATCTGCTGGGACACTCCGGTGGCTGGCAGATGCTGCAGAGAGAAGGTAAATGAATGGCCATTAAAGTCACCTGTAAACCTTCCACTGGCCCGGAGGATCTAGCGCAGGTCCAAAGAAAGAGTAAATACTAAAGTGTAAAAGCTGGTTTACTTCTCTCTTTCATTTGACATCAGTTTCCAAGGAAACAGAACAAAACGTGAGAACTGGGAGCCAGCAGCTGAGATTGACTCAGCTGGTGGCTAGTCCTGCTTCTGTTCCCATGGAAACATGTATCAAATTGGCAAAAATAAGGAAACAGGGCAGGGTCAGTTCCAAAATGGCAAGATGAATGGCTGCTGCTTAACAACAGCTACTTAACAAGATGAGGCTTGCTGGTACTTATTCCTCTTCAAGAAACAATTCCAATTTTAGTTCTGCCTCCCAAAAACCATTATTTCCCCACCTCAGGAATGTAGGAACCACTATCATTGACAAGACTTGTAACTCCTCTTGTCCGGCACCTTGTTTAAAACAATGACTGGCCCAAATACTTTAAGAGGTGGATGCCAAAAATGTGTAGTGCACATCTGAAAGTTCATCTGTCATGCTTGAAAGTTTCAGCCATGATTGAGTAGTAACTTGAAATGAGGAGTTGTGTATAGCTCATAACTCTTATGCTCTCACTAATTGAAAACTTTTGTTATTCCCATAAATGTCAAGGGGTTTTGACTCTTGCAAACTTCGCACAGTTCAATGTAATTGCTAACTAGACACCGTGTGAAGAACTTCCTTTCTCAGTTTTGGAAATGTTGCTTTTCAGTCTCATTGAACATATATTATGTTTCTTTTAGGGAAGAAAAAGAGAATTGAATCTTCCACATCTCCTTTGGCAGCACCAACCATTACTATGCATCTGTGTGTTTACAACCTTATTTTCCTCTTTTCTCTTTGGTAGACAGTCCCAATCTTATTAAGCTCTTTTTCATATGACATAGAAATTCTAAAGCATCCTTTTTTAGTTAGGATGACTAATATTGCATATTTTAGAAGATCTGTGTGATGTGTTTTATCTATTATTCATCCTCTTCCATATATTTAGTGTATTATTTTTCACTGTTGCACACCATTGAACAAAATTTTGGACTTCACTGTGAAAGCGATTCCCAGATCATTTCCATGAACTAATTATGACTCTGAGAAAATGTATAAGCAGTTCCACTGTTTTTACAGTGGAATTACGGTTACTGAAATCAAATTCCACTCGTCATCATATGGCCCACTCAGTTACTCTCCTCACACATTTTTAGACTCAATTAACCTCAGTATTTTTGTCTGGATATTTTCATGCTCATGTTGTTGGGCAACACTGATTTTAGTATGGAATTATGGTTCTTAGAGTGGAAGTACTATTCTGGAATATGGAAGCATGATAGTGGAGGGGTTTTATGATATAATTATTGTTACTTATGCTACTGTTATGTAGTCACACTTCTGGCATGTCACTGCTGCTTTGCTGTAGCTCCTCCAGTTCTGAGGACTCTGCCACCAGAGGTACCCAACAGGACCCATCCTGTCGACTGCATTTGGAAATCCAAACTATTATTCCCCCTTCGGGATTTTAAGGCATTATCCCTAGTCCTCAATGAATTAGTCTACTGGAGGAAAGGAAATCAGATGTCAGATATCTAACTCCAACAAATCAATACAAACACACAGACCGAAGCAGCCATTTACTACTTATGATAGCAACGCTGCTGAGATTGCTGCGTGACGCAACCAGTGAATGATTAACCACCATTAAAAGCAGCAGACACATCATCTATCAGGGATACCTGGCTGCTTCTCACAGAAGGCACTGTGACAGTTTTTTTGATTCACTGAGGAGGCTCATTATATGATAGACCCAGTGGCACTTCCTCACTTTAAACTTTGAATATACAATCATTCAGATTTATTTCTCTGAAACCTGAAGTTAGAGCCAAACTTAACACTGATTTTATGCTCCTCTGTAAGACTACAGTGTTGGTATAGGATACTTTTTGGCAGTTAGGAACTGCCTACCAAATAGAAACATATCTGGCCTTAGGATATTTCAGCGTTTGTTAAGCAGTGACGCATTAGTAAGGTCATAGAAGCTCTTTTCCTCACATGCTTACCTTCTTCTTTCAGAAGTAAGTCTCTGTGAGAACTCTGGACACATTTTTCCTTGAACTGAATATTGAGCGTCAAGATTTACAGGCTTTATAATCCAGACAAGAATATTTTTTGCTCTTTTTTCCAGTGATTTGAGTTGTTCCTAATATCAGAATCAAAAAAAAAGACAAGAAAACTCTTCTCTCCATCAAGCACCAAAAACTGATGAGGAAAAACTTCCAGAAAACAGAGTCTAGGAACTGATTAATCTTTCTTGCTGCATTTTATCCTGGATATTCAACGTTCAACCCTTTCTAGTATTGTAGCATCTCTCTTGTTTTCTGGAAGGAACCACCATTGTATAAAGAAAGATAGACTTTAATGCCTATGTCCAAAAACAGATGCTGATACGGATAAAAAGAACCATAATTAATTACTCCAAGAATATGCTAAGGCTGCACTAGAGACCAATAAAATCCTTCCACCAGACATCTCTGAAAATAGATAATTCTGCATTAAAATAGCTATTTGGGATGGCATATTTTCTAATGTAATTAATACTTCTTTGGGGAAGAATATTCCCTTGTTCCTTCAAATGTTTAAATAGGCTGATACTGAAAAGATACCATCTGGATATCCTGGTGCTTCTTTAAAACCATTCTTTCAATCATAAGTAACCTTATGGAGAAGGCAAGCCTTAGCTTATATTATAGGTAGTTATAGATAGTATTGTTTGCCTAGAATGTCCTATGTTCTGGCCAAGAAACTGTACTGGAATAGATTAATGGCAGTGATTAGTCCTGTTGTCAATTTGGAAAAGCAGGCAGTTGAGTCACTTGCCACAAGATCTTTATGCAGTGCTTGACTGTGAAGTAATGCTGTCTCACTCAAGAGGTGAACCTTGGCTTTGCACTGAAACCACTTCAGTGCTGCTCAGACTTTATAGGAACTGATGTACTTCTCCTTCGAGATGAAGTGCCAGGTGGGGCACTGCTGTTTGTAAGCACACCCAGGGAGACAGGGAGAGCTGGCTGGACAGCAAGGGCACACACACAGGCAATAAGCAGATGGCAGAGTGCTCCAAACTTAACCCAGACTTCGTGCTGGTGGGCAGAGGGCCTGAAGAAGAGCTTCCTTGAACAAAGCCATCCTCTTCACGGCTGTGCAGTACGGGTCATTTCACTTCTGTATTTAGTTCTCCTGGATTCCTCATCGTTACTGTGCTCTCTTACGGAGCAACATCTGTAAGCAGTGGACTGTATTTGTGCTCAAACCTTGAAGACTCTGTCCTTCCCTAGCAAAGCAATGCAGTCATATTTTGAAAACTATTTTTAAAAAAGTGCTAATAACAACACAGGACATTTTCTGTACGTGCCTTGGGCCATTCTCAGCTGGAGTTTCCCATATGGCAGTAAATCAAAGCCTTTATATGACTATATTTTAGGTGTGTAAAATTGTTTTGCTTTAGTGGGTAAAATTGTTTCTTCTCTGATAAGCATACTCTAAAATTTAAATGTATATTTCATATGCAAGTGAGAAAAACTTTTTTCTGGCTCTGCCAAACACCAGAATGAACTTTTCTACAAAAATTGCAGATTTTCATACATCTCAGCCGTGCAAAAGCAAACATTGTTTCTCACTTAGCTTTCTCCTGCATTAATATCCAGCAGAATGTGTTTATGCCTATGCATTTTTATTTTAAAATACCCTCCTGCATAGAGTTCTCTCTCTGGATAAAAGAGAAGAAACACATAATAACTGTTAAGCACATTATTAATGGGGCCAATATGTATTAGCAATACTTCAGTTGAATATGTATTTTTTAAAGCTATAAAACAGAGGGCATCTTGCTTTTTAAAGACCTGAATCACAGTGAAGTCTACTTTCCAAACTGTCTTTGCTCTTAGACCTTCAGCATCTCTGTTCTGGGAAGTGCATTCCTTCCTTCAATGCTTCTCTACCCACCTGTGATGCTTTCTCCTGCCTGTGTCCATGAACTCTCACACTTAACAAATCTTACCTCATGCTCACTTTCACTACCATAATGTGCAGGTCATTAATAAAACTGGCTGTGTGAAAGGACAGCAAACTTGTGGCTTAGGCCAGCTCAGCTTTAGATCACTACCCACACTTGAGCAACTATTAACGACTGGTGATGACCTGACTGTGGGTAATGATTGGTCAGGAAGAAGAAAAAATGAAGAATGGATGCAGATTGGACAATTTCCCAAAAGAGGTACTCACTTCTGTTTTTGTTAAGAATGCTGAGACTGCTCAAATCCAATCATTCATTTTTTTCTTTAAAGAATGAGTTATGAATCAACCATGAGCTACACAGATGGGTATGGACATATTTCTGGACAGTCAGTGCAAGGTTTCCCAGTAAGACCTGATTTAATGATTTGTAGTTAAGACTCAAAAATAAATGCTTACCAATTAGTAATGTGTAAGTGGAGTGAGTTCCTAGTGCATGAGGGTGCCTCGTAAAGGGAGAGACCCAGTCCCCACAGCTGTAGCTGCCTGGCAGCACTCTTTGTTGTTTTTTTAATTTTTGGTGGTGGTAATCAACAGTCTTTTCAACAGAAAATTCTGAGTTTTCGTTCTATTGTCATCATTACTTCTCACCTTAACAGCAATGTCATGGATCCATTTTTTTGATTTTTGGGTACGTTTGAAAAAAAACTTAGTGTTGCCTTTTAGCTACTTGTTTTTGAAAACTTGTATTAACCATCTTAATTTTTCTCATGTAGTTTCTGCTCTAATATATAACTTCCTTATTATGGCTATGTTAGAAAGGACTCCTCGTTATCTCAAATAATATTTTGGATTTAAGTGATTGGTGTACTTATTTCTTTAGAATTCCCATTTTATTCAACACTTTCCATTGATTCTGTGGTATTTGTATTGCTTTCTCATGAAGCGTCTGTGACCCAAGTAAGAATTTTAGAGATCCAAGAATCTTTCTAAGCAGTTGATAATTCCTTTATCACTTTATATCAGGTTAGAGTTTACAAAGGTAGAAGCCTCATTTTATGGAAATATCTTGCTTATATTTAAAAACTATTATGTCTGCTTTTTTCATTAACAAATGAAATATTATGTAATTCTTACCAGTGTGGAAGAGTCTCTTCTAATACATCCAGAATTAGATACTCCAAAAGGCACATATTCGTGAAAAAATGCTTCTCTAAATGTCTAATTTCAGTATGTTGCATACAGATGTACATATATATGTATGAATGTGTGTTAATATGTACATATATATAATATCTTAATGTGTACATATATATAATATCTTGACTGTTGATATTTCAGTTCTGGTATTTGGTCAGGGACAACTCAGGTGACCAAATGTCCAGTTAAAGATTTATTTTTTTTTTAATAACTTTTTCTGAACCTTGATGTACATGTGCTTTTCCAAGGGAGTCTCTCTTGTTTTATGGCAGTCTTGAATATGTGAGCTCTTAGCTTATGTGAATTTTCACGTATCTCTTATGGAATGGTAGAGGACCTAAACATAATTGAAACAACCCATGGTTTAGATTCTGGTAGGCAAAAGCTGGATATTCTCTCTGTTATTTATTTCTGTGTGCTGGTTACTTCTCTGCAGAAAAGGAATTTTTCATCTAACTGCTCTGATTGGTTCTCTCGCATTTTCTGGGGCTGTTGCAAATACAAGTGGAACAGTACATGTACATCATAAATTTGTAGAGCTAATGATAGAAAGTTCCATTCACTATGGAATTTTCTGTTTGCAATAAAACCATTGAGCCAGCACGTAACTTTGTGTAGCAGATGAAAGCAAAATGAGTATTTCTTGCTTCCAAAATGGAGGTGTTCTTCAGCTTTGCTATATAGGTTGAAGGCACACGTCTTTAATGCTTTCATTGGGATCTAGTCTTACAATAAAGCTGTGACCAGCTTAAACCAAAGTTTTTTAGTTTTTTTCATATTCTTCATTTGCATAAATTAATATAGAAGAAAGAACAGCCAGTTAAAACACTCTGGAGACACATTCAGCATGGAAATGTATGTGTGATGGCAAACCATCAAACAACATGATAAGAAATGGCATTGCAGAGGAATTGGGCTGGAATAAGATGGAAAAGATCACTGTGGAGGCAAGAGTGTGATGATTTGGATATTTTTTTCCCTTTTTCCAGTGTTTGGAGGTTTTTTTAATAAATTAATAAAATTTTAATTAATATGAAATGAGATCCATATCAGAAATGATCAAAGTAATTATTTAAGCAGTTAAAATGATGAACTTTGACAAGTCGTTTCCACAAGTCACTATGACACTGATTTCATAAATTGAAATGCCAAGCAAGATTTCTGGTTTAAGGGAAAATGACACGATAGGTGAAACTGCATGTAAATAAATGCCGGGTGATGGTTAGATCATGATACAATAGCACTTAGTTATAAGAAAATATCATCTTAATTCACAATAGGAGTCAAAAGGCAAACCAAGTGTAAGGAATTATAAGAAAAGCAGTAGGGGACAAAATATAAAGCAATATTATGCCAGTGTTTAAAGCCAGAGTGGAATTATACCAATATCTATACTGTGTACAGCCCCAGTACAGTTCCTTACCTCCAGGAGATGGAAAACATCCAGAGCTATGTAGAGCCTTGAGAAGAATGGAATAGTCCCCATCCAAGGAATAGGCTGGGATCACTTCTGCCTAGAAAAGAGATGGATGAGGACAGGGAAGAATAAAATCTTCAGTGGCTTAGAAAACGTGATTAGAAGTGATCACACATCATCTATTCCTATACAAGAGCTAAGGAGCATGAAGTGGAACTGGCAGGTTCAAAGAACAGACAATACATACTACAGGTGGAGAACTTTTCTGCAAAATGTTGTCCATCCTAAAATCTTACATGGGATTAATATAGCAACTGGGCACACTGATGAAAGAAAAAGCTATCAGGTGTTAAATAAGCAGACATGATCTCACTCTGAAGAAATCGTTGTGTGACAGACAACAGAGTATTCTAGAGAGTTGTTTCTATAATCTTGGCCTTTTTCAGATTCTTCCCCAGGGGACGCATGGTTTGGTAGGACTTGAGACATGTGTTGGGCTAGATGGATTTTTGTGAGTACATCTGTTTTATGCATCAGCTATGGAGAGAGGGGATACCCCTGTATTTTTAAATTCCCTTTGCATTTAATTTTATTTTTATTCTTTGTAATGTTTTAATAGAATAATGAGAGCAATTCTGACAAACTGCAGATAGTATTTCTGAACATTGATGGAAGAATATTTAGAATGTAATTCTTGACACCAGGTGTCCTGCATTCTCTTCCAAGTATGTCACAATATCACATTTTAGAGCACTTGATAACTGTGCTATGATGGAAAAACATATTCTTCTAATATGTCATAAAGAGGAAGAGATCTCCAGTGTTTACCCAATTTTTATTTAATTCATACAAACTGACTCCTGAAAAAGAAACTGAAGTTAAGAAATTAAATGCAGAATTATAGAATCTTTGAGACTGGAGGGGATGTCTGGATATTCTCTAGTCCGATGCCCCTGCTCAAAACAGAGTCACTTATAGTACATTTTTCAAGACCGTGTTCAATCATATTTTGAATACATTCAAGTGTGGACTCTCTACAACCACTCTGGGCAACATGCTACGGTGTTCAACCACCCTCATCATCAAAAAATCTTTTTTTTTCATGTTTAAATGGTACTTCCTGCATTTCAATTTGTGCCTTTTGTTCTTTCCCTGAATACCGCTGACAAAAGTCTGGCTTCATCTTCTTTACTCCTTCCCATTCTATTTTTATGCACACGGGTAAAATGCTCAGTTTCTCCTGAGCCTTCTTGTCTAAGGCAAAACCCCAGCTCTCAGCCTCTTCTCACGTCAGATGCTCCAATATCTTGAGCATTTTAATGCTCTGTTCCTGAACTCAATCCAGCATGTCCTTCTTGCTCTCATACTAGAGATGCCAGGCTTGGACACAGTACTCCAAATATGAACTCACCAGGGCTGAGTAGAAAAGAATTACGTCCTTCGACCTGCTGGTGACACTCTTCTTAATGCAGGGGCACACTGGTAGCTCACATGCCACCTGGTCTCTGCCAGAATCCCCAGGACATTTTCTGCAAAGCTGCTTTCCAGTCAAACACCACCCAGCGTATATGTGGTTCTTCATTCCCAGGGGCAGGACGTGATATTTCCATTTCCTCTGCTCAGGAGATTCCTGTCAGCCCAGATAGCCACCCTGTCATCATCTCACTTAATAGCAGCACAACCATCTGGTTCATCAATGCCTCCTATTTCTGTATCATCTACAAACTTACTGAGGAAGCACTCTGTCCTACTGTTAACATGACTAACATATGCAACAGCATTGGCCATTGTTGATCATTAGGAAAAATCATTTGTGACTGGACTTCCATTGAACATTATTCTGCTAGATAATACAGTCCCTTGAGTGTAGCAGTTTAGTCAGATTTCAGTCCCTCTCCACTTGTCTTGTCCCTACCGTTTCTTGAGGAAGTTATGGCAGTGTTGAAAGCCTTTCTCAAGTGAAGATAGTACCAGCTGCTCTCCCCTCATCCACCCACTTAGGCATTTTGTCACAGAAGGCTATCAGGTTGGTCAGGAAGGATTTCCCCATCATAAATCCTCGCTGACTACTTCCAATTGCATCCTCGTCCTTAATGTGTGTGAAAATGGTGCCCAGTTGGATTTGCTCCATCACTATCACAGGCGTTAAGGTGTGGTTGACTGGCCTGTGGTCCCCTAGATCCCTCTACTTGCCCATATCAATGCTCTTTGGATTTTCCAGACCTCAGTCACCACAGTCTTCCAAAGAGTGGCCTCACAAGGACATCAGTCACTTCCCTTAGTCCTCATGGATGCATTCAGTTGGGTTCCACAGATTTGTGTATGTCCACTTGGTTTAGTATTCCCTAACTTGATCCTCCTAACTGAGCATAAAACTTCATTCCTCCAGGCCTTCCCACTGCTTCCAGGGGTTCCAGTTCCTCAGGAAAAATGTTATGGGTGAAGTCTGAGGTAGACAAGGCATTGAGTGCCTCTTCCATGTCTTTGGCCACCAGGTCTCCAGCCCCATTCATATTTATCTAATGAGGGAAGGCGTCCATTTTCTATAATGTCCCTTTTGCTGAGGAAAAATTTGTAGAAGTCCTTCGTGCTGCCTTTCCTGTCTCTCACAAGATTCAACTGCAGATGGACTTTCCTGCACATTCACTTCTCACAGAATCATAGAATTATAGGATATGCTGAGTTGAAAGGAACCCATTAGGAACATTGACTCCAACTCCTGGCCCTGCACAGGACACTCCAAGAATCACACCGTGTGCCTGAGAGTGTTGTCCAAAAACTTCTTGAACTCAGAAAGGTTTGGTGTTGTGGCCCAAATCTCTGCCCTGTAATCCAGTATTGTTATCATGCCATTTGCCTTGTTTCCTCCTTTCAGAATCACAAACCTTACTATCTTGTGGTCACAGCAACCAAGGTTGCCACCAATGTTCTCCTTCACCACATCTGCCTTTTCTCTGGGTCCAGAAGAGTGCTTTCTGTCGTCACATTATATATCACCTGGGTCAGGAAGTTCTCATCAATACAATCCACAGATCCCCAGGATTTGCCGTTTCTTGTGTTATGTCAGGAGGTTAAGTTCCCTATGAGAAGCAGGATCTGCAAACATGAAGCTTTTTCCCGTTGTCTGAATGGGAACTCGGCAACCTCTTCCTGAACAGGTGGTCAGTAGTAAACACTGACCACAACATGCACCACTTTGTTCTGCCCTCTAATTTTAACCCCGAGGCAGAGCCTAATGTATTCCTGCAGCTATCTCATGTAACAGGCAACTTCTCTTTTTCATTCCCCAGCCTGTTTCTTCCTATTTATCTGCTGCAGCACTTGAGTCATGGGAGCCTTCCCACCACAGCTCTGTGACTCCAATGAGGACGCAGCCCTGCAACTGCATACATACCTCTAGTTCCACCAGGGTTTTCTCCGTGCTGCACGCATACATTTATGTACAGGCACTTCAGAGGGATGCTCCATCATGCTGACTTCTCAGAAAAAGTGTGAACACTTCCTCCAGTTTCACCCCTGTCCACCTGGGATATCCATACACTTCATTTGGGCTTCCTTCCATCCTGTTTTGTTGTTTTAGGGTCTTTTCTTGTCTACCTCATTCTGCTTAGTTTATCACTGTTCAAGAAAAAATCAGTGACCTATTGCGTGTATCTGGTGAAATTATCAAATACCTCTATTTCTGATAACTGTTCAGTGCTTCACTGAACTTCACTCTATTTCATTGATTTAGAGAAACAGAAGTGCTGGGAAAGCAAAAGGCTTCCAAGGTTAAGTGAAAATATGAACAAGGTCTCTACAACTACCTGTAGCAAGGCAGGGGTCAGTCTCCTCTCCCAAGCAGCAATCAATAGGACAAGAGAAATGAGCTCAAGTTGAGCCAGGAGAAGTTTAAATTGGATATTAGGAAAGGTTTCTTTACTGAAAGGGTTGTCATGTACTGGAACAGGCTGCCCAGGGAAGTTGTTGAGTCATTATCCCTGGAAGTGTTCAAAAAGTGTGTGGATGTGGCACTGGGGGACATGGTTTGGTGGTGGACTTGGCAGTACTGGGTTAATGGTTGGGCTCGTTGACCTTAGAGGTCTTTTCCAACCTAAATGATTCTATGATTCTGTGATTCTAATTATTAAACAGAAAATCTAATTTCCACAAATTTTGTTAATAAATTCTGAATAATGGTATTCCCTTTAAATCTGTTCACCTCTGATTTAAAAAAAAATAAAAAAAAAGCGTAAAGGAATAGATACCTGCAAGAAGAGTTGGGTTAATAAAATAAAAATATGAAAACCTTTGTTATTAGAGAAGTCTAAAAATTTTGGCTTGCCTAATTTTGCAGGAATTATGGCAGGAGGATATATGATTATTATATCTCAATTTCATGGATATTAAAGACCAAGAGGGGAGATGAACTATCCAAACTGTGTCAGTGCTGACACATGAGAAAAAATAGTTTAAAATTGATCATGAGTGAAGAGACACTGGAGTGAGGCTATGTTTCTAAGGCACTAGATTTGTTGAAGATCTAGAATGGTCTTCTTTTTGGGGGGTAATGATTCAACTTGAATTTCAGAGTTTAATAGTGATATGAAAGAGATTATGTGATGTGTAGACTGGCCCTATGTTTCTGTGTTTAGGAATTGGTCCCCAGATTTTTACAAACACCTTGTGAGAACTGCTTTCATTAGTGCTATTTTCCAGTTAGAGGTTGGCTAGCTTCATGTGGATTTTGAGATATTTTTTCAGCTGCAAATGGCTAACACAAGAGACAGAATACCACAGCTATCACTGCATCTCCTTTAAAATGGTTCATTTGCCTCAGGCTTTAGGATTTAGCTGTAATGAAGATGAAAGATTGATGGCTGACTGCTGACCTACTTTGAGGAAATGAAAGAGCAGGTGGCATGCTGCTGACTAGGAAAGTAAAAGACTGTACTAAATGCAGAGAAATAAAGCATGGTTGAATAAAGTCTCTTTTAGATCACAGCTTCTTTTCAGTAGCCCAATAAAGAATAATACACATCTGGAAACCTCAAAACCTCTTTTATATCTCTGCATGTGTAAATATATTTAACCTATTTGAAATAGTTATTTTCATTTTACGTAAGAAGGCTCTATCAGTTACTGATAGCGCTTTGAATCTATCCTACTGTCACAGTGTATTGTAGAAATTAATAGGAAAAGCTAGATGAGGCAAATTACAAAAAAATTTGAGGCTTAAAGTGTGACAGATGTGTCAGTGGTTCCAACAAACTGTTCTCGAAATTTTGTTTAACCTTTGGCAAAAGAGAGGCATGTTCATCTAAACTCCGAATTAAGGTGCTCCCAATTGTGTGACAGAAGTGTTTAATTGTTAGTGTGAACCAGCCCTTCAGCAAAGAGCTGCCACCTCTCAGCTGGGAGCAGTGTACTCTACTTTGTGTTGGGAACTTAATGCGTGAAGCATGAGAAGGGACTAAAGGAAAACATTTTCAGTTTCTTGGTAGCAGTCTTGTGTTTGAAGAAAACCAGTAATACATTGGCAAATGCAGCTGACGCTGACCACCAAATATGCCTGCAACTTCTCATAACTGACAAGTTTATAGAGTATGGCATGATTTTTTAGCTAATTGTTTTCATTAAAAAGCAGTTATCATCCATGTTTTGGAGCAGGTACAGAAGAAAAGAGCTATATTGCCTACCTAATGGGAAATGGACTGAGCTGCAAGCCCAGAGACTGAGCTGTAAGCAATCATCCTCCCCTTTCGTCTTGCATTTCTGCACTTCCAACAGCCCTCATTGATAACTGCAGTGTCATGCTGACATCCTGAAGTGAAAGGAAATCTTACAAACTAAGTAGATCCCTCTGTACTCAGCTTCAGATGGCAACAGGACCCTAGGATGTCATTTAAGACATCCAATTCTCATTCCTTTGGAGAAGAGTCAAAGGGATGTGCCATTTAGAGAATAGTCAAAGGTGTGTTGCTCTGAGTTTCCCTTCAGTAAATTATTATAAAGGTCCAAGAATGTGACAAAAGGCATCTTTGTGTATCTTTACACGCTTTTCCTTTAACATGGAGAGTTTTTAGTTTATTCTTTGGGTGCAAGACATGGGAGATACAAAGCTATTATGTTGTCAATTCTGTTAACTATTCCCAAGTACTTTCCTTTCTTAAAGTCTGGGAATAAAAATCTGATTTTATCGTCTGACATTTAGCCCATATTTTAAAACAACTCATGGTTATTTTTGTACTCTCTTCCTTTGTTCTCCATCTTTCAAAGAGGAGACAGCTAGAGGAAGTGGGCATTTACTATTTTGGTGTTTTTTAAAGCCTGAGAGTGATTTAGACGGATAAAGGTGGAAAAACATGTGTGTATCAGGGAATGTGCTGAGTTTAGGTGCTGAATCTTTTTTTTTCCTTCCCATCCTGTAAAACATTCTAGTTAGGAGAAAACTTTTTTTTTTTTTTTTTGTATTTTTGGTGGGTATAGGGCAGTTGCAGGAACTTTTTACTTTGTGTACAAATAGTAACAAGCATTATGTATGTGTATCCTGTAAAGGACAAAATTTAATTTCATAAATCTTTTTCCTCAAAAGAAGTCAGCTTTCCAAGTTGTTGTATTAATACTTATGGGTGTGACTGTCTTAGGTGTAGGAATTGTGCCATCAAGACTTCCTTTACTCTGGTTTTGATCTATCTCACCAGGTGTCTGGTAGCTATTCATACAAAGCAAACTTGTTTGCTTGCACTCCTAGAACCCACCTGACAGACTCTCTCATTTGTTTGCACCATATACAGCTCACTGAGAACAGACCCTTATTGAACCTTTTCATAAAAGTTCTAGAAAGGACAAAAAGATTACTTGCTTTTATAATGTTAGATTTAACCATAAAACAAATTGAAACCTACATATTAAACTTTTAAAAATAATTTGATGTTAGGATGATTAAGAATCTTTTACTCTTTCCTGAATAATAAGGCTGCCTATAAACAATAGTGATATGGAAAAAGGAGAAGCCCTTTTTCTATTGCTCTTGCTTGACAAAAACCATGAGAAACAGGAGTGAAGGTAAGGGTGACCTAAAGAAGAAAGGTAAGAGGAGCAGAAGATTATTCTTTTGAATCAGAGTCCCACAAGCCAGTAAAGAAAAAAACTAAGGCAAAAAATGCACATCTACTAGTGAAAATGCATGTGCCTGGACATTACTAGGAAACATCTATAAAGAAAATACCAAGATAATTCTTTTATTGTCTTAAGCACAGACTGCAAAGTGGTAACTGAATAGATTATTTTTAAAAGGTTGATGAATTCTAGCCATTAAAACTGTGGGGCTTGGAGTGTTTTAGAAGTTAGGACTATTTTAGTGCAGTTTGTAAACATAAATTAAAAAGAAGACTGCAGCCTTAAAAGATCTATTAAGAATATCACATGGTGAAGTGATGTCAATATTCTTCTGTGTTAGAAATCATAGAAACATGGAATCATAGAATGGTTTGGGTTGGAGGGGACTTTAGAGATCATCTAGTTCCAAAACCCTACCATGGGGAGGGACATCTTTCATGAGACCAGGTTGCTCAGAGACTGTATTTCCCCTAGGTGAAACAGACACAATTTTCCTTTTGTATAACATTAGAATCCAAGGAAATTTACTGCCATTGCTACTGAAAGATTTAAAAAATGTCTATTCCTAGTTTTAATTTAAAATATGTCTATCCCTAGTGGTGATTCACATATGAAGCTGAGAGGGTTAAAGTAAAGGTGAATCCTAAGATGGACATATTTTGTGACATTTCTAAATTGATTTTGACTTAACTTACAGCCATTTAATTCACATCAGAACTCTTGATGGTGTACAGTTATAATGTAAAACCTTTTTCTAATTCTGCAATTCACCAGTTTAACTGGCATATTTTTAACTTCTACACATTAAGCCAGTGATGTTTATTATGCAGGCAAGCTACCACTTTCCAAGCTATCAGGCTACCTGTCACAAAAACATATTCACTCTAGGTGGTACAAATTGAAGGACTGGAATCTTGTCTATTAGCCACTTGAATACTTAGGCCCTATTAGCAGCTTGTGGACAAAGAGATAAAAAGTATTACTTGTGAAAATTTAGTTTGCTATGGGATTCAGATTTTACTTGATGTTGTCAATGGAATTATTCAACATAAAAAATTTGTGGGATTTATGATAGGAGTGGTCTGTAAAAAAAAAAAGTTTGGTAGTAATTTGATTCCTGTTTGCCCACATTTTCAGTCATGACACTCCTTTTTCTTTTCCTCCATGTTTTCCTAACTCTTTCAATGAACAGAACTGTAGCTCTTTCTCTTTGATGTATGTCCCTTTTGATTAGGAGATCATCAATTATTTAGATTGTTCTAAACCTTGCAGCCTAATACTTTGAACATAAGACTGTAAGTAGAGCATTTTGAAGATCAGTGTTTAAAAATAGGTCATGTTTTTCAAGAGACCAGCCAATTCAGTGCTTGAAAATTTGGAAAATATCCTGATTAACATTCAGTATTTGTTAACCTAATATGGGCATGTTTTTAAAACATTAGCTGTATTATTTTCTTCATTTAGAAAAGTCACCTAGCTTATGCACAATATTTAATGCCAGTTGTATTATTAACAATATCTGTTAAAAAAACAAGAACAATGATATTCAAGAGGTTTTGCTGAAGGAAAAGAAAGTATTTTCTTAACTTCCCTTTAACATCCATTTCATACTGTTTGGAACCTTATAAAGTTATCAGTGTTGTTTTGCTGTGATAATTATTTGGTGCATGTGCTTTATTATTATTATTAATAGTAATAATAATATTTTGCATTTCTGAAGCACTTTTCATCTGCCGACCTCACTTCTTTTTGCAAACAGCTAATTAGACTTCAAAACACAGTAAGTGGTGCTATACCCACTTTTCTGCAGGGCAGTGCTAGAGGGCAAACCATGCTGCCTCTCAGTAGGCAGTCCAGGATGCTTGAGAGGATGAGTAGGAACCCCCATGGAATATGAATTGTGAATTAATATGCCATGAGGCAAGTTTTCCTACTTATTCCAACTAATTAGCTCATGGCCTGATAATAAAAAGGACAGAAATTTCAGACTGTTCTCTGCAACTGCGTGCTTAAAAGTGTTCCCCTTATCTCATTATAAGGCAGTGAAAACATGACAGCCACAGAGCTTTTCACAGTAGTTTCATACACCAGAGAGAAGTTTGAACAAAACTAACTACTTACATATATTTGTTGATTAAATGATATTTTCCATCCTAACCTGTTTAAATGGTGACAGTTCTATTTCTTCCAGCTTTGCTTCTTTTGTTTTGTTGTTTTTGATATGAGTCCTGGCCAAGTGCTTTCAACAATGTAGCTACTGATACATGTCTAGTTTTGGTGGCTCTCCAAGCGCTGGCTGTCACACTCAAGTATATTAGAAATGTTCGCTGCACATAAATCTTGAGAGAGAACTAGTTATATCATCAAACCACAGATTCAGTTTAACACCCTCCTTTTAAACCAGGAGGGTAAGAGCAGTGGCTACTATCTGTTTACCTCGGCTTTAGTGAGGCTTTTGGCGCTGTCCACCATATCCTCATAGAGAACCTGTTGCTGATGATAAGCAGACAGCGAATTGAAAGCTGAGTGGCTGAGACCAGAAGGTGGTGATCAGCAGCACAAAGTCCAGCTGGAGGCCAGCGGGTAGTGGTGTACTCTGGGCTCAGTCCTGGGCCCAGTCCTGTTCAACATCTTCACTGATGATCTGGAGGATGGATCAGAGGGTGCCCTCAGCAGGGTTGCTGGTGGTATGTAACTGGGAGGGATGGCCAGTGTATAAGAGGGTTGTGCTGCCATCCAGAGGGTCCCTGGAAGTCTGGAGAAATGGACTGACGGGAAGCTCAGGCAATTCAGCAAAGACAAAGGCCAAGTCCTTCAACCCAAGGGAGGAAGAAGCCTGAGTACCCTGGAGGCTGACCAGCTGGAAGTAGTTTGGCAGAAAAGGACCAGGGCTTCTGGAAGACACCACATCAAACATAAACCAATCATGTGCCCTTGCCACAAAGGTGGCCAATGGGACCCTGGGCTGCATCAGACAAAGCACTGGCAGCAAGTGAAAGGAGGATCCTTCCCCTCTACGAGCCACTGGAGAGGTCACATCTGGAGTGCTGTGTCCCGTTCTGGGTTCCTCAATACGGGAGAGACAAGGACACACACCAGAGTCCAATGAAGGGCCACAAGATTAAGAGACTGGAGCATTTCTCCTACGAGGAAAGGCTGAGAGAGCTGGGACTGCATGTAAGTATATATGATATACATATATATATGACACATGATACACATATAGCTATGTATATAAATACCTGAAGGGAGGGGGCAAAGAGGATGGAGCCAGGCACTTTTTAAAGGCGCTCAGTGACAGGACCAGAGGCAGTGGGAAAACCTGAAACACAGGAGGTTTTATCTGAACATTCAGGAAACACATTTTCACTCTGAGGGTGACTGAGCACTGGCACAGGTTGCCCAGAGACATGGAGGAGGTATTTTCATCCTTGGAGATATTCAAAAGCCACCTGGATATAGTCCTGGAAAACCTGCTCTAGGTGGCCCTGCTTGAGCAAATGGGTTGAACAAGTTGACTTCTGGAGATCCCTTGCTGCCATAGCCAGTCTGTGATTCTTTTATTCTGTAGAATAAAAAGGTGAATTTCTTAAGATTCTACCTCAGGGCTACTTGGGATTTCCTCTCTGCTACTAATTTTACCTTGGTTTCCATGGAACCAAAGGCAGAGGAGCAGAAGAAATCAAGTAATGAAGCCTACAAGTAGTTTCTCAAGGGAATGAGGAGCTGAATAAGGTAAATTGATATGAAATAAATCAGGACCTATTGCTGACTTCGTTGAATGCTTCAGAAAATAAAAAGTATATCTTTGAATGCAGTACTCTCTGGATTGGTATTTTGCATCGCTTTTTAATATCTGTAATTTTTCCCTATTATATTTATTACTGGTATAATTTTTTAAAAATAACAACATTTAATGCTTTCTGAAATGTGTTATGGACACAGAGGATAATAATAAGACCAGTGAAACTATCTACCATTTAAGTCTTGTTTTAAGAGGAAACTGAGACTTACATGGCTGTCCTACACACAGGTGAATTTCAGTGTAATTTTTTACCTGCATTTTAAAAAGAAAGTATTCACTATTCACAAATATTTCTCCTAGAGACAGGGTGAAGGATCACTGTGATGTGAAATGAAATACATCACTAACATAGTCAGCACAAACTGTGAAGTTTATTGTACCTAATGTTTGGTATTCGAAAAAGAGTAGGGTGAAAATACTGGTGGAATTTCTTGTTCTTAACAACCAGAGCACAGAATGTCATTTTGTCATCTGTGTCTCATGAAACAGCTCATCATAACACATGTCACAGATTTTCAGTCTCTGTCTCTTTTTCTCTCCAGCTATGCTGCTGATTCAGGCCCTGACTCTGCAAGCTATTGTGCACTGCTACCAGCATGTGCTCACTGCCGGAACTGTGGCTTTTCTGAACACATGCAGTATTCGTTTTGCCACCAGATTGTGCAATAAGATATTGAAGATTATTTAGGGAGTGGTGGTGGGTTTTTTCTTTCCTTTTTCCTTTTTTTTCATCTTCTCTTTTTTATTTCTTTTTTTTTGTTTTGTTTGGGTTTTTTGTATTTTGTTTATTGTATTGCTTTTCATCAAAGAAAACAAATATTCAGTAGAGACAGTCCAGGTGAGAGTGCTGCTGTAGTGCTCCAAGGGTGAAACACTGTTACAGAGGGCAAAAACATTAAGGTGGCATGTTGTAAAGTCAGTAACTACTGGGAAAATTTCAGTGAGAGGCTGTTTATCAGAGATTGTAACGTATTATTAGGAAAAGCATTAAGAAACTGGCAAACAGACCAACTAATTTATTGAAAAGATGTTAAGAACTCAGAAACCACTAAGAACCACAGTAACTGAAAATTACATGGATTATCAAATACAGATTATAGACTAAGTGAACAACAGTATTCTGCTGGTTCCTTATGGACTTACATGAAATTTGGGTGAAAATAATTCACTTTATAACACTAGAAAGAGTGACTTATCTCAAGATAATGGCTCCAAGGTCTTCAAGCTACAGAATAACAGTATCCCCTTATGTGTCCTATTTTTTGTGTTTTGGCTGGTACTGCTGAACAGCTGCAGTTGCTCTGATCTCCTCTGTTAGTTTTGCAGAGGAGAACTGTTGGGTTTGTAGGGATGACCATTTATCAGGCTATCCCTAAGGTGTCTCAGGGGTAATTCTGATGGAATAAGGGCTATAGCAGTAAGTGATATCACTTCCTGAAAGAACAAGCCGTGAGTAAGAGAAATGATTGGAGAGTTTTGTTTAGGAAAGCTACAAATCCATCTTTTTCTTCTCTTGCTTGTTGTTTTCATGTAACACATGTCTGTTATCAGGACTTCTTCCCAATATCCAGCAATATTGGAAATTGGAAACAAGAATATGCTACTGTGTATTTTGACTTTTTTTGTGAAAATTTTGAAAAGCATTTTCTGCATGTCCATGTTTTGGCAAGAAAAAGTATACTTTTTTTTTTTCTGTTCATTTAGCATTATGGCAATACCTGTGGGTCTCCTGGCTGGGACACAGGAATGATTAACACATAAACTTTTGCTAACTTGGCTAAGTAGTTATCTTGTGTTACCTAGCCAAAAAATACACTGGGTATATACTGGCATAATTTTTACCTCAAAATTCCACTGATTGCAGATGTATCTGCTGAATTCCTTCCTGTAGTGTAAAGCAAGTGCAATGGCACTCAGTGCAGGAGCTCAGATTGCTCACTGCTCTTCCCAGAAATCCCCAGGCTGGGTGCTGTAGCGCTTCTGAGGACAAAATAGATGCTGTCCCAAGAAAGTGTTTTGACACATCTTGTAGAAGACTTTTATCTTCTTACACGTGATATTAATACACTACAGTTTTTTAATTTTCCAGTAAGTCCTTTTATTGTAAGAAATCTAGCTTGTGCTTGTGCTCTTCCCACACTCTTCACTCATTCAGCAATTTATTATGCACCCTGGCAACTTTCAGATTGGATGTCTCCTACCTGCTCTCTCCCTCTTTCCCGTTTCCCTCCTAAACACCTTCTCCTCAGGCATGTATCAAAGGTTTGGCTCTGTCACCGTTACCATAAACTACATCTGCTCCTGAGTTAGGTTCTCTGTGGTTGTGGACTTTGGTGAGCCAACGGGATGAGTCTGTTTTTAACTTCTCAGGAAAGGTAATTCGTCCCTTTGGGTTGATTATTTGATTTGACCTAGAAGGAAGGTGAAATTTGAAACTTTCTTGAAGCATTTATTTGCTTCGAGTGGAAAAAAATATATATAGAAGTACCTGTCACTACTGAGCAGAGACCAAAGAAGAAAGCGACATGGACGGTTTAGGGTGAGAAGGAACCGACCCTTTATTAATTTACAAATTCGCTTATATACCTTAGCACGCTGGACACCAACATAAGGTTATTGGTTCGCTGACCAACCAGCCCCCAGAGGGATTGGCTGAACCCAATACACTTACTTCAGATATTTTCTCATTGGTATCATAACAATGCCATAGTTTACAAAATCTCCCAACTGTTTTCCCGTAGCGTCCGTGAGAAAGCAAGGCTTTCACACAGACACTGTCGGAAAACTGAGAAATCTCTCTGCACCCAGGCTTTCAGGATTCACAAGTACCTGTCACTAAACCAAAGGAACTATGGATTTTGTGTACATAAGTCCTGAAAGGGTGCTGGTTTCCAAGCCTTTCTTCACTTCATAACACTTAGAGTACATTTCCATCTCAACATACATCTACTCCTTTTATATTGTAAGTATCTGATGAAATTGTACCATAATTGTCTGCTATTTCTTGCTTCCCTCCCAGATCCAACTTGTCCTAAATGAACTTGTATTCCAAAAAAATACAACCACTGAAGGAGCAGTGAGGTGTGTATTCACCACATCTGCACAGACTTTCCAACTGAACCCACACGAAACACATATAAACCTAGAATATGCTCTGAGACATTTTATTGCTTATGTGAGCAGAAATGTTTTCCCCCGGACTTGTCAGCCCAGCATTCCTGTTTATTTTGGAACAACCAGATCCTGCAAATTTTTTTTCCTTTTGCTCCACACAGTTGCATGTCTAACAGAAATATGAACCCTGAGTCAATTCCTGTTGAAACTGATGAGAAAGTATTGCAGAAATTAGTGGCTTTGAACTGATCCAGATAAGTATTTAAATGTTCTTCTTTCCTCCCCCTCATTCCCTGGGTGCCTCTCTCTCTTATTTTCTCTTTTCATTCCTTCAGCTGCCTCCTTTCCAGATTACTCCTTTTGTTTTTATTCATTCATTTTTAACCTACTACATCTCTTAACTCAGCTTTTGCCATTGAAAGCTTCCTCTTTCAAGGAAAGATGTTTGTTTTTCTCTCCTCTGCTGAGGATATACATGTTCTTGGTTAACTAGAGTACTTCCTTTTCTGCTACTGTACCTCTATAATTAGCCAGGCGTGCACCAATTTTGCCCAGCTGAGTGTCCCATAATGTGGTTCTACAGCAAAAATATTAGAATTACTGCTACTGTTTCTTCCTACTGTAGGAGTTTTTAAGTTGACCATGTTGCTGCAAAACAAGCTGTAAAGCACACCTCCTGTTTTGTCCCTGGAATATCTACATCCAGTACAGATCAAATCTATATCAACCTCTGATTTTTCACTTGCCTTTAGTGTGTAACAATGAGACATAAAGATGTGCAGCTGGGAAGTCACTGTCCTCACAAAAATTTTAAATCTTAACAACAAAAGAGAAATAAAAATCTAAGACAGGAAATTAACCTTTGGCTAGTTAACAATGCATTTTCTTAATAGAACTCCGTCATAAATGTTCATACATGCAAGAAATGCTTGTTCAGAGAGAATTATGAAAGGGCCACTCTTGCCATAATTGCCGCATCAAAAGTGCATTTTTTGGTGTTGGAGCAAACAAAGCACTTGTTTTTCCAGGCTGCTCTGCTCACTACACTGGTTCATTCAGATTCAAACACTACTATTACCCTCCTCTAAGGCACTTTGCCTGAAAGCTTTTCCAGCCATTGACAGTTGTCTGACCCAATCGTCACTTCAACTTAAACTTTTATACAAGCTTAACACCTTCTCTGGGCCCTTGATTCATGTGTCAGCCTTCAAATATGTCTTCTTGTGCTGAAAAAACCAAAATACCAAATATTTTATCTCCTTCAAACTGAGAACCCCAAAATAAACAGCAGAAAGAAATGTTTCATATGACAGCCTATCTCCTACAGAAAACAGAGCTGTGAAGTGCATAGACAGATGGCTTCTGCAGGCAAAGCATATTCTCAATGTGCGATAAATCTGATTTTTTATAAGTATTCTTGTCTTTTTTTTTTAAATTGCTGTTATATAAAGATTATTATTAACTGTTGAAGAATGGGCTATCGATTTCATCCTCAGTGCTGAATGGGAGAAGATCATCATTCACTTGAGACTTCTCACTGGCAAGGCTCTCCTGAGAGGCAATCAAGAGTGGTTTATTCTCCAAAAAATATTCTAGTTTTGGAAGTGACACACAGATTATACTTTTTTAGAGTCAACCACCTTTGACAGTTCTAGCTGCATTCTTTCCATTAACGTATATATGATTACTATTAGAGTACAAACATCTGACACATAAGGAAAACTTCTTCCCTGGAATACAGAATTTTCACTATTCACTGTTATCTGATCATCCCAACAATAGTGAGACTTCTGAACCAATGATATTTTAGGGTATGACATTTTATAGTGCTTGTCTTCTTCCCTTTACTCAAGTCTCCTCTATTACTGCTGCATATTTTCCATCTATCAATCTTAACTGTTCACAGTATCAAACAAACACATACACTCCCTTTAGTGTGAAATTTTGAGCAACTGTGTCTAATAATTTAATAGTGAGTTGAGAAACATGGAAAATTCATATTGTAAAAAGCTGAATTACCTGGACAACTATGCTCTATAATTATGAATGCAAGAGAACCTAACATTTGTGTTTGCCCACAAGCACATCGCTTTTCTGTTTGGTCTTCCAAACTCAGGACACGCATTGTTTTATCCCACACTGCATGCTCAGAAGGTAGAATCCAGTGGACTGTTTTACCTTCTTTCTCTGTTCTTAATAGTCCCCTTGGCACTCTAATACATTTTGAAAGAGCCATGTCTGCTTCTGTAGCCGGGGGGAACTGTCAGACTTGACAGACTGCTGAGCTTCTTCCCTTTAGCAAGCCAAGCCAGGTCATAGATAGGGAAAAAAAAAGAAAAATTAAAAAAACAAACCACGTATGGGAAAATTTGTTACTGAGACTTCTTCTTACGGGCAAAGAGAAATCCTGAGCCAGGTCTGAGTGAGAAGCAAGAAAGAAATGGGTCAGAGAAAGCAGTGTAAAACAGAAGTGCTGTTAAATCTGTCGTGAACACAGTTAATGACTGTAGTCAAGCAAGGTCAGTGTTTGTCAGCACCGTTCAGTAGCCCGAGATGAAAAGCCTCTCACCAAAGACAGAAACAGTTTCTGACCTAAAAGTCTAACCTGGGAGGGAAAGGGCCTGTTCCCTACTGTTGCAAGTGTGAGTAGTTTTGTTAATAGTGCTCTCCACTCTTCTGGGGTATTAGTTTTGTGTCTTCTGCCTTTGCGTCATCTTTTGTATGAACTAATTAATCATTAAGCATCCACCTGATTTCAGTGGTGAGCGTTTGAGCAATGCTTGGATTGAGACTTTAAATCATGGCTTTTCAACTAGTCAAAGGCAAGCTTGCTGCAATAGTCAAGCTGTTGTAGGAATCCAAATCCCACCTGTAATCTTTCACACAGATAAAAGTCCTGTCCTTTGAATACTACTTCTCAACTTTATTGGTCTTTTACAGTGCAGGGGGGGGTTGTACATAAGGTGTATGTAGTAGCATTGTATACTAAAATAGAATCTGCCGAACATCACCTATGTCATTCTGCCATTAAGCTGAATTCCTTTCCTTATCTTCTTATTTCTACTTTATTGTTAAGATCCTGGAATATTATGAGAAGGACAGTGCCTTTCTGGGTTTTTGTGCACACAAGGAGAAAAGGAGTCAGGAGCACAGAAGTAAGAACTAGGAAAAATATAGACAAAGAAGAGCAGCAGTGGTGCTGGTTGGTTGTGGTAACTGGCAAAAGTGAATGAGTGACATCTACAACTTACAATTTCTTACCTTGAGTGAAACACTTGTATTTCAGTGTGTGCTTTAGGTTTTTTAATAGGCTTATCTCTTAGAAAGCAAGAATAGTATTCTGTCTGTGCATGCAGGACTTTTCTCAGTGGCATGTAATCCTGTACCAGTTTTCTGAAGCACTATCATAACCAAAATAGGGATTTTTTTTTTTGCAATCATTTTATTTTATGGTTTTGCATTCACTCTATATTTTGTCATACCCTTTTAATGTTACATTATTTGCTTTGCAGCCTTTGAAGGCAGGCTTTGGTGGCCTGTATGTACCCAGTGTAGCTAGTATATTTGTCTAATTCACACTTCATATGTAAATTACACCACAGTTTGCACCTCTGATATTTAAGGAAAAAATCAAAATTATCTTTCATTGTTTGTTTGGCATTTCCTTCAGTTCTGTCCTTTCCTATTTTTCAATTTCATCTTCTGAGAAGACAAAAGACTCGTACTTTTTCTGGAGAAATTTAGCAGTATTGATACTTCATCTAGAAATCCCTTCCCCTTGGTCTGCAGACACTTAGGTTTCACTGATTAGTTCCCTCACACTTGAAATCCTGCATGTGGGCATACTCCACATAAGTGGATGTTCACCACCATGCTGTACCTCAGGCCTTTCTCTACATATATCTGTTTAGGCATTTGGTCTAGTATCTTGTTTTAAGAGCAAGTCTAATACATACAAGCAGAATAATTTCGTCTGAAAGCATAACAGTGTCAGGTGCTTTGGTTAAAAAAGTAGAGGAGCTGTTCTTGGTTCAGCCCCCCCAACTGGGGTGTGCCCCATCAGCCTGCCTTTTGTACTATGCTGCCTTTTTCTTTCTCCTTGTAGCCCGGCACACCCAAGATGGTTTCTGTTAAGACCAACAGCAGTTTTTGCAGCTGGGACTGCAGGTGTGATGGTGGTTCAGCATCTTGACATCTACAGTTCCCTGTGTCCTCAACAAGATATGTATTATACAACTGGAGGTTCCTACAGCTGCACTGTCTGGGTGTCCCAGTCCAAAAATGTTAGAGTAAACTCTCCACAGATTTTGCCTGAAGCTAGGAAGCTGGTTTTCTGTACTGGAGAGACTCTGGTGTGTGACTTCCTATAATAACTCATCCTCTTCTGGGAGTCCAAATCCGAAGGAGGGTGTGATTTCAGACACACCTCTCCCGTTAGTTTTTTTCTTGGAGTAGTGTTTGTGGCTCACTGCTCAGCATGCTGCTGCTTTGAATCTCATTCAGAAGAGCACAGTGGAGAGTGCAGGCAGCTGACACGGACTGGTGGATTGCACTTCAGAAGAAGATGCCAACCACTTCAAAGTCAGACACCACAATGCCGGGTCCCACACTGTGTCTGCATCCTTTTTCACAACACACCTTTACAATTTTAATTTTAATCTTTTAATCTGCCACAGACAGAAAGCACTTAAATCATCTCTTTCATCTACTGTGCGTTGCAGAAATGTACTTTCCTGCTAAATGACTTCACTCAATCCATTTCTGCATGCAGCCTGTCCAGTCCTCATCTCAGTAATCAGGCAGGCTGGCAAAAGGTAGGGCAGGTCTGGGCTGCCTTTGGATAAGCAACTTGGACAAGCCAACAGGCTCCAGGATGTTGAATTCCCTGACTGGAATGCTGTTTTCTTGTTGAGCCATGGTGTACTTGTTAATTGTCACTTCCCACCTCTGCTCCCTCACTGTGCTGGGTCTTTCCTTTGCGTGCTGGTCCTCAGAAATGTCAAAGATGGCAACAGTAACCCCACACAGTGTCAAAAATCCTCCCAGGCTACTCCACAGCTGGAGACGTCACTTTTCATAAAGTGTCTACTTTCAGCAATCTGCTTCTTCCCTTGTTTTAGTTTACTTTTAAACAGCTTTTAGACGCACTATTAATATAGATATTAAAAAAAACCCGCTTTCTTGAAGTTTTTTCCTTTTAAATTCTTGCAGGCAGGTATCCAGGACACACGTCATACAACTGTGCTGTCTTAGGTTACAAGGTAAGATGTAACCAAAAGTATGTATTTTGTCACCATCTGCTGAAACCAGGTGGGGCGGTGTTCTTTGTCTCTTCCATGACACATCCCTGATAACTCCCTCCAGAGGGATACCTTCTGTTAATGGGCCAACCAGCCTCACTGCATGACTCATAGAATTACACCAGCCCATGGTGAGATGCTCCACACAGGGGGAGGAACCAAGCATTCCTACCTGGGTATAATCTGAGGTTTGGAACACCATACTCAGCCCTTACCTACTGGGCTCCCAGAGGACCAGAGCTACATAACCAACACTGGACTTTCAGAGGAAGACCAGACCCTTCTACAGGATCACCACTTTGACAGAACCACATCTATCACTCCAAGAGGGCTGCAGCCACCATTTAATCAGGCTGCTACCACCACCCTGCCCAACAGGGTGCCAGATCATATCCTGACTGTCAGATTAAGCCAGTGTTTCCATACTATTGCCTTGTTATATATACTAGTAAAGAACTGTTATTCCTATTTCTCATATCTTTGCCTGAAAGCCCCTTAATTTCAAAATTATAATAATTCAGAGGGAAGGGTGTTATATTTTCTATTCCAAGGGAGGCTCCTGCCTTCCTTAGCAGACTCCCATCTTTTCAAACCAAGACAGCTAAGTATGTTTATTTCTAGATTCATTACTACAGTCCTGTTCATCTTAGGATCCTTTCTCTTGGTACACTGCTCTTCCTATTTCATCCACTGTTCTGGCTCTGAACAGGGAGAACCATATGCTGAAGATCCCATCACGACTTGTTTAGAAACTCTGTTGTCCCCATTAAACCAAGCAGAGGGTTGAAGATTTTGTTAGTATTTCACTAAAAACTTTTATCCACTCAGTTCATTCTCTCCAGAGTTCTCCTCTTGACATTACGAGTTTCTGACCTGCAGAATTTTATGGGCATTGGTATTACAGGTATCCTGAGGATAGTTTTCCTTTCTATCCCCCTGTATTTCATGCCTCTAATCATCCTCTGCAAGTACCTTGACTCTGCTTTCTCTTTCCCTTTATGGGTATACTAACACTTCGCAATCTTATAGCACCTCCAGATTTGGTACAAATATTTCTATTAAACTGTTAAGGAGTGCATTATTAATTCAAACCATTTTAATTTTCTGTGACAGGTGATACCACACGCTTCAGAAGACGGTGTGAAGTTTTCACTCTCACACACACACACACACACACACATCAAGCTGTTGCGTACCCGTAGTGAAAGTTTATTTCTTTGCTACAGCAATCTGTGGCCGACGTACGGCTGCAGTGTCCTGTCACAGGTCCTGTGTCTATTCCTGCGGAACTTGAAAATGAGTCACCTGAAAGTGTTTAGTTCCCAAGTCTTACTGAAGACTTCTTCCTTTAAACTCTCAGGGTTTTTTTCATTTCAGTAACCTCTTTTAGTAGATTTTTCTTCTTCCCCATCGTAGCACCCCACACACCTACTTGTGAAATTGCACACTTTTCTGGAGAGATTTTAACATCATTTTGACAGCGTAATTGCTGGATTATGAATGAGCATACTAATATTTTCTGGGAAATTTACTGAATTTCTCTATTCTCTGCATGGAACCATACTTGACCACACAGTAACAAAAGTTAAAGGGCACCTCTGAACCATTTCAGCCATCTTTCACCACAAAAAAAACAAAACAAAAAGAAAAAAAAAAGGTTATTTAAAAGAAGGATAAGTACCAAAAGCTAATTTTTTCTAGGAATGAAAAAACCACAAAAATTAATAGTTCCTGGTCAAAGCAAGTACCAGCTGAAGAAAAGGATTAAATGTGAATCAGATTTTTGCTAATGGTATCTAAGGGACCATTTTTTTCATCTAACCTACAAATCAAAGACTGCCTGTGCTAATAATAGCAAATTTACTCCTTCAAATTCAGCAATTAAATTATTTTAATGGAATTATGAGTATGTGTTTTGCTAAAAGGAACCCTGTCAGTTTTAGTATAGACCAGATAACCTTGTGGTATTTTGAATATTAACTGCCATAAAAATAAAATGCAGGGGTTTTGGTTTTGGTTTACCACAAACTATGTTGTTTTTCATAGAATAACACTTTTATTTTTAATTTTCAAAAGACAAAGATTTTAAATTCTCCTCAAAGCAGTGAAAAATGGGATAAAATTACAGATTTTAAAATATTATTTTTAAGCATTCTTTTCATATTGGAAGTATGCTTCTTAACTGTGAGTGTATTTATTTGTATTAGTATTCTAAAGAAAAAGTGGTTACAATTATTATTCCAGATATTTTAAAGCCAAAAATGTATTCTCAATGCTGACTTATGTTTCTTTAAAAGACTAAAATACAAATAGCATGAAGCAGTAGACTGTGAACCAAACTCAGCCATTTAAATGCATGTGCTAGGAAAATGTTATTTGATTTAAGAGCTAAAGATGTTTCCTTACCAGAGACAGATCTAATAAGACCTTAAAGGAAGTGAAGCTAAATTCAGATAATGCTTATGTACTGAGGGTAAGATGTCTTTGCGAGCAGCAGTCTCTGGTAATAACACCAATTTCTTTGGATGGAAAACGGGAAGATGGAGGTCACCTCATGGTGCAGGGAAGGGAGGCTGCTCCAGTGTGCGGTGTTTCACTCAGACACTGCTGAGCTCTCCCCACACCACCCCACTTATTTGCTGCCTTCTGAGTGGATCATATCCCCGCTCAGCAACCAGAAACACTGTAGTTGTAGACGGGTTTAGACAGGGGCAGGTTAGTCCTCACATAACTGTAACCAACCACCCTGAGCTGAATTTTTTTAGTAAGATAGTAATACAGAAAATTAGATCAGTATGCATTTAATTGGATCCTTTCACTTAACAAACCCAGCTTTCTTTGGTTTCATGTAGATAGTGGTAGAGATGGCTCAATATATTTTCTAGCAGTTTAAAAAACCCCCAAAAACTGAAAAATCTTATACATATGCCACTCGCTATGTAAGTTAATGGCCACCATCACTGCAACACATCACTAGCAACCTAAACTACATGTTTTATAGTTTTCTCACCAATTGAAACCTATTGTTTCAGTAATTATTTTCTTGAATAACAAAAGGCTAATTAACACCCAGCATTCTTCACAGAAGCATTTTGCGAATGTTATTGAATGAGTTCTGACAAAATCAATAAAAGAAAGCAATTTATTATTTCCAGAAGGGTGTATTTATCGACAGAGAATTTTAGTGATTTTTCTCAGACCTTAAAGAATTGGCTACAACACCCTAGTTACTTAAGATAGGATGGGTTATTTTGGTTCAGAATCCAGCTGCCTGTTAGTTACACACAACACCTTTCACTATTGCTGTGCCCAGGTTGTTGTTGGCATCCTATCTGTTGCCTGCCTAAAAACGTCTCTAACTGGCTGAGGAGGGTATGACTTTAATGTTTACCTGATATACTGTCTACCCAGAATTGTACAGATACAGTGCTTTTGCCCTGGGTTATCAACCTCTGAAAATGAAGGTCTAAAATAAAACTGATGATGTAGCCTTAGCTACAGGAGAACTCAAAGTCATTTCTCTTACAGCACAAAGTGAGGACATTTTCTTTTCCTCTGCAGCATTGTGGCTTGGCTCAGACTGAGTCATTTCTTTGATGTCTAAATGCACCTTAAGAAGGACATTAAATATTTCAAGTAATTGGTATGAACATGAAATCTCTCATTAGTGTCTGCTAGACAGCTGCAAAGTGAAGATAAGAAACTGTATGTGCTAGTAGAAGAAAATATTCTGAAATTCTTGAGGGAAGCTTCCTGTCTAGAAATGCCCCGCTTCTTTTTGCCCTTCCAGTCTACATCTGTGCAATCTGTGTCTACTGTAAAAATTCTGGTTATGTGGAAAAGTAAAGCACTGTGTCTGTTAATCTCCTTGCCACAAAGGCTCTTCCTTATAGTGACATGACATCCAGGATCTAGGCTGCAGACCAAAATTATTTTCCAATCTACTTGCAAAATCGAATTTGAATGGTGCTTATTTAAAACACTTTAGTTTGTCACATGTTTGATTTTGAAATGTGTTTTCAATAACATTCAGTGAAGTCCATTCTAAGGCTGATATGACTGTCTAAAATGAAGTGACAACAGTAATTAACATTCTACTTCATGGTTAATTAAAATAGATTATATACTAAGAAAATACAAACTTCATATTATAAAACTAGTTAATTAGTCTTCTCAAAGCTGTTTTTATAATGTCAGTTGTTTTCACAAGCTCTAAATCTGTCTGTTAGTGTAGTATGGATGTAAAGAAATCCTCTGGACTGTTTCTGTGGAAGGAGAAATTTTACTGTCCCGCATGTACTTCTAGCACTTTCTGAGAAAGTCTGGATATACAAATTCATCCTTCCTGAGACTGAGCAGGATGTCACTGGGAATTAAGGAAGAACCATGGAAGTGAAAGGAATTTCATAACAGGCTGATTTTCAGCATTCATTGCAGTTCCTTACTGCACTGAGGAGAGAAGGGCAGTCAAGTGTGTACTGCCAGCATAACCATGTAGAATAATCTAGTTTACTGGGGAGACCAGAGATGAAGGCTGGAAACAGAACTTGAGTCCTTCAGAGAGCTGGATGTTTTCCAGATACATGACAGGGTAGAGTTGCTCTAGTGAAAATCTGATCTTTTTTCAGTGCTGCTCTGAAAGCGGGGTAGGATGATGTCCTTGCTAGTGCAGAATCCCAAGATACTGAGAGCAGCTCTCCATTATCTAATGTTGTGACCTGCATCATGCATTAACCATTAATTATTTTACAGATTTTTTAAAATAAATTTACAGATTTCTCTGAAGATTGCCTTCTTTCCTATAAATTCAGAAATTATGGAAGAATACCAGTTGGTAGTTTTGATGTATGAAGCTTTATGTTTACAGACTGGGATTACGGCAATCTTTTCTCTGACAGTGGTCTGCAAACGAACTAAAACCAGAATGGAGAAGGAACTACTTCTGTAGGTAACAGACCTTTCAATCACAATAATTTGTGCAGCTCTGACTGTCCAGTAAGCGTGCAGACCATGCTGGTGGACGGGGAAGCTGAATGCAACAGCCAACCTCACCTCGTCAGTCTTTTAAGCAAGAACATCTCCAGCATCCTAATGAACAGGGCTGCAGTGCAGTAGATATTATACAGAGGAAATGTTCTGTTGCCAGTGAGGCCAAAGGAGAAAATGCTAGATTAGTTTTCCTTATAAATAAAGTAAACTTTAAAAGACCACAATAGGTAATCGATCATCAGGTAATCAATTCTAGAGCAATGATTGAGCTGCACTTGGCTACTTCTTGGTCAATCTTCTTGCATTTATGTGTCTTGAATCCTGGGACATAAATAGTTTTTCCACTTTTGGATCTCTCTGATAGTCAAAACAAATGTTTTCCTTTAGTGCTGTAAGAAGAACCATAGCACAGCACCTCATAGGAAGTACAATCATAAATGATGCTGAAATAGTACATTAGATATTTGATACTTGGCTTGCTTTCCACAATCCAGGAACAAGCAAGTGATAAAAATGCCTGGTTTAGCCATTAATGCTAACTATCCATTTGTCTCAAGTTGTCTTGAGTACATAACAAAATTAAGTTTAACTAGGAACATTTTTTTCCTCATGCATTAGTTTGAAGTTTTTACTATCTTTTCAAATCTGATGATGAGCTCATAAATACGTAGATTTATTTTATTCTTCCAGTCAATCTAACAAATCACCTGCTCCTAAAAAACCTGCCTTTCTATGTCATTAAAACACTGAAGCTGGAACAACACTGGTATTGCATATCTTTTTGGAATATTGTTCTGTGGCGCAGCAAGGGAACATATTTGTAGCTGTTTCATTAAAAACCTGTGTTTTATGCTCAGCTCTGCCTAAAATATCCTTATGTAACCTCATGAGTGAAATGCATGATACATACTTACTCCTGAACAATAGGACTAAGAGGCCTTGACTGATGCTAAGGGGTTTGAATGTTCAGAAATATTACCATATATAAGTGGGAGAGCTGGGACTGCACAGCTCAGTGAATATTCCTCCGAGCTATAAATAGCTTTTGGAAAAGGTATCAAATGCAATTTAAAAATGCCCAAGTGCCCACAATTCATAGCCCTGTTATCTTGTGTTACTGAGTATTTTTGATCTGTTTAGAGTCTGATCTAATTTTTGTGCCAGATACTACAATCTGGCTTGCTTGTTTTCCAGTACAATATTAAGGCAAATTCAGAAATACCTATACAGAGAGAAAAGATACACGTTACCTAGCCCTTTGATCTGGCAAAAAAAAAAAAAAGAAGCATGATTTACTGACTGACAATCAAAATTATCACTGCCCACATTAAGAAGCAAGATGGAACATTTTAAATACATCAGTAGTGAGCCATGAAGCCATCCTAATTGTGTAGTAAATTCCTCCTTCTTTGCAACCCTTAATTCAGCGGTGCTCTGTAGCATTCAAACTGCAAAAGGCATAGTGATCCAATTTTGTATTACTGTGAATTAATTTCCTTCTAGGCGTCCCAGAATATAGAAGTTGTCTTCCCATTTTTGTGATCCTTTTCTTCTTCATCTTCTCAATTACATTAATAATTATGTTCCATTTTTTGTTATCCTGACACAATCTGTAAATCTTTCACATCATGAACTTCACACCATTTCAGGTCTCTAGAAGAAGGATCTATCTTGTTTCTAGCTTTGGTTTCAAACCAAGTTACTATTTCAATATGTTGTACACCTTCAGCATATGGGTACTCATACTGAAGTCAACAGGTGACTCATACTTAGAGAGAAGCATATGGCTAAGTAGTGGGTTTTTTTCTTTTTTTCTAGATTTGGATCTAAAATCATGCTGAAAAAGCTTGAATATAACAAAACTGCTGTTCTTCCACTGTGTGGAAGAGCAGGACACCTGACATATTTCCACATTTCCTGTCTGTATGCCGTGAAGCTATATTTTGCAGGATTTCTTTCTATATAAGTGTATGAGGTTAGAGGAAAAGCTGACTTAGCATGATCCTGTACAAGCACAAGCAAATTACGTAGACTTCATTATGTAACTGGAAGCCTGGATGAGCAGTTCTGTTAATGCTTTGCAGAGATAATCTGTTTGAGTTCTATGAAGACTGACAGCGTAATATCAGGTTTTGGTACCATAACCAAGGTTTTGTTGCATAGATACTGAGCAAGATTGTGTCCTAGCCTGTATTCCAGGTTTATTTCTTTGTACAGCTCTGCACAGAGTTTCTATTCAAGTCATGAAGTAGTGCTGGGTTTTCACTGTTCATTCTGTTCATTAGCTTTGAAGGGGCTGGATTCAAATGCATCAGTTTGCTGCTTCTCTTTATACGCATTCCTTATCTGTATTTGCAATAGATTAATTGAGTTAGAGTAATCTATTTAGCATAATCCATTCATGAAATCTTTTCCTTTTTTTATATTGCCCATTTGTGTGCTGGGAAGCAGAGAGACTTCTAGGGACAGGGTCAAACCCCAGCTTTCTCTCTCCATCCTGTATTTTAGCTGAGCATTAGGTGTTTACTCTCTTTGGCATTTATGTGGAGACAGATCCATGTTGACACGAATCCTAGGAATTCCTCTTTTTTGGTGAGTTAGGTGTTACTTACAAATATTGCTTACCATATATTCAGTCTTTCTCCTGTTTGAAAGGAGAGGAGGCAGCTGCAGAGGATCTGAGCAGACTGAATCTGAGCACACTGGATCTGAGCAGACTGAAGTGCCTACCATGCAACCTTCATTCACAGGCTGAAGCATCTGGGGGAGGTCAGTGGTCAGGCACAGCTTAGCACTCCTTCTAGGATAACTTCTGCAATGCAAGAGCATTGATATGCCTTTTAAAAGCACTTCAGTTGCTGTCAGCTGTGCTCTGGCAGACAGTCTCTGGGCAATTTACTGCCACCAAACATCCAAGCCTGATATCTGTTGGGGCTCTCCAGATTGCTACCAGAAGTCACAGAATGACATTTTGGCTGCCATAGAGTGCCACCTAAGTCATTAACCTAAAAGAAAGCCAGCAGTTATTTTAAGTTAATGTGTGAGCACTGAATTGCTGCAAGTATATCATCCATTCTGCCGTGTTGGCTGCAGTGGCAGTAGCCTGTGCCAGAGGTAAATGGCTCAGATTGGTGACCTCTTGAATCTTCATGAATTCACAGAGACTGCAAAGAGACTATAAATCTGTCATTGACTGTTTAAATGTTTAAATGAGTTTAAATGTCTAACTTGGATAGTTTGATACTTAAGTACTTTGAATCAATTTCTCTTTGAAATAGAGGGAAAAAGAACCTAAAAAACCCCCATCAAACACCCTCTTGACTTCTCCCTACCCTTCCCACCTCCAACCCCTACACTGATCTTTTAAAGCAGATGTTTGGAATCCCTGCTTGGAATCCCTAACACCTTGTGTTAGGTGCATGTTGGTATTATCTTTTTGTAGTTCATTGCTGTTGCATTTATTTTGCCCATCACCTGACAGTTTTGCAGCAACGTCTTCTGCAGAAACTTGGATTTTAAAATGAAATATATTAACTCTTTCTCCCATAGTCACTATTCCATTTACAGTCAAAGAACCGTAAGAATCCATGCCAATTAGATCACATCATCAAGCCTGGTCTCTCAGGTCTCTTTTCATTCTGCTTCATTTATCACTTCAGCCCATTTGCCAGGTTTAGATGTATGGTTTAATGCCAAAATCAAGCTCTGGAATTTTTAAAAATACAGACACAACCATGGTTATGCTTAAATAGGGTTTAATTTTTGTAACTATTTTTCAAGTACATCTGTTTCCAAAACAGACTCTTTTCTCCCTAAACTACAATATTTGAGGGATGTGGAGAAAATATTCAGTGAGGTCCCAGCTGGCAGCTAAGGGGACCAGGTATAAAATTAAAATGGTTGTGGGGGTTATAGGGCGGTCGGGGGTAGCTGCTGTGTACCCCAAATTGTCTCTAGAGAGGGACAATTCAGGTGCGGACTGGGCCGCCAGCAGACCATCCTTTCTGCCCTGCGCTGCTGAGGCGCTGGTGGCACGCACCCCACACCTGAGCCGGACAGCTCAAATATTACCAGAGACAAGGAGCCAAGGAGGGCCCTCCGCTAGCCCGTGTGCCACGAACAGCTTTAATCATCAGCAGAGGTGAGCAGGCGAAGAGACCGAGGGACCACCAGATCTCTCTTTACACAGTCCCATCTGAGGGCCTGGGGGCGGTACAGAGGTGGGGCCGGGGAAGGGAGCCAAGAGCAGGGGAAGGGGCAGGGCAGGGGACCAAGTAAGGGAGCAGCCACAGGCTGCTGGGAGAGGGAGTTTTCCTTAAACAGAGTCTGGGGGGAAAGGTTACATCCCAACGCAAGGACTTGTGGGAGAGGCTTTTCCTTTCTAGAGATAGGAGGGTATTTGTCAAATGCCTGAGTTTTTCCACCAGCTGGCCTCAGTGACCCCAACATCTCCCCCTTCTGTATTCAAAGGAAAAGCCTCTCCTAGTTGCTTAATCAGGCATTTCTTCAGGCAACCAAAAAGACTTAAAACTATAAAAATTATTAGAATCACCCACAGTCCAGTTTTGAGTAAGGATGCCACCCATCCTCCAAGTCCCCATTGTCCGAAAAGGTTTTCAATCCAATCTGATTCTCCTTCTACCTTCAGTTCTTTTATTTGGTCCTTCATTTTCTGTATCGTGGCGTGAATGCTTTCTCCATGAGATGACAGGTTAAAAGAGCACGGACCTTCAAATTCTTCACAGCCATGTCCATGGGCCAATAAAAGAAAATCAATTGCTGCTCTGTTTTGCAGCGTGGCGTGCCTAGTGGTTTCTTCATCTTCAAGTAGTTGAGAGAGGGCACTCGATGTTAAGTTAGCGTGCTTTCCAATCCAGCACTCAGGGTGGGTGAGTTCACCTAGGGCTTTTGCTGCTGCCAGCCCAGGAAGGAAATACAATGCAGCAATCCTTTTTGACAGTGACCAACTAACAACTTCACTATCACAATTTGGGTCTAATTGCTCTATACTTCTCTTTTGACAGGCCAGTTGAGTATGATTTTTCCAATACATAATTTGGGTTTTGTTGGGTGCTAGTACGGAAAGCCTGACAAGAGTGCACCGTCCCCCTCGGAACCGGGATGGGATACCAGACCATGCCCAATTCCCACAAATCAGGAACCTGCCCGTAGGAAGCGCTGTGGGATAAATGGGTGACTCAGCTGGAATGAGGTGCTCATCTCGGCACCAATTGTTCAGTGACCCCAACAATCAGGCACTGGAATTTCTCAGATTCTTTTTCAGTTTTACCTATACGGTGAAATTCCAGCAGAACAAAGGCTTCGTTATTAAGGTACATGTTATAGTACTGAGGGTGACCATTACATAAATGAGAACTGTGCTCTGTCCTTCTAAAAGGTGTTTGCTGAAGAACAATTGATTGTAGAGGATGAATCCTGAGCTGAGCACCCCAATCCCTGCAGGAGTATGCCAGTTCCCTCTCCATGTTCTTCAACCTGACACGTCCTGCCTTTAGGTTTTCAAGGGTGCCAAAAGTGCTGCCGTACCTGAGAGTTCAGCTCTAAACAGGGATGTGTCAGCATTGCTGACTTGAGTGTAGGTCTCGAGTATTGCATTGAGAGTTTACTTCATTCTGATGTTCTGCTGAACACAACAGGACTGGTGATTACAATTCCAAGCCCAACGGATGTTTTAACACATGTGAAAAATGAATTATCAGAAATGAGTATAAATCACACCATCTCAGGTGCCAAGGTATCACATCACAATAAAAGTCCTTCACGGTGGATTGCACTGTTCCTGTAGTACATAGGAGCTCCAGACCTGGCTATTTAAATGCTGTCACTGTTGTGAAGGGTTATGTGGAGAATACTTGATGTACACTGACTGACAAAATCTGATCGCGGAACTTTTCCTGCAAGACTTGGCCTATCCGAGTTCACACAACAGCAGATCAGGGCTGGGGCTCCTTACTGGTCATAGCTAAAGAACTCTTACCACACTAACGAACAAACTGAAAACAAATTAATGATGAAGTGTTGCAATTTGGACAGTAGGTGTTCTTTCTTTCATGTTTACATCATCTGGCTATTCAAATGCAGCTGATTTTTAAAAAGTCCCTGTCCCTAATCTCAGGTGATGGATAAGGGTTTCCATGGGAAGACTCTGATGGCCATGACACAAACCCACACAATATAATATTTGAAATAATTGAATTTAGCATACAAAACTTAGGGCTAAGAAAAACCCAGCAATCACTTACATCTGTTGTTTCTGGTGTAGTCCTCTCTGATGACTTTAGCCAGAACTGACACATTGCTTTTGTGGCTTTTGAGCCTTGTCTCTAATGTTGGCTCCCTAATATTTTAGCTCAGCTCATTCTGGGATGCCTGTAGCCATTCTCATTACTCGTTTAGTTTCCCAATATTTGTCAGTGTTAAATCAGTGAGGTAGATGAACAGCTGTGGCACAAAAGAATGAAAGGGAATATTTTGCTATGGGTACACAATGCTTCATGTGTGCAGACCATGAGTGCTGCAAATTAATGTCAACAGTGTTCCTACATATAATACACTTTAAAACCATGAAAATATTTCTTTTCTTTATTTTATATCCCTTAAATGTGTAATAAAAACTTGATCTTTATCACTGTTAGCAATATGGCAGAATAGCAGTAAACTTAGAACTATTTATCTCAATTTATTATGATTAAAAAATATTAAAGAAATATATCGTTATGGAGGAATGTCTTTTACTAGCCAATTTAGTGCTCGTCCCTCTGTCTGAGATTGCTTGTGGACCAATATACCTAGTTTTATTGCTATTTATTTGGACAAATGTCAGTCATATATTTCTCTTGACCTTTTACTCTATTTAAAGCAAAAAGGAAATAGATATTTATTGCTTGCCAGCCCTTTTTTCTGTCTCATTTCACTGCATATGTTCTGGAATCCAGTTTTCTAGGCAAGCTGACTGCATTCATTTCATTTACCATTCTGCCATCTGTGAAGTAATTAACTTTTGACTTATGGAAAAAAAATCAGGAAGAATGACAATCATTTTATTTGTTTCCCAGCACCCCTCGAAGATAAGCAGTAATATTGTTTCTATTTAAGCCAGGGGTATGCATGAACGTCCAAAATCTGGAAATTGCTCAGAGTTTCTTTTACAGTAGTCATTTCAATTTTACTGTAGCTAAAATTTTACTGTCATGGCTATGAAGTCTGCTACTGTGAGCTGTATTTCTGCATCTGGGTTGAGTGTGGCCATGAGACTTAATATGAGGACTGGACTAAACAGTTTGATACAGATTGACATCCTCCTGTACCAAACCACAGCACCCCTAGAACCAAGATTTGCGAAAGCATTTAGAGATTTATAATGTTTTATGTGGTTTGGGGCAGGAGAGAAAGATATTATAAATTTACTTTTTTTGTCATTTACAAGCAGATTCATATTACTATAAATGTTAAAAGAAAACGCTGCTGGCCATCCTTGCATGATATTAGTTTTCATCTTAAAAGGAAGACACTTTACAGGACCGTTATGGTGCTGATCACAGTATAAGATCACAAGTCAGGTTCTGTTGTGTGGAGGAGCAGAGAACTGGCAAAAATTCTGTTTACCTGCTTTGGTTATAGCAATTCAGTCTGATGACCTAGCCTGAAGCATTCACATTCACACTATAGAGCAAGAGTGTAGTTATTCGTCCAGGTTGGTGCAATGATTACCTCTCTTCCCTTCTGTTTTAATCCAGTTGGGTTGACACGGGGAGAATGAACAGATATGGCAGAAGTGCATGTTGCCTTTACCAGTTTTCCCACTCCTTGCTCCAGGTGTCGCCCCTTCCAAAGCAGGGCTGGCTGGACCACACATGAGTTTGCAACCCAGAAGATGAAAAAAATTATAGTGTCTGGGGGAGTATTTTCTGCCAGTCTGGGGACTGCTTCAGGTGAAGCTCAACCATTTGGCATGGTTATATAATAGCTTCAGGCATCTTACTGCAATTGTCACTGTGAGTCGACAATATCAGAATTACTGTTTTTCCTTTAGAGCTGCTAATGTTTCAGGAAACATTTCCTAAGATGGCAATTTCTGGCCTTCTCCCTGCAGTACTTTCTCTGGAAGAGTCTCCTGTTTCAGTAACAAGCCTGTCAAATATTCTCATATGACTGCCAGGGATATTTCACCTATCCAGTGAGTGAGCTGAACAGACTGTATGGAGAATAACTGAGGAAACACAGTTTCAGGCCAGGGTGAGAGCAATTTAGGGTTGCAGCATAACTGACTATCCATAAGCCAGCTCTCCTGGTGAGCAGAAGGCCATCCTACCAGCTAAAAGCATTGAAAGACATGAACAAAGATTGGGAAGGACTGTCAGAGAACAGGTGTACTAATCCACGGTCAGGCTCCATCAGGTGGGGTTTGAAACTGCTGTGTCTGTAACATGGCTGGAAACAGTGGCAGAGCCACTGCCACTTTCCACCCTGCATATTGTAGAAAGGAAAAGGTTCATGTAACCCTCAAAGCACAGGAGCATGCCAGCTGCTCATCTCTCCAGCCTTTGCAAATCATGTAGGGAAACACAGCTAAATTGTTAAATGAAACAGGTTACATATCCTTATTTTCTAGCAGGTTCTCCATCCCAGATGCTCTGTAAATTGTCCAGCTGTATTCAGCATTTTTTTTCTGAGGGGATGGGAGGGATTTTAATAGAATATAAACAGTATACAATTTTTAGTTCAAATAAATATTTTAAATGGCTGGTGGACTATGTCTTTCCCAAAGTTATTTCTTTTCCAGAGGGCCACAGATTTAGGTCTTGTTAATAAAATTTAGAAATTCAGGTTTGCTTATGTTCATTGTCTCACAGCTCCATCTTGCAGTTTCAACTCTGCATTCAAAATTATAAATATATGGATATGGATAATATTCTTGAAAAATATGGATGGATGCTGTGGTACTGCTGGAATCAAAACTCTGGCACAGTATTAGCTGGCATAATCTTTTGTCTCAGTTTTCCTGTCCAGGCCATGAAATTTATTTCTTCACAGTCCTGCACAGCCCAAACCCAAGTAAGTTTTTCAGGGATTTAGTTCATGTTGGCATTATGCTTTCAGAAGGCAAAGAGCTCATTTCTGTAACATCTGGTGTGAAACGGTCCAATCTCCCCAATTTGTGCAAATCCTGCTGTAGTTTAAGTCCTTGGTAGTGTTTTCATGTCTGGAACTATTTAGTACAATCAGTAAACTTTAGTAATGCACAGTCCAGTTCTCTCGTCATATGAGTATGTAAAATAAGTATTGCTTATTATAACTCTGAAGGATATAACCTTCTAACCTTTAACCCTGCTGAAGAGTGTGAAAATGACAGCTTTCTGCCATTGTGTGCTCTAACCCAGTGTAAAGCTAGATGTATTGTTACTTGATTGACTAATCTGCTCTACTTTGGGCACCCAGGAATGGGATTGGCTTTTTGGGTTGAGACTACTGGGGGCTGCTGCAGAGAAAAGTATCATAGGTACAGGCACATTTGATGAAGGACAAAATGTGCCAAAATTTGTGCTTCTTTTTTTTGTTTATCTGACAGATCAGATGTTAAATTTAATTATCTCAAATTGTATCACTGTTTTACCAACTTATAAACTAGCTTCTCAGAGAGTTTCCCTGGCTCTGATTTAAGTTGCTTCTGTCTGTAGATTACAAGGCTGTCTTTTTAGGAGCAGCTTTGCTATCTTTAGAAACAGATGCTATTTTAAGAATAACTTGCATAAACAGTAGGTTTAATTGCACTGGATTATGCAAAGTATTTTCTGGATATATGGTAGAGCTATCTCAATATGCAAAAGTGCTCAGAAAAAGAAAGGAAACATATTTTCTAGCTATTGAATGTTAGGGATTGATTTAATCTTCCATATTTAATCAGTTCTAATTGGCCAGCATAGCATGGTTGAAATATATGCACATTCAGTGTAAAATCCTATGTATGCTGCTTGTTGAAGTAGTTGTTACCAGTCTTAAGGATCTGAATTAATACTCAGACATTGATATCAGTTTCAGACATTCTATCTTTTACCTAATAATCATTTTTGAGTCTTTAGTATTGAATACCAGAATATTGTGCCATACTTTCTGTACAGACTTGGTTCCACTTGTTATTGCCATCAAAAATCCAAGGTTGTTTTGTTCTTAACCATTGCTACACTGGCAATTGAAATATCATCCACCCTAAAGGTCCTTCTCAGATTACTGTGATAGATAAGGTATGACATTAAACACTCTTATGCTCCTATAAATTAAAACATTTATAAAAGGCTTCATTTACGTGTTTATTTTTCTTTTCTCTATGTTCACCTAAAGCTTTGTTCCTCGCCATTGATGACAGGAACCTCATGCTGAATTTTGGGCAGGCAAAAGAGCAAATGCACAAAACTCAGTCCAAACTTACAGACCGTAGGAGACTGTGTGGTCAACAATAAAGCATTAACAAAACATTTATCACTTAACAGAACCAAGGAGAGTTTCAGGGATAATTCACAGGGAAGAAGTGAGTTTAGCTCAGAAGAATCATACAGCTTACTCTAGGATGGGGCAATATTCTCTTGGGTAGTCCTGTAGTCCTGTGGCATGCCTTTGCCCTGAGAGTTGTGCCTTACATTTTGCAGATTACACATCAGACAGTTTGGCCCTTTGCACTGTACTAGCCAGAGTTTTGTATTTACTTCGTAGATACAACCAATCCAGCTTGAACCACATGGAGTACCCATTTCAAGAAGGAACAAACACAGTGGTTTCTGCATTTCTACTAATTTTGCTATCTGAGATTGTGGTAAAGTTTTAAAGTTTCATCTTGACCTCTTTAAACCATTTTCTCAGCAGAAATCACTCAATATGAAAGTCAAATTTTCTGTAGAGTCCAAATGTGTTGAATTTCAGAGTTACAGTGTAAGACTTATTCTTTTGCTTGGGGAGCAGCAAGGACCCAGAGACCAGAGCTTGCTCTTGTGTCACCAGAGATTCAGTGGACAACTGTCTGGGGCTCTTCAGTGTGCTGTTCATTTCACTGAGAGAGCCAAACCTGCCTCTTTGGAAGCTGCAGAATAAATATCCTCTTCAGTAAACTCTTTCACGTTATTCCTTTCAATCCTTGAATGAAATACCATCTGGTCCTGATGACTTACTGTAATTGCATCTCTAATTGCTGTGTAACTTCCTCAGAGAGTTCAATCTCGGGGAAAGACGTATTCGGATTTACCACTAAAATTGCCTTCAGTGTAGCAATTCAGTTACCAGGTCTCCTCTTCCTACATCTCACTGTATCCAAATTGTGTAGAAGAATAAAAGCTACCATAATTATTTTTCTGGCCTACAGGAGTCCTGCTTTGGTTAAATAGATATGTTTTTCTTGGAAAATGTGTTACAGATCTGACAAGCAGAGAAATAAGATGAATTTGGAACCCCATAGCACTGAAAAATCTGGTATTTTTATCAGTTCTGTTGATTACATCTCTCCTGACTCAGGATTGACATTATCATTGTCAATCACATTGATGTTATACCTTTACTATGAATGCTTTCCTGTATTTAAAGTCTCAATCCTTATGCTGTTCTGATGCTCTGTTCTGATGTTGCTCCAAGTTACACTGACTTCCCTTACATTTTTAAGAAATCTTTTTGAAGTACTGAAAATTATGAAAAAATATGTACACACATTTTTCCATCATTGTGCGTGCTTCTTTCTGGCCCTGTAGCTGCGGTGTAATGCATCATGGCTCATAGGTACAAGTTGTTGAAGCATCCCAGTTAGTGGCAGATGTCACTGAAAGGTTGTCAGTTGTTTTTGAAAGCAAACCATCTATTCTTTTATAGACTTCAAGCCCACACTTCAGTTAAAGGATCAGACAAAGGAAATATTTTTTGATCCATGAATCACTTACAGAGATCCTAATACAAGATCATCCTGCAAACAGGGAAGACACAAGACATCTTTTCCTAAGAAAAAGCAGCATGTTTAGCTCTTTCTCTTGCTTTCCACATTTTTCTGTTTCCATTTCTTCTTCTCCAACATCTGAAATCATTTGCAAATAGGTTTTGTAAACCAGTTTCCCTTACAGAAATTGCACATCTTGCTTCCATCTCAGAGATACAGAAGAACTTTCTGTTGCTATCTGTATCTGCGTATCCAAGAGAAAATGGGAGGTTATAACCAATATGGCTCAGTGAGTTTTCCCATATGGATCTTCAGCTCAAGACAGTGACAACAGCCTTGTTGTGCTCATTAGGATTTCAGGATTATTTTCCAGATATTGAGTTGAGTTCGATTCTGTACTGGGACTGTCCTGGGATCCTGAGCAATTTCAGCAAGATTTCTGGTCAATATCATTAATGTGATCAGCTTAAATCCTTGCATCACAATGTTATTATAATTATTATCCCATATGGCTTCACTTGCAAGATTTCACCTGTGGCTACTTCAGAGCTGGCTGCCAGTCCGAAGCAGCGTGTGGGCATTCATAGGATCACTTGTCCAGCATTGTCTCCACATGGGAGTGGTAAAAAGATGCACAGTCTCAGTGTCACATTTCCCTCCCTTCAAACCTATGGTCTTCACACATGCCTCAACACAAGCAAACAGGAGGCATATGGACCCACAGTCGTCCACTCTTCCTGCAAACGTATAGAAACTCAGGCAATCCACTTCTCCTGCAACGATTTCATCCTCCTAGAAGAGGAGTGACACTTTGCATCCTGACAGAGGTTACATTGGCCATATCCACTGTGTCAGGGGGCATTTTTCACCCTGATAGGTTCAGCATGAAATAACTTGCAGAGCACCTCAGTTACCAGGTGTAAACAACCACCCACCAGACTGTTTTAAACAGTCAGTAAATCCCCAGGCTGCCAGGTAAGGTGAAAGACCAATCCTCTCAGTACAAGAAGGAAAATGAGTAATGAGCTGAAAACACACCATTTTGTGCTATAAGGGGCCATATTCCTGCCTCTCTCTGAGATGCCCTTTGGCATTCCTATAAAAAAACCCCTACTACTAGATTCTAAACCTATTTGCTGTTAAAAATGACAGTAATTCAAGATGGTTTGTCTCTGTGGATCCTATTATCTACTTTTCTTTCTCTCTTTTCCATCACCTCACAGTGCGTGTAGGGTGACTCAAAGTGGTAGATGGAATACAAGTTTCTAATGACTCTGAGATGAGACACTTGAAGTCCTTGAATTATGGTGCCAGTCAGAGAGTATGAGGGATATGGGAGTGTCCCTATGGATAAGGGATACATAAAGACTAATATTTAGGAAATTGTGGTTATAGTAAATTTGGTGACCGTGTCAATGTCATCTGCTTTGGTTTCTGGGTATACAGAAATAGCCTGGATTATTTAATTTATTTTTGAAGTCCTCCCCCTCTTCTGGAGTTTGTGTGTGTGTGCAAATCTGAATGTTATCTGTGCAACTGTTGATGTCTCTCCTCTTGAGCTCTACCACTACTACAAAGACATTTATACTGTTGACATTACTATAAGGGGTATAAGGCGTTAGCTATTGTATCAGCTAGAAAATCCTTCCCAAACTAAATTAATATATTCCTATGATTTTTGAGGCATTTATTCTGGATTTAAGTTTAGAAGACTTAGCAAAATTATTCGCAAATCTAAAAGCATTGTGAAGTTTATGGCAAATTACTACATATTAATAGAGCAAATTTGACTGTCCGCTATTCGTTTTCCTTCTTGTAAAATATTAATCATCCATGCAGGATATTCAAACAGTACTCAAGTGATAGGCAATAAATCAGAAAAGACCATTTCTTTGTTGTTTTGATAAGTGGCTTGCTATTTGTTTTCAGGTTATTTTTGGTATGAGGGAAGGTGCTAGCATTTGTCTGGATTTGTTCAGCAAATGTTGAATGGAACACTATGTCAGTATAAAACCTGTAAAATTTATAAATAATTAATATTTTATAAAGAGAAGGAAATATGTTGGCAGAAATGTAAGTTATGGTGCTTTTTTTAAGATACAGAGACAAAACACATGATTTGTCTTCAGGCAAGAATAATTGAAATGTCATCCAAGATCCATGCACCTTGACCTCTTTTCACTGAGTAACACACCAGTTGCATGACAGGTGCATTTGAAATATTAAATTTTGATGGAACTGGAAAGTACAACTAGAGCTAGACATGTATGTCAGCAGAAATAAAAGACATGGCCAATCTACCAGGAACAAAAAACTCTACCCACTTCAAACATAGCACCTGATCAGATATTGTATCACTGGAATGATCATGGAGTTCAAATCAGTTTCTCTTATAAGATGACGGAATCTGTCATATTTTTACAAGCAAATGACATGAACTCACTGGACTGGGATTTGAGGAGAAAAGTGGATTTAATCCAGAAGTAACCGACAGCATGAGAGATGGAAAGGGTCAAAGGGGGGAAAGCAGAAAGTGCTTTCTTGGAAAAGTAATTTTTTTTCAATATAACTAAACCAATATAGATGAGCCTTCCAGAGAGTCAGACTGGATAAAATATTCAGACAGGCTTTTTTAGTCTGGTATCTGTCTGTTCTGTGTAAATCTGGTCCTAATCTGTGCTCCTTTACCCAATATAAATCAAATCAAATTGTATAGTTGAGATTAAAATACAAGATGAGTGGTCTCAAATCCAGCCTAAATGCCTGAATTATGAGGCCACTTTCTAAAACTATTACAAGTCAGCCATCCTACTGGTAGCTCCAGTAGGGAAATGGAGGGGGTTTCTCTGTACATTACTGTGCAGAGAAAACCCTGACTTTTAAGTCAGAGAGGGACTTTCCCAGAAACCTCTTAGTGGCATACTCTCATATTCACTGCATTGCCAGAGGCATGTCTTTAACCACACTGTTACTAAAAAGAACATTTTGGACGGTGATATGCAGTCCATTGGCCAGAGCAGCTCTGCAGAAGAAAATATAGTGGCCGTTCTGGATTGAGAAGCATTTTACCAGCTGACATGATGATATTTTGTTGCACACTGCCAGTATTTGCCTCTTCTGCATCACCTGAAGTCAGTTATCATGGCAAATCAGAATAAAAAGGAGGGGTTTTTTTCTGTGAGATGACTCCCTTTCAAACCAAAAAGCATGCCACTCATTCAGCTGTACTTGTCTGCAGAAGTTTTTGGTGCAGACTTATCAAAGATCCTTTCAGGCATTACTTCATCTCATTTGAAGAAATGCAACAAGTGACAATGGTCTCTCCATGCTGTGATGAAATAAAGTGGCAGGAAACAGAAGCTGAGTTTCCATCCCTCCACACCAGCAATCTCAGGGGCCAGAAAGATCAGTTTCTCTCTTTTTCTGGTATCTGCGTCAGCCAGTGTTAAACTGCTTAGTTTCATGTTTTCTAAGTTCAGATACCTGGGATTATTGGGCATAAACATCAGCCCAGCTGACTTCACAAACTTAGTTATATTAGGGTTGAGTAAATTTTGGTTAAGAATTGAGGGTCTGTGAAGAGGAGTTTGTGCCTACAGAAGAATATTACTGCTTGCTTTTTTTTGTTCTTAGTTTTGCAATGCTGAGCAGATATGCAATATGAAGAAAAAAGACAGAGGGTTAACAGACAAATTAGAAACTGGAATTAAGAGAAAAAGTTCAAGAACCTTAACTGGAACTTCAGCAGAATTATGTGATTAAATCCAAAACTGTGCAGCTGTAACCTAAACCAGTTACACTCCATTTATTGCTTTAAAATCCTCTAGAATGATAATACACGTGATGAGTTGCCTTAGTCTTGGCAGAACGGATTAAACTCTTACATCATTTTACACCAGTACTTGGAAGGGAAACATCACTCCTCTTATTAATTTTGAGCAGCTTAATCTTTAGGGTTAACACACTCTGACACACTTAGGCTTCAAAAAAACACCAAACAAAAACCTCTGTGACAGTTGCCCCTTCCTTGTAAAACATAACCCTTCAGATAGCACGAGATGGGGGTGAGTTTATTTGCCCAAGAACTGGGACACCAGTTTCAATTCCCTGTTCAGTTTTTAAGCTCCCAGTTCCAGGCATTGACACTTCTTCATAGGCACATTTGTCTGTATCCTGGAAAACTATCACTTTGCATTAGCAGATTGGAGACACAAACTGTCGTCATAGATGATTGATCCCTAGTCTCAAGGTTGCCTTTTCTTTTTGGATTTTATTAAATGAACCAGGGAGCAGTTCCCCTCTTCCTGATCAGTGGTCTAAGATACCAATTTTTATGTGGAAATGGAAAACTGTGTATTTTGTTAGCTTTGTTTTTAAAGAAAATCTCAGAAGTATGTTTGATGCGTGGATTTCATGCTGGAGAAAGAAAAAAAAAAAAGAGGAATCTGGATGATGTGCCTAAGAGGCAAGATTTAATGATCCTGCCATCCTATTTCCTAGCTCTAGGTAGCTTTCCACTCAAGATTCTAGTTGTGCTGGTTTCCATTTGAGGATACCTCTCTATGTCCACATATCTAATCCAGCCACCAAACCTGTGGAGGCAGGTGCTTGAAAGATAGCCATCCCTGTCTTTGCTTTCTGGATCATCTTATTGGATCCAGACTCGAGAGCACATTGCTGTTGGGCAGAAGCAAATTAACTTTATGAAATGTACTTTTTAAAATTCCTTCTTATCTATCTAATAAATTGCAACCTTAAAAAAAGAAATAATCTGGCCTAGAGACTTAAATTTATCGTGGCGTTAATCTATGTTTTTACTCTGCCTAAAGTTTAATTTGATTCTTTCCCTCTAATAAATCTCATGTTAATTAAGACAGCCCAAAATGAATTATAGGGACTGTTACTGGATGCTCATTGTTGAATATTTCAAAGATAAGTGAAGCTGACTCCTGCCCTCAAGTGAAGCAGAAACAGCATGAGGGCATGAACACTGATGAGATGGCAAATTGTAACATGAACGAGAACTACGAGGCTCCGAGCAGTAGATCTTGGCTTGTAGACCCAGTGAAGACAGTGACAAATGTGTAATTTCTGTAGGGAGTACGTAAGGTGCACTATCAGTCCAGTATAGCTCTTTGGGCTTTGTTTTTGGCAGTGGCCATCAACACAAGTACCCCGTGCCAGACGTGCATAGCACAACTGGAATAGTGTGTACAAATTCGTGTGCAGAGTCAACAGTATCGCCCTGCAGCTGAGCCAGTGAATTTCAACATTTATCTGTAACAGGCTGCCGCCCCAGTCAAGAACTTTTCCTCTCCTTAGAAGAAGGCTATCAGTGATGCCAAACTCTACAAACAGCACCCAGTTCTTCTTTCTAATTTGCATTGGCTTGAAATGTAGTTGTTCGGAAATACTTGAAGATAGAATTGAGCCTATAAAGGCCCCATTCCTGCAAAGTGTGATGTGCATGCAAATAACTCATCTTACAAAGGTTCCCATTGACAGCATTGACTTTATAGCCAGATGTTTTGTGAAATCAATACCTTTGACAAGGGAAGTCTTTTAAACATCAGATGCAGAGCTTTTCACAACCATTAGAAATGAATATTCAGTAAAATTCCCAAATTTGAATTTCCGATATTAGGAAAGGCATTATTTCTTCTTCATAAAATATGACTAGTTATATAGTTATACTGGTTGACCAGCAGATATTGGCAGATGTAAAACAAGAAATATCTTTGACAATATGTGACTTCATACTCTAAAACTGTCTTTTTATTTAAAAGTCTGTTGAGCATAAAAGGATCATGAATCCTTAAAAAGTTTATTAGACTCTATGAAATTCATAAATGAGATTTCTTTTCCAGTATTGTGCAGCTGGTGCTGTAGATGGTAGTGTAATTAAAATCAGCTACTGAAATGGCAATAAGGTCACAGTTTGTATCTCTTTTAGGATAATAAACTATGTTAACTTTTTTTCCCAAAGGGATGGACTCACAGGGTTGGGAGTTTAGATGAAGAGTGCATAAGAGTGTGTATAAAGCAGCAGCAAATGGTAGAATAATCAGTAGAGTTGTATAAAGACAAAAGCAGCAGCTACTAATAATGTTACAGGTTGATGCCATCCAGTGGTTCAGCCGAGCACTCAGGGACAGGTTTTGAGTAGTATCTGGTACAAGATACCGTTAACAGATCAGGCTGCAGAATTGCTCCTCTCTGATATTTTCATTCCTGTTGAACTCGCTTGTGTTTAGTAACTGTAAACTTACTTTTGCTCTAACCTACAAATGTGTAATACTCTTCACACATGCTTTGACCTAATTTCATGTACACAAGTATATATTATCTTGTATGTGTCGTGTGTCTGTGTGCACATACAGACAACAATAATGTTATATGGTACAGTTTCTATGTGAAGGGCCATGCCTCAGTTATTCAAAGAAAAAACAGCTAATTTTTCTGTAAATCATGTTGTAAAATATGTGCTCCTTAAGTGGAGCAGTTGCTTTATATCAGAGCTCTGCACAGCAATAAACTTTTTATTTTGCCACGTGCCCATAGAGGGTAGACATACTAAATGGGCTGCAAGCAATTATGAATGCTTGAAGCAATTATGAATGCCTGCTAGGAGTAACCTGCTACACCATCAAAACAATACTGCAATTTATTTATGTGGCCACCATTTAGAAAATAAGGAAATACCAAAGGACTCAGTGTAGTGAGTTTCAGATGGATGCATTGCATTGCCAAGCTGCAGAAAAATTGCCTGTAGACATTAATTTTATAATGTTTGGTAATCAGAACAGATATTCTTGTTAGTTTCAAATCAGGAAATCAGTGCAAAATTTAACTCAGGCCCTGACAAGAAATCTGCTTGCTAGTATGTGCATGTTGATTTAGGGGATTGAGGGAGGTATTGAGAGTTGTTTCTTCCTTTGAGGATGGACATCAGTGCTAAACAGCTCTGAGAGACCAGAAACAGCTCACTCTACTATTCCATGCAAAAGCAGCTTCAGGAGTGTTCTGCATTGGAATGCCTGCAGTTCCCTGTGGAGTCACAAGGGATGTCATCAGCACGCGGTAAACACACATTGAAGTACATTAGAGGAACTACTAGATTCTATTTTCCTATGTGAAAATTGCATCAATTTCAAAAGTGCAGATTTGGGTGGGAAGGAGTGTGCAGTTATGAAGGAGAAAAAATATTTTCTGTGTGGCTCCCTTTTTTTCTTCTGTAAAAAAAAGAAGCAGAGAAAGAAAAGGCCTGAGAAATGCAAAATGACTGACAAATGAAGTTATCCCTCTTCAATTTTGACAGGAACATAAAGGGTGTTGAAAACAAGCCAGTTTCCTGGCAGTCTGCTTCATAGGAATTCCTGTCTACTAACAACAGTGATTAAAACAGCAACTGAAACTTTAAATATGAGTTACCAGAAAAGCCTTTTGAAAACTTAATTGTTGCAGTTTTTCTATCCCCTTGAGTGCCAAGCAGCACACAGTCAATGTCATGCCAGCCTTCCCCACCACAAACTTGTTAAGTCCACAGCATCTCAAATATAGACCTAAGGTTTCTGTGTGTCTGTTAGCAGGGGAAGTGCCTTCTCTCATTTAGCAATTATTACTTTTTTTCCCTAATCTCAGCCACAGGCGGTTTAATTTTACTTTGATCAACTGTCTTGTCTTTCTATCACTTGTCTGAGATCTGAAGAGAGAGAAACATCACTGAGGAAATGCTTGTGAACTGGTATTAATGTGATTTAACTCGTTTGAATAAGTTTGGGATTAAATTTGGCACTTTTTTATCTGTAAGTTTGTACAGTTAGTTTTCATAGATTTTGGGATGAGAAAGCATGAACATGTGGGTTCACTGAAATAGTTATAGGTGCCCACATATGTCTGTGCTCTTAGTGTGTTAATTTTTAATACATAATGCTGTGCTCTGTTGTATACTTACATCGATTATCCCCACCTCCTCAAACTTTGATCTTGCCTTTTCCTCTGAAATACAAGAATATTGGTTGTTACAGCATGCTAAAAGTTGACTAATAGCATGGGTGAGGAGAGTAAAACCCGAGAAGATTTCTCGGGGCAAAATGATGGCTGCCTGTCACGCCTCTGCAGAGGCTCTGCTTTTCTGGTACCCTCGCAGGCTACACTGCAGAATAATGATTTCAGCAGTGGATTTTGGACATTATTATTTAGATCCTTGTCAGACTATTTAGGGCTTTATGGGCTTAAATTGTCCCTTTCACTTCCAGCCAGGAGCTCACTGAAGGCCAGTACAGTGGTGCTGAGGGTAGTAGTGTAATGGGCTTACCTCCTACTCATCCTTCCATGTTAGCAGGTTTCAACATCTGAGGCATCACAGGCAAGCTCTTTCTGAAAACTGTATTACAGTGACCTTATTTTGCCAAATCCTGCAGTGGAGAGGAAACAGCACGGAGATGAACTGGTCTCTGCATTAAGAGTGCAGGAGCAGCCTGGACAACAAAAAGAAGGCCCTGACTCACAAAAAGGAGTCTCTCCTGTTTAAAATAAGTTGCCAGTGTAAATTGGGATGATGACTTGATTAACTGTGTATCTCCTGAGTGCTAAGTTAATGCAAGTATCGGATAATATATTCCACTAGTTCAGCACCGCCAGACAAAGTGAAGCTGTAGGACTGTGTACCACAGGAAACTCCTTATCTTCCTTACTTCATCCAAAGTAATCCTGGGAGTCAAACAGTAAGGGAACACCATTCCGAATAATGACTTAGACCATTGTCTAATAATTGTCTAATGAGTCATTCAAAGCATCCAGATTTCTTACAGCAACCTAAGAGTGTTTTGTTACTGAGTCTTTTTTAAGAATAACACTTGTAAGCAATATTGTCTCGAGGCTGAAGCAGTTTCTGGTTTATTATTTCTCACAATCCTTTGGTGCACTGCATTGTACTATGAGCTAATTAAATCTCTTGTCTCTTAGAAATTACAAATTCCTTGTTCTGTGTTTATCTTGTCAGGCTGAACACAAAAAGGAAAAGTTTGGAGGTAAAGGCAGATATAACTGAGATTGATGTAGATAGATCTTACTGGATCTCTTGTTTAGTAGCCTGAAGATTCACTGTCCAAACATTGAGATGGTTTGAATTCCTGAACACTTGCAATGTGCAAAAACAATTGGCAAAGGAAGGATAAAACATGCAATCAGTGGCTTTGTTTTGCTAATTGTTGTTAGGAGTTTGCAGACAAGCCCATAGTAAACCACTTTTGCTTTGCTAATTCTGTGTAAGGATCATGAAGAAAGACCTTCCTGAGGAGGACTTTGAAGAAGTGTAAGAAAAGGGGTTTGTGGGGTAATTCAGAGAAGGAATTCAGAAATGTCTCTGGGGAATCCTCATAAGTTACTACAGAGTAAAGAAACAGGCTTGTAACGTGCACAATTGCGACAGTAGAAGAAACAAAAGACAAAATCCCAATTCAGAGAGACAGCGGTACAAAAGTTCTTCTGCAAATTTGTAATTTAGTTTAAAAAATGTGCAATATTTGCAATTACATTATAAACTGTTGACTTGAGGGTTCAAGAATGCTTTCTCTGCAATAGAAAGGATCATTATTTTGTGAAATATTGCCAATGACAAAATACAAATTGTAGAACAGTCACCCTGCCTTTGATAGCCAAAAATCTACCAAAACAATTTTGTTAAATAATCAGTTTATAGGCACATAGATAATAAAATAACAAACTGATATGAAACAGCCAACATCAATTTATCAAGAATAAATCAAGTCAAATCCACCTGTGTTTCTTTTTGACAGTGTAACTGGCCTGGTGGATACAAAGGAAGCAGGAGATGTGATATATTTGGACATTAATAAGGCTTTTGACACACTACCAGTTACATTCTCATAAGCAACTTAAGGAAATGTTCTGGATGAAATTGCCATCTGGTGGGTGCACCCACTGGCTGCAGAAATGTACTAAAAAGTAGTTATGACGGTTCACTGTCAAATTGGGAAGACATATTATATAATGTCCTTTACAGGCTTTTCCTGTGTTTTGTTCCAGTTTCGTTAATGATCAGAAAATGCTCATCAAAAAAATGGAGATTTTTTTTCATCCGCTGATAAGATGGGAATATTTTGGAGGATTAATATTCAAAAGTCATCCTAGTTTGAAGAAGTGGTTTGAACATCTTTAGACATGAAAGAGCTGCTACACTTACTAAGAATAAAATACCCAAACAGAAGATTTGAAGTAAGGGTGATGATACTGTACAAAGGAGCAGGGATAGATTGTAGTCTAAATATGAAAAGGCAGTTTCATACTGCTGAAAAGAAAAAAAAAAGGAGCAGAGTAATTGCAATGTTTGTATCTAAAACATGGGAGGTAGGAGGTATTTTGTTTTACATATGGCATTTTAACTAGACCATTAACTCAGATGCTTGGATTTCAGAATGGGTAAACATATTGCTAAGAGTCCAAAGGAAAGTCAGAAGAGGTATGAGAAGTTTAGAAAATGGCTTGCAAGGAAGGTTTGAGAATTTGCTTATTTGTTGTGGCTTCTTTGTTTTGAACAAAACAAGTATGAGAAAGCTTGTCTTGAAAAGAACTGGGAAATATTACGATTATTATAGTGATGAGAAATTAAAATTTTCTCTTATCCGCTGAGTATAGGACAAAAGTAGTTAGCTGAATTTATCCAAGAGAGAGTTAACTTAGATGCTAAGAAAATGGAAATCTAGGGACAGATTGTGCTGGAACATGCTAACTGTGCAGTCTCCTTCACTGGAGATTTCTGAGGACACATTAGATGAATGTGCAATCAAGAGTGAGCTGGGTATGCTTCATCCTGTCTCAGAGATTTCTTTCAGCCTTGCTTTGTGTGATTTCTACTTAGTAATGCAAATGTCTGAAATTAGTGCTTAGGTGGATTCTAGAAAATAGCTCTGAGGTGGATTCAGGCAAAAGTATCTCTGCCAACAGACTGGCAGCAAAGCCTCCTGACGAGACCTTGAGGCTAGGAATGAGGGGGTGAAGAGACATGGTGACCCACAGTCCATTGGGGAGGTGGTGGGCTGTGTTGGCAGGAAAGTGCAGTAGACGAGACAGAGCTTAAGAATGACAAAACAGGGTGAAGGACACCCACTTCAAGCACATGAAGGCAGACAGAGAAGTGCCACAAGGACGGCATCATGGGAGAAGCTCTCATACTTTGTGAGAAATCAGCTGGTTGGAGCACCCCTCTGGAATGCCTTCACACTGATGCGTGCATGTAGCACGAGACAAGAGCAGGAGGAATCAAAAGCCTGTGTGCAGGTGCGGGTCTACGACCTTGCACAGACATGGTGGCACAGCTCCCACAGCCAGCGTGCTGCAACGGGTGGACACAGGCACTGCAGCACGAACAGGTGGCGGGGAAGGTTGTGGAGTCATTCAGCTTTTTGTGAGACACTAACAGGGATTAATGGAGCCTTGCCCTGGGACAGACAATGAGACAGACAGCAGTTTATTGCTTAGGGTTAAAGGGCAGACCATGCTGTGGCAGGTACCTGCTACAGACTGCCAGATCAGGAGGAGGATGCTGCTGTCTTCAGACAAGGGGAAGAAGCCTCATGTTCAAAACCCTGCTTCTCATAAGGGGCCTGTTACGTGCTGGACACAGCATTAAACAATCAACCCTGTGCATACATGGATTGCACTGATGAGAGCTTCCCAGCAGGGGTGACCGGTGGTCCAACAATGACCGACCCTCCATTAGACTGGATGCTTGCAAACAAGAATGGGCTGGGGATATGAAAGTTGGAGGCAGTCTTGGCTGCCCATGAGGTGGTGGAGATCCCATTCTGAGCAACAAATAGGAGGAGCATGACTCTGGATTACTGAACAGCAGACTTTGGCCTCTTGAAGGATCACTTGATAGGAGATGGTCATGGAGAGAAGAGCAGGCCAGGAGCTCTGGCTGATTTTCAGGATGCATAACAGTGAGCCAGGCCAATGGGGAAAAAAAATCAAACCAAAGTGGCAGGAGGCCTACACCTGTGTTCAGTTTTGGGCCTCTCACTGCAAGAAGGACATTGTGGTGCTGGAGCACGTCCCAAGAAGGGCAACAGAGCTGGTGAAGGGCCTGGAGCACAAGTCTTACGAGAAGCAGCTGTGGGAGCTGGGGCTCTTTAGCCTGGAGAAAATGAGGCTGAGGGGAGACCTTATTGTTCTTTATAACTACCTGAACAGAGGTTGTAGAGAGAAAGGGATATTAGGAAAAATTTCCTTATGGAAAGGGTGGTCAGGCAATGGAAGGGGCTGCCCAGGGAAATGGTAGAGTCACCATCCTTGAAGTGCATATGGACATGGCACTTGAGGACATGGTTTAGTGGTGAATGTGGTGGTGGTGCTGGGTTGACAGTTGGACTTGATGATCTTAGAGGTTGATGATTCTATGATGGGTGAGGACAAGCTCCTTACTTAACTCAGACCTAAAAAGGAACAGTAGAAGAGGTGAAAGCTGGAACAGGTGAAACAGAGGAATATAGAGATATTCTCTCACTGTGAAGGAATGGCATTAGGAAGGCTAAAGCCCATCTACAGCTGAATCTTGGAAAAGACAGGAAGGGGAACAGGAAGGACTTTTACAAGGCCATCAACAACAAAAGACAGATCAACAAAAATGAGGGCCTTGACACTGAATGGAGTAGGGGAGAAAGGACATGGAAAAGGGTGAGGTACCCAGTGCCTTCTTCACCTCAGCCTTTACTGGTAAAATCTGCCCTGAGGAGTCACAGCTCCCTGACACTCATGAGAAAGGCTGGAGCAATGAAGATTTATGCTCAGGAGGATCACATTACAGAATATTAAACCAAGTGCACATACACAAATCTGTGGGACACCACTGAAGGCATTCATGAGGACTAAGGCAGCTGGCTGATATCATTGTGAGGCCGCTCTTGATTATCTTTGGAAAATTGTGGTGACTGGGGGAGGTTTCAGAGAACTGGAAAACCAAAGGTCGCTGATACCTTCAATAAGGGCAAGCAGGAGGGTCTAGGGAACTACAGGACAATCTACCACACCTTAATTGCTGTGATAGTGATGGAACAAATCCCACGGGAACCATTTCCAAACATATTATTGTGTTTTAGGCATTTTCCAATCCTTTGTAGAAAAATGTGAAACTTTTTTTTTTCATTCTTAGTGTAATAAACAGAGGTTACATGTCTACAATGCTGAGATCCTATTCAGTTCAGCGATCTTGCTAGTCAAATGTCACCTACCATTTTGTGTCTCAGCAGCAAGCTGAGACAGAAACTTTTAGGATCTCACAAATGCTGGTGAAGCTCCACACAGTCAGACAGTATCTTCCAAAGAGCACACTCCTACTTTCTAAGAGAGGTCAGATTAAAAAGAGAAAAAAAGCCTACTTTTTCTGAACTCCCCGATTTCTGCATGGCCCTCCTTATGCCACAGTTGGGCATAATAAAGTGGAACCATCTGGGACTAGCAGATACACATGAGAGAGAGTGAGGATGAGATTATCTGGGTGCAGACTGATTGCAGTTGCAAAAGTAATAAATTCATTTTTAAAGGAACAATTTTCAGGAAGTTTAATTTGCAGAGTGAGAAAATTAATTGAGAGCATAGGCAATTTTCATCCTTCCATCCAGCAAGAAGAGAAAACTAAAGGGAAATAGTGAACATAATCAGAATGACAGGAAAAAGAAAGAGTCACTTATAATTGTTCTTGGTGACAGCATAATTTTTTCCAGAATACAGAGGTGTCTGAAAATTACTTTCAATAGCTCTGAAAATATATGAGTGATATCCAGTCAACTATTTATTATGACTAAAACACTTGCACAATAAGTCAGATGCTTGGATGGGACAGATCTATATTCCCAAATTTAAAACATTTTAAAAATCAATAATTAATATACAGACACAACTCATACTCTCACACAAATTCCATGTCTATGCAAACAAAAAAAAGAACCTTTGTAATTCAAGAGGAAGAATTGTACAGCTTTATTAAGCAAAGCATGGCTGTGAATCTCTACTGAGGCTGTGGGGGAAAAACTGTCTTGAAAAAACTAAGATATTTCAACATCTACATTTTTTTCTGCATTAGCATAAAATAAAAATATCTAATTTTTTAATAGAACAAAACGACTTTTTGTAACAAGCTTGTTTTCACATTCACCATGGTCATGGCTGAGACTGCCTGGTTCCTGATTCTGGGGATGGTTCTGCCTGAGCTATGGTGTTGGGAGAATTTAGTGCTGTTCAGAAGACTGCTAATTAGCAACTGGTCTAAAGGAGCTGTTTGCCAAAGTAAGCAGAGTGCAATAAAACTGCAGCCCTTTCCAACACATTTCCTTTTCTAGGAATGGTGGGATACTACTCTATTTGTAATTGTAATGAACTGTCTTGTACTGAAAGGATCCTTAGCTGGCAAATGTGTCTCATTTTTAAATCCTTTACACTGGTTGAGCTGTGAAAAGTAAGTGAAGCAGATTTGATAATCTGACCCACACGACTCCTTTACAAAGTGAACACTATCAATGAACACTTGATTTCCTGTATCCTCAAGGAAAATTGCTTTGGAAGAAAAGACTGCTCCTGAGTGGCTCTTGATAGCCCCTTTTCAAATGCTTATCTTCCTGGATCAGCAGGCAAGTCTTGTTTATAAGGAGGGCTCCACTCCTTGTTTGGGATACCAAGGGTAATTCACACATCTGTATCTTGGTTTTCATCATGTTCTGCTCTGCTGTAAATATCAGTTTTATTGACAGCTATCAGCCTCTCTGACACTCCTCTGTTGGCTGGAGATGTGAAATTCCCCAGCTCCACTTTTTGTCAGAACATCTCCCAGAGATATAATGAGCAGCAGCAGGGGTTGGAAAAAACACTTGATAAGTGCTCAAAACCCAGCTTTGTTTATTTTTTGTGGCAATCCGCTCTAAGGTTTGCTGCCTAATAGTGCTAACACTACAGAATGGTGCTTCCTACATGATTAGTCTTTCCCACTATTAAAATATCGCATTCTTTATGATCGACCTGATTGTAAGAAGAACTTTCACATCAGGCTGCAGTTGGAATTGTTTTACATGAAAAACACTGCAACTGTGTTTTAGGCAGTCCAGAATCTCTAAAAACAATACAAAATAAATAAGCTGTCACTGTCAAGGACAGAAGACAAGTGCTGTCATGGAAAGGATGCCATTTTTTCACATTGGGGTATTTGTGTAATCTTTGCTGCATAGCACAATTATTCTGAAAATTGCAATGCTTTTATTTTTTAAAGCATGATGTCTTTAATCACTAAAAATAGCTTTCTGTCTAACGTTTTGTGCTTCTGCCCTATAGAATTAGCCTTGCAGAAAAATGCCTCAAGGCAAAAAGAGGCAAGTCTGAACTTGACCCACATCCAGAGATTTTTGTGAACACGAACCCCATGGGCTGTTGAGTTGGTAATGATTAGAATTGCAGAAAGTTTTTTTCTTATTCTGTTCTTCCTCGTGGCAATGCAAAGCAACAAGAAGAATCAATGCAGAAACTATGTTAGTGCATTCATATCCCAAATTTGAAAGTACTAAAAAAGTAGAAAGGGGAGAAATTATATTCTGGCTTCAGAAATAGTACCAGGTTATATTACAAAGGGGTAGGTATGTATCTGTAAGTCCAGTTGGATTTTAGAAAATAAGAAAGATCAGCTTACTGCCTTGCAGTTTCTGTGATGTTATGATGATCTTCATGGTTTTGAGGGTTGTCTTGGCTTTCTTATCACCTCTCTTGAAAAAATTTGTCTTTATTCAAAATTGTTTGTTTGTCCTGTTAATTTTAACAGGACGCTTTTCATGATTAACATATCTGTCACAGCCATACATCTTTGAAATTAAAAGTGAACTCATTCCTAACATTACACAATCTGCACTTCATTACATCTTTTAAACAATGGTGAACTGCTGCTTTGCTCATTGTCCCCTTAATTATCTTTAGGACATATGTAGCCTTCTAATAAAAAAAATTAAATAAATATATTTAAACTTTTGTTTAAGTGCCTGTGAAGTCAATGCCATTTATATTTTACAAATACAAGCACTAGAATTAAAGTAGAGATAAACTAGGGACATAAGTGAAGTTTTTACATGCCATGTTTTGCTATGGCCCTTGGACCTTGAGGTAGAATAGTGTATTGGGAGGTAATTTTAATATTTAAAAATCCTGTCAATTGCAATTCTATGGACTGGGCTCAGGTGTATGTGTGGAAACACACTTGGCTGCTGACAGAAAGCAGCCGTGGGTTGCCCCTGCTACCACCATCTGTGGCATATGTGCTACTTGGCAGAGAGATTTCTCTGTATTTCCTAGGAGGCAGGCCCCATCCATCCCTTTGCTGTTGCCATGGCCACATCCCCTCTCTTAGCATCCTTGAGTGGAGAAGAATGCAGTGGTGTTGCTTCCCCAGGAGATTGCCTATGTCTGTACCCTCCCCTCCCTTGTGTTCAACATCAGCACGGCAGAATGATGGGTTTTGGTGATGCACCTGGTAAAACTTAGCAAGATGAAGAGACACTAACCACAGAAGTCGGCAAACCAGAGCCAGGTCTTCAGCTGCAGGCAGTTTGTGCTCCTCATTTCAGCGCTGAATTTAGAAGTCTTCTTAAATAAATAAATAAATAAATAAATCTGTATATATATTTATACAGGCGTACGCTCTCTGAATACAGTTATTATGTAACATATTATACCTAGAGGATAGGTGCCGGTTTTCCTGGATTATCAAATTTGGGGTCAAATTTTGAGAAAAAAGAGTAGCACCTGTGATCTGGTTCAGGGATTATCTCTTCATATACTCACCACTTTATCTTATTTCACAGACTTTCCATAATATCATTCAATATTCCTATTTTTGTGAGAATAGCTTTGGTTTCTCAGTAAACAAATCTGTTTTTGCTAGCTTGCTTTGGTGATAACATTTTACATTACAAGCAGCTGCTCTGTAAAGATTGAAATGAGGACTATGTGTTAATACCCCAAAGAAGCAACACTGGGCTGCAAAGTGCCCTTTCTTTGTCCAGGTGCCAGCGCTGTGAAGAATCAATACAAAATGAACAATTAGGATGAGAAAGAAAACAAACATAACTCTGTCCCCATTGCTTCTTTCTCAATGTTAAAAACCTTGCTGTTATACAGGCAGAGAGAAAAAGATGATGAAATGCTGGGAGATATGAAAAAATTAAGCCCTCAAAATTTAGGACTTTGTCTTCCTCTAAAATAGCAAAGAAGACCAAGGTCATTTAAAGTTAGTGAAACAGGACCCATTCTGCTGTGTCCTTCAATTAAAGCAGAGTGGGCATAAAGATGATTTTCTCTGCTGCATCCTTTTCAGACTCTGACCCAGTAATGACAACCCAGTTTAGCATGATGACTTTGATAATCATTGTTCTCTCAGGTATGCAGAGGTGGTGAGGAAAAAAACATCTTATAAATGCCTGCCACCATAATAAAGTGACAATATAGTTGATTATTAAGGAATGGGATCTTTATTTCAGAGAAATTGTGGAAAAAATTTAAGCAGTCGTGGGTAGAAATAGAAAATATTTAAAGGGAGAGGACCTCCAGCCAATGAGCAAGATCACATTTCGAAGGATAGATTGCATGATCCTTTAATTGGGATTTTAGTGGTGCACCGGGCTTTTGCTGTATTATTCTTTACAGTAAACAGGCATCCAGCAAACTCAGACACACATCCCACTTGCATGTACTGCGGGATATGGAGTTGAGTAAGCAGGGAACAATCCTTCCAGATGCAGAGCAATAATTCAGAAATAACAGCCTAAAGTAAACAGAAGAATTGAGTGTGAGGCTTTCACACCATTTCCTAGGCTGAGCATCTGTTCAGCAGCTGAGGTGGATATTTAGGTTCAGAAGCAAATCTTAGTATTTTTGCATAAGTACAAGCCCCTTCCTCCGATGAGAAGGGATTTTCCAAACTGCTATGCTCCAGCGTGGAGAGCCACCTGGTGGGGATTGGTAGCAGTGCCTTGCTGGGTTCACCTACAGAGCCCAAAATATTCTCTTTGCCATATTCCTTTGGTTGTTACTATTGGGATTTCTGTTTGCAAAATCTTCATAGCCTCATAATCTTTTCTTTTGTTTTTTTTCTTCTTGTTTTAGTGTTTGTGCAATTGTAGATATTCTCTGCCAAACAGGAGAGGGCTTATTGTGAGCCATTTCATAGTTGGACAAAATGTTTTAGCAAAAAAAAAAAAAGTTAATTACTTCGAAGTACAAATTCACATTATCTTACAGATGTAAACCAGATTCATCAAATAATTTCATGTGGGAAAAAAAAAGTGCCTCATTCAGATGCATGCTTGAGCTAGACAAAGGGAATTAGTTTCTGTCTGCCTGCTGTCTCAGGGCTTAGAGCACTGTAGAAAGCTGGAACAGACTTGATTCGGTTCTAAATCTGAAAAAATTAAAATCCATCCTTTGTAAGACTGAAGGCTGGATGTGGGCTGAAGAGGAGGTGCCGATAATTAGACCATAAGATGTTCTAAACAAGGGCTTCCTCACTCTTCCCCTTTGAGATTGTTTCATCATTTATTAAATATTGACATAATTACACATCCCCCCCCCAAAAAAAAAAAGAAAAGAGAGAGCTGTCTGAGACTGATTCTCCAGCCATGTGCTGGGACTTTTGCTGAGTAGACAGTATATTTAAGTATTGGAGTACACTACAGGGCTAGCAGGGGTTGGACCAGATGACCTTTAAAGGTCCCCCTCCAACCCAAACTAATCTGTGATTCTGTGATTCAACACACACCAGTGTTCACACAAGTTACTATCGAGTAACACAGAGAAAGTTCTTCAGCAGGTGAAATGCAAAGCAGACTGCCCATCGTGGCACCAGGGTGGGGCACTTTCCAGGGAGGTAGGAACTGGGAATTCAGATCCTCTCAAGGAAAGGAGGCATCTGAACTTGGAGCTCCTACCCTGTAAATCTCTGAATGGCTGAATGAACCCATCCTTTCTTTTTGGTTTGGCAAGTCCAGGCTTTCTTTAGCATTGTTCTTTTAACAAGTAGAGAAAAAGATTTTTTTTTTTCACAGTAGGAGAAAATGAGGGAAAAATCTGTATGAGCCACATCAAATGTGGGTGTTTGATCCAAATCAACAATTTGATTCAGCTAAAAAAAGGTCTCACAGCCTTAATTCCAAGTGCGGGATATTTTATTAAATAGTCATATTCCCACTGATATTTCAAAATACATTCAGAAAGTGCTCCACCTATATTTTGCATCAGAGTTTAAAAAGAGCGTTGGAAATTCTGGCAGTGAATTTTCTAATTTTCAAGTATTATAGGAAAACAGAAGCTTCTTTCAGAATGCTGAGCATCCTTTAGCTTGAGAAATATCTGGGACATTTTATCTCACTGCAGGAAACAATGGCAAGTATGATTATTCTGTTTTCTGTTGTTTTTAATAGTCACCTTTATGTAATTAATTAAATATGCAACACAGAACTGTTGTGAGAGGGTT